>JAVJAQ010005920.1:0-2400000 GCA_032362365.1 Zygogramma bicolorata
ATCAAGTGGCATATACCATGAACGTATACTATCAGAACTGTAGGGGACTTAATACCAAATTACTTGATTTTTATAGGAGATCACTTGACGATGAGTTTGATGTCATTCTAGCAGTAGAGACTTGGTTACAAGATGAAATAAGCGATGGGGAGATTGTTGACACGGAACTATATAACATTCTTAGAGCCGATAGAGATTTGATAGTAACCAACAAGAGTAAGGGAGGAGGAGTATTTATAGCAATTAAGAAAAAATACAAAATATCACATTATATCAAATATTGCAAATTTTTTGAAGCATTGGTAGTTGACTTCAAGGTGAGTAATCAAAAATATACTTTGATCCTTATTTATATACCACCAAGCAGTTCAAATGATATTTATAATTCGATGTTCGAATTTTTGCAACAATATATAACCAATATCAATAATACATTCATAGTAGGAGATTTCAATATTCAGGGTATTACCAGCACAGATATTGACAACGGTAATTTTAACGAGCAAATTAATTTACTTCGAGATTTTATTGATTTCAATTCATTTATACTATTCAACGACACCAAAAATTTTCAAGGAAGAATATTGGACCTAATAATGGGGTCTGAATATAATAGAATTAAAGTAAGTAGAGACTTGATTCCCTTTGTAAAAGAAGATTCTTATCATCCAACTCTCAATTTCACAATCAATACGAGGAATATAAAAAAGAAACCACTGAAAGTACAGGAGTCCTGGTATAATTTCAAAAAAGCCAACTTTCAACAGTTAAGTATAGAGGTAAGAGATGCCGACTGGAGCACCGTTTTCGATGAGGCGGATGTGAATAGGGCCTTAGATAAATTTTATGTTGTTTGGAACAGAATAATAGCAAAAACAGTTCCTAAATATAGAATTCATAAAAACACGAACAAATATCCTGTTTGGTTCACAAACGAAATTAAAAGTTTACTGAAAGAGAAGAATTACTACAGAAAAATAAAAATGAAGTCTAATTGGAATGATGAGAAATATAAAGAACTACGTAAGAAGGTTAGAAATCTAATTAGGAAGGAGGAAAAGCAATACATTAAAAATTTAGAATCGAATGTTACGAAAGATATAAATCAATTCTGGAATTATGTGAATAGTAAAAGAGCGAATAAAAAATGCTTGGGCACCTTTACTTATAATGGCGAAACGGTAACGGATGAGGGTACCGCAGAATCGTTTGCAAATTTTTTCTCATCAGTTTACTGTGAAGAGATCGCATCATACAATCTTAATTTTGATAATTATAGTATGACGAATGACTCTTTTCAAATACACACAATAACAGAATCTGACTATAATGCAGCTGTCAAAAAACTAAAACCCAAAAAAGCTGCGGGAATTGATGGCATTCCTCCTTACATATTGAAGGGCTGTTATGAATGGTTAAGAGGTCCACTACTTTATATTTTTAACTTGATAGCTAGATCCAATATTTTTCCTGAATTTTGGAAAACTTCTATTACCATCCCTATATTCAAATCGGGGAATGAAATAGAAATTGAGAATTATAGAGGTGTCTCAATTATGTGCGCTCCGTCCAAGTTATTGGAGCAAATTATATATTCCAAACTATATGAATTCGCTAATAAATACATAGCACCTGAACAGCATGGCTTTATGACCCAGAAGTCAGTAAATACTAATTTATTCATTTTTAGCAATCATGCTTTCGAAACATTACAAAATAAATCTCAATTGGACACTGTATTTACGGACTTTCGTAAAGCCTTTGATCAAGTGAATCATGATGTGCTTTTGGTGAAAATTTGTAAATTTGGTTTGGCGAGAAATTTTATTGAATTAATAAAAAATTACCTGAGAGATAGATATTTCATTGTTAAACACAATGGAAACACTTCGGGAAAATTCCATGCTAATTCCGGTGTTCCTCAGGGATCGAATCTAGGACCTCTTCTATTCTTATTATTTATCAATGATTTACCCTCGGTCTTACAACATTCACAGTGTCTGCTCTTTGCTGACGATCTCAAAATTTTTAAAAGTATTCAAACCGTTAGAGACTGTGTATCACTGCAAAAAGACATTAACAATATTGTGAATTGGAGTTACACTAATAAGTTATTTTTCAATATAAAAAAATGTTACACGTTAACAATATCTCGCTTGAAAGAGGTTATTGAATTTGAATACCATATGGATGGAGAGGTCCTGGATACAAAAACTGAGGTGAAAGATTTAGGTATCACTTATAGTTGTACTTTCTCCTTCAAAAATCATATAATGATGTCAGTGAAATCTGCAAATCGAATGTTGGGATATTTAATGAGACAAACGCGTGAATTCAATGATATCAATACAATCAAATTACTCTACTATACTCTAGTGAGACCGAAGCTCGAGTTTGCTTCAATAATTTGGACAGGAGAGTACAAAACCACATTGAAAGAAATCGAAAAGGTTCAAAATAAATTTCTTCGATATCTGTATTGCAAAAAATATCATAAATGGCCTGATTACAATTTAATACGAACATCTCGACTAAGAAACGAATTCAAAATACTATCATTAGAACAAAGACGCAAATTGACATCCCTAATATTCATATATAAAATAATCAATAACCTTATTGATTCCCCCGAAATCCTAGGCTTGATTCCGTTTCATGTCCCTTCGCGCTGTACTCGATATACAACTATGTTCAATATTTCCGTGTCAAGATCTACAACTAGAGCACCTCTCACAACCATGTTGATATTAGCTAATGAATTAAATGAAATGTCTGATATTGATTGGTCTTTACCACATTCCCAATTTTATAATACAATACTCAATATCATACTGAATATATCTCCCTGAAAAAAAAAAAAAAAAATGAGTAAACCCACCAGTTCTGATAGTATTCATGTAAAAAGTTATATTTCTTAAGTAACATTTACATTATGTATTTTTGACAATAAGAATCCATGTAATTAAACTTAAAAGTTTGTATGGATCAAATAAATAAATAAATAAATAAATAAATATAAAGTTCTTTGAATTTTCCACTTTCAGTAACTTATGGGTTGTCAGTCTAGTTCTTAGACAACACCAATCTGAAAATATTGAGATTTGATAAAAGATTGGAACGGATCGGCAACGGGTAAAATTTTAAGCAAATATTTTTCGTTCACAACTGAGCCCAACCCAAATATCAGAAAACACAACAAAAATTAAGTTATACAAACATGAAGACCTCTGGAGGTGAGAAAGAGTGAACATAAAATGTACATCAAAAACAGATAGATAGTTGGTTCAGAATTATCAGACCACATTCTCACTGCCGATGGGGATCATTTGACATGGATTGCACCTGGCTACCCGTCACAGACAAAATGTTATCATCAAATCAGCATCAAAAAGTATGCTAAAGTCATTGAAAACTTCACAAAACAAAATCACTGGATGAATATTCAAGTTGAATTACCAGGAACCTACAGTAAATTTATACAAACCAAAACAACGTATTGATTTCATAAACTGAAGATTTGTACTTTCATTCACCAAATAAAAAAAATAATTGCAAACAGTCCAATACGATTTTCGAACCCATTTATCACGACCATAATTATTACTCAACAAGGCATTCAACCAATTCAATAATTATGAAAATGAAAACAAATTCAGGTCAGAGGTCAATTTATTTTCAGGTTATCAGACCATATAACGAATCACCATTTTTTTTAAATCATACGGTGAACTGAAATTCAAAAAAAAAATAGAAAAAATATTTATTAACCTGGAGGCTCACCTGGAGTTCAATTTATTTTTTGTGTGCTCATATGCAAAATCTAATAAGTCGCTTATTCTGATTTTATTACTTCATTTTTATTCATGTATCACTTCTTATAGGTACTTTCTGTTTCCCTATTATAAAAATACTGTATGTTTTTCGGGAAGTTTAAAAAAAAAGTGAAATATTGTTTCTCTTGTAGCGATTCGCAAATTAATTTTACCCATTTCTCATCTTTTCTGAAACTGTAACCTGTATATTATTGATATATAAGAGTTTTTTTAACTTCAGGTTTGAAGGAAAGGACACTTCTTTAATGTTCAAAACAAAAGAGCCTGTAAATATCGATTTGCCGATAACACCGTTTATATGAGCGTGTTACATTTTTTTCAAATTTTGAACAGTGCATGAAACCAATACAGCGTATTTTTCTGGGCGCAGTCAGTCGATCTATTTTTGGAATGTTTGCAATTCCCAGTGTAGCGTGCAATAAAAAGGAAGTTAATTAATTACCTTTGTTTATCATTTTTCCAGCTTTTCCGGGTATATGATAGTGAAAACAAACTAACGCACAGGTGGCTCTGAGGTAATTAAAAAGTAGATATTAAACGAACTAATCTCTATTGAAATCGTGTTTTTTCATTATTATAATCCTGTTTAGACAGAGGTTTTGACTTTAAAATATCACGGAACATTTATACAAAAGATTAATGTCATGTATTCCATGATGATGCTTCACTTTGACATGAATATATGCGAGAAATTATGTAAATGATAGTTTCGAATATAATAAACAATTTTAATCACTATCATTCGGAAATATGCTTATTTCTAACCTACTTTCAAGTTGGAAAGTGATCAATTGTTCACTCAGAAGAAGGCGAGGTCGGCAAAACACTTAGTATATACTGAAGCTCATATGAAACCAACTTGAGGTAAGGGGTTCAGATGAAAAAAAAAAATAACCTGCTCACGTAGGTAGTCTGATACGTAGGACAAGAATGCGAAGTCTAAACGCGACGCTCTTTCTTTCGATATGAAGTTGAGGCTCTTTAAAATTCGGAAAATGCATATTCTGTCCTTTTCTTCCACAGTAAAACCAATTGAAAACACTCGATTTTTATCATATTGTCACCTTTATACCGTTTTCCATGCCATTTGAATTTTTGCCAGTATTTCCATTTTTCATGGAAAACGACGACAAAAATTTTGTGACACTTCCAAGCAAGCCAACTTAACTTATGAATAACTCAATTTATTAACTGAGAAACATAAATCATCAGGAGTGAGTGAGGGCATTCAGACAAGTACATAACTTCACTTGAAAATTTCCCTGTTTCATCTGTCACTTACGAATTGTAATCTATTATATTTATAAGTTAAGTTGGATGGCTTGAATCCGCCTTTTATTCCTGGCGCTGCCACCAAATTGTTCGACTGTAACACCAGTAACACCGCGGAATTTAAAGTCGAAATCCTAAAACGTGGAATGGGGCGGAGATGTAATATTTTGACGAAAAATGAGAGTTTTTCCATTGTTTAGAGATGCAAAACAGAAGTTGGAAATGCCATTCTTCTGAAATTTGAAAGGTCAGAACCCCAACACGAAGGGAGAGCGCCGCGTTTTGGGTATAATTAGGTTCTACCGCAATGTTTTCAAATCGAGGTGTAGTCCTATAAAAGAACTTCTACCAAAAAATTTATACTTATATTCAATGTTCTTGGTGGCAAATATCATCACAACTTTCCGATTCTAAAATTAAAAATGATAACAGGCTCAATTGAAATTGACAAAAGCAACGAATAAAATAGTGTGTGCCGTCACAGAAGAGAACTGTACCAATCAGCAGCCGTAATGGTACAAAATGAAGATACAACCGAGGATACAACGGATAATTACCGATGGAGCTTCTCTGAATCATATCTCTTTGGGTTTTATTATGAATCAAATGTTGATTAAAATTGCCCCTTTTCCACAAAACGCTGAAAAGACCTAGGCACGTATATGCATATATCTAAGATATGAAAACTATTGATATCAATAGTTTTCAGTGTTTATCAATCACCAGTCAATACACGTAATTATTTTCTGTGAATATTACTCACCTTATATATCCATATAAACAGACTACAGAACACTAAAACTACAGTTTTTGCTCGATATCATGCTAAATCACACAACATAATTATACTATTCCCCGTTTAATCAATCCGCGTTTATGAAATTATTTCGCGAAATGCAATAACTCGTATGATGCACCCTCCACTGTCATCGATAAAATGAAGTTAACTCAACAAACACATCAACATCAAAGTGAAAAACAAACGTCAAACGTATGGAGTATAGAGAATTGAGAAGAAGACGAACAGAAGGCACATGGCTGAACAGCTGTTTTTTGACGACAGAACTTATGTCAGAATATGTCTATGGACAGAACTTAATTTTTTACTTTTACTCCTTTCCATTTTTTATGGTTCTCCTGGCACTCGACTGTGGTTTCGTTCATCAGCATTAGAATCCACGAGAGGTCTTTCCTCATATGCATGTCCTTTTCTAGAGATAAATGTTCTTTCTATCTGTTAGAAACGATAAACGGAACACATCCTTTGTAGACTCAATATTCAATCATATCTCTGAATTTACTCTCAGGGGCTAGCTCCCCAGATTAGTGATTATCATTTTTGCCGATTTCGTTAGAGAACAAACTCTAAAAAAAAATACCATTTTGTGAATTTTTCAATCACTAATTTCTAGGTTAAAATTCCTGAAGGATGATTTTTAGTTTGTAAACTATTCTCATTCTCTGATAACTGTCGATGTATAATCAAAATCAAACCTAGCTCCATATATAGTCATAAATCTTGTAAATGTCACGAAAAATACACAAAATTATATTTCACGGTTAGATCTCCATAACGTGAAACGTCAATTCTTGCACTTTCATATCAACATTCAAACTAGAGTTTTGAAGTTATGAATTTTCTGGGGGATTGCCAGAATAACGTTTGTGGGTAGATTACTCATGATAGGTAGTTAATTTTTCATTATATTTTAGCTGATAATTATGTATGTAGTGTATTCTCGCAAGTTATCGAGTCCATTTTAATCAAACCCTTTCCAGAGATACTCAAGGTTAATTCAGATATCCATTTGTTATGGCCAAGAATACGAAAACACCAGCTATGGTCCTGCAAGAGCTCACCGTCAAACGCGCATTCGCACCACCTACTTACGAAATAATAAATTGTAGAGCAGGAACTCACGATAACAGGTTTGATTATAAGGTAACCGTAGCAGGAATTGAAGCTTTCGGATCTGGCACTTCAAAGCAGATAGCTAAACATGATGCTGCTCAAAACGCACTAGACCAATTGAAAGAATTGGGCATATATAATCCATCAGAAATCCCTGTTCAAGCGTTCAAGATGCCTACGTCATATGCTCCTCCTTCCAGCCCATTCAAAAACTCGCCAAATTGTATAGGTATGGACTAATTCTAGAATAATGTTTTACTAGTATATAAGCTGTCGAGGAGTATGCTTTATACAATGTCATTGCAGGTCCTCTGAAAGATATATGTGCAGAACATAAAATTCCAGACCCTGAGTTCGAAATGATATCTGATGTTGGGCCCCCTCATTGTAGAGAGTTCACTTATGAATGTAGGGTGGCTTCTATCAAAACTGTGGCCACAGCCAATACCAAGAAAATGGCCAAACAAATTGCAGCTCAAGAAATGATGGAGAAGTGAGTTCAGTGTTTTTTTTTTTATAAGTTCATTCTCAAATATGGAGCTGATTTGCAATAGATATTTTGAAGACCATATTTCAATTCATTCCATATTAGTATGATTATTCATTTAGCAAATATTTTGTGATAACAAATTGTTTCACTATAGTCAGCAAATTTGGGTTTTCACAGAACTGATTATATCCATGCATATCCAACCTGGAGTCAGTTGTGGGACAATTTTCTGGTATAACTCGTCCAATGCATCATAATTCTCCCTGAATAAAGTGTCAAGTTGAAACTATTTGTGGGATCGTGGTGGATATTAAGGGGATCGAGGGGTATATACTTTCCATTTTTTATGTATCATGTTGGTTTTATAGGTAAAACTCAATTATATCTTCAGTGGTCTATACCTTACATTCAAGATACACTGTGTGCCTACATGCTCAAATTCAACATAGTACCATTCAGCAGGCACCATATTGAATTTATGTTCTCTTCAAACATTCCCCAATTTTGGATTTATTGAACACAATATTTCTGAGTATGTTCATGAACAATAACATTCTTTTGCCATTTTGGAGTCACCTTATTAGACTTATGAATTTCAAGATTCTTAATTTGCACCGATTAAAAACCATCAGACGCACCATTTTGGACGTTTACATTTTTACCTAAGAGTCGTAATTTGTTCATTTTAAAAACCCTAGGACTCTGATTATGAAAAATGACTTTTCCCGCCAGTTTTTCGTAATTTAGTCTTAGAAAACGTCATATGCATATTTTTAGTTGAGTTTGTTCATAAAAAAATATTCTCTTCCACCATTTCGCAGTCGCTATTGGATTCTTGAATTTTGGTTGCAAATTTCTAATGTGCTTTCGTCGATTTTGACCACGAACAAAAATTCGACCGCCATTTTGGATCCGCCATATTGGATTCAAATCAAAATACACACACACCGATAAATCAGAAAATTTCCTCAAGTCTGCCTTTTTTCAATTCGAAACTCCAATTCCTGGAACTCAAATTATATCTGAACTATATTTGGTTGCAGGATAAAAGATGTTTTACCGGAAATTGTGGCAAGCTATCCCAGAAGGGAGGAGGTCAATAATTTGGCTCTTCCATCTACCGAATCTATCGAAAAGGCAACAAGAAAGTACAATGAACTGTTTGGCAACGTAGTCATCGACAAAACCGTGAAAGTCTCGGACTTTGCTAGCACTTTCAAAAAACTGATGGACGAATACGAGAAAACTATTGACGATTTTACGGAAGTACGAAGCAACCCGCTTCTTAACAAAAGATGCATAAGAATTCTGGTGCGTTCACTTATACCTCTAAAGAAATCTCTACGAGAGTTTGCCAACAGAGGCGCTCGACGGCAGCTTTGTGGGTTATAGGTTATGTTCACCAATTTGTTACGTCATCTCTCAAGTCCTGTTACGTGATTTCTAAATTTAGAGATGACTTGAGTCCTAACTAAATCGATTATTTCCATACTATAAATTGAGAAAATTCCTGAACAATATTAAAAATAATTCATAACCAATAAAGTTGACATCTATTTTTTTTCCTGAATTCTTCGGTTCTTGAAATGTGTTAAAAAGATACAAGTAATATACATTTTGGAGATGGATGCTAGATTCACAACACCACAAACAGTGCAAAAATGCTTTATTAGAAAAGTAACTAGAGGTAGATTCATTCAACCATAACAACAGAAACAATTGAAACGGACAGAAACAACAACGTGAAATAAAACCAGAACGAAACTAAATAAAATATTTTAAGATATTAAATTGAGTTAACCAGAATTTACAAACGCATTCAAATCGAAGTGTCAAACTTGTCTGTAGGGGGCTAGCTTTCTATAAGGTGGCCTTGTCTACGTAAATTTTGTGTAATAATTATTATATTGGTGAAAGAAAGAACCTGCCAGAGCTTAGTCAATAAGACCTTTGGTGTCGAAATTATCTCTAAATCGCATTTGTATCTCCACCTACCGACAAAAAATATAAGCTCACTTCGATTTCTCAGATCGAGAAGATTTGACGCACCAGGGTGTTTATGCATCTTGCTTGTTACTTTCTCGAACTACTTTCACTTTGTTCTAGGATTTGAATGAAAAGTCTGAGGATGCCCTGACGAGAATCCTTGATAAGCTTGGTCTCAAGTTCGTCACTTCCGTCATCCAGGATGAAAATGTGAGGCCAATAGTTGTGGCCCTCGTTGTCAATAGTGACGCCCCTTTCACAACAATGGGAACCGGAAATACAGAGCAGGAGGCCATGGCGATGGCTTTTGGGAACGCCTTTGAAATATTGGACCTCTATTTGAGACTTTGAAGGGTTCCAAGTATTTGTTGTGAACTAAAGTGATACAAATAAGGGAATGTTGAGCTGAGTTTTTCCTCGCTAGAAAGTGGAGCCTAAATTTTATGATGTGACTTCTCAAGTTGATTTGTAAGAGGAAAAGAGCTTTATTTAATATTCTCAATATTTTTTTGATTGTGTTTGAATTCAAGATTTGTTATGATTGTTGATTCATTTGGACTGTTTCATAGAGATGAATAAATGCTTTTAATCATATCTAAAGAGAATGCTTTTTTTCTGTCTCTCCTAGGCTCACGGTCGCTTTTGACCCCCAAAAAATGAAAGAAAATCCTTAGAGCGAGGGAGTTGGTGGGGTGGTTCTGTGCCTTGCTCATGATCGACGTTTCATGGTTGACGGGTCTTTGAATGACCATGCTGCTCCCGAGGTATGGTGTAGGGAGTAAGTAACAATGCTTACGTGCTAAAGGACTTCAGTCGATGGCGTTTAGTATAAGAATATCATGAGTAACACTTACTACTAATGAAATCCCTCTCCTCGTGCGAATTGGTATGCTTGACCTGATATACTCTGGCTTAAATCAAATGGTAATCCATTTTTTCATTGATACATCTCGCAATGGCATGTATTCTGCAAAGCTCAAAGCGCCAGATATGTGGGAGGTCAAGTCAGCCGTCATTTGTTTTATTTTTTCATTGACTTGATACGAAAGTGGTTGACTTTTCATTTTTTAATGCATTTTTTCGAACAACAATTGACGCTTCAACTGCTACCCTTTTTAATTTTTCTTTCAAATTCAACAATCAAAAATTTTATTTGCCGCACAGAACAGAGAACTCAGTTCTCTTTGACCTCCCAATTAATCTTCTGACGGGAGCTAAGTCGGACATCATAGCCATTGATCAGTGGGCTACACATTTTTTTTTCTACTCCTACTATTGTGAACAATTCATTACGTATTTGAGAGCTGTTAGGTACTGGCTCATTCAGAATACACGTTCATTCTGAATTAATGGCACCACAAAATGGTTAAGGCTTTCGCGGCCGAGGTTATTAGTAGGTATAACTACTTTTCTTCCGGCTTGAAGGCCGTCGTTCTTTGGAATTTCTTCCTAACGTTACGCTAGCGCGAGTGGCCAGCTTCTTATTCAGGGACTTATTACTCATTTCCGATGACTAAACGTTTCGATTTCTTAAGGCGTATTTATATTGATGCAGGTAGTCTAGAGTGTTAGACTCCACGCTTCTTCTTTTCTGTTGAAATTATCCGTATGTTTTTGGATCTCTATCGCCTCCCGTACCAGTCGGCTATGGTAACCCTAGTTGGGGGCAATCAGTTTAGCATTTCCAAATAGAATCCTGTGCATGGTCACCCTCACTCAGTGCGTGTTCCGCCACCGCCGATTTGTCGGTTTGCCCCAGCCTGCAGTTCCGTTCATGCTCTTTGAGCCTTGTTCCCATGGATCTTTTTGTGAGGTTTATCGCATACCGTGCACCTGTGGGAAGCTTTACATCGGTACCGCGAAAAGATCCATGGGAACAAGGCTCAAAGAGCATGAAAGGAACTGCTGGCTGGGGCAAATCGGCGGTGGCGGAACACGCACTGAGTGAGGGTGACCACAGGATTCTATTTAGAAATGCTAAAATGATTGCCCCCAACCAGGGTTACCATAGCCGACTGGTACGGGATGCGATAGAAATCCAAAAACATACGGACAATTTCAACAGAAAAGAAGAAGCGTTGAGTCTAACACTCTAGCCTACCTGCATCAATATAAATACGCCTTAAGAAATCGAAACGTTTAGTCATCGGAAATGAGCGTAAGCCTCTGAAGAAGCTGGCCACTCGCGCTAGCGAAACGTTTGGAAGAAATTCCAAAGAACGACGGCCTTCAAGCCCGAAGAAAAGTAGTTGTACTAATGGCGGCCACTTTCGGCATTGTTTTTTAAAACGACAGGATATGTAACATTTGACCTGATAAATTTGATTTCATGACTACATTAATAATTGTCCGAAAACGAAATTCAGTGTATTTTCGCTTCAAATTATCTGTTGACTTAGAAATCATGTTTTTGGAAAATTTATTGTTGAACAGTTTGTGGACTGGTAATAAATCTAGTTGCATTCATGATTCGACAAGCAATTGTTTTCATTCAGTGTGTCGTCGATCATTGAAAATGAGTGATAACAAAGAAATTTGTGATACACCACCAGAAAATACCGCACAAGCATGGTACAGTACGCAACTCAAGAATAAGGCCAATTACGTGCACTTGCGAATCACCAATCTCGGCTACCAACTCGAGCTCGAAATTTTTCGCTCGTGTGTATTAATAAGCTATTTATCCTCCTCGTTACATAATATATATATTTTTTAGCAAGTTCCGCTTTATGTATGGTTTCAGAAAGTATCTAACAGCATCGTTTTCGCGCATCATGGTATGAAGTAATTATGTTGTTCAAATTTGTAAGACTGGCAAAAGTTTGTAACAGCTATGGAGTAGGTAGTGTAATATGCGGTTATGAGTGGAAGGTAAACTTAAGTGGAAGTATAACCGCATTTTATCAACATTTTCGAGCGGTATCGAGGTCTACCATTCAACTAGCGAATGTTAGCTTCAGTTTGATATTAACTTGGAATTTTATAATTTACGAGATTACATTTTTTTGTCAAACTCATGCAAATTTAAGACATCATTCAGAACACTACCCAAGTCTTCATTGTTTTTTGTAATTTGAGCAATGTAAAAACATTTGACATAGTCAGTGGGCATACTTGAAGACTGGCGTTAAATCAAATCATCTTTCGAACAATCTGTTCAGGCCAGTCTCAAATTACCTACACAGTAGGTTTCGGCTGGTACCTGCCAGAAAACAACTACTCCCCTGGCTAATACCACGAAGGGCATTGAATTATATCCGACCGGTACCAGTGCAGAATTCTTCACAGAAGTAAATCCTGCATTTGCTTTCGTTGATACAAAGAAGGAATTGATTTTCAATTATAGGGACGGACACACTTGCAGACCGGTGTGTAGGTAATTTGAGACTGGCCTGAACAGATTGTTCGAAAGATGATTTGATTTAACGCCAGTCTTCAAGTATTCCCACTGACTATGTCAAATGTTTTTACATTTTCCTCGCAGGAGGAATGGGCGAATTCGGTTTGCTTTTGGAATACCTCGTCCATTGGTAGATGGCGCAATAACTTCGTTGTTCGCATCAGCTTTGGTCGGGGCTTGATACTTGGAAGGTTCAATCACAGAGGTAGAGCAACGATAAGCACAGTCAGGGTTTGGATGGGTGACTGCATCTGCCTAATGATGTTGGTGACAATTTTTATCTTTATTTATCATTTTATGAATATTCTCGCAACATTCTGAGAATGTTTATATGTTTTTAGAGATTATTCTATGAACATTCATACATTCACTATGGAAAGTCTTAGTATATTCGAGAGATATTCTCAGAATATTTTAAATCGTCCATTTTGAATATGCATAGAACATGGTTAGAATCATGTTTTGATGGTGTTTCTAGGATATTCAAATATTCTCGGAGGATATTCTATGAATGACATTGTGCTGTCTGGAAAGTATCTCCTCTCTCGAAGTCAGATCTGATTCACTTACCATTCAGCTGAAAAACTGTTTTAATAAATTCTGTAACTATATATCCATAAACAATGGTTGTTGTGTATTGTCAAGTGAACGGAAATATCGATATTATACTGTAGATGGCGTAACAAAAACCCTTCAAATCCTTTTTACACAGGCATTGACTTACTATATCTTTATAAACAATGATATCGCCTAGATCATGTTTACCCAAAATAAATAAAACTGGACCAAAATTAGAACCTTGTAGAACCCCACACCTAGATTTAACAGAATGCTCACAAGTCGCAACTGTTCATTTTCGATGTAGGAATTAAATAATTCAGACTCTGATGTTCTTCTTCTTGATTCTCTTTGATCCCAGGAAGGGGTAGAAGAAATAAAAAGTCCATTGAAAAAAGTACTGTTTATTAAACGGACTTGACTAGATGCATGATTTTAGTTTATCAACTATGCGGTTTGTACCAACAAAATAAATGTATATTATCCTTATCACAAAACACAAAATTACCAATTTATCACACAAAATACAATCGAAACCTAAATCAATTATTCGATAGTATTCCGTTTGCTAAGTACCCAGTCTTCATAGTTTTCAAATACAGCTTTACTATATTTTCCTAGTCAATTAAACCTAATTTTTTACCCAACGTCAACGTTGGTACTAATTAATTGCGAACGAAATTGAGACTTTTCAAGAACATGAACACAATAAAAATGATACGAAAATCTTTGGCACTCATTTAGATTATAAACATAAAATATATTTCGAGTTAAGGCTATTAAATTGATACCACTTGAAATATAACACATTTTATGTGGTTCACTGGTGCTAATAAAATAAATAACAGTTTCCAAATACAGGATGGGGCATCGAGTGTGAATAATTATTGGAAATAAAAAAAATTGATTGGTGCTCCACTATGTTTTGTCTCGTATGGAATCTCACAACACACACTTCTGCCTAATCTTTTGAAAACTTTCTAGGATGTTGAATATACTTCCATAAAATTAAATAAAAAAAAAATTGTAACGAAAAATCGTTTTGAGCGACAGTTTCGGTATTGTTATACAGATAGGTACAGAAATAATATGACAAAACACCTGAAGGTTTTAAGAAACTTATTTGATTCATATTATGTATCTCTCTGTACATAGTGACCCATATTATGAGATCCCACTGTATTAAAATACAGGATGGCCACTTTTGTGGCGTTTTACTGCTATCTGTTGAATAAGGAGGAAAAAAAAAATTTTTCGTCTCCATGTTGTCAGAACATAAAAAAATACATGATAGAGTGAGAATTTCTGAATCTAGGATAACGTAAAAACTAGAAATTGTTTATTGAATTTACGTAAGGGAACAATTCAGAAGTAGCCATCCTATTGTTTCAAATATTTTAAACGGTTTCGTGTACCTAAAGTATGTTCTACTACTAAAGTATTAAATGTACTAGTATAATTCAATTTACTTTGAGGCGTCATTTGTGCATAATCACTAAATATCATTAGTGAACGCTTGTTTTATAAGCACTAAACGTTTCACCAATTAGTTTGATTACACGTATTGTCGAATTTAAAAATTGGTCTGTTAACCGGTAAAAATCGTGGATATACTCGCTATACAATAGAAAGTGGACTCGAAACGTGGAAGAAAATCAAACTTTACAGCTAAAGTTATTCGATCGAGTCAGATATGTTTCTCGTGTATACACGCACAAAACTTAGAAAACTACTGAATAAATAACATTAAATTAAAGATATAAAAATACAGTAAACAAATGCTTTGATACACCTTATACATGTTAACATCACACTTACACCACAGTAGAGATGGAGCTCGAGTGCAACGGAGATCTGGGCGAGTGGAACCTCAAGAGCTCCGTTACAGTTACCGCAACTTGAACGAGACCTTTGCCCTCCAACACGTCTGCGGCACAACATAAAAGATTCTGCAAGCAATAAAAAAACAATTTATCCAGTCATTATCACCATATCTTGACCCAACAATATTTATTTCTCGTTCTTAGGGCAAGAGTCTTGGTCTCGAAAGAAAAATGAAGAATCTCAAATTCACTCTATATTAAGAAAAATCTGATGAAAAATGTTATGGCAGTTTATTTCAATTACTTATTCTTCATATGGTAGGTTTTCAATTTTTGTTTTTTCCCTAAAAATCGAAAATACATTCATCAAATTCAGTTTTGCAGTTTTACACTTTACAACAAATAGGTCCATGTTGTGAGGTCGCGTAGTGGTACATACCTCCTACTATTAAAGAAAGAAAAAAAATGTGTTATTTGGTTTGAATTTGAGTCATCCTGTATATGGGTTATATTTATATTTAAAAATACCATATAGAAGGTAGATAACATATTCATTCATTGGAAAACATAGGTACAGATTAATATTAGTTGCACCCACCAGAGTTGATATTAAATCAAAATAATAAATCAGGACCAATATATTTGGGCGGGCCCTTAACAACCTTATCGCGTTTTTTTTGAAACTCGGGGCGATTTCTGTTCTATTGTTTTCAATGGCATCAAAAGCCTGGCTAGGGCATTGAATGCCCTGCTCGCTCGATCGGGCTTCAACTCGAACGTAGCCCATAATAATAACAGCTTTATTCCATAATACTTTACAGTGTGGAACAGGGTACAAATTGAAGAATAAAAAGGAAAAATCGGAAACGCTTTAAAATGTTTCTATCAAATACTGTGTGGATTTCTTCTTGAACTTATATTTGGAGAGTATTCTTAATTCTTGAAGAACACTGTTCAAATTTTCAAAATTTAATACTCAACATTGTTCTGTATTTGGGCAAATTTCGTTTGGGGTAATTTCAGTTTCAAAAATCTGTTTCATGAATTCTTCGTAATTTGTCTTAGCAAAATATGCACATTCATAAATATAAATACAGGGCAGCGTAAGGATTTTTGTTGTTTGAATACATCCCTGCAACTGTCTCTCTTCTTGAGTTTGAAAATACTTCTAATACAGGTTTTTTTAGATTTTGAAAATTCTGTTCACTTCAACAGAATTTCCCCAGAATGTTATTCCATATTTTAGTCTGGACTATATATAAGCAGAGCCCTACTTGTACTTTCAAAGAACAGACAGAGAGGGAGCAATAGCACCTAAAGGCTGATTTCCAACCAAAGCGGGTTAGATTTCAATCTTACTGAAGTGCCCAGCAGCAGGTTGAGGTCCGCTCCTGAGAGGGCGGGGTGGAAAGGAAAATGGAGGACGGCGAGGTCTCGTATCCAGGCAACTGGATATGGCATCAATTCATCCTGGGCGCTCAACCCCGGGGGGGGGGGGCATGGTGGTGGTGTACTTTCAAAAATATTTCATCCGGGACTATGCCAGAATTTAGAAGTTCTTTGTGGAATTCAGACAAGGCTCTCAATTTTTGATTGGAATATTGGTATATGAGAATGAGGTTTTTTCACGATTCCTATCGGACTACACAGTTATGCAAACTTGGCACCACTTTGCAATCGATAAACCTATGATTCTAGTTTATGCTGGGAAATATTTTATATTTCACAACTGATAGGTTTCATATTGCTGACAGATCCCAATCAATTCTTATCACACGGTTTTCCCATTGAGGGTTTTACCATCATTGTATTCCACCAAGTTATACAAACTTATGCATAGCATTAATCGTTGATTTCTGAACGAATAACCGATACCCTTGTCAACATGCACCAGAAATTGTGTGGGTGCTATAAATAATAACCTCTGCATTTATTCGACTACCAGCTCATAACACACTTTTAGGGTACAAATGACTTAGCATGATTCATGCTGAGAACGATATTCATTTATGAAACAACTTCTAGAACTAGACAGTCAGTTTTTAGGGATACGAAATTGTATCTGTAACTATGCCTTCAGCTTTTAGAGGTACATTTGTATCTCTGAAAAGTGAGGGCATAGAGCAGGAAATTATTGTTTCATATAGCACCGTTCTGAACACGAATCATTATGGGTCATTTTACCTTACTTCCAGTACATATGAGCAAAGATGTGCGATGAAACTCCGTTTGTAATATTAAACAGAGGTGTCAAAAGCAATCAAATGATTCAAAGATGCCGAGTGCGACAGCCAATGTTTCTCCGTTCTCATTAATGGGAAGATGCTATTTAAGCGAAATGTGAACTAGATACCCCCATTTGAAGAAAACGTTCGAAATAAGGCGGTTTGATATCCTTTGCACTGCTTTGTTGACCGAACTGTACATGAAACATTCGAAGATTAAATGGTTAAGGCTTTCGCGGCCGAGGTTATTAGTATAACTACTTTTCTTCGGGCTTGAAGGCCGTCGATCTTTGGAATTTTTTCCTAACATTTCGCTAGGCAAACTGACAAATCGGCGGTGGCGAAACACGCACTGAGTGAGGGTGACCACAGGATTCTGTTTGAAAATGCTAAGCTGATTGTCCCCAACCAGGGTTACCATAGCCGACTGGTACGGGAGGCAATAGAGATCCAAAAACATGCGGACAATTTCAGCAGGAAAGAGACTCCCATTCTGAGGAAATAAAGAATAACTAATGAAATCACGACAGGTAGTGCGGCAACTAATAATGATGATTATTCCCCTAACCCGACAGAAGTATTTAACACTCCAGACTACCTGCATCAATATAAATACGTCTTAAGAAATCGAAACGTTTAGTCATCGGAAATGAGTAAGCCTCTGAAGAAGCCGGCCACTCGCGCTAGCGAAACGTTAGGAAGAAATTCCAAAGAACAACGGCCTTCAAGCCCGAAGAAAAGTAGTTATACTAATTCGAAGACTATCTTACAACTGGTAATGACGTATTTGCATTGTTTTTGCTTTTAACGCTCTATATGTTGCATTTTCACACTTTCCAGAATATTTCTGCAATTTGTATTGACCAATACTACCACAGGATCAAGAAATTTGAAAGGAATCGCCGGCCTATACACAACAGCAGAAAAATGGACAAATGCAAATAATCAAGACAAAAATATTTTCAGAAATTTATTGATAAAGCTTATAAAACTACAACAAATGAAACTCTTTAAAACATAAAATTAAATAAATATAAACTCTTAGGAAAACTCTGAAATAAAACGTTTGTTTCGATACTCAAGGCTTGTGGTCCTGAAGAATTCATAATAGGATGTCCTGATATGACGAAAGTTACCAACACTCAAATATTTGCTGTTATTACAACTCTACCGCCATCTTCCTCAGGAAAATCGCATATGTGATCAGGCTCAAAACTGGTCAGACGGTGAGTTTCTCCCCACAATGTAACATTTCAAAAGGTAACGGTACAAGAAACTTATTAATACTACGAGTCTGTTCAGACGAAACTATTTAGCAGTCTTTTTTTTATTTAATACTGGAAAAATATTTTATTGACTAGATTGTCATAGTAAAATAGAGAGAATATATAGAGTACGGTTACATAAAGACCAACTGCTGATTCACTTTATACCTATTAAACATCTTTCAATTGTTCGACTGTTTTTTGGTATGACAGGTAATTAAACGTAATGATATTGCTTTAGATATGGATAAATAAATAAGGGCCAACTATTTGAACACATAATAAAAAACTTTTCGCTTGCAAAGCTCAAAGCCAAACTATTTTTTACGTAATATCTTAATACCAAGCCTTGCTTTCATCAATTTCTGATCAATCTGCGACCGATGAATATTGAAGTAGCACCTAATAGCAGCCCTATAATACTTCGATGTGAAAGTAAGTACACAAATAAATAATCCTATAAATACTTGTACATAAGAATTATGAGATTACACAATAGCTCGGAGACCTCGCTTTTTGGGAAGCTCGAAAAAGTCCTATCGGAATAATTTAGCACCAATTTTCTGAAGTGATCAATGTCATAGTAATTTTGGGATATATAGCAACGCCAAGCCGATAAACTATCATAATAAATATGAAAATCACAACTTAGAAGTAAAACAAGAACTCGTTGAATTCATCATATAAAAGCTCTAAAATTCAACAAACCTAGTTTTCTCACTCTGAACTAAAATACTAATAAATACCATCTGGATTTTGGAATGTTCAAGTTTTGGTGTTTTTCACACTGTCCGATAAACTCGTTTCAAATATCCATTTTGATTACTTTCTGTGGATGATTTGGGCAGGTGTACGGAAAAAACCTCAATTCCTGCTCCAAGTGAGTTGGATAATATCGATCAAGCCGTTTTCAATCTCCTTCAGCAATTTTCTGAGTTACAAGCAGCTGTTTTTGAGTGGGAAGGCAAGTTGAACAAAATCGGTAATACCTCAAATTCGGCAAACATTATAATATCAAAACCGAATTGACAATTATCGAGGAGTTAGATTTAGGATTCTACACCAGACAAATAGTCACCATTTTGACATTTAGAACTAGATTAAATTCGACCTACTGAGTATGAATTTTGACTTGATTTAGTGTCTTCTGATTGTATCTAGACTAAGTCGATACCAAGATATCAAGACAAAATGAAACGATTTAGAACATAGTACGTCGAATTTAGTATATTTCAAAGTTAATAGTCACGATGATGATGAGTTGAAAGGAGTTGATTTTGGAAAACCACGAAAGTTTTCAAACTTCAGACAAATTTTTAGTCCTTTTCTCAAATTAAATTAGTACTCTGGTATAAGATTTAAAATTGCAAGGGCAAGGGCTCTCAACCTCACAGATATGGGATATTATCGAAATGCCAAAGATTATAAGATCTGACTTGACTAGGGAGTATTTTCAATTTTTGATCACATACCCAGTTGATGTCAATGAATCCGAATATGGGAAATACCAAAGGAATTCCACTTAGATTTGGCAAATTCCAATGTAAATTCAGACAAAACCAGTGGAGATTCGGATAATTTAAAGGTTAGTCATTTTTGCTCTTCATCTCAGGCTCAATAAATGACAAAATTCAAGTCAGATTAGGAAGATTTCGACTGATTTATAACCCATTCTGAAATAAGAAGTCTAAAATATTTTACAACACTAATAAATCATGAGAGAATAGATCAATCAGAATTTGTTGATGCCTTAGTCCGTTTTTCAAAAGGGTAGAAGAATTTCTAAATCAGCTGAATTGTAAATTTGAAATGATTAAGTGAGTGGAGACTATCAGAATTAGACAATTCCGAGAAGTTAGATTTAGGACTTTAAGACAAAATAAAAGGATATAGAACTCAGTAAGTCGAATTTAGTATATTTCGATGGTGATGACTTGCTAGGATGATAGTTTTCAAACTTCAGACAAATTTTCAGTTATTTTCTCGAATTAAACTATAACTCTGGTTCAAGATTTGAATTTGTTGATACCTGGGTCGGGTTTTCCAAAGTGTAGCAGAATGGCTGCTTCTAACAGCTTACAGTTCTTAAATCTGCTGCACAAAATTTCACAGTTTTTCATGGTGAAATGTCAAATTTTGTAAAGCGGCTTTAAGAGCTGGAAGCTGTTAGTCACAGCCAATTTCTACATCAGCTGCATTGTAAATATCAAATGATTTAGTGAGATGAAACTATTTCGATCATGTAAGACCTAGTTGAGAAATAACACAAAAATAAAATAGTAGAGTTTTCAATTCGAAAGCATTCACTGAACATTGAAGTTGAGAGGTTGAATTAAAAATCATAATCTTCTCCATTTGCAACGTTTCATAAATTCAAACGACCGACTCACTCGGAGCTGAAGGTCCCTTCCCACTTACGCGACTATTTTCGGAATGTACGAAACGGAAAAACAAATAAAAAGCCTTATACGTATCCTCCCGCAGCGCGTCGCTCTAATCGGGCGGGGGGAACAACACCAGGAGCACCACGGTGCCGACGAAGAGGGCGAGCAACAGGAGTGAGACTGTGATATCTTGCAGGGTCTTCGGCGCATCCCGTTCGCGCAGGCGACGCTCGATGCGGCAGAGGCTTTCCACGGTATCCAAAAGGCGGGGCAGACCTCGTCCGCACAAAGATTCGGTCACGTCGAGGCTGCTGCACAGATGATCCTGCAACCAACCACAGTCTCACTCACTGTCGAAAAAAAAAAAAAAGACGTTCACGTAAGAAAGGGCGGACACTGTTGGGATTTCAAATTAACATCGCCAACTAATCAGGCATTCCAGATACTTGTCAAATGACGAATTGAACCGATACGGCAGCATCTGCCCCCAGAAACTTTCGTTCGTTTTTTCAAAAGAGTGTGGTAAAAACTGGTATTTGCCCCTCTGACATCACGAGATCTGGAATGCCTAATAAGCACCACTTTGACAACTACTGCTATTCAAGGTTAGGACTTTGACGTTGTTTGAAAATCCCAAACCGTAAAACTTTGTGAGCTATCGGACTTAGGACGAACCAGTTTAGCCTAGGCTATATCCGGGTTGGGCTGATTAAAATCAAGTGATTAAAATCATGATTAAATTAATGATTTAAATCGCTTTATTTTTGAAATTAGGATCATGATTTGAATCATTTTTTTTTATTTAGAACCAGATAACTACATTATATATAATAAGTTTTCTCGAAGATCAAAAGGAGTATCTGCTTTTAGCAAAAACAACAAAAAAGAAGTACATATTTCCAAATTCTTAAACTAAACGTAACACCTAAATTTTATTGCTGTATATTTTCAGTCTATTCATTTTCGTTATACAATATGAACAAAAACGAGTTTTCCTCCTTTTTCTATGGCTAATCTGTTTCTAATATCCGAGTGTACAACTAGCGAAATGCGTGAAATTGTTGGGCAACGTCAATTTATAGGTTGAGAAGGAAAACAAGCTTCGAAAGGAATATTCTTGCAAAAAGCACATCAAATGCGTTTGTGTTCGTGCCTCATTCGGCACTGTATAGCGAGTGTATTATAGGACAGAAGGAAAACAAATCGCGACAAGAATTTTCTTGCAAGAAGCGCGACAAATGCGTTGTCACAAGTTTTTGAGCCGCAAATTGTATTGAAATTTTTAGACTTATACATTAAAATAATCAACAAAAATTTCAAAGAATCAAAATGTTCAAACTTTATATTCAAATTTAAAAAATCAAAAAGATCAATTAATCGTGATTTAAAAAAAAATCGATGATTTTTGATTTTTTTAATAAAAATCAGATTTTGCCCCACCCTGGGCTATATCAGTTTATCCTATTGCATGTAGGACGAATTAGTTTAGCCTAGGCAAAACTAGTTTATCCTGAAATCGGGTTTGACCGACAGCACATATATCAATGCGTAATATTTGGTCATACACATGGATCCTCTTTTACGACGCGGTGATCTCCATAGTTATGACACTAGTCAGAGGAACATAATCTCTGTTATCGTCGACTAAGACACGAACAGGTGTGGAATATCTTGCCCCTACAATGTTCAGTGAATTGCAAATTGAAAAAGAATCCAATGACAAAATGTCTCTATTTATTCTTACGAATATTTCAGCAACGATTTTGGTGATTTTTTAGTCCGTTTATATTTTTAAATTGATATTCTGCATGGCTATGCAGACCTGTACCTGACTTGTGTGAAAAAAATCTTGTAAAGTACCAATAAACTATTTATTCATTATTTTGGTTTGACTTTTGTTGCATTTCTTTCCAATTTATTTGAGAACGTTCATTCAGTTAAATTGACAGCGTGATTAACTCACTTTCATCAAGTCATGTCTTGGGACATCCGTTGATATGAGATTCTCAAAAAATCAACCATTTGATCATCTACTAACTCCCCAAAATGTATGGGCTTGATTTTATATAATAAGTTACCTATCGATATTAAAAATGCCGGAACTACAAAAATGTTCAAACTTTAAAACATTACATAAATGACTTTTAGAGTAGTATTTAAGTTTTAAGTGTTTATCAGTTGGGCTCCAAACGACTTGACTTAATGTGAAAAGTAAAACTTTCTGACAAGTTGTTGAAAATAATTCCCACTTGTAGGAAAACTTTGGGATACATTGTATATACAAAACACTGGACACTGGGGTAGTGCAATTCAACTAATTATGACTCCTAAGCAATTCATGGTGAAAATATCTTTTCTTAAACTCACCTCATCTACTCCAATCTTCCGGCAGGCCTCGATGAAATTGTCAACATTTCTCCTGCACCTGGCCATGGTCAACTTCGGCTGTAGGAAAAGAACAATTATACAAAATACAATCCCTATACAACTACGCAGATAAAATAATAGTATTAGAATAATACTCACGACTGCTGGAGAAGGAACGTGTATACTGGCTACAGATCTAGGCCTGATATAGTTTGCCAGATGACAGAGAACAACACCGTCTGTCAGTGATGGTGCCAGATCTTCAGGTAAGGCCATCTTCAATCGACTTTCAATTATCTAAGAACAACAAACAAATATTTTCTTGAATGGAATCGCATACTAATGTCTCAGGTGAAATGATGAATTCACCATTGTTATATAAAAAATTGGTGCCTGATATAAGAATTGGCGTTTTTCGTATTTGAAGACTTTAATATACTGACAGTTGACTAACTTTCAAGTAATGAATCAGCTTCACTAGAAGTTTCAGCATCTATGATTTCCATTATATACTCAAGCACAAAAGACTCCGTGCGGTAGTACTGTAGGGAAGACATCCATTTTCCCCTTTGATTAAGACATTAGAGCAAGAGACCGCGGCCGCCAGACCTTCGTTGTTTTATAAAAACTGAAAGTTTCTCTGCGCATAATCGCTGATCGTTCTCACCTGTGTTGGAGACATGCGCTGAGAAACTGTCAGCTTTTATTAAATAACGAAGGTCTGGCCATCGCGGGCCCTTGGGCGAAATACTGTAACAGGGAGAAAAATGTTCTTATCAAAAAAGCTAAGCTCGTGTATACGCAATGTACTATTAAAATGATTAACTATTACCAGTTTTCAATTCACAAAGAAAAAGAATGTCCATTGAAGTCAAAGATGCCCATGAAATGGCGCCCAACGTGGGGCCCAACTAATGTAATTTTTTTTGCCTACTACGATACCAACAAGCGCAAACAATAAATATCTGGCACCGCTCAGAACCAAGTGAGTACTCACGTTTCTCAACTGGTTAATGAGATCAGTCTCCTCCTTGGCCTTATCGATCTCCCTCCTCATGGTGAAGGACATCTTGTCCGTAGGCACGTCGTGGTTCCAACTGATACTCCTGGGCGTTTTGACGGCGCTCCCTGCCGATTTGGGAGTGGAACTGGCGTACCCTTTGAGGCTCGAGGCCTTCCCGTTTGCGATGACGGACTTCATAGGAGGCACGTTGTCGTGCGACATCACGTCGCTCGCACCTTTCACGGGAGATATCGGCTTCACGTACGTCATAATCCTGACGGGGGAGCCATTTTTAGCGTCGCACACGCCGTTAGAATAAGGACCCCCACCGGGCGAGTAGGTCCTCGAAGGGGTGACCTTCTGCACCGGTTTCTTGGAGCTCGCGGTGTCGTCGAAAACGGCTTTGGGGTTGCCGAAGGCGGAGTTCAAGGGCGTGGGGTCGGAACGGGAGGTGGCGAGCGTTTGCGGGGGAACGGGGGACAGGTTGTGGGTGGGGGTGTTCGGTTCCGTTTTGTAGCTTTGGTCGTCTTTTGTTCGGTAGATGGAAGGCACGTCTTGCGCCCTCTGCTGCTTCAGGGCTTCTTTGTACTCCCTGGAAGGAAAGAGTAACGGTCAACGTCCACGTTCGATTGGTGTGTAGTCGAGGACTTCGCGAATACAGGGTGTTGATTCTTTCTATTTCGAGAATATACAGTGTGTCGCAACATAAATGATAATATTCTACGAGCGTTTTGAAATATGAAGTAACAAACAGACATAGATCTTATGAAATACCTAGGCCTAACAGAGAGATCGGGCTAAAAAAGATTCAATGCTGTGGTTGACAATGACTAATATATCGTTAACGTCTCTTAACTGACTTTGAAAATGTATAGGCGACGAATTTTAAGATTTTCTTGAAGAAGAAACGCTGTACCATTTCAGTTAATTCATCTTTGACTACTGAATTTATGTAATATCGCATTCGAGTGATACTTTTTTGGATCTCTGACGTTAGCTGAGGTCTAAACACTTCCTATTTTGCGGTGCGCAAGGAAATGACCATAATAATGACATCATTTGCCAATCAAAAATCTTTCTTTCACAGTATCTCTCACTTTAATGTGTTCTGCACTGAGTTGAATAAATTTCGAATCAAAAGTGACGTGATAGTCAGTCCAGGTATTTTACAAGGTCTATGCAAAAATATCATGCTTTTGGAATATCAATTATCCTTGATATAACCAGAAATCCAATTTTTAGGATCAACCATTCACCCGTTTATATAAATCCTCGAATGAAAATAAGGTTAACTTATGTACTAAGGAACAAATTTTTGCTTGAAAGTGGTTGACAATGTTCCTGGGTGGTGATATTGATTCAGATTTCCATTGTCTGTATAGTTAACGCTATTGAAACCTAGTATAAAAACTTATAAGATGGAAAAATGTCAATTAAGGCAATGAACAAATGTCGAAATGAAATTTCAAATTGGATGTACGTGAGTACACTCAACTTGAAACTTTGTTTCAACATTTTTTCATATCGATTCATATTTCTTCATTGAAATTAGTTTGATACCAGCATTTCATAGCTAAGCTGATGTAGACCATTTCAAATGAATAACTACCACTGGTGGCTATTTCACAAGGAGAAAGAAAGTCCAGTGAAGCCCAAGAGGTTCATAAAAATGGCGCCCAACGTGGGGCCTAACTCTTGTAATTTTTATGCCTATTACGATGCAGGGAAGCAAAAACAATAAATATCCGGTATTCAGTATTTCATACTCAACATTTCAATTTTTTGTCACCATATCGATCTTTTTTGATCAATTAAATTCTGAATTTTTATTATTTTACCAAAATCCATTTCCTTATTCCTCATTTATTGGTTTGATTATCATTTTCAATATAGTTAACCTTAAATAAAATGGATGTCCAAACCAATACCACTGATTAGTAAATATTTCCTCTGTGAGGTGAATTATATAGAATTGAGAAATGTTGACATACTTATTCGAAATTGCAACCCTCAATCTTGATTTGAAGACAAAAATTTAATCAATCAGCTGAAATATCAGTGGTACAAATAGGTAAACTGCAAAAAAAATATTTAGAGTTCCATGAAAGAATTATATTAATTAAAAAGAACTAATGATCGTGCCTATATTGAATAAAAAAATCGATAATTCACTCGAAAGATCAACAAAATACTACATCACATATTCATCTCTACTCAAGGATCTGGTTCAGAATAAAAGTTTTTGTAATCATCTAAGAACGTGACAACACACTGTATTTTCGATGAACATCCTGTTATAGTTACCTATAAGTCTGAATTTGGTGCAAAGGCTTTTTATCCTCAATTCCATTGCCGTTAGAAACGATATCAGGACACGGACTTAGACGAACACTGTAAAATCACACCAGGCAAGTTAGAAACGTCGGAATGCCGCTCCGCTGTTAATATATTAATGACATCGATGCGTAAAAGAGAAAAAAAAAAACGTCGACATCCATCGAGTTTTTCGTTAGAAGAGAGCATCGGTACGTACCTAGCGTGATCCCTGTTCTTCTGACAGTCCGGTTTGTCGAATTCGTTCGACTTCGAGAAATCCTCCTCCGAATTGCATTCGGGGGCGGGGGAGATGGTCGAGGGGGTCGACGTCGTAGATTGGGTTCCGTTTTGGTCGGCGACTTTCACTAAAACGAAAAACGCTATGAAAATCCAAAATTCACATATCCATTAATTTCGTTGAATATTTCCATTGTATGTTAAAAATCCCATATGAAGCGGGACATTTTCGATCAATTACAGCGATAAATTCCCGGCGGGACATTTTCGGGCTGGTAAATACCCGGTAGGTATCGAAAAATACCCGCTCGGTCCGTGTATCTATAGTAACGATTGTTAAAATGTACATTTGTCATCTTGACAGGCATAAATACTGAATTTTAAACGTCGTTGTTTTAACTCCGGAAATATTCTACCGAATTACACTCGTGCATCAAAATAAACCTGATAATTTTCCATTCAAGCATGTTGTCAGTAAAAAAACTATTATTATTATATTCATATTTCGTTAAAAGAGCCCTCCTCCTTCAGAGTCGGCCTCTTTCGACAAAATATGAAAATAAACTATGCAGTTTTTAGACAACATGCTTTCATGGAAAATTATCGGTAATTTTGAAGCACTTGTGTAATTACTTCCGATAAATGTTTAAGAATAGAATGCTTTATATCACCAATTAATAAACGTGACAAGTAGTACATACACACTCCAAAATTGGGAATTTCAAAATACTGTTATGATATTTCCTTGGGTTCGTTTACTCCAATATCACTGAACTAATTTTATCAAATCCTTTTAACAATACAACTACTTCACTGACTTATAATTAGCTTACAAAACACTTACACTTCTCGACTGATTTAAACATCCAACACTCTACTGAAAAACTGTATTCAACTTTGACTCTCCACTAAGCTCCAGTAGGTTCTACTTTGATGGAATGAGCCACATAGAATAACTCCATAGTTTAGGAGGAAATGAAACAGAGAAAAATAACACTCTTGAGTTGTCTGAGAAACACAGTTCTTTTTTATTGTCTCTACATGCGGCTACCAACCTACTGTTTCATCCAATTTAAATATGTGATAAATTCACAATAGTACCGGTGGAATAGAAATGGTGTGTAGGCATAACAATGAAATTAAGTCTGAGTTTATTTTTCTGAATTCATTCATTAGCTTTACATTCTAAAAGATCTGCGTCGCGGACGAGTTCATGATATTGTTGTCCAGAGATAATTAAAGTTGTGTCATCGGCAAATGGGACACATTTGCTGGGATGGGTAAAATCAAATATATCATTTATGTAAATAAAAAGCAGCGGTCCAAGGGTATGGGTAGGGCTTGATACAAGACCAAGACTTAATGAATCTACTCAAGACCAAAACCAAGACTTGATTTTCGAGACCAAGACCAAGAGTATATTCCAAAAGTCTTGGTTTCGAAATAAAAATAATGAACCTAATTTTACTCAATTTCAAGAAAAATCTAATGGAAAATGTTATGTCAATTTATTTCAATTACTTATAATTCATATGGTGAGTTTTTAATTTTTGTTCACTCAGAATAAAAAATACATTTTTCAAATTCAGTATTGCAATTTTTGGAAATGTTGTTGATATTACGTTGTTGTCACTTCCAGCCAAACTTGGCAAAGATTTTCCAATTTTAATAATTCATCCAGTGTATTGATGCATAGATATTTGAATTTTACGTTAGATATTTCATTAATATTCTATACCTATCTTCAACTGTTTTTGAAATAATGATAGGTGAAGAGTGAGATTTTGCAATTTTCGACAGCCTATTACCCCACCCTGTATATGGGTTATATTCAGGGTGGAGCAAAATCCGATTTTTATTAAAAAAATAAAAAATCATTGATTTTTTTTAATCACGATTTATTTGATTTTTTTTTATTTTTTAAATTTAAATATGAAATTCGAACATTTTGATTCTTTGAAATTATTGTTGATTATTTTAATGTATGAGTCTAAAAATTTTAATACAATTTGCGGCTCAAAAACTTGTGACAACGCATTTTTCGCGCTTTTTGCAAGAAAATTCTTGTCGCGATTTGTTTTCCTTCTGTCCTATACACTTGCTATACACGAACGCGTTTGTTGTACTTTTTGCAAGAATATTCCTGTCGAGGCTTGTTTTCCTTCTCAACCTATAAATTGATGTTGCCCAACAATTTCACGCATTTCGCTAGTTGTACACACTCGGATATTAGAAACAGATTAGGCATAGAAAAAGGAGGAAAACTCGTGTTTTTGTTCAAATTGTACAACGAAAAAGAAAGGACTGAAAATATACAGTAATAAAATTTAGGTGTTACGTTTAGTTTAAGAATTGGGCATTATTTACTTCTCTTTTGTTGTTTTTGCTAAAGCAGATACTCCTTTTGATCTTCGAGAAAACTTTTATATTATGTTGTTATCTGGTTCTGAATAAAAAAACAAAAATTGATTTCAATCATGATTTTAATCTGCCCAACCCTGGTTATATTCATATTTGAAAAGACCACAAAGAAGGTAGATAACATTTTTATTTATTGATAAACACAGATACAGATTAGTATAAGTTGCACCATTGCACATCCACCAGAGTTCGATACTAAATAAAAATAATAAATTACGACCAATATATTTGGTCAGCTATGTGATATTTTCCCGCTCCTACATAATATAATAAGTATTGAATTTTCCTCAGGATTCCGATTCCACCCATCTGCCGCATCTGCATCTTACTGCTCATCACGCAATAATCCATTGTTAACTGGTCAATAAAATCCTAATTAACATTCTGACTCTTTTGAAACTTTTTTGGCCTATCGGTCTGTGCGCTGTGTGGATTTAATCAAATCTTCATTGAAGATTTCTCAAAATGAGAACTTTATTCCGCTTACCCGTACAAATTAACAATTGTTAAAGACTGAGATATACGAAATATCTATTATATGTAAATTGGTCTTGGTCTCGCGAAGCCCTAGGTATGGGAATGTTTCAAAAGCCAGAATCATCAAGATACTTGATTTCAATCGCATCTGTTGAATCCAACGATCTAAACCAAGCACAACCAAATATGATCTCATATTATGAGATCATTTTTCGGAGTCAAAACCCCAATCCTAACCTAGAAATGTATTCTGTCGCCACCTTACCGTTCATCTCTTGCGACCACCGCTTCTCGTAGCAATCGCTGCTCGTGCTGTATCCGCTGTCGACGTTCTGCCTTTTGTGCTTCAGTCTGTCGGCGAATTGCAGGGGAACCGGCGACGAGCCGGCACCGTTTCTCCGCGACCTCCTGCTCAGCGTGCCGTTACCACAGTCGATCCTCCTGTCGAACTTCATCGCCTCCATTTCCAAGTACTTGAAAATGTGCACCCTGCCGCGTTTGCACAACTGAAATGCGCACATAGGAGTCACTAGCTATAGTTATAATGTAAGAGGGAATCTGGTGCAGATGGTGTAAGCCTCCAAGAGGCAACGTCATCTGCTGGGAGACAACCAAAGTCTCACACTCTCACTGCCCAAGACAGAGGAGACATCTTAAGAGGGATGACAAAAGCTGGTGTTTGTCTCCGTTAATTTTTTGGGTTCCAGATATTAAAACGGGAACTAACAAAATTTGGAATGGATTCACCGCCAACCACACTATATCATAGCCATACAGTAGAGACACTTAAATGTCAATCCTTTGTTCTCGAGGGTCAAATTTCTGCGACCTTCATTCTGTGCTCGGGGTGTGTATTGTAATTTTGTGGCGGTGAATTTGAATGTACGGGATTCTACAGAACAGTTTGACCTTTTGACATCCTACGAAAACCTGATGAAAATTTGTGTCTAGCCTTCGACAAACATCTGCGATAAGCACACACTTTTCCACCTTGTTAGTTAGCCATAATAATTCAAAATACAATCTTTTAACACACATTGACGTTCATCAATCACGTTGATTGATAACACCTCGACATGTCAAACTGCTGAAGTTGGCGTTCTGTGGCGAGTGTCTCTACTGTATGGTTATGGTATACTAGGGCCGAAGTGTGATATAAAACTTGAAGTCGACATGGCAACATTGCATACGAAAATTTGACTGATTCAATCAAATTCTTTGACAGGCTGTCAAGTCTTGCTGAAGCCGTTGCCGTGCGAAAATTGAGGATTTTGGGGTAAAAAAAGTTTTTGAGCATATGGTGGCTAAACACAGGGTCGAGAGGGATAACATGGGAGAACAGAATGGAACAAAAAAAACTCAGAGGCTACTTGCATTTTGTTGAAAGGAAATGAAGAAATTGCTAATTGTTCACTGAGTATGGATCAATGTTGGATGTCAGATCAATCTGACGTTTGATGAAAACAAACTTGACCTTCCTCAATGTTTACTTGGTTTGAAGTTATGAGTTGCAAATTGTTTTTTAGAATTTCCTCGTTCAAAATTATTTGAATTTTTTTTCCAAGTTCCAGCATAAAGGACAATGACACTTTTGGTTAGAACAGAGAATAGAACGCGAGATCAATCTGACGTTTGATGAAAATAAACCTGACCTTCCTCAATGTTTACTTGGTTGGAGGTTATGATTTGCAAATTGTTTTTCAGAATTTCCTCGTTTAAAAATATTCAAAATCATTTTTTCAAGTTCCAGCATAAAGGACAATGACACAACACAAGAGAAGTTTTCTAGCAAAAACATTCTAGAGTGTGCACGCGTTCTGAATATTCTATAAATGCAGTGATATGTGTTTTGGATATTTTCAGTTCAACCCAGAAGATTATATAAAATAATAATGATTCACTCACCAGCAAAAATGGAATTTTCTCACTTCGCATATCCATAAAATTTGATCACAATTCTCACTCCTATTCGCTCACACGCATTAACGTGAATAATATTCGGCTGAATTGTGATACTACTTCTAAACCGAGCTTTTGAATTGAAATCACAATATTATATTGCTCAAATGAACATATTAACAATTCAGCACATAGACCAGAATTCGCAACGACATAGCCACTTGGCAACACAGGACGTGCACATGACTGTCATCTCAACTGTGAGAGTGACGATACCTGGCGAATTTTTTGAGTTATTACTACGGTCTACGTCTTAATTCTTGATCAAGATGGCCAGATCAGTCGTCTGATTTGCTGACAATCTTTTATATGGAGTGAAAACACCAGTATCTAGCCACCTTACCCTAAACAAACATTCGAACAATATTTATCAAAAAACGTAGTCACTGTTGAACTTACGCTAGCCGGTGGACTGGTGAGCGGGTTATCCTCCACGGCCAGCTCGATCAAAGTGTCCATCTCGCGCATCTCGACCGGCAGATGGCCGATGCGGTTGGCGCGCAGGTCGAGCCTGGTGAGCCGCAGGCTGGTCACCTCGACGGGCACGGCGAGCAGCAGGTTGTCGCGAAGCGCGAGCGACCTCAGCAGCTTGAGTTCGTCGAGGCGCGGCGGCAGGTGCGTCAAGCGGTTGCAGGACGCGTCCAGCTCCGTCAGCTGGGACATGCGGCACAGCTCGTCCGGCAGAGAGGACAGCGTGTTGTTTGAGACCAGCAGGATCTGGAACGGAACGGGGGATTTATCTATAGTATATTCATAGTGGGGAGCCCAAGCGGGGATTTCGGGATTCACTAAAGCGCGGCAGAAGAATATACAGGAGGATACTTTGTACCCGGTTAAGTACTTCCACCATATATGAGCCCTATTTATATGGCCGCCCTTCAAGGATAGAGGATCAGATTAGTAAAAAAATATTGATCATCTGAAGTTCTCGAGAGCGTCAGATTAAGGTAGAGCGATTTAGTTACATCCTGAAACGCGTATATTCCACTAATCTGACAATTCGAGAGTGACCTAAAGAAGGAGGAGAGCTACAAAGTTGTAAAAAAACGTCATCTCGACATTTTAGAGCGTGGATAATTTTTTGTGTTATGTTGAAAGGAATAATTCAAAATTTACAAAAAATATATAATCTGACGATTTCCACAAGCCGAAATAATAAAAATTCATCGATAAAGTTTAATGCGTGCAGCTACGTGATGCCTATATTCCCCTTTCCGCGTTTCAATTTCTCTCTCACTCCGTCCCCACTATGATATCTGTTGCCATGATAGTTGATCACACAGACTCGTTCGTGGCTTTATATTGTTTACAACGAATATTCAACGTTTTGAAAATTTGATTGCTTATAATTATTTTATTATAAATACAAAGATTCTACTAAGAAACCATACCCTTTTTCATTTGCATGCTTTTTCCTGAGCTTTTCAATCAATTGAATTCAATGATTTAAAAAAAATTAAAAAAAAAAACAAATTGCCAGAATAGGCGAATCCCTCCAGATAATCGTCAGATTATGAGACTGCAATGTCTAGGGCGTGAAGATAAACCATATATATCTTGATCTGACGCGCTTGTGTATTTCAAAATGACGATTTTTTTTTCTCACATTTTAATAACGGCCGCGAGTCTGCGTCACATCCAAACCGTCAGATTATTATATGAGAGCTTTTTTTCAGGTTCACTTAACATACCCTCAGAAAATCTGACGAGCTCGAGGAAATATTTTTTTTTCATTTTCAACCTTCACGTACGACCACCTCCATCATGGAAACAATCAGATTAACATACATACATTTTTAAAAATATGTAGGACATAGATGATATCACTATCTGACGCGCTCGAGTATGTCCATGCAATAGTTTTTTTTACATTTTTGAAAATCTATAGCCGCTCCCCCATCGATGAAAAGGTATACATTATATAATTTTTTTTTCTTTTTATCATCTAAGCTTTGCAACCCAATAGATCTCTATAACGCTCGAGTAAATCCCGATTTAGCATCGTGGGCTCCTCTACTATAAAGTATACATAAACAATGCATCTAGCGTGATCAGCATGTGGACAGTCCTCACGTTTCTATTGTTGAGTTGTATTAGCAATGTTCATAGAGATATAGTTAGTCAACCATATGGAAATATCATTTGAAGGGATAGATACCGCGGGTAGATGACACTAGTGATTTCGTTTCCAAGTCATGTATTTTCTTTTGTTTTACTTACGGAAGTCGTAGCCAGTATAACATAATTACTTATACACAACACCAGAAGATAGCAATCAGCCCAAAAACAGAAATGAAATTTTTTGTCAATGTCGTAGCGGTTTACTACTATCAGACTCAACCAAAATGAAAACGTTCAACAAAGATCAATTACCTTCAAACCAAATTAATATAACTCGTACTTGAAGAGCGTTTCTCTAACCAAAACTATTTCAATGAAAAGGTTTTCCCGTGAAAATGTTGAGTTTGCGATAGTCCAGTAAGAGTGATTTCAATTTTTCATTTTACTGATTGTTGAATCACAATCTTGGACATCTTCAGTCTTGATCATTGCCTTAAGAAGGCCACATCGGGCGGGTCAAAAAATATTAGTATAATTCAAATTTCCTTCAAGAAAGATAACAAAATGTTGGCAAAAAAAACGAGATTTTCAGACGTCATCCAAACTATAAATCCACTTCTAAATCCAGCATGACTCGTAGATTCTGAATACTTTGATCCTCTGTCAAATAAGAATAACATTTCGAAGTCTCACCATAATATGGATCAGACAGCAAAGCAAGGGTTGAAGAATAAATAATATCAAGAGCTTGCTGACAGTTTATTTATGCTACAGACTTCTTTCGGGGGTACAAGTATAGGGATATGACCTGCCATCAGTTAACATGAGAAAGAACACTCATTTTCGTTTTTACAATAAGATATAAATCAGTTACGATAGTTAAAAGACGGAGTCCTTGTTGAACAGGAAAAAGTTTGATAGAATATAAGATACATGAATAACTAAACATAGTCTTCAAATTAAGAAAGCATCTTATTCACCTGAATATGCTAACCTCGACAGTGACACGAGCATCGAGTACAAATGATACAAGTTTGGTGTTACTGTAATCGACCTCTAAAAAGTTTCCACTTGTACACCAAAAGGTTTTGAGGATGGTACGGAAAATCATTAAAAGAGTACACTCTATCACACACTCGTAAGGAAATGTATTAATGTGGTTTGTAAAGGAGACGATGTCAATCGAAAAGTTTTCAATAACCTCTGCAATAGAAGTTGAAAAATCTGCACAGTATGAAAAAAGTTTTGTAGAAGTATGGAACTAGTCCCATAGGTATTTCACAAATGAAATTAGTCACGCAATCTGAATTATTTTCCTTTTTCGACAAAGTGGGACCGTAAATGAACTGTAAATTCTCTTCAACAATGAAAACAATTGAATGGAAACATGCTATCTCGATTATAATGTGAAGAGTTCGAAAGCACTAAAAGGCTGAACATATTCGCTTATTCTTATTCGTTAGAACTATGATAGTCTAGGTCATGGCAATTATTGGAAAAGAAATAAAGATGGAACCAATAATCATCCTTACTTCACATTTCAATCAATAGAACATACTAAACTTATTTTTGAATAGACCTGGTCCATACCTGATGGAAATCTATGATTAAAATTGAAGAATATTGTATATTTTTGGAAGCCATCATATAGTTGAGCATATAGAAAAAAAATTATATTTTTCTTAAATTTTAATAGCACTTATATATGTCTTTTCACTCCTTCATGTATAAATTAAAACATATGATTATGAAACTAATGAAAATGTATCAATAAATGAAAAATTGTAAGTGAAAAAAAAGAAAATATCATGGTTCGACTAGGTGGTAACATGTGCATCATGTGGCTCAATAGTGAATTCGATTTTGAATCATTAACAGGCTTGATGTAGTTAAAGTTTTGCATATGATTCAATTGGTAAAAATCGCCACAATCATTATCAAGTGAAGATATTAATGGCACATAACGATTTCTTCACAAAACCGCAAAGAAAATTCTAAGCAAAACTTGTTAAACCGCCATCGGTCACTTGCCTGATTCTGGCGCCTTAATAAAAATCCACGCGTATCTTTCACCATTCCATATAAGGCGAAATTGCTCCAGCATCGAAAACCAGACTTTATAACGCACTCAACTGCTAATGAAATATCTCGTGTTAACGTTTTAATTTCTTAGAACGCATATATTATTTCTAGTGTGTTCTACGAATAACACTTCCAAGTGACATCACTACTATCGAATGTTCGTAGTATTTTTGTTTGAAATTGTTTCGGCGACCCGTTTTTAATGGATCGTTACTCAGATGTCTGAATTTGTCGGTCGTATAGTGAAGATACAAGGCCAGCTCCAAAATTATTACTTAAGGAATATTATCTTCCTCAATGCTAGTAAGCGATGAAACAGTTGAAGGCTAGACTGCTTTTACAGAGTTTTACAGCGATTGAATGCACTAGACCAGGGCCCCAATTCTCGAGATCATACGTTCGACGAACGAATCGTTCGGAATAACATAGAGCGATATGGAATGTTTGTGCTGAACTGCGATAGAACATCACGACCGTATACGTTCAGCTCTCGAGAATCGGGCCCCAGGGGTGCTCAAACGGTCGATCGCGAGTGCTTTTTGAGTCGATCTAGAGAAGAAATTTCCGATATAGAACTATTTACAGATTTTGTTTTAGGAGATAGGTCACAAGAGCAAAATGAAAGACCTACCAAAATTTATTCGAATCACAATCAGGCCAGAATAACACCCTCACCACTTTCTCTCATCGTGAAACCCCTGCTAGCAGGAACAGGCGGCGGTGGTAATACGTCGGTCGCTATGAGCACCTTTTTTTGATTTTTTTTTTCGTGGAACTGACGTCATTCGGTCTCCTTTACAAAAAACCTCCTAGGCATTTTGGTGTAAAACTTCACAATTTTCCACATCAAATTTCTGTTGTTTGAAAACACAAAATGCCTCCTTCTTCTGATCAAACGTTAGTCACTCTCTTATTCACTCGTTTTCAACATTTCCAAGCAGAAAAAATCCATTATTTTTTCAAAAAATCCAACTTTCTCCAAAAGTCAACATTAATGCATTCAGTTCTCAACAATAACAATGAGAGCAGCAACACTGCAAATACATCACTTTCGACAGGTTTTTTGTAGAGGAGACCGAATTACGTAAATTCCACAAAAAAATTGCAAAAAAAGGTGCTCATAGAGACCGAAGTATTACCGCGGCGGTACTTGTCAAAGAAAAGCCGCGTTTTGGTCAATTTATTTGTGCGAGTCTGCATTTTCTGAAATGAAGATAATTAAGTCAAAATATCACAATCAACTAACTGACGAACATGATTTGCACTCGGTAATCACGTTACCTCTTATGAAAAGTATGCTGACATGCAGTGCCACGCTTCAATATCCGAAGTCACCCTTTGGTTAAGTTTAGACACTACAACTCGTTTGTTCATAAGAACCAATAATTCGCAACTTTGAATAGTTTTTTCATTGACATTTCAGAGTAGACCTACATTCAGTGTCGATCCATCGTAGTCTAACAATATTGAGGTAGATCGCCAACAGTTCAAGTTTGAGCACCCCTGCACTAGACCTTTCGAATGATTAACTGATCAAAATAAACCGGGCGTTTGGCTCACTTTTCAGGTACTATATCGGTTATTATATTGTTCCTGTTTTCGATATTGATGTTTCTTGAGTTCACGTGTTTTCTGGAAATAATCTTAACATATATCCCTTTCACAATGACTTGATAATTATTAGAAAACTGTGGAAGAAAAACGTCAGATTTGTTTATTCTTCATTTTTTTTCATAAAAAAAATTGGAAAGTAGAGAAAACAATAATTTTCGGGAGTTATTACACAAGTGCATCAGAATTACCGATAATTTTCCATGAAAGCATGTTGTCTAAAAACTGCATGAGTTTATTTTCATATCTTGTCGAAAGAGTCCGACTCCGAAGGAGGAGGAGGGGTCTTTTAGCAAAATATGAAAATAACCGAATGCAGTTTTTTTACTGACAACATGCTTGAATGTTTTTTTATTAGAAGAAGCCAAAAAAATAGTTCCTCGAAAAATTCTCCGTTTGAAAATAACTGAGAAATCGCCTGACAGCTGGCACTACGGTTGTATGAAAGTCTACCTGAGAGAATCGAACCCATAAAAAAATACACCTGTTCAAAACAGCTCTCCTCCTATAATATGACTGAATATATTTCCTCTTAACAATTTGCAATGCTGTTGATGACCCAAGTGGCTTTTCACATATATTTGTTGCTTATTTGTCTGACGTGTTCCATATAGCTTTAAAGCCCGATGGATTTGATGAAATTGAATACGAAGTTTGTCTTGGTAGTTTTCACGGACTTTTAAAATTTACTATTCAACTGTTTAAATGGAGTGAGCACACTTGAGTAACTTGACGAGTATTCCCTCATATGTTTTTAGATGAACTCCCCTCGTATTATTTCAAATTAGTTTTTTATATTTCAAGTGACACAACTACTACTGAATGTTAGTAGTATTTAGGTTTGAAATCGTTTTCAACGGATTATTACTCACACTTTCGGTATTTGACGGTTGCATGGTGGAAAATATTTTTGCGACTTGTGGTTTTCCCTAGTAACGAATTTAAAAACGTTCGTTTCAAGAATTGAAGGCGTGTACATGAATCAGAAGATTATTGGAATTACAAATATAAAAATAAGTATAAATATTGAAATCTCTTTACAAGTGTACGAAAGTAGACTTCTATTTATCCAGACAAGTTTCTGCGTTAATTGAAAAACAGTTCCTTTTGGATAGAAAAAGAAGTTGTTGACTAATTGGACTTGTTCTTTCCAAGAGGTACTGTTTTTAATTTACGCAGAAAATTGTCGGAGTTGATAGAAGTCCACCCTTGTAAACTTGTATATATTCCAATGTTGATACTATTTTTTTCAGATTGTGGTAGGATAGACACCCACAAAGTCCATATGAAAAAATAATAATAGGAAATTGTGTGCACAGTAGGCATTCAATACATAAGTTTTTTTTTCTGCGATTTGTTCAAAAATAACAATAAAAAAAATTGGAATCCAATCAGATTTTGTTATGAACTCGTCTGAATTATTCAACAACACATTTGCGATTTTTTTATGTGTTTGGTAACTTTTCAAACGGTAAAATGGAGAAAATAGGTCTATAATGCAGTGCCTAATCCTAAGGAAGTTTTTGAAATTTAGGTAATTCCCTTTATCGGACACAATAAGCTAAAAAAAAAACGGTTTGCAGGAACTTACATATTTTGACCTCTTGAACAAAAAATTCAAATGAAATTTTTGGCGCTCTCAATTAGTTTCGGTGAAAGGGATGATTTAGGGTGTGTACATTGTGCTGATGAAGAAGAATAAGGCATAATAATAGGAGAGTCCAAGCGGGGATTTCGGGATTTACTAAAGCAAGGCAGATTAATATACAGGGGGATATCTTGTACCCGTTCAAGTACTTCCACCGTATATGAGCCCTATATAAATGGCCGCCCTTCAAGGATAAAGGATTAGATTAGAAAAAAAATTGATCATCTGAAATTCTCGAGCGCGTCAGATCAAGGTAGAGTGAGTCAGTTTTATATATAAACGAGTATATTCCACTAATCTGACAATTCGAGAGTGACCTGAAGAAGGAGGAGGGCTACAAAGTTGTAAAATAAACGTCATCTCGAAATTCTCGAGCGTGGATAATATTTGTTTATTTTCAAGGGAATAATTCAAGAATTATCAAAAATATATAATCTGACGATTTCCACAAGCCGAAATAAAAAAAATTCATCGATAAAGTTTTATGCGTGCAGCTACGTGATGCCTATATTCCCCTCTCCGCGTTTCTATTTCTATCTCACTCTTTCTCTATCTATTGCTCCCTCACTCCGTCCACACTCTAGTTTCTGTTGCCATGATGCCATGACAGTTGATCACACAGACTCGTTGGTGGCATGATATTGTTTACAACGAATATACAACGTTTTGAAATTTCAAAAATTCAATTGCTTATAATTATTTCCTTATAAATACAAGTATTCTACTGAAAAAAACATACACTTTTTTTATTTGCATGCTTTTTTCTGAGATTTTCAATCAATTAAGTTCAATGATTTAAAAAAAATTTATAAAAATTCAAATTGGCAGAATAGGCGAATCCCTTCAGATAATCGTCAGATAATGAGACTGCAACGTCTGGGGTGTAAAGATGAACCATATATATCTTGATCTGACGCGCTTGGGTAAGTATTTCAAAATAACGATTTTTTTTTCACATTCTAATAACGGCCGCGAATATTCGTGACATCCAAACCGTCAGATTACTATAGAAGAGTTTTTTTTTAGGTTCACTTAACATCACCTCAGAAAATCTGACGCGCTCGAGAAAAACTTTTTTTTTCATTTTCAACCCTTACGTACGACCACCCCCATCATGGAAACGATCAGATTAACATATGTACATTTTTTTTAAATATGTAGGACATAAATGATATAAATATCTGACGCGCTCGAGTATGTCCATGTAACAGTTTTTTTTTTAATTTTTCAAAGACTATAGCCGCTCCCCCCACCTATGAAAAGGTATACATTATATCCAATCCAATAGGTCTCTTTGACGCTCGAATAAATCCTGATTTAGCATCGTGGGCTCTCCTACTATAAGAAAATCCCATTTTCACCTAAAAATTGGCCCGTATCTCTGAAACTAACTGAAAACGCCGAAAATTTCATTTACATTTTTTGTTCAGGATGTCGAAATACGCAAGTTCCCTCACTCAAACAGTTTTTTTTTTATCTTAGTGTGTTTGAAAACTTTCAAAGAAATGTGGTGGTCTGTACACGATTTGTTAAAAAAAATTAAACCAAAACCGCTCAATTTCCAAAAAGCATATACCCTCCCTTACCTGTATAGGAAGATGACATAATTCTCTCGGTAGGGTGGTGAGTTGGTTTCTGCTGAGATCCAAGAAGTTCAAGCACTGAAGACTGCCAACCGTGTCGGGTATGCATCGTATGGAGTTGTGATAGCAGTGGAGTTTCTCTAAAAAATGAAACGCTAATACTTCTTCGGGCAACTCACAGAAGCGATTCTTCGAGAGATCTGAAACGAAAAAAAAACATGTTTTCTCGCTGCTGACATTCAAAACATAAGTTTCAAGTTTGTTCTACGGAAAAATGGATTGTGAATATGACCGCCACATGAGAGGTGTGAATATTCTCTAATTCATTTGCTATTTTCTCTACCTGGATCGATCGAAGTATCGAGATAACGCCAGACGTTGTCGATGCGAAGATTCCGGTAGTCGAGGAGCGAAAAGACTAGTCCAGGAGGATCTTCCTTATCAGAGCAGAGTATAAAAAGGGAGGCAATTTATCGGAACGGTACCTTTTTTTTCAGAAATGAGTGGTGGATGTTCAAGTCACTTGAGAAGTCTAATTGTTCTGTAAGCGAATTATAAGCCATTTCAGTAGATGTATTTTATAGTGAAGTCAATAAAAATAATTAGGTGTTCTTCAGAGTGTCGTTTACATGAAGTAATGCAGAAATATCGTGAAAATATTTTCAGTAGCGCTTCTGGTGTTTTTTATCTGGGTTCATGTCGGAAGGTGTGAAAAGTTATGAAAAATCTCCTTTTCCAAATATCTCGCATGACGAAATGAGGAGAGTCATGTCACTCAAATAGATTATGACTGTTCAGAATAAATATTATTATCAGATAACTGATGAATATATCAAAGATAATTTCCATGTAACATCATTTACGAAAATAAAGTTTCTTTCATGCAGTTCCTTCTGGATTTGTTGGCAGTTGTATCATCATGAACTGATAAGAAATGATAATAATAAATGGTTTCGTTGGGAGTTTTGCTCCGGAAAAACGGAAATACAGGGTTTTTTCATCTGAGGTGCGATATAAGCCAAAATCATCTAGCGATTGAATTATTCATAGGTATGATTGTAACCTTCGAAGTAAAATTTAAGAAACCAGTCTGATTACTCATAAACACTCGCACTCAACGCTCGTTTCGCAAGCCAGATTAGGATCTTCAGAAGTGAATTGAGACCGAACTATCAAGGATTATCAACTACAGTTGGACCGAGAGATCTTTCAAACAAATGTCATCCTTTGCACAAGTGAAAACGAGACATAATACACTTTACATCTGTAACTGAACACTCAGAGTGAATTTCTCTCATTTCAAGTACAATCTAGAATATTTCGCTATTTGTGTTCAGTTAATTGTGGTGTTATTGACTCCATTGTGAAGTTTCTGATGTTTGACCACCACACAAACAGTCATTTTGGAAATAATTGGCTGGCATTTCATTGCACATGCTTATCTTTCAACTTTTTGAAAATCAGTCTACGAATCGAGCTGAAAAGAATCGTCCCTCTGTCTTTATTCATGCTACCACTATATTGTCGTGAATTATTCGGGTGAATAGGCTTTGAAAAGTTGAAAATAGTTGATTGTAGTAGCAGCATGCATGGTGACAGCGAGCCGATTCTATTTAGCCAGCTTTTCAGTTTGATTCTTCTCCAAGAGGCATAAAATGCCTGTTGTTTTTTTCATTCGTCCCTCAATCTTTGTCAAATTTGCCTAAAATGAATTGAATTGCAAAATGCATTCCGATATTTTCTCCTGATAATATTTCGAAACCTCATTCGTTTTAATACATTGGCGGCTTTCCAGGCACTATGAAAACATAAATTCCGATTTCTGGTTTCGTTCCAATATAAAAGAGCAGAAAATAACACCAACTCGCCGTTACAACCTGCGACCTGACATTTTGGGTGTAAAAATATCTTCGAATCGATACACAAGATTTCTAAGAATAGTGCCTTATCGATCAGGAATGTGCGTTTTATGAAACGAATGCAAGTCTCTGTCAAGACGTTTTTAGCTGACTTGAATAATTTTCAATAATTTGGAGAAAAAAAAAACAAGTACAAATATATTGTTGGTGACTTGAAAAGTTCAAAAAATATCGAACTAGAAAGAGCGCACCTAAAATAGAAATCTTTGACGATAAATCAAAAATAATTAAATATAATCTCGGTTATTGATTTTTTTAATATGATAGTATAACAAGCTCAACGATTTTTTTTTATATGCAGATTCACACGAAAAGGGAAAGGGAGCCCAGTAATCTTCAAAGAACACCGCGTAAATCAAGGGACAGGAGATACGAATTAACATTAACTTTGAATTTCTTAAATTTGTAAGCCTCAGGAAAAACCTCTTTCGGCAAGGAGTTCCAAAGATTAGCTGTTCTATTAAAAAAAGATCCATGAGCAAGAGAGGTTTGAGCACCGACCGTGAAAATATCTATAGAAGAGAGACAAGTCTCCGACCCTTCTACGATGTTCCAATGACGTGAGCGAGTCTGTGAGCGAAGAATCACCAACAAGACGAATTGCCTTTTCTGAATAGAATCGAGAAGCGTCAATGAATGTTTTGGTGCCAAACTCCCAACATGAAAACTGTATTCCAAGACAGGTCGTATTTGAGCCTTGTAGATAATTAGAATCTGACGAGAAGTGCAGTATTTCTTCGCACGAAACAAAAATCCAAGTTTCTGGAAGCTTTTAGATGTGTAAAAAAATCCCGAAATGTACCAACTTCACGATATCCTTCAGACTAAATCGTTTGGTGAAACATAAATGTGATTCAGTCTTGTGATTGGCTGTTTACTAAGTGTTTTCCAGTTAATGCCAAAAATTGCTGAACACAGGCGCCCCCATCGGTACGTTGTACATTAAAAACTGAAATATTCAAACTATTTATTATCCCAGATAAATCTTATGCGATGAATTGAAGCATATGTTTGGTCTGGGAAGTACAGTAAATTCCATTCGAGAATATTATCGATGTTTCATTTGGTATCACTTTCTCTTTTCTAATAGCAAAAAGAATCAAAGTATTTATAATATTTACCTTATCCAGTCCATCTTGGCACAAACTCAAATACTTTATCAGTTGCACACTGGTAGTGTAGACAATGACGAAAGAAAAAACACCTAGGAATAGATTTCAACACATTAGTATAATAGGTGTTTTTTAAATCTTAGTATACTCCACAGAGATTGCTAGGCATATACGTTATTAGTTCTGTGCCGAGATGGATTGGATAAGCTGTAATTTTGGAAATTCTGTATTCTAGTTATTGGAAACCACGATATGTTCAAACTATCGTTTCCATGAACTCGTAGAGATTCATTTGGAATAAAAAAAATAGAGGGCAATTATTCGAGAAAAAGGGGATATCTGTGGCAATGTGAGAAAAAACATTGATATCGAAAAATTGTACAGGAAAAGTCTGCAGCCCAATTACAACTTCTTGCTTGTTTCACATCATCGTCATCTTCTTCATCAATACGGACTCATATACTCGGAAAATAAGGCAAATCCAATAAAAATGATGCCCTTCCTGGAAAAAATCAATTTCCCTCGTCTCGATACTTCGTAAGACGCATTAACTGCCAGCAATTTCTCGGAAAGCAAACACTGAAAATGTGCCAAACCTGTTTACACTCACGCTAGATGTAATGAGATAAATATAATCTAATTAAAAAGTCGTTTGATGCAATTCGCAGGAAAGCAAGGTCAGGTTTATTGACATTTGACGATAAAGCCCGTTTAGGAGACGCGCGTTCTATGCAGTTTATTTATATGCACGAAAATAAATCCATTCATGAACGATTTCCTCTTCCCCCCGATCGTTTGGAGAAGAATGGAAGCGTTGTTTGTTTGGAGTGGGTGCGTAACGAGATCCCAACTGCTGATACGGCTTTTCAGAGTTCTTGTTGCATGAAATACGAATACAGAAACTGTTTTTCTTCTTAGAGTGATGATAGTGAAGCCCTCAATTTCGAAAGGTTCACACCCACCCGAAGAAACCCAGCATATAACATAGACCACCAATTTTATTGAATAATATTTGAATATCAGATCGTGTAAATTGGGTTGCTCGACTAATCTTAATATTCATTTGTGACATTCCATGTTTTATTGTTCACTAATAATTATACGAGAGCTTTTTTTTGTTGAAGTAAACTTGACATTTCGATGAGAATTGTTTTGCCTGGCAACTCAACGAAAAAAACTGCAACTAAACTCGAATCATAAATGTCAAGCCGCCGTGATTTTATCATTATGACAGCGAAAAAACTTTGCCCAGCGCTAAAACGGAACCTAACTTTTGAAAGCATGGCAACCAGAATTATTGTAAACAAATCTTTGACGGCGTCTTTGTCAATTTTTCACTTGCGTTGTCAAAATAGTATATCTGATCTGTGAAAATGAAATATATGAATTGTGTTTTTAACAATTGTACTTTTCCGTTGAATTGAATAAACTAAACTGTATTCATTAAATTGTCGTACCGAATTATACTCGAGTTTTTTTTTGTCGAAGAAAACTTGACATTTATTATTCGAGTTTAGTTGCCTTCCGGCAAATTAACTCAAAGAACTGCCAGAAAAAATTACTCGTCCTACGGACTCGAAATTTTTTCAGAGGCAGTTTTTTTCGTGGAGTTGCCAGACAAGAAAATTCTCATTGAAACGTCAAGTTTGCTTCGACAAAAAAAACTCTCGTGTAATTATAAGTGACAATTTAATGAATACAGTTTAGTTGATTCAATTCAACGGGAAAGAACAAGAGTTAAAAACACAATTCATATATTTCATTTTCACAGATGAGATATACTTTTTTGACAACGCAAGTGAAAAATTGACAAGACGCCGTCAAAGATTTGTTTACAATTCTGGTTGCCATGCTTTCAAGGTTTGGGTTCCGTTTTGACGCTGAAAAACTTAGGGCAAAGTTTTTTCGTTGTCATAATGACAAAATCACGGTGGCTCATGGGATATTTTATACATGAGTTGAATTGGCATATAAAATGCACAACATGAATTTACAATTATTTTCATAGTGATATGTAGAAATAACGATAACTAAGGTTCATTTGAGAATATGACAATAAGTACATATTAGAAACAACTGGGGAACAAATTGAATTTTTTGAAACCATAAAAATTTAAATTGTATTGGTTATTGTTAAAATGTGTGAATTGTAATTAGTTTCAATATTTACTGTGATAAAGTTGATTTCAAATCTTTTCTTTATTTTTTTTAATAATTGGTTTTCAGTCCAGTTTTTCTGTGAATAATATCAATAAGGAAGAGCAATTGATAATAACATATATAAATCTCAAAGGATTCATGGATTTAACGGCTTATTGACAGCCGTGCGGAAGGTAACTGACTCGCACGAGTCAGAATAAAGATAACTTTCTATGGAAGTAAAAATTTATTTTTCAACCCTGTTGACATTGGTCTCTGTTGAGTGATATTCGACTGCCATGAAACGAGTTTGATAAGTCAACTTTTATGGAACGAAATTGTTTCCTTTTTCCACATATCCTATCACATTTCAATATACTTTCTCCTTCCACCTTTCTTCACTCACATATTCTATATATAGAATAAATAGAATAAAATTTTTATTGGTCATATCTTTTTCATTTGTTTTCGAGTACTAGTTCTACATACATATACATACATAACCAGTTTTACACTTATACACATACATACATACATAAATACCAGAATAAATCAATAATATATTATTAATAAATGCGATTTCAAACCGGAAAAGCACGTAACGCACGTACAATTATTGACAAGTATACTTTTTCACATACTTCGTAGGAAAATGTGTATGAAAATATAATGTACATGTACAGTCTGAAACTTAGCAAAATACGAGGCAAAATACGAGGCAAAATAGCAATGATGGAATTGTCGAAGAATCTCCAATGTCGATTTCATTTACTTTTCTAGATTTTTGGAAACGAACAGAAATTAATTTTATTTCCAACACCTTATAAATTGATGAAAATTTTCGTCAATTTTGACCTCGGTTCTGTCGAACATAAACCTTGTGTTATTAATAATTTGAAATTATTAATCAGCGTAATTTACTGAAAGTACATTAGGCATAAAAAGTGATGGATAAAATGTAGGACTCTAGTCTATAGACCAAGAGCCCGTGTCACTATTTTTGGTAGTGATAAGTTTACGCCCATCGACCACTGAAACTTGTATTATCGATGTCGACCATGCTACAGAGATTCTCGCCATACATGATTTCCGGGGCGAAGTTAGGGTAGGGGGCTGACCGATCTGTATAAAAAAAGTGAGCAAAATTAGTCGTAAGTTTACGACTGAGAACATTGGGAAAGCAAAGATTTCAGGAAAATAATCCGACGCTCGCTTATTGTCAGTCGCCTACATCGCGGCGTTCACCCGCTACAACCCTCGAAATATGTATGAAAAAAACAACAACAAAGAAAAACCAGTTTACAACTGACAGTGGGGCAGATCTTACCATTATCATTTTAATGACACAAATTTCGCAGGCCAGCCTTATTCAATGGGGCGGAAGGGCGCTGGGCCCACCTGTTTCGGAAGAATTTTTAAGTTATTTTTTATGATAAGCTCACGACTGATTCCTTCACAATAATGTTCGATTCCAACTGTCCAATTGAAAAATGCAATCAACAGTCATCAAACAAGGGGTGCAAATATTGCCGCTCGTAAAAACAAGTTCCTGGAATAGCGCTCTATAAAGCTTGACTACATTTTTATCATAAAAATCATATGTTTGTGACTGACAATCAAACATTTAGGTACAACGTAAGTACGTGAATATGAAAACACCTTTCTCAGCTGTTTATTGTATGGATAAAGCTCACTTGGTAGCTAAACTGACAAGTTTCTTGCATTTGCGAAGTGCAGATATAATATGACAATCATTGAAACATCGGCCCTAAATTTTTCAATACAGTAATTTGACGACTGACACTTCGAAACATACCTGAAATGGACTATGCTGGATCGATCAATTCACGTGTCAGTCATCTCATGTATCGGTGGAATGTTGTCAGTCATCAAATGCAGCGTCGCGCAGTAATCATGATTAGTATAGATGTATTTTTTGAATGACTATAATAGTTATTAGTCAAAAGCATTGGTATCTCTCTAGCTGTGATTTTTATTTATATTTTTTGACTATGCATTTCGAAAATGAATATAGGTATTTCAGTTCATGATGCGTTTTTTTTCCAAACCGAATTGGAACTCCAGTACGACCCTGTTGCCGACATCTGAGTTTACCGTCACAAAATAATAACTATCTGTATCACTGAACTTGATTCTCCACATTAAATTTCCACAGAAATTAAATCGTGTTTTACCATATAGTGTCATAACATATAGAAATGGCAGATTCCTCACTTCAAATTATAACAATTTGACCCAACTTGCTCATATAAAATGTTGCTAATGAGGGTGATACAGTTCAAATTTAGATTTTTTTTTAACTTCCAACGGTTTTGGATATTAATGAAATTATAATCTGGGAAATTTGTGGTATAAATGTACGCTTCAGTTTTTTGTTGTTAGCGCTATTCAGTTGTTATCAATTTTTTTTTTCATTCGATATCGTTACTTCTGATGATTTAATCAAGCATTATTTTGGTTTTATTCGTGCGAGATCTTTTTCGAATCGATTTTACACCCAATCCAAATTGAACAGGAATACATTTTTGTGTAGAAAACTGTAGAATTCAATAATCTGAGATCGCAACCTCAGAAAAAATACATGCGAAAAAAGTTGGGGTTTGACCCACCCCTGAATGGAATCCGTGATAAAAAGGATTATCAACTCTAGTAATTTAATTTTTTTGTAAAGTACCGTTTCTGAGATTTCAGATTAAAACCATCCCGAAAGTTGCACATTCAAATGGCTGTAGCTCATTTAGGTAGAATTTTAACATATAGGGCCTTCATCTTGGGCACGCCTTTAAATGGCCATAACTCCCTAAGGGACCATTTCTGGACACATGTTTGTGTGTGAACTTTCTCAAATCATCCTGTACTTGAAATGTATCTATGTAATTTCAGGACACCCTTTATACATATACATATGCAAGCATATACAATGCTTGAAGCGCATTTCCACTGAAATGACGCATGTTTTCAATTTTTATCGGGCCTTTGCCACACTTCACATGATTATAGGTGACAGGTACTTGATTAAGGTGGTACAACTAACGTCGTGTGAATTTTTCGAGCATAAACTTATAATATTGAAGTATACCTGAATATTTTTGCACCTTTTCAAGGGCCCAGTTTCTTTTTGCCTAGTGGTACGCGACCGACGGTAATAGATTTTCGATTTATGCATAATAGATTACTTGCCCCTAAATTTTGAAATGTAAGCTTATCATAAAAAAATACTTAAAAATTCTTCCGAAACAGGTGGGCCCAGCGCCCTTCCGCCCCATTGAATAAGGCTGGCCTGCGAAATTTGTGTCATTAAAATGCTAATGGTAAGATCTGCCCCACTGTCAGTTGTAAACTGGTTTTTCTTTGTTGTTGTTTTTTTTATACATATTTCGAGGGTTGTAGCGGGTGAACGCCGCGATGTAGGCGACTGACAATAAGCGAGCGTCGGATTATTTTCCTGAAATCTTTGCTTTCCCAATGTTCTCAGTCGTAAACTTACGACTAATTTTGCTCACTTTTTTTTACACAGATCGGTCAGCCCCCTACCCTAACTTAGCCCCGGAAATCATGTATGGCGAGAATCTCTGTAGCATCGTCGACATCGATAATACAAGTTTCAGTGGTCGATGGGCGTAAACTTATCACTACCAAAAATAGTAACACGGGCTCTTGGTCTACTAGTATACTAGTATACTACTAGTATATTCAAACGCTATACAGTAGACAACTCGGTAGACAATATTGAACCGATCGTTGCCGATTTTTTTTTATTTTTGCTTGGATTACGGCAACAAAAATATGTCATGTTAAAACGGTGTGACGACTTACCTACTAGAGAAATTTGAAACGTTATTCGGTATTCGATATCGTAACAGATGATGAAACTTGAATCCAAGAAGTCAGTCGAATGTTCTGGGGTTTCGAACCAGAACAAACATTGGTCACTTTTAATTTATTTCAGAAAATCACGGTCTGATGCATCTGTGGCTCAAGAGTATCGATGATGTATTAATTATATCATACCCATAAAATATAATTGGTGAAAAACAACCCACAGATACGCCCTAAAGTTATGAGAATATAATTTTCATTAGAAATGAAATATAAAAAATACAAATATTGTGGATGGAAATTTTTACATTCTCATTTATACTCTTTTGATTCCTCTATTCATATTGAATCCATACATCCCTCATCTAAGGATATATCCGAGAAAATTCGTATTGTCCTTGCTATTATAATTCATCATCAGTCTTCCCACCTTTAGTAGTTTCATCGCGGTGGAATTGATGAGTACAGGTTTCCTACACCTCGGTTGTGAGGCTGGAATCCTGCTGAATGTTTGCCTTGGGCCCCCTTCTTCAGTAAATAGACCAAGCTGTCGAATGGTTGCATGAGGTTACAACTTCGGAAAACTCAAAAATAATATCTCCCTACCGTTATATGTCAGAGCGAAGCAAGCGTGTCTGGGTTCGAGAATGAAATTATATCCCGATGATCGCCATAAAGGCTAAGATGTACCTTTATTTTCCTTTTTTGTGAATTACTCAAACGTCTGAATGAATGATTCACAGATATCAACAGAGTGTCTGTTGAATATTTCATGTCATTTATTTTGTAGAAGTTTCATACTATTTTTGCAATGACTAGAAGAAGAAGCCAAAAACCACGTCATGAAAAATTCATTTTCTCAACAAAAAATAAATATATTCCTCAAGAAATTTGTCAATTATAACTAATTTCCAGAGTTAGAACCTCCGATAATAAAACAGCTCAAAAAAGATGTTCAACACCTTCTTTCATAATTGCATACATATTTGCGTATCCTAATTCGGATGAATCCATACATCGCATGTGAAACTTTCATATGAGATTATACAGAACTTCATGTCATGGTGGAAGCCAGCTGCTTGAAATCAAACAAGATATGACTCACGTTAAAATAAACTCGGTTGTTCCCTGATTTCAGCAGCTGCCTGAAAACTGCCACACTATACTTAGATCTTTATCATTTGTGGATATTATCACCAGATTAAATCGTCAGAACTTAGCGTTCGGAATGAATAATAATGTAATCGAAGAAATACGAACTTATATACGACTGAAAGAAATATTGAATTGCGAAATGCAAACGCAGGTGTATTATAACAAACATATTTTCATTACATTACATACATTCTGAATACATTGGCCAGAGCCGACGAGCTAGTAAAAACCCGCACCAAAGAACATTATGCACACATGAGATACAAAAGGGTAGAAAAGTCCAATGTTGCTCAACATGCTCTGGATAATGATCACAGATTTGGTGGGAGCAATCTGAGACTGGTAAAGGGTGTGCATGACACAAAATAGCATGAATGGTGACAAAGGGCCTGCTTTTCATTTATTGTTGAAAAATTAATCAGAGTAATAGCAGTAACAGATGAAGTCCATATAGTAACAAAAAAAATTGCAAGTAGTTTTTGCATTACCTCAGATTGGAAAGTTTATAAAGAACTAACCCTAGTGTTCGGATTTAGTAACGTCGAGTGCAAATAATATCAGTTTGGTATTGGGGTAATCGCATTGATGACTCTTTGGCCAGGATGGCAGCTGGACTGCAAATTTTGGGACCAGGTGACACCCATGGCTTGACGACTTCGACAATTGCGGAACTAGCCAAACGTTTCACCCATACTCAATCCCTTAAGAGATAGGATGAAACCAAAGGATGCAGTTGTGCCAGGATCACCCTTGGCGACCCTGGGAAGCTGGATCTGAATAAATATTTGGCAATGACCAGGAAGAACCTACGTTTAACAGTGGGATTTCTGACTGGACACTGTCAACTAAGGAAACACCTCCATATTGTGGGGCTAGTGGACACACCTCTATGCAGGATGTGTGAACAGGAAGATGAAACTGTCAGGCATGTCTTATGCGAATGTCTGGAGCTATCGTCGATAAGAGAGTGTGTGTTCCGTGAGCCTTGGCCTACACCTGCCGATAAGATGTCCCGTGGTGACCTGTCCTCCTTCCTGGATAAGGCAGGATGGACAATGTCCTAGGAGGGCGACTCCTTGGGAGGATGTATAATCATATTGTGGCCTAAGTGCTGTGGGTCTACACTCACCCTCCCTATTCTACAGATACAGATAGGGTAATTGATCTCTAAGAAAAGTTTCAACTTTTACACCAAAGGTTCAAGTCTCATCGTTTATATGTGTATTTTAGTTTGACACAACGCACTTCGACTCTCGGAAATTGATTTCACGAGCATTATTGGAATGTTCGATGAACAATTGTTTTAACAATAATTCGAGATCCAACCCACTTTCAGGTTGGAAAGTGATCGACTGTTCATCCACAGGAATAAGTCGAACAAACCTAATACTACAGTTATCACACATTATTTCAGTACTAAACGGACAGAAAAGATGTTCAGCTTATTCAATTGAACTTGTCACGGAAATTCGATTCACATCCGGTTGCGCACTGAACTGACAGTGGATTTCGAATGTCTTCTCGTTCCCCACTGCGCAATACGTCAGAATTTCATTCACAAGATGAAATGGAAAAGCTGTACTCAAGTGCAAGTTTTCAGAAATAGCACGTTACGTTCTTATTATAATTACAGGATTCAGCGCTCACCTTCGAAAATGCCGTTTATATTCCAGTAAGCAATACAAACCTCGCTTATTTACATCAATCTTCGTGGAGCAAAACATAAATTCATGAGATAAAGTGTAAAACATATTTAAACCTATACCTACGTAGGCAAATCACGTTTGCAAAGAATGACAATCAAGACATTTTTGGAAAGTTTCAAGTCCGTCCATTTGCCCTGCCTACTTGAAAATTATATTCAAATTAATATCGTTACAAATATTTATTCTGAAAAATAAGAAATAAAACTTTCTATGTCCTTCAATTATCAAGTAACAATGAACAAGTAGCGATTAACAATTATCATTTAGAAAGTAATGAAAAAGAAGGCATTCATGCACCTTAATTCAACAATGATTAAAGCATGTGGAAGAGGATCAACTTTTACCTTACATAAACTGTTCAGTAGCATTTTCATTCATTTGTATATACCCTAGCTTTGTTTTGGAGAGTTGAAGACTGAAAATGCAATATCATTGTTTTCCTGAGAAATTCTACCAGAATCGTATCTACAGTTTTAATTTCAACTCGCTTACATTCCACGAACAGAAAACAATTGATAAAAACAAATTATTTGAAGAAAAATTTGGTTATGATCATATAATCCGTTATAACTAGGGTTTCTGATTTCTCGACCTGTTTTCGTTCTCGAGCTTCGAGAATTTTCGAGCCCAAATTCTCGAGTCTCGAGCCTTTCTAAGAAGACCTTTAGAAAAAAGCCTTAAAATTTAAAATAAAAAAAATCACAAAATCAACATATTTTTACTTCGTCAACTTAATCACCAAGAAAATACTCTTCTAATACTCATAATTAGATACTAATTGATAGTAGGAACTAAGAAACAGCAGTACGTAATTATTACTATGTAATCTCTTCATTCATTGGTATTATCAGCTCAGCACCAGCTTAAATTGAGATGAAAACAATAAATCTTTCAAAATAACCATTACAATAATCAAATAATAAATGAGGTTCTATTCTAAGCTTAAGGCTCTATTAATTTCTAGTAGGAACTAAGAAACAGTACGTAACTATTACTATGTTATCTTTTAATCATTCATTGGTATTATCAGCACAGCACTAGCTTGAATTGAGATGAAAACATAATAAATCTTTTAAAATAACCATTACAATAATCAAATAATAAATGAGGTTCTATTCTAAGCTTAAGGCTCTACTAGTTTCTAGTAGGCACTTAAAAACAGTACGTATCGTAACTATTCTATTACTAAGTAATCTTTTAATCATTCATTGGCCAGAACTAGCTTAGATTGAGGTCGAACAAAACAAAATAAATCTTCTACAATGAACATTACAACAATCAAATCTTAAAACTAATAGTAAGGTACGTTTTATATTATTAAAATAGTCTTCATTGAAATTGAGATCACTGGGTGAGTAATCAAAAAACTAAAAGTGAAAATTCGAATTGAATATTCTTAATTTTTATCTCAAGGCTCGAGAAATTCTCGAGTCTTCAGATTTTTTTCTCGTCTCGAACCAAGCCGAATTTCTCGAATCTTCTCGAGCAGAAACCCTAGTAATAACCTGCACATTAGAGAGACATATTTTACAATTAAAGTAAGAAAGTTAAAAGTTGGCCAACTCTCACTTGTTGCTTGTTAATTGATAGTTGATAATTTGGTTAGTTGCATGAATCATCTACAGTAAATTAAGCAGTTCAACTCATCATTGATAATTGGTACTTGTTACTTGTTGATTTTTCCTTGATAATTGAAGCTGCATGAATCCACCTTAACGTTCTGCAGTTTCGTCCTATACGGACATTATTTCCTAGAATTTGTTTGATAAGTTCTGTCAAAAACTGCACGAGTTCTAACAGAAGAATTCACTATAAATAGAAGTAATACACATTATAACTAATGGACTGGCCTTTATGACAGTTTTCCATAAAACACGATGCGGAATACATTAGAGAGAGAAAGGATATGCACATTGAAGTGATATTGTAAAGGACAGAATGATAACTCTATACTTGAATTACTCTATCCTTCTTAACCTCTCTTTATCTGTTACATTGAAGAAGAAATTCGCTTAGAGGTTATACTTGAAGTATTCTATCTTGCTCATTCCACAGTCCTCTCTCTCTTAGGGTCACTACACTGGTTGTAATGTCACAATAAACATGTGCACGGACAGCTTAAATGATTTTGTTTTTCTAGTAGGCATGGCAAATTAATGAATTTGGAACGTCTACACCCATCAATTTATTGAAAATATTCATTTCATGATATTATTTCGAATGAATGTGTATAACATCGTATATAATCTTCGGGCGAATTTGAATATTCTTTTCCCGAGAAATTGCTCACTTCGGCCTTCGACCTCGGTAAGCATTTTTTTCTTTCGAGAGAAATGATCAACATTCTGCCTCACTATGTAATATACTCCTTTCTACCACGGTATGTAATATACTACTCTCCGCCTGTACACTCTCGTGGATACCTGCACCGTTATCCGTTGTTGTTAGGAGAAACACAAATTCACCCTGCCTCATGCCTTTCTAATTGGCTCGTAAATGTAAATGCCCGATTTTCCCTTATCCCCGAATTCGGCCCTTTCCATCATCAAACGGCCGTATATCTCGTGGGACCCCTTCGACAGGGGGAGAAATTCGGATCGATAGTACACTAAAACCTTACACAACTCTATATTTATTCCCATATGTTCGTCTTGGCCGTCCCTTTTCGGCCATATGTACGGAGACACGTGCTCAAAACCGTCGCGTGTCTCGATGCTAGCGGCGAGACTCACGGATTTCTTTTATTTTTCGGAGACGAAAAAGGGTTCAAAATTCTCTGCGCGACGAGACTTTTTTTTATAACGTCGAGAGGCCACAAACTGCCATAACTGGACGGTACAGAAAGAGCGGAAATATAATCTAAAAGAACGAAATACGATAGAAATCGCTATCACTTATGCCGATACAGACTAGGGGTAGATACAGAGTGGTCAAACGAAAAGTGCGCACCTAGCGTTCCTCTTTTATTTGGTATTAGAAGCAAAATGGCTCAGAAACGTAAAATTGGCTTCCGAAGGGGACACATACAAGGGGAAAAATACAAGTGTGTTTTTGGATTTATAAATCAGAATAACTACGAACATTTCGGAATTACTTCATTCTGATGAAAGCAAGATTTCAATGTTGAAATGTTTCATAACAATCGATTTCCCCATGTATTGTTTGATTTTTTTTGGCGGAAAAGACTGCAGATGAGTGTAGGAAAAAAATTTAGGCAAACGTTTGTTTCAGTCATGTCACTGATTCAGTATGGTTTCTTTGAAAATTTCACACCTCTACTCAACCAATAAGATGCCTCAATTTCGACTAGTTACCAGGACACCTAGAAAAAATCCCTAAAATTTTTTCGAGGCGCCACGATATTTAGGTTGAAATTTTTTTACAGTTCAAAACAAATGATCTACAACCCTCAAATAATGTAGATATACCTGTGAATAATGCAACATACATTTCTACCATATTTAGTTAACTAAAATTACTAAAGGGCGATAGACTGGGCTGGTACCCATCTGAATAGTATTTGGTCCAACTGAACTGAGAATTTTTTTTTATTTAACGAAATATGGTAGATATACCTACATAGGAACTTTTTCGAAATTGCGTCATGGTACTTGTAAAAATATATATTTCAACCACATTCAGTTGATTGAAATTACCAAAGGGCGATAGAATGGGTTGGTACCCATCGGAGCATTTGGTTTTAGTAAAGATGGTAATATTTTTATTTAACGAAATATGGAGGATATACCTATATGATTTTTTCAAACTAGTAATTATTAAGCCTTCTGACAGAACCGGTTAAACAAAAATGACAAATCAACATGTGACAAAAACAGCAATACCCCGACCACCAATCGGAGAAATTAATTTAAAATGTCAGGTAGGGTATCATTATAAAAAAAAACTGCAGTTTTCCTAGGGTTCTTCTCTCGACCTCACTTTGTACATATATCTATTGTGATAAAATTATTTCGAATTATCAATGTCTTTGAGATATTGCAGCTCAAAATGAGTCCCTCATATGAAACACAGTCTTTTGTTTACTGACTCCCAATTCAGTGTTTCAAATGTATCATTGGGAGAAAAGAATGTGTTGCATTTCGAGGTCATTTTGACTGATCTATTCCGAAATTTAGTGACCTAAAAATCAAAGAATTTAGACCTCGTAAATGTGTTAGAATTTGGTGTGGAATAGTACAGAGTTCGAAACTGAAAAGCTTCTAATTTCACAGACTATCTATCTCATCTTGAATTTGAATAGTCCTGTCGAAGTTCTGAAATAGAAGCTCATCATATATTAGAGCATCCACAAAAAAAATGCACTGGAATCCTCCAAACATGTATTACCTTTCATTTAACGAAATCCTCAATTGATATAGATAGTTTGTGCTGTGCCGATTGTCTTGTAAGCTGTCTCTCTGCCCACAATCCTTTTGTTTACTTCAATTACATAATCTGAGAAAGCACGTTAAGCCATTAATTTATTATTTAGTTAATTACCCAGAGATAATTTTTATTGCCCAGCATGAACTTTAAAGGGCATTGTACTTTCGGAATCGACCGTGACATTCTAACACAAGAGGCGTTTGGTATAATGTGAGATTCATACACTTTTGAATATATTTTTACCACGAGTCCGATGAAATACCTACGTAGATATGATGTTTGTTGACTAACTGATAATCCTTTATATAATTAAAGTTCTCTTGACTTTGACCTTAGACGTTATCTTATCGAGAGGGTATCTTTCTTATTATCAGTAAAGAAACATTAAAAAGAATAGTCGGAAGCAATAAAAAAAAGTTTCCAGTGAATGTAAACCACAAGTGAACATTATTTCCATAATATTTTGGAAGGTTTATATTCTCGATAGCGCTGCTTCATGAAAATGTTTTCGTCAAAAACGCTAGACCTACGGCTCACTTGATAAGGACATCCAGGGAAATTCGAATTCTGGAAATTTCTTTACAGATGTCGTCAAGCGGCAACTCTAGACACATGACATTATGAAGTCTGACGAAATTTCTATTAGGGAATTCTCTAGACTCTAGAACAACGCAGAGTTAGCGTGTTACTTTCTTTTTTCAGCACTCTACCTGATGAAGGATAAAGATACATGAATTGTGTCAAAAATTGCACGAGTTTGTCTGTTTCTGTTAAGGTGTAAATACAGATTTGCATCATATATTACAGATAGATGCATTTTTTTTATATTCTCGAAATATGTTTTGAGAAATTAATATCAGAATTCATAAAAATGTCTACTATTCGGTGCTGCTTCAGATAATTTGATGAGATTCTATGAAATATCGGTATAAACTTGAGAGGTAGTGGAGTTGAAATACATGGAAAAAATAGTACGTCAATATACAGTTTATTGAGCATTATTGTGTTCAATTCGAAATGAATTGGACCCTCCATAGTCCAGATTAACCTGAGTAATTTTAATTCATAAGGAAGATTGCTATCTATAGTGCAGGCTATCATGGTGCTGTACGGGAAGACAGTGTTTGAAACCACTCTCCCGAAAGAACTTTTATTCCATGATTTTGAATTTTTGTTATTGCATCCTTTGTAACAACCACTGTCACTAATGCTGCTACTTGAGATAAATATGTAAAACTGGGAAATTCTGGAAAGCAATCAGCAAATAATACAAATATAACTTCTACCAAAGTAAAAACTAAGATGTCTATATACTGGTGTTTCTAATGTTGCGATATTGTTTCAGACAAACCTGTGGACAAGGCGTGGTAGTTCATCAGTGGCCATGAGGGAGCGCTGGTTATCAAAAATTTCTATTAATTTTCGTGATCACTCGATCAACACGCTGTTGCCAATTCTGATGTTTTTGTAAAAGGGTAGAGAATTTATCGGGACTGGATATGTGAGGTTATTGAAAACACCAAAACGCGCCAAATTTTTGTTTAATTTTATGCGTTATTTATTCCATGTAGTTTGAAAATAATTTCTCAGTTGGAATGAATTTGCATTGTGTTTCTACTGATCTGGACCAGAATTCGCAACGACATGGCCACTTGGCAACACAGGACTGTCATCTCCACTGCAAGAGTGCCGACACCTGGCGGATTTTTTGCAGTACTACTACGCCTACATCATCAATTTTTTCATCAAGTTGGCCATATCGGTCGTCTGATTTGCTGACAACCTCTTATATGGAGTAAACACACCAGTATATATCCACCTTAGTAAAAACGGGTGCGCTGCGTAACACCCACAGTGCATAACACCCAAAGTGCGTAACACCCAAATTTCGTTATGCCCACACTCTCCGAACATACCCGAATGATGCACTGTTGCAAAATTTACCGGATATTCTGCAATTTCCTGTTAACCCAATCTAACTTAACCTAACTAACCTAACCTAAAAGAAGGATGAATTTGGCAACAGCGCATCATTCGGGTATGTTCGGAGAGTGTGGGCATAACGAAATTTGGGTGTTATGACATTTGGGTGTTACGCACTTTGGGTGTTATGCACTGTGGGTGTTACGAAATGTGGGTAGAACGAGATGCTCCCGTAAAAACTAAGCAAGATGAACTTTGTTTTTATATTCGTCAGAATAATCTCGCGTTATATTGACAAGTTGAACTTGAGTACATGTGTTTTGAATGTTTTGTACTACATACGAACTTGATATAGATGAATAGATGATTGATTATTTCGTCCACAAATACCACAGCGTTTGATATCCATTATGAAGCACTATCTAAAACAGCACTTAAATTAAATACTAAACAAACGGAAAGCAACTAATGATTGAAAGCAACGGCGGATGAACGCCAAATAACTAAGAAAACTACTGCAGAGAAGTGATCTGGAAACGACAAATAGCTGGTTGAAAGGATCAGTAAAACTATGGAACATTTCTAGTAATATTCGAATAAATTGGAATGCAAATGTCGAAAGATAACAGAATTCGATTCTTGCACCATCTACTGGTCTACTGGAAATCGCAGTAAATTCCGTGGATATGATTGTTCGTGTCTAGTTTTTGACGAAACAATATCGAATCGGAGATCGCACCAGGAATATAAACATCTTGTCTACTATGAACATAAACATCATACATTTCCATAGCAACCAACCATTCCAACACTTGCGATTTCTATCAAATTTTGCGACACCGTATCCACTGTTGTTGTACAAACTACTATTTCGATGGAGTCTTTCAGAAAGAGTAGAAAAAAAAAATTCCATTTTCGGATGTAGATATAGTTTCTCGAAATCCATGTAAAAAATGAAACATAATTCTCAAACATTTGAAAAATCTGAAATGCCATAAATAACCACCAGACCAACTACTTACTCGTTATCTTTTCAAAGCCCACTTGACTCTCACTTTTACAGTTACAGCATTGCAACATACCATATTCCCGTATTCGTTTCCTATTATTTACATCGAACGATTTTATACATTGGCAAGTGATTGTGGACATTAAACACAGACATTCATCCGAGATTTCGAAAATACGCGTGTTAAATATAACTTTGACTGCTCGTTGGTATATGCGATATGATCAACATTGAACAGCAAACGGCCGTAAAATAGGCGATCGGAAATGACGAAAAACATTTGATGCTGTGCAAGTTTAGTTACGCGAAAACATAATATTTTGAACGGAAAATAGAACATCGCGGATGCTGTGTTTACCATCGATAGCTCTTGGGGAACTAGTATAGCCCTGCCATAACTACAATTTTATTATTTGTAAAAACGCGTTTACAGTTGCCATAAATACCACTATGGATATTATGTCGAAAATTTCCCTCATATATAAAATGTCCCATTAGAGCAATGCAATTATCAAAAACTTACAGCGGTAATTGCATTGTATCAAGTCACCATAACAATACATTTGAAACCGTATCGCTAGACGTCAGTAAACAACACAAATAAATGTCAGATAGACTTCAAAAATAGAAAAACACTTCGCGTTTTAAGGAGTGCTCCATACATTATATAGAGGAAAGTATAAATATTCCAATGAATTACATTCGTGCTTAAAAATGACCAGATAGTTTTGCATTCAAGCGCGATATCTTATATAAATTGCATTCGGTTATTTTCATATTTTGGCGAAAGTGTCCGAGTCCGAAGGACGAGAGCTCTTTCGCCAAAATATGAAAATAACGTTGTAATTTCTAGATATCACGCTTTCTTGCAAAATTATCGGCAATTTTTATGCACTCGTGCAATTATAACCGATAATTTTCTAAACGCAAACAAAATTTTCAATCAATAGAATTTTGAATTTAATTCTCTGACCAAAATTTTATTGATTGAAAAATGATTTCGTGACAAAATATTAAAATCAAACAATTTAAATGATTCAATATCAGCGAATGTTGAAATAAAGTTTGATTTAACTATTTTATACTCCGTCACAATAATTTTTTTTGATCGATTGAATTTTTAATTCTATTCTTTGACCACTATCCATTTTATATATTTTTTGGTTTGGAATGGAGTTTGTTTAATTTTATTACGACATATTTTACAAAATTTTATCCTTTCGCTTTTCGATGATGCTGTTCATTCATTTTCAAAGTTCGAGAGTTGTAAGTTTGATTAAACAATGAGATTGGAATCGTTAGTGTTGAAGTTGGAACTTTTCCTAGAGATCAATTACCCTTACACCAAACTGATATTTTTGCACTCGACGCGCTATTGCCCCTTAGTTTAAGATATTGTCATATATTGAAAATAAAAGGTCTCATATAAAGATTTATCTTATGAAACACCTTTTAATGAACACCTTTCTCAATGAGTCCCTTTGATAATGGTCTCATAAGAAAAAGTCGGTGCAATCGGCTGTAAAACTATAAGAATTTCACACCAAGAAAAAAATTAAACTAACTCTAAAGACTAGCTGTTTATATATCTAACGTTTTTGACCAAAACCCAATCGAACCATTAACAGCCGATTGCACCGACTTTTTCTTATGTGAGCATTTAGCTAATAGGCCATAAAGGGTCATTTTACGCACTGCAGCTATTGCCCCTTAGTTTAAGATATTGTCATATATTGAAAATAAAAGGTCTCATATAAAGATTTATCTTATGAAACACCTTTTAATGAACACCTTTCTCAATGAGTCCCTTCAATAATGGTCTCATAAGAAAAAGTCGGTGCAATCGGCTGTAAAACTATAAGAATTTCACACCAAGAAAGTGTTTTTTTTGAGATGCATCAATGTTTTCTATATATATATATAGATATATTTGTTTTTGCAATCTTGTCAAATGATTTCGTAAATTCCCGACTTTCCTGTGTTTTCTGATTTATATTTTGAATTACCAAGGAGCTGTTGTAATTTATGACATTTTTTATGTATCTTCCATATCCATTTTATCGAATAAGTTGAATTCCTGTATTGAGCCGCATATGGGATTACTATAAACTTTTCATTACTCTCATCATTTCGAGAAGTCGAAGATTAAAAAAGTGTTTCCCTCAATTTACCTTTTCTGATTATCTCCGGGTCGAATAAAACCATTCACTTCAGCTACGTACCTTTCATTGTCGCACTCATCTTTCTTTACAGGGAAAGTTATTAACGTATGGACAATAAATTGCAGTGCTGCCACTAACTTATTGTTTTATCGTGTTATTCAATTCCAATTATTCGTTATTTATTTGTTCTAATTCTTTCCATCTCATAAGTTTTTTTTTTACAACAGGTTTCAATATACCGTCGACGAGATTATATGTGTATAGTTTCAAGTTGTTGTTTGTTTGATACCTATTCCGATTCAAAACTATTGTCGTGAAGAAAATTGAAATTATTATTATTGATAGAATTATCTATATAGACAATACAAATCCGAATCAGCAAGGAATATTTTCCCACCAATAAGTTACTGCAATAATGAAAAAATGCAAAATTGAGTGACTATTTTGTCAGTTAGGTATCGTACTTCTATGAATTTGGAGATTTTTTTCGACTTTTCGGAAGCTACTCTGCCTCCATGTCACATTTTGACACATTACGTACCAGCACGGGGACTCTGATAAATAGAAAAGTATATTAGAATCGAAAAGTGACGTCAAATTGACGTCAAATTCGACATCTCGGCAATGTAAGTATAGGACCGAGATGTCGAATTTGACGTCACATTTCGATTCTAATATACGTTTCTATTTATCAGAGTCCCCGTACAGAAATTGAAATTCCACATTGGAAATTCTCCAACATAGGCTTGAAAAAGTTACGTATCGTAAGAAATATATCAATTTGCCCAAAATAACAGATATTATAAGAACTTCAAGTTTTTTCCCTTCATTTCTAGGGGAGAGGCAAAAATGGATTCCAGAACATTCACTAAATGTAATTCGAAAAAAAATTAGCGAACAGATCGACACACCTGTCCTTGAAAAGGCAACGAAAAGTGCCTCAAATCCCAACTGTTCTGCACATGTATAGTTCGTAGATAGCAATCCGCGCGTCTGTTTATTATTGTATGCAATTTGCCCGATCGCAAAGCAATTCCTTAAATAACTCGCCAGCTCTGCTTATTTTATTTCATCTCGTCCGATATGGAGTATTGCAGCATACAACTGCGAGTATTCTGGAGGGTTTCCAGATTTTCAAACGGCAAAGGTGAAGGAACTCGACGATAAAACAAACCGTGCGATTGTAAAGATTGGAGCTAATTGGTCAGGTTTATCTCGACATTATATCATTATTATATCTGCTTGAAAAGTAGAACGGAACTATTCCTATCATTATAGAAAATAGTCGTTTTGGATATCAATCCGTGTGTGAAATAAAGATATGTTCGACGTTTTGACTTCCGTGCTGGAGTCATCATCAAGAACTAATACACATATCCCAATCAATACAGCAATCTAGCTAGTTATGTTAAATAGCGGTATTGAGAGAGATAAGTCTTCAAGTTCTTGATGATGACTCCTGCATGGAAGTCAAAACGTCGAACAGTTTCACATATTGCAAATGGATCAATCCCCGAAAAGCCAATTTTTTATTTTTCACGTCCTTGGAAACATTCATTTTGTTCCTTTCATTGTTCAACATGCCGATCGAAGAAACGCATGGATATTTTCAATTCTGGATGTCAAGATAAACGTGGGGAATGTTGAGAACTCTGCCTTTCATTGATAATACATAATAATTACTCCAAACGATTTTTAAATTCTCAGGTCCAGTTACTGAATTCCTCGCTGAATTCATTATTTCATCCCGTAAACATGTAATCTCCAAGAAAGTCACCAGAAATAATACATACAACTGAGTAACAGTTTCATAGAAATTAAAATCCAATAATTCCTCCAATAAAGAAAAAAATACCTCCCTCACGATGAATGAAGTTGGTGGCTAGACCTTTTTCTGTATGTTACGGCAAAAAGCGTTAATGTCTTGTTGCTAAATTTTAAACGCAATAAAGCATTAAGTATAGCTGTTGTGGTGTATCAATGAAATGTATTATGACTCTATGACCAACTATTGTCAGAGAAAACAGTATACCTAATATATACAATAGCATAAGGTCCGCGCTAGTTTCCTTGAAAAATAGTAATCAATGAAATTCAATTTGTCACATGTTTTTTTGAATAATGAGTCAAATTTCATACCTGTAATTTGAATACATTTTTAGTGTTTTTTCGACAGTCTCATAAAAAATTCACCAAAATTATCAATTTTATAAGTCTCGATCAATTTTCAATATAGCTTCAAATTTTTTTGTTTAATTTCGCTCTACTGATTTGGACGACACTCCGTCATTTTGAATGCGATTCCTATTTCGTCTAGGAAATAAATACTAATATTGACCAATGACTAGAAAAAAATTGACGCATCTCAAAAAATACTCTTTCTTGGTGCAAAATTCTTATAGTTTCACAGCCGAATGCACCGACTTTTTTTTATGAGACCATTAACAAAGTGACTCGTTGAGAAAGGTGTTCATTAAAAGGTGTTTAATAATATCTTAAACTAAGGGGCAATAGCTGCAGTGCGTTAAATGACCCTTATGGCCTATTAGCTAAATGCTCACATAAAAAAAAGTCGGTGCAATCGGCTGTTAATGGTTCGATTGGGTTTTGGTCAAAATTTCAGTTTTGCCCTATATGTAGTTAATGGTACCGTTGAGAAATGACGATACAGTGCCAGAAGTTATTGTTTTATAGGTATATCAGCATCACGCTGGTTCGTTTACAGGGTTGGGCTGATTAAAATCAAGTGATTGAAATCAGGATTAAAATCATTATTTAAATCGCTTGATTTTTAAAATTAAAATCATGATTTAAATCAATTTTTGTTTTTTCATTCAGAACCAGATAACAACATAATATAAAAATTTTCTCGAAGATCAAAAGGAGTAAGTATCTGCTTTTAGCAAAAACAACAAAAGAGATGTAAATAATGCCAAATTCTTAAACTAAACGTAACACCTAAATTTTATTACTGTATATTTTCAGTCTATTCATTTTCGTTATACAATTTAAACAAAAACACGAGTTTTTCTCCTTTCTCTATGCCTAATCTGTTTCTAATATCCGAGTGTACAACTAGCGCAATGCGTGAAATTGTTGGGCAACGTCAATTTATAGGTTGAGAAAGAAAACTAGTCTCGACAGGAATATTCTTGCAAAAGGCACAAAAAACGCGTTCGTGTTCGTGCCTCACTCGGCACTGTATAGCGAGTGTATAGGACAGAAGGAAAACAAATCGCGACAAGAATTTTCTTCAAGAAGCGCGAAAAATGCGTTGTCACAAGTTTTTGAGCCGCAAGTTGTATTAAAATTAAATAATAAAATAATCAACAATAATTTCAAAGAATCAAAATGTTCAAATTTTATATTTAAATTTAAAAAATCAAAAAAAAATCAAATAAATGAGTGATTTAAAAAAAAAATCAATGATTTTTGATTTTTTTAAATCAGATTTTGCCCCACCCTGTTCATTTGACTTCATTTGGCTTGTAGTTATATCATTTGTCTCACGTTCATCCCCAGATCCCCAGGAATGTCTCTACTCAAAAGAAAGCCAATATATCTTTATCTAATATTCAGATGTCAGGAGTTAATATTCCTACAAAGTCAAGTTTCTCGATGCTAGGAATTACGATACTTAGTGTCGTCAATCGTTCCACTCTTGGCAGTATCAACCCGGAGGGTATAGAATTCTCACCCCTTTGTCGTGAGCTTGGAGACCTGTCGAACCTCTTCTGCTCAAGGATCTATTTTCAATAGAACAGCTGATCTTCAAAAATTCAAAGTGAATGTTAATTCTTATCTCCTGTTTCTTGATTCACGCGGTGTTCTTTGAACATTCCCTTTCGTGTGGATCTGTATTTTGAAAAAAAAAATACGCAAATGTTTTGAAATAGCAATGGAAACAAAATTTAAGAAAAAAATGAATTATATCGCCACCCGCCAAGCGACAAATAAAAAGGCAAGTACCGAGACAAGCACGGTCGCCAAATCAATAGTAACGAAGCTCGACGTTCAAGGTCGCCCGTTTGAGGATTTCCTGTCATCTGGCGTCACCTCACCTGTAGCGTCTTAAGAAAAAACCTCACGTTTCTCGCTCGACATCGGCAAATAGTTTCGGCATAACCTTTAGTCCAGTCAAATTGTATTTGGAGGTCGTACCCCGGTTGTCTATGGTGATTAATGTTTCTTCAGGTCAGTCTCGTATTGTCAGATTAGTGGAATATACACATTTCAGGATGTAACTAACTCACCCTACCTTAATCTGACGCGCTCGAGAATTTTAGATGATCATTTTTCTTTACTAATCTGATCCTTCATCCTTGAAGGGCGGCCATATATATAGGGCTCATATATGGTGGAAGTACTAGCCTGGATATCAGACTATCTGAGTTTTAGAAAACAATATGTTGAAATCAATAATGTTACTTCCGGCCTTGTTTCAGTAGACCTAGGAGTCCCACAAGGATCCATTTTAGGCCCCATATTATTCCTTTTTTATGTCAACGACTTGGATAAATCAATCGAAACATCCATAACTTTATATGCAGATGATACATCAATTATTCTCTCCGACAAGAATGAAGCGGACCTTCAGGATAAATGCAACAAAGTTTTTCAGGATCTAAACGGGTGGTTTGCTTCTAATAATCTTGTCTTGAATATTAACAAAACGGTTTCAATTCGATTTCACAATCGTCAGAGGAACTGTGACACCATCAATTTTCAAGCCAATGAAAACTCTGACCTTGTCAACACAGATAGCGAAGGCACAAAGTTCCTGGGACTTTCAATTGATCAATGTTTGGGGTGGCATGATCATTGTGAAATCTTAGTTAAAGAACTGAATACAATATCTTATCAGATCAGAAATCTGAGAAAAGTTCTGGATTGTGATCAATTGCTGGCCCTGTATTATGCTCAGGTAGACTCCAGACTTAGGTATGGTGTGTTTTTCTGGGGGATATCTTTTTCCTGGAATAAAGTATTTATTGCCCAAAAAAGATCATTACGAGCAATGCTAGGCATTCCTATGAAGGAATCTTACAGGAATGCATTCATAAGGTATAACATTTTAACGTTGCCTTGTATTTTTATATTTGAATGTTGTCTATATGTATATAAAAATGTTGACAAAAATTTTGTGTCTAACATATCGAAACATAATGTGAATACCAGATACAAAAATGATGTATGTCCCGTTTTACAAAGGCAAATTGGCCTACAATTCTCCTAACCTCATGGCTCCCAGAATTTATAACTTACTTCCAGCTGCTATAAAGAATTGTAAAACATTAGCTCTTTTCAAAGTAAGATTGAAAGACTTCCTCCTATGTAATTGTTTTTATAGTCTAGAGGAATATATGTCTATTTAGTTCATAGGGCAATATTGACGATTCCTATACAATGTAAAATTGTCGAAAGGAAAATAAAGTTTATTATTATTATTACTAAACCGGTTACAAGGTATTCACCTGTATATTAATCTGCCGCGCTTTAGTAAATCCCGAAATCTCCGCTTGGGCTCCCCTATTATAACCGAATTCCACTGGTCTACTTCTTTAAGGTTCAATTTCGATTATCGTCGAGGTCGAACGCAGAACTTGGGTACTTCCAAGTACCTACCGCCAAGAAAAGCGTACCTCCTTTGTACGCAAGGAACAATGGAACATCATTGTTTTCGAAATAATTTGTATTCAAATGACAAGGGGCATCTCCTTCGGAAGGTACAGTTGGGGAAAGAGTTTATTGAAATACCTACAACGTCGAATAGATTTGATGTCGAAAACCGAGTCAGGCTGCATAATTACCAGAATAAAAATTTTATAAGAAAAAATACGAAAATTGTTTTTTCCACAAATTGCTAAGAAAATTTGAATTAACAGACAAAATATCTTGAAAAAAAAAGGCCAGATTTCCCGAGATTTCTTTACAGTTGTTAGTGTTCTACATAAATGATTGAAAACACATTCTTTATTTGCCATAACGTACTTCTCTCTTGATTTCTTCGGCAATAATTCTAATGAAGAAGTATCCATTGCCTCAACCAGGCCTGTAGGAGTCCCAGAAATGGAAATTTCGCCGTCAGTTATCATTTTACTTTCGAGAACACCAAAAATCATTGAACTTTTATACTTCAAGTTTGACAACTCAACCTCAATACGTTTCCACAAGAGTTTCCACAGTAACCCGAGTAATTTTATTGCGAATTTCAAAGCACCATTCGTTTGTGAATGAAATTATTCCAGATTTTTGTGAAAGTTAATTAATATCTGACGGATTTAAAACGATTCGCGAAGAAACAGTATTTTTCCCTCGTAGGAAGAGCCGCATTCGACTTCATGTGCTCGTAGTCGTTGAGGAATGTTAGGCATTTCCTAGCTGCTAAAAAATGTACTATTTTTGGATGATTTTTTCATTTTACTCTAAAAACAACAATAGTACGATGGAAATGAATAGAAAGCAGTGGGGCGAGCAGTGGGGCATGTAATCTGCTACAAAAATTCATAGTTGGGAATATTCATTCCCAAGGCTGGAAAGCTTGAGAAACACGAAAAAAGAAGCTATAAGTATTTGATTTTTCATAAATGGAATGACTCTTTTTGTTGCTGCATGTTCGCAATTGTTATTCAAGATGTACCTACCTACCTATATCAATAAGTATTTGTAAAAATATTGAGGGCAGAAATCATTTTTACACTCACAGCGAATTTTTTACAGATGAGAAAGTGTAATGGAGAGGCTAACATTGTTAGCCTGTTACCACTACTTCCGAACATTTTGAATCTTGCGTATTTTGATTCGTAGAACACAAAGCTGGAGTCAAAAAGCGGCGCTCTCGATCAGTTGAAAAATTGTGGCCCTTCAAATTAGGTAAGAAGGGCACATTATTTCAATCCCTAACACACTTTTTTATTCCTCAGATGCCCGGTACACATCATTTCACCTTCTTCATCACTTTCAATCGAATTTCAAGGATTTTTGAGTATAAAACTCGAGAAAAAAAATCCCTATGAGATTTTCAGGTCAACAAAAATATCTCGAAAAATATAAAAAGCGATGTAATGCGTTCACTTGTTCAAAGAAATTGAAATTACCTTGGAAATGACTTAGTTGTTAATGGCATCTTATAAATCAAAAACGAGAGTGATCCTTCCAATTTCTTGATGCAAAAGACAATGAAGGGAAAGAAAGCATCGCGTTTTAACTCAAGATTTCTGATTTTCGCATCAAAATTCAAAATGCAAAAATGTTTGTTCTCGAAGAAAGGATCTTCACGCATTGTTGCGATAGGCACCAATACATCGAAGGACATAAGGTACGGAGCTCGCGAGTTAGGTACTTAAAACTACACTACCTAAACTGTTTCAAAATACCTATATATCTTTGATAATTCGTTTCTGACGAAGAATATCGGTAAGTAATCGGTACCCAGTATGCGTCAAGTCCATATATATATTAACTACGAATATTGATAATTAAGGCAGCTATTTGATGCGAGATTTTGGGAAACAAAAGAGCGCGATTGGTCGCAAGGAATATTTGCGCATGCGTCAAATTTAAAAGTAGAAGATGTCAGTCAAGAATGACTCGCTAGTGTTGTTTCTCTCTTACGTTTCTCCCTGCTAGGTAAATCGAAAATGATCGTATGTCGGGTATAACTATTTGCCATAAATTCTTCCTTGTTTCGTTTCAAATTCAAACATAACCAAATTGTCAGTGTCAAAATTTTCTTGAAATTCTTTCAATATTTTTCATACTTAATATTATTCTTGTGCTCGCTGATTTCTCGGTATTGTTCGGTACCGTTTTTATTATAGTTATTGTTCAGTATTGGTTTTTTGTTTCCATATTATAGTGTTGTGTTTCGTTAGTCCATAGTTTAGAAGTTCAAGACTATTATGTCCGCGAAAAAAGAAATTTGTTTTCTGTGTTACTAAGAGCTCCATTTCATATCATCGGTAAGAAATTCATTACATATGGATCTGTGTTGCTTTCATGTTCAAAATATGCGTATTTATATTTCAGTTTTCCTAAGAATCCATCGCTAAGATCCCAGTGGATGAAAATATGTTATCTCCAGGCAGCCGAAGACGTGAATAAACTGAGAATATGTGCTGATCATTTCTCAAGGCCAGATATATATTCTGTGAGCAGTGGAAGAATTCTTTTGAAAACTGGTACAGTACCCTCACTGAACGTTGATTGTTCATTTCTTCTACCTAGATATGATGATTCCCAATGAAGTCAGTCTTTTCCTGTTGGTGAGTTCTATATCATAGAATACAATTATAATGGGAAACATTGCCCTAAAATAGTAAAACTATCACAGAGGAAATATCAAATATTTTATGTTCAATATAAAATTAGTTCAGGTGCCTATACAAGTTCTCACCCTCTAGGAGGTAAATCCCTAACCGAATGTTTCCATTGGATAAGATTTGTAATTCTTTCATTCGATTGAGATAAGTGGGTTGCGTATTCAACCCCTCTCGTACTTTTGCCTGAAAAAATTATAATGATGGCCTAGTTAATACGTAGTGCATAACCTAATGGATAATGCATAACTCAAATTAGGGAAAATTACACCTACCAGCTGAAAACTGCCACTTTTGACACCTTGTTATCCTTTAAATATATTGAATAAGAATTATTTGTTATGCACTATTCTTTCAGTCTCCCTATACAATATACATATTTTAAATTGATCCTGTCCTGTCTCTGTCGAACATTAATGAAATGCAGACAAGTTCTGAAATTCAACAGTGAACTCCATTGATTCCATCAGTTCTATCACTGATGATAATAAAAAAACTATTTTGATAGATTGATGAGCTCACCGATGGATTCAAGAACTTGCCTTATGTTCAAGAAGGGGGCTGTACTGTAACCTAGAAATAAACATGTCTCAAAGTCTCAAGTAACTTCAAGAAAAAAAACCTGAAACCATTTTCATAAAAAATATAACAGTATGGCATTTATGTTTCTTGTTTACAGTGAGCAAAGAACTACCCAATCAAGGTGAAGAAATAAATAATTCAAATAGAGAAATCCACAATAATGATTTTAATAGTGAGTAGATGAAAGTGAAACTGATTTTTTTTTTATGTTTGACATTAAGCAATGTTGTGTATGTATTATTCATTGTCATATTATTATGATTTTTATCAAATATTTTGGTATCCACCAATCAATTCTTAAGGGTTTGAAAACCCAAGAACTAATGACTTACTATGCAACAACAGCAAATTATAGAATTGCACATTCAAACAATTCTCATTAGTACTAAAAACTGATTATGTAAAGTTGCTGGTTAATTTGTTGAATTATTTGTTATCACCCTTAATATTGTTTCAAATCACTGGGCCTTTTACTTCATATCACAAGTTGTAAAAAGGAACTAGTCAAAAAAATCACAAAGACTGTAATTTCATTGGAATTTCGCACAATTGCTATGATAATTCGATAAAAGGTATTGCTTTGTTGTCTTGTCATCGTATTGGAATAAAAAATTATTGAATACACATTGAAAACTGCCCTATGGATATAATAATACTGGGTAGTTTTTCAAGAAATAGTCTTTTCTAGAAGAGATAATGAAAAACTATTCTAGGACCTGTCTTGCATGAACTCCACACATATTTATAGGATTCCTAAATGAATGATATGTATTTGACCCCTTTGAATAATATGAATATAGTGAACTCTAGTCATATATCCACTGTTCAAGTTGAATCTCTTATGAAATGAGATTATTTTCAAATTTGGTTAGTAATACATAACCATTATTTTTTATAGATCCAAATGCACATAGAGTGTGCAAAAGAAGTTATGAGGAAGTTAATTCTGAATCGGAACTCATCTGTCGGAAGAAACAAAAAGTAGGCAAGTATTTGTAGTGTACAAAAATGTTGCATTCAATCGAGACACACATTTATCAAATGCAAATTGAAATGAAAATGGAAGACACAAATACAGTTACATGCAGAAAGATAAATAGAGCTCCTGAATAATCCTTCATTAAAAAATGCATTGATGTTTCAATCGAGTGATATTTCAAGTATTCCAAAAAAACTGTAAAATTTTGCCTATCAAAAATTTCCCTTTGAAATTTTTCTGTACTATAACTTCTAGAGAATCTGATTTATGACTATTCTATTATGTTCTATCCTCAAAACATAATGATGGTTTTTCAAGTTTTAATCAATAATTGGCATGAGTACTTACCCATTTATCATCACCAAAAGGCCAACAATTCATCACATTTTCTATTAGTTCATTTTTTCAAGCTGAATTTTTTGATTTGATAAATATTCAACAAATTTAAATTGATATATCGCAAAATGAGACTTATTGAAACGTGTAAAAACATTCTGAGGAGTTTTTTTTTTCACCTTTTGTGGCATATTTTCGTATTTTGCTATTGATTATATTCCTTTTTCAGATAACATCCAAAAAATGAGAAAAAAAAATTGACGAGCAGAAACTGAAGATTCGAATTCTCCAACAGAAAAATAGGCGGCTCACAAAGAAAATTAATAATTTGAAGCAATTCTGGGGCATTTAAATTAAAAAAACCTGATTTCAAGTGGTGCTTATTATCACTTGATGGTAATGTATTCTTCTGATTCACAACAATAGGCCCTATTGTCACCTTTATCCGCCATTTCGTTATTTTGTTGTGGTACAGCATAGTGATACAGCATAAAGCGGAATATTATTAGTTTTTTCTACACCAATACTATAACAATACTCTTATAGGCCCATAATCTGTTTCATAATGAGATCCATTATGAAACGGATTGGAAATCTGTATTGTAATGAAAAATCTGTGTATCATAATGGGCTCATTATGATACACAATATCATAAGATATTCCACTTCCAGATCAGTGGGATCCACAATATAAATATAATATTTATAGATCTTTATTATTTATCGAATGTGAAAAATAGCGTATGCAACTCTCATGTAATGGTTATATATACCCGCATAAGCCTTATATGAAACTCACCTTTGGTTCGTTTCATAGCCTAGTTACAGATAGATACTTTATTGGTGTTTCACAATATTTGTTTACACAAGTCAGGTACAGGCTAGCAAATCCACTAGAATTTAAAACAATCAAAAAATACACATACACGAACATCAATGAAACTTGGTCAATGTCAAACACAATAGTCTTGAATATCATCAAAATTTTCATTGAAATAGTCATCATTAGCATAAAAACATTTTTTAATCAGGTACATGGTAGGCTGAGATCTTTGATGGAGGGTGGCAATCTATTGAACATTTTAGGGGAAAGGTACTGCACACCTGTTTGTGCCTTACACAATCAAAAGCCTTTGTCAAGTCACAAAATATACTACCTATGTATTCCTTATTGTTGAAGCCTTCTTCAGTTATCGAGATCATCTGTTGTAGAATATGATTTCCTAAATACATATTGAGATATATTAAATAAACTTAGAGAAACAAAGTAAGCCACCATCCTCGTTTTCAGAGCTTTTTCAAATATTTTGCTTAAAATTTGAATAAAAGCAGTTGGCCTAAAATTATTGCAAGTATTGTGTGAACCTTTTTTATAGAGGAAGCATTTTTGTTAACTTGAATTATTCTGGGAATATTGAGGATCTTTGACATAAATTGAAGAATTTTGTGAGGTGCACTGCAATGTCATTGCCAATGCGTGCCTATTAATCGCCTTTGTTATATGATCGTTGCATAATATACTATTATGATTGATAATCGCAGAACAGAATAGTGATGAAAAAAATCATTTATTCAATTCATACAATTCACGTTTTTGAAAGAATTATTTGAAATATATGTGGTGAATGTGGTTATGATTTTTTTTAAATGTCGGTACAAATAGGTATTCAAATTCATGATATGAATCTCCCATTTGATTATTTTTTTTTTCCAAATCTAATGATTTTTTACTCTGGAATGAAAAGGCCACCAACAAAGAATTTTATTTTATTTCCCAATTATGTTTTAGGAAAATCAGTATTGAGTAGTAGTTATTTTGTGAGTTTGAAAATGAAGACCATGGCCATGAAATATAGTATTTTTTCAACATAGTTCCAATCCGGTATTTTCAACATAGATATAATTGGTGTGTATCTATTGCATCCCAAAATATAATCCTAATACCTTCGTTTTGGAGTTTTTGCAAAACGCTCCCCTTGAACTACACCTGTATGAATTGTTAACTTATCAGAGACTGATTTGCCTAATTTGCATAGTTGCTTTCTGTTTGGGAGACAATCCTCGAACTTTTTGAAGACTTGAAGTTGTTACTAAAAGTTTTTCAACTGCATTCTTTATTTTTGAAGAAAGTACAATATTTTGAAAAATATTTTCTCAGAGGTTTCTATATCCAATGATTGTATTGGGTAAAACTTCGGTCGCTATGAACCTTTAAAAAAAAAAGTCCACTAAAAAAAATCCATATCCATCTTGTTGTGAAATTTCACCCCATTTGTCACATAAAATTTCTTTCTCGAAAAAAACAAAATTCGCCGTTCTTCTGATCAAAACACCACACATGCCCTTATTTACTCGTTTTCAACATTTTTAAGCTGAAAAAACCTTTATATTTTCACCTTCTTGAACCGTCCCCAATTTGTTGTGATTGTTGAGGAAATGCATGATGTTAATAAATGAAGTTTCTTTTCTTTTCAAGCAATCCTGAATTGAATCCATAAAAGTTTTGGAAATAATATATTTGAATTGTATTTACAGGATGATGTTCCTGAGAACTGCAAGTTTTTATTCGAAAGGTCAAATGCAAGAAGAAATATAAAGTATTCAGCTGAGGCAATCTGCAGTCAACCTCCAGTTTTACTCCACAAGAGCGTACAATTATGTGAGGAAAACATTTGGAAAATTGTTTGCACATACAAGTACCATAAGGAAATGGTACAGTGTAATTGAAGGAAATCCCGGTTTTTCAGCGGAAGCTCTCAACTTTGTTAGCAAAAAGAGCGTCGAGTGCAAAAATCTCATTTTGGTGTTAGAGTAATTGATCTCTAGGAAAAGGTTCAACTTTTACACTAAAGGTTTCCAATCTCATTGTAAATTTATATGAAGAATGGAACTGAACGATATCCTCAAAGAAGGAACAGGTGTAGTAGATACTATACACAAACTAAAAAGTCCCATTTCACGAAATATACTTGCCAAAAATGTCAGAAAAATATGCTTTGAACTTTTTATATATATGTATGTATATATATATATATATATATATATATATATATATATATATATATATATATATATATATATATATATATATATATATATATATATATTTGTGAAAAATGCCTGAGATGCCTTTTGAGATACATGCGCGATCTATCATGAGAGTTCCAAGGTGCGACAAACAGAATGTTAAGCATTTTTCTTAGGTACTTAATCTCAACTATACCGAAATTTATACTGTATTGCATCTTCCTGAACTTTTATTCAATTATTTATTATGTCTATTGAGTAATATAAATAATATTGAAATCATCATTGTTTTATTCAAATATTCTTGGCATAGCCACAGTTCCGAAGCAAGTCTATATTCTGTTCCGAAAGATTTTCTAAATAAAAATAATTTATCAAACAAGTGAACAGGGCTGAAAAGATGCATGAAAGAGATTGATAATTGAACTACATTATACATCAAATGCATTTGTAGCAAGTTATAGTAAAGCCTTCGATACAGTCAGTCATGAAATTCTTTTGAAAAAACTTGAAACAACAATTATCTATGACACATGACTAGAAACAAATATCATCTTGGTTAAAATATCACAAATTGAGTTACAATTATGAAAAATCTACTTATATGTTTTTAACAAGTAAACATTCCAACTTTGACCACTCTGACACACTTAAATTTAAAAATAAAACGATATAATTTTTTAAAACTACCAAACTTATAGGACTTTACGTAGATCAAAATCTTTAACGGGCAACTTACTTTATTTAAAAATTACTGTTCAGAATAAGAAACAAAATTTCTTTCGAATATTCGAGATTAATATTTTTTTGTTTGGTATATTCCAATTTAAAATATTTAACGTCTATATTGGCAACGGCCACTGCTTCAGTATTGAATCCGCTGAAATACAGCTTATCCAATCCATCTTGGCACAGAACTAATGAGGTATATGCCCAGAAATCTCTGTGAAGCATAGCAAGATCAAAAAAACACCTATTATATGTGTTCACTGTGTTGAAATTTATTCCTAGTGGATGTTTTTTTTTCGTCACGTTCTGAAGTACCAGTGTGCAACTGGAAAAGTAGCAGAGTTTGTGCCACAATGGATTGGACAAGCTGTACTTACATAATAAAATCGTCGAATATATTTATAAATTGCCTTGCACGAAGCCCACTGTGGATCTTTACAAACCAAATAATCTTCTTAACATCAATTCAATATACCAGTTGAAACATATACTTTTATTTATTGTGTAAAACATAAGGTGAAACATTGCATACTTTTCAATGAAATCATTACTACACATTATCACAGCACTAGACAGGCTCAACATCTAATTGTACATTCCATACGTACCAGATTTGGGGAGAAATCAATTTGAGGGCAAAAACATCAGTAAACCACCAAATTCAATTAAAAATATTAAAGATAAAAATTCAAACACCATCTTAAAAAATATATTTTATTGCCCAAATGATATATTATAGTTTTATAGATCATTCAACATTTCAAGAGTTTTTTTCATATATTCTTTCACCATATACACATTTTGTTTTATTTCTCTTCTATGTATTAAATATCCCTATTCATAAACTGTAAAAGTTTCTTGGGGTGAAAAAATATTATTATTGTTAAATGGATTGGATTGGAACATACAATTGATTTTTGTTTCCGGGCTCCTAGGTTTTTAGGACTGACCTTCTGCATCTGCAGCAGACAATATTCAAGAGCAATGAGGCAATGTCAGGCCCGAAAATCTGCAGACCAAGGCTTAGAAGAAAGGAAACATCTAACGATTCATTTGTTACCGGCCGTGAAAGTTTCCAATCTCTGAACAACAAACATAATTCAATTTTGCTCAACTGGCTATTGACTGAGGTTCTTCCGCCCAACAATCTTTGATATGTCAACAAGTCTCGAAACGTATAAAATATATCTATTATTTTCCATTAACTTCTGTTCATTAATTTTCAAAAATTTAAATATTTGAATGCTTCACCGAGCATTTGAATTTTATTAAGTATTCGTAATTTATTGGTTACAACGACTTTTTGTTTTTCCATCCAATGAATTTTTTGTAACAGTCAATTATATTGAGTGAATTCCAAACCAATAACCACATTCAAGTGAACAGATTATATATCGCACGTAATTCATAAGCATTTTCGAGTCAGCATTATGTTTCTCTCGTAGCTACAAGACAGGCGCCTGAATGTTAACAGATGGTATTAAAATATGATATTAACATTCTTAATCTGCAGGATGGTATGGTAAATAGTTCTGATGGAATTTCTAATATTATTGAGCCTATATGGGTTTTCTTCATTGAATTATTCATATCTGTGTAGTATGAATTTACTACGACTCCAGAAATCAGGACACAATGAACTGATAAAATATCGGAAAGATCAGGATATTTTATGATCCCACCATTTTTCAAAATCTTGATTTCTTCATTCTTTTGCACACCAAGAAACGTTCCTTCAAAAACTGAGTATATTTTTTGTGTAACTGGATGATTTCCTGAATAACAAAATTTACATTGAAATCTCTGTGAAATTATATAAACATAACCTGTAAATTAGTAAATTTGAAGGTCGATGACAATGACATATTTAGAAATTTGAATTTCGCGCTCTATATTCCGCGCATGCGTCCTCGATCATCGCTGCCTATTTCTATTCCAAGGATATTGTGATTTATACAAAAGTCGGCTTCACTTTGCTAACATTGTCTCTTATGGCGTATGGTCAATATTCGTAGTTAATATATATATGGTCAAGTCAGGTGAAGGGGTAGGTAACATGCTGGTTAACATGTGAGAAGATCAATAAAAATACTTGAATTTTACAGAAAATAGATAAATACTCGGATAAGTACCAAGTTTCATGAATACATGGTTTAAAATTCCCAAGGAAACCATGCTTGATGTCAAAATAACCTGGAAATGTAAAATGCTTCAACAAATAATATTCTCGTGAATACTGACAATCAATTCTCAACTTTTCAAGAAAGGAAATAACCCTATCAGTTTGGCCTCGTTATGCATTTTTTGATTTTTCATTGATTAAGTTAATACTTGAGTAAACATAAAATAATTTTATCATAGATTGATAACACCACATCCTGCTAACAAACCGCATAAAATCGAAACAAAGCAGCAATTCATGACTGAAATATTGATGCAATAATAATATTCTATATTTATATTTCATCCACGTCCCAAGACATACGATATATTCAATATTCAATACAGCAGGTGATTAAGAAAGTGGTTTTACCTGCGATTACAGTATCACCAAGATTGTATTTTTCACTTGTTTTCGGAAAATCTTTCAATTTTCTGTTGCTTAATTTCAGTTCACCACTCTGATTAGCTTCTTCAAGTATTCGTTCTAAAGATCGAGTCAACTGGTTTTGAATATGTCCACTTATGTTGGAAACTAACACTGCCATCGTTCATGGCACGCGAGAGTCTACAATAAGCACAAGTTTAAATATTTATCCACCAGCTACACCATTCAATGAGAAAGTCACTACCACCATTTTATTAGTATTTGTTTTACTAGTAACGTAAAAATTTCATTAGTTTCAGTAAACGCAATTCACACACCACACCACCCTACTCTATGGTGATGAAAATTATGAAATGAGAGAGAAAACTTTGAAAACACGACAGTAGACAATCGACAATCCGTTCAACCGCAGAACAGCACAACAGAACAATAATGTACGATGTACTATACACAAAATACTACAAAAGACAAAAGAAGGATGGCTGATGGCTCTGGGTGTCTGGCTCATTTCCGATCTCCGTACTCCGTACATTAGCCAAAAATTTCATCTGCACATGCGCGGATTTGCACCGTCATTTGACGACTTGACGTTACCTGGCCTATAGAACTGATCTGATGACCTCTGATAGCCTGTCATAAGCCAGTGTGTGCATTTTATATTTTTTGATAAAGTATCATTCCTGTTTGTGAAATTTTTCGATCGTTGTCTTCAGTGTTTGTGTGATCATTTGACTTTGTGGTTAATGAATTTCTAGTACCATGAACATCTCAATTCATTGTGAACTAGTTAAAATTGAATAAACTCTGGAGTGCCTTACTTTATGATAGCTGCGTTCGAGTAGAGACCCCGAACGATCTGTGCGTACCATAAATGACCGTATCGCGTTTTTTTGAAACTCGGACACTACACTCTGCCCTACCCGCTTGAACGGGTTTCAACTCAGACGCAGTAGATGGGACACTTGTTTATCTGACTATTTCTCGATTCATTGAAATTAATTATTTGAGGTAAATATAGCTCTCGAAAAATGCTCGAGCGTTGACATAATACCATGGACAGTATTACCATTGTGTGGTTTAACATTTTTTTTACTTCAGATCATGCCTGGAAAAATATGTGCTGTAGCTACTTGTAAGAACAATCAAGAAACTCTCAAAAGAATGGGTTCGAACGTATCATTCCATAGGTTCCCAAACGGCAGAGATTCTCTGTCCTCCACTATTTGTAAAGAATGGATACGTCGCTGCCAAAGAGCGGACAAGTTCAATGTTGAGACTTCAAGAATTTGCTCGGATCATTTCACATCGAATGATTATGAAAGGGATATGAAGAATGAACTATTGGGTGAGATGATGACAACAAACTCTAAAGATTTCAATCAAATAAACTTTTTTTAGGTCTTCCATTGAAGAAAATACTCAAAAAAACTGCGGTACCGACAATTCATTTAGGAAGAATGACAACGGGTGTAACAGAGAAAACAGCTAGGGAAGAAAGAGCCATCAGAAAGAAAACAAAGGAATTAGTGAACTCACTACTTGCATCACCAAACCTCGTGAGTTGTAATTAAGCTAAAGCGGTTAAAACCGCTAAACAAAATTTTTCATTTGACCTTGGAAAACTCCTAAATTTTGTGCAGTGGCTAAATTTTGTGCAGTGGCTTTGAGCGCTGTAAGCTGGTAGATGCAGGGAATTTGACAGTGAAGGGTGACTCCTTTTTTTATTCATAATGGCTGCGTCTAACAGCTTACAGTGCTTGAAGCCGCTTCACAAAATTTCACGTTTCACTTTAGGAAACTGTCAAATTTTGTACAGTTGGTGTATTTCTATCTTTACTACTCTACAGGATTGCGAAAAGCTAGACATACACCAAGCAGCTAATTATTTTTGAATAGGTGCATTAATAATATATATTTATCCTTTAATTTTTGAAATGTTAGAGAGAAAAAAATACACTATTCTGCCCTGACCGCAGCCTAGACTGTGCCTAGACTACACAAAGGCCGTTTTTCGTGTTCATTCACTGTTCATTCATAAGCCCTATTCGAAATAGTCACCCACCCAATTATTGTAAATATATTCACGCCTCAACAGTCCAACTATTTCGAACCGTTCCAGGACTGTTTTTGTTGTGAATTTGTGAACACGAAGTACGAACACACCTATAGTTCAGGGTTACTAGGGTTAGGGACGTTAGGGTTCAGTTTTCAAGTTTACTTGTACAACTAAGAGTGATAAACAAGATTAAAGAATATATTGTAATGGAAATGAAAACAAAATACTGGTAATGAACAATATTTCTAATTTTGATTTCAAATTTCAATGGTTGAAGTTCGAGGTCGAGACTTCACCGAATAAAAACTAACCTATATTTCAGGTAAACACAGTCCAAACTACCCCAAACTGTACATTTCAAGCTGAAACAATGGTGTACTCGTGCTGTGTTCCAAATTGTAAAACTACAGAAAATGATATCAAAATGCATAGATTTCCCAATCCGAAATCCGACCAAGTAAAAAGTTATTTTCTGTGTTGTAAAGTTAAAATAATGCATTCATTTTCAGCTTTTCAAAAAGTGGATCAAAAATATCGGAAATCCAACTTTGGAAAATAAAGATCCACAATCTATTTACAGTGCTTACCGTGTGTGTGATGTTCATTTCACTTCAGAGAACAGAATACAAGTGCGCAGTGGATCAAACTTGAGAAGTGACAGTGTTCCTACCCTATATTTACCTGGTACGGCTAGTACTACTAGGAAGTTTGAAAACTATTATTTTCAGTAATGTTTAGTTTTACACAGTTTCAAATTTGTTTGCAGAAATGGACCCCCTCAGCTTATCTCTTTTGGAAGGCATGGACCAGATAGAAGTTGTTATAGATAGTGATGAAGATGAACATTCTGTTAATGAAGCTGCATCCAATAATGAAGACACATCCAGTAATGAAATGGAGGAACAAGATGGTGCCACACTTATATCTAATACCAATATTTTTTTAATAATGTTATGAATCTTTTCTAGATTATGCAGATGAAGAATTTGTTCCAGAGAATATGGACACTACAAGCTCCAATGACGTTGAGATAATAGAGTCTGAACCTAGAAGTAATGACACCGAAGCTGTACCCTTTAAAAAATTGAAGCTTTCAAATGTTATATCCCCCGATTCAGATTTGAAAACTCCCACTACAAACCCACTCACCAGTTCTGAGGGATTGACTGTTATACCTTTAGTTGAAAGACCTCAGAAAGCTGTTACAAATGAGACGAATATCAAGCAGGCTTCTTCCAGCAATTGCCCGACTGCAAAAGTTGATGTGACATTAAAACCGTCTGGTAACATTCTCCTTAACCATTTGATGAGTGGTAAAGAAAACTCTAGTGTGGCTAGTGGTACTCCTGCTGTAGCTCCAGCCACAGTTGGGCAAAAGGCAGTATCTGTCATACCTTTGGTTGTACCTGGTAGTTTGAATGTACTCCCAACAGCAGCAGTTCCTTCGACCAACATAAACGCAGGTCCTGAGATGAGAAAAGTGGTGATTCTCCCTAACCAACAGGAGTTTCCCTTGGAAGGTGAGTCTTCCATTTCGGTATAATAATTTTGAGATAAGAGATCTAATTCGGTGTTGTATCAGGATTAGAATAATGAAATTTGTTCGTAATCATTGAATAAAATATAGGTATTCAAGCCTAAACTCGATGCAAAACAACAGTTCTGTATATTTTTTAAATTATATAATTTTAAGTCCGAATCTATAAACTCAGGCATAAATATATATAACATTTATTGCTCCCAAGAAATAACATGTATTTATAATAGGGAACATCTTGATTTCAAGCAGTTAAATTCAGTGATTTATTAACAAAAAAAAAAAAAACACGTCATGGGTAGGATATAATGAAATGATGAGGAAAAAAGTGAATGAAGTTCAAGATAATAAGTATTTTTCAAGTTTTTCTCAAATGAATTATTATTTTTTGTATTTTTCAATGTTTTCGGCAAGTTGTTATAAAAGATGCGCCTTCATACATAATAGATTTTTTACAATAATTTTTTCTGATTTTAGCCAGAGAAAAGTCATTTGCTTTTCTTGTTGAATAGTCATGGGCATTTATGGTTAATTTTAAATTCGAATTTTTTACGTTATTTTTGATCGAATGAATAAATACTAAAAGTTTGTATTTGAAAAGAGAAAGAATATCTAATAATCCTCTTGGTTTATAAAGATTAATTGTTGGTTTTTGCTGCTCTAAATTAAATATATATCTTAATATTTTGTTTTGAAGAGTTTGAAGTGACTTGATAGTTGTTTTATTTGCTGTTCCCCAAATTGAGATGAGGTATTGGATTCTTGAATGAATTAATGAAAAATATATTGTTTTTCTATATTGTATTGGAATTTGTTTCTTGATTCTATATAATATTCCCAAAATTGGTGAAATTCGCTTTCTCAATACTTCTATGTGTTTTGACCACGATAAATTTTGATCAATATATAACCCTAAAAATTTTGTGTTTGTGGAATATTCAATTGATTTTTCCTCAATTCAATTGGAACTCTCGAAGAGTTGGGTATTGTTTTTCTCGAAACAAACCTGAACAAAGATTTAGCATAGTTTAGACTCAATTTATGAGAAGACATCCAAGATGATAAAAGCGTCAGATCATAAGCTATATCTCTTTTTATTTTTTCAGAGTTATATAACCTGAATGAACTAGAGTAGTATCGTCTGCAAATAAGAATGACTTTCTATTCAGAAATAAAGTTTTTTTGCATTTGAAGTTGGACTGGTATTTTTGAATTCATTGAGAATTATTGTCTGCATATGTGTCCTGCAATCATGAAATACCTTCAGACGGGTTTACAAAAGCATCATCAAACAATGTACCACTTCTAGACATTTTCATGGTGATGGATTTCATTAAGAACAACGATTGTTTCAATGCAGCTGAATTTCGAAATGTAAATACAACAGCTAAGTATTTGGACACTTCGGTTTCTATGTTGAAATTACTCCAAATATTTCTCCAAAATAAGATCATGTCCAATAATTTTCACATCATTTTGGGGACAGTTTTTTTATTATCTCATAAAGATGTTATGTTATAGTAAACTTTTCCCAGAGCACTGAGTTCAGTCAAAAAAATTATTCAACTTATTGTTAATGTGACCGAAAAAAAGTTTTAGGGGTGGTTGGCATGTGTTTGTTTATTCAAAATTCATAAAAAAGAGCATATACATTAATTTGTAAAAAGGTGAATAAACAGTTCAATTATACCCGCGAAGTTAAAACTTGTTGCGAGAGATACGAATTACATTTATGTATAATATATTTGATAAATTTGTAGAATTCAACAAAATAATATTGAAAAATTAACTAATTTTCTCAACTGAAGTGAGAGATTTCATGAAATAAATTTCGACGTGATTCTTGAATCCATTTTTTAATCTGTAATTTGAAAGATACTAATGACTTGATCATTTTTATATGATTTGAAATCAAATCATAGTAGAATGGCGATAAATATTTGAAATTTTTCTGAGACATAGTTGTTTTAACTCTTTTTTTCAATGTGATATTATTTTTATTCCTTGTATTATAAATACGATTATTGAAATTTAAATTCAATTTGTGTTCATGGATATAAATCATGATGTTATATCCAAATAATTGTCTTATGTCCATTTTATGTGTTTCTATGTACATATTTTCACTTGAATACAAATAAGACTTATTATATATTATTTTCAAAAACCGTTTCTGAAGAACTTCAAGATTTCTAATGTGGGATTTCATGACCCCTCCCCAAGCCAGAATCCCATAATTCAATTGGGACCGTATTAATGAAAAATAAAGCATGTTGAGGGTTTTTACGCTCATAAATGTTTTGAGATACTTGAATTTTGATAATAAACTTCGTAATTTCTTCAAAAGGAACGCTATGTGTTTGTCCCATTTCAGATGTTCATCAATTATAACTCCTGAGTACTTGATACTATCAGTTTTTTCAATGCCAGTATTATCATGAAGTATTAGTGGTCCTGAGTCCGGTAGGGAAATATTATTAAATGAGAATGGGACATATTTTATTTTCTCAAAATTTACTGTGAGTAGGTTATAATCAAACTAATCTTTTCAAAATCTAATGTAGTTTTGTGATGTGGTTACACCCCAAAAACACTGTTCACGATAGAATAGAATTGCCTGTTGACCTGTCTTCCTGCATATTTTTCAAAAAATTCGAAATCAGTTTGGGTTCTTAGTAGTTGAAAGGTATTAATGTGGTTAGTCAACCCATTTCGAATAATTTTCAGAGGACACATCTAGGACCAATCCTTGTTTCGTTCCTGGCTGCAAGATTTACAAGAACGAGCAGATGTATGCTTTCGCAGTTCCCCAGAACAGAGCAGCTCTGCAAGTTTGGGAGATGTGCATCGACAACAAAGAGAACAAACTGGATTTCAACCATGTCATCTGCTACAAGCATTTCGCTCAGGAAGATGTGATACACAACATCAAGATTGTTACAAAAAATGGTCAGAATGTAAGTAGTGGAATTATTGAACTTCGAAATGATATGAAATGCTGTGGCTCAAAAGAAAAGACATGTAATGATATTAGGGAATATGATGATTTTCATGGAAAAAAGGAAGTGATTTTTGCCCTTTTCTCCTTTGAGTCAATGCAAAAAGAATAAGAAACTTTTAAAAAAGAAGTAACGTCGAATATTTTGCAAACATTTTCTGTTGAAATGCGTAAATCATTCATAGCTTATTTTTTCAGATTGTGGTAGGTTACAATACCCAGAAAATTATGGAACAATTTTCTATGCATTTCTGAAAATGTATGATATTTTAGCCTTTTCTGAGAGAAGATAATGTGGAATTTGGTAGTACTTTATCTTTAAATATGTTTATTTATGACAAGTTCTTGGAAGTCTCAGTGAGATTTCATATATTCACTCACAAGCCCGTTGGAGAGCAAACCCGAAATTCAAGGTTGGAAAATATTTGTTTTCTCATTGTGATTTGAATACTTCCAATTCCGATTAATATTTTTCCTTTAACCAGCAATTTTCAAAACTTTTATACCTTATTCAAAATGAAAACCACCAAACTCCTCAAAATACACCTGTATTTTTTCGCATCAGATATTCCAACTTAAATTTAATGATATGTATTTGAAACTCAAATGAATATTATCTCATCTCCACGAAATTGAATCCATTTCCTCAACAGTGGTATTTTTTGCATTAAAACGGCGCCCTTTACGAAAAGAAGGCAAGAGAGATTGTCACAAACTGAATGAGCAATTCAAAAATGCTTTTTAGTTTGGAATTTCATTTTTTTTTTTTCAATAAAAATTGAGATCATTTTATAGAATGCGGCCCACTGATGATCATAAAATTTTCAATTATATGTCAAAAAATGCTCAAAACCACCTCTTTACATTCACCTAATTTTATTTGTATATCCCAACCGGTTTCAAAGCAATACATGAATAGTCAGTTTGTTTGAGAAACCTCACCCCCCTGGATATTAGATTTTTCAGTACATACACCGCGTAAGACACGATATCGACTTGTTTTTGCAATTTTTTCTAAACCACACTCGTGAGTATTATTCAAAAGGATTTTCATTTCAATACTTTGTTTTAAAAAAATCTGCCCGTCACTAACATTTTTTGTAATGTGCCCCCCCCCCTAACATTTTTTGTAACGGCGCCCATGAGTATGATCAGCATATTCTCTTCTAACAGGCATCATTATTTTCATAATTTACACTATCTCTAGACTCAGTCTTCAGTTCTTCACTGTTGTTACTTCTTTTATACAAGTTTTGTATTCTTTCAAGAATGACTTGGAGCAGAGAAATCTTGAAATCATTTCCTCAAATGAACAATGGGATTGGAACCTGAGAAATTAATCAGAATAATCAATAATCAGTGCGAAAATATCAGTTTGGTACTGTTTGAACATTATTTTGTGGTGGATCGATATTTGTTCCGTCGTTTTTTGGGTATGTAACCGACCACAATCTGAAAAAAATAAGAATTGATATTGGAATCTATACAAGTGTAGAAGGGCAGATTTTCAATCTACCCCGAAAAGTTGCTGCGTCTACTGAAAAACAGTTCTTTCTGGATAGAACAAGTCCAATCAGTCAGTAACTTCTCGTATAACTCAAATTTTGCCTATCAAAAAAATAATAAGAACTAATATATATATGAAAATATTTATCGTTAACGTTTCGGAAACTAAATCCGCTTCCGCTCTCAAAACTCATACGCAAATTCCTGTACAAATCCAAATATCTCTTGTAGGCAAACTTGGTAATTGACATTTGTTAAATATTTCAAATATGACATAACGTTTTGTCTTTTAGTAGGGGTAGCCACCCGCGATCCATATCAAGCGAACTCATAGATATGCATTCTTCACCAGACAGCATGATGAAAGCAGATTCCTTTAATTCTCGTTTCCTGCTATTGCTCTCTTTCGTCATAATTTTAGTGTCATTCCATTCTACTGTGTGATCTACATCGGTAGTAAGAATGTGTTCTGATAATTTAGAACCACCTCTCTGTCTATTCCTGATGTACATCTTGTATTCACTCTTTCGTACTTCCAATGGTCGAGACGTTTCACCAATATATTTCTGACCGCAAGAAAAAGGAATTTGATAAAATTTTGTGTTTTCCATTGTGTATTTGGTTTGGTATGTGTCAGTATTGACCTTATCCTTTACTGTGCTTAAAGTATTTGTTGTTTTGAATGTTGATCTAAGATTATACCTGTTGCCGATCCGTTTTATTTTTTCAGACAAACGAGGGAAATAATGTATAATGTATCAAACATTAGACTAATTGGACTTGTTCTATCCAGAAAGAACTGTTTTTCAATAGATGCAGCAATTTATCGGGGTAGACTGAAAATCTGCCCTTCTACACTTGTATAGTTTCCAATATCAATTCTAATTTTTTCAGATTGTGGTAGGTTACAAACCCAGAAAACTACGGAACAAAAATCAGTTTGGTGTTAGGGTAATTGATCTCTAGACTAAGTTTCATTCTTTCTAATACAAACGAAGTCATTTCTCTCATAAAATATACCGACAATATCGAATTTCTTCCCCGTTCGACATCCAGATCGCCGTGGACGAACCGAAGCTCCGGAAGGGGGCGCTGCCGTGCGTCAAATTCTGGGACACCTGTTGCGTACCGAACTGCGGCAAAACGAACGGCCGCATGTTCCCTTTTCCGGTGACGAACAAGTCGAACCTGCACCTGTGGCTGTACCTGATCAAGAACCTCGAGCTGAAGAAGCTGCCGATGACGGAGCTGCTGAGGCATCGCGTGTGCGAAGTGCACTTCGAGTCCGATTCGTTCGACGAAGAGGGCGCTTTGGTCAACTCGGCGGCCCCCACTCTCTTTCTGCCAGGTGAGAGTCGCGATTGATGTTAAGGCTTTTGTGTGTGTGTGTGTGTGTGATTGTTTTTTTTTTGGCTTTGGAATAAACCAACTAGCCAGTATTTCAAGGCTTTTAAAAATGTACAAGAACAATCGCTGGTGCATTACGTAACGAGGGAGATGAATAGCCTATTACGCACGAGCGAAAAAAAGGTTTTTATGTCTGTGACGGGAAAAAAGTTTGATATTTTATCTCTGATGACAGGTAACAAAATGTCGACCTAAAAATGGTGAAATTCACTCAAAAACATAAACTTATATTTCGAGTCGTTGTAGGAGCCTTGAACGTGAAATGTGAATTCTAGGTCATAAACAGGGGCCTGTTTCATTAAAGTACAAGTCTTGTAGCTACAAGAGAAACACAAAGAAACACGGTGCTAGATGATTGTTTTCTATTCGTTTTTTACCTGTACCTACATTGTATTTGTCTTGTAGCTTCAAGACTTGTACTTTTAAGAAACCGGCCCCTGGACTATAAAAGGATGCGAAAACTATGCAAAATGCCTACCTGCTTGATTTTGTATAATTCAATAAGTTCCTCCCACTCAAGATGAATAAAAACCCTGATGCGTACGTTGACCGATATGCTTTTTTTGCCAATTCCTCTCGACCTGAGAAATCGAAGAGTTAACTTACATTTTTTGACGGTAGGTGGTGTTGAGGTGGTGATACAAATGCGATTTTCTAAGGGTAAATTTTCATTGAGGCGGCAGCTTACGAGTGATTTTCGATACCGGCGGTCTCATTGGATAAACTCATGCGGGATCTTTCGTTCACCAATAGAATTATCAGTATACAAAATACGTAAGGTCAGGTTCGTCTAATAAAAAGCTATTGATTTTTTTGAAATGTTTGACAGTTCGATTGAATGCATTTGAAAGTTCCTTTACTATTCAGAATATGGTACCTTGTTCTTGTTTCTTTTTACGTTTTTCTTGTTGCTGTTCTTGTATTTGTTCGATTTTATAGTGATAGTTAGATTTATTATGAACCGATTTACAAAGCTCAAAATAAAACGCTCGTGTAACGTGTAGGTATTACTTTCCCTCATATCATCGGCTCGTAATCACATTAAAATTGTATTTTTAACACTATGAAGAAAAGAGTACTTACCTATCTTCGGTTCCTCAGAAAGTAGAAAGATAAGATATCAATACTTTCCCACATTCACTTACAACTATTGTTTCGGAAAATTTAAAATCACATCACAATCACTGAGTTTTTGATTTATTTTTCATCAAATTGAAAGCAAAAGGAACACCTTATAATCAGTCAAAATGTGATGACTACATAATTTCTAGCATTTCGCGGGAAAGCAAGAAATTGCATGCGAAACATGAGACCATGAAATAAACATAACCTATAAATCTATAAATAATCGAATGACCGTCGAGCAGACGGATATCATGGCATCACAGATTAAATTAAAATCACGTAAGGTGCGCCTCTGCTGGCAAACTATCGAAGGCATCTCTTCAGTTGAAATTGATCAAAATCAAGATAGTGAAAAGTCGAGAAAATTTGCTTACAATCTATTAATTAAAAGTTAACACACCAGGGTTTTTTATTCATCTTGCTCCCACTCTATTTTGGCAACTAATTGTCAAGCGAGGTCCAGTTAGCATCATATTATTCTTTTTTCAGTCTAGTTTGTGAAATATTTCGTGTGGTTATTCCGTCTGAGCCACGAGACAAAATGGACGGTGTAGCCCTTTAGCATGTTTTTTTTTGGAGGTTTTGGGTTCAACTTTGATACTCTCTGTCTCGACAACTAATTATCACAAAGTATTCCGCGTCATCGCATTCTCCTTTTATAGCCTCGTTTATAAAAGTTCGAAGTCTGAAGCTTCAAAATATCAACAGTAGTTTTTTTTAACTGATTTTCAATATTCTTGGGTCGATCTTTCAGTCTTAACAACTCGGGTTTATGCTTGAGAACATTTTTTTTTAATAATTTAATAGAAAATCCTTCTAAGCGCTAGTGAATTGGCAAGTTATTGAAAAATTTCACTATCTTGCGAACACTATTATGTATTTTTTCCGAACTCATTAGTCTGACGACTGGCCTACTATGAAAAATACGTTTTTATAATCTCCAAAAACGATCAACTAGCAAACGACACAGACAATTCAACTAATCATTGAATAAACGCAAAAATTACAGCGCAAACTAGCGGGATAAAGCGCAGCAGGGCATTCCATCTCTGAGTAATCAGATTTTTTTCTGTTTTCTGATAATTATTAAACCAATAAGTTTTTGCTAATCCATATAGTTCGATAAATTTTCACATTATCCTTAAAGCTAATGAATAAACGAATCATTTGAAATTGAAATTGAAAAAGGAATAAAAATAAATTTTCAAATAGTTTTGTATTGACCGTCACTAAGGCCGTGGTTCAGTGATAGGAGTAGACAGATAGATCCGAATTTGCTTATTACTTTCAATCAGTGATTATTCCATTCATATTTGATCGTGCAGCAGGGTTGGGCTAATTAAAATCAAGTGATTAAAATCATGATTTAAATCGCTTGATTTTTAAAATCAAAATGATTTAAATCAATTTTCGTTTTTTTTTTATTCAGAACCAGATAACAACATAATGTAAAAGTTTTCTCGAAGATCAAAAGAAGTATCTGTTTTTAGCAAAAACAACAAAAAAGAAGTACATAATTCCAAATTCCTAAACTAAACGTAACACCTAAATTTTATTACACATTTTATATTTTCAGTCTATTCACTTTCGTTATACAATTTGAACAAAAACACGAGTTTTCTTCCTTTTTCTATGCCTAATCTGTTCCTAATATCCGAGTGTACAACTAGCGAAATGCGTGAAATTGTTGGGCAATGTCAATTTATAGGTTGAGAAGGAAAACAAGCCTCGACAGGAATATTCTTGCAAAAGGCACAAAAAACGCGTTCGTGTTCGTGCCTCACTCGACACTGTATAGCGAGTGTATAGGACAGAAGGAAAACAAATCGCGACAAGAATTTTCTTGCAAGAAGCGCGACAAATGCTTTTTCACAAGTTTTTGAGCCGCAAATTCTATTAAAATTTTTTGACTTATATATTAAAATAATCAACAATAACTTCAAAGAATCAAAATGTTCAAATTTTATATTCAAATTTAAAAAAAAAACAAAAGAATCGTGATTTTTTTTATATCAATGATTTCTGATTTTTTAATAAAAATCAGATTTTTCCCCACCCTGTCATGCAGTCTGCAAATGCGACCTAAAAACGTTAAAAAAAACACGAATACCACCGCTATCGATCCGGAAAACAACCATTTCATAGTACAGATTTTCCCATTGAACTCTCAGTTGAAAAACATTCTATGAGAAGTGATTACAGTACTCAATATATACTTTGTTCAACCATCCTTTGCCGTTACGTCATAATCGATGACGTATTCTGCTGATTTACGTTTGTCTTATATTAGTTGAATGTTATTTTACACTCAACCTCAAAATTATTATTAGTATGTACCTACCTGCAGAATACATCGCATACACTCGTGTTCTTATTGCATGTTGATGTATGATATAAATCGATGATCCTCGAGCAGAAACATGTCCGGCATGAATTTTGATTTTGTAGTCTTTATCTGTTTCTATTCCACTAGTAGCTAGTTTTTGAACAGTTCTAATAGATATTTCTAGAGCATGAGCAACACGCTATAGAATTTAATAAAATCAAATCAATAAAAACTTACATTTTGCATAACATAGGTAGATACATACGTTGTAGACTGCATTTAACGATAAAAGCGGCACTCCAGCATCTCTTTCTTTCGAAAAGTAGTCATTCAACTTCAAAATTCAGCTTTGCTCTTTCTCATTATACCGGAACGGCATTTTGACAATGAAAAATGAACTGAAAAAGGCGAAAATGACCAAAAATACTGAACAAATCACACTGACAACTGAACTGTCAAATATAGCAGATAAAATTCACATCGACATTAGACATACGTTAATGACGTCATGATTCCGTCTCATCTATTTCATGAATGAGAGATAAAGTTGGACAACGTATGACGTAACGGCAAAGGATGGTTGAACAAAGTATATCTGCTCTATACACATTTAGACAAAATATGCTTTAATATTCTGAAATATCGAAAGGGTCGAAAATCAACATGAATCTAGCAAAATGTCCAATGATTCTGTTCGTGTTGATTCCAGTTAATTGGCTGCTTCACCAAACGAAAATGAACGTTGACTTTTCTTCCCCACGACATGTCTTCAATGGATTGTGTTCAGAGACGAGAAAAGTTCGCGGATTCGAAAATTCACGTTCGGAAGAAGTCGAGTCAGAGTGGTTGTTTATAAAATAATAGCTCTCGGCTGTTGGTCGATCACGCAGAATGCGTGTATTCAAGACGAGAAGATTGCTCCTTTTCAAGATTTCTCAGTCACTACAAATTCGAGTATTGGGAGTTCTCTAAGTTATATATTTGATTCTTGTTATATAAAAATATAGCATTTAGGAAAAGCAGGAATATATGGAATAGCTGCTTCAGCTCAGAATAAGGAGGGTTATTTAATGTTATCAGTTGTTTCTCAATCATTGTTGTATAATTCACCGTAACTTCAATAAAAACGTTGATCTTATATTCATTATCTGTATCTACGAACATCTCGATCAGAACATACCACTCCAGATATTTTCTTTGAAAATTTTTGGGCGGTATTGTTTCATTTAAAAACAGAATCTGAATTTTCAAGAAACTTTTTTTAGATACTCAATAGCTTGTAAACGGCTCCAATTTATCTAGTCCAGGAAATGAAGCATTTTGGCTCGCAGTTTTTTCGTCCAGCATGGATTTACTTGAAATTTTCACAGAAGGTCTGTAGAGAATAGCTCAAGGATCAGTTTCTATATCATGCCGCTGTACGCAAGAGCCTTGGGGGGTGGTTGCCACCCCATCTCGGGGGGTGGAAATTTTTTATTACATTTTAACTGTAGGAATCGACGGAAAAAGTAATTCTAAGAAAAAAATGTTTTATACGTTTTTTTCGTAAAATTAATATTATTATTCGAAGCTGAAAGTAACAGTTTTTTGACGAAAAAAATCGACTTTTCTAAATTTTTTTTTTGCGAATTACTCTAAAAATATGCATTTTATCAAAAAAAAAGTGTAAAAATCCAAATCATAGCTTAAACAAAAACAATGCTTCTTTTCTAATTTTTTCACGACAAATACGAATTGAGATACAGCAAGCTTAGCTTAGCTTTTTTTGTCAAATGTATTAATTGGAAGATTTAAAACGAAATAACGAGAAAAATTCGCTATTTTCGAACAGAGCTCATAGAATCTTTTTTAAAGTATTTATTTAGAGCTTTCAAACAAACAAAAAAATGTCTAGCATGAAAATTGACCGACTTATGATCAAAATAAGATCGATATCCGCTTTTTTCTACGAAAAAAATTTGTGAAAACAACCCTCAAAGTACCCCATAATCGAAATTGATTGCCACCCTTCTGTGATTCTCTTTATATATTATGTACTATCAATACACCCACGAAGTTTGACCAATTCAAAACGCCTAATTTTAGAAAAATGGGAGTTTCTTAAAAATATCTCCCAAAATACTAAAGACACAAAAAAAACGATGTAATAATAAATTGTAGCTTTTTTAATGACAAAAATATCCCTGTGTGCAGATTTTTTGTACAGTGAATATTCGGCAAGATATAGCCGTTTAACACCTACATTCACGATTGAACATTACCTTATTCAAGCGCTTTAAACTTCCCCTACTTGAAAATTAAGGGATCTTAAGTAATTTAATTCACATAGTCTTATAGATCTTGAAAAGCCCTACTAAATTGTTTCCGAAAAAAAATTTCTATCACCTAAAATGAAGGAGCTATGCTTGAAACACCGATCAATTTCTTTTTTGGAAAAATTCGAATTACCCGCTTCGGAGCGTAGTAATTTACATAACCGGTATATTAGGCCCTTATACGTCATATGTTCCACTTTTTCCATTCATACTGGAGACTGGAGACAGAGCAGAAGAAATATCTGCTCACGTGTATGCTTGTGTGAGCGTATATTTCGTTGAATTCTCACCAGTGTATTCTAAAGTTCGAAGACATTATAAAAATTTTAATGTTTTCTAGGGTAGGTTAGGTTAGTTCTCAACAAGGGTAGGTTGAAACCATATGAAATTGTATCCTAGAGCATGAAACAATCATTATTTTACTATTATTGACAATAAGGGGTAGTTTTCACCCCTAAAAAACAAAAAGCGTACCACGGTACAATATAGATAATGAACTAGAGGATGAAATAATAAGCCTAATCCAAATTTTTGTACAAATCGGTGCTGGACGAAAAAATTGCGAGGTTTTTACCATTTTTTCAGCTCCGTTTTCTGGACTTATCAGTAGAATTCAGAGTTTGATTTGCATTTGGATTCGTCTATGATGAAAAACCGACTGCTCTTGAGTTATTGGTGGATACTACCTTGCATGAGAAACCAATAAGCCCGAAATCGATATGCAAGTGTGCCCGTCCCAATGTTTCGAGATTAATTCCGACACTTGTATCATCAAGACCATATGCAGGAATTTATTCTTTGAAGAACCTTAACTAGTTTCTGTCGGATATAATAACCCCCTTCGTGATTTTAATCAGGGGAGTAGTTGTTTTCTGTCAGGCGTTTGTACATCAAGCTATTATGTAAGTTGAGGCTGGCCTGAGAGGATTTTTCCCAGATGATTCGATAAATCAGAGGTCCCTTAACTTAGTTCATTTCTGAAGGGACAATGAAACGATCTGAACCCAATTTCTTATCAGTGTGTCTTTATACCTTATTCCACCATTCATACTATCTTTTCTTTACTATTATTTGTACTTTCTGAAACAAACATTGCATGACGTTTTGAGGTTATTTTTTTGCCAAAATCATTAATGATAATAAAAAAGTAATGAGAAACTTTCTGAAATTGGCGTCCCTCGAGGCTCAGTTTTGTCTCCATTTTTTTTTTAATTTATATTGACAATATTAAAAGACTCAATTTATATATATATAATATAAATATATTATTCCATTCCTGGGGGCCATTAGAAGAATTCACATTTTGAACAAAAACGTTCAGATTCTAATATATAATGCCTTCATTGTTTCTCATATCAGATACCTCATTACAGTTTGGTCTTCATGCTCTAAAAAACAAAAAAAAAATATAATATATCGTTTAATGAACAAAGCAATAAAGGTTATGTTTAGAAAACCGTGGGATACTCCTTCTGCAGATTTATATAAAGTAACAGATAATATGATTTTGGATCATCTAATTGATTATGTAAAATCTAAGTATATATATAAATTAACAAGAAATCTTCAGAAATGTAATGTAAAAATGTCAAAAAATTATGATTTACATGGCCATGATACCAGAATATCAAAGAACTTTCATTTAAATATGATTCATTCAAATAAAGGAAAAATAACCTCATTTACAGCATTAATAACTTTCAATGAACTACCAGAAAAAATAAAATCATCCAAATCCATTCATATTTTTTCGAAAGAACTAAAAAAATATTTGCTTGCATAATGATGGTCACCAAATTATCAAATGAATATTATACTCCAATTTATTATTTATAGTACATAATTTTATGATGTTTTTTTTTGACTTCCTCATACCGGAACCCTGTTCTGTCTGGAAGCTGTGTATTGAATAAATAAATGAAATCTTTGCCATCCTTATTGTTCATCAAGCCTTCTCTGAAATTTTTCTGTAGAATCGAGTCAACTTATACTGCATCAGATGCCTCAGATGAAATATACCTCGGTTCAAAGATGTGCTTTCAAGGACTGCTCGATGACCGTGTGGAATTCTTCAAAACAGCTGTTTACATTTCCCCAAACCTTCCAAAGGTAAGTAGAAATAATAATAATAATAAATAAATAAAAAGAAGTAGATACAAAAATCAATGAAAGGGCGAAGTTCAGCCGAGGCTGTTTTACAAATTAACCTGAAAATATGTTATTCAATGGATTTTTGATCGTGCAATGTTCAGTTTTGATGTAAATATGATCATTACCAACTTTGGTGAATTGCTGAATATGATAATCATCTTGATAATTATACCTTGATAAATATCTTGATAATTATGAAAATCCACATTAACTCTAGTTGTACTTTGTATTATCAGCGTTTTCCACTGGACTGTCCTTTCGCACTCCAGTGCACTTGAGCGTAAGTTCGGAACGCACCCTCGTATCCGACCGAACTCACCGAACACAAATAACCTCAAAATTTGTGTCAAAACAAACGTGTGACATATAAGGTGTTTTCTGGCGCTCATATATTTGAAACGTATTCGTCTGTCTCCTCTCTCACTTACGGCAAGCCAGATAGTGAGAGAAAGATGGGGAGACGAATACGTTTTAAATACATGAGCGCCAGAAAACAACTCTTAAGACTGATTTTAAAACAATAAATAATTTCCTTATCATGGTTAGAATGTGATACTATTATTATTTTGTTTTTTGTTTCGGACGTTTGGAATATTATTTTGTTTAACATATTATTATTTTAATTTCATACTACTAAGAAAAAGAAATTTTGAATTTATTTATTTTTTATTTCATATCTAGTTTTTTTCATTTATTTTTATTTTTGTAGTTTCAAATAATAAAAAAGTTGATATAAATGCCTTTCTTATTTTTATACACAACATATTTGAACTGAAAAAATAATTTGTAAGTAAAATTATAAAGAAAATAAGTTGTCTGTCAGTATGGATAATTATCAGATAATTTTCTGATAATTATCCGATAATTATCAAAAAAAAAATTATCTTGATAATTACGAACCCTGATTTGTATGTATTTATTCAATTCCAGGGTAATGACTTGGCTTGGAGCTTGTAATCGACCTGACTTGATCAAACGTGTGATATATAAACAATGATTTCGAAATAATAAATAATTTCCTTAACATGGTTAGAATGTGATACTATTATTTATTTTGTTTTTTGTTGAAGAAGTTTGGAATATTATTTTGTTTAACATATTATTATTTTAATTTTATTCTATTAAGAGAAAGATGTTTTGAATTTATTTATTTTTTTATTTCATATCTAGTTTCATTCATTTATTTTCATTTTTGTAGTTTCAAATAATAAAAAAGTTGATATAAATGCCTTTCTTATTTTTATACACAACATATTTGAACTGAAAAAATAATTTGTAGGTAAAATTAAAAAAGAAAATAAGTTGTTTGTTAGTATAGATAATTATCAGATAATTTTCTGATAATTATCCGATAATTATCTGATGATGAATTGTTAGGTGCTTCCGGGCTTCTAAGCCGTGGGCAACAGGTTTTAAGGCCTGACGTTTCGTCTGCATCTGCGGCAGACATTTTCAAAGGCGATGCGGGAATGGTCGAAGTATCCTTCTCTGCTGCGAGGCTTTGATCAGATCAAAGCCTCGCAGCAGAGAAGGATACTTCGACCATTGCCGCATCGCCTTTGAAAATGTCTGCCGCAGATGCAGACGAAACGTCAGGCCTTAAAACCTGTTGCCCACGGCTTAGAAGCCCGGAAGCACCTAACAATTCATTAGTTGCCGGCCGTGAAAGTCTTCAATCTTTGATGAATTATCTGATGATTATCAAAAAAAATTATCTTGATAATTACGAACCCTGATTTGTATGTATTCATTCAATTCCAGGGTAATGACTTGGCTTGGCGCTTGTAATCGACCCGACTTGATGAAACCCACGTTAGCAGAAACTCTTCCGAAATTGGGTCCTCTAGGCGTGTGTGAGAGACACTTTGATTTTAATGATTATGAAGACTCCATGATGACTAAGCTCAAAGATACTGCTGTGCCTAAAAAATGGACCCCTGGTAAGGAATTCGTTTTTCTAAGTTGAATATTTGATTTTCGATATTTCTCCTCAATTGTGTTTTTATAACGTACACTCTTTGCTGATTATTTTTTTCACTTGTCAAAATGTTACGTTTCTGGCATTCCAACCAATAGTAGCGGGTTATTCTATGATTACTCTAGCCAATCATTGGGTATTATACTGATAAAACTGCCTGGTCCTTTCGATAAAACGTTGTTTACCTTTGAACTGTCAAAATTATACGGTTTACCGTGTCGATTCTATTGAACTGGCTCATATTTTTATAAATTATCATGAATGAAGAGTTTTACCTTATTATTAATAGCGAACGACCGATTCAAATATTTAAGGTTTCCTTAACTCAAATGAAGATGGCGTACAATTAGTTTTTATTGAATAAAATTCATTTTTGTTGTATGATAAGAAACCGTTGTATAAAGATTTTGATACAACGACATAACGAATGATTTTATATGTTCCTTCTGGCGCGATTGTCATTTCATAAGAAATTTTTAATTATAAACCTTGTACAATGAGAAGTGTGATGCCATCTCTTGGTATCGTCGGCAAGCATTATCATATTCACTGCGTGAGCATCATATCTCTTCTGGATCATAGAGGGCATACATCGTTTTTTGACATTTCAAATTTGTAAAATTTTCACCTTTTCTCCTTTCCTTCTTATGTAAATGAAATACTGATCAATTAAATTGTTCTTCCTTCTATTTGTTCAAAAAATAATGTCTCCAAATACAACTCGTTCTTCAAATTTAATAAGATAAATTTTTTCGAAACACTCAAACTTTTTTATTTTGAGGCAAAAGCATTCAAACAAACCGAATTATCAATAGGTTTGTTTTCATATTTTGCCAAATAAAAAAGTTTTTGTTGAAAATTTATCGATGAAATTTGAAGGACTCGTGGTATTACCTTTGATAAAATTGTAGTCATCATCTTAATGATGATTTATTTGTGTTGCAGCACCAGTAAACAAAGAAAAAGCTGAAAAAGTGAGTCACGTCAATTTCTATTCTATATATGTATATATATATATATATGCTGGCTGGAACTTCCGGTTGATCCGCGTCTGGAAAGATTTACTTGTCTACGTTTCGACTCCCATTTCGGAGCCATTTTCAAGACTTAGTGACCTTGCGTCTAGGTCTGAGTTGTCTCACTAGCTGGCTATCATCACTGGAGATCTCCAGTGATGATAGCCAGCTAGTGAAAGGTAGACAAGTAAATCTTTCCAGACGCGGATCAACCGGAAGTTCCAGCCAGCACATTTCTGACCGCGGAAGCCTAGCCGATCATATATATATATATATATATATATATATATATATATATATATATATATATATATATATATATATATATATATATATATATATATATATATATAAATTAAATAATTTAGAATGGTTCAGCAACCTCGGCCCATGAAGTTGACCCCGATTATGATGAAATCTTGTCTTTACAGAGGCTGCAAAAATAAAACCACTGACGATAAACAATTTTACTTTTTTCCTACTGATTTGAACAGGTACGGATGAAGTAATATGTTTAGAATAAAAAAAATGGTTGAAATCATGTATCACTACTTTCGTTCGGGTTTGAAGGCCGTCGTTTTTTGGAATTTCTTCCTGACGTATCGCTGGCGCGAGTGGTTAGCTGATGACTGGGTGTTACGACTTCATAAAGCATATTTATAAGGATTCAGGTAGTTTGGAGTGTATCTGAATCCATATAAATGAGCTTTACAAAGTCGTTATACCCAGTCATCGGAGTTTAACTGAAGCTGTATGAGTCTCTGAAGAAGCTAGCCACTCGCGCCAGCGAAACGTCGTGAAGAAATTCCAAAAAATAACGGCCGCCAAAGCCATAACCATTTCGTCGGTTGAAATAATGGTTCAACCTACGAAGTATCTTGTGGGATCGAGTTTTATTTATATAGCTAAAATTCTGTATCTGTGAGAGGAGAAACTTTTTTAGTTCCGTCAACAGACGAAGTATCTGATTCCGCGTTCATATAAAAAAATCGTTCGTACATGTCATTACAAAGGTCCAACACTGCGACTTCAACCCTCTAGGAAGGGTGGGACCAACCCTTACTAGTTCAAATGGAACAAGGAGTCGAGTGATACTTTTTTTGAAAGGGTATAATTCTCACTTGCGAAGATAGTTTCAGGGATAAGTATCTAATTGTGTAAAATGCTTTTTATAATCTAATTATTCTACCAACAGAATACTAATGATGAAATGTAATACAAAACTAATCTAATTATTTACAGATTTTTAAAATGACCACCACCGACTTCCACGAACTGCCTGTGATGTCTGGTGTTATCAGCCGGCATTCTTGTACAACTCGTTCCCCAAGGTCATTTTTAACATTTGTGTGAATAATTATTGAGTAGTGTATTACAATTTGTCATTAGTATTTTGTTGGTCGTATAAGTAATAATTAGAAACCATTACACAACTAGGCACTTATCTCGGAAACTATCGGATCAAATTTCACGATTTAGATGTCATTTCAAAGAATATTTCCCTCACATATAAAATGTCCCATAGGAGCAATGCAATTATCGAAAACTTACAGCGGTAATTGCATTGTATCAAGTCACCATAACAACACATTTGAAACCGTATCGCTAGACGTCAGTAAACAACACAAATAAATGTCAGATAGACTTCGAAAATAGAAAAACATTTCGCGTTTTGGTGAGTGCTCCAAAGTATAAATAAATAAAAAATAACATTTCCTTGAGAATTTCTTTATTCGTGAAATATTCCAATGAATTACATTCGTGCATTAAAAAGACCAGATAATTTCGCATTCAAGCGTGATATCTTATACAAATTGCATTCGGTTTATTTTCGCCAAATTATGAAAATAAACTTTTGCAATTTCTAGATATCACGCTTTCTTGCAAAATTATCTATAATTTTTATGCACTCGTGCAATTATAACCGATAAATTCCCGGCGGGACATTTTCGGGCTGGTATATACCCGGTAGGTATCGAAAAATACCCGCTCGGTCCTTGTATCTATAGTAACGATTGTTAAAATGTACATTTATCATCTTGACAGGCATAAATACTGAATTTTAAACGTCGTTGTTTTAACTCCGGAAATATTCTACCGAATTACACTCGTGCATCAAAATAAACCTGATTATTTTTTCACTTGTCAAAATGTGACGTTTTTGGCATTTCAACCAATAGTAGCGGATTATTCTATGGTTATTCTATTCTATCATTCGGTATTATACTGATAAAACTGCCTGGTCTTTTTGATAGAACGTTGTTTACCTTTGAACTGTCAAAACTATAAGGTTCACCGCGTCGATTCTATCGAACTGGCTCATATTTATATAAATTATCATGAATGAAGAGTTACCTTATTATTAATAGTCATTCACTTTTTCAGCATAATAATAGCATAAACAACACATTTCAATGAACACTCAAACACGTAAATAGCTCATAACCTCAACTTTATGACAGATATAGCGAACGAGCGATTCAAATATTTAAGGTTTCCTGAACTCACATGAAGATGGCGAACAATAAGTTTTTATTAAATACAATTCATTTTTTGTGGTATGAGAAGAAACCGTTGTATGAAGATTTTGATACAACAACATAACGAATGATTTTATTATGTTCCTTCTGGCGCGATTTTCATTTCATAAGAAATTTTCAATTATCAACCTTGTACAATGAGAGGTGTGACGCCATCTCTTGGTATCGTCGGCAAGCATTATCATATTCACTGCGTAAGCATCATATATCTTCTGGATCATAGAGGGCATACATCGTTGTTTGACATTTCAAATTTGTGAAGTTTTCACCTTTTCTCTTTGCCTTCTTATGTAAATGAAATACTGATCAATTAAATTGTTCTTCCTTCTTTTTGTTAAAAAAATAATCTCTTCAAATATAACTCGTTTTTCAAATTTAATAAGATAAATTTTCATTTTCGAAACACCCAAACTTTTTTATTTTGAGGCAAAAGCATTCAAACAAACCGAATTGTCCTACGGACTCGTGATTTTATCAATCGGTTTGTTTTCATACTTTTGCCAAATACAAAAGTTTTTGTGGAAAATGAAAATTTATCGATTAAATTTGAAGGACTCGTGGTATTACCTTTGATAATTTTCCATTCAAGCATGTTGTCAGTAAAAAAACTGCGTTCGGTTATTTTCATATTTTGCTAAAAGTACCCTGCTCCTTCGGAGTCGGGCTCTTTCGACAAAATATGAAAATAAACTCAGGCAGTTTTCAGACAACGTGCTTTCATGGAAAATTATCGGTAATTTTGAAGCACTTGTGTAATTACTCCCGATAAATTTGAAAAAAATCACACTCTCCTTCCCAGATATCAAGAGTGGATGACGGCTTGCGGCTACAGAGATTGCAGCACCTTTTACGCCTTCCGAATATGCCGCGACCATTTCACGGACGATATGTTCGACGAATCCGGTTGGTTGTTGGACACCGCCAAACCCATAACGCATCCCAACCCGAAACTGGTGCCTCTCACCACGCCCGTTTTCCATCCGAAAAAGTTTTCGAATCCGGAAATCGATTCGCAGAAAATTTGCACCAAAGAGAAAGTGGAAACGAAACTCACTTTCGGCGATAAAAGGGAAGTGAGGATCATTCAGGAGAATCCTGCGAGTGGTATGTATATTCATGATTTGTTTTTCGTCGTGAATCGTATACTGAATGTTCAGTTGGAATTTTCGGGTGCACAAATCGAAGGTGTACAGTTCACTTTTAAATTCATAACATTTTTATTGGTAGCCAAAATCAGGCACTTGAAACACTGACTCGCCGATACATTTTATACTGATAGGAGTGAAGAATATAGTTATTTCTGTATCAAGTGCGTAACATTGAGTGTTTTTTGAGGGGATATGAAATAGTATATTATGCAACGATCGCGTAAAAAGGTCTTCACGCACGTGGTGCACACTATACTTTTTCTACGACCTTTTACTTAGAGATTGAATTAAAGGAAAATTTTACTAATTTTCTTTATTACAACAATAATTATAATGAACTTTTATACTGCAATTTTGTAAATTGTCAAAATGTACAGTTACTTTCTCTTTCTCTACAAAATTAGTGCTGCTTGTACTGTTGGTATTGGCAACACAACTACGATTATTCTCAGTTGTTAAGATTTTATTGCAGACATCTATCTTTTTAGTTAGGGAATCTTCCATGCACGTAGGCTTCTGCCACTCAGGATGATTTCCAGTCGCCGTGTTTTTTAAGCGTTAGGAGATCTCCTCCACCTTCGACAAATAAAGACGCAGATGAACGCCGTAGGCTGTGCCCGGTAAATTCGTTGGGATTGGGGAGTTTCAAAAATGTGGCAACTTCTGAAGGGACTTTTCCTATCTTATTTATACCAATCACTTGCCGAGTACATTTCCCTCGTTGATAATTAATAAAGAATTTATTTTCGGTATGATCCTTGGGACGAAGAGCCAGGTATTTGTGATATATGTCCAAGTATTCAGTAACAGTAAATTTTCTACAAACCTTAGTCTTCGTATCATTAACTGACACAATAAGAACTGTTCTCAAATTTTGGATGTCATCCATTTTTAACTTATAGAGCTCATCTCTGCGCAGGGCTCCAGCTACCCCAAACAACAAAATAAGCTTAAAATTCAAAGATTAGTATTTATCGATATTTATACAAATGGACTTACTTTGGTTAATAAATATTTTTCATCGGGTGCCTCTTTGAGAAATTTTAATACGTGTTCCTTTTCCAAAACGCGTGATTTTTTAGGAATTGTATCCCTCGTTTTTCCGTTTCAAGAAAGCGCGAACTTTCGGATAATCACCAATTCGTACGTTGTACTTAACACTAAGGGTGCTTTTCAACATTGAGTAATGACTCCATAAGATTTAACCTTTGTTGATAATTCAGATAGGTAGGCTAATATTACCCTTTCGGAGAATGATTGGACGTTGTTTGTATTGCGTCATTGCATAAACTTTTCCAAAGTGTTTTCGTAAATTCCCAACGATTTTTGTGGCAATAACGATGAACTTGCTTCACTGGCTGCTAACGTTATATTTGGAGGAGTTGATGGGAGTACTTCAATGCTGTGCAGGAATTTGCGTGAAATACACGGCTAATCGGTTTAAATCAAAATTTCGTCGTACTATTTATTAATTCAGAGGGTAATTAATTACTATTTACGGTCTATTAACTGATGTAACTCTGAACTACAGTCTGCGGGAACTGTCATATTTGTCAATTTCTCTCGCCATCGCTACCTAGACCAGCGACCGGTATGTGAATTTGTATTGACTCTTATGGCACCGGTGTGTGAAATAAATCCCATAAGAAAAGCATGGCACTTCACACACCGATTCGTGAAATGAAGCTTTACACATTTTTATCGATGTGTGACGTTAGTAATTCACACACGGGAGTAGAAAAATAGTATTTTGACAAGATCCAGCATTTTTGATTAATTACGGTATGTAATGCCAAAACAGATGTCTTATTTTCTGGTTATTAGACGCCTAATTCACTCAACGAGGTCTTTATTATATAAACTGATTGTTTGTCAATGAAGTTTAATTACGTCATGTTAACGTTTCCAAGAGTCACTTTGATTTGATTTCTGATAATAAATGCAATTTGGGCAGCAGAAAAGTGGCATGATTATATTAATGGCACTTGTGACTTTTCATGTATTAGGTGGAAGTTAAGTTGAATCAAGGAAAAATGCTAGGATCGTGCAAACACCCTCTAACCACGACGAACGTTATTTTTTGAGATTGTCAGCTTATTAAAGTTATTTCTTTACGTTTGTTTTGTTAACATTCGATTTCTTTCTCTATTTCAGATACCCAAGAAAGTGCAAAAGATCAGGTAAATATTGCATTTCACGCTTTTTGTTCGAGGAATGAGTATGTTAATTCATTATACCTTCAACGAATAACTTTTATTCACCAGCAAAAACCAAAAATGTCCTTTTTTCTATCCCACTTCAAGGGTAGGAAGAGACCAATTGGTTACTCAGAAAAAATCGAGGTGGGAAATAACTTTCCCGATTTTCTAAACCTCTTCCTTCTTCATTTTAAACGTCACTCTATACATGTTTCCTATTGCCTCAACGGTTCTCGTACAATATGGCCGCCTTTTTTTCTTGCAAAGGTCGACCTGATATGCGCCGTCAGAAACTGCATGAGCGTGTACAAATCGGTGGAAGGGAAGTACCACAAATTCCCCGATCCGAAGACGGACTTCGAACGGCACGACCTCTGGGTCAAACTGGTGGCGAACAGCGATCTCGCGCAGCTGAGCAAAGAGGAGATTTGCCGCAGCTACATGGTGTGCATGAGACACTTCGAGAAGCGGTTCTATTCGAGGCGCCTTTCAAACGGACAAAAGGTAACTTTCTTTCTTTCCCTTGAATCCAGCGCTGATGTAATATTTACGTAACGTGGTACTGTTTTCTCTACTTTTCAGGCAAAAATGTATTCATTATTGTTATTAACGATACAGTAGAAATAAGATGGCTATATACTGGTGCTTTCAGTGTTGCGATATTGTTTCAGACAAACCTGTAGATAGGGTGTAGTTGTTCAAAGTTACGCCTTGAGGGTGCGCTTGTGGTTGAAATTCCTAAAAATTTTCGAGATCACTCGATCCATGGAACACGTTGTTGGCAAAACAGATCACTTTTGGTTAGAACAGAGAATAGAACGCGAGATCAATCTGACGTTTGATGAAAACAAACTTCATCTTCAATGACCTACCTCCAAGAATAATCTCACGTTCTATTATTTTCAATAACCATTCAAAACTTTCGTAGTGATCTTAAAAAAATACAAGAGAAGTTTTCTGGCAACAACATTCTAGAGTGTGCACGCGTTCTGAATATTCTATAAATGCAGTGATATGTGTTTTAGATATTTTCAGTTCAACCCAGGAAATTATTTAAAATAATAATGATTTTACTCACCAGAAAACATGGCATTTTCTCACTTCACATATCCATAAAACTCGATTACAATTCTCACTCCTATTCACTCACACGCATTACCGTTAATAGTATTCGGCTGAATTGTGATACTACTTCTGAACCGAGCTTTTGAATTGAGATCACAATAATATATTGTTCGAATGAAAATATCAACGATCAACTGATTTGTTCAGCACATAGACCAGAATTCGCAACGACATAGCCACTTGGCAACACAGGACGTGCACATGACTGTCATCTCAACTGCGAGAGTGGCGATACCTGGCGAATATTTAGAGTCTTTACTACGGTCTACGTCATAAATTCTTGATCAAGTAGGCCAGATCGGTCGTCTGATTTGCGGACAATCTTTTATATGGAGTGAAAACACCCGTATATAGCCAACTTAACTAGATAGAAAGATAGATAGATCGTTCATTTATCTATAGCGTATACAAATGCATATTCATAGCAGGTCAGTTGTTCCTTGGAAGACATTTCAGAGTGATACAAATCACTATTCACAAGTGACATTAATTATCTTTCAACTGTGTTAAATGGAGAATTTGAAATTATTTATAGATGGGTTAAGATAATGGTTTGAAACTAGAACGAAATTTATGTTATTGAAAAACAGTACATTTGACAGCAGTTCAAAAAATACCATTCAGATTAATGGGCTAAATATACAAAAAGTTGAAGAAATAAAGTATTTGGGTGTATTTATTGATAAACATTTGAATTTTTCGAAAATGCTGAATATGCAGCAAATAAACTAGGAATGAAAATCAGTTCAAGTAATATCCCGTACCGGATAAAATTATTGATATATAAAACCATGATTTATTGCCATTTTGATAATTGTTCCTCTATTTCATTTTCACTTAATGAGACACAAATTAAAACTCTTAAAGAAAACAAAATTGTGCATTGAGATTAATTTTCAATTGTGATAGATATACATACTTCCATCAAACAGATGCTAAAGAAAACTCAAATTCTCAGTGTCAAACGAACTATAATAATGAATACAATGATAATAATTTACAAAATTCTCAATAATTCATTATTTAAACAGTTTTACTTTCGTTAATGATATTTATATCTATTCTACCAGAAGTTGTGAAAACATATAAAAACAGGAACATTTTTCGACAAAATAGTATTTTCCACAAAGGTCTTAGAATTTATAATAATCTTCCAAGAGGAACGAAACGAAAAAATGTAAGTATTTTTAAAATAAATTGTTACTATTATGCTCTCAAGCTTATTTCTGTTTGAAATAATGTATGTATATTTTTTAGGTGAATTGTGTATTTGCTTAGTGTAATGTTATTTGGCTTATTTGCTAGTAATAAAATATTGTTATTATTATAAAACCGTAATTCGTCTTGAAATGCCGGTAATATCTACTGAGCAGAATGTCAGGATTTTTATGGGATTTATTCCACCAGGTGTCGCTTCAATCTATGAAGCTCTGTCAGTCAATCCTTCTAAGAACTGTCAACAGTGTCAACTCGAGGTATAAGGTTATGGTCCGAAACTGATGAATAAAAGGTTGTGATCCGAAACTGATGAAACAAATAATATGTCAGTTCTATATAAAATGAATAAAACTTTGTCTTATTCGACGATTGATAATACTTGAATTTTTTTTCGGAGAAAATAACAAGCAAAATGAATATCCTCGAAAATAAAAAAAATCATATATGCCTATTTTCTAACGATATAGCAGTTATAATTGAACATTTACTGCCCCATTGGGGCAGAGAGTTGGTCCATTGTCTTCAACCCCAAATGCAATAATCAAATTTGTCATACAAAATTTCCATTTAGATACAATTCAATAAATAAATGGAGCTGTCTTTGCTTCAAATTTGACATTTCATGGTAGACCAGTTTTGTGTTAGAGCCGTATACATTTTTTTTGTGTACTGCTGATCTTTCACGAGGTCTTGCATGAAAATTTCGGATGAATGAAAACAATATACCCGAGTAAAACCAAAAAAGTCCGAAGGATGACATGCTCTCCTGTATTTCTTTACTTGTCAAGTTTGTTTGCATGAAAAACACAACTAGAATATGGTTTAGAATAACTTCTTTACGAATGATAATGGAAAAGTAAAAACACTATCCACTTCTTTACCTATTTTGAAAATAATAACATAAAAGTTGAAGATGAATAACATAGTTTGAATATATGCACCGTTATTGCGCTGTTGATTTTCAGGTTCTGAGCAAAGAAGCAGTACCAACACTAAATTTGCCGGCCGATAGCTGTTTGCTCAAAGAATGGGACTATTACAAGGACAAACTGAAGAAGTATATGGATGGTTTGGCTGCAGGAGGTCAGTAGCTAATTGAATTGTACCGTGACAAAATAGTTAAGGCTTTCGCGGCCGAGGTTTTCAGTATCACTACTTTTATTCGGGTTTGAAGGCCGTCGTTTTTTGGAATTTCTTCCGTACCGTTTTTGGAAACCAATAAATATAAAAACTAATAATGTAGACCATAATAGATTGAGATTATGTACTAACTTCTTGAACATGAATAAATTCTAATCGATTTAAAGTATAGCTGTTTATAATGGCCTACGAACAATGATAAAATTATAAAATCCATGGAGAAATTTTAAAGGGAATCAGATTAAAATGAATGCCTTCTCCCCTCAACAAACTCTTTTGATTATTTTTTCAGTTCTCTGCATTATTTATTGGAACTGTTTATTTTTATCTAGCTGGAACTTGTTTCTGAATGATTTTTGTACACATGGTTTGTTTAATACTATAAATAAACTAGGTCTGTTAGCTTCATAATCCACCCAAAAAATATATTCCTTTCTCTTTCTCTCTAACAGTGCCATTCTGTTTACAAATTAGCACTAGTGCCAAAAATGATTTACTTTTAACACAAGTGTCATAAAATGGCATTTTAGACAATTATAGCATGCGTAAAAAATAATACTTTTACTGACGTTTGTAGAAAAAAATATTATCAAACTCATTGTTCCCATTCACAGTTACAGTAACCAGCGAAAGCGAGGATGAGGAAGTTGAACCAGTAGAACACGAACAGCCTCCTCCAAATCCACCTGTGATCACTTCATGGGTTACTAAGGAAGCAGTGAGATTGAGTAAGCATTTCGCTCCACGTATGCGAACTTTGGATTAAAAATTTTTTTTAGGCGATCTTGGAGAGAAGACGAGATGCGTGTTGGAAAAAGATCGGCTCAGCTTTCCTGGCATGGGTTGTAACCTCAACATTACTACGACCGGTGAGAAACGTTGAAATTTCCTTTTTGATCAATTCAAATGAACAGCATTGTTGAACTAAGGCTGGTGGCCCACACGACGGTAACGGCACGATTTGCCGCGCGCGATATATCGCGCCGCATCTGCTGTGTTCTCGCCCACAACACGGTATATGTTTAAATTAAATAGTGCATGTTGCCAAATTGATTTTAGCCAGTTGTTGCTGTGAGCTTCGAAGGGATGGATCGAAAAAAAGTAATTTTGTTAGCTATTGTTTTACGTAGGCGCCGAAGAAATCGAGCTATCAAGATTCAAAGGCGATATTGGGTCCATCCATTTTTGAGAGTTAGATATGCAGATGAGGCGTTTTATACATTATTCGAAAAGCTGAGAGAAAATCGTGTGAAGTTCTTTAATTATTTTCGCATCAGCACAGACACGTTTGATTATTTAGTCGACCGATTAAAAGAGTCTATAATATGTCTGGGCCCTTCCTACAGCCAATTCAATAATATGTTCTTCTGGTTTATATTTCCCTTTATTATTATTTATCAATTAAATCGATTATTTCGAAGGTAAATTTTCTCTTCGTTGACACGGGTACCTACCTGTATTTCAATGCATGCACGCAGAAAGACAACACAGCACTTATTAAAAATATCGTCGATGTCGTCCTGTGGGCTAGAACTCATTAAATCCTATTGGCGTTCAGAAGACATGCGATACGAATTCGCGCGATTTCTGACCGCCATATCGCAAGTGTTTGCGGTAACTTCCTGCCGCGACGATATTTAATACCGTCGCGGCATTTTTCAACCAGTGGGCGACCAGTGCATTCAATTGTACGAAACAGTTGTGTAGGCGATATCCGTACGATTTACCGCGCGCGGCAAATCGTGCCGTTACCGTCGTGTGGGCCACCAGCCTAAGGAAGACAAATAACTATGACGTGATTAATGATTGATAAATCAATTCTTTTCAGGAGATAGTCAATCAAATTGTTTTGTGACGTGATATCATTGTTTCGTGAATCTGTATAGTTGATTTGATATTTTTGGTCTTGGATCTCATTTCAATGAGAATACAGTGGGACCCGACGATTACAGAATTCTCACCCCTTTGTTGTGAGCTTGAAGACCTGTTGAACCTCTCTTGCTCAGCAATCTTTTTTCAATAGAACAGATGAGCTTTGGAACTCCTTGCTGAGAGAGGTTTTTCCTGAGGCTTAAACTTCAAAAATTAGAAGTTAATGTAAATTCGTATCTGCTGTCCCTCGATTCACGCGGTGTTCTTTGAACATTACAGGGCTTCCCTTTCGTGTGAATCTGCATAAAAAAAATCACCCATTGAGAACTAGGTTAAATGTTACATATCCCATCATTTTCAAAAATTATCTCCGGAAGCGGCCACCATTAATTTAGAATACACCCGTATTTCAAAAGAGCCATTACCATACAGTTAGTTCAGAAAATGAAGCTACAAAAATGGTCAAACCTCGCAATTTTTTCGTCCAGCACCGATTTGTACAAAAATTTGGGATTAGGCTTATTTCACCCTCTAGTTCATTTTCTATATTGTGCCGTTGTACGCTTTTTGTTTTTTAGGGGTGAAACTACCCCTAGTTGTCAAAAATTATAAAATAACATTGAAAACCTAAATATGGGTAAAAATAGTTAAATAATGATTGTTTCATGCTTTAGAGATACAATTTCATAATCTTCCAACCTACCCTTGTTATAAACTACCCTTGAAAACATTGAAATTTTTATAATATGTCTTCGAACTTTAGAATGAACTGGTGAGAAATCAACGAAACATACACTGACACACGCTAGCAGATTTTTCTTCTTCTCTGTCTTCCAATATGAATGGAAAAAGTGGAACATATAACATATAACGACCGAATATACCGGTTATATAATTACTACCCTCCGAAGCAGGTAATTCAAATTTTCCAACAAAAAAAAATTATCGGTTTTTCAAGCATAGCTCCTTCATTTTAGGTGATAATTTTTTTCAGAAACAATTCTGTAGAGCTTTTCGAGAGCTATAAGACTATGTGAATAAAATTACTTGAGGTCCCTCAATTTTTAAATGGGGAGAGTTTAAAGCCCTTGACTGAGGTTATGTTCGATCGTAAATGTAGGTGTTAAATGGCTATATCTCGCCAAATATTCACTTTACAAAAAATCTACACACAGGGCAATTTTTGTCATTAATAAAGCTACAATTTAGTACTGACTCGTTTTTTTCGTATCTCTAGTATTTTGAGAGATACTTATAAGAAAAGGATTAAAAACACGAAATTGAAAAAAATCGTTTTCTCTTTAAACTCCAATATTTCTGAAATTTTGCATTTTAAATCGGTTAAACTTCGTGGGTGTATTATTAGTACACATTTTTTGACTGCTAACAATCGTACAGCTCAAAAAGTATCATAATACACTTATTACAAGTTCATAAAAAGTTCCAAGTTGAATTGAATTGTGCCTGAAACATCACTCAAGGAGTTACAGATCGATTTTTGGATATAGCAGACTTATTTCCGACTCACGAAGGTTTATTTGTTTTTGACATTTGGTGAATGTCAGTACGACAATTTGAAGAAAAGTTCTGAAAATAGTCCGGGATGAAGTGAACAAAATCCTGAAAGTGGAAAAATGGTCCGGAAGAAGAAATCAATAGATATTACTCAAAAAGAATCTCCCAGAAATAAACATTTTGTGATATCAAATAATTCCAATGGCAATGAGCATTCTGATAATGAACAAGAATCACAATTCAAGGTATTTAAAGTAGAATATGATAAAAATTCGAATACTAGGTCATATGAAATTGATGAAAAAGATAAAAATAAAAATGTTGCCTCAAATATCGAAATTTTGAAAGAACAAATACTTTTACTCAAAGAAACTATCAAAGATAAAGACCAGATTATTCGAGAGAAAGAAAAAAACATACAATTATTAACTGCAGAAAATGCTAATTTACATGAAAATTCAGTATCACTACTTTTATTCGGGTTTGAAGGCCGTCGTTTTTTGGAATTTCTTCCTGACGTTTCGCTGGCTCGAGTGGCTAGCTTCTTCAGAGGTTCATTCATCTTGGAATTCACTCCGATGACTCATCGGAGTGAATTCCAAGATGAATGAACCTCTGAAGAAGCTAGCCACTCGAGCCAGCGAAACGTCAGGAAGAAATTCCAAAAAACGACGGCCTTCAAACCCGAATAAAAGTAGTGATACTGAAAACCTCGGCCGCGAAAGCCTAAACTATTTTACATGAAAATTATGAGTTTTTATTATCAAATATTGTTGATAAAGAGACTATAATGGATACTCTGGAAAGAATCAATAGCAGAATTGGCAAACTAGAAACAAATTCAAAATCAAATAGTACTAACTTATATAAATCTTATTCAGATGTGACAAAAATTAGTGAGAAAATCAATCAGAAATGCCATGATCAAACAGTTGTTATTAAACCGAAAGTAGAACAAACATCTACGAAAACTAAAAAAGATCTAGAAAATAACATAAAAATAAACAAATTGGGGTTAGGAATCAATTCACTCAAACAAATGACTAATGGAAATGTAATTATTAGATGCAGAAAACAGGAAGATATCAATAAAATAAAGCAAGAAATCGAACAAAAATTACCCAATCAGTATGATACAGAAGTAAAGAAACCTATAAAACCGAAAATAAAAATTCCAAATTTGATTTTAGATGATAAAATTAGTAAGGAAGTAGTTGAACAGATGATAAAAGAACAGAATACAATAATAGACGAAGAAGACCATATTTCGGTTCAATTTTTGAGATATTTACAGCATAAAAATCGATTTACTGCGTTTGTAGAAGTTAATGGAAAACTGTTACACAAAATTATGGAATTTAATGAGGGAAAACTATTCATCGGATGGCAAAATTTAAGAGTATACCAGAATAACTTCATAACACAATGCGGAAAATGTTACAGATTCAAACACTCCCATAAAATATGTAAAAACGAAATTGTTTGTCCAAGATGTTCTGGTGCACATGAACTGAAATTTTGCGAAAATAATGATCTGCTGAAGTGTAACAATTGTGCTCATTCGAATGCAAATTACAAAACCAACCATCCTATTAATCATTTTGCTTCAGATAAGAAGTGTCCAACTTATATATACCATCAAAATCAACTCCAATCACAGATTGAGTACACATCTTGAAGATAAGTGTTGATACTTTTGAAGAAAAAATTCATTAAAATCTATCAGAAATATAATGAATATTAATTATCATTTAGACAAGGGAAATATCAGAGTTGTTGAATATCCTACGATAGCAAATTATAATCCAGTCACGTCCACTAATAACATCAGAGTTCTTTACTTGAATGCTCGCTCAATGAAAAATAAAATGGATGAAATTGAAGTAATTGTAACTAGTATCAAAGCCAATGTATTGATAATATCAGAAACCTGGTTGAATGAAGATGAAGAAAGATATTATTATTTTAAGAACTTTGAGTCTGTTTACTCGTCAAGAAAAAAACGCGGAGGTGGTATAGGAATATTTTTGGAGAAGAACATGGAATTCGAAATCATTAAAAAAGATACTGAAAGCTCCTATGTTGCCATCGAATTAATCCAGTCAAAAATTATATTGTGTGGAATTTATCGATCTCCTAGCGACAGTGTGAAAACTTTCCTCAAATTACTGGATGATAAACTGCAGAACAATAGGGATTCTAAATTGGACTGTTTTGTTTTTGGCGACATGAATATAAACATTTTGAAAAATAATGAACAATCCAACTGTTTTATTGACATATGTCAATCAAATAATTTCAAAATTTGCAATGAGAACATATCCACACGTGACTTCAATAACAAAGTTTCCTTAATAGATCACGTGTTGACAAATTCTAACAAAAAATGTGATATTTCCGTTATAAATAGTGCATTGAGCGACCATAAATTGATAGTGACGGATATCAACATAACAAAAAGACTGATGAAAAAAGCTTTCCACTCCAGAACAATCACCATTTTTGATAGTAAAAAACTGAAGCAGAAATTAAAAGAATTCAATGAACATTTTAACAAGTTTCACGGAACAAATGATATTTATAATGAAATAACACAAATATTTGAAGAATGTTCCGTTAAACAATTGATGAATATAAGAGAAGACTCCAAGCCATGGTTCGATGGAAATATTTCAAAATTAATAAAACTATGTGATAAATTCCATTATAAGAAGAAGTGTTATCCTGGCATTCAATCATTTGTAGACTTCTACAATCACTACAACAAATTAGTGAAGAAAACTGTTCGTCAAGCCAAACAAAATTATTACAATGAAAAATTCATGAATACCTCTCCAAAATCGGTTTGGAAATCAATAAATGATATCCTACATTATAAAAGAAAATGTGATAATGAAAATATAAAACACATTTCTATTAATGGAAGAAGAATTGAGGATATACAGGAAATTAGTGAAAATTTCAACGATTATTTCATTGGAATTGGTCCAAGTTTAGCAGCCAATTTTCCTTCTACAGATGAATTCCCCTCAATAAAATCACAAATATCTTCTATGTACTTGAATCCAACTGATCCTAAGGAAATCGAAGAAATCATCAACCAACTAGATCCAAAAAAAGCCTCAGGTTTTGATAATATTACCGTAAAAATTGTAAAAGAAGTGAAATCAGACCTTGCTCCTTTGATCAGTAAATTAATAAATTTAACGTTCTCAACAGGCACATTGCCGGATAAATCGAAAATTGCCAAAGTGAAACCAGTCTTCAAATCAGGAAAAAAGGATGAAATGAAAAATTATCGTCCCATTTCGATTTTACCTGTATTTTCTAAGATCATTGAAAAGTCAGTAAATAGTCGACTATTGGAATATCTTGAAAAATCAAATATACTTTATGATGGGCAATACGGATTTCGTAGATCCAGTGATACTGAGTCGGCAGTAATAGACGTTATAACACAATTTCAGCTTGACCTCGATTCTAATAAACAATGTGGTCTCCTATCACTGGATCTTCGAAAAGCCTTCGATACTGTCGATCACAAAATTTTATTGAGTATATTATATCAAATAGGGGTAAGGGGAATAGTTCATGCCTGGTTTCAAAATTATTTGTTAGATAGAAAGCAATTTGTCTACATGGAGAAAAGAACCAGTTCACTCAAAACTGTCTTATGTGGTGTTCCTCAAGGATCGATTCTTGGACCGGTTCTTTTTCTCGTGTATGTAAATTCTCTCTCCAATTTGGATTTGAAAGGAAAAATTAAAATGTTCGCAGACGATACATCAGTAATATATGGGGCAAATGATAAACATGAAATTAAAGTTGATATGTTAAAAGATCTCCAAAAAATATCTTCTTGGCTGATAAGTCACAAACTATCTTTGAATTTCGAGAAATCTTCATTTATGTTTATCTCTAAAAAATCCAATTTATCACAATCTGACCATCCCATCAAAATAGATGATAAAATCATCAAAAATTCTTCTATTGTGAGATTTCTGGGCATATACATAGATGAACATTTGACATGGAGTAAACATTTGGAAATTCTGAGAAAACAGATCTCTCCAATTATAGGAGTATTTTTTAAATTGCGAAATTTTCTGCCTTTGAAATATTTGAAATTAATTTATTTTTCTCTGGTATATTCTAGATTTCAATACCTAATTCCGATCTGGGGCTCAGCAACAAAAACCTTATTGAGACCTCTGAAAGCTTTACAAAATAAATTAATTAAATGTATGTATAAATTTGATTATAGAGAACCGACAAAAAATTTGTACAAACCCAATCAACTGTTAGATATATCTTCAATACATACGCTAAAACTCTGCACGTTCATTCATTTGGTTAAAAATAAATTGAAACATTCTAATCTCATCTTCAAAATTAATAGTGACCAACATGACCATTCAACCAGATGTTCAAATAATTTATCAACAATAAAATTCAGATCAAAAATAGGACAACAATCAATTTATTATAACGGAATAATGTTATATAATGGATTACCTGATGCAATAAAAAAATTTGGAAAATTCAGTTTCAAAGTTAAGCTGAAAAAACATTTATTGCGATAGGTGAAGGACATTTTTATTTTATTTTCATTATTACTATTTTTTTTTTATTTCTGTGAAAAGTCTGATTTCATTATCTTACTTTATTTTTTTTCCCTATTTATTTGATTCATTTTTCATTTGTTTTTAATTTTTCCCTCTTATAAACTTGTAAGTTTCTTGGGAAATAAACATCATCCAATATAAAGAGAATTACAGAAGGATGGCGATCAATTTTAGTTGGGGGGTACTTTGGAGGTAGTTTTCAAAGATTTTCTCGTAGAAAAAAACGGGTACCGATCTTATTTTGACCATAAATCGGTCAATTTTCATGCTAGGAAGACATTTTTTTATTTGTTTGAAAGCCCCAATTGAAAATCTCAAAAGAGATTTTATGAGCTTTCTTCGAAAAATGCAAATTTTTCTGGTTATTTCACTTTAATTCTTTCAATTTATACATTTGACGAAAAAAGCTAAGCATTAATTTGCTGTATCTCAGTTCGTATGTGTCGTAGAAAGATTACAAAGAAAGCATCATTTTTGTTTTTTTAAAAGCTACAATTTGCCTCTCTACACTTTTTTTGATAAAATGCATAGTTTGAGTTATTTGCAAAAAAACATTAAAAAAGTCGATTTTTTCGTCAAAAAAACTGTTACTTTCAACTTCGAATAACTCAAAAAATATTACTTTTACGAAAAAAACCTATGGAACATTTTTCTCTTAGAATTACTTTTTCCGTCGATTCCTACAGTTGAAATGTAATAAAAAATGTCCACCCCCGTAATGGGGTGGCAACCACCCCCAAGGCTCTAGCGTACAGCGTCATGATATAGAAAATGATCCTTGAGCTATTCCCTACCTTCTCTGAAAATTTCAGGTGAATCCATGGTGGACGAAAGAATTGCGAGCCAAAATGCTTCATTTCCTGAACCAAGTTCTCAAAAATGTAACAAACGGTTAAAAATAGAAGTAGAAAAAATAATTTAATCAGTTTTCCAAGATTCTGAGCATCAAACAGGTTAAATTTACTGGAGTTACTCAGTTCGGTAAAACAATCATGATTGTAAAAGAGCCCACAACAATATTCACTTTGCTGATCTACTTTTCTTTTCATGCAGATACGAAGAGAAAGGTCCCGTACAACGTCTACAGAGGGGGACTCAACTCTTACGGGCTGACGAACGATTTTGAAATCGGTGAAAGCCTTCACGTACACACCGCCATCATCATCGATGACGACGACGAAAGCGAGAGGATAGTCTTGCAACAGTTGTTGGAAATGAAGAAAAAGACGAGGAAGAGGGTGGTGAAAGAAACCTGAGAGAAACGATGATTCAATCGATAAGACTTGCTTCTGCACTCGGAAGATATCTTTGAAGGGGTAGGGATGAATAGATACATAATCTCGACCCTTTGTGAATAGCGATATATTCATGTTTTTTGTTCAGTATCAGTGGTGTACATATTAATTCTTCCAGCCTGTCACTGATTTTCCTTAGAGTTTGTTTTTGAGGGCAATGATTGATGATCAGTTTGGTCCTTCGGGCCGGATCAATTTTAGATGTTTTGTTTTTATGATTTGTTTGAGATTAAATGCGAATTTGTGATACCTTGGTAACGCTGTTTGGGAAATCGTTTAAGAGGTACGTGATTTTCTCAAAAAAATAAGTCGGTTAGCATAAGCTTTTTGTAAAATCAAAAACATGATCCAACTCGATTTCATTGTTGCTGGTTTATATTTGATATGTCCCAGTTTACAACAGATGTGGAGTGTATTGAAGAAAACTGGGACACAATGTAATCAGTGCATTGTGTTGTTTTAGTTGACTGTAAATTTTTGTATATAATGAAATGTTTCAAATACATTTTTTTTATGAAAAGAGCTTGATTTTTCTTAATAGTGATGTTGTTCTGTGAAATAATGGAAAGAGGACATATATAGATCATAGAAATATGGAACATCATAGGAAATTATACCCACAGCCTTGTAAGATAATCATAATACTGAAAGCGTCGAGTTAAAAAAAGAGTCACCCCTTTCGTTGAAATTATTCAACATGTAGACTGACAGGCAAGCCTGTTGAATCTATAAAAACTGAATTTGATTTTGTGGTCTCAATTCATTTTTTTAAAGCTCTGACTCTGCAAACACCACCCTTTTCCACAGCCTATCTTTCAAATCCAACGAAATCATAAGTAACAAAATCATGATCAATTTTTTTGTTTGTTTAACGTGTAGAGCTGATAGGACTCGCACAATTTTCTTTGATATCTTTATTTATCCCAGAAAAACATTAATGTTTATAACATACTAAAATAAATAATGTAATACAACATAAAAAGAAAACAGATAGATCAGTTCAAATAGTTGTAAATATTAATCAGTAGTATCAGTACTGACAAAAGAAATGTTTTCCATAAGCTTTAGAGTAGTAAGTAGAAAATGAACAAAAAAAAGACAAACATCAAATATCATTTTTTTCAGTTAAGAAAAAATCTTTGAGGTATATTTTGAATTTAACAGCATCTTTAACTTTTTTCAAATAAGGAGGTAAATTGTTGTAAATTTTAACACCATTATGAAGAGGGGATTTCTTTGCAAATTCTGTTTTGACTGATCAAAATGAGCTCATTAGTTTGTCTAGTAGCATATGAATATCAGAATTAACTGGAAATTTCAGAATAGATTGTTTGATATTTTTTAAGTCAAAATGAACAAATAAGCATATTTTCATCCTGAATATTTGATCCAAATTCAATAACTTCCTTGGCTTGTATAAATTCACAGAAGGCTCCGAGATATCTAATTTGAAAATACATTTTACTATTTTATTTTGTAAGGTTTTTAAGGGCCTCGACATAGATTTGTTTGCTATTCCCCAAGCTGAAATTAAATATTGTAGTTTTGAATGTATCAATCCGAAATAAATCTGTTCAAATGTGTAAGTGCTAAATAGTTTTTAATTCGATACAATACACCAATTAGTGGTGAAAGTTGTTTTCTCAAATGACCAATATGAGTTGACCATGAAAGTGTAGAATCTAAATGTAAACCTAGAAGTTTAATAGAATTTGTATAATTTATCTCATATTTTTTGAACTTGATTCTTGATAATCTATTATCTATTATTATAGGTCTTTTTGAAACAAACATGACGGAAGATTTCTGAATATTCAACGTTAATTTATGTCTAGCCAACCACGGGTCAATGATTTTGAAATTCGACCACTGTTACGTCGCCCGTAAAAAAAATTGGAAAAAAATACCCAGCGCCATCTATCGTTAGTTTGCATTTCTTCATATGGTGTTCTATATGGTTAACTAGTTTGCTGTGTCTATATGAACAATAAACTGACCTTTACGTGTCATCGTTCGTTCTCTGTTCTCTTGTACCGTGAAATTTTGTGTTCTGTGTTTTTCGTTCGTTTTTTTAACAAATCCTCAGGTTTTCGGCAAGAGAAACCATGAAACTAAGATGCCTAAAACCCTGGTGTGTTTACTTATACCTGTGAAAGTTTGGGATAAAAGTGGCGAAATCTGGATTGCTTGATTTCAGGTCTATAATTGAGCTTTTGGAGGTTTCCGTACAATACGAACAGATGTCGCCAACACGCTCTTGTCAGTCTCGTCTGAAGCTAAATTCTCACTAAGTGAAAATGTGCACTCGGGTTTTACCACTTTCATTTGATTGGCTACTGAGAAGAGATCGCAACCTAAAGGATAATGGGTGGACAATGAGATACCAGTAACAACGTTTCGATATTAGAAAGCAATGAAATCAACAAATAATCACGATAAAAACATCGTACACATCAAAATTTCAAACTGACATGACAATATGACAATTAACTTGACACTTGTAATCAAATTTGAAAAATGGGAACATAACGCCATCTACCGAAAAAATAGGGGAAACCTTCAAAAGCGTCGATTGTTTTTTTCGCCACAAAAATCTAAACAAAATCTAATCACTGGAATCACCAGGATTTTAGGCATCTTACATGAAACCAAGTAGAATGGAAGCGCAAATCCTACCTCGAGTGTGCAGAGGGTGTTTGGAACCGTCAACCAAAACGTATCCTTTGGTGGGAAATGTTTTGAATGTGGATGTAAACATTGCTACCATGCTAGAGTATTGTCTTTGTAAAAAGGTATTTCTTAAGAGTATACATAAACCTGGTGAAAACCGTCGCATTTTTCAGGTAGATTCAAATGTGAATTTACCCCAGCTTGTTTGCCTCAGCTGTTTTAAAAGCATTCGACTAGCATACTACTTTTTGAAGCACTATAATGAGACACAAGAAAAGTTATATGAATCCTTGAATATCTGCAAGGACCAACAAAAAGATAAAGGCAGTGAATCTATCAGCAATGAGCATTGTTCTACTGACAGTTATTGCCTTGAAAATATTGACTATAATTCTGAGAGTTATGATGGTTCAGTCAAAAATGATATAGATCAAGATGAAATTGAGGATCAGATGAGAATTGCAGAAACTCATCAGGATGAAACATTTGAAAAAGACTTTAATGATGATGAATCTATTATTGAAAATCTTTTGAGTGGTGAAACAAAATTCTTAGAATTCAGTTACGTGGCAGATGATAAGCCTGATGTAGAGAAATGTGCTAAATCAACTCTCAATCATAATAGTTTATCAGAAATGAAAGCAGAACCTCCAAAGAAAAATACAGTTCAGCCAAAAAATGACCCCTTTCTGTCAATTGTATACAAGTGTCCACTCTGTCCTGAAGAATTTGGGAGTTATTATAAATTTCACAAGCATGTTTTCTCTCATGGTGTGAATAGTATAGTGTGCACAAGGTGTGCAACCAAAGCAGAACTCACCCTAGATGAATTTTTCATTCATTACAAGCAAATTCACAAGTATCAGTGCTATATCTGCAACAAAACGTTATCATCTAGCTATGGGTACCAATACCACATGAAACACCATGAAAATATAAAAAAGTTCAACTGCCCATTCCAAGGTTGCAGCAAATCTTTCTTGTTGAGTAACTTGCTGGGAAAGCATTTGCGACTCCATTCAGGCACCAGTAGTTACCCCTGTGAATTGTGCAATGCTGTTTTGAATAGTGATAGCGCTCTCAACTATCACAAAAAAACCCACAAAGGGTCCCGTGATCATCTTTGTACACAATGCGGGAAAGCGTTCTACCAAGCTGTACATCTTAAAGACCATATGAATAGACACGTTGGTCATAAAAGGTTCACATGTCACATCTGTGGATTGTCTGCCATTACTAATTCTCAGCTGACAAAACACATTGAAATTTGTACAAGAAAGAATAGAACACTTGATGAAATATAATGAACCTGAATGAAATGGTTTGGTTTATCATTCTTACATTTCTCATTGACAGGTCATCAAGTGACCAAAACGTACATGCAATCCCATTCTTCAGGATAATATGCCATGAGTATTTTTGTTTGCTTAGAATTCAGGTCATATTCCTCTCGAAATGTTTTTACATTGTTGCTAGAAAGATATTTGTAATGATTTTGCAGATAAGCACAACCCCCTTCATATCACATAAGATTCAACATGGTTGTGGTTGAGGCATTTAAATGATTTATTTATTTATTTATTAACGGGTAACACCCAATTTGTATAATACAAGTTTACACATCGTGAGATTGTTAACACTAGAATTAACCTAAATTTGTAAACTTAACAATAGTTACTAATATTAGCGAAGAAATAACAAAAAGTATAAAGAAGATAGGACTCACAATTTGACAACATTATTAAGTAATGAGCATATAAAGAAATGATTTGCAATTCAAAAAATCAATCAATGAGCCTCAATCTATTTCGAAGCGTACCTTCAGTCTCATTGAACAGATCAAATTTCACACTGTTACCATTTGAGATAATTCTTGATAAGGCTGAATGCTTGCCATAATTACACCTGTGAAAATCAGGTGAGAAAGTTTGCGTATTCCGTGTGTTACGTGAGGGCACATGAAAATTTACTTGAGAAAGAAGAGAAGGACAATTGATTTTGGAATTGATTATTTTATGGAGAAATTTTATATCTGCGTGTACTCTACGCGTTCTAAGTGTTTGTAATCCAGATGTCATACGAATTTCAGATGGTGAATGGTCGATAACTGGCATGTTTAATTTGAAAGCTAAATACTTCAGAAACTTATTCTGAACTTTTTCGAAGTTGTTTATATGCAGCTCGTATGTTGGTGACCAAACACAAGTACAATATTCTAAGATTGACCTTACCATTACAAAATAAAGAGTTTTTATAGAATATACATTCGTAAAGTCTCTTGTAGTCCTGCTCATGAAACCTAACATTTTTGTTGCTCTGTTAATTATTTGCTCAAAGTGAAGGTGAAAGTCCATTTTGACGTCCATCACAATACCCAGATCACGAAATGACTTAACACATTCGAGAGGCTCACCAGATATATTATAGATCACGTCATATTTGTCCAAGGTTCGATGAAAAGACATACTTTTACACTTACTGACATTAACTTCCATGAGGTTTTCAGAACACCATTCAGAGAAGGCCAAGAGATCCATCTGAATTTTCTCACAATCAGTGAGAGATGTAACGGTCCTAAATATTTTAAGATCATCTGCAAAAACTAATATCTCGGAGTGTTTGATTTTTTTGTTGATATCATTTATGTAAATATAAATGATCTATATATAGTCCAGTAACTGAAGATCCGAAACTAGGAAAATCTGTGAACAAGTCTATGCGTTCTTCACTTGTGGCTCGATTTGTAGGTCGTCACAGATGTTTTAAAAGGACCCAAAACTTAACTCGATTGCGTTCATGAAAATGGCCGAAAATGGCTCCTAAAACCCAGAAAAATGGGTTTTCCGCCAATATCTGGCTAAATATACGAATTAGAGAATTTTCGTTCATACAAAAATTAAAGATCGTCTCATTATCTACAAAAATGCCCCTTATCATTTTTTCCGAAAACTCAACAGTTTTCGAGATAAAAGGACCCAAAACTCTCCTCATTTAAGAACTTAGTTAAGAATAAGCGGAATCTGTTGACAGAATTGAAGTCAACGACGACGCATTACTCCACTCGCTTATACCGGGAAGCGATGGAGATACATAAGCACAAGGATAACTTCAACAGAAAGGAAGAGGGACTAAATTTGAAAAAAATTTGGTATCCAGTTCTAGGAACAGCCAAGACGAAGCCAGATAGAACCAGGGAATTGGACGACCAACAGAACGCTGGCGGACCGAGAAATAATAACGAGTCAATTCCAGATTTGCAATCAGTCGTAGTAAACTCACATAGAGGAGTTCAACTAAGACCACGCCGCTGAAGATGGCTGCCGCAGATGTAGCCGAAAGCTCCGGAAGTAAAAATTCCACTACACGGCCCTCAAGCCCGAAAAACCAGAGATGTATTAACACCGGCCGTGAAAGCCTACATTCTGACAATGTTTTCAGTATCGGTGCAGCCGAAGTAAATACAAGATCAAGAAAGTAAACTTTATTTGACTAGGAATTATCTTCATAACGAATCTCTGTGCTTGTCAGGCTTTTCTCCTGTTCCAAAAATTTTTAATCCCAAGCAATTCCCATAAATTTGATGAAATCACCGAGGTTTTTTTTGAACCAGAATGTTCAAACAGCTGAAACAGGCATTGTCACTCACTTTTATTCCACAGTCATAAACACCAAACAAACTACGTTCCTTCAACAATCTCCTCATATCTATGGAACTCCTTGGCTTTTGGATGATGCCTTCGTCGATGTTTCTTCAACTGTGTCACTGACGTGTAACTCTTCACGCACAAGTCACACTTGAAGTTTTTCTCACCCGTGTGCGTCCACATGTGGTACTTGAGGTGCACAGACTGCATGAAAGCCTGTCCACAGTGGGTGCACAGAAACTTCCTGCCCAAGTGTTTTTTTTGATGGTATCTGTATGTGTCATAAGTGTTGAATTCCTTACCACACTCTGGGCATATGTATTCTGCCTTTTCAGAGTGGACTGCTAGGTGTTTCTTCAAGTTCCATGCAGCTGGGAAAGCCTTGTTGCAGCCTTCGAAGGTGCATTTGTGGAGGGTCTGAAAATAAAAAAACAGCTTTTTTTTTATATATAATAATAAGAATGTTTTTTAAACATTCCAAAAACAGATATACAATATTATAAATCAAACTATTAATAAACTGAATGCATAATCCCACGAAGTAAAACTTGTTGTGGGATATTCGTATTACTCATGTAAGAAATGCAAAAAAATTATTAGGATCGAAACATAGGTATAATTAGTTTGTTTTCAATATATCATGAAATAGTTTTCTATTAGAAATAAGTATCCATTCCTTCAGATTTTTTTTTGTATGATATAAATAATTTTGTGATTTTGATTTCCTCTGGTACATTGTCATATAGATATGAACAAGTGAATGCATAATTTTTTTGGCCAATTGTTTTATGTTTTTTTGTTTTCAGAGTTATTTTATCTTTATGTCTCGTTTCGTAGTGATGCACATTGATATGATATGATATATTTATTTGATCAAGTTACAAAGTAATTGTTTTTGACAAGTCAAGACATTAAAATGATTAAAAGCTTACATCTAAGATATTTGCTAAAAAAATTGTATTTGATTTCATTTCTATTTTTGAAGAGATTAATCATTATATTAAAACAAAATAGTTGCCTGATATCCATCTTATCTTTATAGAGTAGGTGAGAAGAATATCTAATATTTTTTCCATATATAATTTTTTGGAAATATTTTTGAAGAATTTCTAATGGTTTCAAATGAGTATAATTTACACCTCCCCAACTAAGAATTCCATAATTCATCTGAGACTGAATGAGAGAGTAATATAGTATTTCTAAATGGGGAATTTTGAGAAATTTTTTGAAGAACTTGAATTAAGGAAGCAAACTTCTCAGTTTTTTAGTTAGAAAGATTATTTGTATATTCCAATTGAGATGTTGGTCAATAATTATACCTAAATATTTAATACTATTCACTCTTGAAATAATGTTTTCTTTGTCAATTTCGATTGATCCCAAGTTTTCATTTGAATTTTTGTCACTAGTAAAGGCAATATATTTAGTTTTTTCGAAATTTATTGTAAGTAAATTGAAATCTAACCAACTTTTCAAATGTTTTAAATCGTTTTCGACCTTTTTTTCGATATGGTTCCAATTTTCCGCGTGGTATGTTATAACAGTATCATCAGCATAGCTATGAATGTTTCCAGCTGTATTCATATAAAAACGATCGTTAATATATATATTAAAAAGTAATGGTCCCAATACTGTTTCTTGAGGAATGCCAAATTCAAATATTTTTGGTTCACTCAGAATTTTATCAATTTCAACATACTGTGTTCTATTTTTGAGATAATTTTCAAATAATGTTGTTATTTGTCCTCGAAATCCATAATCATGTAATTTTTTAAGTAGCAATTTATGTGAAACTGAATTGAAAAACAATACAGATAGGAAACACTATGAATAATAAATAGTTAAACTGTGCTGTTTGTAATTCAGACATAATAGTATATATGAACAGCAAGAAAAAACAATTATTGATTGGTGACAGGCTGGATTTATAGTTTACATTGACCTGTAGTTGTAGCTTCTTAGAATATATTTTTAAGTGGGATCAATAAGTTTATACTTACTCCAGAGTGCCCTTTCATGTGAGCATTCAAGTTTTGTCTTCTGGTACAGCTTTTGCCACAAAAGGGGCACTGATACCTATGTGTTTTGTGGAAATGAGTCAAAAAGGAATCTACAAAATATAGGGAGTCACTGTTGCATACATTGCAAGGAAAAGCTTGCTCTTCTTTATGTTTCGTCATGTGTGGAACCAATTCTTTCTCGTATGATGAAAAAAAGTTTGGGCACAAAGGACAAGCAAGGCGAGTTCTAATCTTTCTTCTCAACTTTGTGGGGTGTTTGTTGTCTGAGTGGGGTTGTCTGTTGATTACTTTGATAATTTTCTGCACAGGGCTACCTGTCACTGCTGTTTCATAGATTATATCTTCGCCTAGTGTATAATCAAGGCCGTCACTGGTGTTTTCAGTTTCAATTACTTCATATTCAACCACATATTCTTCCGAGTCTTGTTCATGTGCAACAATCTCTCCTGTGACACAGTTCTCCAAATAATTTTGTTCCAAAGCTCCATCTTCATTTATCAATTGATAATATTCAATTACATTTTGTTCCTTATCATCCTGTACTATCTGCTGAAGAACCAAATTATTGGAGTGGAAATCAGTTTCATGTTCACCACTTTCTGGCTCATTTTCATCAAATGATCCTGGTTCATTCTCATATCCTACTTCTTTCTCTGTTTCTTCTACTTTCAAGATTTGTTTCTCACTAACAAAACTGTCTACATCTAAGTGGTCCTTGATCATTGTTAATTCATTATCTGAGTTGATTACATATTTCCTCACTGGAGATTCAACTTGTTTGGTGCCAGAGAGCAAACCTTCATGGTTTTCTTTGAAAAGACGAATGAAGTTATATGCTATTCGCAATGTCTTGAAACAAGTGACACAAACATAAGTTGGAAAGCCATCCTCTTGAACTACCTGAAAACAAATATAGTTAAGGGTACAATTTACTGAGCAAACATTGTTTCTTTTACCTCTATTGAAGTGCAATAAGTGATCATTTCTCCAATGCTAACATCACAGTTTACAACAGCTCCTTTGAGAGGATAATTTTTTGAATCTGATACCTCTAAACAAACTCTACAGTGTTCCATATCCATATTGACATTACTGTTCTCTATATATTAGCGTATTATAGACATAAATAATAATAATCTGATATAAATCTATGTCGACACCATACAACAATCTCTCTAACACATTGCACACCATACAACAATCTCTCTAACACATTGCACACCTCTGTAATTAATTAATAATTACTGAAGATGAAAAATAGTGAAAATGGAATTGACTGTTGACTTTGACATGACATATTGACATCATCGAACTGACAGACAGCATGAGGCAGGGTTGCGTTTAGAAAGATCGTTCGAGAACTCGGGGCGAAACATGACGTCACACCCATGTTGTGTTGTTGTGTCACAACGATATTTTGGAGAAAGGTTTAAGATTTTCAACGTCGGCATAAAGGCAGAGTAATGGTGAAAAATCAACCTTGATAATAGTTTCATTTTTTTCACCTGTTCCAGATGAGAAATAAGTTAATTTTGAAAAAACTTTGATATTTCTCGATCTGACGAACATACCTGTGTAGTTCATTTCTAATTATATTAGAGGCCTCGTCTATGGATGATATCACTCAGAAGTAAGTGACGTCGTACCCCACATGTCGCGTAACTGATACCCCCATAGCACTATGGACGATGGAGCGTTCTGCTTTATGACTTAAAGAATCCATTTCCACCCTAACCGATCAGACCAGCTCAATACAGCGAGTAGACAAGATAAAACAGCATGCACCCGTCACAGCAGGAGAACATGTTTCACTTATTTTCAATAAAAATAATGCGATCAGTCCAATACGAGCCACCTAATACTGAATGATATCTACGAACGAGGCGCCTTTACTAATTGCGATTGAACATTTCAGGTCGTTGAATTGATCAAATAGGATGATTTCAGAGGAGCGACATTCATCGTAGACGCAACCAAATGTTAATGCTATATTTTGGCAATTTAGCCGATTGCACCGGTCTTTCAACGCACTGCAGTGATTGCATATCATATATTAAGTGAAAAGAGCTAAAGGAGAGGAAGAAAATATTGTTAATTTATTTTTGACCATCTCGCTTGAGCTGTTTTATTTTTGCAACAAAATTTATGGCGTCATGCTTCAAGACGCTCAAAGGCATGGAAGAAGTTGTCTTATCGCCAAAAGCCAAAATATAGCTGTCACAGCCTTATGTCAGACGACAGCTGTCAGTTTCAGTAGTGAAAAGTAAATATTTTCATTTTGATAATCATAATTAATAAATAATTTTACTTTACCAGTGAGTTTTAGAAGTTGTAATTGTTACAACTCATCCTGTTTCTTCTAGCGAAGAACGCACTTTTTAGATTGGAATATCTCAAGCTTCTGGTACTGCTGTTTTTGTGCAATTTTCAAATACGCAGTTTCTTCAGCAATGGATGAAGATATATTAACAACCCTGAAAATTCTAATAATAGGTGAAAGCGGCGTTGGCAAATCCAGCCTTCTGCTCAGGTTTACCGAAGACAATTTTGATCCTGAACAAACTCTAACAATAGGTGTCGACTTTAAAACTAAAAAACTAAATATCGACGGCAATACTGTGAAACTAGCTATTTGGGATACTGCTGGTCAAGAAAGGTTCCGAACATTGACACCTTCATATTATAGAGATGCTCAGGGAGCTATTCTAGTCTTTGATGTCAGCAGTTATGCTACCTTTGCAAAACTAGAGACTTGGTTGAGTGAACTTGAGACTTATTCAACAAAAAGTAATATTATAAAAATGGTAGTTGGTAATAAAATTGATGTGGTGAGTTGCTGATATGCTAACAACATTGCTTCACTAATTATTGTTTTGGCTAGAATCAGCATACCTATAAGTTATTGAAAAATGAATCTTTCGATCATATAAGTACATAGAAAAAACCCATATGAATTGAGCATTGTGTAATCACATTTTTTTTATAGTAGTATTAGTAAAGATTCGATTTGTTACTCTACCCATTCACATTTTCAGGAAAAAAGGGAAGTTTCCAGGGATGAAGCCATGAAATTTGCTAGGAGACACCAAACTTTGTATATTGAAGCCAGTGCAAAAACTAAAGATGGGGTACAATCTGCATTTGAGGAACTAGTATATAAGGTACTGCTCTGCTATTCAATAACTTTCAATGAATCCATAATTTTTTTTTTTTTAGATTATCCAAACACCCAGGCTTTGGGAATCATATGCAACGGATAATATTCACATTGGCAATAAGGAACAAACATCACAATCTGGTTGTGCCAGTTACTGCACTCTAGCCTAATGCCCTAGGTTTTGATATTCGGAGATTGAAATGTATTTTATCAATTTTAAACTAGCTAGGTTAACTATTTTGACCAAGTACTATATGGCAATTGTTCACATTAATATTGTTGTAATTTATAATACATAATGGAATGATTTATAGAATTGTGTGCATATTTACCACCATAACTTTCATCATAAGTTCGAGTTTTACACTCACACTGGAATATTTCTAAGGAAAGATCTTTTTCATTCAAAGCTAGTTACAATATTTCTCAGGTTGGAAGCATAAAATATCAAAATTTCAGTTTTTTATTGTATACCTAGGACTAACAATGTTTTCCTTGTCAGGGAATGAATCGTCTCATAAACTTCATTTACTGTAGTTTTAGGCTTCAGCTTGTATATATTTTAAATAAATGTTCCATAATTTTTTAGTTAGATATATTATTTTGTATTTATAAGGGAGTATGATGAAGAATAAAATTGTTGGCTACTTCCAGGTCTTTTATTCATTTTACCAATGAACAAGAACATGATAAACTCTTCCTTAATTCCTGTCTTTTAGACAATAACATCCTGGCTTCCAAGTTGTAAGTTTTGATTCCTCACTTCTACACTAATCCAATCTCATGTTTTCTCACTTTGTTTAGGCAGTCTGTTAAGAACGTCTCTCTTTCTCTGGAGGAGCTTTGCTTTTGTTTCTTGCAAAGATTCACTCTCAGGGGCATAGCAAACATGCAGAATGCCCCCATAAAATGATCTAGTGTCTAATAATCTTTTGGCTATTCGTGCAGACTGTATCCTCTCATATTGAACGTGGTAACATTCGGTGAACAATTCTGTTTCTACATTTGCAACAACGAATATTGCCAACACACGTCCATACTTGGAACAAAACCTTTTCAATTCATTACGAAGGTTTATTGAAGGGACACCGTATATGTTCAGATGTTGAGATTCTTGGTTAACAGTGTACACCTAGGAGAATAATCAGGTGAATATTCGTTTACCAATAATTTTTGTTGAGATTGTTATGGAGCAGAAATATATTACCTTTACTGCTGTGAGTCTGCGACCCTGCCGGTAGGCCGGTCGAGTCGAACAGACGGGTTGCTGTCTGTGGTGGGGCTTCATCTCTGCTTTATTCATTTCAAATTTTGATTTTTCGATCCAAGTAATTTATAATTTTTATTGAAATTCTAATCAAGACAAAACTTTTCCTTTTGTTTAGGTTTAGCACAACTTTGACAGATTCATATAACCCATAAATTCTGAGTTGTCAAGGCCTAGGCTTCTTCCTTTTCTAGACACGATAAAACGATAATTTACCTGTGAAGTTAAATCGTAATTGCTTGAAAGCTATGCTGATTAAGAGAAATTATGTAATATTTATCAAAAAAATTTACTGTTATTACATCGTAGCAAGCTTCGAATAGTTTCTACATTCTTGTCTTCTTGGCTGCTGATTACTGCGTTCCAGAGTAAACAGCCCACATGTACAAAAACTAGATGCGCAATTAAACAGTACAATGACCAAGACCTCTTGTCTAGACGACTAATTACAAAAACTGCAAAGACGGCAATAGGAGACGGGTTCAACCTTACCAACGCTCCAACTCATAGAGTCAAGAATGGACTGCTCAACAAAACACTAACATGCCGTGCATCACCTATGAACCATCGGTATTAGATCTACCACGTAAAACGTGGTCAATGCTTAACAGAATCAGAACTCAATACGGCAGATGTGCATACTCCTTACACAAATAGGGCGAGCAACCACATCCTCTCTGTGATTGCGGAGTAATCCAAACCATCAGACATATCACAGAGAATTGTACCATTCGATCATATAATGGGACCCGAGGACTTTTTGATCGCAACTCCAGAGTCGATTGATTATATAAATGGATTAGATGTACGTTTTTAACCTTTTGAAGTACGATGTAATGTTGTTTCTTTGTTCTGTGCGGAGTTGTATACATATGTTATGTTTTCTGTGTTCTGATTCTGGTAAAGTTTTGTTTCCCAGACTTTTTTCCTTCTATTATTTAACGTGTCAAATAGCCATACGATAAATAAATATATAAATGTCTGATGACGTCAAGGCATCACTGATGGAATAACTGTGAATTTCAGAACTCGCCTATTCGCCCGAAAACACGAAATGGCAAATGACAAACGTCAAATAAACGTCATCAATGTCATAATAGATCATCCTATCCTTCAATCTTTCATCATCGTCTGAAAAATATGAAAAAAGGCCAATAGTAGTTATTTTTTGAGTAAATCTTTTAGATGAAACTGAGAACTGTTTGTTTGCAGTTCATTTATAATTCATCAGTTGTAACTTTAGAAATCGAGTAGAGTTATGCTCAATATACGCAGTGGCTGCTCTGGGGGTGAGAAACCACTTTGTCATTTTTCGTTCCCATTTTTTTCTATAGTCAAAAATTGACTAGATTTTCCGCATAATCCAACAGGTGAAAATGTGATTGACTGTGCCTACCCTTCTACAACTATTTATGATATCAAAGTGACTTGACTGTCAGTGTAATATTAATTACAGGATCTCGGGAAAACAAAAAGGTTGGTCGTGCCACTTCTACCATGAGCGTACCGGGCAATGATTACTTCCTCAAAATTCAAAACAACTGTCCTTCACCAGCTATGTCAACATTGACACTTACTCCAGGACGACTAATTAACATTGACCAGGATATAGAAAACATCAGAGCATCAAGACAGGACAATCCAATTGTTCAGGTAAAAGAGAAAGATGACACAACACAAATGAAATCAATATTCACCGTGTTTTGATTTTTTATATTGTTAAAATGATAACTGAGGTGAATCAATGGCTATCATATGGCTATGAGTATGTAATTATTAAGTTTCATTGTATTATGAAAAAAAAGTACAAATCAATACTGTTGATATTTCAATCATTAAAGAATGTTTCTTCATGAAGCAATTTCTCTGACAGAGGTTTTGGTTTACAGCAAATTATTGCCAGTAGAGAAAGTCTCATAGATACTCTGGATACTGAAGAGGATTCTGATGACGCCAATCTAATGTCAAAGGTAAGAAGCAGTTTGAATTATGTGAAAGCAAAACTTTGCTTCACTGGAAATCTGGAACGAGAGCTCTCCCACAGTGGAGTTACTTACATTGTTTTTTTTTCAGGAATTATCTTTGGACCTAGATGTGGATCCATTGTCCCTTCCAGAAGTGCATCAGCACATGATAAGAAGTCCACCTCCAACTCACTGGCCAAGATCTCCCAATTTTAGGGCTTTCATGTCTCCTCATGAAGACGAAATGATCTCAGTTGAAGTAAACGTAAGTTTTAGTGTTGGAGTATATTCTTTCAACAATTGTCATCTTAAGCCATGAGATGTTGATTACAGGTACATGCAGAGGCATTATTTTTTTGAAAAGATCCAAGAAATTTCTGTTCCCAATTTCATCTTTGGTTCTTTCATGGGTAATACTTCGGTTGCTATGAGAACCTTATTTTTGAATTTTTTTTTGTGTATGTAACATTTTCGGCGGTCTCCTCTATTTTCGGAGTTACAGGTCCATTTTGTTGTCAAACCACAATTTTTCACATCAATTTTCGGTTTTTTGAACACACAAAATCCAAGAAACTACTGTTCGCAATTTCATCTTTGGTTCTTTCATAGGTAATACTTCGGTTGCTATGAGAACCTTTTTTTTTTAAATTTTTTTGTGGAGCTCAGGTAATTCGGTCTTTTCTACAAAAAATTCTTATAACATTTTCGGCGGTCTTCTCTATTTTCGGAGATACAGGTCCAGTTTGTTGTAAAACCACAATTTTTCACATCAATTTTCGTTTTTTTGAACACACAAAATCCAAGAAATTACTGTTCACAATCTCATCTTTGGTTGTTTCATAGGTAATACTTCGGTTGCTATGAGAACCTTTCTTTTGATTTTTTTTTTGTGGAACTCGGGTAATTCGGTCTTTTCTACAAAAAATTCTTATAACATTTTCGGCGGTCTCCTCTATTTTCGGAGATACAGGTCCATTTTGTTGTAAAACCACAATTTTTCACATCAATTTTCGGTTTTTTGAACACACAAAATCCAAGAAATTACTGTTCACAATTTCATCTTTGGTTCTTTCATAGGTAATACTTCGGTTGCTATGAGAACCTTTTTTTTGTTTTTTTTTTGTGGAACTCTGGTAATTCCGTCTTTTCTACAAAAAATCCTTATAACATTTTCGGCGGTATCTCCTATTTTCGGAGATACAGGTCCATTTTGTTGTAAAACCACAATTTTTCACATCAATTTTCGGTTTTTTGAACACACAAAATCCAAGAAATTACTGTTCACAATTTCATCTTTGGTTCTTTCATAAGTAATACTTCGGTTGCTATGAGAACCATTTTTTGTTTTTTTTTGTGGAACTCTGGTAATTCGGTCTTTTCTACAAAAAATCCTTATAACATTTTCGGCGGTCTCCTCTATTTTCGGAGATACAGTTCCATTTTGTTGTAAAACCACAATTTTTCACATCAATTTTCGGTTTTTTGAACACACAAAATCCAGGAAATTACTGTTCACAATTTCATCTTTGGTTCTTTCATAGGTAATACTTCGGTTGAATTTTTTTTTGTGGAACTCAGGTAATTCGGTCTCTTCTACAAAAAATTCTTATAAAATTTTCGGCGGTATCTCCTATTTTCGGAGATACAGGTCCATTTTGTTGTAAAACCACAATTTTTCACATCAATTTTCGTTTTTTTGAACACACAAAATCCAAGAAATTACTGATCACAATTTCATCTTTGGTTCTTTCATAGGTAATACTTCGGTTGCTATGATAACCTTTTTTTTGAATTTTTTTTTGTGGAACTCAGGTAATTCGGTCTTTTCTACGGAAAATTCTTATAACATTTTCGGCGGTCTCCCCTATTTTCGGAGATACAGGTCCATTTTGTTGTAAAACCACAATTTTTTACATTAATTTTCTGTTTTTTGAACACACAAAATATATCCTTTTTTCATCAAAATATCACACAATCCTCATTTACTCCTGTTCAACGTTTTCTAAGCAGACAAAACCATTATTGTTTCAAAAAATTAATTTTTTTTCAAAACATCAAGATTTTGTTGGAATGTCATAGCTCAATACTGATTTATTTTCGATGTTGCCGGTGTTACCGCATTGTTATTATTGAAAACTGAACATATTTATGTTGACCTGGAAGAAGGGTAAATTATTTGAAACAATAATGGTTATGTCTGCCTCAAAATATTACAAACAAGTAAATAATGACTTGTGTGATGTTTTCATGAAAAGGACAAATTTCGTGTGTTCAAACAACAGAAAGTTGATGTGAAAAATTGTGAAGTTTCACAACAATATGGACCTGTATCTCCAAAAATAAAAAAACTGTATTAGGGATTTTTTGTAGAGACCGAATTACGTAAAAAAAGGTGCTCATAGTGATCGAAGTATTTGCTTCACTCAATGCAACAGCAATTTCTATAGACATATCTGATTCCAAGGGAAACATCATTTTTTGAACTCTCCCGTACTTTCACACTTTGTTGAATCATCCAGCTTCATTATGAAAATATTGAGAGCTCATAATTGAAAATTATATTATTGTAACAATTCCTGGAAAAATTAAAAAAATTGGTGTTGGAATTTCATAGCATTGTACAAGATGATTCTGTGTTGATAATATTGAAACTCATTTTCATTCTCCAATATTATAGGAAACCAAAGACTCCAAATCGACTGATCTGAAATCTAAGCATTCCAGCTGGGAAGGAACAGATCTGTCCCCATTAAAATCCTTCACCAAATCTCACCTCTACCAGGATCGCTTCTCATTACGATCCACCCCAGAGGACAGCGTCCACTTGATGGCAGAAGACTGAAATTTATCGAAAGTATGGTTCTCGTTCAAGTCGTTTTGTTCTGAAGTTTTGACAAATTTGAAATTGAAGTTTAGTAAGATCCCTAAGATTCCTTAACAAGACAACGATATTTGAAATTGCGGTTCATTCGTTGTTGATGGCTTGTTTTCTTCAGAAATGACCCCTTTAATGTTGATGAATTTTCGCAATGCGGTCTCATATCTGGTTGGGAGAATTTTTTCAATATTTTCGAATGAAAGCATGCCTCGTCCATGTTATAATTATTTCAGCTATTCAATGCACAAAAATCACGGCATTTGATAATTTTCTTCGATTATTTTTTTCACTTGTCAAAATGTGACGTTTTTGGCATTTCAACCAATGGTAGCGGGTAATTCTATGGTTATTCTAGCCAATCATTGGGTATTATACTGATAAAACTGCCTGGTCCTTTCGATAAAACGTTGTTTACCTTTGAACTGTCAAAACTATACGGTTTACCGCGTCGATTCTATTGAACTTGGCTCATATATAAATTATCATGAATGAAGAGTTACCTTTTCATTAATAGTCATTCACTTTTCACTTTTTCAGCATAATAATAACATAACCCATTTCAATGAACACTCAAACACGTAAACAGCTCATAACCCCAACTTTATGACAGATATAGCGAACGACCGATTCAAATATTTAAGGTTTCCTTAACTCAAATGAAGATGGCGTACAATCAGTTTTTATTGAATACAATTCATTTTTTGTTGTATGAGAAGAAACCGTTGTATGAAGATTTTGATACAACGACGTAACGAATGATTTTATGTTCCTTCTGGCGCGATTTTCATTTCATAAGAAATTTACAATTATCAACCTCGTACGCCATCTCTTGGTATCGTCAGCAAGCATTATCATATGCACTGCGTAAGCATCATATCTCTTCTGGATCATAGATGGCATACATCGTTGTTTGAAATTTAAAATTTGTAAAATTTTCACCTATTCTCCGTTCCTTCTTGTGCAAATGAAATACTAATCAATTGAATTGTTCTTCCTTCTATTTGTTCAAAAAATAATCTCTCCAAATACAACTCGTTCTTCAAATTTAATAACATAAATTTCGAAATTTTCGAAGCACTCAAACTTCTTTATTTTGAGGCAAAAGCATTCAAACAAACCGAATTAGATGAAAAAAATCCTTCGTCCTACGGACTCGTTATTTTATCAATCGGTTTGTTTTCATACTTTTGCCAAATAAAAATTTTTTTGTGAAAATGAAAATTTATCGAATAAATTTGAAGGACTCGTAGATAGTCATCGCCAAACGGCAATAACAAGTTGATGATTATAATTACAAACAATTCATTCATAATCAAGAAAGAAAACAACTTTGAAGAAATATCATCCAAAAAGATGAAAACTACCCAGTTTGTTCTCAACATATGTCGTTTCTTACTTTTTGATTTCACATATAGCTCCTTTCACACATTTTCATCGGTTACACAAATTGCCAAGAGATGGCAATCAAATCAGAAACAGAAGTGGGATTCTTTTGACGATGTCATAGTTCACTAATATTTTAATTTTTATTTCAAAGCCTTAACTTGAATATCCAGTATAAACTATTATTGTTAACACTATTTCGAAGATCCATCAGCTTTCTGTCAACATTTCAGTCAAACTGTCAAAAAAATCTATATCTACCCTTAGGAAAAAAAGGTGACGGAAATATCGCCATTATAGTGTACGATATATACCATTGGGTATAACGGAGTTTTTATTCTGTTCAGCTTAACAGATGTCGCTTGTATTCAGTTGATAAGTAGGGTATGCAAAATGAGGGTGTCCCTTAAGAAATCTTGACTATTAGAATAACTACTTCTCTTCGGGCTTGAAGGCCGTCGTTTTTGAAATTTCTTCCTGACGTTTCGCTAGCGCGAGTGGCCAGCTTCTTCAGAGGCTTACTCATTTCCGATGACTGAACGTTTCGATTTCACAAGTCGTATTTATATTGATTCAGGTAGTCTGGAGTGTTAATTACTTTTGTGGGGTTCGGGGAATAATCATCATTATTAGTTGCCGCACTTCCTGCCGTGATTTTATTAGTTATTCTTGATTTCCTCAGAATGGGATTCCAAATTCTGTTTAGATTCATGCAGAAATCAAGAATAACTAATAAAATCACGGCAGGTAGTGCGGCAACTAATAATGATGATTATTCCCCGAACCCGACAGAAGTAATTTACACTCCAGACTACCTGCATCAATATAAATACGACTTGAGAAATCGAAACGTTTAGTCATCGGAAATGAGTAAGCCTCTGAAGAAGCTGGCCGTTAGCGAAACTTCAGGAAGAAACTGCAAAGAACGACGGCCTTCAAGCCCGAAGAGAAGTAGTTATACTAATAACCTCGGCCGATAAGGCCTTAACCATTTTGTCAAATCTTGACTATTTTTGAAATAGGTTTTCATCGAATATTTCATGACTAGATTGTTCATGGATGGTAGTTGAACAACAGACTGGTTTGAGTTCTCAAAAAATCGAGTTTTACTCGGTTCAATTGATTATGATTCTACTGAAAATCGCTCTAAACTTGCATACTAAAGTAATATGTAGTTGGTGTATGATTTTTTTCATATCAGAACCTGTTCTGAAAAGAATCCTTGAAACAAATATATTTTAATAACGAAATAAATACAATCCAAATGGTTTGAGCTGAATCTGAACCATGGTTGAGTGGAAGAATAGCGTTTCGCTAAACTCCGCCACGTAAAATAAAGACCATTTATTATTATTATTATTATTTTAGTTGAGAAATCGAATAAACCTGATGTGCATATAAAAATCCAAAATATGTGAATTCCCACAAAAATTCAACTCGTCTTAAATTTCAATAATCATAGGTTGATTGAATTTGAAAGGTCTTGTCTGTATTCGTGACAAGGCCCTGTCTATCATTTGCCATAATATCATTCCTGTGAGCATAAAATTAGCAGAATGTCTAGTTTGACAACCTTCAAATCGACTGTTTGGTATTTTTTCTGAAATTCAACAAAATGGTAAAATTGATATTTGGCAATGCATTTATTCATCAGAAGAATCAAATTCCGGTGGATACAAAAAATGTGTAAACTTCGCATCCAACGTCGGTCTGTCAACTCTAGGGCGCAGATCGTCTCGAATTCAAAATCGGATTATATGAAAAAACTGTTTCAGGTAAATAGCTGTCCGTTTTTATAGAAATTTTGCGTGAACATTATCATAATAAACCACATTTACTACTTTCTCGTCCCATTCATAACTTTTTCCACAATTATTTATCCCGTTTATTCATTTAAAAACTTGATTTAAAATTCGCGATTTCATAACTCACGGTTTTCTGGTTTTGGAGATGTTACTTTCAGAAGAAAGGATAACGCCGTATTTTTTGTGGAACAATATACCTAAATTTGTCAAAAGTAAAATAAACTTGTCTACCCATTTCGTAATATGGGTTCTTCATTACTTTTGACTGTTTTGAAAAATCAGCAGTATCGAATGCCATCGATGTCAAACATACTACACAGTTGAAGCAACTAGCTGATACATCTCGAAAACCTGTGCTTTTTGAATCAGATATCTACAGTAGAGAAATTTTAAAACCCAGAAACTTGAGCCGAGGGACATATATCACAATTCTTGGCTATGAGAACTAGAAGAATGGAAAATAATTATTGTTTACGTGATCTTGACTGGTTGAAACTGTTTGTGGTCTCGGTGGTGTAGTAATTAGCATATCTGCCTATCAAGCGGAAGGCCGGGGTTCGAATCCTCACCGGGCCACTGTGCTGGGTAATCGCACGTTGAAAGGTAAGGCCTCGTTGATCCATTGCTCGCACAAGTTTCGACTTCTGAGGGTTGACGTTCGTCATCTGGTTAACGAAAACTAACAACAATTGCGAACAATCAAAGCAGATGTGGGGAATTTTAGGCCTACTGACGTAATACTGACGTATTAAGGCACCACGGGCTATAAGAATTCTGAGAATAGTGATATGGAATGGTGTGATGACTTTCCTCGATAGAGGCAGCCCAAACAGTTCATTGAGAGACAGACTGAATTTATAACATAACCTCTCAACGAAACTTGTAAGAATACTATACAGTTTTCTGTGAAATTTTCAATATACTTGACCGGAAGGTAAAGGGGATACAATAATATACCAGCTAACTGCACACTTTTGGATGAATCAGGATATGAGCAGACCAAGAGAAGATATGAGGTTACTGCCAAGAAGACATGGAAATAATTGTCATATGTCAGTGTCAAAGTCTATAGTAACTGCAGTTTACCATACTTGAGAAGAACAAACAAAAGTGGAAAGACCATTATCAAATCTACGACAAATTATTGAGGGAGTGAAGATTCATGAAGTGTTTCGAACGACTATTAGGGATCAAAATCTAGTCGGAGGTCTCAAGTTTTCTCTTAGCCATTTGAGATGGTTCACGTATCAAAACATACTGTATTGCGTTCTCTCGTTTCCAATTAAAAAATTGATACAAGAATACAAGACCAACCATCCAAGCCAGCTTATTTCTGACAAAAAAAATCAAGAAGTATAAAAAACAGTGTAGGCTTCCACAGACAGTGTCTAACAAGTTACTAGATCTTTTCTGGTAACTCGTTTATTGGCCTGAAGTTTCCACAACTCGTACTGCATAAAAAACAGGCACAAAAATCTCCAGAACATGTCTAACTATCCGAAAGCAGTCAGTAAATTCGAAAAAATTGATACCAAAGGTCGTTATGGTAGAGGCTTCATAGATACATTGTATCTATTGTATTGATCGTACATCTACGGTTTACGTTTCCTCCGTTACCCTTCATAACCCTCTGTGTGGCCCGTTTCAGACCCTCGACCATCACAAACTCATAAGCAGCGCCAGCACGTACGAAACGTTGATTTCGCAGACGAAACCGTGCGGCGATCAGCAAGAAACCGCCGCGAAAAAAACGAAACCCGCGATAGGCCGTCACAAGTTCCACAAAGAAACCGAAGACGCTCTCAAAAAGCACATCACGGAAGAATTCAACGCCGCCTTCGCCTACCTCTCCATGGCCTGCTATTTCGGACGGACCGACGTGGCGCTGCCCGGTTGCCAGGGCTTCTTCATGAACATGTATGCCGAAGAACTCGACCACGCCCTCGTCATAGCCAACTACGTGCTGATGAGGGGAGCGCGCGTAGTGCTGTCCTCTATCCGCGTGCCCGAGAACCAAGACTGGAAGTCGCCGGAGAACGCTCTGAGCTCCGCTCTGAACATGGAGAAGAGCATCAAGGAGAAGTTGGGCGCCGTCTTCGAGGTGGCCGAGAAGCACAAGGACCTCCAGGTGATGGACTTGATTTCGACGCAGTTCGAAGAGGAGCAGAACAGGGCTATATGCGAGCTGGCTAGGTTGGTGGCTCGTGTCAAGATGGCCGACGATACGGTAGGGGAGTACCTGTTTGATAGGATGGTTTATGATTCGTTCGTGGCCAATAAGAAGGGTAATTTGATGTACAAGCGAGCTTTGGAGGAGGAGCGTTCGTATGAAGTATATAAATGAACAAAAAAAATGATCGCCTTTTATTTGCTGTTTTTTTGGCTAGAATAATACAGGGTATTTCTGAAATTGTGGTACGAATTTCAGAAGTGATTCCTGGTCATATTCTATAAAGAGTAGTTCCCATACAGTCAGGTCTATAAAGTGTGCAACAAATCAGTATACAGGGCAAGAAAATATCAATTTTTTTCAAGAATAATGTACACCTATTTTAAAGAATATAGGATAATTTCATGAGGAAAAGTTGTTGAGAAATGAATTTTTTCCCTAATATGGAGTCTCAGCTAAAAACTCAAAAAAAATTTTTTTTTTCAAATCATCCCCGTATGACGAATCAAAATTCTGATTAGTACGTATCAAGAGTCAAATCAATTTCGAATAATTATCAACGAACTTTAGCAAATTTTTGAAATTCATATGCTTTTTTTTTCTTCCTTAGTTTATTTGGTAAGTCTCAACTTTATCTTTGTTGCAATAATATTTAACATAACTCTAGAACTTCTCAATTACCCTTTTCAACAAGGTAACTGATCTACTAATAATACTGTGATTTGGTTATGGCTACTTTCAATATGTGCAAATCAGATTTTTAACTTTTTATACGGGGATAATTGAAAAAATAGATCAATTTCAGAGTTTTAGGTTAAGACTTCATATTTGGACAAAGCTCCTTTTCCTCAATAACTTTGTCTCACTTTGTCTCATGATATTTTCCCATATTTTTCAAAATAGGGGTACCTTATCCTTGAACGAAATTAACATTTTTTTGTCCTGCCTTGTATACTGCTTGACCGAATGCCAGTCTAAATGCATGTATGTCAGTCAGGGTTGGGCTGATAAAAATCAAGTGATTAAAATCATGATTTGAATTGCTTAATTTTTAAAATTAAAATCATGATTCAAATCAATTTTTGTTTTTTTTATTCAGAACCAGATAACAACATAATATAAAAGTTTTCTCGAAGATCAAAAGGAGTATCTGCTTTTAGCAAAAACAACAAAAAAGAAGTACATAATTCCAAATGTTTAAACTAAACGTAACACCTAAATTTTATTACTGTATATTTTCAGTCTATTCATTTTCGTTATACAATTGAAACAAAAACACGAGTTTCCCTCCTTTTTCTATGCCTAATCTGTTTCTAATATCCGAGTGTGTACAACTAGCGAAATGCGTGAAATTGTTGGGCAACGTCAATCTATAGGTTAGGAAGGAAAACAAAAGCCTCGACAGGAATATTCTTGCAAAAGGCACAAAAAACGCGTTCGTATTCGTGGCTCACTCGGCACTGTATAGCGAGTGTATAGAACAGAAGGAAAACAAATCGCGACAAGAATTTTCTTGCAAGAAGCGCGACAAATGCGTTATCACAAGTTTTTGAGACGCAAATTGTATTAAAATACATTGAAATAATTAACAATAATTTCAAAGAACCAAAATGTTTAAATTTTATATTCAAATTAAAAAAATCAAATAAATCGTGATTTTTTTTTAAAAATCTATGATTTTTGATTTTTTCACTAAATATCAGATTTTGCCCCACCCTGATGTCAGTTATTGAACATGCACAAACTTATCTAAATTTCGATTTTAGTACTAATACAAAAAAATCCCATTTGTTGAACATCCCATGGACCTCACTGTATATTAATTATTTCACGGTTTTACAGATAAAGGGTGTTGTCAGTGAAAATATACGTTTTAGTAAATATTTCGGAATCTCGACATATTCAATAAAATCGAAAACAATTATACCTAATATATCACCTTTTTTGCAGAAAAAATGAAGACAGTCTGAAAAGATCCGAATATCATTGAGAAGTTTCCTTCCTGTATTGACTTTTTTTAAATTCCATACAACCCATTCCCTATTTATGCACCAATGACTTTGCACTCATCTATTTTGATGAAATCAATAACGTTATAATATATCAGAATATCCGACAAATAAAAACCCCCCAACATCCTGTATCTCTGACACTAAGGAGTTTTGAATATATGCTCATAGCCCTAACTTTTGTCCATGAAATATGACAAGGAATCGTCTTTTGCAATTGATGGCAGTACTCAGGAAACACTCTGTATATACCACAAGACCTCGAAATTTTTTCGTATAATTCTTTAAACATAAACCTTGCTAATTGGCGATTGCATCAGAGCAACCGGATGGTTTCATTTATTGCTTTTTGCTCGATTGTTATTGCTTAAAAATAAAATGTTCGGATTACAAAAAAAAATAGAAATATATACAAACACATTTCCTAGGCAAGATGTATTGGTAAAAACTATTTATTCAAATAATTTAAGCTGCATACAGTATATTTTGGTGTCCTGGATCTTTTTACGTATTTGATAAAAAAGGGGAAAAAAGACGTCTTCAGACCATAGGCCTTCCTATGCTTCTAGTTCTTGGTTCGAAAAATTGACATTCACGGTCAATTTCGTGAGGCCTTCACAATTTTGAGATCCAGGTATCGAATTTTATGATTTAATGATTTTTTCATGCTATAAATATATTTAAAAAAAATGTTTTTTTGGAACTTTCCAATATTTTTTTAGAAAAGTTTCTGTTAAATTTTGTACTTTAATGGGTTCAAATCAACTTCCGTTAACCAGCTGACGCCTCCTTGACCACTCAGAATTCGAGACGTGTACGAGCAATGCATTAACGATGCCTTATCTGTTTATGTACTGTCGCTTTGATTTTTTCTACTTTTCATTATTTTTCAGAAATTTCCCTCTTGATTTGAACGAATTGAATTTTGATATATTCAAGGCTCACGCGTTATATTTTATCCAGAAAATATTTTTATTGATCTGTTGGCAGATTTGTATTATCGGAAGTAAAAAACAATTCACTTTTCAAGTGAAAGTAGAGTTCAGTCTACGGAAGTTTATTCTTTCGAGGTTTCATCCAAAAAAATGTCGAAGGTGAGGTTCGCAGTAGCTCGTGGCACCTGTATTTTGGCTCACTTTTCAGGTACTATATTGTTCCTGTGAGTACACATTTTTTTTCTCGAAATAATTTCATCATGTTCCCTCCTACACTAGGCCCAATCGACCAAAATGCTTGCATTTCCGTAATTTTGAAAATTTTGATTTATTTCGTCTAATAATTTAAGATACAATCCCTCGATCTGCGGTCTCGGGATTTTATCAAATTATCATACACTCGAGTCATTTGCTAAGCAAAATTCACAAAAAACATGGATGCACACACATCTCAACCGATTAAACTACTGCATGAGGGTTTTTCACCTGAACATTTTGCGACCTTCAACACACCTAGAAGAATAATAATGAAAAATTATCAGAGGATATTCTTCCAGTTCTATTTCAAAGAATACAAGCTACCACAACAGGATCGAATGAACTTCAAAAAACTCGAATGTGTATTTTCAAATTTGTCAGTGATGAGAACAAAATGAATGTGTAGAATTTTATTTATTGTTCAGGTTGATTCAGCATTCCTTAAACGGTGATGATTTTTTGTTATTTTCTAGTCTAATATACCGAATCGTTTACTTTCTATTAATAGATTTTATTTATATGCGAAGAAAATGTATCTTAATGCAAACTCTTTGATGTACTGTTTTCAGTATTATTTGTTGTACATTTTTGGGAATTAATATTACAAAATCATTTTTTTCAAGATGCATCAAATGTATCTTAATTCTTTTCGAGGTGAAGTAATCCAATTATAAGGAACTGATTTTGGAAATGGTTTCTTACGTCTGTATTCGATCGCCCGTTGATATTTGAAACAAAGGATTGGTTTCATTCTGAGAATAATCATAATTGTTGAAATTTATAAATTCTTTATGCTACATTTACGCAGCTATATATATTTTCAGAATTGAACCTGAATCCATTTTTGCCTTGTTATGAGTGATTTGAGATACTTCACCTGAATCAATTCCTTATGGACATAACTTTAGTGTTAGTTCAAAGAACATGTCCGAATATTCCTAGTTGTGTTCTATACACTACAAAAGAGATCTCAGAAACTTTAAAGTAATTTTTGCATGAAGCCTTTCTATAGAATTTTGGCTATGCACTTGAAATTTGAGAAAAAGTAATAAAACTGTAATTTTTCGATATAGTCCAGTAAATGAAGGGACGAACCTGTGAATAAGTCTTTGAATTCTTCACTTGTGGCTCAATTTGTAGGTCGTCACAGATGTTTTCAAAGGACCGAAAACTTAACACGATTGCGTTCATGGCAATGGCATGACAAAAATGACCCTTATCACTTTTTTCCGAAAACTCAACAGTTTTCGAGATAAAGGGACCCAAAACTCTCCTCATTTCAGCTGCCGCTTTTTCTGTAGGAATTCTGTTGTCTATGCATTCGCTTGGAGGCGGGCGGACGAATTGTTTCATAACTCAGGCAATACCTGACATTTTTCAATGATTCAAAGTTCAATATAATGAGGAAACCCGCAGCTATCATTCCATGTATTCCGAAGTTCTTTCTTATTTGGCAAAAAGATTTAATAAGCTGTGAAAGTTTTTTTCCGCACCATTTCGACACTGTTTCATTAATTTGTTTACATTTTTTCAAAAATAGTCTTTTATCGGAAATGGGTCTAGAATAATCTCTGAATTTTTTTGTACTTTCCCCGCTATCTAATGAATGATCCATTTGTTTATTTACATTTTTCATGCGATTTCGGAGTTATGTAGAATCTGCGTAACATATGTTCAATTCTCCTCATTTCCGGAAAATAATCACACTATTATAAAAAATATATGTGTATTCGGAAACTAGAGCATCTTGGCTTCAAAACAATGTGCATGGCAAGTCGATAAAATGGCTAATAATTCTTTAATTCGCGGTTGTTCCGCAGATTGTAAATAAACAAATGGATCATTTATTAGAACTCGGGGAAAGTACAAAAAAAAATTCAGAGATCATTCAAGACCCCCAAGTACCCATTATAAAGAAAAATTTCCGATAATAGACTATTTTTGAAAAAAATGTAAACAAATTAATGATTAGTGTCGAAATGGTTCGGAAAAAAACTTTCACAGCTTATTAAATCTTTTTGCCAAATAAGAAAGAACTTCGAAATACATGGAATGATAGCTACGGGTTTCCTCATTACCTTGAACTTTGAGTCATTGAAAAATGTCAGGTTTTGCCTGAATTATGAAACAATTCGTCCGCCCGCCTCCAAGCGAATGCATAGACAACATAATTCATATAGAAAAAGCGGCAGCTGAAATGAGGAGAGTTTTGGGTCCCTTTATCTCGAAAACTGTTGAGTTTTCGGAAAAAATGATAGGGGGTAATTTTTGTAGATAATAAGACGATCTTTAATTTTTGTATGAACGAAAATTCTCTAATTCGTATATTTAGCTAGATATTGTCGGGAAACCCATTTTTCTGGGTTTGGGGGGCCATTTTCGGCCATTGCCATGAACGCAATCGTGTTAAGTTTTGGGTCCTTTGAAAACATCTGTGACGACCTACAAATTGAGCCACAAGTGAAGAACGCATAGACTTGTTCACAGCTTTCCCTAGTTTCGGATCTTCATTTACTGGACTAATATAGTATAAAACTGTATTGATATTTTGACGAAAGATTCACATATAAAACCAATAACTTATCATCGTTTTCAAATTTCTCAAAAAATGTCCGCAACAAACACAGGTCTTCTATTTGGTAAATACTTGTCTCTGTATCAATTTCTGACTATTTCACTTTGTATATAGAGAATGCATTTCAAATTATGTGCTTGATGAAATATTTTTATTCGAATATTTGATTAAAAGTGGGCACTAATTGTATTTCAACTTTTAGAATTCCAAAGCATATTACGGTACGATATTTATAAAAAGGTGCTTTATTGAATATATTGATATAAATATTTGTGAATCTGTTCGATTTTATACGAAAGCGTAGAAGTGCCACTAGAGAAAATAAAAATCCACTTCGACTTTGAAGTTGAATTTTCGACTTTTTTCTCGAAATTTCGACTTTAAAGTCGAAATTTCGACATTAAAGTCGAAAGATGATTCACTTCGACTTTTAAGTCGACATTTTGACTTTTTTTCGAAATTTCGACTTTAATGTCGAAATTTCGACTCTAAAGTCAAAATTTCGAGAAAAAAGTCGAAATTTCGACTGAAAAGTCGAAGTGCATCATCTTTCGACTTCACTGTCAAAATTTCGACTCTAAAGTCGAAGTCGATTTTTATTTTCTCTTGTGGCACTTCTACGCTTTCGTAATTTTACGTTTGTACTGAGTTGGAATTGATTGTTACGAAATTTGAAATTTTATGCACCAAATTCAGAATTATATTATCGCATGTTCTAGATTATGTACACCAAGTGTTTGAGAATTCTATTGTTTTTTCTACAGGGTAAATGTTACGAAATGCTTATATATAATATACAAGAGAGTAGGTTTACAGATTTTGTTAATTGATCGAATTGAAAATCTCACCAATTTGGCTCAGGTAGTTTTTTTTATTAATTGTTCCTTTATGTGATGTTCGTCATAGATTTAGTAAATGTAGGAACATATATTTTAGTGATGGATGTAGAAAATATTAGAGAAATTAGGTCAATCCATTTATTGTACAGATAATTTGTAGAAGTGGGCATAATCCATATATATTTTTGGTGTGATAGAGAATTATCTATCCAATAGCGTCTACTTGAGGTAACCTTTTTTTTTATTGAAAGAGTATTTGAAGCTACTGAACTGATCTGAAAAGTTCCTTGACTGTGCGTGGGATTGAAGCCTGAAACATCGTTTTTCCTAATATTTAAAAGAGTTCCAAGGGTCCCTCATCAATATGATTTGATTTTTTGCTGAGTATATTTTAATTATACAATATATTGTACTGGTGCTATTATCATAACTTATCGGCGATGGTGGAGTTTGAAAAGCTTCTGCTAGAGTTTATCTCGAGAGTTATTTGAAAAATTTACTGGTGATGTTTGAAACTATTACTGTTTCAACTATTTTTATGGTTAGCCTTGCCTAAGCAATGTTATTTGCTGTGAGACAAAAATTCAGTTGCAAAATTAAAAATACTAATTTTTCAGTTTTCAGAATCAGCCTCCTTAATAAATAACTCTGTAGATACATTAATATTTTCCACTTAATTTTGCCATTTGAACTCGTAGGCACAAATAACAATTAGTTCAGAAAATGAAGCTGAAAAAATGGTAAAACCTCGCAATTTTTTCGTCCAGCACCGATTTGTACAAACATTTGGGATTAGCTCATTACACCGTCTAGTTCATTATCTATATTGTGCCGTTGTACGCTTTTTGTTTTTTAGGGGTGAAAACTACCCCTAATTATCAAAAATTATAAAATAACATTAAAAACATAAATATGGGTAAAAATAGTTTGAATAATGATTGTTTCATGCCTTAGGATACAATTTCATAATCTTTCAACCTACCCTTGTTACAAACTACCCTTGAAAACTTTGAAATTTTTATAATGTCTTTGAACTTTATAATACACTGGTGAGAAATCAACGAAATATACACTCACACACGCGAGTAGATTTTCCTTCTTCTCTGTCTTCCAATATAACGGAAAAAGTGGAGCATAAACGTATAACGGCCGAATATACCGGTTATGTAGACTACGCTCCGAAGCGGGTGATTCAAATTTTCCAAAAAAAAAAATTGATCGGTTTTTTAAGCATAGCTCCTTCATTTTAGGTGATAGGAATTTTTTTTCAGAAACAATTACGCAGAGCTTTCTAAGAGCTATAAAACTATGTAAATAAAATAACTTAAGATCCCTTAATTTTTAAATGGGGAGAGTTTAAAGCGCTTGACTAAGGTGATGTTCGCTCGTAAATGTAGGTGTTAAACGGCTATATCTGGCCGAATATTCACTTTACAAAAAATGTAGACACGGGAAAAATTTTGTCATTCAAAATGCTACAATTCAGAACGGTATCGTTTTTTTCGTATCTTTAGTATTTTGAGAGATATAAGCAAAGGGTTAAAAACACGAAATTGAAAAAAAAACGTTTTCTCTTTAAACTCCAATCAGGCATTTTAAGTTGGTTAAACTTCGTATGTGTATTAATAGTACATATAAAAAGAGAATCACAGAAGGGTGGCGATCAATTTTAGTTGGGGGGTACTTTGGAGGTTGTTTTTGATCATAAGTCGGTCAATTTTCATGCTCGGAAGACATTTTTTATTTGTTTCAAAGCTCAAATTGAATACTTTAAAAAAGATTCTATGAGCTTTCTTCGATAAATGCAAATTTTTCTCGTTATTTCGCTTTAAATTTTCCAATTTATACATTTGACGAAAAAAGCTAAGCATTAATTTGCTGTATCTCAGTTCGTATGCATCGTAGGAAAATTATAAGGAAAGCTTTGTTTTTGTTTTTTCAAAAGCTACAATTTGCCTCTCTACACTTTTTTGATAAAATGCATAGTTTTAGAGTTATTTGCAAAAAACCAATTAAAAAAATCAATTTTTTTCGTAAAAAAACTTACTTTCATCTTCGAAAAACTCAAAAAATATTACTTTAGCGAAAAAAAACGTATGAAACGTTTTTTTCTTAGAATTACTTTTTTCCGTCGATTCCTTCAGTTAAAATGTAATGAAAATGTGATGAGGTGGCAACAACCCCCAAGGCTCTAGCGTACAGCGGCATGATATAGAAAATGATCCTTGAGCTATTCCCTACCTTCTGTGAAAATTTCAGGTGACTCCCTGCTAGACGAAAAAATTGCGAGCCAAAATGCTTCATTTCCTGAACTAAATATTGGAATACCTATTTTATTTTTGTTTTTTCATTAAGAGTTGGCTGCAGTGACAGATTTTTTGTACCATTTTTTTGCATCTGCTTTTGAAACAGGGAATACTTGAAGATAAACAAATCGTAATATATAAAAATTCATGCTCTGCGAGGTACTTTTTTCTATGTCATTTTATTCCATAAGTCAATACAAATCTTGAATAGAACGTGTCATCTATGTTAAACCCAGGATTTTTTCATTGTGACATTGACGAATTTAATGGGGCATACAATAAACGTAAATTATGGGTTTTACATGAAGTTTCCCATAATGTTTACATGGTTTGCAGATAAATATTTGCTTCAGATTCAAGAATTGCTTCTTTCGAAAGCAGCCTGTAGAAAAAAGTCTGAAAAATCTCGTCACTGCCGCCAGGTCTGTCTTGTCTGTTGATTGATATTTGCAAGCATAAATTCGATCTTTGAACAAGATTTTATATATGTAAATAAGCTGTTACACCATGTTTTTGATTTATGTTTACAAATTCGATGATAATTGAAGCTTCAAAAGCTAGTTTAGAAAAATGTTGCTAAGTATGTTGGGTATAAAGTTCGTTTGTGCAATTTGTTTATTTTATCTACGACTAAGTAGAGATACTATAATCGTCCGAGGGCGCTAAAATAACTGTGGTAACCTCAACGAAATTTTTCTATTAGATACCTTCAACAACTATTTAATAATTTTTTTAAGGTTTAAACCTACTTGCTATAGAAGTCCGCAAATTTTCCGAATTCACGTTCATTTATATTCAAGTGCCATCATGTGATGTTTCCACGTATCTCACAACAAACGAAAAGTTTGTTTTGAATCGTTTTTGTACCTGTTTGAAGACTTTATTTACAGCCATAACTAAATATTTTGCTCATGTAAGTTTCGAAAGAGTTGTTATGTCGACCCCATATATTGATGAATCGTAGATGAATTAAATAGTCAAAAATTATATGGTGTTTTTCTTTGGTTTCGCAACTCCGAAATTTATGTAAACTGGAACTCAAATCGAATCAAAATATACTTTATTGTCTGAAGATTTGCATCTTATTGACAAAGTCAAATAAATACAACTTAATCCCAGGTAGCACGGTGACGTCGAAATGACGTCTTTATTTGGTCAATCAATTGACCAACTGACGTCAGAAACTGACGACTCAGAGACTCTGAAAAGACGTCAAAATGTCACAGCCATAGGACGTCATCAGCAAGACGTCACCCTGACGTCTGAAAAAAAGACTATAAAAGACGTCATTTTGAGGAGCTCTACGACCCTTAGAAGACGTCAGTTTAATGACCAATAAATGACGTCTTTCAAAGGACTTCTACGGTCCCGTTTTTTTTTCACGGGAAAATTATTGGTTTTAGGGAAGTAGAGTAAAATGAACAGAAATACATTATTGAATTTATTATTTTTCAAAAATAAAAGCACAGGATGAATTATGGTGGATGTATGCTAATGTCCTCGAAATATCGTTTCTCAAAAAGCTGAACTACTTTACCAAATGCAAAAAAATTCAGAGAAAATCAATGGCATGGGAATACCTCTATGACAATCTGAAAATAATAAATACTTATGAAATAACAGCATTTGAATATAAGGAAATTACCTTGATCAAGAGTTTTCAATTTGTTTTTGAGAGATGTTTTCACAGGTGGTGGTCGTTCTACTTCAGATACATCAGAATCACTATCTGTTAGTTTTTGGAAAACATTTTTCGGCGTTTCCTACTAGAATCGTCCTCCAGATCAGTCTGTAGATCTGATGTTTGTTCAGATAATTTCAATTTAGTTCTGGCAGTTGGGTAATCATCTACAAAATAATTTCATATAATCACAAAGAAACACCTGAATGGGTGACTTATATAATTTGGAAGTATATTTATATTTATTCTTCACCATGCACCAAAAATTGTAGTAAACCCACCTTCATGATCAATTATCAGTGCATGAAATGATATATCTTATAAAAGTTTTCAAGGTAATACTTCGGACGCTATAAGGCACTTTGTTTTTTGGAAAAAAATTTGTTTTACTTAATTCGGTCTCCTCTACAATTTTTTCTTATAAAAAGTTTGAAAACGATTAAGTATGTAGTGTTTTGATAATAAGAAGGGCTAATTATGTGTGTTCAAAGAAATAAATTTGATGTGAAAAATTGTGAATAAGCTTACAACAAAATGGGCTTGTATCTTTGAAACCATACCGCCAAAATTTTTATTAGAAAAAATCGTAGAGGAGACCAAATTACGTAGGTACCACAGAAAATTTTTCCAAAAAAAAAGTGCCTCATAGCGACCGAAGTATTACCGTTTATAATTGTGAAAGAGAACCACGAATTTGTATTATCTTCTAAGATTTGGGTTCGATACACAAAATGATATTTTGTGGGCAGATAGCTACCTTTATTACAAATACTTCACTACTTTCAAAATCAAGGATGTTTTATTTATAAATAGTACTAACCTGTTTCATATAAGCATTGACTAATCGAATACACCTTCCAGTCTACTTCAGCCTCTACATTCCTGATGATATATTTAGCAAGTTTTCTGGTCTTTCAATCATGGTGGCCACAAGACTTCCCGCTTTCTGGCGTTAGCCAACTTTTATTCACAATGGCGACCCCTACGCCGTCATTCTCGGAGAACTCAACTACTACGTAGGGCATTATGTTGACTAGCTACCTTTATTACAAATACTTCACTACTTTCAAAATCAAGGATGTTTTATTTATAAATAGTACTAACCTGTTTCATATAAGCACCCAGGTAGCACAGGTTAGTGAAATGACGTCCTAATGACGTCCAATTTCAGTCATCATTGGTCCGTGACGTCCTCGACCACAGTGAGACCTTAAAATGACGTCATATGTCATGACGTCAAATTGACGTTTCGTGGACGTCATAATGACGTCCCCGCGAAGTCAAAGATTTGTTGTTCGAAAGTTGTCGACAAAAAGATTCGGTTACTGAGAATTGTTTAAAATTCGTGCTCTTGTCACCATTAATCCGAGAAGAATGATTACCTAAGTGCCGGTTGTATGACGCGTTCTGTAATATAAATGTAAAAGATGAAATGTGCTCCCATCAGCTGTGCTCAATTCTCTAGCATATCAAAAAGTCATCAAAATTTCCACCGAAAAGTGAAATTGAACATGTTTGGTGGTTTGAACAAGGAATCAAATCGCACTTAACATTGGGGCCTGCATGTGTACCGTAAAAACTCATAAGCGTCTAGGTATATATACGTCCCGACTGAATTTTTGATAAATAGTCGTTATGTCACTATTTTGTATGGTTATTCTGTTAAAACGTAAGGTTGGTTAATCAGGTTAGGAAAAGTTCGGTAGTAATTTACGCATTTTCAACTTAGTTTGCATGAGCTCTCTTGTTATTTGAACCTCCCGCCATCAACGTGACCAATCACTGAATTGCAGCCAGGACGTAAACGCTTCTAAAAACATGCCAAAAGCCGTGATAGCGGACAGCGTTGCCAATGTGAAAAATATTCCCCACGAATCAAAAACTCGAAATGACTTTCAATTAGAGGAACAGATTAAATGGGCTAATGTAGTGCCAGACCAAAATTTCAGACTACCGTCTATAATTAGTATACGTAGTGTTTGATAAATTCAAATTGTATGAGTCGTCTTTGCCATAATTCACAATGTCAAACAACGAATTGTTAGGTATGAAACATAAAATATTCATGTCTGGAAGTGAAAACATTTTCTCAAAAATTGGTCTGGAAATATCCGTACATGATATTGATATCTACCCATTTAATTGTTTCCAAGAACATTTTATTTTTGTTCTGTCACTAGGTGGTTGTCAAATATCCTCCGTTTAATTACTATGTCAAGTGAAATTTCCAATATAAAAAGTTAGTCAATGGGCAAATCTGAAAAAGTTCTTAACGTTCTTCAAAAATTTTGGTAGAATAAAATAATGGTTTCTTTGACATGGCAACTCTGTCACGATGACGTGGGTTATTCGTTTATTCAGTCTAAGATGTCTATATAATGGTGTTTCTAATGTTGCGATATTGTTTCAGACAAACCTGTGGACAAGGCGTGGTAGTTCATCAGTGGCCATGAGGGGCGCTGGTAATCAAAAATTTCTATTAATTTTCGTGATCACTCGATCCATGGAACACGCTGTTGCCAATTCTGATGTTTTTGTAAAAGTATAGAGAATTTATCGGGACTGGATATGTGAGGTTATTGAAAACAACAAAAGGCGACAAATTTGTGTTTAACTTAATGCGTTTTTTATTCCATGTAGTCTGAAAATAATTTCTCAGTTGGAATAAATTTGCATTGTGTTTCTACTGATCTGGACCAGAATTCGCAACGACATGGCCACTTGGCAACACAGGACTGTCATCTCCACTGCAAGAGTGCCGGTACCTGGCGGATTTTTTGCAGTACTACTACGCCTACATCATCAAATTTTTCATCAAGTTGGCCATATCGGTCGTCTGATTTGCTGACAATCTTTTATATGGAGTGAAAACACCAGTATATAGCCACCTTAATTCAGTCACTTCCGTTTCCGTAGTCCCGTACGTAGGATTCGGTCGTGGTCAGTCAAAATAATTTGATTTTTCATTTGTGTTGTAAACACTATGCTGCTTTTTGTTTGTGACAAATTTTTGTGGTACTGCTGCTGTTGTGCTGGTTTGTTTAGTTTTGGTCTCGGCCTAGTCAACATAATGCCCTACGTAGTAGTTGAGTTCTCCGAGAATGACGGCGTAGGGGTCGCCATTGTGAATAAAAGTTGGCTAACGCCAGAAACCCACATAGCAATCAGAAGCATATTCATAACTCGAGCACATGCTGAGGATATGTTTCAACTCATATTCCTCAAATAATATCCCTAGTATATTCCCAGCATAAGTACTTTACTGCTATGAATGTTCTTTTCATCATATCTGTCTAGGAATATTATAGCATATTCTAGGGATCTTGGGACACATTCCCGTAAATACTTCAAAGAATATTTGTTTTAAAAAATACGTAAATAACAATTCAACATTTACATTTTCGTGAACTAACCACTCAAATCAACCCCGTAACCTTACTTTTTAGAATCTATATTACATTCTAATACATTTTCAACTTGACTTTTAGTACAAACTGGCTAGGTTGAAATCCCAACTGTTGGTACTCCGTTAAAATCTTCCTGGCAGCACTGCATGCATGCGTGCGTGGCAAGTCGCAAGCTAAGCTTCCATTTTCCACACTTCTTGTTCTTTGTTTTTGTTGAAATTGAATGTTATCCACAATCAGTTTACCAGTTAAATTGTCTATTTCCAAAGAAGACATTTCATCAGTGTGTGTTCAGTGTTCTCTATTGTGGATTGTGCATATTCGATACCGATAGTGAAGTGTGGGGAAGTTATCGAAAAAAAAGTTAGGTTAGGGTAAGCTTTCTTCACAGCTCCTTTTATTCATAGAATAATATCTTGTATATCTATTTTAGATGCTGTTCAATGTAATAAGAGAACACAAAATGCCTGTGAAGATGGAATTATCCAAGAAATAAAGAGATGGTTAGCTAAAGCTAAAGAACGGGTTGAAAATGAATTAGAGAAAACTGGGATGAGGTGAGTTTTGAATTTTGGCCCCTTCCACTGTCCCAGTATACCTATATTTTCCAATGGAATATCTCATAAACCAGAAGTGATTTCCGATATTTACATTGCTCAAAGCAATATGTATGATTATCTATATTGATTATTCAGTATTTCAAATTTTTAATATTTCAAATAAATGAAATATTCCATTGTAACATGTATACCGGGACACCCGGTATATTGTTCTAATCCATTATATTTATAGGTCCCAAAATCAGCAGCGTTCCCAGGACACTGAAATAGAATAAAAAAACAATAATATGTGAATAAGAATTTCTTAGTAGTTTTTCATAAATATTTTATAAGTATTTGATGTCTTTTGTTTGAAGATAATCAAGGATGGCAATCATGCTTCAGAAAATGCCATGAACCTTTAAAGATAATGATGTTGCATTTCCTAGAGTCCCTCACCAAAATATATATTCATCTTGGACATATCCAGTTTGCACATATAGGGTATATTGAGCATATATATAGCATATGCTATGTTGGTGATATAGGTATATTCTGAGGATATTTGAATATATTCAGGGTATATATTTCAATCATATACGTAGCATATACTACTTGTGGCCAAAAAAATATACCTAGCATATTCTCAGCATATAGTAACCATATTCTGTGTATATGCTAGGGATATAATCTCAATATTCTTATGCGTTTAGGAATATGTTTAGCACATACTTGGTATATAATTTTGCTATGTGGGAAGCGGGAAGTCTTGTGGCCACCATTGAAAGACCAGAAAACTTGCTAAATATATCATCAGGAATGTAGAGGCTGAAGTAGACTGGAAGGTGTATTCGATTAGTCAATATGTAGATGCAAAGAAGTAATAAAAATGTATATATAAAACACTAATGTAAAATAACAGTCATAAATAATAAATTGTTAAAATATTCCTCCAAAATATAAGGTGTATCAACAAGTATGTGTTTTATCGCCTTTTTAGATTACAAGTCGGGATTGGAAGTCTAAAGGTATAAATCCTACTCATAAGTTGTTTGAGGTGTCCATGAAATTTCAGCCTATTATCAATGAATACATCGAGAAATTTTGTGTGCAATTTATTTTGCAATGTTTTCGATGGATTTAAAGATAGTAAATTAGCATCGCACCAGCTATTTTCACCTTCTCCAAGTCGGATGATATTATTTCATGTAGCTCCACTGAGTTTTTTCCTTCCACAATATCGTTGTATCATCATCCGCGAATAGAGTGAAACTACCAGATATGTCAATCATAGACAAGTCATTTATATATAACAAAAACAGAATGAGACCCAACACAGAACCCTGTGGTACGTCAGATTCAATGGCCCTGTTCTTCGAGAGTTCCTCTGTCCTCGCTATTTGACTCAGCCCTGAAAGGTACGATTCAAACCAAGTGTTCATCACACCTCATATTGATGAAGTTATTTTAGTAAAATTTCATGGTTGACGCAATCAAACGCCTTTGAAATATCAAAAAAAAAAAAAATGCGGCGGCCACTTCTCCAGAATTAATTTCAGAGTAAATTTCATATAAAACAGAGAAGAAAGCATCATTTGTATCCCTTTCCGCCTGAAACCCAAACTGGTGTTTGCTAATAATACGGTGCAGTTTTAAGAGTAACATACTTTGACCAATTTCTCAATAATTTTTGGCAAAGTTGGTATTAAGGAAATAATCAAGCTTTAGAATTTATATAAGGCCCTTCAAGGAGGACAGGAACTTCTACAAATAATATGGATTTTGAGTGAAACTTGTGTTCAAGTCGGTATACCTCTACTAATTGAAAACATTTTATTCCTAAGATTGCAATTGATATCTAATGACACCTAAAACATTTCCGAAGGTCATCAACTATATATCCTCTACTCGAGATATTCACTTATAATCCGCATTAATTTAATTTCCATTATCAATATCTTACACTGGTTTCAACATAATTGAGTGAGATGAATCTGTTCAAATGATATTGAGAACAAATGTTTCTAAAACGTTGAGCCTGAATAAACTATAGTAACTGATCTCTTTTTAGAAACAACAATTTACCTTGGTCAGTTTGAAAAAAAGAATTATATATAAACCTAGGCCCCAACACTGCATGGACATAATTTTCATTTATGATGATGTATTCTTGTGCAATAATATATTTTTTCAAAACGAAAATGAAAGGTTATCTTTATATACTCCAGCACGTCTGAAAATAATCTGAATTTTTTTCATTTTGTCTTTTCTAATGAAAGGAGTGAACGATGTAATAGGCTTTGACTTCTTCACACAGACATAGTGTTTTAGCAGATTTCGTGGCAAAACGAGAAGGCTTTGGCCTGAAGTCTTGCGCAATGTTATGATTTATTCACATCGCTATTTCAATTTCGGAAATCCGATATGAGTGACGCTTTTCTAATTATTTTCGGAGAAACGAATAAATAGACAAAAATGCTCGAAAATTGTGAGTTTAATTCGGGACTGTTAGTTTCAAATCGAAATAAAATGTTTGTGAACTTGATGAAAACTGCTTATATATTTTCTTCAGGTACGTACGAGCTTCCATTTTAAAACAGTTTTTCACATTCGTGAGTATTTTCTAGATGACGTGTATTAATATGGTTCGACAAAGATGATTCATCAATAAAATATGGATAGGTATTTCTCTCTATGATTTATTCAATTAACGATTTTCATTTGGTTTTCTGAGTAAAATGACTTACAAAGTTTGGAGAATAGAAAGGTGATAACATGAAGTTGAACGCAGGTTCACTACTACAAATTTAGAATTATATGCAGCAATAATATATTTATTATTTCAAAGAAGAGCATTTAACAATTATTCAGTTTTCTCGTTTCCGGTAGAGTTGACGACTTGGCTGTAGTTTTATTAGTGAACGAATAGCAGGCTTTTAAATGTTCACCGATTCCTATAATGTTTCAACATACTTCAAGGCAGAACTAACTATATAAGAAGGCTTTGATGAAAAAAGCTTGCACAGTGTTTTTTATTCCACCATTTCAATTTCGTGATTCGAGAATAATAGTGATTGTTTCATTATTAATAAAGAAAAAAATGTTTTTCCGTGATTATTGTTGAAAATCCCAATGAATGTAGTCCACGAGTGTCGATTCTAGACCGAAAACCGTGGCAGAATGTGTGAGCGAATCTTTGAAAACTGTTCATAATAGTGTACGGGTTTGTAACTTATTCCAACTGTCCTGTTAATCATTTTTTTTCCAATTTTTTGTTTTTTTTTTCTAGATGAAAGTGCTTCAATATAGTTCAGAATGATTGGTTTGACATTATATATACCTATATGTGTGGTAAATGATATATTCAGCATGCATTTGCCAATATTTTGCAGATACATACCTATATTTTCAAAGTAACTTACCGTTACTGTTTTATGATGAACTGAGCAAGAAAACATAAGTACCGAAACGAAATGAGAGGCTCAAAATTTCATTCCCCCAGACAAGTCACGTAATATATGATATGTATAATCGCAAGTTCTTCCAAAACTTTTCAGAAAACCCAAGCCAATCTTTATTATTGTTGTTCCTGTGAAAAATGTTGTGAGTTATCGGATCAACTTGATGAGTCTGGGTTCTATATTTTAAATTATGATCGGTAAGTTGTTTTATATAATGAATAATATTCCCTGAATTTCCTTCGCCTGAATCCCTGTTGAACAGTTTTGAAATTCCGCCGCTCATTAGACTGCTCATTCATAAAATAGAGAAGAAGAAGTACTTTGAAGTGGGGTTAAGTGCGATGTTTTGCTTTTCTTTCGTTTATGATTTTCCGCAAAATTTGAAATGATTCTCGTTTGAATCATTTGAAACTACCAAATTTACGCTCGAACAACACTCGGGACAAAATGGCCCTCACGGTGGACCAGTGTGACACCCTACTAGGCCTCCTAGAAGTGCACAGCGTCCGCAACTTCACTTTGGAAGCCCTTTCGAACGAATTACGCAAGAAATTCGACAGCTCGGAGTATTTCAAAATCGGCTCCTGCATCGTCATGCTCCTGCAGAATAGCCTCCTTCCCGAAGCAGAGCAACGTCTGGCTGCCATCACTCTGCTGTTCGAGCTTTACAGAGGCGACCCCTTATCAATAACCCCCTTTGCTAACGTCTTCATCCACCTCTTGTACCCGCCGGAGCAGCAGAGCAGCGTGGGGGCCCCCAAACTGGAGTATCCTGGCCAGCTGCCTAGGCTATCCCCACCAGAGAAGCATTTTGTAACACAACTGTTATCCGACTATCCCAAGGACTCGTTGCTGAAGAAAACCGCCTTGCAAGTTGTCAGTTCGGATGCTCCGCCCCAGAGCAACTTCGATTTCTCCTCCATCCAACTAGCCCTTGCTGAGAAGCAGTCCGAAAGGCCCCAGATGAGTAAGAATGGTATTCCTGTCATCCTATCCTTGCCTGATAAAGGCACCAACAACTACAGCCTTGAAGGGATGAAGGACGATGCGATCGTGAAGAAACTGGTCACTGGCGACAACCCACCTGTCAACAGGGTTTACAAGCCTGAGTTTGTTACGCTTGCCCCTCCTCTGATGAACTGCCAGGATGAAATGGTGTGGCTGAACCCCACCAGCCCAAAGGAGCACAGCATAGCCTACGATACCACAATGTGCGTGCCAGATATGGCAGGTTACGAAGCACGCCAGCTCATGAACAAAGCTTACAAGGCAGCACTGTCGATTCAACAGCAACAACAGCTTCTTGGGGAACTAGAAAATGACTCAAAGCTCGTTTACCACATAGGACTCACACCGTCCAAGCTTCCGGAACTAGTGGAGAACAATCCCTTGATAGCAATTGAAGTTTTGTTGAAACTAATGCAGTCCAAGCAGATCACAGAGTACTTCAGCGTTCTGGTGAACATGGAGATGTCCCTTCACTCGATGGAAGTTGTCAATAGGCTGACCACCACAGTGGACTTGCCCACAGAGTTCGTACATCTGTACATTTCCAATTGCATATCAACATGCGAGACCATCAAGGACAGGTACATGCAGAATCGTCTGGTGCGTTTGGTTTGTGTTTTCCTGCAGTCACTCATACGTAACAAGATTATCAATGTGCAGGAGTTGTTTATAGAAGTGCAGGCGTTTTGCATCGAGTTTAGCAGGATTCGTGAGGCTGCAGCCCTTTTCAGGCTGTTGAAACAGCTAGAGTCTGGTGAGCTAGGGCTTGGTGCTCTACCGCCAACAAATGTAAAGGGAAAGTTGGAAACATAGCTGGGGTTTCGTATTGTTCAGATCATCAAATTTATGTTATTGCTTAGTTTGTAGTTTTAATTATTTCAACTGGAATGTTGATTATTTTTTAGCATAATAGCATCTGCTTTTTTGTGAATAAATTTAACAGTGTCCAACCCTCTCAAAAAACATGTATTTCGGAACTAACCATCTCGTTTTATGATGGATGAACCCAATAAGTACATAACACAAAAATAATAAATTTCCACTCCTCTTCAATGCATTGAATTAGTTTCATGATGATTTCACTCCTCTTCATATCGCTTTCTGACAAGGCCACACTATTTTAAATAATTTTTTTCCAAAACACATGTTCAAGGGTCAGTTTTATAGGTAGAGTTTGAATCCATGTATTGAAAATCATTTAATCCAGAGTGAAATATTTGGTCTCATTTCATGAGGAATTGGGAGCAAATATAAAACAAAAAAATTGAAAAAAAAAATTTAAAAGGGGACGATGGTTCAATAATCTGAAATTAACCCTTTTTTTGTGCTTTTCTGTCCAACCAACAGATATTTCAGCCAGGGTTGGGCTGATTAAAATCAAGTGATTAAAATAATGATTTAAATCGCTTGATTGAAAAAAAATCATGATTTAAATCAATTTTTGTTTTTTTTTTCATTCAGAACCAGATAACAACATAATATAAAAGTTTTCTCGAAGATCAAAAGGAGTATCTGCTTTTAGCAAAAACAACAAAAAAGAAGTACATAATTCCAAATTCTTAAACTAAACGTAAATTTTATTAGTGTATATTTTCAGTTTATTCATTTTCGTTATACAATTTAAACAAAAACACGAGTTTTCCTCCTTTTTCTTTGCCTAATCTGTTTCTAATATCCGAGTGTACAACTAGCGAAATGCGTGAAATTGTTGGGCAACGTCAATTCATAGGTTGAGAAGGAAAACAAGCCTCGACAGGAATATTCTTGCAAAAAGCACAACAAACGCGTTCGTGTTCGTGCCTCACTCGGCACTGTATAGCGAGTGTATAGGACAGAAGGAAAACAAATCGCGACAAGAATTTTCTTGCAAGAAGCGCGACAAATGCGTTGTCACAAGATTTTGAGCCTCAAATTGTATTAATTATTTCAGACTTACTACTTCATTAAAATAATTAACAATAATTTCAAAGAATCAAAATGTTCAAATTTTATATTCAAATTAAAAAAAATCAAATAAATCGTGATTTAAAAAAAAATCAATGATTTTTAATTTTTTTAATAGAAATCAGATTTTGCCCCACCCTGATTTCAGCAGAGTTTTATTTCAGAATTAATACTTGCAACTTTGTGACAAGATGGTTGTACCCCTCAAGATCATCATTAGTAAGTGAAAAATTTTCGAAATTAGGTTGCCGCTTTTTGGTGAAACCATATCATTTTCAATAATTTTGTACTCATCACAAAGTTGCAAGTATTAATCCTGAAATAATACTGTTCAGAAATATCTGTTGATAATAAGGTTAGAAAGGCAGAAAGAGTTAACAAGTTATCTGGTACAGTATGAAATGTTGCTAGAAATTTTATTCTGTCATACGAATTATTCGGTGCTTGGATCCCCAAAGTCATCCACACCATATTTAAACTGAACAGGTAGAACTGACCCTAAATGAAACATTATATTATTCTGCAGCAAACTGGAGTGGATACTTTTCAATTTATTACTCTGTTATACATTCAATCTTACTACCACTGAAATAATGTGAAAATATTTAAAATCGCTGCCCTGAGGCCCATTCATGCACATCATTATCATAGTCACTATCACTGTCTTAGCTACTCTCTAGAGTTGTTTGAATTAAAAAATGTGTGAATGCATCACAGTGGTTATATTGAAAATAGAACAAAACCAATCACATTGTTCAAAGTTCCCTCTTCTAGGCTAATTTTCTTTTTGATATCAGTTGTCAAATATCCATATACATGCACTTTCTGTATATATTCTCAATCATAAGTGAGCATAAAAATGGAAAATTACGAATTTACAAGGTCATGTAATGGTTGTGATTGCGACCAAGCATTGTATAAATGCTTCTACTGACATGCACAGGTTCAGTTTGACATTATGATTAGGATGAAGACTGTAATGGTGAAAGATGCATAACTAGGCCCTCAGACTTGACAGCCCATTTTGTCCCTCCTCATGAAAAACTCAGTGGATGGGATGCCATTTTCATGGAATTTTGAAAGTTTAACTTTATCCCAACATATATATTTTTAATTTGGAATACTCACATATTTTAGAGAATATATTTCGTATTTTCATCAACGGTTTGCTTCGAGAAATCGAATGTAATTGCTGGTGGTGACTGCTTTTTCTATTGAAAATGAAATTGGCATAACATTTGTTTCAACCCTTACATTAAAAGAAAAATACCGGAAAATCCTGAAAAATTGTTAATCCATTGTTACCTGTTAACTTGTTGACGTTCAGGAATATTGCTTTGGTCAACAGATTCATTCAGTTTTTGCCTTGGTTTGATGTTTGAACATTCTACAGAAAGGAATTATCACAAAAAAAATTGCTGAATTTTCAACTTTTTTTATACTTGTTTTGTTTGTGATTTCTATTCTTTGAATTTTCAAATGTTGTTCCTTAATTTCAAGACTTCGTGGAACGCGTGTATTTCAAGTTATATTGCAATAAAAACCCTAAGATATATGTAAATGATTCGAATTGTATTGAATATTATACGAATCATATCATGGCAAAAACCTTAGATGGCCTCTGTTATTTTATGTGTAATAATATCTTCTGAAATGTGTTTTCTTGTATATTTTTATACTAATTCTCATGAAAGTTCCTTATTTTATTAATTTATGGTAGGTATATAGTGAATAGTAGACCCAATAACTTTTGATATAGATTTGAAAAAAAAATGAATCTAAGTACTAGCAGAATTAAAATTCTCTCAGAAATGAGCATTTGGTCTATTTTTGAATCCCGAAACATTAACCTTTGAATAATGTACAAGTTTTGCATTGTGAAATATTTCAAGATGTCAGCAGATGTGCAAACTTTTTTGAGTGAACATTTTGCAGGATGCTGTTGAGTATTCAATAACAGTATTCAATAACAGTGTTTTTGAAGGGATGGGGTTTTCGATTCAAAGTCCTTGATTAAATTAATTTTATATTTAGTAATACCTACTATTGCATTAAAATTTACAAATTAAAATTAATTGGTGAAACATTTTTATAGAACATATAAATGCTTGGACGATATATTTTCTCAACAATAGAAATAAAGGAAACTATGAAATTTCAAAAATAACAAAGTATATCATTTTATAATAGACAATTCATTACCTTAAAATAGAATTGAAAATAAAACAAAACAATGCAATATGAATAGTTACAATTATTTTATGTACAATCATTATTATTATTATAATTATTATCTCATACAACCAATGAAGAGCTGATGCAGGTGACAGGAGTGCTGGAGTCTAATTACTAGTTTGCGTTGAGATTTTTCGATAACCGTTATTCTGAATCTGAATTTGAAATATGCCCAAATCGATTGACATTGCTCAGAACCAATTGATTGGGCGACATTGTCAGATTTTTTTAACCAATTTTTATAGTCTGCCTTCGAAAGAGGAAATACTTGAAGCTTGAACAAATCGTGATCCCCAAAAAAATTTACGTTTGTTGGAACATACAATTTCAAGATAAAATGATTTAAAATACCGTAAAAAGTTGTTTCATTACATTCTGCACATTCGTAAAAGTTGTAACTCACTTTGTATCATTTGAAACAGTATGCCCTCAAGATTTTTGTAATTTGAGCAGTGTTTCTATGTGTAAAAGATGCAAGGCAGCCTAAGAAAGTTGTCCATCAGAATTATTGTTGGCCTTAACTAAGGCAAATTCGAAGTTTTACATGAAGTACATCGAATTTTTTGCAGACGATGATTTGTTTCAGCTTCAAATATTCAGCAGCTGACACATAGTTCCTTCGCAAAGTGGTTATGAGTTGTAATAAGCCTGACGAAGGCTATCGAAATATCTAAACGAGGGAGGGAATCCACTTTTCTAAACATGGTGCTGCAGAATGATTGAATTGAACGTGAAGAATCATACAGACAGATTTGAATGCTTTTGCTCACCACCATTTTCGATAATTTTTTTATAATTTCTTCCTGATACAATATCTCACGGTACTAGATATCTATGACTTTTTTGTGTGTGCCTTTGCTTTGGGGTAGGATTCTTCACGTTCCATCAAGCCACCCTGCTGCCGGACAATCAGAAACACAAACGAGTGATATACATTCAATATTTATCATGTTTTGCAATAAAAGCTTTCTTATGTTTAAGTAAACAGACGAGAATTCTATAGATTCGCAAACTGTAGGCTAATAGAAGCGGACATTTATAGAAAATGGGTTCGACAGTCCATCGCAGCACTCTCGAGGGGCGAAAAGATGATTTCCAAGAGGCGGGTTTCTTATAGTGCGGTCAAAGTTTGTCTCGATAAGAATCGAATTTCCTTGGTTGATTTTTGGCTACAGGATTTCTCGAGTTGGGTTTTCATGAGAGTGTAGTTGCTTGATTTGAAACTATAAATTTGTCCTCGGTTGTTCTACCGATTGAGGAAAAATGCCGAAAAGTTTGACTCTTGAGATACCATGTATGTTACTTTTTTGATGGATTTTATTTTCAAAAAATTGTGTCATGCAGAGACTGAGTGATATATTTTTATTGTATTTCTCTTTGTAATTGTGTTGATCCCCAAGTCTAATCCATATTAACAAAAATATATTACAGTTTCCTGTATGATTTTCACTCACAATGGGTTTACAAAACCGCGACACGTGTTTCGCTATTACAATAGCTTCTTCAAGCAAGATAAAAAAATTTTATTTATTTATTTTTTATCTTGCTTGAAGAAGCTATTGTAATAGCGAAACACGTGTCGCGGTTTTGTAAACCCATTGTGAGTGAAAATCATACAGGAAACTGTAATATATTTTTGTTTTTTTTTTAGGAAAATCCTATATTGCTCAGAGAACGCTGATTGGAATATAACCGATGTGAATGAAAGCATTTGTTATGATTCCTGATTGACAACTACTAAATAACAGAATTCTGGTACGTTAGACGAGATGAACCACTTAATTCGAATGGTGGGCTAACTTCATCTGTATACAGGCCATTGAAAGCATTAATTATCATCAATAATGTTTTCGAAAGGACCTATAGGAGCGTTCAAATACGGAATGTTCGGATGTACCGTGGCAAAATAAACGTGTCTCTTTGTTATACGTCTGAGATTCCAATATTTGAAGTCTCTGTCGCTCAGTGAAAATAGGTAGTACTTTCGAATTTTGATATTGAATTTAAAGGCAAAATACCTTTTTTTATGAGACATGAATAGCTGCTTTATAAGGCATTCCAAAACCTAAAGATTTGCAGGGTCTGTTTAGGCATATTATTAAAAAATGCAATACCGGGAGTACCAATCCTTCAAAGTTGTTGAAAATCTTGGTAAAACCGCAAGTATAAAGTTCCTACCTGACTTATCTGAGAAACAACTAATTTTGAGAAAAATCGAACCTGAGGGAAAATTAATGCAAATCTCACATCGTATTCCAGTATCTTCCTATATATTGTTATTTCACAAGGTATTTCTTTTTCGAAACCTTTCGGAGATATTCTGTGCAACCAAGAACCAACCACTACTATGCAATTTTTCTTCCAACTCCATTTTCCATTTTACTTTACCCCTCTATAGTACCGCGACGTCCTGTAGCTTACAAAATTACAGTACCCGTGCAATCACCTGTCAATCTCTCAAGCACACTGTCAATCACACCCTATCAAGAGGCTCAGTTCTTGCACAGATGGAACAGCGTCTTATTAATGTAGGGTGATCTGCGTGTTTTCTGCAGTTGGTTTCGGATCTCGCTATGGAATCGATGACATCATTCCAACAAGGTTAACTAGACGCATAAACATAGGAAAATGCCTACTTTCTTGGTTGAGGCCGCGCCGGATATTGAACTGCCCTGTGCTGATGAGGGGGCAAAAACTACGATACCGGTATGCAAGAATATCACCGTCTGTGGCATAAATCATGAGAGTAGGTAGTTTTTTTCTGGGAGATACCTGCCTCATAGACAGTGTGTTCCACTTCTTGTTGTTCCAAGCCCAATTCTTGATTGTTTCTAATGCGATTTGGATGAACTTTGGAGAATTGGTGGACATTCAGGAAATTTCCAATGTGAGCACTCAATAAAAACATTTTGTTTTTATTGGTAAATTGTGAAACGGTAAGTTATTGGGTCCATTTTGGTGGAAAGTATATTAGGGGTTGATATAAATGAAAATATCAATAAATTCGGAAGAATTAAAAATAGTGTTTACTTCGAATAGAAATCTGCATAACTCAATATTTCTTCGAAAAATTCATTCCACTTTGACGAAGTTTCATGAAAATAAGAACTATTTCTTTCCTTGACAATACTGAATCTGGGCTCTCGGTATTGAAATACTAATCCATTTGATTTTCTTATTCTGAAATTTGAACAAAATACCAATATCAGTAAAGAAATTGATTCTACTCATCGTTTTGAGAACTGGAAATATAATTTTTCTACCTTTTGTGAAAAGAAAAGTTTACAAAACCTGAAACGCAAGAAAAATACTATTGAATATTCATATTGGGAGTTGAAAGAATTTTCAGTCAGGGTTTGACTATTGAAACTTATTTCACCCATATTGTAATTTTTCTCCCGTGTCCACCACTTCTCATGAAAAGCAGGACACCCTGCATATTTTTGTTGGTTTCATTGCACGGATATTTGAAGTTTGATCATATTTAATTACCACTGATCTTTTCCATAGCGATATTTTTGGGTAAGAGACAGAGTGGTAAATATTCCCAGACAAGATGTTTCTACTCCAGTGATGTTTAGTCGAAACCACGATTTGAAGGAAACAGAGCTAGAATTGATGAGTCGGGTTTGTAATATCAGTGTGAAATCTGAATCGAAAATATCGCAAAATGTATCTAGAGCATCTACAGATTTTCGAATAATTTTCATAGAAAATATTCGGTCATCTCTCAATTGGAAGGAGTCATCTGGAAACATTTCGCAAATAATTTACTCACATCATCTGTCTGGAAAAACGGGATAGGTCGGGCGTAAGGAATCTATCTTAGTTTTGATTATGTTGTCGTTGTGAAAAGTTTGTTGCTGTAACTTGCGTCTACATTGATAAGGGCTTGTTTCATCTGCGTCATATAAAATATAAGGTCCCGTGCGGGACATATAAGAATTTGTACTCTTTGAATGTAATCCGATGTTTTGGGAACGACGGAGGGCCCGAGATCTATACAGGGTGCTTGCGAAAATAATCATCAAACTTTCACTCGCTCAATAGGAATTTTCTGGTGGCAACGATATCGAAACTAAACGTGTTTTTGGACGCGTAATTGTGCTTTTTGAGAATGTCATTGCCGCTTTATCAAAAATATACTTTGGATAATCGCTGAAAGTTTGGCGACTTTTCGGAAACGCACTGTATTAGTAGTTGGCCCACCGCGCGTACCGATCTCATTCTTACTCACTTTGGAATGTACAGGGCGCGCCAAATAGATCAAACTTTTTTTCGGACCTCTCGATATTCCGTGATAGACTCGGAGAAAAAATCCCGAAATTTGCTTTCTAAGAGAGCTAAAGGCGACTTTCGTGGTTTCAACTTAATTTTAATAATTCGGTTTTAGATTAATGAGATTTCACATAAAGTCGTACGGAACAGTCTCGATAAGCGTTTCAATCAAGATGAAATTCGCGAACGACGATGCTACTCGTACAGGGTTTCCCAAAAAATATGTACCATTCGAAAAGTCAATCCTCTCCTACTGTCCGGCTGGACAGTTTACAAAAAGTACTTTGATAGCAAGAACAGTGGATAACTTCAAGAAAAATTAAACAATACTGATGTGCAATTTTTTTTAAGGTGTCCAATCAACTAAAATTACAAATCTATTAAAACTGAAATCGTATGAATATAAAGAAAAATCAAAACAGTATTTCAAAAAATATTTGGATTGTACCAGAAAACGATTCAGGAAGAGTGGGGTATTTAAATGAAGGGAAAAAAAGGGAAATATTTGAAATGTTATTGTAGGTCATTTTCAGTTGAATATATAAGATAAGTTTCACCTTTGATTGAGTTGAATGTCCAACCGGAAGTTCGAATAATTACCATTCTCACACTTACCATGCAAAAATTTTGAAGAAAGCATGATGACAAATGACTTAAAAATGGTGCTAATTTTTCGAGAAAAGGTTGAATACCTTGTGAATGTGATGTTTTTAAGTCACGAATCCGTATTAATTCCACACCAATTTATCGAAACTCTTCCATATAAACTTGGTACGAGCATTCAAGCAAATTTTCGACCGAAACTTGTCATACTTTGGTCACGTTCGATCCATTTGGTACCCCCTTACACATTTGTTCATAATACAATAACTACATAGGTAATTCTGCTCCGTTGGGGAGCTGATTTTTTCTTCAATTCTCACATTGGAGCGTAGATGGGGCTCGCGAGCGCTTATATTCTTGCAAACATTTTTTGTTAGAACCTCGATTGTTGTCTTGGACAACCCGTAACCGACATTTTTTTGTGTATTTTTATTTATATTTTCGGCGCCTACGCCACTGGAAGGAGAGAAGCGGATCATCGAACGGTTTGGGGGGTCGAAGAGTAATGGCCGAACAAATGAACGATTCATATCAGATTTTTTTCAGTCCATCTCTTATTGCATGATCTGCCGATTTATATATTTTTCATTCTGAAATGTTGTCCTCTGACATGAAAATATTATAACCTATTGAAAATTCTAGACCTAGTTCAATTACTCGAATCAATAGTAACAATAGAAGTTCAAAATTGAAATTTTTCGTTATGTATAATGATCAGAATTCGTAAAGAAATTATTAGAATACAAGTTTTGAAACGATTTCAATTCCTCAGACCAATTATTACTTCTTATGTTCTAGAATATTGCAATTAATTTCGGAGATACATTTTATGATGGAAATTGACGTCTCAAAAGTTCTCACTTCCAATTGGAAAATCAGTTGTATCCATCACTTTAATCTGGTCAGGATTTTTGTAGAGATCAATTACCCTAACACCACACTGATAATATTTGAACTCGACGCGTGTTTCGTTAACAAGGTTACCAGAAGGAAACTTATAATCTTCTCCTGAAGATGCTATGATTGTTAGCGAAACGCACTTCGAGTGAAAATAATATCAGTTTTGTGTGGTAATGTGGAGTTTATTGGGCACCAAGCGATAAAAAAAAATTTTTGCGTGAACTTACGTATTTCGACCTCCTGAACAAAAAACTTAGATGAAAATTTTGGCGCTCTCCAATAGTTTTCAAGATACAGGGCATTTTTTGGGTCAAAAATGGGATATTTGAATACACGTTCCTGCATCAAAATTACACTTGAAATTCATCCTTCTTTTTCACCAGCACAATGTACACATCCCTAATTATCCGTTCCACATTTTTTTTCATTCGGAAACACTAGTTTTATAACAAAAAAATGCACTTTTCCTCAACAACAACAAAAACAATGAAAATTCGGCATGTCACTGCTAAATCTTTAGTGTATTTTTTTTATGAGGGGTTGGTACCTTGGAAAACCAGAGCACACTATTCAAATTTAAAATATCGCGAATTGATTTTCCTTCATTGCACCATCGACAATTAGCAATTGTTTTATTATTCTTGATTGTTGAATTCGAAATGGATCTCAAAAATAAATTAAAAAAAAGCATACGAACCTGTATACAAACCAAGTAAGTGTGGATGTTTTCGAACCAAAATTAATTCGCGATATTTTAAATTTGAATAGTGTGCTCTGGTTTTTCAAGGTACCAACCCCTCATAAAAAAAAATACACTAAACATTTAGCAGTGACATGCCGAATTTTCAATGTTTTTGTTGAGGAAAAGTGCATTTTTTGTTATAAAACTAGTGTTTCCGAATGAAATAATAATTAGGGATGTGCACATTGTGCTGATAAAAAAGAAGGATGAATTTCAAGTGTAATTTTGATGCAGGAACGTGTATTCAAAAATCCCATTTTTTACCCAAAAAATGCCCTGTATCTTGAAAACTATTGGAGAGCGCCAAAATTTTTATCCAAGTTTTTTGTGCAGGAGGTCGAAATACGTAAGTTCCCGCAATTTTTTTTTATCGCTTGGTGCCCGATAAACTTAACATTACCGTTTTGTGTTATGGTGATTGATCTCTACAAAAAGTTCAAACTTTTACACCAAAGGTTGCGTTCTCATCTTTTTGGATCTGCTCAGATTGAGGAATGAAATTTTAACGTCATATGTTGTAACTGTCAATCTGTGAATGCCCAACAATTGAAATAATCAGGTTAGTCAATATTGATTAGATTGATAGCCCGAACTACAGTCCGATATTCATTGTTTTTGTTGTTTTTTCTTTTCGTAATTTCTTCACTTTTGAATATTATAAATCGAAACTTTTTGTTTTTTCTTTTCCAAGCAATTTTCCAGGTATACAATTTTTACCAGGCCTTTCTCAAGAAGGTTTTCTGAACCAATATAAATCGTTTGTTTGAACTCTTGATATTTGAACGACCTGTACTCTATAATCGAACCCTCGACATGTTTCCTTTCATTTAATTTACTCTGACTATTGTGTGAAGGAGTGATATGATTTGTGGTTATTGTGGTTATGAAAGTTAGTAGAAATAGTAGAATGAGTGCCATTTAAGGTGTCTCGAATGATATTGCGTCTCTCATCTTCTGCTGAATTTTAGAATTTATCCGATTGAAAAAAAAAATTGCTTCTGGATTCATGTAATGAAATTACCAATGAAAGTGCGTAGAACTGTACTTACTGAACTGTTTTATTCCATTAGTTAGTTAAAAAAATTCTTTTCAATGACCACATGTCATTCATTGCTCATTTCGTTTCGACAATCGGTGATGAATATGTGAGAGAAAATGAGAGACAACTAAATTCAAAATTTCCAAAAAAAAAATTACGTTCTGTCTACTGCAGATTTATTATAGATTTTTTCCGTTCCTTTCAATACCCAAAGCCTGACTTGAGAAATTGTCCTGCAGATTTTTGAAGAATCTTAATACCAACATTAGTTAGTTCTTTCCAAAAGGCACTACAATGAAATGACGAAGAATTCAATATGCCAAAATATTTATGGCGAAATGTTTCAAAAAAGGGGAAAAAAATTTTGGCCTGTTTTGAACAATTCTTTAGATGAAAACACCATTTTGAGGCATTTTGGAGCGATATGAAATCTGAAGATTCCAAAAATTATCGTGGAGAAATCCAAACTCGGATTGAAAATTGTAAATGAAAACATCATGATTTTGTAATAGTGAAACATTTATTATTAAGAGATATTGTTATAAAAAAATCTTCAAAAATGTGCAGGTACAATGAACTCCGGAAAGGAAGATTCAGATATATGGAAATCTGAAAATAGTGAAGAAAGCTGAAGCAAAAATTCAATAAACCTCGAACTCAATTTCCTGAATATCTACTTGAGGTGATATTCTTCGAATTGACGAAAGATTTAAAGAATTTTTGTGATTTCACAAATTCTGTTTCTACTCGTCTATCGATATTTACTGTGCCCTGGCGATATATCTGAATCTTGAGTAATAGTTGCGCAAACTACTACGAAAACCACTGGGCAGGTTTTTTCTTTCTAAAATGTAATAATCTGTGTTCACATCAACAACGGTCCTTATTCAATCCTTGTCACTGGCGTCCGACACAAAAACTCAAAGGGAGAGTTTCTTTCATATTTGGTTAGCTAACTAGTGAAGAGTGAAAATGTTAATGAAAAGTGGTGAGGAAAGAATTGAGAGAAAATGAACGAACTGAATTGGAAAAAAAATGCGCCGCGGCCCGGGGCAGTCAGTCGCCTCAATAATACAATATTATCAATAATTATCTGATTCAGGTTTAAAATATGTACAATATACATATAAATAATAATTTATAAATGTGAATACAATGATAATCTGTATAGCACAGTCATTATGTGATTTAGAATTTTTCAGGAAACGTACGAGAAATGCGATATTTCGTGATTGGGGTCAGAAGTGGGGTCAATTACTTGAGTAGCGATATAGGTCAAAATGTGTTTTGCTCGAGTTTTATTATATATATATATATATATATATATATATATATATATATATATATATATATATATATATATATAGTAGAATATATTCTAGTTAATTTTTGGTGAATTTTTGATAAAAACAATACGAAGACGTCGGAATTTTGATACACAGTACTTTATATACCTTATAGCAGTGGCGGATCCAGGATCAGGTCAAGGGGGGGGTCTATAACCCAAAATTTATATATATATATATATATATGACAGAAAATTATGAGCTACCGTATAGCAAAAACTAGTGAAGATCTAAAAAAAAAGGTGAAAGAGATTGACATGAGCAAAATATGAGAGTGTAGCCAGGAGGTAAAGTAGGTTCGAAACTTTATTTTTTTGAATCGAATCGAGTTGATTTAACGCAATCAACAGCATATTCTACTCATACATAGTATATTCAAATTGTTACCGGCATACACAATACTCATCACAAATGTAACAAGTCTAATTTTTCAAATACTGCGCCAAAAAGGATCCAATGGCAGCACTGTCAGAAATTTCTCGAACTTTTCCTCGATAAGCCTGACAAGTGTCAATTTTCTTTAAAGTGTCATCCAGAAAAAATGCAATTTGATAGTTAAAGAAAAAGCATTTTATTTTGAACCTACAACATGAAGAGGACTCTATTTTCATATTTTACTCGGCTTGATCCAGCGTCTGAACCGACTGAACCAGAGAGGAAAGGAAAGAACAATCGTTGAGGTCAAAAATTTCAAGCGAAATTTGTTTGTTTGGGTAACATTCAATCCAGATATTGTTTGTACTATTCTTAATTCTTGAAAATATTTTTTTTTAGGAATTGGAGGATTATTGAATTGAAAAAATTGATGAAATTGGTTGTTGAAAAATGAAAATTTACCAATGTTCAAATGCCTGCTCTTTAGTTTTCAATGGAATGTAATAATAATTATTGAAGTTCTTTAATTTTAAAGCAAAAAAAAATTATTTCATTTTATTTTTTTGTCTTGCACATGTGATATTTTTCCGTTCCCTAACAAAATTTGGAAATTAGGAGCCGATAAAAATTGAAAAAAAAAATCTCATTGTCCCAATGGGGGAGGGGGTCCGGACCCGAACCCCCCCCCCGTGGATCCGCCACTGCATTATAGTACGATGGAAAAACATTTTGAATTCGAAGAATCTGGATTCAACTTGAAAAAGAACTATGAACTCTTCAAATATGGAATATTATTGTCGAGTGACAAACATCATTTTCGTCGTGTAAGGCGAATGCTAGTCAAATGATAGGTATTGATTTCTAGCTGATGGTTAAATAGAAGTTCGCTTGCTTGATTAGTGAAATTAATTTCCCATGCGTGAACTTTTTCCATAAAGATCGACTGTGAAACTTGTTAAAAAATCAAACAAGAACATTTTTTGATATGACTGAAGGTATAAATGGAGCGAAATCAGTGTAATGATTGCTCTTATCTGCAATAAATTGATTGCACAAAATTCTCCTAGTATCGATATAGGACTCTCTTTTGGAGATACAAGAAAAGGGTTCATGTTATCTGAAAGTAAATTTTTGCAATCGATTCCAGCGCTTTTTCATTTTATTGTCATTTGAAATTGAATTTCAAGGCGATTGTGAATCAGAACTGTTTTCCAGTCGAACTGTGTATTTCTCATGTGACTTTTTCAACGAAGTACTGTTCATTACAATAAGGCCACTGAACACGTAACAATTTCTTTTCAAATGAAATTCGTTTTCACCAATATAATAATTGGATCGAAAGAATGACTCGGAAACCAAGTAAGTCTTTCTTTTATACAAATGGATTTTTTTTTTGTGAAATGCTTCGATAATCTGTTTGCGAAAAGCCGTTTTTCAACTCGGAAAACGCATCGTTTTCATTTCGACCGCTATCGCACTCGTCTCGCGTTTCTCGTACGTTTCGTACAACCGAACGCAACCATCTTCAGCATCGTCTTAGTCGCCGATGAGCGTCACACAATGGCTGGACTAGAAGAAGAAGACAGACTGTTTTCGTTGACTAGGGCGGACACGTCCCCGTACGGGGGGTGGGAGATGAGGGCCACGGAAAGATGATGGTGGTGGGGGAGAGTAAATGGGGAAGGGGGCTATACTGGCTCGGGACGCGTCCGCGTCCTTTCCGGCCTCCGACCTGCCGCCGTTGCTGTCGTCGCCCGTCTTTTGTCTGCCTACAGGACGTCCATTTCGGAGAGGGTGAGTCGCGAAGTCGACATGACGACGCCACTGTCGCTGGACGCCGATTGGACGCTCGAGTGGTCGTCAGTGTCGCTCTGGGTGCTCGTGTAGCCGATGACGTCCACTTCGTCTGAAACAAGGGAAAATAATAATAATAACTGTGAGTTACAAATCTAACAGCCGATTGCACCGACTTTTTGTTACGAGACCATTAACAAAGAGACGCTTTGAGTTAGGTGAGGGATTATTATTGGGTGTTTGATAATCACTTAAACTATGGTGCAATTGCTGCAGTGCGAACTCTTTCAGGTCTGAGAAAATCGATGCAAAAAAAGGCGTAGCAGTACAAGATTTTCAAGTTACTTGATATCACTTTTTTTTTCTGTAAATCATTTAATTATGTTTGAAGAATCCCAAAAATAATTTTACGATAATTACATTTCATTTCTTAACTAAAAAAAATGGTGGGTTATTCTGAACTCCACCGTACCATAAAGTATATTATTGCTTATGATAGTTTTGGAAACAAGTTTTGGTTTTTGATAAACATAATGGAATTTTACACACAGAACACTCCCAATTTGTTCTCACTTCTTTTTTTGTGTCGCTGCACACGCCACATCTGCGCCTTGATGTGCAGCTTGGTTGGTGGGCACTTTGCGACAAACGGACCGACTTGGGCTGACATGGTTTTCCCTGTTTTATGGGTACAGACAACTCCTGAAGAACAGCATTCATCTTTGTAGTCAATACATCTGCTACGAGGTGTTGAATAACATCACGACGAAAATCTTTCATTGACATTTTAGGATTTTCTGGTATTAGATTATATAACACATATCCATTGACGACACAGGTGTCAATGAGAAAAAAAAGATTCTATGCCACCATTTGTGGCTCTTTCGGTCGATACAGTAAGTAGCTTTTATTTGGTCGAATTTATCGACAAAATTCATATTCTTGTTATACTCCGTTACCATAACAGGACACCTCACTTCTGATCTCGTACCATCTTTATTCTTTCTCATCACTTGAGTTGTTTCACGGGGGTCGAGATAATTTGACAGAAGATGAACACATCTTTTATCACGCCATTTTACAGCTGATAAACCATTACTGCTTTGCCACAAGTCACATTCACCACGTTGCAAAGCTTTGTCAGCTAAAAACTTCGGTAAATTAATTCTTTTAGTGTTGACAGTTCCGCAGGCATAGATCTTTTCTCTCAGGAGGTATTCCAACAGCTTCACCGAACAAAAAAAAATATCGAAATATAATCGGTGATTTTTACCTCCCAATTTGGCAGCTAATTTTTGGACCACTGAAAAACCTAAATTTTTTTCAATGTCAGCTCCAGTTCGGCCAGTGTAAATGTTGAAATCCCAGCAATATCCAGTTTGGTCGGCCAACACCCATACTTTATAACCCCTTTTTATTGGTTTTTTGGGTAAATATTGTTTGAGTGTTGACCGTCCTTTGAATTTTATCATCGACTCATCTATCGCTACATTTTGGTGGAGATTCAAGCATTTCTGGAAACGTTCCTTGAGCATGTTTATTACAGGTGTAACTTTATACAGTTTATCGTATTGTTCGGTACCTCGTGCAGGCATAAGACTATTATCATTCAGATGAATGTTACTAAGAAGCCACCCAAACCTGTGCATAGTCATCAATTTTGAAATGAATGGATCATGCAAATCGGAAGATGTGCTCCAGTGGTCTCGATAACTGGGGTATTGTTTTATACCCATTAGCATGTTTATTCCTATGAATGCTTTCATTTCTCGTATGTCAGTTGCTACATATGTTTTTCCAGTTTTCAGATATTCTTGTTGCGCATACAAATTAGTTTGGAATACCAAATGGTTGAAAATGTCATCAGTCAATAACAGATTGAATAAATCAAACGGTTCATGTACACCAAGGTCTTTGATAAACTGAGGTATACCACAATTGTCACTAACAAACTCTCCTGGTGGGGGAATATTATATTCATGTTTTTCCCATCTTGTTTTTTTTGGGAGAATGAGAGCCAGGCTCGCCAAAGGAATGAGATCTTCAGGTTCCCATTCACCGTCGGAACATTCAGAGGATGAGGAGAAAATATGTTCGTCCTGTGTTTCATGAAAGGCATTTTCATCATTAACAATTTCGTTCATCTCTGGATTACTGTCATTATCCGAATGACTATCTGACGGTAGAGAAGCACAGTCATCATCTAAATTGTCAAGTTCAGCGTATAAATCCTGCAGAGACATGTCTACTAACTTGAGCGGCAATTCTGCCGCTTTTGGTCTATCCATCTCGTGAGGTACGGTGGGACAAATTTTGTACCTACAGAAATGCACCAAAATTACTATTCTTTCTTTTCCAATTTTCATAAAATTTTTTACTCACCACCTGCTCTAATAGTACACAAAACGATTCCAATCAGCAATTTGTAAGAATAATGATGGATATTTGACTCAATTCAACAAATAAACTGTCGAAAATACTGAACACGTTACCACTTGATTATTCACGTTTGTAACGCTGCAAAATCGGGACTAAGTGCGCGGCTGCGTCATGACACATACAAGTACAGCCAATAGAAGGATTATATCGCGATGGGATGTTCCTTAAACCGACGGCCGTAACTATGGGAATATTTTGAGTTGGTGGTACAAAATTTGTCCCAACGTATACTTAGTTCAGGAAATTTGGTGGGTGAAATCTTCCTCCAGCGGACTCGAAAGAGTTAACTGACCTTTGATGGCCTATTAGGTTAATGCTCCCATTAGAAAAAGTTGGTGCAATCGGCCGTAAGTATAATTGTTACAATCACAGCAATATATACAATCTCTAGTGGGTTAAATCATTTCTCAACTAATTAAAGAAAGATAATGGAAAAGTACGAGACATAATCATTTTGTGGAGAGAAAGAAGTTTCGAGGAAGTTATTGTTGTTTTTCTCTTCTCCAAGTCGATGCATGAAGAATACAAAACTTTTATAAAATGAATAACATCAAATATTTAGCAAACACCATCTGTCGATGTATGTGAATCATTCAAAGAAGTGCGAGTCATTTATAAAAAGGAAGAAAGAGTCTGTTAAAAACAGCTACTTTCTTTTCCATATGGCGCGATGGGAGATTTAGTAGTAGTTTGCGAAAAAATCATTCAGCGGAATAACATTTCATCAGTTGGGAAAGATTTCGGACACAACAGTTTTGTTGATTCAATTTTTATTTTATACAGTTCCTATTTAGGAAAGTTTTCAACAAGTTGAGACGAGAAGAAATATTCGCATCAAACAATATTCATTTGATGATCAGGCACGGTACTGAAATGTATAAAATTTCAAATAGTAATCGAAAATACAGATGAGAAATAAAAAACAACACATTTTGATTAATATTAGGCCGGGAAAAACCTCGTCGGAACTATTCAGAAACACATTTCTCCAAAGAACTCTTCAAAACCCAGTGCTCTATTGAAATTATTCACTGAAGTGATTTTTTTCTTAAGATCAAAGATGGCTTACTATGCACTCATAGATTCTCACTTACGCTACGGAATACCGTTTTGGGGAGCATGCAATCCAACTTTATTTAATAGTCTTCTAATTTTACAGAAAAGGGCAATAAGGTATATAGGAAACCTTAAACCAAGAGAGTCATGTAGAACCTTCTTCAAAAACCATAATATCTTAACGGTAACTGCATTATTCATACTGGAATCTGTGTGTTTGATAAATAAGCATATATTGAACTTCGCCACATCCTCTTCCCATTATAACACCTGGAACAGCAGACACACTCTGCAACTAACAGTGCCAACTAAAAACATCACCAGAGACTCCATATTTTACAATGGTGGAAAAATGTACAATCATTTGCCTCTGTACATAAGATCTGCCAATATAAATGACTTCCAATTCAGGAAGTTAGTCAAACAATTTCTATCTGATAGACCCTATTATACTTTGAATGAATTTTTTGACGATAACTTTCAACTGATTGACTAGCTCATGTTTTTATCTTCATTAAGGAGCTTTTAAGTTTTACTTTCTATGTCTATTCTTATATTAACTTCCACTCTTTTATATATACAAATTTTTATAACCTCCATTTTACCATGTTTTGTATGTATTTTTATAGTTAGTAGTATAGTTAGTTAGTTAGTTAGTATATATATCGCATTTTTTCAAGTAAGTATTTACTACCCAAGCTTTGTCAACAAGATTATGTCTTATGATTATAAAGCATATTATTATTATTATTATATATAAAGAACGAAATCTGATAACTTTCATATCGCTGCTTCACTGCATTTTTTCACAAAGAAATTGATATCACTTCGAATTCAGATATTATGCTTGAATTTCGACCGACATCTCGAAATTCATTTTAATTTTACCCACGAAATCATTGGACATGCATGCATTTTTTTAAATTACCAATGAAAATTGTCACCTGTCGAAAAATCTCGCCTGAACGCCTTCATTTGCGCAATCAGTAAAAATTACAGAGAGGCATTTTTTACGATAATGTCGCATGTGCCATTCGTCGATTCGCAAGTATCACAGTTCATGGAACACAATGGAAGAGCATGCATCAGAGAGCAAATCTACTGCGTACCGAGATGGACACGTTCGAATGCAAAAATGCAAATCGAAGTGGGCTCCAAATTGCACTTCGAGTGGATCGAAAAATGAGGTTTGGAATACTATTTTTCACGTACGTTCGATGAGTGTCGTGATAGCGGAGTAGATTGATTGGGAAAAACGAGAAAGGTTGGCTTGGGAAGTAACATTTTTGGGATGATCTAGAATATTTACGTTTCCTACACAGATATTGTTTGAATGTGCTGTTCAATATTTTCCCTATTTATATTTTCGAGTAGTTGAGATTCATATTTTTATTGGTGAAAACTCATTGTCTACCAGATGACGTGATGATAAAATAGAATATTAGACAACGAAGCGGTCTTTCGACCCTTTTTTTGTTTCTTTTTTGTAGCATCGAGATATACTGGAAAAAGTTCCGTTTTAATTATAAAAACTTAGTGGGTTTTTTTCATTGAAGAGGATTGGGGTGTTTTAACGGAGGAAGTGAGCACCTATATATTTTTTGTACGTTCTGTACTGACTTCTTCTGGGTGAACAATTGGTGGAGCTAGTTAAACACGATCACATTTTCGTATGATCGTGAATGAACATTTTATTGTGTGATTTTGACTAAATGAAAACCGGTCTTTCGTGAACTGTCTAGAGAATATCACAAAATGAAGTATTTTTTCAACTATGTTATCATGGATTTTCGAATATTGTTGGCAAATATGTCGTGTGATGCCATTCAGACGAAAGATTAAATTCCTGCCAATTCAATTTTTTTCGGTTCCCAATAAAATCATAGTACAGTAGTCGTAAAAGTGGATTCTGGATAACATTTTTATCATTTCCAAGCAATAACAACAGGCAACCAGCAATCGCTAGAACTACTCGTCCTACGAAATCGTCCTATTACTACGTTAGTAACTCTCATGTTATTGCTGAATACTCGTTGCAAAGTTTTTGTTAAGATATTTTGGCGAGTCAAAATCGAACTTGTATTGAAGATGAATATTATTAGAAAATATTCTGAGGATTTCTAATATTAGGTTTTTTTTCTCAATCCTTTGCGGACTTGCAATAATAATAGTGACCAATTCAATTTATTTCAGAGGGATTGTATTATCATTATTATTATCCCGGTTACAATATTAATTTTTGATAAAAGGAAATATACGGGGTATAACTGAATAAGTGTAAAAATTTAAGGTGATTCCTCATCGAAAAAAAGATAGGATCTTTCATATAAAGAAACTTCATTGGAGCACCCCTTGTTGAGATACAGCCCCTAAAAGGGGATACGTAAAATTTGTATAACAAATTTTTCACAAGCACTGGAAAAGTTTCAATATTGAAATTAACCTGACGTTTCGTACTACTAAAAAGACACTTAGCCAGTAATTTATTTGGTTTACCCCATGGTTGTAAGGGGTGGAAAACGCAACCCCTAAAATTTATTTCCAATGTAACTTTTTTCTTATTATTTGTTTAACATTTGAAAATTTATTTCCGATAGCCTGTTTCATTCTAAAAAAAATGTCTCTTGGGATTTTTGCCCAAAATAAACCAGTTTGAAGCAAAAAATTATTTTACGAACAACTACAGAGATATATATCGTCATAAATGCTACTAATCTATGCAGTAGGTCGCTATTAGCGATAGTGACAATTAAATTGGTATAACGCTGTCAGTGAATTTTCGAAATTGAACTAATACTAATTGTGTGTTGTTGTTCTGTTCCTAATTTGTTACTTCAATAATTATGTACTCCCTTTAAGGGGCTGTATCTTAACAAGGGGTGCTCCAATGAAGTTTCTATACATGAAAGATCCTATCTTTTTTTCGATGGGGAATCACCTCCTCAAAAGTTTTACACTTATTCAGTTACACCCTGTATACATAATTATGCGATAGTCCTTCGCCAAAAATTTATCCAGCGCATTCTCCAAAATTGGCAAAATTAAATGCGCCACCTACTCATTTAGCTGAATTGCAGTTTTTACATTAGATTTGGGAATTTTTTTTTCGAATAAACCGTGTTGTGCTTATAAATCAAAAAGCAGAAACATCGAAACATCGAAAAACGCGTAAACTATTTTCGATAAAATGAATGATGAAAGTCTTGAATAAGAATTCAAAACAGTAAGTCGGTTCAAATACACTTAACAGTACTGAAATTTTATAGGTAGAATTCTTTTTGCTGAGGTTTGTCTTCTGTTACTTTTTCAACCCAACATCCATGAAAATGCACCGCCTGAAATATTTGCACACTTTTCCCATTTTCTTCTTTTCTTTCTTCTATTTGAAAAAAAGTTATCATCAAAATGGAATCAGCGTCGTATATTAATTATGTCCATTAGTTGAGTTAAATCCTTCGAAACTTTGCGTTCCGAGAACTCCATTGAATGTCAAGGAATATTCATCTCTCAATTTCTGAAATGAATCGAGTTGCAGACGGAAGAAGAACCTCGTATAATTTGAATTTCCGCGAAGCGTAGTCTTATTTGAACGGACTAGCAAAGACACCGCTGTATATACAGTTTCGCTGCCATCATATATCCCTTCCAAAGATAAATAAATTACATCAAGATGGCTTTTTGTGACGTTCTCTGCGTCGAGTGAATGAATAATTTGATGAAACGTTGAGTTGAAACTAAAAGGTTTGCATGGGAGAAAATAAATTGATTAGGGAGACAAGAATCGTTCTTATTTGTACGAGAGCAGAATCGACGATACATTCAGCTTATTCAATCCAACTTGGTACAGAACTAATAACGTATATGCCCATCAATTTCTGTGGAGTATACTGAAATAAAAAAAAAAATATGTCTTCATCGTGTTGAAATTTAATTCGTTGAAGGTGTTTTTTCTTTCGTCATGGTCTACACTACCAGTGTGTAACTGGAAAAGTATCTTAGTTTGTGCCAAGATGAATTGGATATGCTGTAGATGTTTTATGATTTCTTTTCTCTACTAACCTGAGAAATCACCATTATTCAAGCATTTTTCCAATGAGGAGTAATACTTTCTTGACTTAGGTTGAATGATGATTGAGAAATTTTACCTCGATAAACAATGAAAAATTGTCAATAGGATAGTCGCTTCTATTCAAATGGCAACAAATTGCAACTTGCCTCGATTACCGCCTCAACTTCAGGAGGGGCACATGCTTCCTTATCAAAATTACATTTGAGTTGTCATAAATTTTTTGTTTTCATTCACATTTAGCTGACACGTACCCACTTCGTTGGGTGTAAATTATTTTTGTGATGAAATTATATCGTGTAGTTCTCAGTACTGAGTTCTAACAGCTTCATCACAGCTCTACCTTCTGTGCGCACTCAAAAAAGCGTTTGAAAGAAATCGAAAATGATATAAACCCTTTTTTCACCCCGCCAGACAATGAATTTCAATAAAATACGGAACACGTATTGCATCAATTCTGTTGAAGAATATTCTGCAAAATTTGAAGTAGACAGTACAAGTACAGCTTATCCAATCCTTCTTGGGATAAGCTCAGATACTTTTCCAGTTGCACACTGGTAGAATAGACCATGACGAAAAAAAAAACACCTTTTAGAAATAAATGTCAATACAGTGAACACATCCTAGTATACTTTGCAGAGATTGCTGGGCATATAAGTTTTTAGTTATGTGCCAAGATGGATAAGCTGTACGTTGTCCCATACAAACTTTGACCCCGTTTTTGACCCTCTCAGGGGTGGTATTTCGGAAAACCCTTCTTATCGAATGCCTACGTCATACGAAGAACACTCCCTCCAAGTTTCAGATCTCTACGATCAGTGATTTAGGCTGTGCGTTGATTAACCCCTAAATTAACTTTCTACCCTTTTCAATCCCGTTTGTCGATTAATTTCAATAGAATACGAACAATCTGTTCCACCTGTTCCGTTGAAGAATGTTCATTAAAAATTTGAAGTAGATTGGACCTAGGAATCATGTGACCTCATACAAAATTTGACGCCGTTTTTCACCCCCTCAGGGAATGAAATTTCAGAGAACTCTTTCTTATCAAATTCCTTCGTCATATAAACAACACACGCTCCAAGTTTCAGATATCTACGATCAGTGGTTTAGGCTGTGTTGAATAATTCCTAAATAACTTTCTACCCCTCTTCAACCCCGTTCTGGTATTGAAATATAGGCCAGCCAGACTATATAGGTCTGGTGTGAAAATAATTATTTGAGAGATTTGTTCGATGGGATTGTAATGGTTTCCAGGAATTGGGAAGCCTTTGTGAGTCGTCTCGTTTGTTGAGGCATTAAGGACGTTCTTAGCAATTGCCTACAAGAGATATTTGCATTTGAACAGGAATTTGCCCAAACTGTTTGAGAACGGAAGCGGATTTAGTTTCCGAAACGTTAACAATAAGTATTTTCATCAGTTTTATATCAGTTCTTATTATTTTCCCAGTCAAAATTTGAGTTATACGAGAAGTTACTAACTAATACTCATTAATTGGACTTGTTCGATCCAGAAAGAACTGTTTTTCAATAGACGCATCAACTTTTCGGGGTAGATTGAAAATATGCCCTTCTACACTTGTATAGATTCCAATATAATTCTTTTTTTTTTCAGATTGTGGTAGGTTACAAACCTAGAAAACTACGGAACAAATAGTTTCCTTCTATTGCTTATCGACCAATATACTGAGTACATTCAATTTCACGACACCGTCTCTGGCTTTAGAGTTGCTTTCCGCAACGCACCGTGTAAACAACGCAGTAGGCACTGATACGCCATCAAGTCGTCGTTTGTGTCGGTCGAATCGGCCGTTATGTGCAGATTTATTGGCCTGCTCATTACGATCTCGCATTGTCTGTCTGCAGCCTGTCTATTGATTGATCGAGTGGAGTTGGCTGTGCTACTGTGATCCGCATCAGCTCGTCTGTTCGAGGCAACTCATTCGCCTTGGAGCAGTTACAAGGTGACAATAATTGCTATCGAGTAAGGTGGCTATGTACTGGTGCCCTGGTGCTTTCAGTGTTGCGATATTGTTTCAGACAAACCTGTAGACAGGGTGTGGTTGTTCAAAATTACGCCTCAAGGGTGCGCTTGTGGTTGAAATTTCTGAAAATTTTCGAGATCACTCGATCCATGGAACACGTTGTTGCCAATACAGATCACTTTTGGTCAGAACAGAGAATAGAACGCGAGATTATTCTGAGGCTGATGAAAACAAACTTCAATCTCAATGACCTACCTCCAAGAATGATCTCACGTTTTAGTATATTCAATAACCATTGAAAAATTTCGTAATGATCATAAAGAAACACAAGAGAAGTTTGCTGGCAACAACATTTTAGAGTGTGCACGCGTTCTGAATATTCTATGAATGCAGTGATATGTGTTTGAGATATTTTCAGTTCAACCCAGAAGATTATAAAATATTATAATGATTCCACTCACCAGAAAAATGGCATATTACTACTTCATATATCCATAAAATTTGATTACAATTCCCACTCCTATTCGCTCACACGCATTAACGTGAATAATATTCGGCTGAATTGTGATACTACTTCTAAACCGAGCTTTTGAATTGTGATCACAATATCAAATTGTTGAGATGAAAATATCAACAATCAACTAATTTTTCCAGCACATAGACCAGAATTCGCAACGACATAGCCACTTGGCAACACAGGACGTGCACATGACTGTCATCTCAACTGCGAGAGTGACGATACCTGGCGAATTTTTTGAGTTATTACTACGGTCTACGTCATCGATTCTTGATCAAGTAGGCCAAATCGGTCGTCTGATTTGCTAACAATATTTTATATGGAGTGAAATCACCAGTATATACCTACCTTACTATCGAAGTTTGAGATGTATTGCCAGAGCATCGAGACGAGTATGGGAGCAAGTGAAATCGCATTTGATATTATTTTTGAGAATCTGAAAGAACCAAAGAGGTCCATTCTAGATGATTTCATGATACGATGCGTTCCGATGACATACCAATTATTGTCTGATTATTCTGTAATTATTGTCTCATTAGGATTTCTGTTGAGTAGAAAATACACGAGTTTTTCGTGTGAAAAACTACGATAATTTTCAACTTCCATCAGAATTGATCGAATATATCGATAGGTTTTTATCAGCTGACCGCATTTTTTTGAAAGTAGTGATTCGCCTCACTGCCGATCATAGTTCACATGCTCCACTAGCTGAATTATCACAAAATTGATTAATGTAGTTTACACTCAATACTGTTTGAACGTCATTATTTTGTGGTAGATCAATATTTGTACTGTATTTTTCTAAGTTTGTTACCTAGCACAATCCGAAAAAATAAGAAATAATATTGTAATATACAATTGTAGAAGGGGAGATTCTCAATCTACCCCGAAATGTTGCTGCGTCTATTGAAAAACAGTTCTTTCTGGATAGAACAAGTCCAGTTAGTCAGAATACGAATATTAAGAGTTGGAAAATACACCAACAGAAATTGTTCAGAAAGCAGTAGATGTTTGTAATAATTTGCCACCAAGCACATTAAGAGAAAATTATTAAATCGCTTACAGAAACTTTATGCACTGGAAAATAAAAGCCATGGTGAATTCTTGTTACGAAAATACCTTGTTAGTTCATTTTGAAGAGCTGTCAAGAAGATTGAAATCATCAACATGGTCTCAGTACTCGATGCTGAGGAGCACCTTAATTATTAAAAACTGTGTTGATATATAAAAATACTTAAAACGACGTGCATTTTTGAAACGCAAATCTGAAAAATATGCTCCAAAACAGTCAAAAACATTAACTTCTGAAGAAATTCAACAATTTTTAAAAGATGCACTTGATGGAAAGTATCTGCTGATAAAGGTAGATTTGAAAATTTTTCAATTGTTATCGAAAAATGAATGTATGGTTTTGAATTCAGGCTGCTTGAGCTGTTGGCCTTACAGGGGAATGCCGTTGTGATAAACTTCGAAAATTAAAAATTGATGACATGGAAGATCTTAATTCGGCCCTTTTAATAAAATTACCCGATACTAAAACCAAGGTTCCTAGAAATTTCACAGTCACACACAGTAGTCAATTCTACCAAATTTCCGAAATATATGTGAAGCTTCGACCATGAACAAATGAAACACGTTTTTTTCTTTAATTACAAAAACAGCAAATGTACTGAACAACCTGTGGGGATAAATAAATTTGGCACCATGGCGAAAGAAATAGCGCAATTTTTGCAATTACCAAACCCTGAATTATATACTGGCCACTGTTTCCGAAGGTCATCTGCGACTATTTTAGTTAATCCAGGGGCAGATCTTTCAACTTCAAAACGCCATGGGGGTTGGAAATCCAGCAATGTTGCTGAATCTTATATCGACAACTCCATAGCTAACAAAATGAAAATTTCAAAAAGTATAGTAGAATCCATTCAGCCTCCAGCGCCATTAGAACCTGAACACAACAATGCTGTGGAAGCTCAGTACGTTTCCCCATCAACTTCAACTTCGACCGCAGCTAATATTTCAATTACCGAAAACTAAACAACCTACCAGGAATCACTTTAGAAGTTTGTTCAAATATAATATTAATACTATTTCGAATAAAATATAAAAATGAGTTAATGACATACAAGTAATAGTATTGTATTTTCAATACTTGAAAACAACGCAATCGTAAAAAAATTACAGGGTACGATGCGTGAGAAAATGACATATTTCTCACTCGCTTGATTTGCAACAAACTTCTGCACTCGTGAGAAATATGTCGTTTTTCTCACTTGTACAATATACTGAACCTCTGGCTCCGATTTCTCTGATTGAGAGGAACTGACTAAACAAAAGCATATCAGTCAACGCAACATGGTTTTTATGCATCTTGCCGCCGCTTGATTGACATTCAATAATGTATTCGTCCGATCAAAGTATGCGGTTCTTTCAGAGCCGACGCGGATCGATAATACCTCTAATGCATTCGAACTCCATTATGCAAAATGTATTTAATATTTATCGAAGGATTTATTCGAACGGAGGAATCGTTGGCTCGAATAAAAGGATGGTACATTTAGTAGTCTGATGTTGGTCGGATGCCAGAATGGTCCCGTGCAGGGGCGTAACATAAAGAGGGGCGAGATGTTAAATATTCTATTTTCGATTAATTTCATTTCAATTTGGAACAGCAATTGAAAAGCTCACGGCAAAAATGATGAATGTCCATTGTATACTGAATTTATTTGTGTTCCTAATATTTTTCCTTTCAAAAAGCTGCATCTTTTGGTACCTGAATGAACGGAAATATCGATAAGAGTCAGATGGATAACGGGAATTTGGAAAAACACACATACTCTGGAAAAACGATTAAATTTAAATATATAGCATTCCAAGGGTATCTCCTGATAGGCAGGGTTGATAGCTGAAATCCGCATTTACGTAAGTAAAATAACATATTAGAAGGGGCTATAACATGTTAGAAGAGACTGTTTTCCTCACTTGCTAAAAATACATAACTGGCTTGCTAATAACCCGAATTTCAATAAAAAGACGCTTTCCTGAATATTTATGGTTTTTGGACATTCATAGTTGATCCCGTGTGCTCTTCAATTGTTATGTTTGCCTACTCTCATTTTGAGTCATGATGGAGATTGAAAGGAATTTGCTTTGAATAATTTGCTTTTGCTTGATGAAGATCTTACAAATACTCATACAATTTTTCAGAGATATTAAATAACTAATGAAATTGGCCAAACTTTAACGAAAATCCATAATACCGTTTACAAAATCGCTACACGTGTTTTTTTATACAATAGCTTGTTCAGGCGTGTTATGGTACCATAACAAGTAGTGATGTTATAGTGATGAGTCGAGTAGATGAGGGCAGGACTTGGAACTACTGAAAAGAGGTATTTGGCTTTTTCATTGAATCCATACACAAAATCCACAGTTTTAGAACGACTTCTTTGTTTTTTAAGTAGTCACGAACAATACCAATACATACTGACTTTACATACGCCTGTATGACTGGCTACTTTCGTGAGAATATGATCAACCAAACTTTCGGGAATTTCATGCACTTCATCTTTGTTTACTTTGAGGTCATAAATTCTTCTAGATACTACTTGAATGCCTCATTTGATAACACATTTTTATCGAATTGATACATATCTGTATTGAACATATTAACTCAAGTAACATAATATGTACTGCTAAGGATAAGTATTAATACTATTCAGTATCAGACTGTGACAGTCTGATACAACTCTGTGAGTTTTCCGATATCACAGCCAGCCAATCGGAATGCAAGGACTAAATGTCAACGTGCTGATCACGCTAGATGCATCATTTACGCGCACTCTTTAACGTGAATGGACTATAGAGTCACAACGAATCCGAAGTGATCTCATTCCTTGATATATCCCAATTTTGTTTGAACTCCCTAATTAATCTAATATCTCACCTAATTTTCAATTTTTTTTTGGTTGATGCAACAAAGGATGGCTGATATTGGGATATTTGGGATTAACATAATAATGAATGAAGATGTTATTGAGAGGCTGAATATATGAATTGAAAAAATGGAAGTGTATTAAAAAATCTATAATCAATGAAAGAGACTGAATGAAATTTTGAAAAATATCGATTCTGAATAACTTCATAATTTCAATCCTTTGAAATTCATTATATTTCTTCATGGTCCTTGCTTTTTTGAAATAAGGTCTGAAGACTAAAAGAATCTATTCTCCAACAGAATGGCTCAACTATTTGAACATTACAAGATATTCTTTCGAGCAGACAAAACAGCTTATTGATATGTTTCGAAGACGAAATCTGTGAATTATTTCCTTTACCATAAAAGTGAAATCCAGTTCACGCCTGGCGCATTCGCCAAATCCCAACACGCGCGCACCAAAATATAGTAAGGCGCAGTCGCCATAAACGAGAATCGTTGTATTCTCCAAAACGCAACAACTTACATTCGCCATAATATCAAAATCATGCGCACACCAAGATATTATAAAGCGCAGTCACCATAAACTAGAATCGCCGTAGTCTATAAAACGCAACAGGTTACCTTCGCCATAATCCTGAAATCATCTGAAACTTGGAGTAAGAGTTTTGAGTGAATTAAAACACACCACTTTCAGTACACGAACCACTGTCAGAGTGTCATTCAAATGACAATCTCACCGTGGAATACCTCCACTTCAGGCCACAAAGCACATTTATATCGTTTTTGATGTTATCCCCAATGAGTTCGAGATTGCATTGTTTTCGTGCTACGCCTCTGGTGTGGCGTGTACTTACGTAGATAGAGGGAAATGGACGAAATGTAATAAGCCCGCATTAGATCGCTCAGAGCGACGCGTGATTTGGCCAGTTCCCCACATTCAGATTCAACACATCAATAAATTCGACCGAGCTAATATTTCAACTTCTTTTCTGCGAATTATCTGCGGCACTCTGTTCTCGGAATGAGTCTCCGTTTTGCCAACAAAGCACGTATTAGTGATTCTGAGCGGACAACAGAAATGGCATTATCTCAAATAGTTTATTTTCATTGAAGCATTTATTACGTCTCTCCCGAATATGCTTATAGAATCCGGAAGTGCGTAACTGACTTTTGTTGCAACATAAAGATTGAGGGACTGTTCCGTGATTTTCTGGTGGTGGTGATTTGAAACAAAAAATTTTGATATAAACATTTTTTTCCTTCGATCTCCTGTCAAAAATGATGTTGCTCAAATTGAAATATAAAAGCATACATTCTCGTCGACACTGTAAGTAATAATTCATTTTTCTGCTTGGTTCATATGATATGATATTATTTGTAGCTTCCTTGACGATGACAGAAACAACTGTCGAAATATCTATATATATGTATATATATATATATATATATATATATATATATATATATATATATATATATATATATATATATAAGAAAGTAGTATTTGATTTGACTATATTGATCAGGATAAAGGTATCTTTTATATTTGGGTGTCGTAGTCAATTGGAGGGCTTCAGTAAATGAGAACTATTTTCTGATTATCCAAGCTTTCGGAAAATTTATTTCCTTTTTCAAGAATATCTACAAAGTAAATGGGTTTAAAAGTGATACAATATAATAATATGGTAGTAGAACTCACCAGAGTAAGATTATAAAATAAACTGGCAAAGTAAAGTAATACATAAGAATATTGTAAAAAGTTGTAAATTTGTCAGTAAAATATTGACATTTGTCAGACTACTTGTTAAAGATATAAAATGAATATTCGGACATGTACAGTGTGTAAAGTACAGTTGAGTTGTAAAGAATATCGACTGAATTAGGTCTTCAAAACACAAATCATTGATCAAAAGTTAAAATGTAATTGTAAATTTTGCTTAAATTTTGAATCTCTGATTTTTTATTCAAATTGTTTGGACATTTACTTATATGTACCATTTCGAGAAATGATCTCTTAATTTTGTTTTGTTCAGCAGTTAAAATTTTTGTATTTTGATAATCCATTATGTGATCTTTTGAAATAACATGGTCTGCTAGTCCACAAGAAGATTTGTTTAGCCTGCAGTCACTTTTATGTGAAGTGATTCTTCCAGAAAGGTTTCGAGATGTTTCGCCTATATAAACTGAATTGCAAGAAGTGCACGGAATACTATAAATAACATGAGATTTTTCTTTGGAACTGAGAGGAGTTTTAATTCTTGAATAGAGCGAAGAAATTGTTTTTTGGCATTTTGTAGAAATTTTGATATTTTTGATATCTCGAAAAATATTCGTTAGTTTGGGTGTTAAATTGGGAATATATTGTATGGAATAGTAATGTAAGGATTCAATATGATTATTAGGTAAGGACAAGTTGTTAAATGGGGAAATGATGATATCAGATGAGATGGAATTATTTGAATTTGGATGCTGTGTTGAATTATAGTCTCGTAGTGGTATATTGAATAAATATTTATTCAAAAGTTTTGGTGGATATGAATTTTCCTGTAGAATATCTTTAAGGTATTTCAGATCAATTAACACAAAGTCAGGATGGGATAATTTTGTAACTCTTTCTTTTAGTGCTAAAATGAGGTTGGTTTTCATTCTAGACGGATGATGGGAAAAGAAGCTAATAAATATATATATATACAAAGTGAACTCTTTATTCTGTTCAAGCTTTCGAGTCTTTATTGGCTCTTCATCAGGAACTCTACAATTAATTGGGAAAAAATTGTAAGAATAGAAAAGTATTTTTAACATGTGCTTACTTACGAATGTGAGGTTAATAATCCTTTTTTACTAAAAACATGAAGGACAACATATCACAACACATCGACTTAATGGTACAAATATAATATAAAACTTTAATTAAAAGATATGAGCAATCAAACATGTAAGAGAATTGAAAAATGGGAGAAGTTGTTTCTCCTAACGGGCATCGGAAACCATATTTGTAATTTCAACGGAAATGATGTGAAAAAGAAGGGAATGAAGTTGACAAGTGACCAATGATTACAGTTTCACACACCCGAATATTAAAGGATTCTTCTTTAACTTAGACAGTCGTCTAACCTTCTCACATTATATATATATATATATATATATATATATATATATATATATATATATATATATATGTATATATTTCATTCCATCATCAGGGAAAACTTATGTGAGGATGTATGACTTGATGGTACAATTCAGCATGATGACATTCATGGTAATGATGAGAAGCAATGAGTATGCAGATGAGTTAAAATAATCGTAATTATAAAACGTACACATTAAAATGTTAGTTGAAATATGATTAAAATCTAGTCGAATGTGGTCGTATATATATATATATATATATATATATATATATATGTATATATATATATATATATATATATATATATATATATATATATATATTGTTCTAAAAAGTTAGTTTGTGAACATGTGATGTCTGTTACAAGTTTTGTTTCCATTTTGCATTGACTTAGAAAGAAAAGAGGGCAGAAATTACTTTACTAATAAGGTTAAATATTGATTTATTCAAATCGTTACAATATTCCAGCCATATGCTAGCCAATTTTGACCTAATATTGAAAAAATACTCTTTTATAGTGATCTAAAGAAGAAAAAGATTAATAGTATTTCGTCAAAACAAAAGTTTCTCACAGTAGATATCTTCAAAATTCCCTCATAAATATTCACATTAGATATCCTCCAGGTCCGTTCGAATTGTGTAAGTGATATTTCTCAGATGACTACAAAACGTTTCGGCACTATCAGTATCACCTTCAATCCCAATCTGTACTGTAAAATACATGTCGGAAATGTGAGCTCGCGCTTTATATTCCGCGTATTTTTTCAAATAATTGCCCTCAAATTGCTAACCGATACACACACACTCTGTCAAAACTCGGCTAACCCACTCCGATTACGGTTCTGCTAATCCCTCGTACTTTTACGGAACGATTTGATTAATCGTCCTAAAAAGGTAGACGTTTAGAAGCCTTTTGTTTTATGTGGCTGGCCGCAGGAGGGATTAAACGCATACTCTCCCGTATTTGGATAATTGCGAATCGGGGGAAAATCCACTCGCCAGGAAGATAATTAAATTTCTTGTGTTCAGGAAGACGGTGGGGATACCACCGAAATGCAGATATAGGTCGAGAATACTGCATATTTTTTTGTTTGGGTGTAAGGTGGCTATATACCGGTGTTTTCATTCCTTATAAAAGATTGTCCGCAAATCAGACGACCGACCTGGCCTACTGGATCAAGAATTGATGACGTAGACCGTAGTAATAACTCAAAAAATTCGCCAGGTATCGTCACTCATCATCTCGCAGTTGAGATGACAGTCATGTGCACGTCCTGTGTTGCCAAGTGGCTAGGTCGTTGCGAATTCTGGTCTATGCGCTGAAAAAAATTAGTTTATTGTTGATATTTTCATTTGAGCAATATAATAGTGTGATCTCAATTCAAGAGATCGGTTTAGTAGTAGTATCACAATTCAGCTGAATATTATTCACGTTAATGCGTGTGAGCGAATAGGAGTGGGAATTGTAATCAAATTTTATGGATATATGAAGTAGTAATATGCCATTTTTCTGGTGAGTGGAATCATTATAATATTTTATAATCATCTGGGTTGAACTGAAAATATCTAAAACACATATCACTGCATTTTTAGCATATTCAGAACGCATGCACAATCTAGAATGTTGTTGCCAGCAAATTTATCTTGTATTTTTTTATGATCACTACGAAATTTTCAAATGGTTATTGAATATACCAGAACGTGAGATTATTCCTGGAGGTAGGTCATTGGAGATGAAGTTTGTTTTCATCGGCCTCAGAATAATCTCGCGTTCTATTCTCTGTTCTAACCAAAAGTGATCTGTATTGGCAACAACGTGTTCCATGGACCCAGTGATTTCAAAAATTTTCAGGAATTCCAACCACAAGCGCACCCTTAAGGCGTAATTTTGAACAACCACACCCTGTCTACCGGTTTGTCCGAAACAATATCGCAACACTGAAAGCACCAGTATATACCCATCTCATTTGGGTGTGTTTGAAAATGTTCCCTGCTGAGTGGTGTAAGTAGGTTCGGACTTCCGTCGTATAAATCAGGGGTGGCCAGCTCGGTTGGACCCAAGATCTACTATTCACTGACGATTCTTCCTGAAAATTCGAATTAAACAGCATAGTTCAGTATACAATTATATAGTGACAAAATACTAATTATGTAGTATTGTTTATTTCATCAGGAAGAAAAATATAAAACTGGAAGTTATTCTTGATAATTACTTATTTATATTGGTGTGATTTTTGCGTTTGAGCTACTTTCGCTAGATTAGCAATATCAAGTTTGTAGTTGAAAATTGCCAACCCTGAGGAATCTAATGTAGGAGCGTCTGTCAAGCGAGAACGGTGTATATTTTAAGTAGGAAAATGCTGACTCGCATAAATATGCTGAACCAAGACACGGATGCAGTTGTTCCACACATTTCCTGGAATCAGGATATTTCTCCTTGGAAACCAATGCCCAGAGTTCTAGTCCTGAGGATGACTATGCTTTTAGAAATATGTCGCTGCGCAGAGTAATCAACTTCGTTTCGAAGGATCATCTGGTCCATTTTAAATGAACTTTATTGAAAGGATAACTGTTGAATTTCACCAACTACCCAATATTTTCGAAATATTGACGGAACGGCTGTTAAAAATTGATACAAGATGATGCAAGCAGAACTTAGTGATTAGGTACGTTGCGTAGTCTTACACGGTGAAACAACAAAATATATAATTCTTGAACTTTGAAAATTGATTCAAAGAAAATAATCGAAAAGCAATAACTGGATTCATGAATCCCGTCAAATGATTGAGTCAAAAAATTACATCGAATAGGGCACTCGTATCTAAATGAAAAAAAAATCAGAATGTATCATGTTCGAAGAATAGAAATTCAATTATTCAAAATTATTTTGCGACAAAAATTAAATATAAATTGGTAAAAATCACACAAATTCAAATGAAGAAAGATTCAAAAAATTCGTATTTGACTATTTTTTTATTTTTTTATTTTCGTTGCCTTTCAATTAATTTCTGCTACTTCATTTTCAATGGAAGTCCGAATATCACTCGCGTGTTTTCGTCATCTTTTGTGATAGATGTGATAGGTGAATTTTCTATTCGTAGTATTTTTGCTCTAGCCTACTACAATAAGAAAAAATCAGGAATTACTGCGGAAATCTGATGAAGTGTGCTTGTGCTCACAATTTCCCGCTTTTGCGTAATAATATAGTATATTACACACCGAGGTGAGAAATGATCATAGCTAACCTCGACGCTTTGCGTCTCGGTTAACTAACTGATCTCACCACAGGAATGAATCACTTCCTACCGAGGTTTGTATACTATTTTATTTACAACCATCATATTTGAAATATTTATAATTGATAAATCTCTGTTTCGTTCTGAACATATCTAAAATATTATAACATTTAACGACAAATTACCAAGAACGCGGTTTTCTCAGAATTATCAAGTAGATATATTGTTACCGTGACTACGGGGTATACAATTGTTACCAATACAAATAAATGTCAGATGAAGTCAATAAATGACAAATAAAGTCTAGAATAGATGAAATGAGGGCGGGAAGTAGAGGTGTGTAATGTGACACTTCCCAACCTCCAATGACGTTAGAAAGGACAGCATTACATATATGATTGTAAATAAAAAATACTGCAATACATAGGCAATCATTACACCGTACATGAAGCTTGATTTAAGTAATCTCTCGGGGCATATCCCAGCTCTTCAGGTTGACTGACAGTCATTCGATTTCTAAAATTAAGCAACGCCGAGCGCGGTTAGTACTTGGATGGGTGACCATACAGGGAAATACCGATAGAAAGCCCGTACAGCTGCAGCAAAATAGCATATTATAACTCGCATACAATTTATCAATGAGCACAAGATATATTGAGGATATGCCGTCCTTCGGAGGGGACGTTGAGTCGTCGGTCCCGAGTCCATGGATATTGGGCTCGTTAAAGATCCCTACCTCTGGTTGGAATACCAGAGGATTCGACAAAATTTCCGGTTGGGGGAAAGTGTGCCCACCGGCTTCGGTGATTGGCCTTGGTAGCGGAAATGGGCCTACTTTGAATAGAATAAAAAAAAGTAATTTTTCAAGTCCTATTTCTTTAGATTCATTGTGTTTACTCCAGATCAGTTTTTCGACCACATAATAAGTTTGTGGCGGGTTTCACTGGAGTGAACAATATAAACAACATAAGTTAGAAACAAATATTCTCATCCACAATGAAACAAATCCGAGAACTAAAAAGTAATACGAAATAATATCCGGATGGACGTGAAATCGGTCTGACAGGTTTTCATTGATCACTTTTTCATCTAATTCAACACTTGACATCAGGTATACTAATATACTTGCTGCAGTATTAATTTCGTCATTTTCAATAACTGTTGGCACGATTTCAATGAATATTGAAATTGGTGGAATCCTAGAGGAAAGCAGTTCCTTTAGGATCCTTAAGTCGCCTCTTATTGCATGAAATAAGGACAATAACTCCTCATTGTTTCCGAGATAATCACTCTTCTCCATCAACTATGGCTATGAAGAAAGTATCGCAGAAAACGAATCAATCCAACGCGATTCGTTTCAAAGCAGCAATAGAACGAATACAACAAATTGCATTTTTCTATCGCAATGAAAGGACTTGTGAAATGCACAACTGTTACTTTAATATTTCAGTGCAAGCGTAATGGACGCTATAAAATATTCAAATGACATTTAATGTTTCCATCGGCTGAACATTCGGCCGACTTGTTTTGTAGCAGCTTGGAAAAAGCTTTATATGATACGGACGGATTATTTCTCGTGAGAATTACTAACAAATGGTTTGTGGCTAATGTGAAATACGCTATTAGGTAGAACACGATTAAATTCCCACAAAATTTATTGTCTTCGCGACATGTTTCGATACACTGTATCTTTATCAAGCGAATGTATTTAAACACTAAATTATTCTTTGTTAAAAGCTTCTTAAATACATCAGGGTCTACTCTAATTATCCCTGATTCCTAGAATAATACAACTGATACTGATGATCATTCCCGAACTTATGAAATGATGCTGATTCCTGAAAATATACAACTGATACTGATTCCTAGAATTACAACTGATAATGATTATGATATCTGAACATAGTTACTACTTATTAATTGAATAAGTTCAACAACGGGGAACTATCGAAATCCAATTGATCATTTAGTAAACAATTTGAATTTTTCAGTTCATTGATTTCCAAAAATTCTAAATAATTAAGTCTAATGCCCTTATTTTCAACATGCAGAATTTCGAAATTTTTATCGAAGTCATGTCCTTCCTCCAAAATGTGATTGACAGATGATGAATGAGTTGTTTTCTTTTCATAATTCATACGATGTTCACGTATGCGGCTTTTGAATGGTCTACCTGTCTGGTCAATATATACTTTGGAGCAAGATCCACAATTCAATTCATAAACTCCCGATTTCTCATCTTTTATTGTTTTATCTTTGTTATTCTTGATAAACCTTCCCAACGTGTTATCTGTTCTATATGCTACTCTTAAATTTTTTAATATATGAGCTCTTTATATATGATCAGATTGGTAAAAAAACAATTGATCATCTGAAATTCTCGAGCGCGACAGATTAAGGTAGGGTGAGTTATTTACATCCTGAAACGTATATATTCCACTAATCTGACAATTCGAGAGTGACCTAAAGAAGGAGGAGGACTACAAAGTTGTAAAAAAAACGTCATCTCGACACAACAATTTTACAATTCTCGAGCGTGGGTAATTTTATTTTTATTTTGAAGGGAACAATTCAAGAATTGCAAAAAATATATGATCTGACGATTTCTACAAGCCGAAATAATAAAAATCCATCGATAAAGTTTAATGCTCCTCTCCACGTTTCTATTTGTCGCTCACTCTTTCTCTATCTATTGCTCTCTCACTTCGTCCCACTGTGGTTTCTGTTGCGATGATGCCATGAAAATTGATCACACAGACACGTTGGTGGCATGATATTGTTTACAACGGATATCCAATGTTTCAAAATTTTTAAAATTTAATTGCTTATAATTATTCTCTTATGAGTTTAAGTATCTTATGAATACAAGTATAGTACTACTAAAAAAAGCATACACTTTTTTATTTGCATGCTTTTTTCCTGAGATTTTCAATTAATTAAGTTCAATAATTTAAAATAAATTTAAAAAATTTCAAATTGGCAGAATAGGCGAATCCCTCCAGAGCGTCAGATTATGAGACTGCAACGCAAATTTAGACCAATCAGAAAGCTATCGGATAGTCGTACGGTGGGATTTCGCATCTGTCTGAATCCAGCCTAGGGCTTAAAGGTGAACCATTTATATCCTAATCTGACGCGCTAGTGTATTTCAAAATGACGATTTTTTTTTATATTCTAATAACGGCCGCGAGTCTGCGACACATCCAAACCGTCAGATTATTATATATTTTTTAGGTTCACTTAACATCTCCTCAGAAAATCTGACGCGCTCGAGAATTTTTATTTTATTTTCAACCCTCACGTACGACCGCCCCCACCATGGAAATAATCAGATTAAAATACATACATATATAAAAATATGTAGGACATAGATGATATCAATATCTGACGCGCTCGAGTATGTCCATGCAATAGTTTTTTTTACATTTTTGAAAGTCTACAGCCGCTCCCCCCACCGATGAAAAGATATTCATTATATAATTTTTTTTAATCATCTAAGCTTCCCAACCCAATATGTCTCTATGACGATCGAGTAAATCCCGATTTAGCATCGTGGGCTCTCCTACTAATAGAACATCCTGCATTTTGTGAAGTGGTAGAAATCAGTGGAGCTGAGATATTTTCAAGAAGTGAATATGAAAAAATTAGAGTTAAACGTCGAATATTAAAATAGAGCTACAGCAATACGCTCATGATTCCGTGAATAATTCATGCAAGTCTTCGTAGCGCAAAGTGGACATTGTTCTTGATAGGTATGAAGGGAAACGAAGGTATTGGTTTGAAATCCGTTGTCTACATTTTCTTAATTCTCTTTTTTATGTTTTGTGGGTTTTAGTCATTTTCGGAATTCAAGAAGCATGTACCTACTTCTTGGTTTCAGGTATTCATTAAATGTTATTTGTTCGTTCCATAAATAATTTATTCAAATGGCTTGTTATTCGAGAAGACGGATAAATTATATGTATAACATAGGGGTAAAGTGTCTTTTCCTCCCTTGAATGATTACTGTAAACTTCATCCCCGGGAGCAAAAGTGGCACTGTACCCCCTTGGTATACAAATAGCTATTGTTTTTATAGTAGTTTTCACAATAAATGGTATTGACTGAAGGATTATAATAAAACCAATTAGACCCTTAAGTTGTAAAATCCGAGATGCACATCATAAATGTAAAAGGACCGGATTCAGGTAATTTTGTTTCTCAGAGAGGGATTGTAGAGGATTACAGCTTACACTTCTTGTTCATTTTAGTCTTTGTATTTCATTGGAAGTGTTCACTTGTATTACAGATATTAATAGCAAAGATTTTATACCCCAACGTACAGAATAGGCATTATGTGGCGTCCGTGGATAAAAAGTAATAGTGCTTCTTCCAGTGGTTCGTTAAAGAAGAATCACTTATCTTGTGACGCGAAAATCATTATAAAAAATGTGTATAGTTCCTTACTTCAGCAAGGATATAACGCGGGTGCTGCAGCAAAAGTAACCAGTAATTTGACGAAGGTGCCTCTTACTTCAGTTAGACGAATTGTTGAAAATTCCATGGAATCAAGAAAAGAGCGTAAAGATTCCGGTGTCACAAAAAGTCTAGACGACTGGGAAAAAGATTTGATAAGGCGAAAAATCTACACTATGTACGATGAGCAGCGTGTCCCTACAATCAAAAGTCTGAAACAGCGGCTCATCAATGACGAAACTCACATCAACTGTGGCCTCACTACTCTTTGGCGAGCTCTGTCTGCAATGGGCTTCAAATATCGCAAAATTGACAAGAGACAAGTAATAATGGAATCCACACGTTTAATAAACTGGCGTTCTGAATATATAACGTCAATAAGAAAATACCGGTCTGAAAATCGGCCAATACTCTACCTCGACGAGACGTGGTTTGACACGCATGACACCCCTTCCAAAGGATGGTCTGATTCCTCTGATAAGTGTAAAACAAAAGCACCATCAAATAAAGGGAAGAGAATCACAATATTACACGCAGGATCAGAAAATGGTTGGATCCCAAACGCTATGTGGCTTTCTGCCAAAAATATTAAGGACTCTTGTGTTGATTATCACGAAGATACGACAGCAGAGCTTTTTGAAGATTGGTTTAAAAATTGTCTGTTACCCAACATTCCGCCAAACAGCGTTATAGTAATGGACAACGCAAGCTATCATAGTCGACAATTGCAAAAAATTCCTGGCTCAAAGAATACGAAATTGGAGATTCAAAACTTCATGGCTGCAAATGACATATATTTTGAGGAAAATTATACAAAAAAAGAACTTTTACAAGTGCTGCAGTCATTTTCTTTAAAAAAAACGTATGTTTGTGATACAATTGCAGAAGAATTGGGACATACAGTGTTACGACTACCTCCCTACTACTGCGTGTTCAATCCCATAGAGCTTATGTGGCACCAACTTAAATCGAGCGTGCGCGGAAAAAATACTTCTCCGACTTTAAGTGGTAGTGTGGTAGAATTAATTAGGAACTGTATGAATGACATTCCTACCGAGAGTTGGAAAAGTTCTGTTAGTCATGTTATAAATGTTGAAAACTCGTACCTTTCTGTAAAATCAATTGCACCAATTATTATTTATTTAGATGAGGATAGCGATAGCGACACTGAACTAAATATAGAATAGAATTGTAACATTTAAATAAATTACTTGTATATCTCCTACATTATGCAAAATTCAAATTTCTTAAGTTCGACCCTGTAGCACATTTGCATCTTTTACCAGATGATTTTCTATACAATGGTATTAAATCGGGTAGTTTATTGCAGTTGATAAGCCAATACCATTTACTGTGAAAAATACTATACAAACACAAATGTGGTTGTCTTGAATGGGTATCTATAATCGCAAATTTCTTTCTTGTAAATTTCGTTCAAGCAAGAAAACGAATTCTCATTCACTGTCGTTAATTAATCAACACAGATGCGGAATTTGTCGGAAAACAGATCGTGAAAGAATGTCAATCCAACAACGTACTCGAGCCAGGTGACACGTCTGACTTTTTTTCAGAGAGCAACAAACCCGGATGCATCTTACGTGTCTCATTTGAGCATTTCATTAAACTCGACGACTGCAGATGAAGCCTGCCAGATGGTAATGAGCGTGTCTTGGAGCGCATAATTACAATTCTCGTGTGTTTTGGAGTGGATCGATCGATAGAGGAAAAAATGCAAGGGTTTCCTTGTTGTTGTTTTTTTCCGCTCGTCAGCATAGTGATTAATGAAAACTTTTCAATGAGCCGTCGATACTTTTCCTCGAGCTAAAGTTAGACCGTCTTCTGGAAATTACATGAATATCTCTTTTATTTTTTTTATGAGACTTATTATCGTTTGCATTGGAGCGTATAAAGCTGCTACTCATAATCGAAATCTATCAGGAAATTGAAGGTAGTCGTTTAGGAAATTGATTGTTATTCAAGCTGCTTGTTTGGTAGTTCATTCAACGTCTATGAAAGTGATTAGATAACGCTTGAATATTGCTGGTGGATTGAATAGACGGTGAATCATACTAAAAGTGTTTGGGTTTAGTTCGAAGACTATTACATGAAAAACATTGAAAGAGAACTGACATTCAAGGAATGATTACAATACTGTTCCTACGAAATATAATTGTGAAAAAGTCAAGTCTCGTTTCCATGTGTCTAATGTCAAGAAGAAAATGAAATTGATCAAAGAACGTAAACTTTCACGGCCGGAGGTAACTGATTCTTGGGTGTTTTCCGGGTTTGATGGCCGTGGTCCACAGGTTTTTATTCCTGACGTTTCGCCTACGACTATGGTAGGCATTATCAAAGTCTGTGAGGTAACGGACGCAATGATCTCGTTCTCACAGTAGATACTACTTTATTGACGTTATGATCGGCTTTATACCTGTTCTCCTGTTCGACGTCCGATATTATTGTGTTGGAGATGGGCGTGGCTTGTTTCCTCTTGACTGGTTTGGGCCGTGTGTGCTTTAGAGCTGGTAACCAAACTTTGTTGATGTGTATGCCTTCTTCTTTTCGGTTGAAATTGTCTTTATGTTTGTGAATCTCTATCGCTTCTCTGTGTAACCTGGGATAGTAGCTCTGCGTTCTGTCAATATAGGCGGATAGGACGAACGCTGGAAAAACACGATGTGAAAGCAATACTGATGCCAACACGAACCGTCAGAGATAGTTTAAGGTCAGCCAAAGACCCAAGAGAGCCGTGGTTAACACCAGGTGTGTACCGGATCCCGTGTAGCTGTGGATCAGTCTACATTGGAACCACTAAAAGAAGTATCAAGACACGGCTCTCCGAACAAAAGAGAAATTGTCGCCTGGGACAAGTCGGCAGTAGCCGAGCATGCACTCGGAGAAGGCAATCACGCGATTGCATTTGACGAAACGGAAGTGATTGACAGAACGCAGAGCTACTATCCCAGGTTACACAGAGAAGCGATAGAGATTCACAAACATAAAGACAATTTCAACCGAAAAGAAGAAGGCATACACATCAACAAAGTTTGGTTACCAGCTCTAAAGCACACACGGCCAAAACCAGTCAAGAGGAAACAAGCCGCGCCCATCTCCAACACAATAATATCGGACGTCGAACAGGAGAACAGGTATAAAGCCGATCATAACGTCAATGAAGTAGTATCTACTGTGAGAACGAGATCATTGCGTCCGTTACCTCACAGACTTTGATAATGCCTACCATAGTCGTAGGCGAAACGTCAGGAATAAAAACCTGTGGACCACGGCCATCAAACCCGGAAAACACCCAAGAATCAGAAAATGAAATTGTACAGCATACTGATTATTTTATTGTACTACGTGTTCTCATACTGTCTCATTACCTTTTCATGAATTTCTTTGATTTGGAAAAGAGAACGTTAAAAAAAGGTTTTCAAATCTCTTCATATAAACGAACCACAATGTAACAAAAATCGACAAAAAGGAAAACATATGCATGAAACCTTTGGATTGAAAATCTGAAATTGAAATTGCCAACAAAACTCTGATCAGTTCCAGATTGGAAAATCATATAGAAGTTATAAAAAAGTGATCGTCACAAAAGAAAACGATACAATAGGTACACCTTAGCTTCAATAACTGAGTAAGGTTTTTGCGAGTTCAAAGGAGATTATGAACAACCGATGATTAATATAAAACTAGGTAGATCGCAATCCAGAAAACACTATTCACAAATTACTAACTCCTCCAGGAACTAAGTAGCTAGAGATGAAAATTATTGAAATATCGATTCAACTTGCTCGACAGAATTCATTTATCTGACAATATATCTCCTTGCTTAACAACCAATCAGTCTATTTCAAATTTTGAAATTCAGCCAATAGAATCCGAATTACAGTGAAAATATAGCTTGTCGCTGTATTTTTACGGTGATAAACCTGCTTAGTTTTTGTTTTACTAGCTGTCAAGTGAAAATAATGATTTAAATTATAAACGTCAAATCTATGTGTTTTGATTAATTATATTTCTTAATCATTATGAGCGGTCGTTGGGGACAAATGGCGATTGGTATCATAGATGAAGCAGTGGAAAAGAGTATTCCCTTGAATACGGCCAGAAATAAAGAATCAATTACCAGGCAATTCAACAATTTTTGCTCAAACAGGGGTTATATTGTCGTCCTAAATATAATTCGTGGTATGATTAATAACCTATAATTTTTTGGAATATCAATTCATTGGCAATCCCAATGCAAGAAAATACAACATCGTCCTGCGGACTCGTTGTATTTTCAGCTTTGGGATTGCAATTCATTAATGTTCCAAAAAATTATCGGTATATTACCCCTGAAAATAACTCGAAATTATGGACTGAAAATAAAATTTGAGATCACTCCGAAATTTCAAAACAGAGCATGAACGATCTTGATCACATATCTGAAAGCCAGAATCAATATTTCGTTGATGAAAGAAACCAATTCTGAGAAAGAACGAATATATTGCCGACTATGCCACTGACGACGTTTTTTCAAACGTTACATAAATCTCGAACGATAAAAAAGATCTCTGTGCCGTCGCATATTTCAAAATTCACTTAGCGTAACGATTCATTTTTATTTAATAAATCGTACGTAGACGTTGACAAAGCCTTTCTGAATATTCTATCCACAGAGGAGACTTCCTTCTGCCCTTTTTTTGATTCATACATAAAATATAGATATGTCTCAGACCTTTTTCTTGTACGATGTGTCTCACAAGATAATCTAAGTAACAAATTGATGGAAAGGAACAGGCGATCTTGCCTTAATGTTTCTTATAACGATTTATGTTATATCTTTTTATCGCCTTATAACGTCTATACTAAAGTCCGTGTTACGAGAGAGATGCAGATAGTTTTGCTTCAGGTTCAGATAACGACTGAGATTTGAAACAGATTTTTCTCCTATTACAATTCAAGTTGCGCTCTAGTATTAACATTTATTTTATACTTCGTTAATTAATTCAGCAAATTCTGAACTTTCCTATTGAACAAATGGTTCAATTGTAGATTGAAGACCATTCCAAAATTTTTTTCATACTCATTAGGATTACGTTGAAAATATTAATAATTATTCGAAATACCTCATTGAAAAGATTTATTTAGCTTGAGGAATTTTTACTGGTTTCCTTGAACACATAATTTATTCATTCACTGCGGTATGATCGTTCAGTAAAGTTTCAGTGTCTGTGGGTTTTCCCGTTTCGGTAAGGTTTCACGAATATTTGAATATCATGAGTTTTCCTCATTTGTTTACATTACTGTTTATGTGTGAATATTCCTTCGAGTCTTCTTTGAAATCAGATTTTGAAAGTTTTCGAATAATCATCTATACACAAAATACAACCAATATCCTTATCATATGTGAGGTCACAACAATTTGGTCATTCAGCACATAGCGATTCGCTTTAGAGGTTTACATCATCTGCACCAGATTCAGACTTTTGTTTCGTAAGGAACAGACCGTACGAAATGTTTTGTGTTCGCAGCTGTCTGGCAGTAGATTTATGAATGAAATAATTTCGAACACAATAATTTGGTTTTCGTTTCGTTTTTAAATTCTCCCCGATTCTTGTAAAAAGTTTGATTTTTCTAGCAGCTTTTCAATGTTTCACAAATTGATTGTATCCCTATTAAGGTGGCTATATACTAGTGTTTTCACTCCATATAAAAGATTGTCAGCAAATCAGACGACCGATCTGGCCTACTTGATCAAGAATTGATGACGTAGACCGTAGTAATGACTCAAAAAATAGGCCAGATATCGCCACTCTCGCAGTTGAGATGACAGTCATGTGCACGTCCTGTGTTGACAAGTGGCTTTGTCGTTGCGAATTCTGGTCTATGTGCTGAAAAAATTAGTTGATTGTTGATATGTTCATTTGAGCAATATAATATTGTGATTTCAATTCAAAAGCTCGGTTAAGAAGTAGTATCACAATTCAGCCGAATGTTATGAAAGTTAATGCGTGTGAGCGCGTAGGAGTGAGAATTGTTATCAAATTTTATGGATATGTGAAGTGAGAAAATGCCATTTTTTCTGGTGAGTGAAATCATTATAATATTTTATAATCTTCTGGGTTGAACTGAAAATATCTAAAACACATATCACTGCATTCATAGAATATTCAGAACGCGTGCACACTCTAAAATGTTGTTGCCAGCAAACTTCTCTTGTGTTTTCTATGATCACTACGAAATTTTTCAATGGTTATTGAATATACCAAAACGTGAGATTATTCTTGAAGGTAGGTCATTGAAGATGAAGTTTGTTTTCATCAGCCTCAGAATAATCTCGCGTTCTATTCTCTGTTCTAACCAAAAGTGATCTGTATTGGCAACAACGAGTTCAATGGATCGAGTGATCACGAAAATTTTTAGGAATTTCAACTACAAGCGCACCCTTAAGGCGTAATTTTGAACAACTACACCCTGTCTACAGGTTCACTGAAAGCAATATCGCAATACTGAAAGCACCACCCTTATATAGCCATCTTGATTGTATCCTTATCGAACTCCGATGAAGACGTTTCTTGTCTCTTTTCAACGAGGTATATCAAGAACAAAATGTGGAAAGGAATGTCCCACGTGTTCAAATAGATGTTTATAAAATGCAGTTAACGGCCTTTGTTGACATGCAGTTAGTCATTCATTATTGAGTGGGTCCTCAATGCGTCGCGCCCCACCGAAATTAAGCCCTATTGTGAGCGAAACTGAATTTTTTCTCGTCTCAAATGAAACGTGCATTATTCGAAGAGAATCACTTAGCTCGTTTCAAAAGGGATCTCCGTCCGTATGTTAGGCAGCTCCTTTATTCTGACGCTTCTGATCTTACATGTGAACGAGCTCGAGAAAGAACCTCATTACCGGCGAGAGCTCAAGTCTCGCCGCAATTTTTTCTTCATTCACCGCCGCACCTCATTAAAAATGAATACGGCAATAAAAATAAAAAGCGGACGGGGTGTGAGAGTTCGTTGCTCGAATTCGCCTACATCATAGTTCCGGGGGTAACGCAGCAGTTGCCTTCGGAACTTTCAATTACGTCCCTTTTTTTTTCTATGACACGATTTTAATTAATGCGCATCCTGTTACTCGTTACCAGAAGGGATTCGCGGTTTTTTAAATTTTTAATAACAACGGAACTAATTATTTCTTTATTGTATCAAGGGAGTCGAATTGATTATCTTTAGTGCATTCACGTTGAAGATAAAGTGCTCGTAAAGAAATTCACGTGATGGGTCGAGTAGATCAGGGCAGGACTTGGAACTACTGAAAAGAGGTATTTTGCGTTTTTATTGAATTCATCCACAAAATTCACAATTTTAGATCGAGCTTCTTTGCTTCTTTTGGTTGAAGAAAGTTACGAACAATACTAATATACACTGGCTTTTCATACGCATGTATGACTGTCTACTTTCGTGAGAATATGATCAACCAAACTTTCGGGGTTTTCATGCACTTCATCTTTGTATACGTTGAGATCATACAGTGTGTAACAACGAAAACTTAACAGAGCCGTTGTTGAATATAAAGAGTAAGATTTATAAAAAAACTCGGACTCGTCGATTTCTAATTGAAGGGGGACACCTTTCAGACTACTCAGATTTTTTGTAGTACGCACCCCCTCGGAGCGGTGTGTCCGACGACCCTTATTTGTAAAGGGAAAGTAGGTCAAGTGGCACCTTGTTTTAAAGGTCTTTCGAAAACCTTCACAACTCTGTTGACAGAATATTTTTTTGACGATTAGTTTTCGAGAAAATTTGAAGTTTTAAAGGTATTTGTATTGAACTCAACGCTTTTTAAAATAAATCAAATTGTTTTTGAGGTTCAATCTACCTTCAGAACTTTCATAAAAAAAATAAATTTTTGCTTTTTATGTCAACCTGCTAATACGTGTCCATGTGATTTCGTATTTTTTGTTTATTACGAGGAGTTTTTTTTAGGGGGATGGGGTTGGTTACCAATAGTTACAAATAATTTCTTTTTACAGAGTTGTAAAGGTATTCGAAAGACCTCTAAAACAAGGTGCCACTCGACCTACTTTCCCTATCTAAATAAAGGTCGTCGGATGCACCCCTCCGGGGGGGTGCCTACTAAAATATCTTATTAGTCTGAAAGGTGTCCCCCTTTAATAGAAATCGACATGCCCTAGCTTTTTTCAAAACTCTTACTTTTAATATTCAAAAACGGCTCTGTTAAGTTTTCGTTGTCACACACTGTATATTCTTCTAGATACTACTCACTCAAATGACTCATTTGACAAGACATTTTTATCGAATTTATCCCCATCTGTATTGAACATATTCACTACTACACTACTAACGATAAGTATTAATTCTATTCCGTACTAGTCTGTGACAGACTAATATATCTCTGTGCGTTCTTCAATATCACAGCCAGCCAATCGAAACGCAAGGACTAAATGTCCACGTGCTGATCACGCTAGATGCATTGTTTACGCGCACTCTATCTTTAACGTGAATAGACTATACAGTCCCAACGAATCCGAAGTTATCTCATTCCTTGATATACCCTAATTTTGTTTAAACTCCCTAATTAATCTGATATTTCATTTAATTTTCAATTTTTATTGGTTGATGGTACTTTCAAATCCCCAAAATAAAAAATTTTCGCTCATGCGTAATAGGCAACTTATCATCCTCGTTACGTAATATACTTAAATTATTATTATAATTTACAACCATATATGTGATACTGTCATTACTAATGTCATTGAAGGTTGAAAAGTGTCACATTAGACACCTCTCACTTCCGCTCACTTCCCGCCCTCATTTCATCTATTCTGGTCTTTATCTGTCATTTATTTATATTGGTGACAATTGTAAATCCCGTAGTCACGGTAACAATATATCTACTTGATTATTCTGAGAAAACCGCGTTCTTGGTAATTTGTCGTTAAATGTAATATTTTAGATATGTTCAGAACGAAACAGAGATTTATTAATTTTAATCGAAATATGATGGTTGTAAATAAAATAGTATACAAACCGCGGTTGGAAGGTTCATTTCTGTCTCGAATTCATAGTTAACCTCGACGCTTCGCGTCTGATCTCACGACAGGAATGAATCACTTCCCACCTTGGTGTATAATATACTATTAGCAATCGCTGGAAAATCACTGTATAAACCTTGGCGAGAGTTCCATTCCCACCAATCTCGAAAAATTCATCAGCGAACACGATGAGAAGTCGGACGTCGTTTGTCGTCTCTGACGTCGCTGCGTGTTCTTCAACGTGTTTATTCGACGGGAAAGCAATAAATCGGCAGATAGTGGAGGCCGTTGCCGATTCTGCTGCCTGCCAAACGAAAATCCGCAGACGGTCAACCGAAAATCGAATGAATACCGGATCAAAGCGAAATCATCGGAGAGGAACGATGCATGATGAGCCGGTCGCTTTCATCGATTCCGGCGGATTCGTCTGTGCCATCGTCCATAGATAGAATATCTATGGACGATGTCTGTGCTACCGACGTCCATGATTCAAGCAGAGTACGGGGAAGAGTCGCAAGAGTTTTTTTATATATGCAGATTCACACAAAAGGGAAGCCCTGTGATGTTCAAAGAACACCGCGTGAATCAAGGGACAGGTTATAACATTCACTTTGAATTATTGAAGTTCGTAAGCCTCAGGAGAAGGAGTTCCAAAGTTCAGGAACTGATTACTGAACAAGAGATGTTCGACAGGTCTCCAAGTTGACAACAGAACGGTGGGAATTCTGTACTCTTCGGGTCATCCGTGTGGATACTGCCAAGGGTGGAACGATTGATAACAATTCAGAAGGCAACCGACTGTGACAATATCTATAGAAGAGATACAAGTTTTCGACCCTTCGAATCTATAAGCGAAGAATCACCAACATGGCGGATTTCCTTTCGCTGAATAGAATCGAGAAGCCTCAATGAATGTTTTGGTGCCGAGCCCCATACATGAGAACTAAATTCCAACACAGGTCGTATCTGAGCCTTGTGGATCATTAGAAGCTGACGAGAATTGAAATATTTCTTCGGACGAAATAGAAATCCAAGTTTCTGGGAAGCACCTTTAGCCGATCGATCTCACATGGTTTTCCTATGAGAGATAATCACTGAGCGGAATTCCTAGTATCGAGATGCTTGACTTTGTAGGAATAGTTACTCCTGACATCTGAATACCAGATTATGATAGATCGGCTATCCTTGAGAAGAGACATGCCTGGGTTTTCCTAGCATTAAATTCCACCAAGTTTTTATCACCCCATTCTATTATTTTTACCGAGTGATCGTTAATTGATGACGTGAAGTTTCATTGAATTTTTGTTTCTCGAGCTGGTATGGGGACTGTGGAAGAGAAACTAGTATGAAGAGTACTGTCGTCCGCAAAACTATGTACTGAACAAGATGTTTTCTCCAGCAAATTATTGATGTGAAGCGGAAACGAAGTCGGGACCAGAACTGAACCCTGCGGAACACAAGGAGAATATCAAACAATACTCCAACGTGTCGTCAAATGGCCGCAAGAGACTGTACGAATGATTTGACCACGATTCGATTTCGGATTGAAAGCTCTAGAAAGCTAACTGTTCTGAATAATTTCGAGTAATTTTAGATTCTTGAGCACAGTATATAAACACCTAGCCCTTTGAACACGTTGAAAGTAGATCACATCAGTAAGTTATTGTGTATTCATTGGATTGAAATATCAGATAACCTTTTGATGGTTGGACAGAAGAATGGTTAGGCGAGTATATGAGGAAATACACACCCTAGTCTCCTATTCATAATGAAGATGATAGAATCGTCGACTCCTTCCTATCGCGAAAACCATCCCGATCCTTTTCTCTCTCCATTCACTCACGCACCGCACGGGAAACCATAAACGCGGAAAAGTAAGTGAAATCCGAAGCGGAACCGACGTCATCAGTTTCGCGGAGAAAAACGAAAAAAAAAAAATAGAAAAAACTGCGCGGAGAGAGATACCTGAGTATCTTTTTATCGTCGACATATTCCACGGCTGGATCGTAAATTCGGAAAAATTCCGGGAAGGATCCTCGAAGCGGTTCGGGAGCGACTTTATTAGAAGCGGGGCGGGGTAGGAGAAGGGGGGAAGGGCGAAGGGTCTGCCGTAGTAGAACAGGACCAGAGCAGAGGGCAAATATTTGCCGGTAGTTAGCGACGACGTGTTTGTGCTCACACATGAGGGGGCCGCCTTTGATGGGCATCGCATCGATCTTGTTGCGACCGCCGGCCTGCTGGCTGCAGGAACGGACCTCCGTCTGTAGCTGCTAAAATCGGTTGCCCTATATTCTGCTCCACGTGTGCCTTCTCCTTACATTCCAACGCAGAAATAACGGGGAAGTTACGTACCTGTCCTGTAATTTGTCCAAATGTTTTTGATCGTGCAATATCTATTGTCAAATGATGGTTTAGTTGGGGAAGGGATCAAGATTTCGTAGATGAACAATTCATTTTTTGGACAACGTTTCGGATTTTATTAAATCCATCATCAGGGCTCGAACATCAGTTTATCTATGTTGAAAAATCTAAAAGACATATAAACAGGAGACGAAATAGATACGGAAATAAACAAAATACGGCACCAACAACATAGAACTCGTACAACCATTAATGATTATTAATATGTCGATGATTGTACGAGTTCTATGTTCTTGGTGCCTTATTTTGTTTATTTCCGTACCTGTTTTGTCTCCTGTTTATATGTCTCTTACATTTTTCAACATGGATAAACTGATTGTTCGAGCCCTGATGATGGATTCAATAAAATCCGAAACGTTGTCGAAAAACTGAATTGTTTTTCTAGGAAATTTCGATCCCATCTCCAACTGAACCATCATTTGAAAATATTATTTGGATCACCAAACCTCACGCATTTAGTACCTATTGTCCTATCGACATTTCGGTTTGTTCGATACCAAAGAATTGTTGCAAAGGCGTGTATATTGGGCAAGACTCGCTTCAGTATATCAATTGATTCCCACCTAATTAGTGATAGGTTGAAAGTGGCATCAACCATATTCGTGTCACCATTTTTCCAGATACAAATTGCATTTTTTATAGAAAATGTATCGACAGTCGTTGAATTTAATATTTCATATTATGAATATAATTCAGGAGTAGGTTGAGAATTACTTACCGACGCCTTTGACCTAACAACCAGTTAACAAGACCGTTTTGACAACAGATACCGTGAGTTGTCAAGAAAGTTGGATCGTAAAAAAATGTAATTATGCTTGTGTTCCAAAGATAGCACTGTATCTAAGTACCATGCGTTTACACATATTTTCCCAACTAAAGACGCATTTTTCACCAGCCTAGATATTTTCTGATATCAATTTGATACCCATCGAACAAATATTTTTGCGATCATAGAAAAAAATGAAAACCTCTCATGATAAATATGAATTAAATTCCATTCGTAGCTCCTAGGAAAGGTGGAACTAGACACAAACACATCGATAGTAGACAAGCATTACTGCTTTGAGGAGTCAATTCTCGAACCACTTGTTCGACAGTCAAACAGACACTTATCAGATCTGTTGTAGCATCGTTCGGCGAAATAAAAAGTTATTGCGTCGCCGACTATTAACAGATGTGTAAAACAAATATCGATTCACGAGGCTTTCAACGCAAAGTTGAGCCAGCCGAAAATCAGAGCCGACTACTATGGACTACTCCAGTTTTTGTATAATTTTCCTCAAAATATATGTCATTTGCAGTCATGAAGTTTTGAATCTCCAATTTCGTATCCTTTGAGCCAGGAATTTTTTGCAATTGTCGACTATGATAGCTTGCGTTGTCCATTACTATAACGCTGTTTGGCGGAATGTTGGGTAACAGACAATTTTTAAACCAATCTTCAAAAAGCTCTGCTGTCGTAACTTCGTGATAATCAACACAAGAGTCCTTAATATTTACAATCCTTCTATGAGAAACAAAATTACCTGAATCCGGCCCTTTTACATTTATGATGTGCATCTCGGATTTTACCATTTAAGGGTCTAATTGGTTTTATTGTGATCCTTCAGTCGATACCATTTATTGTGAAAACTACTATACACATAAATCGATAATTCTTCTCAATATCTGTATAGCCAGAATGATTTGCCGGTATCAAATTTCTAGGATCTGACCTTTTCATTGATTGTCAACTGCGATTTTCATTCAAGAACAGTGCTCTCGACGCCATCACTCTCAACTGCAATATCATGGAAGCCTTACTGAGGTTTCTAGATGCAGATATAGACAAAAAATGAGCTGTCATTATTAGGAAGAATCTCTGGAAAACCATGGGTGTTCTGGAAAGAAAATGTGCTAACACTTCTTCAAAATGTGGAAATCTATGGTAGAACACTTCATATGTGATTGCTTTGCATACTCATCATGGAGATGATTTTTGTTCACATACATGGGGTAATCCCTGATGAGATTTCCGTGAATCTCTGAGTGGGATCTACTATCATACGTGGAAGAGGTACAATGAGCCTAATAAAGCCCAAGTGTAGTGGCTGACCCTCCAACATGTCCATATGACAATACAAGTAATGTAGTAAGATGGTAGTGGAGCTGGCATTTTTGTTTTGAAAAGAATGACCAATATCAACCTCATTGAGCTCAAATTTGAAGCATCACGACGCGAAGTTGTTGAGCATTTCTTTCAAAAGGATATCAAAGCAATGAAAAACCGCAACAAAAAGTGACTATCTCAAGGAGAGTATACAAATAAGTTTTCACTCCAGTATTTACATTCTAATCGTGAGCACAATATACCTATTTTCCACTCCTATGAACACTGAACACGTTCGTTGTGTGCATCTTTGTATTCTTCCCTTTTCTTTCTCATTATCATAATCAATAGGGATGCATTTCGACTGTGATCTAGTTTGTGAAATTTGAGGCTCTACGTCTTCCCTGTCAAAGCAGCCCATACAATCTCCCATTACACTAATTAACGAATCGCTATTATTGGCGCCCGTATATTGTTCGAAAATGCAGGATCTAGTCGTTGTGTTTCGCGTCTCATTACTAAGTTACTCGCGTAATTCAAGCACATACCCTCATTTTCATCCGATCCACGGGAACAACACGAAAAACTTGAAAAAAAAACAACTAATGGCGCATGAAAGAGAATTCACAAGGATTGATTCGATGGTAACAGTTCAATACCGAAACAGTTTCCATGCAATGCAAGTGAGAGAAATACAAGAATTGGATTCTTCAATGGTGATATTGGTGGGATTGGGATCAATTTGATTAGAGAAAAACTATTGTTTCTTTCCCAACGTTTCGAATTTTAATAAATTCATCATCAGGGCTAACAATGAGTTTCGTGTTAAAATGGTAGGATATGAATAAAATGAGAGAATGCCAACAAAACATTGAAACATTCTCGAGGGTCAAGATGATGATTATTGAAAAAAATTATTTTTGAAAATTACTTACCGAAAATCAGTTTTTCCGAGTAAAAATATTAAAATTATGTATAAAACAGACAATTCAGATACACACTCTAGGTACAAACAATTCCACATTGAGCACAAGACAAACGAATACTGAAATAAAATTCAAAGAATGGCTGTAGTTCTTATGAATGCTGATAAGAAAAAAAAAACAAACACAAACGCGATTGTTGAGAACACCATATAATGATAAAGAATCATTTCGGTAGCTGACTACTAAGGCTGTGGGATTTTTGACATTCAGCTTTCGTGTGTCTCTGTCGTGTACAGAGATTCGTTTTTTAGATTGGTATCATAAACCAACTTTTTCCGAAAGATTTCTCAATTATCACTCACAACATAATTTCAAACCCAAAATAAATATCATAAGAAATCTGAAAAATAGAGCTCTCAAAATATCTAATCCAGAGTATCATCAAAAATATATTGGGCAAATAAAATAAACGATCCAATTATAAAATATAACAAAATACCATATGTGAGAAATCTCTCTGAGAGAATTGCAAGGATTTTTGATGAAGAACAATTTAAAATTGCTTTCTCTAACGACAACACTATCGGAAAAATATTCTTTTCACGTCAAAGAGAAAAAGCTTCCACTGATCTACAATCGAATCTTGTCTACAAAATCAATTGCAATGATTGCACTAAATATTATGTGGGTTAAGCAGAAATATATTAAAAAAAAACCAATCTCTGAACACGATTATGACACACGAAAGCTGAATGTCAAAAATCCCACAGCCTTAGTTAAACAAACTAGAGAAAATGGACAAACTTTCGATTTTACAAAACCCATTATTCTTGATCAAAAATCTTCTCTGTCAAAAAGGCCATTCAGTGAAATGATACAAATTCTTCACTAAGACAGCGTTAATACAAAAAGAGATATAGAAGGACTGAATACGGCTTATCACAATCTGATAAGTCAGCTACCGAAATAATTCTTTATCATTATACGGTGTTTTTAACAATCTAAAATGTCTGTTTTGTACATAATTTTAATATTTTTACTCGGAAAAACTGATTTCTGTAAGTGTTTTTCAAATTTTTTTTATTTAATAATCAACATTTCGAAACCCTGAAAATGTTCCAATAGTTTGTTGGCATTCTCTTATTTTATTTATATCCTACCATTTCAACACAAAACTCATTGTTTTCGAGCCCTGACGATGAATTCATCAATATTCGAAACGTTGGCAAAGAAATATTAGTTTTTCTCTAATCAAATTGATCCCAATCCCACCAATACCACCATTGAATTCAATTCTGGATCACCAAACTTACCAAAACATCAATTGATATCTATTTTCTTGGGCTTTGGAAAAAATTGAAACCTGTCGGTTTTTAGATTGAAATACGAGTTCTGTCAGTAGCGATGATTTCATTGGCATTACCATTTTTATTTGGTTGGATTTGATTTTAGTGAGAAGAGATCGCAACATAAAGGATAATGGGTGCCCACTGGTATGCCCACTGACTATGTCAAATGTTTTTGGCCAATCAAATACCAGAAAAAACGTTTCAATGTTCAAAATCAACGAAATCAATGAATAAACATCGTTACACATCAGACATCAATTTTAAAATATGGAAACATAACGCCGAAAGCGTTGATCGTTTTTTGTCACAAAAATCTAAACAAAATCTTATCAGTGGAACTCCAGGATTTCTAGGCATCTAAATATAAAAATGTCACATTGAACTTTTCATTTATTAGGTGGACATCAGTTTAATTGAATCAAGTGAAACAGTGCTAGCATCGTGCAAAAAGCAACACAGATCTCAGACATTCCTCCAAATAATTGTCTTCGATCAGCAAATGTGCTAACCGTTCTTGATACCCAATATTCAATAATGTGATCGTAGCAATCCCGACGAAAACCACATTTTCTAATTAGAAAGTCGGTGAAGAAACAGGACATTCCATTCCTGATGACGTATCCACCAAATTTCGCAGTAACATGCAGCGAAAGCTGTCTATCATTCAACGTTTTCATTTCAACAGCATTCTCTGGAAATCCTCATGTGCGAGTTCGTGCATGTGCATTACAATGTACTGATGTATTCCTTACTGCACGGTTTGAACATAAACAGCCAGACAGACTATTCAATAGCACCGCTTCGAGTCTTGAGCAAATACGTGGTGTTTTCTATGTAAATGTTGATTAATCTCGGTTTGAACGGTTAACTATAAGGACCGCTTGGAGATTTGATAATATCTCCAGATGGTTCAGACGATGGTGTGAGGAGCGCTGGTTATTTGTCGACCGCAATAAGGATAATGAGGGGATTGTGTTATGGAAAGAGTCCAGAGTTATCGGGAGCAGTAGTCGTATCAACATTAGCAAAATAATTAAAATAACGATAACGTTTGCTTGCCAAATTCACGATTTCAATATATTCCATCGTTTTTACATGCCCGACCGATTATAAATCATTTCGAATTCATCTGACGAATACGTTGATTACAGATTCTATCGAATTGGCTTAAACAATACGCTCCATAATTAGTTTTGCCAATTCGATTGTACGAACGACAGAGATAAAAACTTCATAGTCATTAAATGATATATTCGTTACATCGAACTGAAAATGATTATTACGGGATAGTAATTCGTTTGAAAGGCAGTCATGTAACGAGTATGGAATATTCAAATCATTTTCGAATTACCGATTATAATTGGATGAACTTTTAAGGTTTTTCAGCAACACGCACAATTTCACTATGATATTTGTTTCATGGAATTTTTTTTATGGATTTTGCGACTTCTCCTACGAGTTATTTTTTCGCAAGTTTTCCACCTTGCCTCTTCGCTTGCTGTCAGGTTTGCCAATGTTCTTGAAATATCTGCTAAAAATGTGCATGAATATAATTTGCAGGAGCGTTTCTAGCCAGAGAAATATATGACAAGAATCAAACTTCGATTTGCGATCAGATATCGCGAATTCAATAGAACGCAATTTTTAGTTTTCCCAAAATCGTGACAACACTTATGGATTTATCTCATTTGATCAATCGAATTTGAAAACGTGTGAAACTTTGAATCTTTCTTCGTTATGATCACCAATTCAGAATTTTCAGTCGAAAGTCTTTCACCCATTTTTCATTCATCCAAATAATGGAAGAACTCATTTGAAAACTTGATTAAATATTTATTGGAAAAATGAAAAAATATGCTCGAAAATTAACTGACATTGAATAGCTAACGAGAAATACAAAAAAAACAACAAAAAGTTACAATATATTAAGATTAAGCTTAATCTCACAAATTATTGCTAACCAGCAAGATTTTCGGTTATAATTGCACGGGTGCATAAAAATTACCGATAATTTTGCAAGAAAGCGTGATATCTAAAAATTGCAAGTTTATTTTCATATTTTGGCGAAGGTGCCCGAGTCCGATGGACGAGGGCCCTTTTAAAAAATATGAAAATAACCGAATGCAACTTGTATAAGATATCACGCTTTCTTGAAAAATTATCTGGTCATTTTTATGCACGAATGTAATTCATTGGAATATTTCACGAATAAAGAAATTCTCAAGGAAATATTATTTTTTGTTCATTTATACTTTCCTCTATAGATTGTATGGAGTACTCACCTAAACGCGAAATGTTTTTCTATTTTTGAAGTCTATCTGACATTTATTTGTGTTGTTTACTGACGTCTAGCGATACGGTTTCAAATGTATTGTTATGGTGACTTGATACAATGCAATTACCGCTGTAAGTTTTCGATACAATGCAATTACCGCTGTAAGTTTTCGATTATTGCATTGTTCTTATGGGACATTTTGTATATGAGGGAAATATTCGAGAAGGAGATGTGCTGCATTCTGATAAATGTTCTGGAACCGTTTCTGAAGAGTGATCAATGAATACTGACTGATTTACTGAATAATGAATTCCGAATCTTTACCTCGCCAGTATTCATAAAGATTCATATGCTGAGGTTGCAAGTTTGCTCCGGTCCCCGTACAGTTTTTTTTTAGTTTTCCCGAAATCGTGACAACACTTATGGATCTCATTTGTTCAATCGACATTGAAAATGTGTATAACTTTGATCACCAATTCAGAATTTTTAGTCGAAAGTCTTTCCCATGGAACACAGGAATAAATGTAGAAATATACCACCCGCCTTCCGCTCAAAATTTGGAAGCTTATGGTGAAAAACCTCCGGAGGCGCGCGCTGATGGCAGCTATTTTTTTTTCAGTTGGGAGTGCTTAAACTGGATCGCTGACTTCCTACGATTGTGTCAATTGACTTTGATGCCTATCTGACATGTATTGCGTTTTTGAAATTTTGAATACTCTGAAGCATATCTGCTGAATTATTTTCAGTAGTAATAACCCGAGGACATTGATAATTGTGCGAAAAAATATAATAACAGATTTCAAAAGCTTGTTGCTTTTGCCACTAGCTTGAGAAATCTGTTATTAAATATTCGAGGATTTATCAATGTTTGAGGGTTATTCGGAAGAAGATGTTTTGCTTTTTTTGAAGGTCTGCTCGCGCTTCTTGAAAAACAACACTTTCAAACGGGTCAATTATAACATCCATTTCCTTAAAATACTTTTCTTGTAAAATCTTACTCGTTACATTCCACATAGTTTTGACCGTAGCATATTCACGGCCCAATCTTTTAAAATTGACGCTATTTCTTCCACCGTTCGGCTTCCATCTAATTCATAATTTCTAATACTGCAAAAGTCAATTAAAGTTTTCCAAACAAATTTCGTACTGTACACAGTATTTCTGGGTGTATTCGACTTGATAATTTCGTTTATCTTCTCATCACTATCACAACTAAAACGCGACATGTTGAATTTATATTAATTTATGAGAAACGTCAAAATTGACATTCATGCGTATCTGTAGCAACGAAGTGAAAACAGCCCATGGGATCTGTTATCAGTAGTAATATCCCTAGGACATTGATAACAGACGAGATAATTTCATGACAATCGAAAGCTCGTTCCTTGGTAACAGCACGAAGCCGAAGGCTGAGTGCTGTTACCAAGCAACGAGCTTGAGAAATTTGTCATGAAATTATGAGGCATTCATCAATGTCCCAGGGATATTCGGCGGATAATTTTTCGACGAAAAAAAATCATAACTCAACACAACGAAACATTTATTTATTAAAAGTACAGTTAGTGAAAGTACAATTATGAAAATTTAAGTTAACATTAGATTCGTTGCTGTTCTCTACTATAGAAGATCTATTACCACGCATAATATTTATAATCTTGTTGTGGTGTTCTTGATCGAGATTTAAGTATGGTTTTATAGAATTCTGATTGCCATGACCAGTAATTTTCAGCAATTGTTGTTCTTCTACACCACTTTTTGCTAATTCGCTAACAGCAGTTGATCTATTTGAGTGATTTGTTATCTTTTTCTCCTTTACATTCAAGCCAATTGCTTCAGCAGAAGATTTAGTCCATCCATTCATTGTATTTCTTCCAACAGGTACATTATCGTACCATTTGTCAGTTTCATTTTTCCAGTGTCGATTTGGTTTTAAGAACAGTCGTGGTGAGGTAATATTGTCGCCTCGTTTTGATATCAGTTTATGAAAAAGACGTACAGGGCATCTTTGTCTCTCACTATTGATAACCAACCATTTACTACTTGCACAGCTTTTAGAACCACCTTGGCACGTTTTACTGAATACCGGATTGTATTCAATGCGATTTGTTGGAGTGTCATCGTTATTTTTCTCGATTTGAAAAAAATCCACCAGACAAGCAACTGCCTCTCCTCCTCGCCACGCTAATTCTACAGCAGCAATATGGTAAAATTTACGCATAAGACCTTCAGGGGTATCTTCATCCCAAAGCAATATTATTTTGTTAATTTCAGACCAATTTAACGAAACTGAACTGGCCTTACGTTTACATGGATCTGCTTGTAGTTTCTTCCTGATTGCATCGCGGGCATCTCGGGCTGGTTTAAACACTATATTGTTAAACGGGTCGGTAATACTTCGGTCGCTATGAGCACCTTTTTTTTTTGAATTTTTTTTTCGTGGAACTTACGTAACTCGGTCTCCTCTACAAAAAATGTAAATGAAATAATCGGCGGTCTCTTATATTTTCGGAGATACAGGGCCTTTTTGGTGTAAAACTTCACAATTTTCCACACCAAATTTCTGTTGTTTAAACAAACAAAATTCCTCCTTCTTCTGAACAAACGTTAGTCAATCTCTTATTCACTCGTTTCCAACATTTTTAAGCAGAAAAAAACATTATTTTTTAAAAAAATCCAACTTTCTCCAAAAGTCGACATTAATGCATTCAGTTCTCAACAATAACAATGAGAGCGGCAACACTGCAAATACATCACTTTCGACTGTCATTGCACTATGACATCACAACAAATTGGTTATGGTTTGAAAATAATTGAATTTTTTTTTTAATAATGTTTTTTTCTGCTTAAAAATGTTGGAAACGAGTGAATAAGAGATTGACTAACGTTTGATCAGAAGAAGGAGGAATTTTGTTTGTTTAAACAACAGAAATTTGATGTGGAAAATTGTGAAGTTTTACACCAAAAAGGCCCTGTATCTCCGAAAATATAAGAGACCGCCGATTATTTCATATACATTTTTTGTAGAGGAGACCGAGTTACGTAAGTTCCACGAAAAAAATTTTCAAAAAAAAAGGTGCTCATAGCGACCGAAGTATTACCAACGGGTCAATCATAATATTATAGTCATTATAGTAATTTTCTTGCAATAGTTTGCACGAAACGTTCCACATTGTCTTCACCGTTGCCTCTTTGAATTCGTCTCCGTTTTTCTTTCTCATATTGACGGCCCAATCTTTTAGTATCAACGCCAATTCTTCTAAGCTTCTATGTTCATTCAACTCATATTCTCGTTCGCAGCAAAATTTCATGAATATTCCCCAAATATATTTGTGACTGTAGGTTGTATTTCTGGGAATTTTTTCTTTGATTAGCGCATTTATACTTTGAACATTCTCATTGCCGAAACGTGACATTTTGAAATTTATTTGGATGAAGTTGTCAAACTCGATCGTGTTGTCATAGGGATTGAAAATTGCACTGAATGCAATTATCAGTCTAATGTTGACATGATTGGGTGAAATTGTTCCACATGACACAAAATGACGAAATTTGAATGGTTGTTAGAACAGTCGAAAAATTATCAGTGTAATGTTGCACTAATTCGTTATTTTCATTCACATGACCTCAAATATATAAATTTCGTTGGATTTATAAGTAAGCAAAAAATTTTCAACGAAATAGTTTTCTGCGAGCTATGAGCTGTTTTCAATGTTGGAAGGAGACCATGTTTTCTAAAAATGCGCGGAAAGGTTATCGTCCATTCCCCAGTGATTCTATACTTGAATCAAGTGAGTCAAACCATCAAATCATGAAAATCTCTTCGGAATCAAATTTTCAACCCATATTTTGTGTTCGAAGTACAGTTTTCGTCGGAATTTATTCTGCCCTTATTGAAAGAATTCACATTATGCTCTCATTTATTCTAGAATCAAGGTAATTCACAGAAAATAATGTACTCTCTTGAACTGTGTCCTATGATGTAAATCGTTTTAGGGTATGTGACGCCATGTATCCCGAAAAAAAATGCTTTTTGCCCAGGAGATGTGTTGTAATTGATGGCGAGATAAATTCTTATTATAGATAGATAGATTCTACAGTTTTCTCTAGTCCATCCAATTTTTTGAATAGTTGGGTTCAACAAACGGCACATAAATGTGGTGCAATACTCTTTACTTTTATAAGTTTGCCGTGGCCTATCCAAACTTGTTTGTGCTTTTCCGGTTTTCCATTTCATCGCACCACAGATTTGAAAACGGCAGTGACATTTAACAACGGTGTTTTCAGTGCATTCCTCCCAGTGACTCCTCATTTTTCTTTCGGAAACAAAAAGTTCGTTTGATCCATCTGGATGGCGTCTTTTCGATTCCACCCGAGTTATCGCCTCCCTTAAAAAAATTACCACCCGACCGTGAAAAGTGATACGCGTCCTGCGAGACCGTCAGCCGTTTTGCGTTTCTCTGTGGAAATTTTCGTATGATTGATTACTCGAGAGCATTCCGACCATACCGGCTCAATTTATCTCCTCCTCGAAGAGGAAAAGGAGCCGAAAGTTACTCGCCAACTTGTCAGCAAAACACCCGCGGAAATTTATTTTGCTCCTCGCAAAATGTGTACGAGGAAAACACACACACGTTTCGGCGGGACAAGCTTTTCCTAGATCCATCGTGTTACAGAGATATGTTTGAGAGAGAAACGAATATGACCATTTCTTCTCCAGAATATTGCCCTCATATAGAAAATGTCCCATAAGAGCAATGCAATTATCGAAAACTAACAGCGGTAATTGCATTGTATCAAGTCACCATAACAACACATTTGAAACCGTATCGCTAGACGTCAGTAAACAACACAAATGAATGTCAGGTAGACCTCTAAAATAGAAAAACATTTCGCGTTTAGGTGAGTCCTCCATACAATCTTATAGAGGAAAGTATGAATGAACAAAAAATAACATTTCCTTGAGAATTTCTTTATTCATGAAATATTTCAATGAATTACATTCGTGCATTAAAATGACCAGATGATTTTGCATTCAAGCGTGATATCTTATACAAATTGCATTCGGTTGTTTTCATATTTTGTAAAAGAGCCCTCGTCCTTTGGACTCAGGCACTTTCGCCAAAATATGAAAATAAACTCTTGCAATTTTTAGATATCACGCTTTCTTGCAAAATTATCGGTAATTTTTATGCACTCGTGCAATTATAACCGAAAACACAACTTTTATGAAAGAAGTGATATCGAGAAAATTATCAAACACTTTTTGTTGATATTGACACTAGTCCTTTTGGGTATTAATCCGTTTGCGAGTTGTTGAACTGTTTGACGGACTCTCATGCTGGAGTCTTTATCAAGAACTTAAATACATATCTCCACCGATACAGCAATTAAGCTTATAGTAGGAGAGCCCACGATGCTAAATCGGGATTTACTCGAGCATCGTAGAGACCTATTGGGTTGCGAAGCTTAGATGATGAAAAGAAAAAAATGTATATTATCTATACCTTCTCATCGGTGGGAGAAACGGCAATATATTTTCAAAAATGTAAAAAAAACTATTGCATGGACATACTCGAGCGCGTCAGATATTGATATGATCTATATCCTACATATTTTTAAAAAAGTACGTATGTTGATCTGTTTCAATGATGGGGGTGGTCGTACGTAAGGGTTGAAAATAAAAAAAAAATTTTCTCGTGCGTGTCAGACTTTCTGAGGGGATGTTAAGTGAACCTAAAAAAAGCTCTTATATAATAATATGACGGTTTGGATGTGACGCTGACTCGCAACCGTTATCGCCACCCTTCTGTGATTCTCTTTATATATGTAGTAATAATACACCCACGAAGTTTGACCGAATTAAAATGTATAATTAAAAAAAATGGAGTTTAAAGAAAAAAGAATTTTTTTTTAATTTCGTGTTTTTAACCCTTTCCTTAAAAATATCTCCCAAAATACTGAAGATACGGAAAAAACGATTTTGTACTGAATTGTAGTTTTTCTAATGACAAAAATTTTCATGTGTGTAGATTTTTTGTAAAGTGAATATTTGGCGAGATACAGCCGGTTAACACCTACATTTACGATTGAACATCACCTTCGTCAAGCGTTTCAAACTCTCCCCATTTAAAAATTGAGGAATCTTAAGTAATTTCTTTCACATTGCCTTATAGCTCTTGGAAATCCCTGCGAAATTTTTTTTGAAAAAACTTTCTATCACCTAAAATGAAGGAGCTATGCTTAATAAACCGATAAATTTTTTTTTGAAAAACTTGAATTACCTGCTTTGGAGCGTAGTAATCTACATAACCGGTATATTCGGCCGTTATATGTTCCATTCATACTGGAAGACAGAGAAGAAGAAACATTTGCTCGCGTGTGTGAGTGTATATTTCGTTGATTTCTAACCAGTGTATTATAAAGTTCGAAGACATATTATAAAAATTTCAATTTTTCAAGGGTAGTTTATAACAAAGAAAGATTATGAAATTGTATCCTAAATCATGAAAAAAATCATTATTTAAATATTTTCATCATTATTATTGTTTGAATATACGTATTTCAGCGGACAAACTATCGTTTTCATCAAAAAACAAAGCAATTAGAAAATATAGAAATCAAAGAATAAGGGTGAATTAACTTATTGAAATTCTTTAAAATGGTCTGCATAAATAGTGATGCTTTCCAACTGCTTTTTTGAATTATAGCTTTATTCAATTAGTTTATTTGAAGCATTGCAATTTGTATTCACTAATCTTTCATTTTGATTTCACCTCAGATTGTGATATTTGATTTCATATCAAAGATTCATCCGTTTCAAATGCTGCTGAGGTGATATCACCTCTGCTCTACCGTTTCAGTTTCGGTTTCAATTATATCCAGTTTCATCTACTATGGGTGAATTATTTTATATTTCCATTACATCGAATACAAATTGTCAGCAGATTCTGTCTATCGAGATGGTTCCATTGAAAGCTCCAATTCCATAACTACATCAATTTGTTATAGGTTATTTGAATGAAATAGGCCTGAACTATCCAATTGCAGATAGAGTATACTAATCAAGACAAAGCTGAAAAAGAGTTTCAATTCACTGTGTGGAGTTAAATATTGTTTAAAAACTTTGATTTCAAATACAATTATAAATTAAAGTGATATAAAATCAAATAATCACATGATAAATTTGATTTGTTTTCATTTCATCAGCATCAGGTTTTTGAGGAAGACTTATTTATTTGTTATTTGTTTTGCTGTATCCTTTTGGTTGTTCAGTATTTTGATTTCATAAATATTTGTGATGGTATTTAGTTATTCATGACAGCCTGTTGTATCCCATTGAGGACATAAGAAAAGGAATGAAAGTGAGAGGACAGTATAACAAGGTTGATTACTATTTATTTAAATTGATTTTATAACCTTTATAGTAGATTTTGTTTATTTGTTTTTTTTTCAATTTTTTTTTCATAAATTATTTAAGAAATAGTTCATATAAGGAGAATACTATCAGATTGTTGCTGTTGTTCATATCTATTTATTTTGTGTTTTAATTTATTAGTGTCTATTATTTGTATTTCTATTTATGAAATATTTGTTCCTTTTTTTTTTTTTTTTTTAAATAATTGAAGGAGACTTATTGTTGATTTTATTTGAATTAGTTTAAATAATTAGATAGTATAAATCAACAGTCACTTTTTTGTTTGATTCCCTGTAGTTTCATGTTTGTAGTATTATTTGTTTTTAATAAATATTATTGTATTGTATTTATGTACATCGAATTCAATATTGTTCATTTTTTGAATATTTAAATATTAAATCAATTGAATTTAATTTGTAAACTAACATTTAATTATTGAATGGTTGTATAAATAATTTGGTGATTTTTATTTATATTAGTTGATTTTTATTGAAATATTTGACTTAATTGTTAATGATTTTTAATATAAATTTTGTGTTTTTTTTTTTTCATGCAAATCAAGTGAAAAAATATCAAATCAAAATTGAATAATTTTTAGTTCCATTAGATTTTATTTGCTGTTGTTTTTACTGTTTATTTAGTTATTGTTTTGAGTTTGTTTGTATGGTCTGTTGAGAGGCTGCAATTGCTCTGTAGTTTTCAATGTTTGATTGCCTTGATGGTATGTTTCATATTGATGTATTTGGATTCACTGCATTGTGTTTCAACCTTGTTTGAGGAGCATTGTCGATGAATTCACTTTGAAAATTTCATTGAGTTTATTAGAATGTTAAATCTAAATCCAGTTTCAGATGATACCAATTGAGTTAACATTGAAATATTGAATTGATTTGATTTGATTACACTAGAAAGGATTGTGCAGTTTGAATTCCCTATCCAATGGCTTTGCAGAGTGAGTGGTTTACATTGTCATTTGAAGTGGATAGGCTGGGTTTCAATCTGCTCTGTCATTGTTGGATATTCATCAAAGCAAGGCCTTGTTCATGCTATCATTTGCTTTTCATAGTTTTGACTTTTGCAGGGTTATATAAGTTGCTAATCAGCAATTCAGATTTTGAAACACTATATTGAAAGACAATTATGGTTTTGATATTATAAATCATTGAATTCATTTCATTGAGATTGATTCAGGTTAGGGAATTATTGTTTTATTTTTGTTACTGTCCTTCTGACTTCAAATCGTCACTTGAAATCATTTGGATTGTGAAGTTATTTGAATTGCTTACATTTGAATTGGTATGAAATATAAACTTCAAACATCTATTTGTAGGGTTTATAAACCATTCACATTTCGTTTGAATTGCTCATTGGATTTCAGAGTGTTTTGATTTGGTTTCATATAAATCTGTTTACAGTTCAAAGAAGTTTTGATTTGACTTAAATCTGTTTGTTTGAAGTACACGTTGATTTTTGTTGAGGAGCAGTAACTGCTGTGATGTTTTAGTTGAATCAAAGGATATTTCATTTCAATTCATTTCAAAGGAGCATTGAGTTTTGTAGATTGATAGCCATTTGAATTTGATGATTTATAAAAAGAAATTGGTTGGAAAATATTTTGAGGAGTGTGTGTGTATGTGTATTTGATATTTGAAATCAAGTGACCGTTTCAGAATTTCTTTTTAGTTCTGAAATCAAGAAACATTTATCAAAAATAAATCATTCCAATTGAAAAAATATGGATTTTCATATCAAACTATCTGAAAATTATGATTTCATCATTTGTTTTACCATCAAATTAGTTTATTGAAATGTTTTATTATTCTTTTTATTGATTTGTTGTAGCAATTAGTTTGTCAGGCTTATTGAATTACATTTGACTTTATTGATTTAAATATTTATTTTAATTATTGTATAAACTATATTTCGTTTATTGGTTATTTAATTGAAGAGGATTTTTTATATAGTTATTATTTAAACCCATATGAGTTTTCAGTTATTCGTAATATTTATAAAAATATTGTCATTTCACTTCATTATGCGATTCAGCCAAGGTTTTGTTTCCGATGAGATAATTTATTTAATTTCATATTTTTATTTCATTTCATTCATATCAAAAATTCGTGGAAAATTATTGGTTATTTTGAAGCACTTTTGTAATTACTTTCAGGATCATATTGTTTTAATTAAAAATATTAAAAATTTAAATTTTTAATTCGAATTATAATGAATAGTTTCAGAAACTGGCTATTAAATACAGGGCTGTGAAAAATTTGTTATCATTCAACTGGAGAAGTGAACCATCCTTTACCTTTTTGAGATCATTCCATTACAATGGTTTATTATTATTCAATTCTTTATTGAATAGTATGTGATTGTGTTGTTTATTTTGTCATCTTTTCATATAGCCAAAACATTAATAGTCATTATTGTCATATGCATTTTGTTTATATCATCATCAAGTAACAGGTACATAAATGGTATTGAATAGAATGCTACCTGAGCCCATAAAGCTATTCATCAAAGCCAAATTGTTAATAGTTGCTACAGTGGTCATTAGAGGATCATTGTCTATATTTCAGGATGCTGAGGTTCAATAGTTTAGTGGTGCAAAATCAATTGTGTGAAATCAATATCATATTATAAAACTTTTGTTTTAAATCATTTTAATAACCCTGAATGATGGATTTTTCATATCATTTGGTTAATCAACTGGTGATTCATCTATCAATCACTGCTTTGTTGTCTTGTTGTGGATTTAATGCTTCAATCAATATCCATCTACCAGCTTCACGGCGCTTTTCGCTTATTGAGGAAGAGTCTGGAGGCTTCTGAATTTCTTTTCTTTTGTGTCAGATTTATTTGATTTTCATGTTTATAGTTCATCAACACTATAATTCAGCATATAGATCATGAGAAGGGACAATGTATCTTCGAAATTGTGTTCAAATTGTTTTTAATCACATGAATCAGTTTGGTAATAAGGCTACAATCCAGATAATAGTTTCATATGTTTTATTTTTACCTTGCTTGTTTGTAGGAATTTCATTCAGTGGCTTATTCAAAGTCAGAAACTATTTTCAAGAGAAATGATTACTTTTGGGTTCATAAAAATATAATTGTATTGAATTTGCTTTTATTTCATATTTGTATCATTTGGCTTCATCAAATTAATTAATAACTTATTTAAGTTTATAAAAATTTTGATTATAAAAACTCCAATTACAGAATAATTATATATTGAATAAAAATACAAACCAAAATCAAAATTCTAATCAGACTCGTAGAGAAAACGAATCGAGACAGGTAAATAATCAAAATAATGTGGTAAAGAATTGATATTATCAATTGATTTCCATATCAATTTGATTATTCATGGCCTTTTAATATTTGATGAGATTTATATTACATTTAGGTTCTGTTGTCAGGTTGCCAATTGAATGAATGCTTTATTATTGTGTAGTTTGTGATTTGGATTTGTTTTATTTCCATATCCCTTTATTGTATCATTGTTTGTTGTTTTATTAACTTGTTAGTATTAGTTTATTTAATATTTTAATTCTTAATTTTTTTTCATATAGTTATTTTTATTTAATAATTTATATTTTTTCATATATTTTGATCAAACAGTCGTAAGCAAAAAAATTGTATCAGTTTGTTTATTTTATATTTCTTTTTTTTGTTTATTTCAAAGTGAGGTTTTCAATATTCCTTTTGAAAAAAATATTAAATTGTTTATTTTTTAAAACAGGAGATCTAAAACTAAAGAATTGAAAATAGAATTAATTCATTCAAATTAGTATTGCTTATTTGATATCCATTATTAATTAATTCTTAGAAACAAATTGATAAAAGGATTGAATACTAACTTTTTCAATTTGCTTCACATCACATTGTTTTACAACCCAATATCCATTTATATCATATAAAATGGTATTGCTGTTATGTCATATAAACTTTTCTCTCTATTTGATTTCAGTTATCAGAGGAGGAACAGGATAGTATCTATTCATATAATTTAGGTTTTTACTTTACTGTATGCTTCATGGTTATTAAAAAAAATTTATAAATTTTCAAAGCTGAATCAAAAAAAAGCTATGAAAAACGTTTCAGTTTTTTTGATATTGTGAAGCACTGAATAAGTAAAAATAATAGTATTGTTTTGAAAATATTATTTGATTGTGAACTTTACTGACAATAATTTTTATGTTTGTTTCATTTGTTGTAGTTTTGTTCGAAAATTCATTAAAGAAATCAAAATGATTTTAAATCATTAGGAATTAAAAATGTTCAAATACTTTATAAATCTAAGAGTTTTTGATCAGCCGATTTAAAAAATGTCAATATCACTGTCATTTCCATATGAAGTATTGAGGATCACAAAAACTTTTTATACCAGTTACAAATCCTTGTTTCAGTGAACTATGACTTTGTCAACTAGCTTCAATTTTTTAAATGAATCCTTTATCTATTTGAAATATACCCATTTGATTTTTATAGTCCCAAATGATTCATTCACAATCAAAAAAATCATGTCTAACATGATTTTGATTTTCATTTCAGGTTTGTTTATATCAAATATTCAAAAAATTTGTTTATTTATTTTAATTTATTGTTAGCAGTATGAAGTTTTGATTTGTTTAGTTGCTGTAAATTATTGATATTATTATTTTTGAATACTGCTGATTTTATTAGCTTTGAAATTTGCTTTTAAAAACAAGACATATAAATTTATTTCAAATTATTAGGAATTTTGAATTTTTTTGAAAAAATATTATTATAGAAACGTAATTGATGTAAACAATATCATTAAATAGAAAATTTTCGATTCACAAAAATACCTGAGTTCCTAGTTTTTTATTAGTTCTTCACAAATTTTTTAATTTTCTCCTAGCACATATATATTTTTGATTTCACAAAGTCAAGGTGAATTGTATTTTATTCCTCATTACCTCTGTTCTCTTATAGCTAGCTAACTTACGAACTTGAATCAGTTATTGTTGAGATTACTTTGTTAGTTTGCTAATATGCAGTTGAGAACAATTTAAGATGTTTTATTTTTCAGCTACCATTTCCATTGAAAGAAAAAATACTTCTGTTTAATGAAGAAAGGAATGTTTAAATACTTATTCAAAATCATTTTGTTTATTTTTGATGGAAATTAAGAGAAAAACCATTTATTTTATCAAAAATTATCATTATCATTTTTTTTTTTTATAAAATAATGATTTGTCTTGTTTCAAGTTCAGGTTTGATTCACATCAGATGAATGTTTTAGATTCAAATTTTGATTCTTCAATATATTCCATATGATGAATCAAATATTCAATTTATTTTCATTTTGTTTAGTAAAACTAAAATTTGATATTGATTCATATCATCTTCCAATTAATTTTTCATTTCATTGATATTTTCTTCAAATTTTTAGTTATCATTTGATTTTTGTAAAATTATCATTACATCTGTTAAGTATTCCTTTTGATCCATTCTCTACCAGTGCTGTTAATGTCAAATTTATTTGAATACATTGGCTATCCTATCCATTAGGTCAATTTGATTTTTTTTTCAAAGACATTGGTTTGTAGTCTATTTGATTGCTGTTTTGATTCAGGTTTTGAGAATGGTGGGCAGTATATATCCAATTATTTTTGTGAAGTATCCAGTATGTGTAGTTTATAAATCTAGGTGATTTTTTGAATCATAGGAATGACTTTTTTCTTTACTAATTGTAAAAGTGTGTTTCAAGTTGCTTCATTTATTTTGATATAAGTTGGATATTATTATCAAGTATAAACCTGGAATTGAATTGCTATTATTCAAAAAGTTTTGTTTATAATATAGTCATGAGGAATGGCTGTAATTGTTTTAATTCATTCATTTTTTTTTTTTTGTGTGCATCAGGTTTTGTTTGAGGATTTTTAGTTTTGTTAACCTATTGAAGAAAATACTTATTCAAATAAACAATTTAATGTGTAGGCAGCATTTTCAATGGCATTTAAATCAAGTTTGTTGTCTATTTTATTTCAAAAAAAATTTTTTGATAAACTATTTATCAGTTTCCTCTGCGTATAACTCAAATTTTGGCTATCAAAAACATAATAGGAACTAATATATGAATGAAAATACTTATCGTTAACGTTTCGGAAACTAAATCCGCTTCCGTTCTCAAAACTTATACGCAAATTCCTGTACAAATCCAAATATATCTTGTAGCCAATCTTCGTAATTGACATAGGCAAAATTTGAGTTATACGAGAAGTTGCTGACTAATTGGATTTGTTCTATCCAGAAAGAACTGTTTTTCGATAGACGCAGCAACTTTTCGGGGTAGATTGAAAATCTGTCCTTCTACACTTGTATAGATTCTAATATTACTTATGAAAAATCCATATCAAACGAAAAATATCACAGATTCTCACCAACACTGGATTGTAATGAATGCGACACGTGTTTCGCTATACGATAGCTTCCTCAAGCAGAATAATCATTTTTATCATACAGGATTCTTTTATATTGAAGAGATTCCAAATTGACACTTTCCAAGTGACAGCATAGTCCGAAACCTCGTTCTCATAAGTTCAGTTTCTTGAGCCAATTTGAGTAAGAATTCAAGATACAAGGAGCACAGTAAACTGCTAGAAGAACATCAATATGGTGGGCTTTTTTCCTGAAGAAGTGGTTTCAGAGGACGAATTTGCTCACGAAAATAAATTACGAAAGTCTTCAGAGAAATTTGATGTGTCACATATAATGGTTGGACCTATATTCTGAAAAAGAACAACTTAAGTCTTTCATGATATTCCATATCTGACTCTGTATAGCTTCAAGAAACAAGAACGTTTCAAATGGTTTTCATTGAAACGAAAAAAGACATTCTACTTCATCTGAAATATGTGACTTCATATAATGAAGTTCAATGAGTGGATCATTTACATTGGATAGTTTCTGAAAGTTATACATTAATGTCAACGGCATTCAAGATATTTACTGCAAATGCATGTATTTGCAGATATTGGTAAAGGCTCGAAGTAATTATTTTTGAAATATATTCAAACGAAAAAAAATATTCCTAGCATTTTGTGGAATCACATGGATCGAAATTTGTTTTTGGTTTCACGCCAAAATCTGATGAATTATTCATCAAACTTCATTCTCTCCACAAAAATACCCAAATTCCCGATTATATTATCAGGGGTAATATAATAAGTGGTATGATTATTACCGATAATTTTTCGGAATATTAATGAATTGCAATCCCAAAGCAATCTTGCATTGGGATTGCCAATGAATTGATATTCCAAAAAATTATAGGTTATTAATCATACCACGAATTATATTTAGGACGACAATATAACCCCTGTTTGAGCAAAAATTGTTGAATTGCCTGATAATTGATTCTTTATTTCTGGCCGTATTCAAGGGAATACTCTTTTCCACTGCTTCATCTATGATACCAATCGCCATTTGTCCCCAACGATCGCTCATATTGATTAAGAAATATAACTAATCAAAACACATAGATTTGACGTTTATAATTTAAATCATTATTTTCACTTGACAGCTAGTAAAACAAAAACTAAGCAGGTTTATCACCGTGAAAATACAGCGACAAGCTATATTTTCACTGTAATTCGGATTCTATTGGCTGAATTTCAAAATTTGAAATAGACTGATTGGTTGTTAAGCAAGGAGATATATTGTCATTATAATGATGCCTGGTTTTTGGTTATCAAATGAATGAATGTCAAAAAAATATCAATTGAAAACGATGACAGACTTGTCACGAATTTAATATTCCGGAATTGTATGAAGATTTTGGTGATAGTTTTCAGTAATTTACCCACTTTTCCACTGAAGAGCTCAGAAGTTATTTTTCGAAATGAGATCTTGTATAGGTTTTAAAAAATATTATTCTGATGAGTGAGGTTTTTACTACGAATAGCCTCGTGTAGATATTCCTATGTTAGCTATCTATTTTGATCCAATTTTCATATGCTTGGAGACCGGAGCAAAGTTGTAAACCTCAATGTTTTAAAACTTTTTAATAGTTAAACCTTGATGGACACTGATTTTAACGTTTTATATTTCAACTCTGGAAGATCTTCCTGTAAATTCTTGACGAGTATCGCACTGATGATGGCCTAAAAGCCGAAAGCCCTTTGCAATTTACAAATTAATATATTTATACCAAATACGACTTTTCCTTGTTTGATTTTTGTGTAACCCAGTGACCGTCGTCGCCCTATAGACAGGGTAATAGCTGTTTTAGATGATCTTCCCCTTCTTTTTTGTGAATGAATCGAACGTCTCTGAATGATATATACGTACCTACCTACAGAGAATGTTTGTATTTATTTTTTCATTTTATTCCTTTCATAGAAGCTATAATTTCTATTTTTTGTTTCGGAGGAGTATAAAAAAGAAAAAATAATTCAACAATATCCAGGACCTTGATGAGTCGAATGTCCTTCGCATAATTGAACTACCTCTTTTAGTTTTCGATTTGAGTGCAGATAAATTGAGGATATATTCTGACTTTTGTTTTTCCAATTTCACATCATCATGCCGTTTGACATACAATCGATGTCTGAATCTATTTGTCGTAGTGAAGGCTGGGGATGATTTCAATCGTCGATCAATTCCGAAATCAGCTCAATTGGACTCAGATCAGGTGAGTTCACCGAACGCAAACTCCAGTACCCGCCTGGGAGATAAAAACTGCAAAGACTTACCAGATTCGGAAATAGGTGAAGGCGCCGACGAAAAGGACGTCGTCGAATAACTACTGGATATTGTCGACGAGGAGCATTCCGATACGGAACGTCTCTTCGACATGGCGAAATGTAACGAGAGCTGTTCCAGTCTCCTCGTGAGAAACCTCTGCTCTCTGCTCAACTGCTCCTTGTATACAGAATGCTTCCGTTCTCTGTCTTCGAGGGTCTGAAACAAACGAAAAGCGACGATCAGATATATTAGCAGATGGCAGGGTTGATATTGTCCTAGTAAGGTCACTAACAGCCGATTGCACCGACTTTTTGTTATGAGACCATCAACAAAGGGACTCTTCAAGTTAGGTAATGGTTTATTGATGGGCGTTTGATAATCTCTTGAACTATGGAGTTAATTGACCCTCAATTGCCTAGTAGCTTAATGCTCTCATAACAAAAAGTCGGTGCAATCGGCTGTAAATCAGAGTGAGCTCTGTTTCCTTGGGTACGGCCATTAAACAAGTCAAGGTGATTGGTTCGAACAAACAAAAGTTCATTCCTATTGGTTGATTCATGAGGGTCGCGGCCAGATCACGCCCTCTGGCCTGAGGAGAGTGAAGCTCACTGTGAGCTAGCGACCTCAGTAACCAGTTATTTTGTTAGATAGTTTCAAAATATTCTGATTGAATGTGAAAGCCACTTTTGGATATTGACAATTTTGGGTGAATTTCTCTTCCAGGAGATACCAATTTAGTTGGTGAAGCCTTTTCAATTTGATATTCAGGTGATTCAACCCACCACTGCAACCCTCTGAGGTTTATTGCGAGGCTAGTTCAAATCGTTATTGATTGACAAAATACTAAAACTTATTTCACATTGATTTGCTCGTTTCTTTCCAGCAGGAATTCAAAACCGCTAACTCACACCCGACATGAAGACATTTCGCAACTTAATACCACGAAACCATAAAGAAAACTTCCCTTGTTTACATATGCAGTACGTTATTTTTATCGAAACGGCAATATTCAAAGTGAAAAGTTCGCTAACGAGCGTAGTGTTTCAGGAAGTTTACTCTAAGTGTTCTTCACATTAGAACTCTCAGTTTGCTGAAAGTTCATAAGATCCTATGCATAAACTTTCGTCGTTCACAGCTTTTGTCATTCGAAGAATAATTCCATATATTAATGTAGGAATGATATTGGAGAAACTAGCAATGCTCTGTTTTAATGCAATTAGGTTGATGTTATTCTTTATCTCAGGTACACAGTCGGTTGGTCAGCTCTACCCTCTGAGATTTGTTGCTCTCCGAAATATCACCAATCGTTCCTGCTTTGTCAGATCCAAATCCTTGAATAATAATAATAATCTTTATTCCAAAAATATGTTCACAATACGACAATAGCAAAGAGAACACAGAGTGGAATGGACGTCACATATTAATAAATACTTCAATTTTCAATCCTGCTATTCAGATATTCATTCAAGTTATATGGTTCTATTTCTATGAGTAATCTTTTAATCTCTTTCTTAAATTTGTTCATACTATTGAGTCTTGAGTTGGTCAGACAACCCATTGAAAAACTTTATGCACATATAGTGTGGGCTGTTTTCTGTTATTGATAGTCTATGATTTGGGTACATAATGTTTTTGGTTCTTGTTTGATACTGATGTGGAATATGATCAATGAACAATTCTCTATTTTTGAAAAGATATAATAAGCACTCGTATATATAGATATACTTTGTTCAACCATCCTTTGCGGTTACGTCATAATCGGTGACGTTTCTGCTGTTTTCCGTTTGTCTTATATTAGTTGAATGTTATTCCACACTCAACCTCAAAATTTTTATCAGTATGTACCTACCTGCAGACTACATCGCATACACTCGTGTTCCTATTGCATGTTGATGTATGATATGAATCGATGATCCTCGAGAAGAAACATGTCCGACATGAACTTTGATTTTGTAATCTTTATCTGTTTCCATTCCACTAGTAGCAAGTTTTTGAACAGTTCTATATTTCTAGAGCATCAGCAACACGCAATCGAATTCATTAAAATCAAATCAATAAAAACTTACATTTTGCATATCATTGGTAGATACGTTGTAAACTGCATTTAACGGTAAAAGCGGCACTCCAGAATCTCTTTTTCTTGAAAAGTAGACAATCAACTTCAAAATTAACTTGATTTTTCTCACTATACCGGAAAGGCATTTTGACAATGAAAAATTAACTGAAAAAGGCAAAAATGACCAAAAATACTGAACAAATCAAACTATGACAACTGAACAGTCAAAAATGACAAATGAAATTCACATCGACATTAAATAAGAAATACGTAAATGACGTCATAATTCCGTCTCATCTATTTCATGAATGAGAGATAAAGTTGGACAACGTATGACGTAACGGCAAAGGATGGTTGAACAAAGTATAGCATATATCGTCAATATGTTATTTGATCTAAACATCCCTCTACATGAATCTCTATATGACATGTTTAATATGACTCGTAAAGTTCTTTTTTGAATTACAAATATTTTCTGGACATCGTGACTGATTCCCCAAAACAAGATTCCGTACTTTGCCCTCGATTCGAAATTGGACTAATATATTATTTTCATTGAGTTCAAATGAAGATATTTGTTAAGTGATCTTATAGCATAGAGTACATTACTGAGTTTTACTGTAAGTTTTTCTATGTGTTCTGACCAGTTCAGATTTTCATTAATATAAAGACCTAGAAACTTTGCGATTGGGGTTAAGTTCCTATCTACTCCATCTATTTTTATTGACGTACACTCTAACCTTAGCTGTATCGGGCGAAACAGTACTACGTTGGTTTTTGACTCATTAAGAATTAATTTATTTCTGTGAAACCACTGCTTTGTTCTCTGAAAGAGATTATTGGCATTATGGATTATTTCAGGAAAGCTTTCTCCACCCGTTAATAGATTGGTATCATCTGCGTGATTAGTTATAAACTTGTCGATACCGATATTCATTGTACACAGATCATTCGTGAATATTATGAACAATATCGGCCCAAGGATGCTCCCTTGTGGTATTCCAATTTTTGATGGAAGTATCTGCGATTTGTAAGTTTTTCCTCCATTTTTGATTGAAACTCCCTGAGTCCTGCCAGTAAGATATGAACTAGCCCATCTCAGAGCGTTCCCTCTGATACCATACTTTTCCATCTTATGCAACAAGAGTGGTCTGTCTAGGCAATCAAATGCTTTGGAAAGATCTAAGAACATTCCCAAAGATAAATATTTATTTTATTTTGCAGTTGACCAGACGAGTGCTTTCCCCCCATACTTCTGTTGTTGGCCTGGAAATCAGTCAACCTTTTTTTCTGAGTGAATTTTTTTTAGAGAGCGGTTAATCTTTGAAAATCATTGTCTAAGGAGGTTTCTTGAGGCTAACAACCTTCAGAAACACAAATTGAATGCTTCTCTCCTTTGGTTCATGTGACTTTCTTTGAACCTTACAGAGTTGTCCCTTTCGTGTGAGCCTGAAGACAAAGACAAGACGCTCGCTTGTTGTAAGGGTAATTGATCTCACTTCGAAATTTTTAGAATCTGAATAGATACATTTGTTTGTCGCGTTTGGTACTGAAATAGTATGGGATCAGAGTTGAGATGTTTTATAACTACGGTGATGTGTATACGTTAGCGGAAAACTAGGCATTTTTTGTATTTCGTTGTTCCTACATTGAAATCGAGCTAACCAAGGGAATAATTTCCCAACCACATAGCTGATCCTTTACAGAAGCCTTTTTACCACTTTTACTAATTTGGTCTTCATTAGGTTGGGTGTAAAGTTACGTGACAGCTTTCTTATAATTCTTGACATCGCAATTCAACTTGGTTATGCTATAGGTCGTCTGGTGTAGAAATGGGTTGGTTACAAAACTTCGTTCCAGGGAGGGGTTTTCGTTTCGAAAGAATGGTTAACAGGTCTCTTAGTAGCCTGCAATGGTGAAAGATGAATAAGCAACCTCATATGTTTGATTTTATTGAAAAAGTTGATACTCATAAGGTAAATGCTAGTATCACTGTTCGAAAGTACCCATAGAATAGTTAGTCTTCCCTAAATAAGTGAAGAGGGAAGTATTATTGGCCAGTAGTTTTGTCTGATCCGATATTCCTTTGGTTCCTTTCGCATGAATCTGTACGAAACTTTGTTTTTTTTAAATGTATCGAACTCTATCTATGATACGTAGCATTTCCATATTTCCACGGCTATATTCGACAGAAAATGGCGGATCATATCGGAAAGTGTTCTCTTCCGCCAATTCCGTATCCAGTTTCAGGAATCTGATCGTTACGGCCGTGTATACGGTTTCCGAGAACCATCGCCAGAGGAGCAGTTTCCACTAGATAATTCTAATCAATTATTATCATCAATGAGCTGGTAACTGTGGCCAGAACACGAGTTTCCTGCTACTGCTGCCGGTGTCAGAGGAAGCCGGCCCCTGGAGGCCACCATAATGATTCATGGTTACAGGATGGGAAAGCCATGAATCGAGTTTTGAAGGGACAAGAGTGTGGACGATGTATAGTAGGCCAGTAGATATAGACAACCAATTCACAATAATTCCAGAAGTTTTTGAACTTTAACGGCATGTTAGTGCGTGAGTGAAAACAAACTATAAAATTTTGCATAAGCCTGCGATGAACGGAACATTGCTGAAGTGGCAAAAACGTTTTGATGCTTTATTTTCGCACAGAAGTTTGCAAAAAATCTGCAAACTAGGAATACCGCTATTGTTTTACAACATGCATGTTACAGTCACGGAACCTTATGTTTGTCTCATTTGTTGTAGTTTTGCATAGCAATTTGTTTGAAAAAATACAAAGGTTCTGCAAAATTCATGAGTGAATGAAAAAAATGTTCAACATAGTTTCTTTCATTCGCAACCATTTCTGAAAAACGGAATATGTATTTGTCAAACTTGTTCCCTGAACGCCGCCATGTCCAGTACACACAAGTATCGAGATAATTACAGAAGTTTTTATACAAGGTTGCAAATGAAGATAAAATCGGTCTCAGTGGATATGAAACTTTGCAACCTCGAACTTAAAACGGAACCTTAATTATTCAAGGAATACTAATCGTATTTTACAACCCCAGGAAGAGACTTACATCACAGTTATCCAGCTGAATACTTGATTATCATTTGGGTTATGCCTATACATATTGTACTGGTCTATTGGATCTGAATTCCTCTGTTAGTGGGTACCGGTGTTTCATATTGTGAGTACGAATACAAAATTATCTTTCTTTTATTTTCACCCTTATTTCTGTGTTATAAATAAAATAAGGGAATGCCAACAAATTATTGAAACATTTTCAATGGATAAAGATGTTTATTCAATTAAAAACACTTAAAAAGGCCATATAAATGATGATGGGATAGAAGAATGAAAACCACATGACAAAATGGTTAAGGCTTTCGCTGCCGAGGTTATTAGTATAACTACTTTTCTTCGGGCTTGAAGGCCGTCGTTTTTTGGAATTTCTTCCTGACGTTTCGCTAGCGTGAGTTGCCAGTTTCTTCAGAGGCTTATTCATTTCCGATGACTAAACTTTTCGATTTCTCAAGGCGTATTAATATTGATGCAGGTAGTCTGGGGTGTTAATTACTTCTGTCGGGTTCGGGGAATAATCATCATTATTAGTTGCCGTACTACCTGCCGTAATTTCATTAGTGATTCTTGATTTCCTCAGAATGGGATTCCAAATTGTGTTTAGACTCAACGCTTCTTCCTTTCGGTTGAAATTGTCCCCATGTTTTTGGATCTCTATCGCCTCCCGTATCAGTCGGCTATGGTAACCCTGGTTGGCGGCAATCAGTTTAGCATTTTCGAACAGAATCCTGAGGTCACCCTCACTCAAAGCATGTTTCGCCACCGCCGATTTATCGGTTTGCTCCAGCCTGCAGTTTCTTTGATGCTCTTTGAGCCTTGTACACATGGATCTTTTCGTGTTACCGATGTAAACCTTCCCACAGGTGCACGGTATGCGATAAACCCCTGCTGCTGACAGTGGGTCTTTCTTGTCTGACCTGAGGCTTTGTTGGATCTTCTTGGTCGGCTTGAAAACCGTTTTTATGTTATATTTCCCCAAGAGTTTCCCAATCCTGTCAGTGACCCTCGGGATATATGGCAGATATGCATTCGCAACTACCTGAGAGTCCTCCCTGTTATGAAGAGTCCTACGGTTCATGAATGTGGAATTATTTTTGCCAAGAGTGTTTATCTGAAATGTCTGTTTTATGCATTATTTCAATATTTTTACTCGGAAAAAACCGATTTTTGGTGAGCCGTTTTCAAGTTTTTCGAACTGAATGAACATCTTGATTCACTGAAAATGTTTCAATTACCTTTTGGCATTCTCGTACATTATTATCATTGTCACAGAGCCCCGATGATGGTTTTATTGAAATTCGAAACGTTGGCAAAGAAACTATAGTATTTCTTCAAAGTAACTGATCCCAATCCCACCAATACCATCCACAGAATATAATTTTAGATCACCAAACTTACCATAACTATTTGAACTATATGAATGGTAATGGTTCCATTGTCTATATTATTAACCCTATTGAAACATGTTGCTAGAAACGGAATGATTAAAATACAAATCAAGTGAGAAAATCAAATCCTAAACGAAAGGTTGGAATGGATTTTATGGTCAATAATGAAATTGGGAATTGATTGATCGAAGAGAAATACTGTTGTTACAAAAAATAGAGCTATCGAATATGAGGCAACAAAAATTTAAATAACGAAATGAATGGAATAATATCGTGACAAGAAAGTTGAGGTATCGAATGTGAAATACTCATCAGAAAATGTAAATAAAGAAGTTAAATGAAATATCATGAACAAATGTTGAAACCAAGTTTCAAGTTAAGGGTACTCACGATGTTTCGATTGCTGGTATCCGCAATCATCTTCGGCTGATGACTGACAATATTTCGCAGTGTTGTTGGTTATAAAGCCCCGATTTTCCTGTGGTGAGGGATGAGGTGGTACTAACTAATAATATAGACAATGGAAGTATGAACCATTACCATTCAGCAAGGAACACTATCAACCACTTTCAAGCATATATGAACTATAATTGGGAAAAGTTTTCTTATGTGCGATATTGTAGATCATTCATGAGCACTCCGAATAATCTGACACAGAAATTCATTCCTAGTTCCTCGACCCGTCGTCGTCAGAGTCTGTTCTTTGCATTCGTACCACGAACTAACTTTTCGAACTACCCCGCTATTTCTCCCCCATTAAACCGCTATTTTCCCAACTAATGTATCGGCAAACTAATTCCGACGTAGTTTATTTTTCCCGAGAGAGCATCGCAGCGCGGCCAACTTGAGCGATAAATGCATCCGCCGAAATTATTGTTTCGAACGGAGACAGATACCGTTGCTAGTGCATAACTTTTGTATGAATGTGCGTCCGCAGGGGCATGAGGGCTGAGTCAGGAGGGCTTATTAGGGGTCGATGGGAGTAATCCCGCCATCGAAGGTTTGTTCGAATAAAACTTTTTTTTATATGCAGATTCACACGAAAGAGAAGCCCTGTAATGTTCAAAGAACACCGCGTAAATCAAGCGACAGAAGATACGAATTAACATTTACTTTGAATTTTTGAAGTATGTAAGTCTCAGGAGAGACCTCTTTCGGCAAGAAGTTCCAAAGCACTGCTATTCTATTGAAAAAAGATCCCTGAGCAAGAGAGGTTCGACAGGTTTCCGAATTCACAACGAAAGAATGAGAATACTCTACTCTGTAGATATTGCCAAGGGGGGAACGATAGATAACAATTCGGAAGAGCACCGACCATGAGAATATCTATAGAAGAGAGACAATTCTCCGACCCTTTTACGATGTTCCAATGGAGTGAACAAGTCTGTGAGCGAAGAATCACCAACAAGACGAATTGCTTTTCTCTGAATTGAATCGAGAAGCCTCAATGAATGTTTTGGTGCCGAACTCCACACATGAGAACTGTATTCCATGACAGGTCCTTTCTGAGCCTTGTAGATCATTAAAAGCTGACGAGAAGTGAAGTATTTCTTCGCACGAAATAGAGATCCAAGAGTTTGGGAAGCACTTTTAGCGATCGATCTCACATGGTTTTCCCATGAGAGATTATCACTGATCGTGATTCCTAGAATCGAGATACTTCATTTTGTAGGGATAGTTACTTCTGACATCTGAATATTTGATGATGATAGATCGGCTTTTCTTGAGAAGGGACATGTCTAGGTTTACCTAGCAAATAATTCCACCCCATTCTATTATTTTTACCAAGTAGTCGTTAATTTTATTGACATGAATGTTTCTTTGATTTTTGTTTCTCGAGCTGTTATGGGGACTCTGGAAGATAAACTAGTATGAAGAGTACTGTCCTCTGCAGAACTATGTATTGAATAAGATGTTTTCTCGAGCAAGAGCAAATCATTTATATGAAGCAGAAACAAAGTGGGCGCCAGAACTGAACCCTGTGGAACACCTGCATTTATTGAATATCAGAAGATATTCCATCAACAACCACATACAGAGACCTATCAGACAAGAAACTCTTCCACAAAGCACACAACTGAGGAGGCAAACCATAAGACGGCAGCTCAGAAAGGAGACCCTGATGCCAAACTCGATCAAATGCTTTTGAAATATCGAAGATTCAACTTTTTCTTCAAAGATTTGTTAAATGCCTACAATGTCATCAATTTTTTGAAAACAATACAGCAATTATCCATTGGGATGTTACAATGTCGTAAGGACACTGAATTATCCAACATGAATTTGGGCTTTTATATATTTTTAACGTCAATTTATATCAATGGAACATTATAGTGCTTTCAATGCTATTGCATAAAAGTCAAATATCTTGATGCTAGGAATAACGATCAATAACAATTTCTCAGAGGGAAAACCAGGTGTTTGTAGAAGGTTCTTCTAGGAAGCTTTGATTCCTATTTCGTGCGAAGGAATACTTCACTTCTCGTCAGCTTCTGATGATCTAGAAGCCACAGATACGGCCTGTCTCAGAATATAGTTCTCATGTGTGGAGCTCAGCCGCAAAACACTCACTGAAATTTTTTTATCCTATTCAGATAAAAGCAATCCGTCTTGTTGGTGCTACTTCTCTCAAGGAGTCGCGGACTCGCCCATTTCGTTGAAACATCGTAGAAGGGTGGGAGATTTGTTTCACTTCTATAGATATTTCCACGGTCGGTGCTCTCCTGAATTTTCATCAATCGTTCCAACTTTGGCAGCACCAACACAGATGATCCGACAGCCCCTTTGTCAGCATTTATACAATTCTCACATTTTGATATTTCTAGACTCACTAATGCATCAAGCAGTCTCCTGACATGCACACCCTTGATCAGTCTCATGTCGCTATCACCAATTCTAGGATCATTGACTAGAACACGCTGGGCGACATTGGAATTTTCCCTGATTTTATATGTGAAAAATGTTCCTTGAAGCGAGTTTTGTTAGCTCGTCGATTCTGGCCAATGTATTTCTCGTCACAATCTTGACAACTCATTTCTTACTCCCCCGACTTTTCTGTGCTTTCTGATCCAATTATTCTTGGTTATCCAAAAGATGAAGTCAATAATGGTTGAAGATAATAATATAATAGTCATTTGTCAGTGGCATATGCCTCATCTTTTTATGAACTCATTCGAGTGATCGCAAACAATGGCCATTTTCATAACACAGGCACATTGGCAATAAAGGCTACCACTTTTCCACCTCAAACAATTGTTCGAGGAGTTCCTTTTCACCTTCTCAATTGTTCAATTGTCTCATTTGTTCATTGTTTCATTTTTGTTCATTTGTTCATTTTTGTTCATTTGTTTATTTTTGTTCATTTCATTTTTGTTGCTGTTGTTCATTGTTTCATTTTGTTCATTTGTTTCATTTCAATTGTTTCACTTTTTCAATTGTTGAGGTGAATTTTCTCGATGAATGAACCACCGAAATCTCCCAGGTAGGAAACTGGATGCGAGATATTCAGTTGCCTGCGTTCGTTCCAGTGAACTGCCTCTCGAAATAAATATTCATCTAAAACTCGGAGTAACGCAAACCACACCCGAGAGCGCTCTCGCACAAATCCAACACAACACACTAACGAATTCAAAAGAAGCACGAATAATAAATTCTAATTAAAATGGTAATTACTGGCTTAAAAGAATAAGTGTAATTAATAAGCACGGTTGCAGAGAGATAGAGCGAGAGAGGAAGCGAGAAAGAGTGGCGAGGGCGCCAGAACCATCGGTGTGACCAGGGACGTATTCAGGATTTATTAATCTGAATCAAGGATAGGAATCGATTCTGGAAGGTGTCTATAGTGAGAAGCTTGCTGAAAAGTATGACTGAGGGTGATTACACAATGTTTTGCATTGCGAGTTGAGAATCGCACGGGGATAATCCCCTAAATCTCATGATGACCACATGATGACGACGGTCATACCGCATTTTTTTCCAATGCATTGATTTCGAACAAGGACCTCAAGGACCATATTGCAGTCTCATCTATTTCATTTGAAATAGAAGTATTGTGTGGAATTTTCATATGTTGTTGTTTGTTATTTCAGGGTGGTTCCGAGTAGTATGAATTAGTTTTTTTCGCACGAGATGCGCAGTGTAGTCAGTTCCTACTACAGCTTTTCGCTAATATCAATAACTGATGTTATGAGAATTCGGAACTCGAACAATGAGGAATGTTGAATCGAAAACTCAATTTCATGTGATTATTCCATGCAGTTCCAAGTCAAATGATACAAAATATGTGCATGTTGCGAGATGTTTAGGAAAAAAGTTGGAATGTTCTTCATTTACAACCATATATGTAATGCTGTCAGTACTAACGTTATTGAAGGTTGGGAAGTGTCACATTACACACCTCTACTTCTCGCCTTTATTTCCCGCCCTAATTTCATCTATTCCAGACTTTATCTGTCATTTATTTATATTGTTGACAATTGTATAACCCGTAGTCACGGTAACAATATATCTACTTGATTATTCTGAGAAAACCGCGTTCTTGGTAATTTGTCGTCAAATGTAATATTTTAGATATGTTCAGAACGAAACAGAGATTTATTAATTTTAATCGGAATATGATGGTTGTGAATAAAATAGTATACAAATCTCGGTAGGAAGTTTCATTCCTGTCTCGAGATCATAGTTAACCTCGACGCTTTGTCTCTCGGTTAACTAACTGATCTCATGACAATTATGAATCACTTCCCATCTCGGTGTGTAATATACTATTTCGAAAGGATTGCGATTGCTGGACATTTGAATGAAAATGATACTACTTGGTAACCTGAACGTATACCAAGAACTTAGCGAAGAGAACATTCGAAGTAACATTTTCATGTTCCTTTCAATTCCAAAAATTGTTTCATTTCCATTGATTCAATGTGTGTAACTTTCCTTCTACTTCTTTTCGATATTTTCACGTCCTTTCTTCATTGAATCCGAAGCATGCAAAAAATAAATAGTTCTCGTCATTGAGGTAACATGGTGTCGACTGTATTTGGATATCAGATTGAAAAAAAGTGAAAATATATATTGAAAGTTGTGTTAGAAGCAATCATTTTCAATTTTTCCACTTTTTCATCAAAATTGAAAAATCCTGTCGTTGAAAGGTAATGGTTCGGACTTTCATTGTCTATATTAATAACTCTTATTGAAACCTGTTGCTAAGAACGGAAGGATTAAAATACAAATCAAGTGAGAAAATTAAATTGAATTTTTGGTCAATAATGAAATAAGGGATTGATTGTAACTGTCATTACAAAAATCGAGATATTGAATATGAAATATGATTCAAAAAAAATTTTCAAATAACAACATAAATGAAATAATATTGTGACAAGAAAATTGAGGTATCAAATGTGAAATACTAAACGAAAAATGTAAAAAAAAATTGAATGGAGTATTAGGAAAAAATGTTGAAACCAAGTTTAAAGTTGAATGTACTCACGGCGTTTCGATTGCTGGTATCCGCAATCGTCTTCGCGTGAAGACAATTGCGGATATGGTGATGAAGATGATTCGGATACCAGCAATCGAAACGTCGTGAGTACACTCAACTTGAAACTTGGTTTCAACATTTTTTCATAATATTTCATTTAATTTTTTCATTAACATTTTTTGACTAGTATTTTACATTCGACACCTTAATTTTCTTCTCACAATATTATTTCATTAATTTCGTTATTTGAAAATATTTTTTGATTCATATTTCATATTCAATATCTCGATTTTTGTAACGACAGTATTTTCTATGATCAATCAATCCCTTATTTCATTATTGACCAAATATTTGATTTTGATTTGATTTCCTTACTTGATTTGTATTTTAATCCTTTCGCTTTTAGCAACAGATTTCAATAGAGATAATAATACGGACAATGGAAGTCCGAAACATTAACATTCAGCAAGGAAAATTGTTAACCACTTTCAAGCAAATCCTATCGTTGTTTTGATGTGATCCTTTTTTTGACAGGAGCGTATTGGGGAATTCGTAGAGAGAGGGTGAATTATTTATCTCAATGTGACCCACATTATCCATGTACCTTTTGAGGGGAGTCCAAGGAGGAAGGCGAGCTCAGAGATGATAGTTGGATACGCCTTGGTATTTCGGTTCACGTTCCATGTGAAATAAATAGTTCTAGTCATTGAGATAACTTGGTGTCGGACATCAGATTGAAAAAAAAGGGAAATATAGTTTGGAAGTCGAGTTAGGAGCAACCATCTGAGAAGCAATCAGTTTCAATTTTTCCACTTTCTTATCAAAATTAAAGAATCCTGTCATTGTTTTGATGTGATACTTTTTTTGACAAGAGTGTATTCAGGAATTCGAAGAGAGAGGGTGAATTATTTATCTCAATGTGACCCACATTATTCATATACCTTTTGAGGGAAGTCCAAGGAGGAGTCAGAGATGCCAGTTGGATACGCTTTGGTATTTTGGTTCCCGTCTCATGTGAAATAAATAGTTCTAGTCATTGAGATAACTTAGTGTCGGACATCAGATTGAAAAAAAAAGGGAAATATAATTTGGAAGTCGAGTTAGGAGCAACCATCTGAGAAGCAATCAGTTTCAATTTTTCCACTTATCAAAATTGAAGAATCCTCTCATTGTTTTGATGTGATACTTTTTTTGACAAGAGTGTATTCAGGAATTTGGGAGAGAGGGTGAATTATTTATCTCAATGTGACCCACATTATTCATATACCTTTCGAGGGAAGTCCAAGGAGGAAGGTGAGCTCAGAGATGCCAGTTGGATACGCCTTGGTATTTTGGTTGCCGTTCCATGTAAAATGAATGTCAACAAACTCTGACTATTCCTTTTTACTATCCGATTACTAGCTGAAATATCGGGAGTGTTTCTGTTATCGCGCGCTTCCAGGAGCGACTGGTTTCCGCTAATTCGTCCCTGGCCGGAGATTCCGAACAAAGAGAATGCAAATTAGTGGCACATTCCTCTGCGCGAATCAACATCCATTCAATTAAGCCCGGCCGCAATCTATAATTAAATAAACAGTTTGACGAATCGCTTTTCCATTTTCCGCATAAATATAAATCCACTTTCGGCGGATTTTCCACGGCGCTGCGATGCATCCAGAATACCGGATGGAAGTTCGGAGGGTTCGCCATGCATTTTTTGTTCGCATCGGGAAAAGATTGTTGACTTCCGATGATTGCACTAACGGCGGAGATGTTTGTTCGATTTTAGGCTTTCTACGATTCGAATGCAATAGTTTATCGAGTATCATCTTACCGATCTCAAATTCTCGATAAGAACAGAGGACAACAGGCAGAGGCATTTGCTATTACTAATGATCTGGAACAACTCATAAATCAACCCTCGTATTCCTGATACGAATAACCAATTCGCCAATACACAGGACTTGTTTCTTACTACTCATCCTGATATTCATCAGATCAAAATTCACTCCCCCTTGGGTGATTCTGATCATACTTTGATTTCAACAACTTGTTCGTATTTGGCTCCAATGAAGTTACCCGCACGTCGCGTCTGGCATTACAAATCAGCAGACTGGGACGGTCTTAGAATGTTTTGCTCTGAAGGGTCTGTTTTTCATCTGGTGATCACACTCTATGTGCCCAAGTAATCTCTGATATCATCATTCTGGGAATGGAAACATTAATTCCAAGTAGTACAAAGAGACCACAGTCAAAGGAACCATGGTTCAATAAAAGCTGCTCTGAGGCTGCACATCCAAACAAGCGGCATTCAATTGCTGGCGCCAAGACCCCAGTTTGGAAATGAGATCTGAGTATGTTAACGCAAGAAATAAGTGTAGTGCAACAATTGAAGCTGCTAAAGAAGCACATAATCATAAAATTCGTTCAAAACTTGTTGAATGTCCAAACGGTTCTCGTTTTAATAACCGACAATACGGATTTCGTTATCAACGATAGCGGTCTCGGTAGTGTAGTGGTTAGCATATCTGCCTACCAAGCGGAAGGCCGGGGTTCGAATCCTCGCCGGGCCACCGTGCTGGGTAATCGCACGTTAAAAGGTGAGGCCTCGTTGATCCATTGCTCGCACAAGTTTCGACTTCTGAGGGTTGACGTTCGTCAGCTGGTTAACGAAAACGAACAATTTTGGAACAATTTTTTGAACGATCAACCAGTGACTTATTGGCTTATGTTTCATATATTTGGCAGCATTCAATCGAAAAATTCGGAGAAACGATAGCTGTTGCACTTGATATTTCAAGAGCGTTTGATCGAGTATGGCATCGGGGTCTCCCGATGCCATACTCTTGAGGTTTGCCTTCGCAGTTGTGTGCTTTGTTGAAGAGTTCCTTGTCTGATAGGTCTCTGTATGTGGTTGTTGATGGAGTATCATCTGAAGTTCTCCCAATAAATGCAGGTGTTCCACATGGTTCAGTTCTGGCGCCCACTTTTTTTCTGCTTCATATCAATGATTTGCTCGGGAAAACATCTTATTCAGTACATAGTTTTGCGGACGACAGTACTCTTCATACTAGTTTCTCCTCCAGAGTCCCCATACCAGCTCGAGAAACAAAAATTCAAGGAAACATTCACGTCATTAAAATTAAAGATGACTTGGTAAAAATAATAGAATGGGGTAACATGAACTTTATGGAATTTAATGCTAAGAAAACAGACATGTCTCTTCTCAAGGAAAGCCGATCTATCATCATCTAGTATTCAGATATCAGGAGTGACTATTCCTACAAAGTCAAGTATCTTGGTGCTAGAAATCACGATCAGTGATAATCTTTCATGAAAAAACCATGTGAGATCGATCGCTGAAGGTGCTTTCCAGAAGCTTGGATTTCTGTTTCGTGCGAAGAAGTACTTCACTTCTCGTCAGCTTCTAATGATCTACAAAGCTCAGATACGACCTGTCATGGAATACAGTTCTCATGTGTGGAGTTCGGCACCAAAACATTCATTGAGGCTTCTTGATTCCATTCAGAGAAAGGCAATCAGTCTTGTTGGTGATTCTTCGCTCACAGACTCGCTCACTTTATTGGAAAATCGTAGAAGGGTCGGAGACTTGTCTCTCTCCTATAGATATTTTCACGGTCGATGCTCTTCTGAATTGTTATCAATCATTCCACCCTTGGCAATATCTACACGGATGACTCGACAGTATGAGTACAGAATTCCCATTGCTTTGTTGTGAATTTGGAGACCTGTCGAACCTCTCTTGCTCAGGGATCTTTTCTCAATAGAACAGCTGAGCTTTGGAACTCCTTGCCGAGAGAGGTTTTTCCTGAGGCTTACAAACTTCAAAAATTCAAAGTGAATGTTAATTCGTATCTCCTGTCCCTTGATTCACGCGGTGTTCATTGAACATTACAGGGTTCCCCTTCCGTGTGAATCTGCATATAAAAAAAAAGATCTAAGACAGTGTGCTTAACGTCCGTGATGATTATGGCGTTTTTTGCACAGCTCTAACATTTTTTCCTTGATTCAAATACATTAATTTTTCTCCGATTGACGTCAAATTTTGATTTTTCAGACACATATCAATTAGGTGAGATTTGTTGGTGCTGCATACACGTGACTGATGAATCAGGAAAAGTCGTATTTCGTGTGAATGAATTTATTTAAAAATCGCAGAGCGCTTTCGGCTATTAAGCCATCTTCAGTACTATACCTGCAAGTAAGTAATAGTCGAAAATTGGATTAAAGGTTAGAATTGAATTACTTACTCGTCTAGGTATTTACAAAAAGATCTTCACAATCACAAATAATCGTGAGACATTACACTGAATAAACATCAAAGTTAAAATCAGTGCCCTTTTGGGTTGACAATTTTCGACTATTACTTACTTGCAGGTATAGCACTGAAGATGGCTTAATAGCCGAAAGCGCTCTGCGATTTTTAAATAAATTTATTTACACCAAATACGACTTTTCCTACTACATATCAATTAGCAAAGTATTACTATTCCTGCCTAGGTAGCAAAGTAAGGACTTTTCTGCTTGAGTAGCAAAAGTAATTCTTTGCTGATTGATACGTATGTGGAGGAGTGAGTACTTTGAAGTCGTTATCACTGTACATAATGTTGTCAAAATAGAAATACTATGAATATATACATTTTTATAGAAACCAACCATTCCAACACTTGCTATTCCTATCAAATTTTGTTTATTCAACAATCGGAGAGAAAAGTGTATGTTCAACTCGGCACCAGAGAAGATTGACTGCCTTAACTGAAATTCTAGCGAACTATCAGCCGCGGCAGTCAATTTTCTACCAGTCATCATGATTTGGATGCGCTAATTTTGTGCATATATGCGATGGTAAATGATCACTAGAAGACTCTGATCTGTAATTGCTATCACTCATGAGTTCTCGTCAATAATCAGTTCAACTAAGACCACGCCGCTGTAGATGGCTACCGCAGATGTAGCCGAGAGCTTCAGAACTCAGAATTCCAGGACACGACCCACAAGCCCAAAATACTTGCGATGTATCAACACCGGCCACGAAAGCCTACTTTCTTCCTTGTCAATAACTTTAGGCTTTCATAGAAACCATTGAAGAATACCCCTTGCCACAAAAGCATAAAAAATGAAGTTAACCATCGCAAAAATAATTATATTTGTGATTTATCCTCCAACGTAATGAGAAATAAACATCAAAGCAAAGTATTTAATTTTTCTTGGAACTTCGTCAGCCTGTCTCTGAAATTTGCTTGAGGAGTCCACGAAAAAAGGAACATTTTTATTTCACTCAAGTGGAGAATTGGGAAACTTCCCGAGACGAACTTAGAAATCACCCGGCCTTTCCTCAAGTATAAAGGAAGTAAATAAATAAATTTTCTTGTTATATAGAAGTTATTTAATTAGTTTCTTGCCTTTAATTAGAACTGGTGAATGTCGGCCCGTAAAATATGAACTTCCAGTCTAATGACTGGATTTTTGCGCGACCCTTCCTGCAATAAAGTCGTGTGTCACTCTTTGCTGATTAATTATATAAGCTTTTTTGAACTTTAATTAAACTTATGAACTTTGGCAGAATTGAGACCCCTGCTGGAAAGGCAATTCGTGGAAGTATTATGATAGTCTGGTGTAGGAATGAAAACAAGTTGCTTCTCTCCAATCTATTGTGGCATAAAATTTACTTTACACACAGCGAACGGCAGCTCTTCGTCTGGCGGCATTGGGCATGGGTTCAAGTTAAGTATAAATAAATATCGATTGATAGCTAAATAAAAAAATGTTAGGCGCCACTAGAATTCGATTTTATGAAACCCAGAAAACGAAAATATTGACAATGACAGCTTCATGAAATGAAAGTCAATATCCCCAAAAATAGTTTATAACTTTAGTATCTTGAACGGAAAGATGGAAATATACAATGAGCTATGTACAATCTGGAACGGTATCCAGGACAAATTTGAACAAATATGTTCTACGATATCAAATGACTGAAATAAATGAAAATGATACCTAGAGCTTCGGAATCAGCTCTTTCTTAGATGGTCCATTAGTGATGGTGATGAACTTGTTGAGTGGATGTATCAAACGGTGAATATTCAGGGATGTACTTCTGGATGAAACTAGACTGGAGTCAAACGTGACAGCTGCTGTTAGTGGAACCAAAACTGCTTTACAACGACACCTGCATGCTGAACGTTTCGGTATAACTGAACTTCATCAGGTCTGGCTTACTTCGGCGGAGTTAAGGCTGTAGCTACGGTTCGGTTACAACGTGACTGCTGAATACGGCCTCATGGCACCCATGTTGGACTTCTCGACATCAGACTCAAAAGGATACTCATCAAAAGGATTCTCTACTCCTCGCCGAGAAAATAAAGGGATGAATCGAGCCCCAACGGAAAAACCCTGTGAAATAGGTTCAGTTACAACCAATTTCGACATACAAAAAAAAGGCAAAATGGCGAAGAAAGGTCCAACAAGATCTAAATACTAAATTTACATACCTCTCGGGTTTAGACGGAAATTTTGTGCTCAACAGAAGCAAAAATGAGCAGCTACATAACCAGATACTTCAACATATTCTCAAAATATAATTCAGAAGGAAGTCAGTGCTTATGACTTGCCTCTCTGAAGTCACGCCGGCATAAGGGCAGTTTCAACCTTTTCCTCAACTCATAATGGCACTCGAAGGACTTTTTTTTGAAAAAAAATTTCAAAAATCAACATACAGCGCATCCTAACTGACACACATCTTGAGCCTGCTTTTCACGTCGATACGGTGACGTCATACAAAGAGGTCTGAATTTCATCAAAAGAAATATGTTCAAACAGGTAGAGACTATAATAGGTAATATTGAATAGTATAAATGGATGTTCTTAAGTGAAGAGGAACGTTTCAACGCCAAGAATATCTACCTAATGTCAAAAGATTTGAAAATACAATAGTTTTTTCCAACCCTCCAGATGGCATGCCTAGGAATTCACGTTTCATAGAGTAGAGTAACAACGAACACATCAAGTTCAGAGTAATTATAAGAACAGCGTACACCAACAGCTCGGCTCACGGAATATGAAAGTAAGTATCGGTCAGCTGATTCAAGGTCGACATCCAATTGTTTATTTTTTGATGACAGATTGAAAACACTCAAGTTCACCACCAACGCAAATAGACGATCCAAAGCCTGAAATTATACAAATACAACGGTAAAAATATTTACAAATTTAACAAATGCATGAAAACTAGAGTACCTATACTCTTCAGCAATAGGTGAGTAAAAATAACAATATAGAACACTATTTTATAACATCAACACTTCAAGCAAAATAATCTCTTTCAATTTACAGGAATACTACTAATGATGTAATCTGTAGCAGAAAGCATTTATGAAATTTTTGTGTACTCTACATGGTGATTAGAAGATGATATGGCATCTTGAAAATAGGTACCTAATAAACATAACAAATCTTTCACAACACTACCAATTCGTTTTTTCCTTTTCAGAGATTTGTGAAGCATTATTATGGTTAAGATAAGGAAAATGAATACTCTGTGGTATACATAATGTTTATCTAGTCACTGAATAAAATGTATAAGAGTAGCTCTCACTTTAGTGCATGATTAGGTGCAGTAAGTTGAATACGGTTTAAGTTGACAAGTCAAACGTAAGCCTCAACTTGAAAGAAATAGAATTTGATACGAATAAAATACTGGATGAAAAAAGAAAATGCTATACTATTCCGCCACCCACAGGTGTTCTTCACGTCTATAATAATAGTGTGCATTTTTGATTCTCAATGACCAGTTGGGAGAGACAGACGTTCAATGTCATAAGAAATGCAGATTATCGACAAGCATTTCGGAGCTAATATTTGAGTATATAACGGGAAAGGCCGGGTGAGTTTCAAGTTTGTCTCGGGAAGTTTCCCAATTCTCCACTTGAGTGAAAAAATAAAATCAGAATTGTGCTTTTTTCGTGGACCCTTCTAGCGAATTTCAGAGACAGGCTGACGTTCCAACGAAAAATAAAATACGATGCTTTGATGTTTATTGCTCATTACGTTGGGGAATAAACCACTCAAAAAATTATTTTTGTGATAGTCTACTTCATTTCCACTGCTTTTGTGGAAAGGTGGGATTTTTCAATGGTTCAAGTTATTGACAAGATCTCATCAGTAGCAGAATTAACAACTGCAATAATAGCAATTACAGACCATAGTTTGCTAGTGATCATTTACCTCCGTATATATGCAAAAAATTATCGCACCAAATTATGACGAATGGTAGAGAATTTGGATTATTATTTTTCGTACTCATTTTGTCAGAACTGAATGAATCTTTTGTATTATTTCCTATATATATTTATTCGAAAGTATGCGATTGCGTTTGACTCCAAATAATACTATCTATCAAATTTTGATATGGCAAGCCCTCTCCATTTTTCCATATGTCTTTTCAGGTGGTGGTCGATAAAGCTTCGTCCAATAGCCTACTAGTTAACGCTAGTGTTTTACAATAAATTGAACTAACACCTGTACTCTGTTAACTCTATATTCACAATTTACTGAATTCATTCAGTGAGCAGTTTCATAGCAAAAAAAAGTATGTATGCTAACGATGAAGCCTGCGGAAAACGAGTGCTTGTGGGTAAACAGATAAAAATTCGAACAACTAGGGAGGCAATCTCAATTTAGCGAAAGTCCCTTAGTGATTAACAAGATCAAATACAGCTTATCCAATCCATCCTGGCACAAACTCAGCTACTTTTCCTGTTACACACAATGCATACCATGACGAGAGAAATAACACACACTAGGAATATATTTCAACACAGTGAACACATATAATAGGTGTTTTATCTTACTATACTTCACAGAGATTGCTGGGCATATACGTCATTATATCTTTGCCAAGAAGGATTGGATAAGCTGTACTTATTTATTTTTGGACACCCACAATATATGGAACCCTCGGCTTCCTTAATATTATATTTTTTTTCATTATATTCTAGATAGGATTTAGAAACTGACTGATTGTTTATTGATATTTTCTCCTTCACAAAAGTTCATCTTCATTTATATTCATTGATGAAATATGTTCCTTAATGAACTTGCTAATGTTCCTGAAACACCGAAGGATAACAATCGATTCATCGTTGTTCAATAGAAAATCCCCAGATCGTTGTTCATTTGAAATTGCATAAATTTTTTCGCATATCAATAACAGATGCGCGTAGTCTTGAGCTAGAGACCTACCTATGTATTATGTTTTTTCTGGCATACAATGCACTTTTATAACTGGATATAGTGAGAGTAGTATCTGATCAAATTGAACCAATGAGTAAAACATTTCGATGGAATAGCAGCAAAATTCTTCACAGCTATTGGCAAACCACAAGAACACTGTGGAGAGAAATGATCTGAAAAACTTTTTTGTAGCTTTTGTTGTAACGTCATATTTGGGCACTACGTTATTCAGATGCATACTGCATCTGAGAGTTTCTGCAACACTTGGTATTTATGTTCCCTACCACGTCTTCTGATTATTGCTTCTGGTGATGCTAATGATTCTGCAACATTCTCACTCCTTCAATGGCGAATGGGCAGTTGAATATCGGTATTGGGCTCGTATCCGTCAGCCAGCAACAGGAGAAGTTCTGCTTATTGGTTTGATCAATTATGGATGCTGTGTGAAGCATGTTTTTTGCTTTGGTAAGGGTGAAATAAACTTGTAATTTTTAGATATCACGCTTTCTTGCAAAATTATCGGTAATTTTTATGCTCTCGTGCAATTATAACCGAATATTAACGTGCGTTCGAGACAAGGACGAAGTGCATGAGATTGAGGAGTACCATTTCAGCCATATACGTAAAAAAGCATACGTCGTTGGGAAGTATTCAGTTCGCCGCCATTGCAAATGTAATGGTACGTGATCGTCGCTCTTTCAATGAAAATCCACCGATATCTGCCGGTTTCTAACAAAGTTTGTTCACTTCCAGTTACCGACTGACACATTTCACGAAATTGAGTTTCCGCCTCAGAATACGTATCATGTTTTCTACGAGAAGATGGTAGTGTACTGGTATATACACACACACGTCTATCTTTTTTATTTTCGTTCTAGTTGGCAATGGAACGGTTTCACGGGGGGTAATTTAGAATTCATATGGAATGACAATGATCTCTTTTCGGTTATAATTGCACGAGAGCATAAAAATTACCAATAATTGTGCAAGAAAGCGTGATATCTAAAAATTGCAAGTTTATTTTCATATTTTGGCGAAAGTGCCCGAGTCCGGAGGAGGAGGGCTCTTTTAGGAAAATATGGAAATAACCGAATGCAATTTGTATAAGATTTCACGCTCGAATACAAAATTATCTGGTCATTTTTATGCACGAATGTAATTCATTGAAATATTTCACGAATAAAGAAATTATCAAGGAAATGAGATTTTTTGTTCATTTATACTTTCCTCTATAGATTGTATGGAGCACTCACCAGAACGCGAAATGTTTTTATATTTTTGAAGTCTATTTGACATTTATTTGTGTTGTTTACTGACGTCTAGCGATACGGTTTCAAATGTATTGTTATGGTGACTGATACAATGCTATTACCGCTGTAAGTTTTCGATACAATGCAATTACCGCTGTGAGTTTTTGATAATTGCATTGCTCTTATGGGACATTTTATATATGGGGGAAATATTCGGTTATAATTGCACGAGTGCATGAAAATTACCGATAATTTTGCAAGGAAGCGTGATATCTAAAAATTGCAAGAGTTTACTTTCATATTTTGGCGAAAATGCCCGAGTCCGGACGAGGGCTTTTTTACAAAATATGAAAATAACCGAATGCAATTCGTATAAGATATCACGCTCGAATACAAAATTATCTGGTCATTTTTATGCACGAATGTAATTCATTGGAATATTTCACGAATAAAGAAATTCTCAAGGAAATGTAATTTTTTGTTCATTTATACTTTCCTCTATAGATTGTATGGAGCACTCACCAGAACGCGAAATGTTTTTATATTTTTGAAGTCTATCTGACATTTATTTGTGTTGTTTACTGACGTCTAGCGATACGGTTTCAAATGTATTGTTATGGTGACTGATACAATGCTATTACCGCTGTAAGTTTTCGATACAATGCAATTACCGCTGTGAGTTTTTGATAATTGCATTGCTCTTATGGGACATTTTATATATGAGGGAAATATTCGGTTATAATTGCACGAGTGCATGAAAATTACCGATAATTTTGCAAGAAAGCGTGATATCTAAAAATTGCAAGAGTTTACTTTCATATTTTGGCGAAAATGCCCGAGTCCGGACGAGGGCTTTTTTACAAAATATGAAAATAACCGAATGCAATTCGTATAAGATATCACGCTCGAATACAAAATTATCTGGTCATTTTCATGAACGAATGTAATTCATTGAAATATTTCACGAATAAAGAAATTCTCAAGGAAATGTAATTTTTTGTTCATTTATACTTTCCTCTATAGATTGTATGGAGCACTCACCAGAACGCGAAATGTTTTCATATTTTTGAAGTCTATCTGACATTTATTTGTGTTGTTTACTGACGTCTAGCGATACGGTTTCAAATTATTGTTATGGTGACTGACACAATGCTATTACCGCTGTAAGTTTTCGATACAATGCAATTACCGCTGTAAGTTTGTGATAATTGCATTGCTCTTATGGGACATTTTATATATGAGGGAAATGTTCGTTCGAGTTGTGTGCAAATCTGGAAAAATTTACCTTTCCTACTCTTTTGATTTCACATCTCCTTTTGAGACATGCATCATGAATCTATGGTCTCCGGAAATAACGAAAATAATTATGGAAAAAATCGAAATAAAAAAATATTCACCTCTAAAATACCAATTTTCTGACGAAAGGAATACTCCTCAAATTATGAATATATAATTTTGCCGAATGATATTTTTTTGGATAATTCTTCATTTGGAAAATGGTCTTTCAAGATGGCGAGAGTGAAACATCGCTCCGCGGCGGGGCAGACACAAAGTATATGCTCTGCTGTATGGTAATGGAAGAATCGAGCCCAAAGAAGGAGACCAGCTAATCAATTTCGATGTGGAAAGCCTCTACACCAACGTTTCCGTCAAAGAGGCACTCGAGATCATCAAAGAGAAGCTGAGAGAGGACGATACTTTGGAAATTCAATAGTGGGCATCACGGAGGTGCTGGAATGCTGCGTTCAGAATTGCTACTTCCAGTTGAAGGATCGTTTCCTCAGCCAAGATGAAGGACTACCAATGGGATCACCATTATCACCGGTAATAGCCAACATCCACATGGAGTGGTTCGAAGCATTCGCCATCGAACAGGCCAAGAAGAAACCCCGCGTCTGGTTGAGATATGTCGACGATACGTTCATAGTATGGAACCACGGAGATGCAGAATTGGACGCCTTCCTAGAACACCTGAACAACGTGAGGCCCACCATCGAGTTCACAATGGAAAAAGAATCTCAGAGCAGACTACCGTTTCTCGACGTAGGGGTGAAGAGGACCAAAAATTTATGGGAAACATCAGTCTACAGGAAACCAACTCATACTGGACAATACCTAAATGAGCAATCCAATCACCATCAATCTACGAAGCGAGGAATCGTTAAGTCTCTGATTGATCGGGCAATCAATCTCTGTAACACCAAAGAAAGTCTGGACAAGGAGCTGAGCAACATAAGGATCTCCAAAAGAATGGATACTCAAAGAAGCTGGTGGATCGAACATTGCATCAAACATTGGCCCGGACGAATCAAAGGAGCACTAGGGAGATACTGGAACAGCAAATTCTTACCATCCCCTACGTGAGAGGACTTTCAGAGAGAATCAAGAGGATAGGAGGGAAATACAACGTCAGAGTCTGTTTTCGATCAGGGAACACAATACGCAGCCAGCTCACAAAAATTCGACCACCGAATAAAAACAGCGACATCAACAACTGCGTTTACCGGATACCATGCGAGTGCGGCAAATCCTACATCAGAGAAACCAAAAGACCATTGGAAGTAAGAATAAGCGAACACAAGAAAAACACTCAACGAGGAGAAACAACGAAATCAGGAATAGCGGAGCATGTTTGGACAAACCATCACAGCATCAAATGGTCTGAAGCCGAGGTCATACACAAGGAGGAGCACTGGTTCAAGAGGAAATTCCAGGAAGCCGCTTACATCCTCAACAACGACGCATTCAGTCATGCCAGCGTGGAGATCCGGAATGTGCCTATCCAAGGCATGGACCGGCTGCGGCTCGATGAGAGAGAATCTCGCGCCAATACATCCATTTCCCGCTAAAGATCGATCGGCACACTTCTAGTAGTAGCACCCGCTCGCCTCCTTGGTAGTAGCACCCTTTTCCCCACCATAGGGAAATCGGAGGGCTTTATAACCAACCACATCTCGAAATATTGTCAGTAATCACCCGAAGACGATTGCGGATACCAGCAATCGAAACGTCGTGAGTAAACTCAACTTGAAACTTGGTTTCAACATTTTTTTCAAAATATTCCATTCAATTTCTTTATTTACATTTTTTGACTAGTATTTCATATTCGATACCTCAATTTTCTTGTCACAATATTATTTCATTCATTTCGTTATTTAAAAACTTTTTTGTCTCATATTTCATATTCGATATCTCGATTTTTGTAACAACAGTATTTTCTTTGATCGATCAATCCCTAACTTCATCATTGACCAAAAATTTGAATTCGATTTGATTTTTTCCTCACTTGATTTGTATTTTAATCTTTCCGTTCTTAGCAACAGGTTTCGATAGAGTTGAAAATATAGACAATGGAAATCTGAACCATTACCTTTCAGCAAGGAACATTGTCAACCACTTTCAAGCAAACATATGCTCTGCTGTTTCATAACTCTAACATCTAATCCAACAGACATGCCCTTTCACAGTTTCTTTTCATATGCAGACAAGATTTCCTTTTTTTGAAAAATTCGAAAAGGAAGAGGAACGTATGAAGAGACATGGACTCTTCATACGAGCGAGTGTAGACGGCCTCTTGTGCCTCCCAGATCGAGCTGTCGTAACGTGCGCCTCCAGCAACCTCATCGTGGTAATCGGATTTCACGTTTCCACGACTACCAGCAGCTGCCGAGTGGCTGGTTATCGAGATCCCAGCCAGATCACAAGGTATTATTCGATGGGGGCGATCATGTGAGACATTCGCTCTTTTAACGCGTGAAAAGTGATTGGGAAAATATAAACTGAGACATCCTTTTTGGATTTTAAGGATTCCTAACATGACATATTGTGAAAATATACAGTTAACGTGAACTATATACAAGTATACAAGGGCTACTGTTTCTTTTTTATGAGGAAAACATGACAGTAGTTGAGGACTTGACACCTTTCAAATTTGTTCAAGTTCAATTATTGGCATTATTCCATAATTTTGTGTCATCTCATGAGATCTGTCAAATATTTGAGATACTTATAAATTGAAGATTTAAGTTCTTCGATAAAAAATCTTGAAGACTTCGACACTTTACTAATAAACATATAACAGTTTCAAAAAAGAAGCGATACGATTTCCACAATTCGTATTATCCTTATTCAAAATGAACATTTCTCATTATGGAATGGATGCCATGGAGAAGCAACAAATATAAAATAAAGGGGGGAAGGAAAGAAGGCATTTGCCATAATCTTTGTCCTCAGTTAAATCAGATAAAAACGGTCCATAAATATAAACATGATATTTCGGTTGGGAATCATTGATTGATTTCGTATTTCTTTCAATTTTTTTTCCGCCACCTGCACACTCTGGTGTGATATCGTCTAGGTTGGGAAGTGATATTTGAGAACATCTCGTAGATGATATCGTCTACAGATATCGACTAGGAAGTTTGAAGAATCCAAAATGCCTTTGGTTAACCGCAAATACATCCAAAAATAATTTTAATTCACAATAATTCGAAATTGTGCTTGTTTCTAACCTACTTTCAGGTTGAAAAGTGAGCAATTCTTCACTCGGAAAATACATTTCCCGACCCTGAAACGTCTTTTTATATCGGTAATGTGTACCTACCAACCTTGTTATAACCCTGAGACGATATCATAGCGAACTATACCTGACAACCGAACGTACAAAACGCCAATTCTCTCTAACAGCTCACTCAGTTTTCATCTGCCGTACTGTTGTTGATCTGGGTCAGTCCAACTAAATGGTTCAAAATGGCGACGATATTCCAATGATTATGCTAAACATCGACTGTTTGCAGCAATCCTCGTGACACAACTGATCTTTGTGAAATATAACTGGTATGACAAACGCATTCGTTAAAACGAAACCAAAATGTACATACCTGTACTTATTTTTAAACTCTTCGTCATTGAACAAATAATGACGATAGTGACATTTGTTGGGAGTAAGGTGGCTACATACTGGTGTTTTTACTCCATATAAAAAATTGTCAGCAAATCAGACGACCGATCTGGCCTACTTGATCAAGAATTGATGACGTAGACCGTAGTAATAACTCAAAAAATTCGCCAGGTATCGTCACTCTCGCTGTTGAGATGACAGTCATGTGCACGTCCTGTGTTGACAAGTGGCCATGTCGTTGCGAATTTTGGTCTATGTGCTGAAAAAATTAGTTGTATGTTGATATTTTCATTCGAACAATATGATATTGTAATCTCAATTCAAAAGCTCGGTTTAGAAGTAGTATAACAATTCAGCCGAATATTATTAATGTTGATGCGTGTGAGCGAATAGGAGTGAGAATTGTGATCAAATTTCATGGATATGTGAGGTGAGAAAATGCCATTTTTTCTGGTGAGTGAAATAATCATTATTTTTTATAATCTTCTGGGTTGAACTGAAAATATCTAAAACACATATCACTGCATTCATAGAATATTCAGAACGCGTGCACACTCTAGAATGTTGTTGCCAGCAAACATCTCTTGTGTTTTTTTATAATCACTACAAAATTCTTGGATGGTTATTGAATATTCTAGAACGTGTGATTATTCTTGAAGGTAGGTCATTAAAAATGAAGTTTATTTTCATCAAACGTGAGATTGATCTCGCGTTTTACTCTCTGTTCTAACCAAAAGTGATCTGTATTGGCAACAACGTGTTCCATGGATCGAGTGATCTCGAAATTTTTTAGAAATTTCAACCACAAGCGCACCCTTGAGGTGTGATTTTGAACAAGTACACCCTGTCTACAGGTTTGTCTGGAACAATATCGCAACACTGAAAGCACTAGTACATAGCCATCTTAGTTGGGAGCTTTATGAAGTTTGTCTTTCGCAACGACTTCTCGAGACACATAATATATTGAAATTGGAATTCGAAAATATTCATTTCTTGTTCATTTTATGAAATTCTTTCAGTTATTGCTCACCTATATCGCTTACCAAGCTTTCAACCTCGGTAAGCAATATATTTTTTCTAGAGAGATATGATTCATATCCGTCATGGTATAAAATATACCATTGCGGAATCCTGATCTCTCCCACGAAAAACTCATCCCGTCAATATCAGAGACCGACTCAAAAACCTCCACTGCACTAATTCCATTTGGCTCGAGCCCCAGGAATTATGTAATGAACATTGAATTTTAATACTTTCGACGTCTCGGGCAGAATCCATTTCAACGAAAAAAGGCGTTCGTTCTCCATTTACCGAACAATGGATCTATTGTGTTGAGAAAAGTGACTGCTGTCTCCATCGCGTATCTGCAGATATCCGAACCGTTGTCAAAAGCGCGCGAGAGGAAATAATCGGGAGATGCTGCTGCTGCTGCTATGATGGGCGGTCGCAACGAATTGATATTTTGTGACGAGATTGATGATATCGAGTCGAACGTTCGCTGGGTCGCGATCTGAATTGAGGAAGCTGGGTTTTATCAAAGGTAATACCACTAGTCCTTCAAATTTAATCGATGAATTTTCATTTTCCACAAGAACTTTTTTATTTGGCAAAAGTATGAAAACAAACCGATTGATAAAGTCACGAGTCCGTAGGACGAGTGATTTTATCTAATTCGGTTTGTTTGAATGCTTTTGCCTCAAAATAGAAAATTTTGAGTGTGTCGAAAATGAAAATTTATCTTATTGAATTTGAAGATCGAGTTGTATTTGGAGAGATTATTTTTTGAACAAATAGAAAGAAGAACAATTTAATTGATCAGTATTTCATTTACATAAGAAGAAAAGAAGGATAGGTGAAAATTTAACAAATTTGAAATGTCAAACAACGTTGTATGCCCTCTATGATCCAGAAGAGATATGATGCTTACGCAGTGAATGTGATAATGCTTGCCGACGATAACAAGAGATAGCGTCACACCTCTCATTTTACAAGGTTGATAATTGAAAATTTCTTATGAAATGAAAATCGCGCCAGAAGGAACATAAAATCATTCGTTATGTCGTTGTATCAAAATCTTCATACAACGGTTTCTTCTCATACAACAAAAAATGAATTGTATTCAATAAAAACTAATTGTACGCCATTTTCATTTGAGTTAAGGAAACCTTAAATATTTGAATCGGTCGTTCGCTATATCTGTCATAAAGTTGGGGTTATGAGCTATTTACGTGTTTGAGTGTTCATTGAAATGTGTTTATGTTATTATTATGCTGAAAAAGTGAAAAGTGAATGACTATTAATAATAAGGTAACTCTTCATTCATGATAATTTATATAAATATGAGCCAGTTCAATAGAATCGACGCGGTAAACCGTATAGTTTTGACAGTTCAATGGTGAACAACGTTTTATCGAAAGGACCAGGCAGTTTTATCAGTATAATACCCAATGATTGGCTAGAATAACCATAGAATAACCCGCCACTATTGGTTGAAATGCCAAAAACGTCACATTTTGACAAGTGAGAAAAATAATCGGGAAGAAAGCATCGGAGGTGCTTCACTTGTGAACTTGTTCGCTTTCTGAAATGCAGCCAAATGTTTATTCATTCATAAACGGCTTACCCCCATTACAATTAGTAGAGTACATAGATGTAACGGCGTGCAACAAATTAACACATATCTCTGTAGTTGTTCGTAAAATAAATTTTTGCTGCGAACTGGTTTATTTTGGACATAAAACCCAAGAGACACTTTTGTTCAGAATGGAACAGGCTATCGGAAATAAATTTTTAAATGGTAAACAAATAGTAAGAAAAAAATTACATTGGAAATGAATTTTAGGGGTTGCGTTTTCAACCACTCACAACCATTAGTTGAACCAAATAAATTAATTAATTATTAATTTCAATATTGTAACTTTTTCAGTGCTTGTGAAAAAAATTGTCATACAAATTTTATGTAGCCCCTTTCAGGGGCTGTATCTTAACAAGGGATGCTCCAATGAAGTTTCTTTATATGAAAGATCCTATCTTTTTTTCGATGAGGAATCACCTCTTTGAATGTTTTATACTTATTCAGTCACACCCTGTATAAAATATTGAAATATGAAATTATTATGAAGAAAAAGGTATATGAACCCACCATGAAACATGTTTAGGGCGATGCAGCGTTGAACTTCCAGTCCTGAGGATGAGATTTTTTTTCCAAGATGAAAGATTTGAAAAAACTATGCATGCAGAACTCAGGGCCCTGAAAAAATAATGGTACCAAAATCCATGTATTTTTTTAAATAGATCTCCGGTGTGTCTTCCGGCCTCGAATTTCGGCATTGAAATCCGCGAACTTCAAAAGACGCTTTCGTATCGATTAAAGACCGATATTCAGTCATTGTCGTCGTCAGTGTGGCGCTCTAAACAATCTAATTAAGAACACAAGGCGGACTCGACCGTCGTGCATCTTTGTTAGCCGAGTTACGCGTCGCGATGAATAATGGCCCTCCGTACTCCGTTACGACCGTCTAATCATTCATTAGCGCTCCCTTTTTATGTGCGCCACTGTGTGTGCCACTCGCTCGAGGGACCTCTGTATCGGCTTTTTACTCCCGAGCACATCTTCCCGATCACTGAAGATGTTGTGCTTTAAGTACTGTTAGAAACTGATTCAGAAAAAACAAAAAATTTCATTCATCAAATATATCGGTGAAACATCTAGAATTTTGAAAGTACGAAACACAAGAAACTCAAGAAACAGGTAGATTGGTTGAAACTTCTCCTAGAGATCAATTACCCTAACATCAAAGTGATATTTTTGCACGCGACGCGCGTTTCGCTAACAAGAAAATTGACAATAAATCTAATAATAATATCTTTTCCTTTGAAATAAGATAAGTACGACAATGAAAGGAGAGTGATCATGTACGTAGCTGAAGTGAACGGTTCTAACCCAGGAAGAGTTGATAAAATAATTAGAAAATGTAAATTTAGGGAAACACTTCGCAAATCTTCGACTTTTCAAAAAGATGAGAAAAATGAAAAGTTTATAGTAATTCCATATGAACCTCAGTACACTAAAGGATTTCAACAGATATTTGATAACGTGAATATGAAAGTTGAATATGAAACATCTTACAAATTAAAACAGCTTCTTGGTAACCCAGAAGATAAATTAGAAAACTTAGGGAACTCGGGAATTTACGAAATCAGTTGTCAAGATTGCAACAACAAATACATTGGCCAGAGCCGACAAGCTAATAAAACCCGTTTCGAAGAGCATTTAGCACACATGAAATACGGAAGGGTAGAAATTCCCGTGTCACTCAACACGCTTTAGACAATAACCACAAAATTGATGAAAGCACTCTGAAACTGATAAAACTGATCAAGCATGTGCATGACATAAGACTACTCGATGCATGTGAGAGTCTAGAAATAACAAAATGTAAAAACAGGATGAATGGTGACAAGGGACCTATCCCTTTCTGCCCGCTTTTCAATTCATTGTTGAGAAAGTAATCAGAATAATCAATGATATCAGATGACGGACCAATGAATTTGACAGGTAGTCATTGCACTAGTTCATTATCGAGGAATCAATTAGAATAATTAACAGTAATGAAAAAAGTCCATATCGGACCAAGAAACTTTAGGTATATAAACAACTATCCCTAGCTTTAGATATAGTTTCAATTTTCTTCTACTGAAGATGCTACCCTTATTAGCGAAACGCGCGTCAACTGCAAAAAACATCAGTTTTATCTTAGGGAAAATGATCTCTAAGAAAAATTTCTAAAGACTAGGGTTAGTTGTTTATATACTTACAGTCTTCCGGTCAGATATGGACTTTGTTTGTCACTGCTAATTATTCTAATTAATTTCTCGATAATGAACTAATGCAGTCACTACCTGCAAAGTTTGTTGGTCCGTCATCTGTTATTATCATCGTTAATTAGGTTAAGTTATAAATTATCAAAACATCTTCTTAATTCCGATGGAGATGATACAGTAGAATAAAATGACACTCAACTAATGGCAAGGAAGAGCAATAACAAAAAACGAGCTCCCCCTGAAGGCCATAATGTTATGACAAATCCCAGATCTTTGACAAGTCTTCGAAATTTTTCATAACAAAATATATTTGTGCGTATGTTTCGACAACGAAAGTGGATTTGTTTTCTGAAACGCTAACAAAGAAAAACATTTCTATAAAAAAAATGATCACCTGAATTTCTCGAGCGCGTCAGATTAAGGTAGGGTGAGTTAGTTACATCCTGAAATGTGTATATTCCACTAAGCTGATAATTCGAGAGAGACCTACAGAAGGAGGAGGGCTACGAAGTTGTAAAAAAAACGTCATCTCGACATTATCGAGCGTGGCTATTTTTTTTTATTTTGAAGGGAATAATTCAAGAATTACAAAAAATATATAATCTGACAATTTCCACAAGCCAAAATAATAAAAATTCATCGATAAAGTTTAATGCGTGCAGTTACGTGATGCCTGATGCCTATATTCCCCTCTCCGCGTTTCTATTTCTCTCTCACTCTTTCTCTATCTATTGCTCTCTCACTCCGTCCCCACTCTGGTTTCTGTTGCCATGACAGTTGATCACACAGACTCGTTGGTGGCATGATATTGTTTACAACGAATATCCAACGTTTTAAAATTTTAAAAATTCAATTGCTTATAATTATTTTCTAATTAATACAAGTATTCTACTGAAAAAAAATACACTCTTTAATTTGCATGCTTTTTCCTGAGCTTCTCAATCAATTAATTTCAATGATTCAAAAAATAAAAAAAAATCAAATTGACAGAACAGGCGAATCCCTCCAGACAATCATCAGATTATGAGACTGCAACGTCTAGGGCGTAAAGATGAACCATATATATCTTAATCTGACGCGCTTGTGTATTTCAAAATGACGAATTTTTTTTCACATTCTTATAACGGCCGCGAGTTTGCGTCACATCCAAACCGTCAGATTATTATATAAGAGATTTTTTTTAGGTTCACTTAACTTCCCCTCAGAAAATCAGACGCGCTCGAGAAAAATATTTTAAATTTTTCTTTTTCAACAATTACGTATGGCCACCCCAATCATGTTAACAATCAGATTAACATACGTACATTTTTAAAAATATGTAGGACATAGATGATATCAATATCTGACGCGCTCGAGTATGTCCATGCAATAGTTTTTTTACATTTTTGAAAATCTCTAGCCGCTCCCCCCACTGATGTAAGTGTATACATTATAAAACATTTTATTCCTTCTATCATCTAAGCTTCGAAACCCAATAGGTCTCTATGAAGCTCGAGTAAATCCCGATTTAGCATCGTGGGCTCCTCTACTAAAATGAACGGCCGACTATTTCAGACTATTTCGCACGATTAACTTTTGGAATACCGTTCGTCGAACGTAGATTTCTATCGCAGCTCGTTCTCTTTCCTTTGAGCCGGCACAAACAACACGCGAATATCTGATCGCAGGCATTCACTATCATCGATCTTCGATCCGCATTTTTCGGCACGGTGGCAGTTACAAGCGGCTCTGCTCCTTCCGCCGTATTGACATTGATATTGACCGTGTTCTCGGGGCGGTATTTGCAATTTGGATTGATCCGCCGACTGACGTTATATCGGCACGGCATTTGCTCGACATCAAAGACGACCGTACGTCGAACCGGTTGGTTTATCGTGATTCCGTCGACGACTGAGGGCTGAGCAGAAGCATTTCAGGACTGGAAGTCGGTGGAATCGGCTTGATCGGATTCTCGGTGCAGATATGACGATACTTGTCCAACCTTCCGTTTTTCAGAAGAGCAAAGTTCAAATTCAGACTCGGATAACGTCAACACTGAAAGTTTAATTAGTCCACCCCTGAGAAGAGGCATGAAAAAACAACCTCACCGATAGAAGAGGTGCGCCTGTTACACCCCGTTTCGACGATGCAATTTGTCGCTGCAAGATATGTAATCTAGCTGTCAGTTTGCATTGCCACTATTAAAAAATAGCACTGAATGTTACCAAGATGAACGTCCACATCATCACAACTGATAAAGAATTTCATTCAACTTGATTCCTCAAGTCTCGAAAAATAATTGAAATGTTCAAAATCAATATTCTTCACAATGATGCCACCACATATTTGTGGTTTGCAGCAACAAATTCACCATAGAAATAACTAAGTTGCTGCATTTTATCGCACCAAAAAAGATTCATGCAACTCGAAAAACTTGTATGAACACATGCAATTTTCTGGAGTTGCAGCGACAAACTTGCATCGTCGAAACAGGCTATTAGAATCCTATTGGAATCGATTGTTTCCATCATTGCCTGCAAAAAAACCTAGATAATATATTTTTTCTACGGATGCTATACAATGTGCCACTTCTCTCATCGCTTTTATACGTTCAATAAGAAAGATTTCTCACGCAGTGAGAAATATCCGCGCCATTACAGTGAGAAATAATTTCCCACTGTTATCACGATAACCCAAGTCAGTCATGAATTGGTACATGTCAGATTGATGTGACACGTTCTCCATGTTGACAACCCTACGCCGACGATTCGCGTGCAATATCCAAGTAGCCCATTGTTGGCGTTTCCATAACAACAGAACCGAAGCTCTGCATAATTATTGCTGTCAACTTACCCAACGACAATAGTTTTATTGTTGATTGTTATAGTATAAACAGTTCAGATTTATTATATATTGAATATAATGGAATACGAAGATTTCGAGTTGGAAAATACACCTCCAGAAATTGTTCAGAAAGCAATAGAGGTTTGCAATAATTTGGTACCAAGCACATCAAGAGAAAAATATGAAATCGCTTGCAGAAACTTCATGTACTAGAAAATGAAAGCCAAGGTGAATTCTTGTTCCGAAAATACTTCATTATTTATTTTGAAGAGTTGTCAAGAAGATTGGATCATCTACAAACAGCTTAATGAAAAAAAATTGGTAGACAAAATGAAAAATGAGAGATGGCACACTGTATATCATTCGCAAAACCTTGAATCAGGGACAGATGAGTTTATAAAGATTCTGAAGGCAGGTATAGATGAATGCACAGTGAAAATAAAAATAAATAATAAAGAAAGAAAACGAAAGAAGTGGATATCTAAGGCCCTTGTCTGTTCTGTGAACAAAAAAAATGATATGTATCACAGAGTAAAAAATAACCCAAATAACCTTCTTTTCCTAAATGAGTACCACAATTACAAGAAACATGTTGACAAACTAATTCGAAACGCCAAAATGCTATACTATAGAAATCGATTTGCGAAAGAAAAAAATGACTCCAAAAAGCTCTGGCAGACTGTTAACGAAGTACTCGCTCCAAAGGAACATTTGCCAATTAAATCGATAATTGCCCAGAACAACGAAGAAATACACGACCCATTCCAAATTTCAAACATTTTCAACGAATACTTCATCTCCGTCGGTGAAAAATTGGCAAAAAAAATTAAAAGAGATCTAAATTATTCAGAAAAAAAAATGTCATGTGATCACACAATGTTTCTCCACCCTACAACCGAAAATGAAATAAGTAATATTATAATTCAATTAAAAAATAAAAAAGCCCCAGGCCCTGATAACATAAAGGCAGAAACTCTTAAACTCTTGTCCAACTTTGTGCTAAAACCACTCACCTTTCTAGTAAATAAGTCATTGGAACAAGGATATTTTCCTTCTATACTTAAATCTACAAACATTACCCCTATTTACAAAAGTGGCAATAGATCTGATATTTCCAATTACAGGCCCATATCTTTAATGAGTTGTGTAGGTAAAGTGCTGGAGAAGGTCATTCAGAAAAGATTGAGTGATTTTCTCAAGAAGCACAAATTGATGTCGGATTCACAGTTTGGTTTTTCAAAAAATATGTCTACCCAGGACCCAATAAGAGTTCTAACACAGAGTATATACCACAGTTTAGATGAATCGAAGCCATCAATTGGCGTTTTTATAGACCTGCAAAAAGCATTTGATACTGGTCCACACTCTCTTTTACTCGGAACATTGGAAAATATTGGAATACGAGGTACGGCAAACGATCTTTTCAAGAGTTATCTATCAAATAGAGAACAAAGAGTGAGAATTGGTGATGTATTGAGTGAAGAAAAAACTATAGTATGTGGAGTACCTCAGGGAACGGTGTTAGGGCCGATACCTCAATGATCTTTTTTTATTGCGTACTCACTCTAAAATCATCAGTTTCGCGGATGATACGGTCTTAATCTGTGAAGATGATGATTGGTTCAATCTCAAATTGAAACTGGAACAAGACTTGGCTCAAGTTAAAAAGTGGTTCGATTACAGACTGCTATCAATGAATTCCGACAAAACGTACTATCTACCATTTAGTAGCTACGATATGGGCCTGCCAGACTATAGTATCTCTTTACCCAACTCGACATTCATAACTTCTTCAAAAAAAATCAAGTATCTTGGAATAATCTTAGATAGCCATCTCAGATGGGATCTCCACGTCAACCATTTGGTGAATAAATTAAAGTGTATTTTGTACAAGTTCAAAAGAGTGTGCAGTATCTTGTGTCGGAATCAAAAAATAATATTGTACAGAGCATTGGTCGAATCACATCTGAACTATGGTATTATTGGCTGGGGTGGAGTTTCTAAAAGTCATTTACACTCTCTTGAGGTAATACAAAAGCGATTTTTGAGATGTATTTTACAGAAAGATATCAACTATTCTAGTGACCTTTTATATTCTGAATCTGGGATTTTTGACCCCAGACAGCTATTTTTTGTAAATGTTATAGCAACTCAGAAAAAATACAAAAATGATCTCATTACCTTAGAACACAAATATGCCACACGCTTCAAAAATAAAATAGTGATACCAATTATGCACAAATCTGTTGGTCAAAAAAATTATCATTATCTTGGTCCGAAACTCTTTAGTTCTTTACCTGAAACCTTGATATGCGAGTCGAACCCTATGAAGTTCAAAAGTGGTCTGAAATTATATGTTCAACAAATACCCCGTAAAGAAATACACAACCAAATTGACAAATGAAGTTCTCTTGTATATGAAACTATTCCATAATATTATATTTCGTATTTTGTATGTTTCGTCTGTATATGTTTTGATCTCCATGTCCATCCATTGTACTCCAATTTTGTATGTTTCACCTGTACATATTTGGTCTTTATATCCGTCCGTTTTGTTCTCACCTTTGAACTTTTACAATGTATTTTTTATATATTTTGTAATATTATGTCTCCAATTTAGGATCAAAAAAAAAAACATGAAATTACTTTGAATTCGATTGTACAATGTTTTTACTATATTACACATTTATTGTTTTCCAAATGCGTTGTTATATGCATGATTTATATTTTGATGTATTTCATTTTTTTTTCCTTACAAACAGGCAGAATTTCTCTGCCTCGTAAGTTCTTCAATTTATTCATTATTGTAGCTTCATAAGTCACATGTTTTGTTGTGTACCAACTTTTTTTGAAATGAATAAATTATTATTATTATTATTATCAACATTATGGTCTCAGTACTCGATGCTGAGGATTACCTTACTTATTAAAAACTGTGTTGATATTTTAAAATACGTCAAATTACGTGCATTTTTGAAACGCAAATCTGAAAAATATGCTTCAATACAGCCCAATACAACCCTGGCAATTACTGGCCACTATTTCCGAAGGTCATCTGTGACTATTTTATTCAATGCAGGGGCAGATCTTTCAACTTCAAAATGCCATGGGGGTTGGAAATCCAGCAATGTTGCTGAATCTTCTATCGACAAATCGATAGCTAACAAAATCAAAATTTCAAAAAGTATAGTAGAATCCATTCAGCCTCCAGCGCCATTAGAACCTGAACACAACAATGCTGTGGAAGCTCAGTAGGTTTCCCCATCAACTTCAACTTCGACCGCAGCTAATATTTCAATTACCGAAAACATGTTGAATCAAAACAACCTACAAGGAATCACTTCACGAAATTGTTCGAATTTAACTGTTGATAACTATTTTTAATGGAATATAAAAATGAGTTAATAACATATAAGTATTATTATATATGTATTTTAATTTTCAATACTTGAAAACAACGCAACCGTAGAAAATGTACAGTGTACAATGCGAGAGAAAATGACATATTTCTCACTTGTACAATATACTATTCATCCAAATGATCGCTAGTTTGCTATTGACAAAGAAATCGTATGGTCAAAAAGAGGTCGAAGATCATTGCAAGAAGGATTTCTTGAACTGATAAACATTTTTTAAGATATATTTTTTTTGTGAAACGCCCCCTTCCGAAATATAAATATTAAAATTCGGAAAATGACCAAAAATTACCATTTTCAAAATATATCTCTACCTCTCCCTCGTATATCTTCTTCTTTCAATTATTCATTACCATTTTTTAAGCACAAGATTCCTCAACACCGTGAATGTCGCCATCGAATTTATACGAAATATTGCAAATTTCCATAGGGGATTGGTGATATAGGAAAACGAATTATCAATCTGAAAACTTTTTTTGTAATGTTCAAAGAACACCACATTAATATATTTTCAGAAAAAATATTTTTTATTCTTCCATATTTTTTTGGAAAAATGCACCGTTCTTGGGTCATGAAGATTATTCGAATATTGTGTAACTGACCATCAATTATTCAAAATTATGACGGAGAGAGAGAGCGCGTGAAAATGATGAAAAATATTTGTTAAAAATGAAAATATGATTTTCTATAATAATGATTCTCAGTTATTTTTTGAATTTAAATAACGCGAAACCCAAAAAGGGTGAATTTTCTGAAAAAATATGAAGTGTTCATAGTAAGTAGTAACTGTTCATTTTCATTGAGTTCACCTTGAGAAGTAATTCTTTCAATGTTATTCGAGTTCATTTCAATTTCAAAATCTTTCATTGATAACAATTCAACGACCATTTGGATAAAGAAATGTTACTTGTGTTTCGAGTTTCGATAACCCTGGCTGATTCATCTACAGCTCATCCAATACAACAGACAAGAGACAAAAGCAGCTGTTACATGTATTATTCTGTTTCGAACTTTATTTCTAGTAGACGCCTTTGATTTTGTCATGGTCGAATGCACAATTGGAGAAGGAACTGAGCTATTGTTAGGGTGAATTGGATAAGCTATAGGTGAAGTTTCTAAACGGAGTCAATAATATGCTTGGTAGGAGATTCCAAAGTTTTTTGTGTTCAGCCCAATTCTTGGAGTATACCAAAGAAAACAAGGATATCAATACATTAATTTTTTCGTACGTACCACCTATAAAAAAAATAAAAAGGGTTCAGGAACGTTTCCTTGAAATTGACTTTTTTTTCTGTAAAGCATGGACTTGTCTGATATTTGCAATGACCCATTGATTTAATATACAGTTGAGAGATCATCAGTTTTGAAGTTGAATTCTGGGAAACAAATTGAAGTCCGGGTAATGGAGTTGAAAAATCATCTCGATTATCACTGTACTGAATACATTTCCGTTTTCATAATTTCGTACATTTCTGAAAAACGTAGCTCACTCGTTGCCTTCAATCGACAGACCACTGTGATGAAATTCCACTGAAATTATTCGATAGTCAGCTTCCTTTACGGTTTTCTTTGATGAAAATTCATAGCATATTTTTTGCGTTCCCCTTTGAAGAATGTACAGAAACGGTTTGTGCTTTGGGATATTTCGGTGAAACTTTTCTGCGAATAACGGGATGGTTTTACAAAATATCAGAATCATCCAGTTGTCGAATATGAAGATGCAAACTTGGTAAGCGAAACGCAGGCCGAGTTATTAATCGATGTTGGAAAATTGAAAATAATAATACCTTATACATTTTCGATATCCTATTTAAATTCACACATCTCCCCTTTATAATTCGTGTATTTATTGGAATTTTCATCCAATAATATGATTATGTTTAACCTCACAAATTGTCTTATCGAAGGGTCAATGTTCAGATTCTAATTCAGAAGTATCGACAATAATGTCATTTCCATCGAAACTTTATGTAATGAAACTAAACCAGCTGTCAAATAGTCTGTTCACCATGAGAGAACGGCCATGAAATTAGGAGTAACTGTGGTCATAAAGAGACAACGGTATGTGTATTCGGGAGAATTATTTTGATCGAGTTTATGGCCGATTTACAAGCACTATAACTAGTGAAATTGCCCTTTTTAAAGTTTACGTCTTGATTACGGGCTTATATATCCCAGACATCCCGACGGAGATACTAAAGGTCAGTTTTCTTCGCACTAATGAAATGTGTTTATTGAGATGACATATTTTCTCTCGTACCGCAATGCTGTCGCGCTATTCTTGAAACGAATATTTCCCTCATATATAAAATGTCCCATAAGAGCAATGCAATTATCGAAAACTTACAGCGGTAATTGCATTGTATCAAGTCACCATAACAACACATTTGAAACCGTATCGCTAGACGTCAGTAAACAACACAAATAAATGTCAGATAGACTTCAAAAATAGAAAAACATTCCGCGTTTAGGTGAGTACCTACTCCAAACAATCTAAAGAGGAAAGTATAAATGAACAAAAAATAACATTTCCTTGAGAATGTCTGTATTCGTGAAATATTCCAATGAATTAGATTCGTGCATAAAAATGACCAGATAATTTTGCATTCAAGTGTGATATCTTATACAAATTGCATTCGGTTATTTTCATATTTTGTAAAAGACTTTCGACAAAATATGAAAAAAACTTTTGCAATTTTTAGATATCACACTCTCTTGCAAAATTATTGTTAATTTTTATGCACTCGTGCAATTATAACCGATAACGCTGTTCAGTACAATTTAAATTTGTCCAGGCGAATAATATGCAAGTTCTGTTAGTGTTCGAAGATGAGCTGTTGGAAAGTTTTGAAAGCGTTGAAGTACCGTATCATCAGATGGGATGACTACTTGCAGGCTATACTGAAAATTTCATCATAAATGAACCAGAGAAATTTGGTGCTCACTCTGAGGCCATTTTGTTTGGCCATAAGCAATCGACATTGATTTCAGATCGTGCAGTGTTCCTCATTAGTCGTGATAAACATATCCGTCTTATTTATTTCATTATACTGAGATAATTGCTCAAACTAATCACAATAATTTCCATATTTACAAAACATTCGAAGTACAGAATTCATAAAAATTTAATGTTTCAAATAAAAAGAGAAACAAACTCTTTACAGTATGTCCAATAAAACTTGAGCTGGTTTATTCTGAGATTGACGAAAGAAGCAAACTCTGGGTTTTTTCAAGATTATAATTTGTTTCAACTTATGTTCCGTATTTTCTATTTCAAAGGCAGATTGGTCGAAAAAAAACTATCACTGCTGCCCGGTCTGATATAAGAAGGATTGAATTAAAGGATGAACATTGGAATAATTTCAATGTTTTGTTGATTCCTAGTACAACTCTCTTTTCAAACCTATTCCTCTTCAATAAATCATTGATGTTATGACACAACGAACTTTCCATAACCTTTCGACTCCACCTTGTTCACACAGCTCGGTGTCCTGATGTCAAATCATAAAATGTCATTGGAATCGCCTCGAGTCGACGGGAAAATGCTCGTGACATTTTCGTGGAAATTACCGTCTACGTGTTACAATGTGTCTGAAAAAGTCATCCATTTCGGCTCTCTCAACAACAATCATCGGGCTTGACATTACTATCCGATGTGTCTGTCATTCAGAAACAAAAATTCAAAGAAATATTCACGTCAATAAAATTAACGACGACTTGGTAAAAATAATAGAATGGGGTAACATGGACTTGGAATTCAATGCTACGAAAACCCAGGCATGTCTCTTCTAAAGAAAAGCCGATCTATCATCATCAAATATTCAGATGTCAGGAGTAACTATTCCTACAAAATCAAGTATCTCGATGCTAGGGATTACGATCAGTGATAATCTCTCATGGGAAAACCATGTGAGATCGATTGCTGAAAGTGCTTCCCAGAAACTTGGATTTCTATTTCGTGCCAAGAAATACTCCACTCCTCGATTTTTCTTTCAATTTTACAAAGATTTTTATTAAGAGTTATCAGTTTGAATGTTACCTTCATATCATTGAAAAAAAAACTAAAGTTTATTCTAAATGAGCCAATACCTAACAGCTGTCAAATACGTGACGAACGGTTTGAAATAGTGTGAGTAGAAAAAGTCATTCTTTTTCACAACCCTTTCTTTGGGGTTGGGTTCTTTGATATACGAAGTAGCATGAAAAGAATCAACGGTATAAGAAACAGATTTGTAAACGCAGAGAAAACTCCTTGGTGTTCATTTGACGAATTATCCGTAGAAATGGCGCAAAAACTTTCTCCCACAGTCCAAACACGATTGTGCACTCAGCCGAAGAATCACCCTGTCCTCTGCAGATTTTTCGAAGGGATTCTCTTAATTATCGCCTGATGGCGCCTCATTAATTTACGACGCTCGGTCCCGTGTAATTCTAGCGTCCTTCCGAGTTCATCAATTATAAAGCAAAAATACGAATTCCGACGCTGCCTCCTTTGATGAAACGAAATTAGAAAAACTCTGCCCGACTTGTTTTGTTGGTTGAAAAATTACGTATCGGGTTTTTAATGAATATCCGCTTCGAAAAATTCGGAAGGCGGAGGTCTAATTAGCTCGATGATCAATTATTAGGGTTTCTTTTTCTGATTATTGAATGTTCATAATAGTAGGAGAGCCCACGAAGCTAAATCGGTATTTACTCGAGCGTCATAGAGACCTATTGGGTTGCGAAGCTTAGATGATAGAAAGAAAAAAATGTTATATGATGTATACCTTTTCATAGGAGATCGTGAAGAGTGGCAAAAAGACAATGCCCCTGAAATCAAGCCCGGCTGGAGCAACTAGTTCACAGATGGATCCAAGACGGAACAGGGTACAGGGGCCGGTGTATACTGTGCGGGAAGGAACCTAGGGTACAGCTACCCGCTCGGACAATACACATCTGTTTTTCAAGCAGAAATGTATGCTATACGCCGATGCGCGAGAACAATCAATCTGAGGTCCCAACGAAATGGGAGGATCAATATTTTCACGGACAGCCAAGCTGCACTTAGGGTATTGAAAAACCCCAGAGTGACATCTAGACTAGTATGGGAATGCCGCGAGGAACTGAAAAATCTGGCAGACCATAATAGACTTACGCTACAATGGGTCCCAGGTCACTCAGGTATCACAGGCAATGAAAAAGCCGATGAGCTTGCGAGGCAAGGATCATCGACACCATATACTGGACCCGAACCAGCAGTGGGGGTACCCAAAAGGATGGTACGGAATCATATAAGGAATTGGGTGGGAACAAAACACATAAATTACTGGGAAAATCTACCCAGTAGTGCTTACGGGAGAACTTTCATAAAAGGACCACTGAAGAAAAAGACTGAAGACCTGCTTCAGTGTAACAGGAATCAGATTAGGATTATAGCAGGGCTACTGACTGGACACTGTCCATTCAAAGGACACCTGAACAAGAAAGGGCTGTACAACGGCGACTTTAGCTGCAGACAATGCAACAAAGGGACGGAGACAGCTCGACACGTACTCTGCGAATGTGAGGCTCTGGATCACAAAAGGCAACAAATATATGGAAAACCAATTCTGGATCCAGAAGAATATGACAAACACCCAGCAATCAACCTGCACAAACTTTGCAGGGGACAAGGCTGTTGAAATGGGTGTCATGAAATATAGGGAAGTAAAGCGCAATAAGCCCTAGAGGCTGAGGTGTTTTCCGGAGACCTGGTTGTGAAAGACAGGTCAGGCGGCTTCCACGGTGCGGAAAAAAAAAACCTCGCAAGGTTTTCGGGCTTGAGGGCCGTGTATTGGAATTTTTAATTCCGGAGCTTTCGGCTACATCTGCGGTGTCCCACCAGTCATAGTAGATCCGCACAGGAGAGTTGACCTACGACTACGCCGCTGAAGATGGCTACCGCAGATGTAGCCGAAAGCTCCGGAATTAAAAATTCCAATACACGGCCCTCAAGCCCGAAAACCTTGCGATATTACAACACCGGCCGTGAAAGCCTACATTCTTTCAAAAAAAAAACCTTTTCATCGGTGGGGAGAGCAGCTATTGACTTTCAAAAATTAAAAAAAAAACTGTTGCAAGGACATACTCGAGCGCTTTAGATATTGATATCATCTATGTCCCTCATATTTTTAAAAATGTACGTATGTTAATCTGATTGTTTCCATGGTGGGAGGGGGGTCGTACGTAAGGGTTGAAAATGAAAAAAATTTTTTTTTCTCGAGCACGTCAGATTTTCTGAGGGGATGTTGGGTGAACCTAAAAAAAGCTCTTATACAATAATCTGACGGTTTAGATATGACGCAGATTCGCGGCCGTTATTAGGATGTGAAAAAAAAATTCGTTATTTTGAAATACTCAAGCGCGTCAGATTAAGATACACATGGTTCATCTTTACGCCCTAGACGTTGCAGTCTCATAATCTGACGATTATCTGGAGGGATTCGCCTATCTCCTTTTTTTTTTTTTTCAATCTGCGAGGAAAATCCAAAAATGCAAATAAAGAAAGTGTACGTTTTTTTTCACTAAAATACTTGTATTTATAAGAAAATAATTATAAGCTATTGAATTTTTAAAATTTTAAAACGTTGGATATTCGTTGTAAACAATATCATGCCACCAACGATTCTTTGTGATCAACTGTCATGGCATCATGGCAATAGAAACGAAGTGGGGACGGAGTGAGGGACCAATAGATAGAGAAAGAGTGAGAGAGAAATAGAAATAGCCACGCTCGAGAATATCGGGATGACCTTTTATTTTACAATTTTGTAGCCCTCCTCCTCCTTTAGGTAACTCAGATTAGTGGAATATACACGTTTCAAGGTATAACTAACTCACCCTACCTTAGTCTGACGCGCTCGAGAATTTCAGATGATCATTTTTTTTTTAATAATTTCATCCTTCAAGGACGGCCATATATATATAGGGCTCATATATGGTGGAAGTACTAAACCGGGTACAAGGTATCCCCCTGTATATTAATCTGCCGCGCTTTAGTAAATCCCGAAATCCCCGCTTGGGCTATCATAATCGGTTTTATCTCTTGTAAAGCTTTTCAACTGTTTTTCTCGAACGGCTCTTCCTACACCCCTTTCATAGAGTTTTGATGAAGTTCTGTACACGCTATCATAAACATATCATTACCCGAAGACGCCTGCAAATACTAGCAAACAGAAACTTCATAAGTACATTCAACTTGAAACTCAAATTTTGTTTCATTTCACTCGTTATATAATAAATAGTCTTTTTCATTTCTTGCAATTTTTTTTTTGATCAATTACATTTCGGTTCTGTTTTTATTTGATTGCCTTATTTGATTTTGTCATTTGACCCGGCTATTTTACGAGTTTTTTTATTGTTGCTTCAAGCTTAACTTCTGCTCATTCATTTTGGAAATTTGGTAGTTTCATATGGGATTGTTTTACTGTGTACCTAACAATATTCGAATTCATTGATTCATCTTAGATCTCATAAGATTTCGCAACAGGTTTCATAATGTCAGTTATATTGAACTCAAACATATTTGCATTCTAGATGCAGTATATCAGTTTGATGGAGTAGTTAGCAAGATAATAAGAACATTCAGTTTCAATATCCTATCATCAAAGACGAAATTTCTTTGTTCCTTCTGCCAAAAAGAATATTGATCTTTGGACTACTTTTGAAACTACAGAATCCTTGATGCATAAGCTGCTGTATTCGCCTCGTATCAAATAGCACACGATAATACAGTTTCGTCAGACATGCAACGTGTTACTCAAGTCGTTTTTACTTTATTAGCCCAATGAAGAGAGTTTCCTTTGTCTCAATTTCGTTTGACGCCACCGCCAACGGCATCCGAACCTCCGAATTATCTCTCAGACCTCATCTCTCATAACTATCCCAATTTATGGCGATGAACTTGCTCGCAATTATCCAGCTGGAATTATTATATTCCAGGAGAAAGTTTTATAGGTCTTTGTGCTGCGATCTTGCGGAGTATAAACAGAGGAATGTCGGGGAATTATTTGAATTTATATCCAGCTATGTTCTTTGAATTACCTATAAAAGGATGATACTGAGCATTGTCAATTGTCAGGGAAACAGAAAGAGTGAAGAATAAGTCCTAATAAGGTCGCAAGAAATAGTAATTTATAAAGTATGTTACTAATTGCATGCAATATGATGATATGAGTGATTTCACGCATACCAAATCTTATATTTTGAGAAAGATTCCGTGATTTTTTATCATCAGCAAGACTAATCAGAATAAGCTCTGATAGAATGAATGTATTAACTACAATAACCATCTCTGAAGACCTTGAATTCGAATCAATATGATTCTTCTAATAGGTTATTGACTGAACCAAAACTTCACTAAATTCCAATACATGCAATAGTTCTGGTAATGTATTCAATAGAAAAACTCTACGGGAAAACCCAAACTGATCCACGAACTCATATCGCACAAAATCAGACCCTATACATTGTTGCGCCATCTCATCCATATGAAAATATCTCACTAGTTTCTGATGGATAATGCTCTTAGAAAGAAATTCTACTTGTACCAGGAAAAATCTCAGCAATCGGGAAACTATGACTCATTCAAGTCTGTTCCTGTTCAATAAGCTGATACAAATTCATAGGGAGTCAAATTCCCTGGTGAAATATCGGATACTATTTTGACTTCTTCAGTTCAAAAGTAATCACAAATTTATAACCTGCCATTCGTCTTTGATGGGAAACAACTGAAGCAACATTCCTCAATATTAGTTCTACGTCAAAGTAAAAGTGTCGTCTACGAACGCTTTCATATTGATTAACATTGTGAGAACTTTCGTAAAGTAAGAGGCGAAGATAAAGTGGAAGCTTGGTCTAGCTAGATAGAAACCAGTCATATGTCGAGGCTTATGAATAATAATTTTTGATAATCTAGGTTTTGGCGACAAAGAATCGCGCATTCGCCAAATTATTATACTATAGAGAAGAATATCGACCGATGAGGGCGCTGGTGGTGGTTAAACTATATCAACCATTTTGAAATAGTTACATTGTTTACATTTGTGAAATAACGCGCCAAACTGAAATCCAGTCATCAGTTGCCCTCGCTAGACAAGATTTTGGTGTTTTTCTTGCTATATTTTCATTGTACGAAATTTTTCTCGTGAAGGTTAATATAACTGTGTTCATGATGCTTTGAATAGCCGCACAAGACATCTTAGCCGCACAATACCATTCATTGGAGGTGAACATAGATGCATTGTGTTTTGAAATCTAATGATATTTGTTCCAGGACATTTTTTAGTTTCAGTGTAGTGTTAGTGAACCAAAGAGGCTTTCATTACATGGAAGATGAAATGCGCCATAACTTCGCCTAAAAATAGACAAACAGACTCACCAGGTAACAAGAAATCATCTCTCTTGAAATGCAAGTAACACACTGAAGCCGCTCTAGGTGGTGATTTATGCAGTTTCAGTTTAATTTTCCAAGCCTTGTACCTGTCTATTTTCTTTTTTAATCCACTTCCCGTAATGTTTCCCACCAAAGATGTATTTCTCTTTGGAAACGTGTGGAAAGACAACTTTGGATTTCGGTTCATAGAGTTGCGGCAACTTGGCACCAAACACTTTATACAGCTCACTGAGCGATCTGCATCCATGATTGTTTGTTATTATTAATCGAAAAAAATTGCAACTTCAGATGAGATTTTCTAAATAAACACCAAAGAACTCAATAAATTCACACACATAAAATGGAAGCCATTCGCGCATTCGCCAAATTATGCGATTGCGATAATATGGCGTATACGCACGTCACTCATAAAATGGCGAAGCATATTTTGATTATAGTCAATTGATAGGAAGAGAAACTGAATGAATGCAGGATCAATTATCATGATTCCATCTTCACTACAGGTTTAATCCAACAGTTTATGCTTGATCGTTCGATTGATATAAAGAAAATGTTTATTAAAGAGACAACTCAGTTTTGGGGTCGAAGAAAGACGACTCACTCATGTCGTTGCGATATGCTGGGAAACATTTGGTTATCAGGTTTCTAGTAAATTGAAGCGGGATCATCGAAACGAACTTTCAAAAATCCCCATAACCGGCTATAAGAATTCTAGTCCCCAATTGGATACCTAATGTTGTTCTTGTCTCTTGATCCAAGGCATTCCTTTTTCATACATGCACGGGTCCTTCATTTCTATCTTTGATTTCATCGACATATTCACCCATTCACGATGGAAAAACTTTACTCACCTTTATAAACCTCTTGGCTTTCGTTAATAGTCCTAAAGTGGTATGTCTAGAAGCTTCGGGGCCCAAAGGTACAATATCTTTGAGTTTCTCTAAGCAGTTCCGCAGATGTGCGCGCCTGAAACAAAAACAACTTGTTACTTTGGACAGTCGTGTCGTTCGCATATATTTCAGTCGTTGTATAGGCACGGCCAACTTTTAATGTCCCAATCTCAATTCAAAGCATTTGGATATAATGGGATGTCGGAACTGCAGAAATATATTCGTTGATGTTGTGTGTGTTGGTTCGGTTTAATGTTTGTATTGTCGGAATTCAGATGGTATAGTTAGCGCCGCGATGCTGAATAATAATAATAATAATAATACGACTTTATTCACATATTAGTTTAGTTATACATAAACATAAATCAAACTACCATTATTGATGAATATATGTGAATTGGCGAAGTGTCACTGTAGAAACAGTGTTTTTCAACTCAACCATAGAAATTAAAACAAAAAAGAAAATACATGCAGTAAGCGTCTAGTTTTACCTAACAGAGGTTCCTAGTACATGGCCATACATTCATTTGATCAGGTGAACCTAAGTAATCCCAAGAAGTTCGGACCTAAGTTTCTTTTTGATTCTAAAGTTCTTATATTCAGGAGGAAGTTGATTGAAAAGCTTACTTGCATTATAAGTGAAGCTGCCTGAAAATACCTGTTCTGTGTTTGGGGATGACAAGTTTGCGACGATTTCTTTCTCCCGCCCCAAAAAAAAAATAAAAAAAAAAAAAAAAAAAAAAAAAAAAAAAAAAAAAAAAAAAAAAAAAAAAAAAAAAAAAAAAAAAAAAATAATTTTTTACAGAGTATCTCAGGGTCCAGGGTGTCAAATGCTTCGCTATAGTCAAGCAGCAGGAGACAGGACACATTTCCCGAGTCAGTGGCCAGCAAAATATCATCAGAGATATTGGCCAAGGCCGTTGCTGTACTATGCCGCTCTCTGGAACCTGACTGCGATTGCGGAATGATATCGTGAGAAAAAACATAATCGGTAATCTGTTGATTCATTGCTTTTTCTAGAATCTTCGAAAGGGCAGGCAGTATACTGATGGGTCGGAGGTCTGAAAAGTCTGAAACGTTTGTGACCTTCGGTAATGGTAGAACCATGGCACATATAATTATTAATTAATATATTTCGAGATGTCAGTAGAACTGACTTCAGAGAATTGGAAGCTATGATCAAAAATTTTGTTATTATATTTCTCAAGTAAATCCATTTGTTTCCGACTCCTGTCAACATTAGGAATATTAATAAAGTGAGCATTCATTGCGTTCACCGCAATCGCTGCTTTTGTCGACGAAGGAGTTTTTCTCGTCTGATATGAGTTTTGTAATATTTCAATCGAACTCGGATATCACCTAATTTGTTCATTACATGAAAGCGAAGCTGGTTAAAGTACATTTCAGTTTCGAGAAGAACTAATAAAAATTATGGTTTTAGCTCTTGTGCACCTGACTAGTACGTAACCTCACTTCAAAAAGTTTAACTATTTTTCAAATATTAAAAATTTTCTGTTTATCTAATACTTCGAATGTTCACAAACATTACTCACTTTCAGGTAAGCCCTAATGATGACCTTTCTAGTCGAAATCGTTCTGCTATGATTTTAGTTTGGTAAATTGTAACAAGCAAGGTAGAAATTGGTATTCCATGCCAGTTATACACTATACTTCTGCTATGGCTATAGCAGATAATAGCGAAATGATTCAACAACTTCAAATTCAATTATTCAATGTCATCAAAATTTTCATTTGGGTACAATTGAAGAAGTAAATAGGGGTGTTATTGCTCGAAATATGACATTACATGGGATACCTGATTTATTTTGTGATGATAACTGAACTGTAGCACAATGAAGTCGGTGTTATCAGGTGAGAAGATGAAATTGAAGACGTATAATGTACCACATTCATCTAACAAGAAAAATTAAGAGCAGTTCTGTGTTATAGCAATATAAAAAATATATTTCTCTTCGAAATACAAACCCCCTTTTTCTTCCAAGCGGAAACGATAAAACGCTTGATATTTTACCACAAGAATGTAATAGTTCATGAAGAAACAAACAATATCAAACAAATATTCAATCATTAACATTCGTTCTTTGAAAGAAGGAAACAAGATTTGACATAGGTAGTCACTAACAAAACCTGCTTATTGAAAAGGTGTTGTCGAAGTCGATGACAATTGGTATGAAAGGTCATAATAGTGTATTATGCAATGATCATGTGATAACCATTACATGAGAGTTTCAACGCTAAACTTTCTAATGGATGATGAAGAAGTATAAATATATATGTATGAATATTTTATTTATATTTGCATTGTGGGTCCCACTCATTTGGGCGTGAAAGGAATATTAACTTTCATTTCATTATTTCTAGTCGCAAGAGTTCAATATTGAATTGGAAATACCGATTCAATTCCTAATCGAATTTTCAAAGTAGCCTTCCGCCACTGGATTGGATTTCCGATTGATAAGTAATTTGTGTCGTAATGAGCTCACTATGTTACAGATTTTTCATTATATTACAGATTTTCAATCTGTTTCATTATTATAGGACGGGTGTGGAAAAATAATATTTTGCCACTACTCAACTGAGAAATCACCATTATTCAAGCATATGAGAATGAAAAATAAAAGTTTCGTCAACTTAGGTTGACAAATGAAAAATAAATTCTACCCAGGTATACACTCCGGTTTAGATGGCAACAAAAAAATAATTCACACTCAATGTTACAGGATATTATATCGCATGGTTGATTGGCAAGTCTGTTACATCTCCAGACATCAGCATACAAGGACAGGAATTTGCTTGGAGTTTGATTCGATTTGATCACGGAAATTAATGTTGTGAAAGGTTTTTTCTCCGATTGACAGCGAATATTAATTTTGCAGACACTCATCAATTAGCAAAATTAATTAATTTTTCAATTAGAAATCCTTTTCCTGTCCCAGGCAGAAAGTCGCTATCACTGTCTATGATGTTATTATTTATACAGAAGGAATACAAACGGGACTGACCCAAAACAGTATTCACAGATATGTTATTTCACATATATAATCTTATCTTGTATGATTTGTAACAATGTTACGAAATTGAGTGCATGGACTGAATACAAACAAAAAAAAAAATAAAACCGAAAACACACACCCAAACACACTGTTGTCACACTATAATTGCTATGAACATATACATTTCCAAAGCAACCAGCCATCCCAACACTTGCAATTTCTATCAAATTTTGTTTTAATTCATTACTACAGGAAAAATAAAAAGATTATGAGAATTAGAATGATTTACAAATACAATACCGTACATATTATGTGTGAGTTGAAATGAATTATTCAATTGTGTATATTTCATCAATCATCTATGGATGTTTATTTATTTTATTTTATTCATACCTTTATATGTATGAGTTCTTATATCTCATCTTGTACTTACATACAACTGTATTTATACCTGTGACTTATCCAGACACCAAGGTGTACTTGTGATCAATAAAGATTATTATTATTATCATCTTGAACAATGCGAGAAAAAAATTATTTGTTCAAATCAGCAGCAAAGTTGAATTCTTAACCTAACTATGCTCGGCTATGAATTATTAGCCGCGGCAGTCAATCTACTACTTTGCTGACTAGTAAAAAAAAACTACCAATTGACAGTTGTATTATCGAACATATTTTTCCATGGGAATCTAATTTTTTTTATAAGCAGTTTCACACGAAAGGGATCCCCTGTAATGTTCAAAGAACACCGCATGAATCAAGGGACAGAAGATCCTAATTAACATTTATTTTGAATTTCTGAATTTGTAAGCCTGAGGAAAAACCTCTTTTGGTAAGGAGCTTCAAAGCTCAGCTGTTCTATTGAAAAAATATCCCTGAGCAAGAGAGGTTCGACAGGTTTCCAAATTCACCACAAAGGGGTGGGAATTCTGTACTCGTCAAGTCATCCGTGTAGATATTGCCAAGTGGGGAACGACTGATAAAAATTCAGAGGAGCATCGACCGTGAAAGTATCTTCAGAAGAGGGACAAGTCTCCGACCCTTCTACGATGTTCCAATGAAGTGAGCGAGTCTGTGAGCGAAGAATAACCAACAAGACGAATTGCCTTTCTCTGAATAGAATCGAGAAGCCTCAATGAATGTTTTGGTGCCGAACTCCACACATGAGAGCTGTATTCCATGGCAGGTCGTATTTGAGCTTTGTAGATCATCAGAAGAGAGAAAGTGAAGTATTTCTCCGCACGAAATACAAATCCAAGTTCCTATGTTCATGTTACCCCATTCTATTAATTTTACCAAGTCATCGTTAATTTTATTGACGTGAATGTTTCTTTGAATTTTTGTTTCTCGAGCTGGTATGGGGACTCTGGAAGAGAAATTGGTATGAAGATTACTGTCGTCCGCAAAACTATGTATTGAACAATATGTTTTCTCGAGCAAATCATTGATATGAAGCGGAAACAAAGTGGGCGCCAGAACTGAACCCTGTGGAACACCTGCATTCATCGGGAGAATATCAGATGATACTCCCATCAACAACCACATACAGAGACCTATCAGACAAGAAACTCTCCAATGAAGCACACAACTGAGGAGGCAAACCATGAGACGGCAGCTTAGAAAGAAGACCCCGATGCCAAATTCGATCAAACGCTTTTAAAATATCGAGTGCAACAGCTATCGTTTCTCCGAATTTCTCGATTGAATGCTGCCAAATTTGAGAAACATAAGCCAATGAGTCACTGGTTGATCTTTGATGGCGAAATCCGTATTGTCGATCATTAATTATTCCTGATTCTTCTAGATATTTGATGAGCTTCATATTTCTCTGGTTTTCCTTGAAAATTGGATACACATTCAAGTCTCTGTTCTGTCAATGAAATTCAACTACTTCTTTCTGAAGTTGTGCTCCACGATCTTTCGGCATTCCAACGATCGCCCCGAAACCTCTTACTCTAGCAACCAGTTCCGGAGCGGATTAACTTTTCACTCTCCATCAATTTTTATATCGAAAAGGAGCGACCGGAAAGAAAATTACCCGGAAACATAAAATTCGCCGTATCAAAATTTATCATGTTGCGAGTGTGTATTCGTGAAACTTATATCTTTTACATCGAAAACTTTCCCATTCCCGGTAATAGGAAGCGACAAGCAATTTTCGGCTCTCCGTCAAGATTTTTTCTACGAACCCCCCCGGTATCGGTTCGTGATATTCGGTGAAGGTTTTTAAATGAAGTTTTGAAGTTTAATCTCGGTCGGGAGTTGATGATATGATTAAGCGAAAGGGGATTTGACGTTTCGGAATTTGCGATGGCGGAGCTTGATGCCAAATTACGATCCGGGAAACGAAATGCCAAGCAGCGATGGCTTTTATTATTCTGTATGACACGTATGGAAATTATCTGTACCGCATGACTGACGATCAATTTTGGATTCCATGATGAAATATTCCTGATGGGATTCCATCAAAAACTCGTATTAATTCTGGACAAATTGAAAACATCATTTCAGGCTGTTGTATGAACAAAGCACTTGCAAGATAATAATTATTTTTGATGAAAGTGCTAAAAGTGATATTTCATTATGTGAGAAGGGAAGTTTGGGACACTGGTAGAATATTCGGTTGCACATTCCTCTCTACTGAAAATTAAGCTTCACATGGTATATGACTGATCGCCATCTACAATAGCGATCTGAAGCTTTTGCGATCTCAGAAATCAAGCAATCGGTTTTCGCCAAGTTTATCCCAAAATTATTCAGGTATACACCAGATACACCAGGGTTTCCCAGGCATCTTAATCTAATCTATTCATGAAACAAGTTGCCAAGGTAATCAAAAGCAGAATTTGTTGATTTGTCTTTGTTTACAACTAACGTCAATAAACCACGAATTGATCTCCTTTCTTCGTTCCTCGATGGAAAGTGATCCAGAAAATGATTTTCTACCGCCGGAAATTGAAGAAACCGCCAATAAAGCCGCTTTTGAATTATTGCCTGGTAAGTCGAAGCGACAGTACGAGTTTTCATACGAATCTTTCCTGAAATGGTGTGACCAGAAAAATGTCAGTGGCCAGGAGGCCAGTGAAAAAGTTCTTTTTGTATACTTTGAAGAGAAGCCCAAAATATGGAAATCGTCAATGCGTTGCTCGAATTATTCTATGTGAAGTCGATGATGACCATAAATAATCATGACATAAGCAGATAGTACAAGCTTGTGGCTTTTTTGAAGGGTGAAGGATATCGACCGGAAAAGTCAAAAGTATCGACAGGGGAACAAATCGACAAATTTCTCGCTGAAGCCCCGGATGAAATATATCTAACGCAGAAAGTTGCTGCGATTTTTGGTGTTTTTGGAGCCGACTGGCCATGGAGTTTCTTATCATAATTGTAGTTCCACTAATTGTACGTTAAATCAAAAAAACACTTCATTTTGAATTATGTTTTTACATTTTCTCTACGAATAAATCACTTCTAGCACTAGTGCTAAAAATGATTAACTTTAAACGCCAGTGTCATAAAATGGCATTTTAGACACTGACAGCATGTGTCAAAAATTATATTTTTACTGACGTTCGTAGAAGAACTCTTTTATTCACATAAATCTGCCAGATTTGGTTCAAAGCTCTTCGTGGTACTTGCAATATAGTTATTTTGATACGCTTATCCGCTCACCATCCTACTAATGAATATCAGTTTCGTGAGATAGTTGTTGAATAGCAAGTGGAGTATCTTTTCTTGTTGGAATAAAACAAACGAACGATGATAGTAAACAATGCAATGGTAGAGAAATATAGGAGAAGAATAATAAAGAAATGGTGATAGAGTGGAGGTGAGAGAAATTAGAGGTCACAACATAAAAGTGGAAGGACTGGATTCATTGGATCGATTGCAATGGAACTAGCAGAAAAAAAACTACCTAGAAAATTTCTACGGGAAGGAGATAAACTGTCGAATACTGTCGGTGTTCTGGAGAAATGAATGATTCGAAGTGAAGTAAGGACGAAATGAATTTTTTTTTTGGAAAAATAGAATTTCCGATGAAGTTTGTATATTATGCCATTCGCAATCATATAATCTACAACAAATAACAATTGTTACGTTAATTGTCATCATATCTCAAGAAATTACATTTTTTCTTGGTGAATTTCTTGGTTGCTAGGCCAAAGGCATCGGTAATTCACTTAACGAAACCTTTTCTTACCGACGTCATTATAATATAATATGTTGAATTCAACAACCGACTATGATTGTCAATGGAGCTGAATGATGTTAGATAGTTAGATACATTCATTTAATTTTTTTATACATTTCTGCACAATTATGGCAAGTCAAAAAACATGAGTGAATAACGTTCAAATATAGTTATAAAAGTAAGTAACAACCATAAAAGTAGGCTAACGTCAATTAACACACACATAGACGAAATCTACAAACAAACCATTGAAAACGCCTAGAGAGTCACCTTGTTTTTTCGAAAACTGCATTTTGGACAGTGTAAATAGGTGTCAAGAATATCTAAAAATATCACTGTCGACTTCTCAGTTATTGGAGGGAGAATAATTTATTTGAAATAGAGAAAAAATGCTAGGATCGTGCAAAAAAGGCTATAACCGAACCAATCTCAAATAATAATTTGGGTCTTCACTACCCTCCTTCTTCAGGCAATTGTCTTTGATTGGTGAAATGTGCCAACCGTTTTCGATACTTAATATGCTATTGCATTTGGCTTTGTTAAGATATGTAGGAGTCTGATAACAACTCTGTATAGGTTATAATTCACGATGTTTGATATCAATCCACAATAGACCGCGGACATATCTGCCAGACGATAGTGAATCAGACAGTTGTAAATCCAGCCTGCTGGACAAACAAACGGATCTAAAGAGGCTTATTGTGCATTTGTGTCATATTTCAAAATATTTTCTCTCGGTAATAACTCAATTTTGAGTGATTGTGAAGTTTCAATCCATCGATTCCTTTCTATTTTTGACAACAGAAAGAATATCAATCCTCTTGCTGTTAAGGGACGTGAATTGTGGATTTGAGCAACTAGAAGAGTAGATTTGAGTAATGATAAGTTGAAATGGGCAACGGTATATCCATGGATTCCGTATCTCAGAATTGCAATTATAATCTCATTAAATTACCATTGTTATTTATGGAAATACGATTTGTTTGTCCAGCAGGCTGATGCGTATGACGTCACATGCCCGCAGTCTATTATAGTTTCATTTGCAGAAGAATAGGAAATTGGCAAGTAAAAATGATTGTGGCTTTTCCGAAAATCATCGCACACGTCTTCGTACTCGATTCGCCTTGTATATGGTTAACTCGACATCGACGGATTCTTTAGGGTACGATTTTCGATTGTGAAAATACTCATTTTCCACATAGAAATGGAAACACAAATCAGCGTAATCGATGAATAAATATAATCGCCTGCAACGTGCCCATTTGCCCGGCATGGAAAAAGCCGTAGCCATAACACCGAATAACTTCGTTAACCGATGCATTACTTTTTTTTCAGGTACCGGTCGAGAACATTGCGCTCGGCCACTTTGGATGATGGGCGTCCGAATAAAAAATTTACATTTCAATTAACAATTTTCCCGTAACATTACTTGCGCTGCATCGGCCGGCAGTGTCTACCACTCCGCTACCGCCGTTTCGAATTTATATGTAAATTTCACGCAACAAATTTCTCTGTCCTGTTGGCTATATAATATGTTTGTATTTTGTGGAAGGTATGCACGCGTGCATTGATTGTATCTGAAATTGCTACCACTGGTGTGTCGTAACCTATGTGCCATGGAAAAATGTCGGCGGTGTAGTTTATATGTCTTCATTAGGCCAGGAAAATTAGGTGTGGATATGTTCGGGAAGCTTACAGTAGGTATTTTTTTATATTCGATAATAATTGATATAAATGGTAAAATGGTAACGTTATCGCTAGAAACAAGGTTATATCTTTGAGCACTACGCAGAAGCAATGAGCGTAAATATACAGCGTGACTCACGGTCGATGGTAGGTCAGACGTTTCTGGAAAACGCAAGGCATGATTTTTCTTGAAATTGCACCTCTCACATTTCCTTACCTGTTCTATCGATCTAGAATATCTTCAGCATTGCGGCGTTGCCACTTTCATTAAAAAGTATTAGCAACTCTATTTTTTAAAATGGAACACCCCGTATATTAATCCATTCTTGGAATCGCTCTAGTATTTTGATACTTTTTTGTTAATACTGTCCTATACCTAACTCTATCTGTTTTCGAGATAAAAAATAAATTGTGCTAAATATGGTCCAAAACATAGCCTTAATTGAACTCAAGTACATCAGTACTCTCAATTCATGAAATGTTGATATTTTGGTGATAGTTTGAACGAACTCGGACTATTCAAATAACACCAAGAGATCGACTCCATATCATACAGGGCGTGCTAAAATTACTATTATTTCCATTGTGCCTAAAAGTGGTCGAAAGTTCATTTTTTCAAATGAAACCCCCTGTATACCAATCGATAAATTGAAAGATGGTGAAAATGGCTTCAAGATGATATAACATGTCCACACACCTTAATCGTCAAGTTTTCTTAATGAAGTCTCTTCTTCTAGAAACATCTTTTTTGGAATTTGGATTTAGGTAGCAGTGGAATTTATGAAGCTTATAACAGTTCGGTTATGTACTTTTATAAGTCATTCACAAATAGTTATCGACGGTGATTCAATTCATCTTTCAAAATGAATGCAAATATCGATTATTCAAACGAAGTTATCAAGAAATTATTCATTAAACACGGACAGTGTGATCAAGTCATTGTCAGAAGTTGTGAAAAATTCAACCAAATGTATCCTAAATTAATACCAATGAACGAGAGGAAGTTTGTAAGGTTACAAAATAATTTTCTCAAGTATGGCTCAATGTTAAGAGCGTCTTCAACATTACCAAAACCTGTTACTTGAAATGAGGACAATACTGGTTTTCGCCCTATCTAAGAGGTACCACGGATCGCATTGGAAAGATATTGAAAAAGCACAATATAAAGACAATATACAGACCAACGAAGAAAATAGAGGAATAACTGAGGTCAGCTAAAGATCCAAGAGATCCGTTATCCAATGCTGGGGTATACAGAATTCCATGCTCGTGTGGAAAAGTATATATAGGGACCACCAAACGCAGTTTCAAGACTCGAATCAGTGAGCATAGTAGAAATTGTCGGTTGGGACAAACTGACAAATCAGCTGTAGCTGAGCACGCCCTTCTGAACGACCACAACATACAATTCGACAAAACTTCAATTCTGTCAACGACGACTCATTACTCCACTCGCTTATACCGGGAAGCGATTGAGATACATAAGCACAAGGATAACTTCAACAGAAAGGAAGAAGGACTAAATTTGAACAAAATTTGGTATCCAGTTCTAAGAACAGCCAAGACGAAGCCAGATAGAACCAGGGAATCGGACGACCAACAGAACGCTGGCGGACCGAGAAATAATAACGAGTCAATTCCAGATTTGCAATCAGTCGTAGTAAACTCACATAGAGGAGTCCAACTAAGACCACGCCGCTGAAGATGGCTGCCGCAGATGTAGCCGAAAGCTCCGGAAGTAAAAATTCCACTACACGGCCCTCAAGCCCGAAAAACCAGAGATGTATTAACACCGGCCGTGAAAGCCTACATTCTTACAATACTGGTACCGTTTTGGCATATTTTTATGGATATCCAGAAGCTTCCATTTGCAGTGCAGAAAAAGATTCAGGTGTATCAAATGCTTCAGTACAACGAATTTTGGAAAATCACGGAATGCATTCTTATAAATTTACCAAAGTTCAAGCTCTAAAAGCAGAAGTCTTCGAACGGAGAGTGCATTTTCGTGAATCCCTTTTGATCCATACACGGGAAGATCTGGAATTTTTGTCAGAAATATTATTGTAAAAATGTGATATTTTGTTTACGATTTTGTTATTTTGAATCATCCTATTCTGTTATTGTCTGTACTTTCACATGTCCCAGCCCACAAAAATCTTACTTTTTACCTAGAAATGACTGATTTTTGGTACAGTTGTTTCCTGGAAACTTCGAGCTACTCAAGGAAATTATTTTGTAACCTTACAAACTTCCTCTCGTTCATCGGTGTTGATTCAGGATACTTTGGTTGAACTTTCTTCAAGTTCTGGCAATGATTTGATAACACTGTCTGTGTATAATGAATATTTTCATAAGAACTTCGTTTGAATAATCGATATTTGTATTCCTTCTGGAAGATGATTTGAAACACCGTCGATAACTATTTGTAATTTACTTATAAAAGTGACCGTACTGTTATAAGCTTGATAATTCCTCTGCTACCTTGATCCAAATTCTGAAAAAAAATGTTTCGAGAAGAAGCGACTTTATTAGGAAAACTTGATGATTTATTTTTAAAGGGACATGAAATATCATCTTGAAGCAATTTTCACCATCTTTCGATTCATAGAGTTATATACAGGGGGTGTTATTTGGAAAAATGATCTTTTGACCACTTTTATGCACAATGGAAATAATAGTAATTTCAGCAAGCCCTGTATGAAATGGAGTCGATTTCTTGGTGTAATTTGAATATTTCGAGTTTGTCCAAACTATCATGAAAATATCAACTTTTCATGCCTTGAGAGTACTGATGTACTTGAGTTCAATTAAGGCTATGTTTTGGACCATATTTAGCACAATTCATTTTTTATCTCGAAAACAGATAGAGATAGGTATAGGACATTATTTGAGATACTAGAGCGATTCCAAAAATGTATTAATATACGGGGCGTTCCATTAAAAAAATAAAGTTGCTAGAACTTTTTGATGGAAGTGGCAACGCCGCAATGCTGAAGATATTTTAGATCGATAGAACAGGTAAGGAAATGTGAGAGGTAAAATTTTCATAAAAATCATGCGTTGCGTTTTCCAGAAACGTCTAACCTAATCACGCTGTATATAGAGGTCGTTTATGGCCTCTAGTTGTTGATTGATCGATAAAATGAAATCTCTGTCACTTTGCAATGACGAAGAGAATATATGCAGCAAAGGCCAATTTAAGGCTTCTTTCCAATAAGACCCCTCTTATTTCTGAATTCTTCAACTGGGCGCTATTTTTTTTTTCAAATATTTAACGATTTGAGAGGGCTAGGGAGGTACACAAAAATTAGCGCAGGTTAAGAAGCATGAAACTTTTACTGATCTCGTGTGGAAGTTATCAGGCCAGTTTCAATCATCCTTTCAAGGACCGAATTCTATAACTCTGATTGCACTTTGAAATAACTAAGTTTTTCACTTGTTTTGTAGTACTTGAGATAGTTTTCAACGGAATTTTTGGATTCCACATCGGATGCTTCTGATTTTAAATTTCGCGAATAAGTATAATATGTCGATTCTCCTCCCTGAATTGTATATTCACTTGGTACTAGTACGATGGAAAAATGTTCGAAAAAATCGTGAATTATGTGTTTTATCTCAATTTTCAATTCTCCGTGTATTTCGCACGAGTTTTTTCAAATGCGGAAGTCCATATTTTTTCTACCTCACGTTATTGCCACTTTTGATTAGTTTTTTGCTTCATTTTCCTGGCCTATCGTACGGGGGAATCACACGCGAGTAGGGTGTTTTGCGACGCAGCCTATGGAGAATTGATACCGAGCTTTACACCGCAGTTTGTGATTACGAGTTATTTATTAGCGGGTTACATGTGGAGGCGACAGTTTCGGTGTACGTCCAGTTACTAGCGTGTGAAATAAAAAATTTGCATAAATAGAGACTGTATAGATCGATATCGCACCTACAGCGCTGTGAAAAAGTAAATGGGATTGTAGTGAACACAACGGGAACTGATGGCGATATTTTCATTTTTCTGGGGATAACAATTTCACGCCATCTAAGGTAGTATTTTCAACCAGGACACAGATATTTATAATAATGGCCGTCACAAAATTATGTGCATTGTTTATAGGAGCATAGTTGTTTACATTTTTCTTGCGGTCGTCGTAGCTTGTTCTTGATTACTTGTACATCAAGCCAGAAGATAACATTCAATTCAAAAACACAACAGGAATTTCTGTCAATATCGTAAATGATTCATATTTTAAAGATATATAGGCTCGATTGCACCGCTCCAACTCAATAGATATTCAACTAAGCTCAGCTTGATTGTTAATAGCCTGTTTCGACGATGCAAGTTTGTCGCTGCAAGTCCAGAAAATTGCATGTGTTCATCCAAGTTTTTCGAGTTGCATGAATCTTTTTTGGTGCGATAAGTGGCAGCGACTTAGTTATTTCTATGGTGGATTCGTTGCCGCAAACCACAAATACGTGGTGGCATCATTGTGAAGAATATTGATTTTGATCATTTCAATTATTTTTCGAGACTTGAGGAATCAAGTTGAGTAATAAGGTGATTCAATCAAAATATCAATTATTAGAAATGAATGAAATCATATATCAGTTGTGATAATGTAGACGTTCATCTTGGTAACATTCAGTGCTATTTTTTAATATTGGCAATGCAAACTGACAGCTACATGACATATCTCGCGGCGACTTGTCGCTGCGAGAAGTTGCAGCGACAAAATTGCATCGTCGATACGGGCTATAAGGAACAAAAAAGCTGATTGGCAAATCCATAGCCACAAAGTCTAGCTCAGATCAATCAGAACTAAAGTGGAGCGGTGCAACTGGCCATCAAAGCCTAAACTTGAATTTTCTCTATAACCTTTTTTATTCATCCATAAATAATGCTCTGTGTAAAGCGGTCTGGTAGTATGTTTGAATTTAGTTCGGATGGCGGTAGTCTAGACCTTCTTCAACCATATTAGTGGAAGTGAACTGTTATGAAGCTTTTTGTTTGGCAAGTTCTGATATCTGCGCATCAACTGTTGCCCTGGTGTCTATGTCGTATAGACGTTTTCTAAGGAGAGCGAAATCGGTATATATTCGGCAATTGACCAATTGGTGTTCATTCCGATCTTACATGTGTTTGTCTGGATTTTTTCCAGACTGTGCGAGCGATGGATTAACGAGGCCTTACCTTCGAACGTGCGAATCCCAGCACGGTGGCCCGACGGGGAATCGAACCCCGTTCTTCCGCTTGAAAGGCAAATGTGCTAACCTTTACACCACCGAGAAGAAGTAACTTTGGAACGATTAAAGTACATCTTCTCTTCATCCTGTAACTCAATTCTTGCGTTATGCGAATTCCATTTCATTGGAATAGAATGAAGTAGAGCGGTATGGAAGAGATGTGTTGAACTGCGACATAACATCAGTGTCGTAGACGTTTCAACCCCAGAATACAGCCACTGAAGTGATACACTTTTCCTGAAAGATTTCTCGTCAAACATGTATGTGTCGCAAAAATTAGATTAACTAATTTGGAATTGATCAAAATTATTATCATGTTCATCTCTAGGCGATATTTTCTATTATTGAACGTCATTATCTGGTTTAACATTTTCAGGTTAGTTTAATTTCGTTGATCAATCTGTCATCATTTATGCTAACAGAACTGACTAAAAGTCACACAAAGTGCTGCAAAGGGTTGATTTCATTCAGTCTGCATTTCAGAATCCTTACTCATTACAAGTTTTTGGTAAAGTTCTGTAAGGTCCGATAGCTCATTATTCTAAACGAACTATTTTAGAAAATTTTATTTCTCCTGATATTCCTTGGTAGATTCAGAGGACAACAAATGGATTTTTCAAGATGAGTAGAGAATTGAAATAGTTTTTTGGCCGGATGATATACACGAAGGTTGCTAATTACTTGCCGTCATTGAACCAGAACAAGTACGCTATATCAGGAAATATCTCCGAATGGTGAGTAGGAACCATAGACAAGTAGGCTGGCATCAGCAGTGGGATTCTGCGTAACATCATTTTACTTTCTATCTAAAGAGTGAGTGAGATTAAGACGTTTCCAAGATGAATTTAGATGGAACAGTAGAATTATATGAGGAACAGTTCACGGAATCCCACTCCAGATGTATTTCAACGAAAAACATTCAATGCAGAAGGTGATCGGAGGTTGATACAAAAAAGACCCCAAATCTCTCTAGTCATAAAGGGTGTCCGCTCCGAATGGACCATACATTGTCACCAACACATGCTTCGTTTACCAAAAAAGCCTCCATAGATTACTGTACGAACGTCATTATTTTGTGGTGGATCAGCATTTGTTCCGTAGTTTTCTGGGTTTGTAACCTACCACGATCTGAAGAAATAAAAATCCATATTGGAATCTATACAAGTGTAGGAGGGCAGATTTTCAATCTACCCCGAAAAGTTGCTGCGTCTATTGAAAAACAGTTCTTTCTGGATAGAACAAGTTCAATTCGTAAGCAACTTTCGATGTAGGAAGTCTGTTCACCAACGTTCCTTTGAACAAAATTCATAAATTTTCAAATCAAAATTGAAGAATGATGGAACACTGATCAATAGAACAAAATTGAATGCAGATGCGATCATTGATTTCTTAAAACTTTGTGAAGATAAAACGTATTTTCAATTAAAAAATGATTTTTATCAACAAGAATTTGGTATGGCTACGGGTTCACCACTTTCTCCAATTCTTAGTAATATTTATATGGAGTATTTCGAGGATTCTTTCACAAAAAGTTATCCAAATGGTGCGAGGCATGGTCAAAATGAACTTGACACATTATTGGAATATATTAACAAACAAGAACTAACAATAAAATTCACATTAAAAACAGAAAATAATAATGAACTCCCATTTCTAGATGTAATGATAAAGAAATCGACACGCCGTGTAGAAACAAGTGTATATCGAAAAAAACACATACCAACAGATATCTTCACTACGCCTCAAACCACCACACAAGTGTCAAGAAAGGTAAAGTAAAATGCCTTCATGATAGAACAAAATTGTATGTAATTCACAAGAAAAAATTAATGATGAGATGAACTTCATAAAATCAGTATTGAAAGTAGATGGATATCCAGAAAAATTCATAGAAAAAACTACAGAAATTGAAAATCCGAACACATCCACGATGAAGACATACAACCTACACAAAATACACAACCTGTATTAAACATTATACCTTATGTCCCTCATTTGTTTGAAAAGGTTAAACGGATCGGCAAAAAATATAATATTAGAACAACATTCAAAACAACAAATACTTTGAGGTCAATACTGACACATACCAAACCAAATAACACAACGGAAAACACAAAAAATTTAATTAATCAAATTCCTTGTTCATGTGGTCAAAAATATATCGGTGAAACATCTCAACCACTGCAAGTCCGGAAGAGTGAACACAAGATGTACATCAGGAACAGACATATAGGTGGTTTTGAATTATCAGAGCACTTTCTTACTGCCGATGAAGATTACACAGTAGAATGGAACGACACTAAAATTATGACGAAAGAGAATTGAAGGAATCTGCTTTCATCATGCTGTCTGGTAAAGAATGCATATCTATGAGTTTGCTCGACATGGATCGCGGATAGCTGCCACAAAATGACAAAATGTTATGTCAGATTTGAAATATTTGACAAATGTCAATTACGAAGATTGCCAGCAAGAGATAATTGCGTTTGAAGAGAAATTTGCGTATAAGTTTTGAATTCGGAAGCAGATTTAGTTTAATTGGATCTGTTCTATCCACAAGAACTGTTTTTCGATAGACGCAGCAACTTACCGGGGAAGATTGAAAATCTGCCCTTCTACAAGCCTCTATAGCATTTCGTCATAGATAAATCCAAATTCTCTCAGAGCCGTAATCCGCGTGTTCTCCTCGTTATCAGATCGAACCGGGAAAAATGGTGGAAACTCTCGTAATCGCGCGTCATTAACGAGAAAATCTGCGTAGGCTGTGCGGTCATTCGGACCGTAAATCCGCGGCGTTCGCCGAATTATGAAGAGGGAACGCTATCGGGAAATTGAAGGATATCAATTATAATAAACAAACGACAGTATTCGATCGCGTATGACGCGTTTTCCGTCGATAACGGACATACACACATTCACACCACGGCACGGGTGACAATGCCGCAATGGCGTGCGGGCAGGGCGGGAAGCAGGGCCGGATTCGATTCACGACACCCTCATGGAACTTTATCCTATCGATACCCTTGATGGGTTCGAAAATGGGTTTTCCGTCAACTACCTGATGTCGTCTTCAAAAAGTTGAAACGTGTGCTGGGTAAGGATTAACGAAGTTGCTTCACCTCAGATACTCAACGAAAGTCTAATCAAAATGCAATTCATTGGTCCAATATTTAAAAAGAACTCATACAAAATATAGGACACAACTCATGGAAACTCCCCGGCGTCTCCACCATATGTCGCAACTCGGTACTCGCTTGGCTTATTATTACGAGAGGATTTTTCGCTGTTTCACCCAACTGTCATTCATCCAACTAATGAAAGAACTCATTTGAAAACTTATGCTAATATTTATAATAAAAAACAAGAGAATATGCTCGAAAATGAACTGACATTGAATAGCTAACGAGAATTACAAAAATAAAACACCAAAAACTTACAATATATTGTTAACCAGCAGGATTGTCGAGAAGGAGATGTGTTGCATTCTCAAAAATATTCTGCAACCGTTTCTGAAGAGTGATCAATGAATACTGACTGATTTACTGAATACCGAAACTCGACCTCCCTCAATATTTATAAAGATTCATATGCTGAGGTTGCAAGTTTGCTCCGGTCACCTTACTAAGGTGAAATGCTTAGCACGTATCCGTGCAAGTTTGCGAATTTGGATATTGTTTTACATTCCTATAATCGTAAATACTGAGTGTTTCCGTTTTAGAATACTGCAGATGAGTTTGAAACATCTCTCAATTCATGTATTTGTTTGAATGGATTTGAATAAATTAATGACAACTTTCCATATTTGACAGTATATACGAAAACAATTCTGTCTGAAATAATACAAGTCACATTCATTACGTATAAATGAAAAACAATACATATAATAATTGAAATGTATTACTGTCAATGCGAATATTCAGTAAACTCTTCGATACTATGAGGTACAGCATATACAGTCTATCCTGGCACAAACTCAGCTATTTTTCCAGTTAGACAGTGGTAATGCAGACCATAACGAAAGAAAAAAAACGTCTACTAGGAATACATTTCAACACAGTGAAAACCAACAGAAGTCGTCTTAGTTTTTCCTTCAATTGCTCTAAGTATTTTATGATATCTGACGAAATATCAGACGAGTTAGCGGAATATGAAGATCTTATTTCTTCTGGTGTTATGATGATGAATCGACTCATTTTTGTACACATGATATACGAACTATAATCTGTAATAATATTATACTATCGGAGCAACTGACGACAGAAACATTAGATATACAGCTCACTATTCTTTTCCGTGTGAGAAACACATCTTTCATGCCATCCCATATCAAAATTTCACATAGTAATATGAATTGGATTTGTCCAAAGTAGAATAACAACAGTACTTGCCGGTTCAAAACATTTCTAGCCGCCTTGGACGCTTCATGATAAGGACTGAGTGAAAATCACAAATGAAGTGTTCATTTACTTTAACAAAATCCAACGTTAGATTGTGTTTGCCTCAAATAGAAAGCCTTCTACCAAGAATTGCCTTCAGTCTACTTACAAAGAAGGCTGTTAATCCAAGGTAAAGAATGAGAATTTCGACGATATACGAAATCATATTGTAGATGTTTCGAGGAGCTCTGCTCTCTTCCCCAAGATATTTGAAATCCCCACTTGCTTTCGATACGGATTAGAACAAATATGCATTGTGTGTGTCCAATGTATAAATCCTCTATAAATATAAAATGCTCGCCAATTTTTTTTGTATGTAGCTTGGACTTCAAAGAGTATAGTGTGAAATTTGTGGGATCGCGCAATGACGACTTTTGTCTGAAAAATTTATTTAATTAAACAAATGTCACTATATTGATGTTATTATCTTTGGAATGAGATTTATCGAAAAATGTAAAAAAAATTGTAAAAGTCACGTGGAATTATTAGTTTGGCAGTAAATCTCTGTCACAAATTTTTTTTTTCAAAATATCTATTGTTTTGTGGTTTATTCATGAAGTACTGTTGTGAAACTTATCCACCACATAAAGATGAATGTTCTGAAGAGATATTGGTGAATTTTATCCAGCAATGTTATGAAGTTTAGCAATAATAACCGATTTTCGTACATCCTGCGTGTCGATATAGCACTTGTTCCATAAGGTCGAGAAGGTGCAAACGAATCAGGGTGATTCTTTTCAGCATGTACATTCATGATTCAACTGAAAAGAATAGGTTTGAAAAAATGTTTTTCGAGGATATAAAATTTAAGCTTACAAATAAATAGAAGTTACGCCTTAACTATTTAAGTTATTCAAAATGTTCTTCAAGATTTTAACAGGTCTTAGCGAGACGCGTAATTTGAACAAAAAGTTTCAATATCTTAATTACAAGCCGAGATACAATCATTTCAACGTTCGTTCAATTTTTTACGTGTTTTCATGACGTCATAAATGAGCTGGTCGATGGAGCGAAACAGACTTGCGAATCGGATTCTCTGAATGATGAGCTAAACCATTTAAGAAACGATTTACGAGCTAATGGTTACCAAGACAGGCAGATAGAACGAGCAATAAGACCAAAGACTACCAAGAACCCACACACTGAAACAAAGGACGAAACTCTACCAACAGGCACCGCTTTTCTGCCCTATCTGAAGGGAACCACAGATCGCAATGGAAATATCTTGAAAATCACATCAAAGTAATTTACAAGCCCACTAGAAAAATACAGGAACATCTGAGGTCTGCTGAAGATCTAAGAGACCCTCTATCTAATGCTGGGGTATATAGGATTCCGTGTTCATGTGGAAAAGTATATGTAAGAACCACCAAACGTAGTTTCAAGACTCGGATTAGTGAGCACAGTCGAAGTTGTCGGTTGGGACAAACTGATAAATCAGCTGTAGCCGAACAAGCTCTTCTTGATAATCATAATATTCAATTTGATGAAACGTCAATCTTCTCAACAACAACACATTATTCCACCCGCTTATATTGTGAGGCAGTTGAGATATATAAGGATAACTTCAACAGGAAGGAGGGGGGACTGACTTTGAACAAAATTTGGAATCCCGTTCTGAAGACATTGACGACAAAACCAAACAGAAGTACAGAATCCGACGTACGACAGAATAGGGTCCGACAACAAAATATCAACAAACAGATACTTTCAGATTTGTCATTATTCGTAGTAGACTCACACGAAGGAGTTCAACTAATACCACGCCGCTGAAGATGTCTGCCGCAGATGCAGCCGAAAACTCCGGAAGGCAAATTCCAGGACACGGCCCTCAAGTCCGAAAAACTAGCAATGTATAAACCCGCCGTGAAAGCCCACATTCTTCCTATGAGAATCTTGAAGACCATTTTGAATAACTTCAATAGTTAAGAGTATCCTTAGTTAAGAGTTAACTTCTACAAGCAACTGTGCATTGATTGAAAAATGTGGAGTTGACAAAAAATTAGAAAAACATAAGTTTCAGGACCAAAGTTATCACCAGATCAACTGATTATATTACAAGGCCTACTGCGATCCTGAATCCTACCCTGTCCGCGCTGCGTCACCGGATGTCAATCTAATAAATGTCACTGTTTTATGCTCGCGTGTTATAAGATCGAAATTAATTGCATTTTCTTCTCTATTTCGTATCGAAATCACGCACTATTGTTTCCGAACACATAACGTCGACCAGCACCGCTGTAGTACAGGTACTAGGGAGCGAGCTCCTCGAGTCCATAATGCATAATTAGGCAGGCGTTTTTTCATTTCATAAATAGTTGCAGTCTGACGTACTTAACCTAAAAACACAAAATACTTACAAAAATGGCGAACGGAAGTGCCGCCATTTTGTGAAAAACCGTTTGGGCCTGTATCTCCGTAACCGTGCACTTTGGGCCCAGAGTTATGAAGACCTTTTTTATAGATAATTGAATTTTCTATCTTTTTTATCCAATAATTTTTTTCGTAGCACTTACCGTTCACGACTTCAATTATTATTACTTTTAGTTTATTCACTTTTTTACCGATATCTCTTTAAATAATTGTTTGAACAATAAATTGTTTACGATAAAACTTTTGAATCGATACATTTTCTACAACTTTCATTCAAAACTTCTTTCTCTAAAGTTAATATTTTCGAAAAAACAACGAGTTAATTTCAATCGTCTTGTATCTGGGAGATCAACGCCAGCTGAGCCTGAACACGTCATTCAACTATTTGGCCAGGTATATGCATAGACCCTTCTCAAGGAGGGGTTTTCAATAGACCTGAAGGGTTTGTAGCGGTTAGTAGCGGTTAATAGTATGCTATATGTATGCTTATATTAGTCTGTGCTACGGTAGATCTAACAGCGATATTTACGTGTGGCAGATTTGTACATCTTATAATTAATTTTTGTGAACAAATTGTGGAAGTAAATTTAAATGGAGAACTGTTTTATTTGTACATTTATAAAAATAAATTTCACATATATATTCTTCAATAAATATTCAATTTTTTCATTTGCGTGTTTGATTATGGCAGTAGTTTTTGAATTAATTATAGTAATATTTAATTGTATAAAAAAAATACAAAGAAAAAATTTAATGAGTATTCGCTATTTCTTGCAGGTGAGAACTTGAATTATTAATTATTTATTGAATCAAAAAAATTCTAAAATTCATTTTTTTTTATTATTACACTATGCATACTTCGTTCTTAATAACCTTGTACTCGGTAGTACAACATTGAACGCGTTGTAACTTCAAAAATATCAACTTTAGAGAAAAAAGTTTTAAATAAAAGTTGTAGAAAATGTATCGATTTGAAAAGTTTCATCATAAACAATTTATTGTTTAAACAATAATTTAAAGAGATATCGGTAAAAAAGTGAATAAACAAAAAGTAATAATAATATAAGTCGTGAACGGTAAGTGCTACGAAAAAAATTATTGAATGGAAAAGATAGGAAATTCAATTATCTATAAAAAAGGTCTCCATAATCGTGGGCCTAAGTGCACGGTTACGGAGATACAGGCCCGAAAGGTTTTTCACAAAATGGCGGCACTTCCGTTCGCCATTTTTGTAAGTATTTTGTGTTTTTAGGATAAGTACGTCACTGCAACTATTCATGCAATAAAATAACTCCTGCCTAATTTTGCAAAACAAAATCCTGTATTACCCGTATTACTGCTGCGATATTCTTATACTCGATATAAACAATTGCCATTCGGCGTTTCATTGCCGGGTCGATGTTGACGAATGGTTGTTTGATATCATTACCTGGATTCGAAGGCGGCCCTAGAAATGATGGATGATTTTCTTGGAAGATACCGGGGTCGGTCGCACAAACGAGCCGATTCCAGATAAAAAAGGTAATGTTCCGTTAGTCGGGAAGCTAGCTTTATCGGCGTATCTTGATATATTACTTTTGAGTCTTCCATACCGGTATGAGAGCACGGCGTACTTTGATGTTTCAGCTATCGGTGTGATATTATTTTGTAATGGGAATCGATAAAGTCGTGAATTATATCAACAATCGAAACTGCTTTGGGGAAAAGATTACATTCAAGGAGTTTTTGAAACCTGAAATATTTCAAGAAGATGAAAATAATTGTATATTATGCAACGATCATGTAATGATGGTTACTAATACACGAGCATTAACCGGGATACGAAACGAGCCGAATGTGTATGCGAATGTATTGAAAACCATCACATGAGAGTTGCATACGCTATTTCGCCTACACCCGATTAAATTTTTTTTTATATGCAGATTCACACAAAAGGGAAGCCCTGTGATGTTCAAGGAACACCGCGTGACCCAAGGGACAGGAGAATTAACATTTACTTTGAATTTCTGAAGTTTGTAAGCCTCAGGAAAAACCTCTCTTGGCAAGAAGTTCCAAAACTCGGCTGTTCTATTGAAAAAGATCCCTGAGCAAGAGATATTCGACATGTTTCCAAATTCACAACAAAGAGGTGGGAATTCTGTACTCGTCGAATCATTCGTGTAGATATTGCCAAGCGGGGAACGATTGATAACAATTCGGAAGAGCATCGACGGTGAAAGTATCTATAGAAGAGAGACAAGTCTCCGACCCTTCTACGATGTTCCAATGAAGTGAGCGAGTCTGTGAGCGAAGAATCACCAACAAGACGAATTGCCTTTCTCTGAATGGAATCGAGAAGCCTCAAAGAATGTTGTGGTGCCGAACTCCACACATGAGAACTGTTTTCCATGACACGTCGCACTGAGCCTTATAAGGGTCTACTTCAAGTCGACGAGACGTGAAGTATCCCTCTTCGCCACGAAATAGAAATCCAAGTTTCTGGGAAGCACTTTTAGCTATAGATCTCACATAATTTTCCCATGAGAGATTATGCACTGATCGTAAATCCTAACATCGAGATATTTAATTTTGTAGGAATAGTTACTCTTGCCATCTGGATATTTGATGATGATAGATCAGCTTTTCTTGAGAAGAGAAATGCCTGGGTTTTCGTAGCATGAAATTCCACCAAGTTCATCTCAACCCATTCTATTTTTTTTGGCCAAGTCGTCGTTAATTTCATTGACGTGAATGTTTCTTTGAATTTTTGTTTCTCGAGCTGGTATGGGAACCCCGGAAAATACAACAATGAGAAATGAAAAGTACCGTCCGCAAAAATATGTTTTAAAAAAGATCTTTTCTCGAGCAAATCATTGATATGAAGCAGAAACAAAGCAGGCGCTAGAACTGAACCCTGTGGAACACCTGCTTTTATTGGGAGAATATCAGATGATACTCCATCAACAACCATATACAGAGACCTATCAGACAAGAACAACTATGAATATTATATCTATTACGCTATAAGGTAGACACGATTAAATTTCCACAAAATTTATTGTCTTCGCTAATTTATTGTCTTGGCGCAGACAATATATTTTGTGGAAATTTAATCGTGTCTACCTTATAGCGTAATAACTATGGATTTCCATCAAGTAAAGGCCACCTCAGTCCAAAATATTATATCTATGTTTGTAATGAACACAGTTATAGTAATGAATCGTATTTCTTTGAGAAATTCTACAAAATTGTATTTAACGGTATAACCTCGGAAAATGCAAAAATGATAAATGAAAAGAAGAAAAGAAGTGGATGCCCGAGACTGGTTTCGAACCCGTGACTCTTATGAGGGTCTACTAGACTTATCCCGCTTCGCCACGAAACCTTACTGAGTTATATCGGAAATAAAGAAATATATCATGCATTTGTGAAATGAAAAATATAATTATTGTGTACAGCATTTTTGCTTGAACGGACATATTCTTGAGAATAAAAACCGAGTCAAATTCCTAGGAATCGTCATGGGCAACGAATTAAAATTTGACCAACATATTTCAGCTTTAACGAAGAAATTGGTATCAGGATGTTATGTACTTCGCATAGTATCAAATGAACTGAGTTCATCCACAACAAGGATGGTATATCATTCTCGGATTGAGTCCCACTTGAGATATGGTGTTGCTTTCTGGGGATTTCGCAGTCAACAACTTTTTCACTCAGTGTTTGTTTTGCAAAAGCGAGCGGTTAGATACTTATTTTTGTAAGGTGGGAGTGCGTGTGACATGCCAATCATAATTTGTGAGAGAAAAAATTCTCTTTCTTTCTTGTTTTTTCATCCTGGAAACTGTTTGTCTGATTCACACAAAACAAAATATGGTTGGAACTCAGGAACATGCAAGTTACAAAACTCGGCAACTGTTCCAAAAATAAGTCAGACTCTGTGATTTATGAGAATGAAAAGCTATATAACCATATACTCTATGAAATTGGGAAGGAGAAGAGCTATAAAATGTTCAGAACTCTTTTTAGAGAAGCTCTCACAACAAAAGCGGACTACGACATTGAGGAATATTACAATGGAACTTTGCTGTGAATAAGATTTTTTATGTTCATATTGACACCTATAGGTTGAAACTCATTTTTGAACTGTAGAAGGTATATTATATTTCAATTCCATGACATGTAAAATCATGTTCAAAATGTGTGTCTTTGAGTTTTTAACAATTTTTTTATAAAACTTTTTTTTCAACAAACTGTCAAGCATATATGTTAAATCTTATTTTATATTGTTATATTTCATCTGCTTAACATGTGAACTCCTTTTATTCAAATTGTGTTTGTGAATATTTGTGCTTATACATTTTTAGCATTAATCATATCTTCAAGTACTATCCATAACAATTTTTTTAAAAAGCATTGTCAACAAGGAATAATTTTTCTCAGGCAATAAAGTGTATATTCTTTCTCTCGCATTTTCTGCTTTCGCCGATATATACGGAGGAATCGATGGTAATTCTTCTATATCGCTGATATCAGACATTTTGATGATGTAATTATCGAGGGTTAGCTATATTCTATAAAAAGTAATCAAACGTCAAATGTACATCAGGCTTGATTGGAAAATAATGGGTTTTTATTGGTTGAAAATCTGTATCGTAATGAAAAATCTGTATCACAATTGATTTCATTATGAAACAGATTATGGGAGTATGAGTGTATTATTATAGTACGGGTGTAGATAAAAAAATTCTTCAGAAGAGTCTCATATTTTCGACAATTGGGAAAATTGTAACGACATTTGCTTTGCTCCCATGATCAATGTAGAAATCGCATCAGAAACTCCCACTATCAACCCGTTAACAATTATTCGATGACGATTTTGTTTTCGGGGCATGACTCTTATTTTTCAATGGCACCATCGTGGCGCATTGTGTTATTTGAAGAGATTCCTGTTTGAGCCACAAGCGCGAATCCTGGGTTTTGCATCAAGTACCCAGCAGCACGTGAACTTTTGCAGATGACGATATGTTTTAGCTCCAAGTGTTTTCTCTATCGAAGACAGATTGTGAAAAAACCATTCAAAAAATCTGTACCTGCGGCCTGGTCGTGAAAGAAGCCGAAACAACTCCAGAGGCGAGCCTCGATCGGTTTACAACTGATATTGATACACGTTCCTGTCAAAAGAATCTTCAACTTTTTCACTAACTATGACTTCACACCAGTCGTAGAACAAAAAATTACCATTTTATATTAGCCACTTTCCAATCATGACGTCTATCTTTATCTTATCCACTTTTACGTCGATGTTTCACTCTCAGGTCCGAAACTCATATTATTTCCTACTGTCGACAATAAATCTCCATTTGAACGAAGACAAAAATGTGAAAAGGGCCTTCGCACTAGGAGGGTCACATGCCTTAGCTTATCATTGCCAATTCAAAATGTCGATATAGAAGAAATCTGTAAACGTTGGCCGTACATACAGAATGTTCCAGTGTTTTCACTCCAAAATGCACAGCCAATGATACTGATTGGACAAGACAACTGGCCTCTGACAATACCACGAAATCGCATTCAAAAACATTGGAATGATCCTGTTCTGACAAAAACTTGGTTAGGATGGGTTATTCACGGAAATTTACCTGATGAATCAATAAAGATGATTTTTGTTACTTGACAAAATCTACGTACAACAATGATGATGAGTTACATCATTTAGTGAAAAATTCTTTCAAAATAGAGGATATCGGCGTCAGATTTCCTGAAAAGTCAAATGAAGAAATCCGGCTCGAAGGACCAAAATGTTTGGGGTTTTGGCTGGATTGGCAAATAATCCTTGACTATTTATTCGAAGGACCGTTACTTTAGGCAATATTATATTATTTCTTTAATATTGCCTAAAGTAACGGTCCTTCGAATGAATAGTCAAGGATTATTTGCCAATCCAGCCCAAAACCCCAAACAGGCAGCTTCTTCAATTTTCGGTGGTAGAAATTCATTTTCTGGATCACTTTCCATCGAGGAACGAAGAAACGAGGAAGAATAGTTCGTGATTTATTGACTTTTGTTGTCAACAAAGACAAATCAATAAATTCTGTTTTGGATTACCTTGCCAACATTCATGAATAGATTAGATGAAATTGGATTCAAAACTGATAATCTCGAGGCTATTATTTTATCAATTAATTAATGTGAAATAGGTATGCGTTAATTTGGACTTTTAATGGTGTTTCTAGAAAAAATAGTGTATGATATACCTGCTAAAAGTGATTTTATTTTGTTTGAAGGGATGGAACACTCCGCCTTCGGCGTCGTGTCCCAAACTTCCCTTGTCACAAAATGAAATATCACTTTCAGCACTTATATCATAAATTACTATTATCTACACCAAGTGTTCATTTGTCTTCCACTCCTTGATGTAATGAGAAAACAAAAGGAGAGAAACTCTTCCTTATAAGCTCGGAATTCGAAAGGAAACACGAGCAGCGATGGGAGCCAGACCCCGGACGTAATAAGCAGCCATCTGATATAAAATAATGAGAAATAAATATAGAATTTCGCAATCCCGATTGAAAAAGGAAAGGGAAAAAATTGTCCCCTTGTAATGAGATACGGATAACGAGTCGAAACTTTATTTTTCCAGTTACAAACTTAATGAATGCCCGTCCGTTGTATACAGCAGTGCTTCAAAGAAAATCTCTTGATGAGTCATGTCGAGATTCAGAATTACGTTTGCTATCGGTTTAACTTCATTGAAATTTTCATCCGGCGGCAGTTCCAGGAAGAATGTTCAGAACGAGTTATTTTACGAAGCTCGAGAAAAATTATTAATTGGCAAATGCTGAGAACGGCTAATATAGTATGATGAAGGGATATTTGAATTTTAGACGTGTTTGTATCACTGACTTTTTCAAAAGAAGGAATATACTAACCCATATTTTACATGGTGGTGGTCTACGGGGTGTTTGAGATTTTCATTATCAGGTGAAATCAGAAGAAAACTGTGAAAAGAAAGTTTCAACTCTTGGTCTTTGAAGTGCGACTGAAATCGATTAGTGAGAAAGTTTCGAATCAGTTTCTGAAACTATTTGGCTGACTGTTTCGGAGAAAGTTCCTGTAAGTGAGCAATTCTACTCTTATATTAACTTAGGAACTGTGTCCACTCTTCTTTTATTTTTGTATTCAAAATTTGAAATAGGAAATTGGTTGAGTTAAAATGGACGGGCTCGAAGTTTTTGTCTGGTTACATTGCCCCTAGATTTCCTGATATATGACTCTCACTTGGTATTTGATAAAAGCAGGTCTCAGAGCTGTTGTTTCTGTTGGTAACTGAGTTCCTATGATGTGATTGCTAATTGTGTTTTCCGATCGAGAGCATACATCTCAACTCTGTTTTAATTATAAGGTTTTGACATGTGTCAATTCCAGGATGATTCATATAGATATTGAGAATTCTGAATAATCCATTCATATGGATAATGAATAAAATATTCTTGAAGTATGTGATTCTATTCATGAAAAGACACAGGAAATAGGAATTGAATATCATCATCAATCGATAACCTGAATATTTGAAGAGGTATTTTCCGTACACTAATCAAATAGGGTTGTGACTTTCATTGAGTTGTCAGACGGAAGCAATAGGTTATAATCACGTCTGAGATGTCTATATACTGGTGTTTCTAATGTTGCGATATTGTTTCAGACAAACCTGTGGACAAGGCGTGGTAGTTCATCAGTGGCCATGAGGGAGCGCTGGTTATCAAAAATTTCTATTAATTTTCGTGATCCCTCGATCCATGGAAGACGCTGTTGCCAATTCTGATGTTTTTGTAAAAGGATAGAGAATTTATCGGGACTGGATATGTGAGGTTATTGAAAACACCAAAACGCGCCAAATTTGGGTTTAACTTTATGCGTCATTTATTCCATAATTTCTCAGTTGGAAAAAATTTGCATTGTGTTTCTACCGATCTGAATATTTTCATAATTTATTGCTTATTATTGTGCATTATGTGGCAACACAGGACTGTCATCTCCACTGCAAGAGTGCCGGTACCTGGCGGATTTTTTGCAGTACTACTACGTCTACATCATCAAATTTTTCATCAAGTTGGCCATATCGGTCGTCTGATTTGCTGACAACTTCTTATATGGAGTAAACACACCAGTATATAGCCACCTTTATCACGTCATTTCATACAGGTCCTTATTATATCTGAAAGATATAGCTATTTGCAGGCATAGTTTATTGTCGCAATTCGCTACTCGCTTGGCTTATTACCAGAGGATTTTTCGCAGCAGGATAGTAGAGGAGTTCTCAAAAATGTTCCGGAACCGTTTCTGAAGAGTGATCAATGATTACTCACTGATTTCTTGAATTATGAAAACCGTATCTGGACCTCCCTCAATATTTATAAAGATTCATATGCTGAGGTTGCAAGTTTGCTCCGGTGACCTCACTAATGTGAAATGCTCAGCACGCATCCGTGTAAGTTTGCGAATTTGGAAATTGTTTTATATTCTGAGTGTTTCTGTTGTAAAATATTGAAGTTGAGGTTGAAAAATCTCTCAATTCATGTATTTGTTTGAATGGATTTGAATAAATTAATGACAACTTTCCATATATGACATTATACTCGTTTGCTATAGGATATGTATGTACATAATGGATGACAGCATTCAACCCAGATTATCATTCTGATGAGAATTAAGCGAATAACAATGTCATGAGATGAATACGTACCTTATAGTGCGGTTTTAATGAAACTATAAGACAGCATCGTTTTGACGCCAAGATCCCGCAGCTTCCCTTATAGCTATTCCGCGAAATAAGATACCGCGCTTGCAGATCACAAGTTGAACCCAGATTAAACTACGAACTCTGATCTCATTTCGGGACGACGAACTTTTCCACTAATTTTCATAGCCGCCGTCCCATATCGGGCGTTTAATAAAAAACTTTCACTCAATAGCAGACGTAGTCTAAGCTCGATATTAAAGTCTCCGGGACAGTTCACTGCCTTGGAATCGGTTATTCGCATAATTATTTCTCCTGGGGATCTTCCTTAATCCACCCCTGCCGTCTGGCAACAATATTTCTGCTCGAAAGACTTCCATTCAAGTTGCTGCGTCCACGGTTTAGCGTTATGTTGTTCGCTCCAGCGTTCGAAGGATGAAGATCGGCACGCCTGTCATCATTCGAGGAATTTTCTTTTGTTGATTTTTTATTTCATTATACCTTCGTCGAAAATGTTTCAGATTATTCGTTTTCTAACAGCGATACTGCGAATACTTCTTCTAGATGCATGTTCCGCCAGATAACTTGATCAGTGTTTACTACATTGGTAAGAAGTATATACATATTTTCGTCATAGAATCATGATTCAATGGATTCATTATATTCTAGGAGTATCTGTATTTATATTTTGGTTCTGGATCCCTATTACGAAATGACAGGTACTTTGTAAAATGTCGGTACTACCATCACAACCCGTAATCTCGGCAGATGTAGACGATGTTGATGATTCTGAAAAGAATCATAATGGCGATGTAGAGGCCATTTTCACTCGTCAGTAAAGTCCAGTGAATGATGGCTTTTTTTCGGGACCATGATAATGTTTTACATCTACAACCGACTGTTGTATAATGTTCTCATTATACGTCTGTTTGCTCGACTTTAATGATACCCATTGTTCACTATTGAACAATGAGTAATCGTAATCATTCACTGTTGTCGAATACTTTTTTGATTCAGCTATAATATTATAATGTTCTGGCTACAAACAGTCGGTTTTTGAAAAATTGTCGTGTGAACCACCAAATATTTTCAATTCAGTTCTTCACTTACATAAAAAAAAAACAAGAAGCATCTACTCTGAACAATCAGAAACTATGTACATGTCATATCCAAATAGTTTTTGAATCCAAACAAATTTTTATACAAACCTGTTGACAGTATTGTATTATGAATTCGTTAGAATGAAAAAAAGGGTTTCTGAAAATATGTATGTATTGTTACAACATTTTCCATCAAAAACCCTCAACAATTTTTTTATTAATCATAGATGAAGTATAGTATTCTACTCTACTCCTACTTCAGCTCGTGAATAATAGCCATATTAATACGCTCGTTTAATAATATACTATTATAGAGACTATACGGTGGTTCAAATGTTCCGAAGTATACATTTCCTAGCCCCATCGTAGAGATCCCCCTTTGGAGAAAAAGTAAAAGTGACGTTTGATACGTCATCAATGAAATAACTCATACGGTATTGACAATCTGAGCTATATTTTATCTACACCCGTACTATCATAAAACACTTATATGCCCACAACCCGTTTTATGATGAAGAAGAATGATCCATTACGATACAGATTTTCATTACGATACAGATTTTCAACCAATAGAAACCCAATGTTTTTCAAACAAGCATGATGTACATTTGACGTTGTTCAAAATCAGTACATACCAAATTTTCGTAGAATATGGCTAAACTTTGATTTCCTTCTTTTTAAATTTTTCGTTTTGTGCGTTCTCTTCATTTCAGGATTTTTAGGAGCATGCTATACTGTACCTACCTTTTATTTTTAGTTCTTCATCAAATTCTATTTGTTAGTTTCATATATTTTTTCAAATGACTCCTTATTCGAGGGAGGCGAAAGAATCAGATATACAACATGGGAGTAAAGTGCTTTCATTTACAACCATATATGTAATGCTGTTATTACCAACGTTATTGAAGGTTGGGAAGTGTCACATTACCCACCTCTATTTCCCTCCCTCACTTCCCGCCTTCATTTCATCTATTCTAGACTTTATCTGTCATTTATTGACTTTAAATGTAATATATTAGATATGTTCAGAATGAAACAGATATTTAATAATTTTAATCGAAATATGACGGTCATAAACAAAATAGTATACAAACCTCGGTAGGAAGTTTCATTCCTGTCTCGAGATCATAGCTAACCTCGACGCTTTGCGTCTCGGTGAACTAACTGATCTCACGGCAGGAATGAATCACTTTGCCCCTAGATGTGTAATATACTATTTTCTCCCTTGAATGATAGCTGTACAGTAAAATTCATCCTCGGGAGGAAAAGTAGCATTTTGTTCCCTTGTTATACAAATATCTATATTGCTGTAAAAAACAGCGTAAAAATATCAACCAAACGGTAAATAAATTCATATAATTGACGATTAGTTTTAATGGTATAAGAATGTATCGAAAATCCTTTTGCGATTGCTCCATTTGTCGATAATTATTCCATAACAATTTCATTGTATTCTCGTGGTTTTCAGTTGTGTAGAGATAAGGATGACCGCAAGTCAGACGACTGGGTTTCAATTACCTGCCTAAAAACCATCGTGCTGGAATTCACACGTTAAAAGGCGAGGCCTCGTTAATCCATTGCATAGTTTTGATTTTTGAGGGTTGACGTTCGTGAGGGGGCGTTAGCTGGTTGACGTAAACAAACATTTTTTTCGAACATGTGGATAATAAATGATGTTTCTCCTGGTAATGCTTCGGTCGCTATGAGCACCTTTTTTTGATTTTATTTGTGTGTGGAACTTACGAAATTCGATCTCCTCTACAAAATATCCCTATAAAATTTTCGGCGGTCTCGTATATTTTCGGAGATATAGGTCCATTTTGTTGTGAAACTTCACAATTTTTCATATCAAATTTCTGTTTTTTGAATACACAAAATCCGTCCTTCTTCTAATAAAACACCACAGACTCTCTTATTTATTTGTGTTCAACATTTTTGAGCAGAAAGAAACATCATTCTTTCAAAAAATCCAACTTCCTCCAAAAGTCAACGATAAAACATTCAGTTCTCATTAATAATAATGAGAGGGGCAACACTGCAAATACATCACTTTCGACTGTCATTGCACTATGAGGTTACAAGAAATTGGTTATGGTTTGAAAAGAGATGCAATTTTTGAGAAAAAAAATGTTTTTTCCGCTTGGAAATTTTGAGAACGAGTAAATAAGAGAGTGTGTGGTGTTTTTTATCAGAAGAAGAACGAATTTTGTGTATTCAAAAAACAGAAATTTGATGAGAAAATTGTGAAGTTTTACAACAAAATGGACATATATCTCCGAAAATATACGAGACCGCCAAAAATTTTAGAAGATATTACGTAAGTTACACAAAAAAAATGCTCATAGCGACCGAAGTATTAACTTTCTCCTTCCCCTTGAAAATTTTAGGGTGAGTTCAAAACGTTAATTTGTCTGTGCTGATATGACGGTCGGTTTCGTGGATCGCTCTGTAAAGTACTAATGACAGAAACAACAAACGGCCCCTCCCCGAGAGCTAACGCTTTGAATTATCCAAAGAAAAAGCGGCCATAACTTAGCGGAAAACACAGTAACGGACAGTTCCAATATGCCTTTCCCGACCCAAACTACCCCGGAGGGCTCTCGAGTCGTAACAACGGTCTCGGGCTATCGACTCGTTTTCGAGTTTCCTCTCCTCGAGCAAACACAACGAAACACCCACAATACGAAACAAATTTTCATTTAGGAACGTCGGGCGATATTATCACCTTTGTTACAATTGGCGGCCATTACAGTGGCGGAATTGTATGTAAATGCTTGCGAAATCCTCCCGTTGAACGGCTCCGCGGGGCGAATTATTCGCCAGGTTGTTGAGGGGGTTTTATTGGAGGTGTTCGCTGCGTTATTCGTTTTATTGTGTATAAGGAATGGAGAGGTGATTCTGCGAGATAAATAGTAGGATTGTTCTTTCCGTAGGCTTTATCGGAAATGGTTCAGGAATCGGTATCACTTATACTGGGCTGCCCATTCGAGACTTGGTTATTTTTATATTATTTAAATTAGGTATTGTCAAATATGGAAAGTTGTCATTAATTTACGCAAATCCATTCAAACAAATACATGAATCGAGGGATGTTCCAACCTCAACTTCAATATTCTGAAACAGAAATACTCAGTATTTACAATTCCATATTTCAATACTCCAAGTTCATAGACATCAAATTGATACGATTACAGGATATAGGAATATATGAAAATCTCCAAATTCGCAAATTTGCACGGATGCGTGCTAAGCATTTCATCTCAGTACGGTGACCGGAGCAAACTTGCAACCTCAGCATATGAATCTTTATAAATATTGAGGGAGGTCAAGATTCGGTATTCAGTATTCAGGAAATCAGTCAGTATTCATTGATCACTCTTCAGAAACGGTTCCAGATCATTTTTGAGAATTCCTCTACTATTCTGCTGCGAAAAATCCTCTCGTAATGAACCAAGCGAGTAGCGAATTGCGACAATAAACTATGTCTGCAAATAGGTATATCTTTCAGATATAATGAGAACGTGTATGAAATGACGTGATTATAACCTATTGCTTCCGTCTGACAACTCAATCAAAGTCAACACCCTATTTGATTAGTGTACGGAAAATGTCTCTTCAAATACTCAGGTTATCGATTGATGATTATATTCAATTCCTATTTCTCGTTTCTTTCGTGAATAGAACGACATACTTCAAGAATATTTTATCCATTATCCATATGAATGGATTATTTAGAATTTCCAATATCTGTATGAATCATCCTGAAATTGACACCTGTCAAAACGTTATAATTGAAACAGAGTTGAGATGTATGCTCTCGATCGGAAAACACAATTAGCAATCACTTCATGAGGACTCAGTTATCAACAAAAACAACAACTTTGAGACCATCTTTCATCGAATACCAAGTGAGAGTCTTATATCAGGAAATCAAGGGGCAAAGTAACCAGACAAAAACTTCGCGCACGTCCATTCTAATTCTACCAATTTCCTATTTAAAATTTTGAATAGAAATATAAGAGAAGAGTGGTCACAGTTCCTAAGTTAATATAAGAGTTGAATTGGTCACAGGAACGTTCTCCGTAACATTAAGTCAAATAGTTTCAGAAAATGATTCGAAACTTTCTCACTAATCGATTTCAGTGCCACTTCAAAGACCAAGTGTTGAAACTTTCTTTTCACAGTTTTCTTCTGATTTCACCTGATAATGAAAATCTCAAACACCCCGTAGACCCCCACCATGTAAAACATGTGTTAATATATTCCTTCTTTTGAAAAAGTCAGTGATACGAACACGTCTAAAATTCAAATATCCCTCCCTTCATCATACTATATTAGCCGTTCTCAGCATTTGCCAATTAATAATTTTTCTCGGCTTCGTAAAATAACTCGTTCTGAACATTTTTCCTGGAACTGCCGCCGGAGGAACATTTCAATAAAGTTAAACCGATAGCAAACACGACAATCCTGCTGGTTGGCAATATATTGTAAGTTTTTGGATAATGCGTTGGCTATTCAATGTCAGTTCATGTTCGAGCACATTTTCCATTTTTTTATAATGAATATTTAATTGACTTTTTCAAATGAGTTCTATCATTATTTTGATGTATGAAAGTTGGGTGAAACAGCAGAAAATCCTCTCGTAATAAGCCAAGCGAGTACCGAGTTGCGACATAAAGTGGTTGGAAATATACATTTCGTATAATATTCAGCCAATTTCAACTTTCTCCTCTCGTTTAGTAATGGCAATCAATTGGGACCGGAATCATATTTAGCGGGTGTATCCTCAACTTAATCTTGCAGAGGACTGTTTGTGAAGTTTCATTTATTAACAATATTCTCATTGTGCGCATATGAAATGTGCATATATGTTCATAAAAACAAAATCAAACTTTATAGGAAAGAGAGAAAACAAAAAAAGGGTAAACTTCCGTTAATCGGGCTCCCCGATTGAGAGTTGAAAGCCCCATAAATTTCATTTGAATTTTTTGTTCAGGAGGCCATAATACGTAAGTTCCACCATTTTTTTTTTCGAGGCGGAGCCCGATTACCGGGGATTTACCAAAGAAAGATTTCCACATTCCATTTCGTAAGTATAGTGTCTCTTCTAACTGGCCTTATGACATGAGTTTTAAAATTCATAAGTTGCCCAGAGAAATGAAATGTATTAGTGAAACTATTAGATTCAGTAAATTTCTGAAAGGTTATATAACCGATAAATGTTTTCATTCATTGAATGAATATTTTGGTGATATTACTAAGTGTTGAGATATTTTTCTCGTTAAGTCATGTACTTATTGTGTTTTGTTAAAAATTTTATGGTTGTCTCTGTTGTTGTGCTTACGGCCCAATTGTATACATATATGCTGTATGTCGTTTGAGAAAATTAACTTATTCATTCGTTCATTTATACCATTCATCATGAGGCGAATAAAAACTTATAAGAAATGCTTTCCAGCATTATGCAGTAACGCACACCAAAAAAATTGTCTTCGTTGAAAATTCATGAATTCTCTCATTACATACTAGCGTGAACTCAAAGAGGATGAATTCAATTGACGAAACTGAAATTGACCGGATATTATGCTATCCCACCTATTTGGGTTCATTCTGAAAACATCAAGACGCGATTTCACTTGCACTCTATCTTCCTGAAAAGCATGGGGTTCATTAAGTTTTAGGATTCACGATGATGAAATTGAATTAAATATCCGCTCTTGTTAAACATTTTTTTCCGGTGATAATTTGTTTTTGGATCAAGTATGATGACGTCGGTATCACGTCAAATATCACATGACAATTTTTGAGAGCAACTGGATGTTAAATGAGAGAATATACCGTATTGAGTACTGAAATAGTTATATGGTGATACTATAATTGGTGGAAATCAAGAATCTCTAGATTAGAATTTCCCGAGATAACCCAAATCTGAATGCATATGACAAATAAATTACTATAAGTTTCTACTATAAAGAACTATTTTCCTTCAATTGCAGTAACTCAAACTCACTTTAATATGGATGAATATACTGAAGTTAGTATTATGGTTCAACTTCAATTGGTGAAAATCAAGAATATATAGGTTAGAATTCGACGGAACGCATTCAATCAACATTGTTCATTTCGATTTCGAAGCCGTTTATTTTTGCTGATATTTTGTCGAGACGATAATGGAAATAAATAACATTTTGAAATTATTTATTTTAAAAGCAATCTGACATATTTTTCTTTCCGAATACCGCTCGAGGTTAAATTATAGTCCTGATTTTTTTTCTTGTTCATAGATATTTTATAGTATATTATGCAACGATCGTGTAATGATGGTTATTAATACATGAGCATAAAAAGTGAGTTTCGTATGGTTTATGCGAGTGTATTAATAACCATTACATGAGAGTTGCATACGCTATTTTATCTACACCCAATGAATAGTGAAGAACTACAAATATTATATTTATATTTGTATTGCACACAATTATACTAATCAAACGAATTTCTTTGAAAAATTCTACAGAATTGTAATTAATAGTATTACTTCGAGAAATAAAACGATGAGATATGAAAAAAAGATCAAAAATCAATAATAAAAAAAAAGAGATACTCGTGGCCGGATTCGAACCAATGTCTCTTCCATCTAGAATAATCAGTCTCAGCGCCACAGACGGCGCTGATGAAAAAATGAGTAATAAATCATGCATTTGTCAAATGAAAAATTTAATTATTCTAACTGTATTTCTTCCGGTGAAGGTGTCGAAAGTGATTCTCCCATATCGCCTGTATCAGACATTTTGTTATGATTTTCGAAGTTTGGCTATATTCTTAAAAAGTTCAATACCTACACCGATTTTGACTTGACAAACGTCAAATTCAGAGCATGCATGTCATGCTTGATTGAAAAATAATGGGTTTCTATTGGTTGAAAATCCGTATCGTAATGAAAAATCTGTATCGTAATGGATTTTATTATGAAACGGGTTGTGGGCATATAAGTGTATCATTAGAGTACGGGTGTAGATAAAGAAAATTATTAAATCAATAATTAATTAATGATATTAATTTTCAAAATATTTAGGAGCTCGAAAAAAATTCTGTAATTATTCAATATCTTGTGGTATTACTAGTGATAATACCAAATTTCTTTACTGCCAAATATAGCCTTTCTAATGTCAGAAAATGAACGAAGAAATTCCTGAAAAATGAAACGATCCAAGCCAACTTGCCATTTAGCATGATATCATCATAAGATTTTTTTTGAAAATTATTCGCACTTTCCATTAGAAAACGACAGTGGATTCTTAGATTTTAAAAATTAAGGTTTAAGGTTATAACAGCTATCATCTATCGAATCATATCATTGCGTTTAGGAAGTTTCCTGAAAGCACTGTGATATCGATATATTTTTTTTTATATGGAACATTTCAAAGCTGTTTATTGTATTACTATCTGAAGAAGCTGTTGTTTAACGAAACGTCAAGCATTAATTACCGTTTCTACTTGCATCAAACCGTTTGACGGTTTACTTCCCACCAAGGTTTTCTACCTCAACTGTTAAATTCACTTCATCGGATGATATGGAGATGAGTTAGCTCGTGCTCAGGAACAAAGGGTGTCGACAGTTTCATCTCGGTGTTGCTACGATCCGATGCTAATTTGCATTTCGCAATCCATCATACGTTCTCCTCAAACGAGCGCCCCTCTCGTATTAGCGTTGTTTCTGCAGGTGCATACTGCCGGGACTACGACATAATCACTCATTGTCTGAGAGAGTGAATGCAGAACATTCGCACTAGATTTAATCAACGTGAGTGCCGCTGACATTTTCCGTTCGTGTAACTCGCGGCGATGGCATTTTTTTCCGTTCGTCCGTTGTTTTGTTTTTCGAATGCGAGCGCGATGTTTCTATTTTTTTAGATTTGCGCGCATGTTTATTTGTCTAGGGGCTTTTGTGTGCGTTTCGGTACATTTTCGGATACGTCGCAGGAACGAGTGGGGTGTCGACAACGATGAGCTGAACGGATTTGTCGGAGCTGGTCCAGGGAAGAAGTAGATGAACGGGTATAAGCGAACAGCAGCTATTGTTGAGGAAAATTAATATGCTTTCGGTTGGATGAGCGAAAACTAGAAACGAATTGAAGTTTTTTCGTTGGTTCAGTAAGGGAGAAATACCCCCCCAACTAACATTTTTAGTTATAATTACGTTAATCTCACTTTCGATCAGGTCGGCGACCTTTCTGAAAGAAGACTAGATTACGTAAATTTTACCTTGTAATTACCAATGTGGGGAAAAGATTCGAAGTGATTTGGACGTCGAAAATTGGAATATTTGGACATTTAGTTCACTAGGTTGAGGGTAAAATGAGTAATTTCGACATGAAATTGGTCAAAAATAAGTAAATATCAAGCTTGAATCAGCTTTCTGTTACCAATTATTCCCTTTGGACGAATGAGTAAACAAAGAGAGGTTTCTTTATATGAATATCATACATATATACATATTATCTCTATCTCAACTTCTCATAATTTGGTTGCCACAACGAATCAGCTGTGGTCTACATAAAATGCTGACAATAAGTATGGGAATATAAAAATTATTGTCATACGGTAGCTACATGCTCTCTCCTCAACAATATTCTCCTTGCGGCGCGAAATTTTCTGTAAAATGATGGTTCTTACCTTCATAAAATTCACGGGCCTCTTTAAATATGCGATTTAATACAAAAATAATTTAGATTGATGCACATGTTTGAATTTTTCCTCCAAAAAACACTCTTTTAGCAAAGTTATGGTTTTAAAATGTCATATGCAGCCATTATTTAGAAATAAATCGTCAGAATAAACTAAAATTCAATATATTATCGATATTTATCGATGGGTAAAACAGATATTCTAATTAAATATGGCGTAATTTTTGAAAAGAACCTATAAGTCAATAGTCTTTTTCTTACGGTATGAAATCAAGTTAATAATTGAACTATTAGACCTGTTAAATAACCTTCATATTCCTTGACCGTAACGGCTTATATCTAGTCACATTTAGGTAAATATTCACCAAGAGACAATATCGAAACATTCATTGGGTTATGATGATATTTGCTTCGTAAATTATACCCTAAATAATACCATAATTCAAACCGCCCCAATCCTTGCGACGGTTGGGTCATTTTTGAAGGGAAAAAATAGGTACTTCCTAACATATTTCTTGCTCTAAAGTGGCTTATGGAATTTGAAGGGGATTTACTGGTGATTATTTTCCTGTAATCAACCAAGGTTGGTACTTATAAATTATTTATACTTTGGAGTTAAATATTCAAGGCCCGTACTACCAGTATAATCCTGTTTTTAGACATTTCTCCACGGCATGTGGAATAACTGTCCTAAAATGTTAGTTGGGCCGCCATCGTTGCTTCAGTCATTGTAGGTATTCGTACCTATTCACAAGACAGAATAATAATAGAGTACAGAATTCCCACCTCTTTGCTGTGAATTTGGAGCCCTGTCGAACCTATCTTGCTCAGGGATCTTTTTCCAATAGAACAGCTGAGTTTTAGAACTCCTTGCCAAGAGAGGTTCTTCCTGAAATTTACAAACTTCGAAAATTCAAAGTGAATGTTAATTCGTATCTCCTGTCTCTTGATTCACGCGGTGTTCATTGCAAATTACAGGGCTTCTCTTTCGTGTGAATCTGCATATAAAAACAAAACAATCAGTGAGAGTTACACCTATAACAATTTTTTTTGCACTCGACCAGTGATATGAATTTTTTTGAAACTTCTATAGATGAATTGTCCTAACATCAAAGTGATATTTTTGCACTCGACGCGCGTTCCGCTAACAAGTTCAGCATCTTCAGGAGAAAAAAATTAATACTCTCCTGAAGATGCTAACCTTGTCAATAACGATAGGGTAATTGAACTCTAAGAAAAGTTTCAACTCTTACACCAAAGGTTTCGATCTCATCGTTTACGAGTAATATATATAGTCGGAGAGCTGCTGATGCACGTTTCATGAAGTGTTTTATGCACCTTGAAATTTTGTTATAATGCATCTCTTGGGTAGTTGTGAAGGTGAGTGTGTGTTGGCTAGACCAATCTTGGGACACCAGGTACTGCGCATAGAGGAAAGGTGCAAAAAAATATGGCCCAAATGAAGTGTTTTATTCAGAAGCCAACAATCTTTAATGTGAAATTGAGCTTATTTTAGAATGGGTAATGAATGAGGCAGACACTTTCAAGGGGGTTAACATGAAAAAAAAATTTACAAAGTTGTTATTTTTTCTTAACTAAATGAAGTGTTTTATTCAGAAGCCAACAATCATTAATGTAAAATTGAGCTAATTCCACAATGGATAATGAATGAGGCAGACACTTTCAAGGGGGTTAACATGAAAAAAAAAATTTCCAAAGTTGTTATTTTTTCTTTACTAAATGAAGTGTTTTATTCAGAAGCCAACAATCATTAATGTAAAATTGAGCTCATTTTACAATGGATAATGAATGAGGCAGACACTTTCAAGGGGGTTAACATAAAAAAATAATCCAAAGTTGTCGTGTTTTATTAAGAAGCCAACAATCTTCTATGTAAAATTGAGCTAATTCCACAACGGATAATGAATAAGACATTCAAACACCGTCTTCAATTCAATAATTAAAAATAATAACAAAAGGCATACACTTTTAGTGGGTCAGGGCAGGACTTGAAACTACTGAAAAGAGGTGTTTCTATAGAATGCCTCAAATGCCTTTTCTTTATTCTATTTCGAGGAGGACTATTATTATTATTAGCAATTGAAGAGCACATGGGAAGAATGAAAACAGTCCATTTTTACCAAATTTATTTGTAGACATAATATTTTTCCTGTCAATAAGCTGCATCTTCTGGTACCTGAATGAACGGGACTATCGATAACAGTCACATAGAAAACGTGAATTTGAAAATTCATATACTCGGCAAAAACGATGAAAGATTTTGCATTTCGAATTCTGAAAGGTATTTCTGATGGCTAGCTATAAACGTGATTATAAGAAAACATATCAAGAGGGACTGTTTTTCTCACTAGCTGAAGATAATGAGTGAATAGCTGATAACCCGAATTTCAATTAAAAAACGCTTTCCTTAATATTCTTGGTTCTTGGGCATTCATCGTTTTTTCCGTGCGCTCTTCATTTGATACGACATTGTTTTCAATCCCATGTATCTGTGCTGGACATATTGTCTGAAATAATACGTGCTCTCCAAACGATATGTATTAATACTATTCATAAGTAGTAGACTGTGACAGCCTAATACAACCCTGTGCGTTCTTCGATATCACAGCCGACCAATCGAAACGCGAGGACTGACTTTCTACCTGCTCATCACTCGCTGATAACCCTGGCAGGGTTGCCAGACTGGGCGATTTATCGCCGATTAAGCTACTTTCTTCTTTCTTCTATGCGCAGTACCTGGTGTCCCAAGGTAGGTCTAGCCAACACATACTCACCTTCACATCTACCCAAGAGATGCATTATAGCAAAATTTCAAGGTGCATAAAACACTTCATGAAACTTGCGTCAGTAGCTCTTAGACTAATACTATTTTTCCTAGGACCACCAATTTATTGAACAATATGTAATTATCAGCTCGTGTATATTGAGTTGCCTGTATAATCTTACGTTTTATTTGTGACAGTCTATGTTTGAATATCATTTCTATGAAAAGTGCACATTAATCCACAATCACTTCTCTAGTGAAATGAAGAAATAACGATAAATAAATAACTTTTATTTGAAAAAATGACAATAAATATGTACTTTTTAAAACAACTGGGGAACAAATTGAATTATTTGGAACCATGAAAATCAATTATAAACCGTGAGAATAAAACCTATGGTGTGAAAGTTGAAACTTTTCCTAGAGATCAAATACCCTAACAGCAAACTGATATTTTTTGCATTCGACGCGCTTTTCGCTATCAAGGTAAGCATCTTCAGGAGCAGAAAATTGCACTCGACGAGCGTTTTGCTAACAAAGTTAGCATTTTCAGGAGAAGAGAATCGATATCAATTTTCCTTCTCCTGAAGATGCAAACATTGTTAGCGAAACGTGCGTCGAGTGTGGAAATATCACTTTGGTGGTAGGGTAACTATCTCTAGAAAAACTTTCAATTTTTACACCGGAGGTTTCTATCTCATCAAATGATTGAGTTTTGTTGTGAAAGTGGATATCTGTGGTCCGATTTAATTTTTGTTTTGAATCGTCAGTTCATTTTTGTTAATATCACAGTTGATCATGTAGATTTCTTGTATTTCTCTGCTTCATTTTCGTGTTTTTTTTCTATTTTGATATCGAACCATACGATTTTCCATAATAGGTTTCGAAAGAGTTGAATAGTTCATACAGTTAGAAGGTGTGGACTCGTTGATCCATTGGTCACAAAGTTTCGACTTCTGAGGGTTGACGTTCGTTAGCTGGTTAACAGAAACGAACAATTTTAGAACAATTTTTTTTTTGTTTCGAGCTCGAAAAATCACCACTCGAACAGATGTGATTATTCATAAAATTTTTCAATGTCAACTAAGTACAAAAATATGGTACGATTTGAAGTTATGAGGAATGATTCTTCAAGTTCAAAAGTAATGCAAAACTTCTATAATGAATTATTCTTTGGATTTTTTTCTTCTCCGAAATAAAAATTGAAATCACAACTTATATGATATGAGATAAGTATAATGGGAAAAATGGAATGAAACGTTCTCCTGTTTTTTTTTATATGCAGATTCACACGAAAGGGGAGCCCTGTAATATTCAGAGAACACCGCGTGAAGCAAGAGACAGAAGATACGAATTGACATTCACTTTGAATTTCTGAAGTTTGTGAGCCTCAGGAGAAATCCCTTTCGGCAAGGAGTTCCAAAGCTCAGCTGTTCTATTGTAAAAAGATCCCTGAGCAAGAGAGGTTCGACAGGTTTCCAAATTCACAACAAAGGGGTGGGAATTCTGTACTTGTCGAGTCATCCGTGTAGATATTGCCAAGGGAAAAAGGATTGATAACAATTTGGAAGAGAATCGACCGTGAAAGTATCTATAGAAGAGAAACAAGTCTCCAACCCTTCTACGATGTTCCAATGAAGTGAGCGAATCTGTGAGCGAAGGATCACCAACAAGACGAATTGCCTTTCTCTGAATAGAATCGAGAAGCCTAAATGAATGTTTTGGTGCCGAACTCCACACATGAGAACTGTATTCCATGACAGGTCGTATCTGAGCCTTTTAGATCATTTGAGTAAGTTTTTCTACAAATAGCTCTTTATTCTGCTTATTGTAGGTATGTATTCCTATGCTTGCTACCTAATTGATTCAATTTTTATATGTTTGAAAAACAAATCGAGCAAGAAAAAGTGATATTTATGTATACTTGAATGTGGTTCACAATGTTTTTTGCTGAATGGAAATAGTTCGGACTTCCATTCTCCATATTATCAACTCTATTGAAACCTGTTGCTAAGAACGAGAGGATGAAAATACAAATCAAGTGAGAAAATCAAATCAATATAATTTTTTTTGGTTAATAATGAAATTGAGTATCGATTGAATGAAATTGAGTATCGATTGATCGAAGAAAATAATGTTGTAACAAATTCTAGGGGACCAGCTGTTTACGATAGACTTTTTTATCCTATTTGTGAATAAGTCAAACGTTTTTGAATGATATTCTTGTAAATATCATCAGGGAGTGTGTGAAATTTTTTTATTCTTCTTTTATTTTCTAATTCGAAAACAACCAAAAAATTCAATAAAATCAATTCTGTCCACAAAAACTCCTAAGTTCCTAAAACTTCTAAGCTTAATCTGTATACCTAGCACTCAAAACTTAAAGCAGACATATATTATTCATAGGATTTTTCTACACAAATAGAATTTGCAATAAAAAATCATGAATCTGGGATAAAATTTCTTTCTCAAGCCCAGAGAAGCTTGCTTCGCTCAGGGAACAACATCCCTGGAGCTCGTCAGTGGACATTTCTTCAAATGATAGAACTTTTTCACCAGAAACACAAAACTATTTCAAACCAGTCGATTTTGAGCTAACCTCAAATGAAAGTTATACGTTTATTTGTTGTTCAGTGTCAGGTTTTCCTGCACAGTTTCCTATGAATTTAGCTATGGACGGTTACATTATCTTGATCGACACCATTAATCACCGTCTGACGGCTTCCTCCAAAGTTGCATCGAGGATATCAGTCAGAATAATGACGCAGTTCCTCCCCCACAATGCCTGCCTCCGAGAAGTTGTGCATCGCATTCTCCGGTGCAGCAGCGTTTTCGCCAACTATTATTGCGAATTGCCAACAGCACGGAAACCGTATCTCAAACGAACAATGTCGGCAGGAGCAGAGACAGTTATGCTACGAGTCCGGGTTGATTGTACAAGCCAAAGAGATGGTGCATTTCCGCTTCCCGTTACGGGACATTGCCTTCACTCACATTACGAGATCCTTTCCTGCTGCAAGGGACTGCCTGCCAGCAAGGGCGACATGTTCGGATATTTACACGATGCCGAACTAGCTCTCGAACTGTCACGGAAAAATTTTGAAGGGTCTTGCAGGATATTTCTGGAGAACAGTCTTGGGGTGGAAATAAAGAATTGTTTCTTTCGATTGGATCCTCAAAGGAATTCACTAAGGGAAATGTTTGAGTAGGTAGTAATATTGGATGATAGATGGGCCAAAATGAGGCTTGGTTCTCAAATCTGACGTAGCTTCAAATGAATACTGTGTTTTGGGATTGATGTCCTAAGGAGAATAGGACTTCTCTTCAGTTACGCTATAATTAACTACACGAACATCATTTGATGCCAATGGATATGTGGTATGAATCCAAAAACAGGGTCAACCAGATTAATATTTGGCATTATTTTTCAGAACTCGCCTGCCTTGCCTACTTTTCTGAATCCTAGAAAAGATTCCTGACTTTCAGATCCACTTTCACATCAAGGAGATTCATTTCATTAGCTGAACATCTTCTAGTCAGATCATTTGATGCTCACCTACTGATCTCATTCAGTTGACTGTAGTCATTGGTATTGAGGCTTCTTTTTCCCAAGAAACAAGTATTTTTTCAGCTATTTCATCAATCTGGTTCCCTATTCTGGTTCATGAATAAGCTCCCTGGAATGAGACAGGCGAAAGAGTTCATGAAGAAACCAGCGCCCAGATTCAGGGAAGACCTGCTGAACCTCAACCGTAAGGTTGTAAGGGTAGTGGTGGGTCTACTAACGGGGCATAGCCGGCTCAGAAAACATATGAACAACATTGGTCTGACAGAAGAAACCCAATGCAGGTTCTGTCAAGAAGAGGAAGAAACCGCACTGCATGTGCTCTGTGAATGCGAAGCGATAGCAAGGCTGAGACATGCAGGATGCGGGGAGGAGAAACCAGAGGCTGCTAGCTATATGAAGGAGTCAGTGTTAAGGCTATGGAGTCTCATCAAAGAGACAAAGAGCTCTAACAGCCAAGGAGCATCACAATAGATCTGAAAAGGTCACAGTGAATCAGGCCATGGGTCAGCTCCCTGATAATCTAATCTAATCTGGTTCATGAATGTTATTTGCTTCCTTTGAATACCCTATCTGCATTGAAGGTCTTCATCATAAAGCCTCGTTTTGTTTAAGTCTCCCTTAAGTGAAACATGTGTTTTCAGAAGTCTTGTGGAGTAGTTCTTCAGTCTATTCTCTCCCCCTTTCAAAAATTTTCTTGCGACTGTTGTTTTAGAAACATCTTCAATATCTGCTCTTACCTTTAAAGTTTTCTGTAATACCTAAACGGAACAACACTATTTATAAGGAAGTTTTTAACGTTTGCTTGAATGTGGTTGACAGTGTTCCTTCCTGATTTTTTTTTGATCAAGAAATCCATTTAAATCATTTTTGTTTGGATTCGATTTGTATTTTTGAAAGTTTTTTGTATTTTCTGGTTAATGAATTTTTTTGAGGCGCCACGATATTCAAGTGAAAATTTTTTGAATAATAAAAAAATTAAAATATGATTCACAACCCTCGAATGATGTAGATATACCTGTGAATAATGCAAAATACATTTCTATCAACTTTTGTGACCTAAAATTACCAACGGGCGATAGCCTAGGCTGGTACCCATCTGAGTTTGAGCATTTTTACTTCACCAGTAAAGTTGATAATTTTTATTATTTAACGAACTATATATAGTGGATATACCTATATACGATTTTTTTTTCAAAATTGCGTCATGTTACTTGTGAGAATATACTTCTACCTCCTTTAGTTAACTAAAATCACCAAAGGGCGATAGACTGGGCTGGTAGCCATCTGAGTTTGAGAATTCGGTGTAACTGAAATTGTTGATTTCTTTATTGAACGAAATATGGTGGGTACAGCTAAATGATTTTTCAAACTAGTAATTATTGAGCTTTCTGACAGGACCTTTTAAACAAAAATGACACATCAACATATTACGCTATAAGGTAGACACGATTAAATTTCCACAAAATTTATTGTCTTCGCGACATGTTTCGGTACACTGTACCTTTATCAAGCGAATGTATTTAAATTTGAGTGTTTAAATACATTCGCTTGATAAAGGTACAGTGTACCGAAACATGTCGCGAAGACAATAAATTTTGTGGAAATTTAATCGTGTCTACCTTATAGCGTAATAACTATGGATTTCCATCAAGTAAAGGCCACCTCAGTCCAAAACATCAACATATGTCAAAAACAGCAATACCCTGACTAAGATGGCTATATATACTGAGACTTTCAGTGTTGCGATATTGTTTCAGACAAACCTAGACAAGGTGTAGTTGTTCAAAATTACGCCTCAGGGGTATGCTTGTGGTTGAAATTCCAAAAAATTTCCGAGATCACTCGATCCATGGAACACGTTGTTGCCAATACAGATCACTTTTGGTTAGAACAGACAATAGAACGCGAGATTATTCTGAGGCTGATGAAAACGAACTTCATCATCAATGACCTACCTCCAAGAATAATCTCACGTTCTAGTATATTCAATAATCATAAAAAAAAACATAAAACAAGTTTGCTGGAAACAGCATTATAGAGTATGCACGCATTCTGAATACTCTATGGATGCAGTAATATGTGTTTTAGATATTTTCAGTTCGACCCAGAAGTTTATGAAAAATGATAATGATTTGGATCATCAGAAAAAAATGGCATTTTCTCACTTAACGTTCAAATTTGATCACAATTCCCACTCTTATTCGCTCACACACATTAACGTGATTAATATTCGGCTGAATTGTAATACTACTTCTGAACCGAGCTCGTGAGTCGAGATCATAATGTTATATTACTCAAATGAAAATATCAACAATCAACTAATTTTTTCAGCACATAGACCAGAATTTGCAACGACATAGCCACTTGGCAACACAGGACGTGCACATGACTGTCATCTCATCTGCGAGAGTGAAGATACCTGGCGGATTTTTGAGTTATTACTACGGTCTACGTCATCAATTCTTGATCAAGTAGGCCAGATCGGTCGTCTGATTTGCTGACAATCTTTTACATGGAGTAAAAACACCAATATATAGCCACCTTCACCGTGACCAACTTGACAATCAGAGAAATCAGTTCAAAATGTCAGATTGGATCATCAATATTTTTCCAAATCATGGTGTGGAATTTCTTCACCGAATACCACACAAGCTCAAATTATTCCTGGAAATTTTCTTTCGGGCAGGAATATTTAAAAAAAATATATAATTGTCCAAATATTTGCCCCCCCTAGAAAATTTCCGGGAATAATTCAAGCTCTTGTGAAAGTGAAAATTTGACTGTGTTCTTATTGCGACACAATGTGTTACCGCCCCGTCCATGACCTCTCCGTATACGGTTTCGAGTTTAATCAAGCCCTCCGATCCATACATCTGAATTATCCGAAAGGTCCGCATCTCGGCCCGGAGGAGGAGCGGCGGCGTTCTCCGTTCCAGGGATGCTGCGTCTGATCTAATTTAATTTAAAGTACGAGTAACCGTTTCGAACCGCACTCACCCTCTCCAGACCAGAAGAAGTCCTGTTGGTCACATGCGAGCATTAGTGCAGGTCCATAAGTTGTGTAACATCTTAAGTTCGGACAAATTGGTCGGGGATAAAGGCACGTCGGTAATGGAACGTAGCAGGACGTGCTATTCCACTTGGAAATGTACGGTCGGCAGAATAGTCCGAGGAGTCGGAGCGCTAGAGAATGTTGGCTAAGGAACGCTAATTTCTTGTCCATCTTCAGGTTCAGAGATAGAAGGGCTCGACAGGTTTCCAGACTAGATATAGTGTGAGACTGCACTTGAAGCGTCGATCGCGAAGGAACTGACAAAGCGGAAACGATTTGCAATATTCAAAAAAAACTGTGATCGAAATTTTCATAATATTAATAATAATGAACGTCTTAGATTCCTCCACTAACAATATAATTCACAATATATTTACTAATATTCAATAGAGAAGCAATGTGCTAGAGCTCAATTTATTTAGAGATCGAAATCACCACTAAATATTTCTTCCAAAAAGAAACGAATCAGAAATCAAGTCATTTGATCGCTGTTAAAACCTTATCAGGATGAATAATCAGAATGAATATTAGTACAACAACCTTTTGTTGGGAGAAATACTTTTTTTTAGTGTGGACCTGAATTCTTCGATAAAAACTTTTTCATTTCTGCTGGTATATAATCATATATCCTTGGTAGGAGCATGGGCGTTTAAATAATTCAGTTTTTAATTTTGGATGTGTTAATGTTCCCCTGAACCTTTTATTTAGATTGTGGACATCTGAACGAAAAGTTATTTTTCGATGTAGATGACATGTTTTCTTCTCAATATTATTATACGAAAAACAAAAATTCAGAATGAAAGGATCTTCTTCTGTCCATATTAAACCAATCAGATTGTGAGATTCTTTCACGCCTGCGTACACCATAAACGAATCTCAAGCAGAAGTTTTGTACTTTTTGAATTCTTGAGCTGCATTTTCGAGTAATATTAGGGCCATATAAAGAATCAGCAAAATTGAAAATTGATAATATCATCGATTCACATAACAGTAGTTTCATATTGGACGATGCCTTGAGCTATATGAAGTTTTCAGAAATAAATATGCTCTCTGAATCAGTTCATCTAGGTGTTCTTTGATTCTCAGGTCAGAGTCTATTTCGACACCAAAATTTCTGGTGTGGAAAGTCTCGAGTTGAAACTGTAATATATTTGTGTATCGTCGGCATAACAATGAGCAGTGCTCCAGTGCTTTTAGAATTGTTGAAGTGTAAATAGAAAACAGAAGTGGTCCTAATGAAGACCCTTGTGGTACTCCCGACTTCAAATTCACACTTTCTGAGAACAAGTTATCTACCCAAACTTTTGTTTGCGTCCATGCAGATAGTTTTCAAATGATGCAATTGCTGATCCTGAGTGTCCTAACTAGTGTAGAATGACAAGAACAAACTCATGATTTGAAGTATCAAATGCACGACTGATGTCCAGATAAACTATGCTTTTCTTGGTCTCTTGCTAGGAATATATCATCCACAGTTTGGAGGAGACAAGTGGCACAACTGTGATCTTTTCGAAAGCCCAACTGAATTTCAGGTAGTTGAGAATAGTGATCGAGATGACTTTCATATTGTATTTCTATAGCTCTTTCCAAGATTTTGGATAACACGGGCAATGTAATTACAGCACGAGGATCTTTATATTCCACTGGACCCGATTTTTTTGGTAAAACCTTCACAACTGCTATTCTCCAAGCTCCGGGAAGAACACCATTTATCAAACGAAAATTGATTCTGTGCGTTATATATGGTATTATGAGAGGACAACAATTATATGGAAAAGAAAGAGGTCGGTGACTTCATCGAATCGAAATATGTTGTGAAAGAATCGACGTAGGCAAACAATATATACACAACACAATTTATGATTTTCGGAACTGGTTGTGTACAGGTCCGAAATATGGACGGATATACGGAATAGGAGAAACCTAATGAGTAGGGTGTTGAATGGGACAGAGATAAAAAATATGTTGTTATAGTATATTATGTATCAAAAATGGTAAGCACATTTTACCGACCGATGATAATTATCTGGGGAAGAAGTATAGCAACGACTTCAATTTTTGTGAAAGATCATCAGGGCTCATCTATTGTGAACGTTATAATGTTTTTTTCCGATCCTAACATTTTTCTCTCGATTGAAATTAACAAATCTCCATCTAATAAATGAAAAGTCGAAAGTGACATTTATATCGTTATATAGTTAAGGCTTTCGTGGCCGGGTGTTCAGTATCACTACTTTTGTTCGGGTTTGAAGGCCACCTTTTATGGAATTTCTTCCTGACGTTTCGCTGGCGCGAGTGGCTGACTTCTTCAGAGGCTTATACATCTTGACTTAAACTCCGATGACTGGGTGTTACGACTTCGTGGACCATATTTATATGGATTCAGTTAGTTTGGAGTGCTGATTACTTTTCCTGGATTCGAAGAATTTTCATTAATATTATTTGTCGTATTTTCTTTATCTGGATTCGGAGGAGTATCATTAGTATTATTTGCTGCAATAACTGTCGTCATGATATTTGTTATTTTTGATCTGCTTAAAATGCGATTCCATATTCGGTAGAGGCTCACAGCTTCTTCTTTTCCGTTGAAATTATCTGTGTGTTTGTTTGTGGATTTCTATTGCTTCACGTATCAGTCGACTATGGTATCCTGGTTGGGGGAAATGAATTCCGCGTTTTCAAACAGAATCCTGTGGTTTCGTTCTCTGAGTGCAAGTCAGCTGTGGCAGGACACGCACATCTGAAGGTGTTGATCTGCTGTTTGTTGTTATGGTAATTGATCTCCAGAAGAAGTCTTGACTATAGACACCAAAGATTCGAATCTTGAAAAGGAGGCAAATGATAAAGCAGCCCCATCGTAAAATAACCAATTCAACTCTGAGCCAGTCACGATATCTATTTGAATCCAAACATCACTGCATTTCGTGTTTCTGTATTTCGATTAAATCTCTCCCCTCGAATCCAGCATCAGTTAAATTGCATATTTATTGTCGAACGTTTCCCGGAGCATATCTCGTGAAGTAGCGCTGGACATTTCGGCTTAACCGGGGTCAACCGCAACGAACTCCATACTGGAATTGCATCTATTACTTGCAACTCCCACAATAATCCTTGAAGTTGGCAGTAGAGGAATAGTTTCAGGAAATATATTCGGGAAACGTGGGTAAACGACGGTGGTTTCCAACTTTAATTTGATGGAATGAGATACTGTTGCGAATATTCCTCTCAACTTTTTATGGAAATTGCATGAATTTTGTAGAGATCTCAAGGATGCGCTCTTTAGCTCGCTCATTGCGAAATGATCCACTATGAAGTAATAGTATATTACGTAACTAGGAAGGTACGTAGCCTATTACGTACGAGCGAAAAATTGCGAGTACGATGCGTTAGCTGAGTACTTAACAAATTTCTTCGTTATCACTTATTTTCAATGATCGACGAGACACTGATTAGACCGCGGACATGTGACGTCACACGCATCAGCCTGCTGGACAAACAAATCGTATTTTCATAAACAACAATGGTAATTTAATGAAATTATAATTGCAATTCAGAGATACAAAATGCATGAATATACCGTTGTCCATTTCAACTCATCAGTAATTGAATCTGCTCTTCTAGTTGCTTGAATCCACAATTCACGTCTCTTAACAGCAAAAGGATTTATATTCTTTCTATTGTCGAAAATAAAAGGGAATCGATGGATTGAAACATCACAATCGCCGAAAATTGAGTTGTTAGCGTTTTTTTTTTTGAAATATGACACAAATGCACAATGAGCATTTGTAGAGTCGTTTGTTTTTCCAGCAGGCTGGATTCACAACTCTCATTTTACTGTCGTCTGTCAGATATGCCCGCGGTCTATGAGAGCCAGTAGGTACAACAATTGCTTGTCGATTTATGGGTATAACTAGATTCAGTATCAATCCACAAACTGTTGAACAATATATTTCCTGAAATATGATTTTCGATTCAATTTCAGAAGAAAGTTGTTATTGGAAAATTGAATGTAGTCATGTGATCAGATTCATCAGGTTGGATGTTACATATCCTATTACTTTCAAAAAACAATCACAGAAACGGCCGTAGAATACACGTGTATTCTATCTAAGTTTAATGAACATGAAACACTTCTACTATTAGAAGAAGAACGATGCTTTATTTTACGATGTAAATAACAATTCAAAAACTATCTATTCTGACATTGACTGTGTCAACAAGCTGAGTAACAACCTCAAACTGAATGATATTAGATCACGACACTTCCTTCTTCACTTTTGTGGAATCTCACAAAGAGAAATTTCAATGGAATACAATCAACTATTTTCTTCTGTTTGTTCGTATATGAAGATCTTCGAAACGCCTTGGTAATTTGAGCTCCCTACGTGGACGATCTGAAACTACTTCTAGAATAGATTCAGGGGCCTGATTACTGTTCCGACTCAATTTAAGCAGTAGCAGGACCTTGGGGAACATCGAAAGATTGGCATGGACCAAAAGTGACATGTTTTTCTTGCTTCCTTATCATAGTTGGTCGAAGTTGATTGATGTGTCGTTTCAACGATCTTCCGGAATCCAATACAAGTATCGAATCTGAAGCCTCTTCCCCACTTGAAAAGAATGGCAGGATTCCGTAATAGATTGGGATTGGTTAATACTTCGGTCGCTATGAGCACCTTTTCTTGAAATTTTCTAAGGAACTTGCGTAATTTGGTCTCCTCTACAAAATATTTACATAAAATTTTTGGCGGTCTCTTATAGTTTCGGAGATATCGGTCCATTTCGTTGTAAAACTTCACAATTTTTCACATCAGATTTTTATCTTTTGAACACACAGAATTCGTCCTTCATCTGATAAAACGTCACACACTCTCTCATTTACACGTTCTCAACATTATGAAGCAGGAAAAATAATTATTTTTTTTCAAAAATTGCGTCTCTTTTCAAACCATAACCAATTTGTTGTGATGTCATAGTGCAATGTCAGTCGAAAGTGATGTATTTGCAGTGTTGCCGTTCTCATTGCTATTGTTGAGAACTGAATGTATTAATGTTTACTTTTGGAGAAAGTTGGATTTTTTGAAAAAATAATGGTTTTTTTCTGTTCAAAAATGTTGAAAGCGAGTGAATAAGAGCATGAGTAGTGTTTCATCAGAAGAAGGACAAATTTTTGTGTCCAAATAACAGAAATTTTATGTGGAAAATTGTGAAGTTTCACAACAAAATGGACCGATAACTCCGAAACTATAAGAGACCGCCGAAATCATTTGGATTTTTTGTAGAGGAGACCGAATTACGAAAGTTCCACAAGAAAAATTTGAAAAAAAGTGCTCATAGCGAGCGAAGTATTACCTGAGATTGTTGTGGTTCGTATGAAAAAATGACATTCAATCGAATTCGAAATTTTTGGTGAAGGTACAATTTAACTGGTGATTTCCCGCAAGAGTGGCGATGCTCTATAACGGAATAGAATGTTTTGTACCTTGTATCAACATTTTTTTCAATGCCTGACTGAGTTCATCTGATTTGAGATATTTCACGAGCTTCACAGGTCCTAAGGATGCCGCCAAACTATTATAATGTGTTGAACCAATACAACACATAATAATTGTGCAATTTGTTCTGGATCTGTGACACCTTTCATCGTCTAATAATTTTCGAATCGTTCTGGATAACAAGCGAACTTTTCTTTCGAAATTTTCGAAGAGTAAAACACTGTCAAAATCAACAGGAGATTTCGTTTCAGGCTGCGATTTGAGACCACATAACTTCTTGAAGTTTTGAAACGTCGCTAACAACAATTGGAATTGGTCTGCATCCATTTCGTGAATTTGAATTGAACTTTTCTTCCTTGTCGCCAATTGTTCTATCTGTGTTTAATGAACATGAAACACAACACTTCTACTATTAGAAGAAAAAGCGATACCTCATTCCACGATAAAAATTACATTTCAAAAACTATCTATAGGGAAGAATATCGACCGATGAGGGCGCTGGTGGTGGTTAAACTTTATCCACCATTTTGAAATAGTTACCTTGTTTACATTTGTGAAATAACGCGCCAAACTGAAATCCAGTCATCAGTTGCCCCCGCTAGACAAGATTTTGGTGTTTTTTTGCTATATTTTCATTGTACGAAATTTTTCTCGTGAAGGTTAATATAACTGTGTTCATGATGCTTCGAATATCCGCACAATACCATTCATTGGAGGTGAAAATAGATGCATTGTGTTTTTAAATCTAATGATATTAGTTCCAGGACATTTTTTAGTTTTAGTGTAGTGTTAGTGAACCAAAGAGGCTTTTATTACATGGATGATGAAATGCGCCATAACTTCGCCTAAAAATAGACAAACAGACTTACCAGGTAACAAGAAATCATCTCTTTTGAAATGCAAGGAACACACTGAAGCCGCTCTAGAAGGTGATTTATGCAGTTTCAGTTTGATATTCCAAGCCTTGTACCTGTCTATTTTCTCTTTCAATCCACTTTCCGTAATGTTTTCCACCAAAGATGTATTTATCTTTGGAAACGTGTGGAAAGACAACTTTGTATTTCGGTTCCTAGAGTTGCGGCAACTTGGCACCAAACACTTTATACGGCTCACTGAGCGATCTGCATCCATGATTGTTTGTTATTATTAATCAAAAAAAATTACAACTTCAGATGGGATTTCCTAAATCAACACCAGAAAACTCAATTAATTCACACACATAAAATGGATGCCGTTTGTTTGTGAAATTATAGCAGTGCGTTATATATCCGCCAGACGTCGCATAAAATTATGAACTTCCCAATTCTGACATTGAATGTGTCAACAAGCTAAGTAACAACCCCATACTGAATGATCAAGATGCATATAACTCTGGTGCGTTGACTTATACCTGAAAAATCGTAGTCATAAACTCTCGATATCTGGCATTCTTGATTTTGAAGAAATATAACTGAAGAAATCCCTTCGAGAGTTTGTCACCAGAGGCGCACCTCACGAATCTGGTTTCGAAGCCTACCCTGATCCACTGAAATTTTAATCTGTGATGCCGTGAACGTCAACGGTCCCGCCTTTCGATTTAATCAAATTTATAGGTTATGTCATGAATCATATCTTAATGATGCTTTTTCTTTTCGCTTTCAAGTTGATGAAATATGTATTATAATCTCTGTGAATGTGATTTTAAATGTTCCTAATCAATGGTTGTGAGTGAAACTGGGGAGTATAATGAATATCTGAGGAATCAAAGATAGGTAAGTAATTTTTCCTCTTCATTCATAGTGTTCAAGAAATGAAAGGTAATTGTAACGTGATTATGAGCCGATGATATGGGGGAAGTAATATGTTATGCGAGCGATTTATTATGATTTTCGTACAGGGGATTAGTGAATTGAATCGTGCACTCCTCAAATGATGTATATCATTTCAAATCGATTTGAGTTGTTCAAGGTATACCTATTCTATCAAAAGCATAGCGAGTATATATCTAGGATGTGACGAGAAATCTGAACGTTCGGATTCGGAAGTTTCAGTGAAGCTCCTGACGTTTCATTATGGAATTTTGTTTAGATCTCTAGGAAACAATAAGAACTAGGTACAATTAAGATTTTGATTTTATCATAGGAACTTCCAGATGCATTCAAATTCAAATCGGAGTGTCAAACTTTTCAAAAGAATTGCTAGGTTTCTATTAGACGAACTTGGCCTTACATATTGTGTATACTGAAGATTCTATTGGTGACCAAAAATCCCGCGAGGATTCAGCCAATAAGACCGTTGGTATCGACATTCACTCGTAAGCTGCCGCCTGGTTGGAAATGTAGCCTAAAAAAACGCATTTGTATCACTACCTGTGTCACTACCTACCGTCAAAAAATTTAAGCTATGGCTTCGGTTTCTCAGATCGAGAGGATTTGACTAGACAAAAGCATATCAGTCGACGCACCAGGGTTATATGCATCTTGTGAATGATATTAGATCACGACAACGTGTATTCTAAATGAGCAATTACCTAACAGCTGTCAAATACGTAATGAACGATCTAATAGTGGGAGTGTGTAATAGTTATGTTTCTTGATGTGAGCTTCAATGTTTATATTCACCAATGACCCTTTGTTATTATAAAACGACCGACGAATCAACACACCCTATTTTTGGCAAGAGCAACAAAACACTCGTGTAATTCTTACTGGGAAACCACTATTAATTTCGAGCAATATAGCCGGCAAAATCCATTTCGAGCAGTTGAACTTTGGCATTCAGAACGCTGCATCGCCGTTTTTCTTTGTTACACTTGCTGCCTTTATGTGTGTCGTATTAGTCATAACGACGACAAAGAGCACCTAACACAATATGAAGAACGGAATGAGAATGTACACCGTTTCATCATGGCCGTAACGAGTACGATGCAGTTTGCGAGGTCAAAGACTGTGAACGAATTGCTTGCGGCTTGCATCGAGTTAACAAATAGGAGGCGATAAATCGCGGTTTCCAGCTTTTGCGAAAACGATTCAGACCTCGATGCTGACTAAGTGAATGGTGTAGATAGATAAATAATATCAAGAACGAGAAGCACATTTTAACGATCAAAGACTACTGTTTGGAGAAAGCTAAGCGATTACTTCGATTATTTTCTGAAATCGGTGGTACTTAACGTTCGTGATGATGTAGCATTTTTGCAGGATACTAGCTTTCTTTCTCCTTGATTCAAATGATTCAATTTTCACCTCAAAAGTGACATAAATTCGTGCCATTATGTTTTGCTGTCCAAGTTGCACTTATTTTCAAAAAATCAAGGTGACTCTCGGAAACGTTTCCATAACAACATACAGATCAATTGGTATCACTACTTTTATTCGGGTTTGAAGGCCGTCGTTTTTTGGAATTTCTTCCTGACGTTTCGCTGGCGCGAGTTGCTAGCTTCTTCAGAGACATCTTGAGTTAGACTCTGATGACTGGGATGACACTCCGATGAATTTCAAGATGAATGAGCCTCTGAAGAAGCTAGCCACTCGAGCCAGCGAAACGTCAGGAAGAAATTCCGAAAAACGACGGCCTTCAAACCCGAATGAAAGTAGTGATACTGAAAACCTCGGCCGCGAAAGCCTTAACTACTTTGTCATACAGCTTAATTACAAACATAATATGGCTATATACTGGTGCTTTCAGTGTTGCGATATTGTTTCAGACAAACCTGTAGACAGGGTGTAGTTGTTCAAAATCACGCCTTAAGGGTGCGCTCGTGGTTGGAATTCCTAAGAAATTTTCGAGATCACTCGATCCATGGAACACGTTGTTGCCAATACAGATCACTTTTGGTTAGAACAGAGAATAGAACGCGAGATTATTCTGAGGCTGATGAAAACAAACTTCATCTTCAATGACCTTCCTCCAAGAATAATCTCTCGTTCTAGTATTTTCAATAACCATTAAAAAATTTCGTAGTGATCATGAGGGAAACACAAGAGAAGTTTGCTGGCAACAATATTCTAGAGTGTGCACGCGTTCTGAATATTCTATAAATGCAGTGATATGTGTTTTAGATACTTTCAGTTCAACCTAGAAGATTATAAAAAATAATAATGATTTTCCTCTCCAGAAAAAATGGCGTTTTCTCACCTCACATATCCATTAAATTTGATCACAATTCTCACTCCTATTCGCTCACAAGCATTAACGTGAATAATATTCGGCTGAATTGTGATACTACTTCTAAACCGAGCTCTTGAATTGAGATCACAATATTATATTGCTCGAATGAAAATATCAACAATCAACTAATTTTTTTAGTACATAGACCAGAATTCGCAACGACATAGCCACTAGGCAACACAGGACGTGCACATGACTGTCATCTCAACTGCGAGAGTGACGATACCTGGCGAATTTTTTGAGTTATTACTACGGTCTACGTCATCAATTCTTGATCAGGTATGCCAGATCGGTCGTCTGATTTGCTGACAATCTTTTATATGGAGTGAAAACACCAGTATATAGCCACCTTAGACAAACATAACCATTTGTTGGATTCAACAATTTATATTCTGAAGACGCCGGTAGTCACCAGTAAACAAGACTCATCGTTCTGACAACAAATATCGTAGGTACTCGAGAAAGTTGGCAAAAACTATAATTAGGTTTCTTCCACAAACTTTACAAGATGGAAATGAGCACAATGTCCAAGGAGTACCATAACGAAGGAAGAGAGATCAATCTTGAATTTCGAACGTTTATTGGTAATTTTGGATCGAATGGATCAAGTGTCAGCAAGCGGGAACTTGGTTTCTATTTCGATTGTGGATTTGGAGTGTACACGTCTCTACACAGAGCAAGTTGTTATGTGGGTTGCGACATTCCAGTCTATCGTCTGCTCAGCAAAAGAGAAGTTGAATACATCTTCATGATCGAAAGAAGAAGATGAAAAAGCTAGTATAATCCAGTCAACAGTGAAGGTGCTGCTGAAGGTGTAATGCCCACTTACATTATATAATGAAAATTTGTTATAGAGGATATTCATTGCTGTTGGTTTGGAGAAGTGGATGAGTTACCAAGGTGTTGTCATGTAGACCAAGGGTTTTTTTTTCTGCAGGTAATTCAACAGATCCAATGTATGATATGTTGACAATCTACGCATAGAGATATAGTATTTGGACAATATCGAGACCGGGCCTAATCGATCATTAAAAGTTGGCCAGGTTCAGAGAATAACTTGGCACGGAATTGGAAACTGAGTATATTTGGCAAGTCCTCTCTACTGGAAAGTGCTGCCAAGTTGAAGCAGTATTCTGTAGTCCAAATGGCACATGTTTCTTTGAAAATCTTGTGCTTTCGAAATCCAAATCTCAAGCTTCAAACATATGTGATTTGCCGAAAAACTCTTCTGGAATACCAGAGGAGAAAGTTACGATTGTATTTCGGAAGGATGAACTATTCTTGAGAAATGAATGCCAAGGCTGGACATGATACGGCGGAAAAATGTATAAACCTCGTGAATTCCTGAAGAACTTTCGTGTCAATTAAAAAAAGATCGCCAATTTTATTGCAGAGTTTCGATGTAGCGAGAGCCAGTTTGTGCTCATTTTGTCTGTAAATCAATCCCTTTGGGAATATTCACAGCCAATCCGTCAAGATGATCATTTCGTTAGAAACCGTTTTTCTGTATCGATAAATATTTTCAACTGGTCTGGAGACAGTTCACAGTTCAGTGTGAATTGTGTGTTTTCGTCTCGCAATCCTTATCAATTATTGAGAAAATGGGATGAACTTTGTAACCAATCAATCGAGCAATAAAAAGAAGTTTGTTCTACTCAGACTTTAATTAGATAAGTTCGTGGGAAAACTGACTTGTTTTCATCGGCCAGGAAATTTGCGCAGTTTACGGAAACGATTCGGCTCATGTGCAACAATTTTTCGGGAAAACGATGAGATTCGTGGGTATTCCAATGAATTACACAAAATGAACCATGAACTCGGAATTGACAAGTATATTTTTCCCCCATTAAAGTTTCACTTTATGAATATTCGAATATAATGTTCGGAGATCATGCAGTTGAGAAAAACGTACTTCTTTATATTCAAGTTGAAATGGAAAGGAAAGGGTGAACCAAGGAAAAGACAAGACATGGTCTAGTATTAATTTTGAATCTGGTGGAAGTTGTGTATAGGACAATACCTCACGCAGTCCTGATAATGTTCCATAATCTATTCATATACTGATTCCTGACTTTCACGTGATGCTTTTCGTTGAACATTTTGTTGAGGTTTGAAGAGTGAACTGATTCAACCTGGACGAGTCAAATGTCAGTATAAATGGCACTATTCGTCCTCATTTCACATGTATTGGACACATAAATCAAGGGAGAAGAAAATTTTTCTATGGGACTCAACGCCTGGCGAGTCATACAGTCAGGTGAGTAATTGTTTCATTGTGGATCTTTTTCGTCTATGGATGATATACGCATACAAACAGAGTGTTTGATGAATCTCTGATATTTCCACGCTTGCAGAATAATTTTTCCTAACTGTCGGTTTGGGAAACATAGAAAATCCTCGAAACTTTATTGTCTCACCAAATGATTATTTTTTGAAACTGAATTGGAAATTTGGTTGTAAACATGTAGAAAATTTTGTTTATGAGCCCTGGTAACAAAACTGTCAGTTAGGTATACGAAAGATTGAATAACTGAAATACATCCTGCCAAGTATCTAAAAACTAGGGTAAGCTGTTTATATACCTGAAGTTTTTCGTTCCGATATGGTCTTTGTTTGTTACTGCATCGTTTATTTGAAAATATGTACTCAGAGTCTTATTCTTCTCATTATCCATAAATGTGTAATAACCGACAAACTCCCCGTTTGAAAATTTGATGCATTGTTTTCATGGTATTTGAACATCCGCAACAGCTTTTATTCACAACCATATATGTAATGCTGTCAATACTAACGTCATTGAAGGTTGGAGAGTGTCACATTACACACCTTTACTTCCCGCCCTTATTTCATCTATCCTAGACTTTATCCGACATTTATTTATATAGGTGACAACTAAGATGACTAGGAAACCCTGGTGTATCTACTTATACCTGAATAATTTTGGGATAAACTTGGCGAAAACCGATTGCTTGATTTCTGAGATCGCAAAAGCTTCAGATCGCTATTGTAGATGGCGATCAGTTATATACCATATGAAGCTTAATTTTCAGTAGAGAGGAATGTGCAACCGAATATTCTACCACTGTTTATTATTTGCCTACTGAGATTTTGACAGCCCTGACAGCCAATCAAATGCGTTTCAGAAAACGTGCATGTAACGTGGAAACCTACCGTTAACAACCTGTCAATACTGTCACTGTTACCTCTACAACTTTTTAGTGTGTTCATTACTGTTTATATCAGTTAGTAAGACTAGACTTTGATTCCGAGAAAATTTACTTTGCCTATTCACCTGAGAATTTACGACAAAGTTCATGCTAGGGTATTGAAAGTGTTAGACTGTCTTGGAATTGGGGATACACACATCAGTTATGCAACGGTTCAAAATACGTATCACATCGATATTTCCTTTATTCAAATAAAACTTTGTTTTCAATATCTCATTGATAAGAGCTACAGATGTTTCCTCCTCGATATAAGACTTTCGCTCAAGTTGAAACGAATAAAATTAGCTACAACGCCACATTCATGTTATTTTTGTAGGGCGATTTGTTTTGTACTTACCTTAGGTGCTGAATAAAGAAGAATATTTGGATCCCCAGATTTTGACTGACCACACAAAATACGAAATCTTCTACACATCGTGAAAAAGTACTTGTAATAACTTCAGAACTTATTCTACTTATATAGACTTTCAAACACTGTTGAATGCGAAGAAATAATTTCAGAGTTTTCATTGACAACAATAAACCTCAGAGTTACGTCAATTTGTCAAAACCGACATTTGACAGATTTTCGAGAATGCTCATATAACACCCCCTATACAAAAATTAGAAAGCTTTTGTAATCGTCGACTGTTTTTCGCCAAGAAATTCTAAACAATATCGAATCACTAGATACACCAGGGTTTCCTAGGCATCTTAGTGACAACTACTGTATACCTCGTAGTTACGGTAACAATATATCTACTTGATTATTCTGAGAAAACCGCGTTCTTGGTAATTTGTCGTTAAATGTACTATTTTAGATATGTTCAGAACGAAACAGAGATTCACTCATTTTAATCGAAATATGATGGTTGTAAATAAAATAGTATACAACCTCGGTAGGAAGTTTTATTCCTGTCTCGAGATCATAGCCAACCTCGACGCTTTGCGTCTCGGTTAACTAACTGATCTCACGACAGGAATGAATCACTTTCCACCTCGGTGTGTAATATACTATTTTCATCTGCTAGGCTTCTCCTTCGATATCGGTCCTATTCTCAGCTTATTCGATTAGACTGAAGTGTGACATATTGATCGGGTTCAGCTTCGACCAGACGTTTCTTCATTAAAAGCTTTCGAATTATTCCCGATTCAGTCGTTCATGCCGGCGCGTTAAAATCAACGAATCCGGAATCGCATGAATAAATTTGATGAAACATGTCGCCGCATCAGTTCATCAAAACGAAAAGAGTATTTGATGATTTCCGTGCGCAAACTGTGTTTGTTGAACTGATGTAATATTCCGGTTCATTTCACATTTCCATTATGCGTACATTGGACAGGGACGGAAGTACTTTGAATGATTTTGCATTCAAATCTCGCCAGGTCGATGGATTTTTTTCCCTTGGATATGAAAAAGGAGAAGCTTCAAATTCTTATATTATCTGTTTTTGGGACAACTTAGTGTATTTGTCCTGATATGCAATTGGAATATGAAAGGGAAGTTAACTGACAATTCTTCACATATGTATCGTATTTTTTGTGAATTCGGAGATTTAGTTGAAAGAATATATATAAAAAATGGATATAAATCACAATTCAATACACTTGGTTAAATGGAATAATACTGATTCACTTATGAGAAAATAGAATGGAACAAAACAGAAACTCAAAGAGGCAACTAGCATTCCTTCTACTTTATCATTGGGCATAGATAACTTTATATACCTATATATATATATATATATATATATATATATATATATATATATATATATATATATATATATATATATATATATATATATATATATATATATATATATATATATATATATATATATATATATATATATATATATATATATATATGTTCGGATAGGTTTCCGCGGTCAGTTGTGTGTTGTTGTTGAGTTCGGGTTGAACCGCGTCTGGAGTTTTGTTCTCGACGTTTCGGCTCCGATTTTGGAGCCATTTTCAAGAGGTAAATGTGACTTCACGCTGAGGTCTCAATCTGCCTATTCCTCAGGTGTTGTCACAGGGGGCAAGGGTTTGTGACTTGACGCCGGGGCCTCAATCTGCCTACTCCCCAGGTCTCGTCACGAGTTCTTTCTAAAGTCTCAATCTGCCTACTCCTTAGATCGAACTGAGGTATCGAGGGATGTTGGGTAGTATTTATAGCAGCGGGTGCTACTAAAGGACCGTCGGCCAGACCAACAGACGTGTGACAAGTAGAGTATACGAATATCAACTTGCTGTCCGAAAATCAGACCCATCTTCAGCTCTGTCGAAACATCATCAAGAGACAGGACACAACATAGACTTTGCGAACACTAAGACCATCGCCACAGCAGAAACACTACAAGCTCGTATAATTCGCGAGGCCATCGAAATCGAGAAGCGACCTTCCTGCTTAAATAAACGTGACGACGGCCAGAGACTTCCCACTGCATGGAAACCCCTAATTTCCAAATGCCCAGTCCCCACCAAGACATCCGACGGTCCTTTAGTAGCACCCGCTGCTATAAATACTACCCAACATCCCTCGATACCTCAGTTCGATCTAAGGAGTAGGCAGATTGAGACCTTAGAAAGAACTCGTGACGAGACCTGGGGAGTAGGCAGATTGAGACCTCAGCGTGAAGTCACATTTACCTCTTGAAAATAGCTCCAAAATCGGAGCCGAAACGTCGAGAACAAAACTCCAGACGCGGTTCAACCCGAACTCAACAACAACACATATATATATATATATATATATATATATATATATATATATATATATATATATATATATACATATATGCTACAGTGAAGGTTTTTACGGATGCTTGGGTATGCGAAGTTGTTATTGTTATTCTGGGAGTTTATTCGTTGGTTTGTCGGTATTGACTTTCGACGTTTCGCCAACATCTCAGGTGGCATTTTCAAGAATGTTACTGCTCCTACATGGTGCTAGCAACTGTTGTTCGAAAAAATTTTGCCAGTTTCTAAATAGTTTCTCGGTCGTAATTTGTAGCCGATATGATCCGTTCCATCAGCCTTTGGGACAATTACGGTTGTCGACCCATGGCTAAAGACAGGTAATAATGGTCGGTCCGGTTTGTGGCGAGCTGCATCCATCAAAGGTCCATTTTCTGAACTGTTTTTCTTTTTGTTGATGGGGGCCCTCCAGACATTTGGTATGTTCTGTTTTTTTTGTATTTTCCTCCTAGGTTTTTCTATCTCGATGGCTTTCCCAATTTGGCGTGTTCTGAAATGGTTCACCTACGCTATTTGCTTTGCTGCCTCGAAATCTATTTTGTAACCCGTCTGGTGGTGGTGTTGAAAGAAAACGGAAGATGTTTGTTTTGTTCTTATGCCATTTTTGTGTTCCTGCACTCTAGCTGACATTCTCCTATTCGTCTGGCCAATATATTGCTTGTCGCAGTCCCCGCATGCGATGCTATATACTCCTTGGTTTTCGAGAAGAAACCTGTCCTTTGGTCTCGGTAATAAAGACGAAATGGTCCTTTGAGGTTTGAAAACGGTTCTTATATTTTGTTTTCTCATTAGTCTTCCGATTTTGTCGGTGACTCCTTTGATGAAAGGTAGTGTCACTGATTTTTGGGTTCTGGAGAGTCTTCTGTACTAGTTTTTTTCGGGTTTGTTTGCGCATGGATTGCCCTTATGATTGAGTGTGTTCCATAGCCATTTTGTCGAAGTGCTTAAGATGTCTCTGTTAGCTCTGTTTGCCTGTTTGTTGTATCCGTCAGACGAAAAGATCGGGTCACCAGCGTGTTGATTACGGATTGTAGTATATATATATATATATATATATATATATATATATATATATATAATCTATAATCTATATAATATAGATTACGATAGCGAATTTTCCTTTTTATTATATTGCAGTTAGATATAGGCGCAAATATATCAATTTTTCTTGAAAATAGAAAATATAAGTATTTGAAGATCCTTCCTTTTTAGGGGAGAGACAATCCAAAAAAAGATTTCATAAAACCTCCTTGAAAAAATTAGACCTGAATTGATTCTGCTAGGCACTATATTTGTCGAATATCTTCATGAACGACACCATTTGTGACATTCAATTCAATTGCTGTTTATCCTATTTACCAGCACCATTGTGGTGCTGGTATATAGGAAGATATAATATGGAAAACATAGTGCTTGACCCTATAATTCCAACGAGACCAGCTTTTCTATTAGCCTGTTGATGGTCAAGTTTTAAGAGAAAATGATGAATCATCATTTCAATAGCCTCTATTTTGCAAAGAATGTTGAGTTCTGAGAGTCGTATATGTCCAAAACACAGTATTATCTCAGAATAACATTCGGAGTTACTCTGGAATCTATAACGACTTTATAATCGAAAACTGTAGAAATTGAAGGAAGAATGAGACAGGGAGACGTGAGTGAACGTGAATAGAAGGTCTCTATGACAACCCGAAAGTGAACCGCATAGATGTAACGTTTGCGATTGTGAAAGAAGTGACAGTTCCCTCGAACCCTAGTTCGTCGACCTCATCAATTATTTTATTATCCTCCGATGATTTCGCCTTTGCGATGCATCCAGGCAAACGTAACCTTATATATCATTAGACAAATGCCATCAGGAGCTCTTTGTATAGTGTAGCATTCGTTCGGGCTCATAAAAAGCTCCAGCCTTCGGTGAATCCTCGGTTTTGTAATACGAGTCGTGCCAGTGACAGCATTGTCATGCTTGAAAACCTCTCAATATTGTCGGTTTATGCTTCCCTAGGCACTATATTATGTACTCGAATATTCGAACAGCATCTAGCTAATTGTTTGACACGTCAATAATTAATTAGCTGATGGGCAGGGCTGGCTCTCGCTTGGAAATGACCGCTATCAAAGCAGAAACGATTGTTTAAAGTGCCATTTCCTTGGAATGATGCATATAGTTTGTAAGAATCTGGTGATGAAATCATATCATGTGTAAACATTTTCGTTACTATTATGAAACCCCGTTCTGGCATTAACCAGGAAGAAGTTGTTTTCCGCAAATTACTAGGAAGAATTATATTTTTCCTCAAACGTCAAATAATGATGACATTACTTATCTAACTTGATCCTGTCAAAGTTTGATGTCTCCGCCGGCAGCAGTTTTTTTTTACCATTTCTTTACGGCGGAGGGAAAAATGTTGTCATGGCAACAATATGAAACATGTCACAAAGCAACAATACAAATGTCATTAACAACAATTAAACATAATTTCTATTTATAGCAATATTAAAAGTACAATTAGTTAATGAAGCATTTTCAAAATTGAAACCGTGCAAAAAATATTCCCGACTCTTGATACGCATTGGTAATTGTTGATGATACTGATGGTCGAGCACAACTTTCAGCAATCATTCCCGATGTTGGCGAATCATGAGGGTTTAAAATTTTTTGAGCATTATCGTTCTTATTTCTTATTGAATCCTCTATATATCCTTCGGCAACCGTGCTTGATTTTCAGCCCCCATGTCGTTTGAGACATTCTAGATTTCCGCCTCCATCAATCAAAAGTGTTGCTGAAGTTCGTCGTAAACAGTGACCCGTGTATACGCTTGCATCGTTTATATTTAAATAACTAGCTACTTTTTGGGCTACTGCGCTGATCGAATGTATTCCCATGACGCTTCGGTAACACTTTATAAAAAATCGGTTTTCTGTGAAATTTTCAGGCCGCAGTGATGCATACTTTTTATACAGTTTAATGTAGTTTTGACCAATTATCGTAAAAGATCTAATTTGTCGTGTTTTACTGTCTGGGATTTTGATAATTTTCACATTTTCTTTATCCTCAATGTCCAGTCTTCATTTTTACCAATTCGTCGCATCGACAGGCGCCGGTAACCCCAATTAACAAAACAATCTGAAATATTTTTATAATTTAGTTGAGTATAATTACTACATGCTTTGCAATGTAATTTTTTTTACCTTTAATCCTAAATACAACTTATCTGGCGCTTCAAACAAAAATTTATCAAACTCGTCTTTAGTGAAAACTTTAGACTTCTTTGCAGTATATCCTTCGCTTGTCTTTTTCAGAAAGGCACGTAACTTTAAAAATTTGCTTATATCCACATTTTTTCTAATAACTAACTCGGATTTTATCATAGAGTATCGTGACCACATTGTAGAAGATTTCCATTTATTTTCATTTTCCACTATATTAAAATATGCCAGTAAAACGTCTTCGGTAACTTGCCGTACTCCTCTTGTATCGCACCACTCTTGGAAGTGCTTGTACGCTAACCGATACTTTATTCCGGACTTGGAGGGCCCCAAACGTGCTACTGCATCATTAGCCGCGGACTCAATTTCGTTTAGGTTTTCCATTTTCGCACTAAATTTGCGCTTGCGGTTGCAACAACAATAAGCTGTCTTCAATAACATAAAATAACTGTCAAACAACTGTAACCAGGGAGACGCAAATCCCACCGACGACTTAATTATTTTAATTTCTAACATTCTAGACGACTTTGATAGTCACAGTTAATTTCGAGTAAAAATAGCGTATAAATTGTACTATTTATGGTTGAAAATTGCTACGTTTGAAGAAAAAATTGTATACTTTATTCGACAAAGAAGCGACTTTTCTTGACTTGCCCTCTATTACGGGCGCGTCAAGAAAAGTCATGCTTTCATGCTTCTCCGCCTCATAAAGTAATATACTATTTTCTACTCCAGCCCGTGAATATGCTGAATTTTTCTATATTTCACGAAACGCATGAGTAGGCCATTTCAGTCAACTGAATCGTTATGATTTCATATCCACACAAGGAAGTATATGAATCTCACCAATCACAGAGAACAAATTACCTGGTTACCAGGAACAACCTTGTAGAAACGTCACAATTCTGATCTGTCCGCCAAATTATAGAAATTTTCAAAAATCAATGATTTAAGCAAATTATCTCTGAAAGAAACGAAAATCAATTGCAAAAATGATATTTTTCATATGCAGATTCACACGAAAGGGATGCCCTATGATGTTCAAAGAACACCGCGTGAATCAAGGGACAGGAGATACGAATTAACATTCACTCTAAATTTTTGAAGTTTGTAAGCCTCAGGAAAGACCTCTTTCGGCAATGAGTTCCAAAGCTCAGCTGTTCTATTGAAAAAAAATCCCTGAGCAAGAGAGGTTCGACAGGTGTCCAAATTCACAACAGGGGTGGGAATTCTGTACTCGTCGAGTCATCCGTGTAGATATTGCCAAGGGGGAAACGATTGATAACAATTCGGAAGAGCATCGACCGTGAAAGTATCTATAGAGGAGGGACAAGTCTCCGACCCTTCTACGATGTTCCAATGAAGTGAGTGACTCTGTGAGCAAAGAATCACCAACAAGACGAATTGCCTTTCTCTGAATAGAATCGAGAAGCCTCAATGAGTGTTTTGGTGGCAAACTCCACACATGAGAACTGTTTTCCATGACAGGTCGTATCTGAGCCTTGTAGATCATTAGAAGCTGACGAGAAGTAAAGTATTTCTTCGCACGGAATAGAAATCCAAGTTTCTAGGAAGCACTTTTAGCGATCGATCTCACATGGTTTTTCCATGAGAGATTATCACTGATCGTAATTCCAGGCATCGAGATTCCTGATTTTGTAGAAATAGATACCCCTGACATCTGAATATCAGATGATGATAGATCGGCTTTTCTTGAGAAGAGACATGCCTGTGAAATGTAATGATGTAATACCAATAAAAATTCGAAACAGTTCTATATTCAAGGAGTCATCAGTTTGTTCCTTTTCTTTGATGAATACTTCATTCCATGAGGGGCGGCATACTCCAAGCGAAGCTTGTAATTTACCGTCGTGAGTGTAGTCCAAGAAGCGGAGCCTTGTTCTGGCAGCATTCACGCCGAGGTCCGTAATTAACTGTGTTCCGGTCCTGGTTTCCTCGAATGCACAAACAATAATGCCACGTTAGTGATGTCTCTTTTGTTCGAAGGAGCCTTTGGAGTTTCAGATCCATTTCGAACTTCACTAACGCCTAATTACATAATATTGTTCATTCAGCGAAATAATTGGACGATTATGTACTAGGGGAACGGTATTATACTCTTCATTATGACAATTAATTTAATGCTTTGTCGTGCCCATCGAGGTTGCGGATGGGATGGCGATGTCGGAACCAGAGGTACGATTTTTTTTTGTTGTGATTTACGTTAGTTAGGGCTGGGATAGAGGGAAAATGATATATTGTTTCACCAGTGACGAGAATAACATTTTCTGCCAGCGACAAGACAGTTTCACAAACGAGACCAAGCTTCTAATCGATTTTCTAAACCACCACAATTTTTCTACGGAAGCGATCTTTTTATTAAGTGCATTGATTATTTGAAAAAATCAACACTCAACAACCTACATCTAAAACTATCTAGGTAATATAATTTTTCTACACCCGTACTATAATAATAGACTTTGTTACGGTTCACTCCTTCAAAAAAAAAATTGTTTTATTTTTTTTCAATATACGATTAGTTAGTTGGTAATCAGCCGAGTTCGGAGGACGAAACTCAATCATCACCTAGAAGATGGCAAATGAGACTTTGCCGAAACGTTGTGACAATTATCCTTTAGGGGATCAAAACCACAGAACACGAAATGAAACTCGAAAAAACAACTCATCATACTTCGCCGATGACACATGAAGATGACACACATATATATATATATATATATATATATATATATATATATATATATATATATATATATATATATATATATATATATATATATATATATATATATATATATATGGTATTTCATATATTCCTTGGGTTCCATTAGTGAAATAGAAAAAGACGACTCCCTCTCATTCTTGGATGTTCTCATCAGGAAGTCCAACAATTCTTTCACTCACACCGTCTACCGCAAACCAACCCATATAAACCGGTACCTCAATGCCAAGTCTCATCGTCACCCAGCACAATTGAATTCGGTTCTGAATTCTCTCATACATAGGTCCTTCAAACTCACCGATAACCACAATAGATCCAATGAAATGGAAAAGCTCAAATCCGCACTTACCCAGAACGATTTTTCCGATTCCCAAATCCACAAGTCTATTAAACTCCAGCAAACCCGATATCTTAACCCTAGACCCCCGAAGGACGAACCTGAACGACAAAAAGCTTTCCTTCCATATATTCATGGTGTTACTGATAAAATAGGTCGAATTCTGACACGACATGACATCGAAACCATTTTCACAGCTAACAACCAAATATCCACCTACCTTCGAACACCCAAAGACACAATGCCCAATGAAACCCAAGGAATATATGAAATACCATGCTCTAACTGTCCCAGAACATACATCGGCCAGACCAACCGACGAGTGTCCTGTAGAGCATATGAACACGAACTAGCAGTCCGTAATTCTGACACAAACTCAGCATTATTCCAACATCATTTAGAAACAGGCCACAAAGTCGATTTCAAAAACACCAAAACCGTTGCCACAGCCAAAACCCTCCAAACCAGAATTGAAATCGAAAAACGTCCCAACTGCCTCAATAAACGCGACGATTCTCAAAGACTCCCCAATACCTGTAAACCACTCTTGGTCCGACATACTTCTATTTACTCCGACTTGGGAACTAATCCGTTCGAACCTCCCATCGACCGTCCGATACCTGATCCTGCCATAATTACTAATGAATCCTTGAATCCCACCGACCTTCAATCCTCGATCTCCAGTGATGAAAGCCAGCTAGTAAGACAACTCAGACCTAGACGCAAGGTACTCAGTCTTAAAAATGGCTTCGAAACGGGAGCCGAAACGTAAACAAGTAAATCTTTCCAGACGCGGATCAACCGGAAGTTCCAGCCAGCATATATATATATATATATATATATATATATATATATATACTCAGAAGACGATGAAGTACGAAATATGTTTCTCGATCGTTTTTGGTATATTCCAATCTCTTCGTCTATATTATACTCAAATCAATCTAACTCTGATGACATCTTACAGTTACCAGTTCAAGACACACCATCTCACTGTCTTTCTTCCTAAAAAGCCGAATGCTCTTCAATAACCAAAGCCTCACTCAGTTTTCAAAAACATAACGCTACCAATTCATCCGTTATTTTTCAAAGTACAGCAGTGTTGCTCAATATTTCAGTGAGCAATCCATACATAGTTCATTTGCAGCAATCCTCGGTACAGAATAGATTTGTGAAATATTCGTGGTATGCCAAATGCATTCATTGAATCGAAATCTGGATGTACATCATTATATTTTCAACATTCACTTTGGGAGAATTGAATCACTTTGCGCCTCGGCATGAGGGAACCTATTTCAATTGTTCAAGTCATGATTCACACTATTAGTGGAGATCGGATGTGATGTTCAGTTCTAAAAATGTACCCTCTCAACAAAACACAAGTTATAGTTGAACGTTTTCATGAATCTCATTTCTATAATTTCACATATTTATATGCCAAATAGCCCAGTCTTTTTCCCCAAGTGGAAGAAAAATACATCGAATTCATATCCAGCATTCCGCTTGGACAATCGTGAAACAAAAGACTGAAATATTCAAGTCTAGCAGACGAACACAGCATCGGTCCAAGTTTTTCGTCCGCCATATCGATGCAAGCGTACTCTCTCGATGGTGGGATCGATGGAAGACGATAAGCCGCATGAACGAAGGTTTCCATCCACCTCGGTCTTCTGCCCGCATAGAAATCAAGCTCGCAGAATATGCAGCAGCGGCCGGTCTCCCCCGGGATTCTCTTCTTCGCCCAATCTACCGAATTCCGAATCGGAACCGGCGAGGTAATAACCCGACTCTCTCGATATTGTTCTGGTTCGAGGCCGACAGGAGGTCGGACCCTGTCCTGCCGAGCTGAATGGATAGAGGCTTTGTGGGAAGAAGGACATCGCATAGGAATGTCAGAGAAGCAGTTTAGAGAATGAGAATGATTCTCTGTCACACACACATCAGTTAATATTTGGCGAATGCTCTCTTCGGAAAACTATTCTCTAATTTGGTGGAGGTGCTGATTAGAGAATGGAAGCTATTATCACCAAACATTGGTTAATATTTGGCGAATGCTCTCTTCGGAAAAATATTCTCTAATTTGGTGGAGGTGCTGATCAGAGAATGCGAACGATTCTCTCTCACACATACATTTGTTAATATTTGGCGAGTGCTCTCTCTCTTCTAAAAACTATTCTCGGATTTGGTGGAGGTGCTGATCAGAGAATGAGACCTCTCAAACATACATTAGGTATTATTTGGCGAATGCTCTCTCTTCGGAAAACTTTTCTCTGATTTGGTAGGGGTGCTGATTAAAGAATGAGAACGATTCCCTCTCAAACATACATAAGGTATTATTTGGCGAATGCTCCCTCTTCGGAAAACTATTCTCTAATTTGGTGGAGGTGCTGATCAGAGAATGCGAACGATTCTCTCACACATACATTTGTTAATATTTGGCGAATGCTCTCTCTTCGAAAAACTATTTTCTGATTTGGTGGAGGGCTGATTAGAGAATGAGAACGATTCTCTCTCAAACATACTTTAGTTAATATTTGGCGAATGCGCTCGCTACGGAAAACCGTTCTTTGATTTGGTGGAGGTGCTTCCAGTATATGAACCAGTCCAATCTTTCAGAAAAGTATAAATTTTGCTGAAGTCGACAGTAAAAATAAGGAGCAGACTGGTTGAGATTCCCAAGCAAATGCAAAACTCTTACAGAAGTTACATCAAACATTCCTTGTTGATGAGTAAATCATTCGAAACGTTAAAATGTATCACGAAAAGAAAGAGTCTGTTCTTATTGCATTGACTTGGAGAAGATAGAGCCAAAAATGTACTTCCTCATAATTCAAATAACATATTGTCGGTAGGAAAAAAGTAGGTTTAATTGTGCCAGAAAATGTTGAATTTTTGATTTTTCTCCTTTAAGTCAATGCAGAAAGAATCTTCCATGTAATGAGCTTATGGGTGCTCAACAGTTTCCTGGAATATTTTTCACACAGTGCACCAAAGTGGAAACAATTGCCGTCTATGCGAATCAAGTTCAAGTCTATTTCTGAATGTGATAATTAGATACTTGAAAGTACCTATGCTTCAAAATTTGAAACCTTTTCGAAGAAAACAAAATAGTGACTTCATCGACTCCAGATACCAATCCACTGACTCAAATACGTATTTCTGGATTCAGTAGTATATCTTTGTTTCATGAGAAAATCCTATTAATATTCGATGCTCACCAAAGCTATTTGAGTTGAAAATTAGTATATTAGGCCGAAATTATCCTTTTTAATGACCGAAATTCTTGAGTGGAATTTCTAATTTCGTGAAATAAAAAATTCAATGGGTAAATTGAACATTCCTCAGAGTTTACGAATAATAATTGCCAACAATTAACAGCAAGAAATGTGGAATGATGCTCGTTGGAAGTAACTCTCGCAACTCTTCTCAATATTCATTGTTTCGCCGGGAAAATGCTCCGTGAAATATATATAGGAATCCATCTAGATTCTCGAAGTACGGACAGTGTTTTCATCGTAAAGATTTTCTTTCTGTGTTCGGGAGAAGCAGTCGTTTCCAAACTCCCTCTCCCAATTGTTTGTTCGATTTCACACCTCTCAATTTCTATTTCAAACATATGCCGAGCCGGATAAACATATCCCAGGGAAGAATAAACACATTCCCCGTTCTACCAGAGTGAAAAAACAACAACAAACACACTTCTGCTCGCAGTGTAAAATCTGAATTTCACATTGATATGCTCCTTCAGGAAATGTAGTTCCATTTCGTGTAAATATCGGTCCGAATATAGATCTGATAGAAGCGAGGATTTAATATAATCATTGGCCCATTCATATTTTGTTCAATACTTTATGAAAATATATAGAGAAAATATGAAATACATTTTGTTTTGTGTCCCACCATGAGATACTCGATTTCTGAATATAACAAATTGAGGTAGCTGGGATATGGTTGAATTATTTTGGTAGACATTCATTCCAAAACCTTTGGAATGATATTCACCTCCTCAGGTTGAGCAAATATGTTACATTTATTGGCAACATAAATTGACTAATGAAAATTCCTGAAAAATATTTGTATTTTCATATTAGCGCCATTTTTGCAATGAACACATGTAACTTGAAAATTTTAATAATAAATAATGGAAAATCTCTTAAATCCTACTGAATTGAATAAGCTGGTGGGTACCCCACGTTTCTTTCTGATGAAATTTGACAACTAACAAAAATAATCATAATGGGAGTCTTGTACGAACTCCTCCCATGGTAATGAAACATGTTCTGATAGATAAAGTGCTGGAACAATTACTAAGGAACCGATATATTTTTCTCATTCAAATTTCAATTCCTATCTCTGAAGAAAACTCAAAAATCAATCAATTGATTTTCAATTTAGTGGCTCCACGTGAAGAACAGGGAAGAATATCGATCTAATATGGAAAAATATCTATTACTTCCTTGAAAACCGTCATAGAGGACTTCAAAAATGCGTTGATTTCTATCGAATATTGAATTTTCTACGAGTGATAATTTTCATATTGAAAATTTTCAAAATTGGTGTATATTCAAAAAATCTACAATTCATAACTACATTTTGTTACAAAGACGTCATTCCATGATGATCTGTTGAATTTTCCAGGAATAATGATTTTCATATTGGGAATTTTCAAAATTGGTGTATATTGAGAAAATCTACAATTTATAACTACATTTTGTCACAGAGACAGTCACATCATGATGATCTGTTGAACTTTCCAGGAGTGATGATTTTCATATCGGGAATTTGCAAAATTGGTGTATTTCCAAAAAATTTACAATTTATATTTACATTCCGTTACAAAGACAGCCATTCCATGATGATCTCTTGAATTTTCCAGGAGTGATAATTTCCATATTGGGAATTTTCAAAATTGGTGTATATTCAAAAAATCTACAATTAATAACTACATTTTGTTACAAAGACAGTCATTCCATGATGATCTGTTGAATTTTCCAGGAGTGATAATTTTCATATTGGGAATTTGCGAAATTGGTGTATATTCAGAAAATATACAATTCATATCTACATTTTGTTACAAAGACAGTCACTCTATGATAATCTCTTGAATTTTTCAGGAGTGATAATTTTCATATTGGGAATTTTCCAAATTGGTGTATATTCAAAAAATGTACAATTCATAACTACATTTTGTTACAAAGACAGTCACTCCATGATAATCTCTTGAATTTTCCAGGAGTGATAATTTTCATATTGAGAATTTGCGAAATTGGTGTATATTCAAAAAATTTACAATTCATATCTACATTTTGTTATAAAGACAGTCACTCTATGATAATCTCTTGAATTTTTCAGGAGTGATAATTTTCATATTGGGAATTTTCCAAATTGGTGTATATTCAAAAAATCTACAATTCATAACTACATTTTGTTACAAAGACAGTCATTCCATGATGATCTGTTGAATTTTCCAGGACTGATGATTTTTATATCGGGAATTTGCAAATTGGTGTATATTCAAAAAATTTACAATTCATATCTACATTTTGTAACAAAGTCAGTCATTCCATGATGATCTGTTGAATTTTCCAGGAGTGATAATTTCCAAATTGGAAATTTGCGAAATTGGTGTATATTGAAAAAATGAACAATTCATATCTACATTTTGTTACAAAGACAGTCACTCCATGATAATCTCTTGAAGTTTCTAGGAGTGATGATTTCCATATTGGGAATTTTCAAAATTGGTGTATATTCAAAAAATCTACAATTCATAACTACATTATGTTACAAGGACGTCATTCCATGATGATCTGTTGAATTTCCCAGGAATAATGATTTCCATATCGAGAATTTGCAAAATTGGTGTATATTCAAAAAATCTACAATTCATAACTACATTTTGTTACAAAGACAGTCATTCCATGAAAATCTGTTGAAATTTCCGGGAGTGATAATTTTCATATTGGGTGTTTGCGAAATTGGTGTATATTCAAAAAATCTACAATTCATAACTACATTTTGTTACAAAGACAGTCATTCCATGATGACCTCTCGAATTTTCCAGGAGTGATGATTTTCATATTGGGAATTCGCAAAATTGATGTATATTCAAAAAATGTACAATTCATATTTACATTTCGTTACAAAGACAGCCATTCCATGATAATCTCTTGAATTTTCCAGGAGTGACAATTTTCATATTGGGAATTTTCGAAATTGGTGTAAATTCAAAAAATCTACAATTCATAACTACATTTTGTCACAAAGACAGTCATTCCATGACGATCTGTTGAATTTTCCAGGAGTGATGATTTTCATATTGGGAATTTTTAAAATTGGTGTATATTCAAAAAATCTACAATTCATAACTACATTTTGTTACAAGAACAGCCATTCCATGACGATCTCTTGAGTTTTTCAGGAGTGATAATTTTCATATTGGGAATTTTCAAAATTGGTGTATATTCAAAAAATCTACAATTCATAACTACATTTTGTTGCAAAGACAGTCATTCCATGATGATCTGTTGAAATTTTCAGGAGAGATAATTTTCATATTGGAAATTTGCGAAATTGGTGTATATTGAAAAAATGTACAATTCATATCTACATTTTGTTACAAAGACAGTCGTTCCATGATAACTTCTTGAATTTTCCAGGGGTGATAATTTTCATATTGGGTGTTTGCGAAATTGGTGTTCATTCGAAACTATAAAAGAGTGTCAGAGCGATAAAGCTGAAGGAAGATTCACAGTAAAAAATTATCGATGCAAAATATTAGTGTTTTACACGAATATAATACCATCATTTTATTATTATTTTGTTTCGTTCGAACATCAAAAATAATTGTTTGAAGAAGACAAGACGATGGATGGAGTACGGTACTTGTATATTACGATCCAAAACTGAATGAATACGAATGTCAATCGCGAATCTCCCACTTATGTGATCTGGCTCCGATTTGATTTTCACCGAGCGATTCGCGCTGCAAACAGAATTGAAAAATGGAATGGTGTCAGGAAATGAGGACGATCCAGCGAGAGCAATAGAGCTCTAGACAAAATGCCAATATCCTTTCGTTCAAGATCTCTCTCCTGCCGACTGAGAGGCAAATTTAATATTTGTTATCAATTTCGTTGAAGCCGTTTTCATCAAGGAATATATTGCTTTCGGGATGAATGTCAGCTATCGTTCGCAGAAAATAGAATTTACGGGAAAGGATGGGCAGGTACGTCCTCCAGCGACGCTGTTTCATTTGCACATTTCCGGGCGATTAGTTGGGAGATGAAAAAAGCGAGTCGTTGAATTCCGTTCGAGCGACAGATGTTCGGAAGGAGGGAAGGTCGACGTTGATTGCGGTGGAAAACAAAAAAAATAACGTCCGAAAAAAATTTATTACTCATACATACAGTGTCACACATAAAGTTCGCGACATATGGAAGTTTTTTTTATTAAAAGATATAATGAAAATTTGACTTGGCATGATTCAAATTGTACACAAAACAACTCGATTCATTGAAAGCAATAATTTGACATTAACCAAAACTAAAAAATTTGTTTCAAAAGCCTACTGAGGGAAAATTTTATTTCGATTTGATCAGTACCTACTATTTTCTTCCCGACATGTTGCATTAGTCTTGTAATGTTTAAAATCACGAAATTTTGTATCATGTTTAGTACAAATCGCTAGATCCAAAGTCTTTTGAATAGTTTTGAAACTGTAGATCGATGTTAAGTTTACAGAAAAGTATGATATTTCGGGTTAGTTTGTAACTGAATTATTGGTCAGAAAAATAATCAAACTGGATAAAAATCTATTAAAAAAAGAAATACGAGTGTAATGAGAATGAAGTGGAATTCTTTTATTCGATTACTGACATATTAACGTCCATACATGGAAAAACCGAATCAGTTTGACAATGAAATGAAAAAACTAGATGAACTTTGCAACAACAAAGACGAATTTCTGGAGGTGTATTCATTTCTTTTTCTGGTAACAGGCCAATGCGGGTATTTTCTGGGCAAGATATGACATTGAAGTCTCGTATTCATCAAAATTATGAAATTTGAATCATGTTTCGTTCGAATCGATAGAGCGAAAGATTCGAAAAATTAAAAAAATTGGAAAAAAGTCGAAGTGACACTAAAGAGTCCAAATTTCGAGCAGAGATATAAAATTGGAAACTGAGCACTTTTTCTCTTTGGCATTTTTCTTAATTTCCAAAGAAAAACTGATTTTTTGAGGATTAAAAAAAAAATGTCAAATTTGACAGGTTTAGAGTATCACATGACAAAAGGAAAGAGGCTGTTTTTTACTAATTTTTCAAGCACAAACTAACTGCCAAGCCAAATTTTCATTATATCTATTAATAAAAAAAACTTCCATATGTCGCGAACTTTATGTGTGACACTGTATATGAAAGTTACTTTCGATTTTTTTCTCAATTCAGAACTAACTCACAGTTACTGTCAATGATTCGTTGTTATCACGAGAACTTCACGGAATATTTGCTTATATTTTGTTGCATAATATCAAGTACATTGGTTGCGATGGACAAAATAGTAACAGATTTGTTCCATCTTTCTTCGGTCGGAATTCATTCCACGAAAGTATAAATCTCCAGTTTCTTTTGGGTGCTGAAAGTTTTGGGTGATAATGTTCGACAAGGAAAAAAAATTATATTGCTAGAATATAATACACATTTTCAATGGGATGATATATATCTTCGTTTACCCCAATTCGAACGATTTATTAATATTGGATGGAATATAACAAATTCTGTTTAGAAAACGTTTCTACAAGTTTCTGTGTAATTTTCACTTTTGATATCACAAGAGCTTGAATTATTTCCGGAAACGTCCATACATGGAAAAACCGAATCAGTTTAACAATGAAATGAAAAAACTAGATGAACTTTGCAACAACAAAGACGAATTTCTGGAGGTGTATTCATTTCTTTTTCTGGTAACAGGCCAATGCGGGTATTTTCTGGGCAAGATATGACATCGAAGTCTCGTATTCATCAAAATTATGAAATTTTAATCATGTTTCGTTCGAATCGATAGAGCGAAAGATTCGAAAAATTAAAAAAATTGGAAAAAAGTCGAAGTGACACTAAAGAGTCCAAATTTCGAGCAAAGATATAAAATTGGAAACTGAGCACTTTTTCTCTTTGGCATTTTTCGGAATTTCCAAAGAAAAACTGATTTTTTGAGGATTTAAAAAAAAATGTCAAATTTGACAGGTTTAGAGTATCACATGACAAAAGGAAAGAGGCTGTTTTTTACTAATTTTTCAAGCACAAACTAACTGTCAAGCCAAATTTTCATTATATCTATTAATAAAAAAAACTTCCATATGTCGCGAACTTTATGTGTGACACTGTATATGAAAGTTACTTTCGATTTTTTTCTCAATTCAGAACTAACTCACAGTTACTGTCAATGATTCGTTGTTATCACGAGAACTTCACGGAATATTTGCTTATATTTTGTTGCATAATATCAAGTACATTGGTTGCGATGGACAAAATAGTAACAGATTTGTTCCATCTTTCTTCGGTCGGAATTCATTCCACGAAAGTATAAATCTCCAGTTTCTTTTGGGTGCTGAAAGTTTTGGGTGATAATGTTCGACAAGGAAAAAAAAATTATATTGCTAGAATATAATACACATTTTCAATGGGATGATATATATCTTCGTTTACCCCAATTCGAACGATTTATTAATATTGGATGGAATATAACAAATTCTGTTTAGAAAACGTTTCTACAAGTTTCTGTGTAATTTTCACTTTTGATATCACAAGAGCTTGAATTATTTCCGGAAATTTTCTAGAAGGCACGAATATTTTGAAAATTGATAATTTTTTAAAAATATTCGTGCCCGAAAGAAAATTTCCAGGAAATATTTAATCTTGCGTGGTATTCGGTAAGAAAATTCTACACCATAATTTGGGAAATGAATTTTATTCCAACCTAACATTCCAAATTGATTTCTCTGATTGTCAAAATGGTCAGGGTGTCGCTGTTTTTGACAGTACTGATTTTTAATTTTTGTTCAACCTGTTCTGTCAGAAAGCTCAATAAATACTAGTTCAAAGAAATCATATAGGTACATCCACCATATTTCAATTATCAACTTTAGTTAATCGGAATGCTAAAATTCAGATGGGTACCAGCCCAGTCTATCGCTCTTTGATAATTTCAGTTAAGTAAAGGTGGTAGAAATATATTTTTACATAATATGACGCAATTCCGAAGAAATTCTTATGTAGGTATATCTACCATATTTCGTGAAATGAAAAAAAAATGACCAACTTTAGTTACACCAAATGTCATAACTCAGATGGGTACTAGTTGAGTCTATCATCTTTTCATAATTTCTGCTAGATCACTGAAGTTGGAAGGAATGTATTTTGCATTATTCAAAGTTAAATCTACATCATTTAAGGGTCGAGTGTTAAATTGAATATCGTAATGCCTAGTAGATGGTGAAATCCAATAGAGCATGAATCATTTCCGAAATTCTTGGCAGTATCGGCCTTCAATTTGTGAAATTTCAAAAATCTAAAGAGAATGTTAATTTGTATCTCCTTTTCCTTGATTCACGCGGTGTAATTTTAACATTACATGGCTTTTCTTCTGTGTGAATCTGTATGTATAAAAAAAATGTTTACAGTGACTTTCCGAAAAGGAAAATTCTCGCTTATCAATTCTGCGGTTAGGTACGAATCTTTTCATTCGAATCGTATTGTTGCCATAGCAATATGTCTGAATGCAAGTATACCATTGGCTCGACTTTACAGGCATGAAATTTTCACTATAATATACGCTACACGCGTTTTGCTATACAATTGCTCCTTCGAGTAAAAATAATTACTCTCAAATGATCCATGTACCTAGATATAGGTTGGTCCGACCAAATTTTATTTTGGGTCATACCATCTGAAGTATAATTCAGTGGTCCTAGTTATAAGAAGTTGAAAATTTATTGGATAAAAATTGGTATAGGTTTAACATCCGGAAAAGAACCCACTGAAAAGAGGCTTAATTTATGAAAAAATCATCGAACCAACTTGGATAATACAGGGGAAAGATGACAGACAAAAAAGAATTGATATCAAAGAACCTCCATTCCAAAAAAATACTTTGTTTCGACTCTTCCATCTACCTTTTCTCTAAATGGAATAGTTTTATATTAAGGTTACTTCGATGCCCCTTACTGTCTTACGTTCATCCAAGCCAAACCCTTCGGATCTCCGAACACACGAAATAATTTTCCTTCTAGAGTTTTTCCTTCGAGAAAGACCCGTCACTCGACACAAACTTTCGCTATCCAACTTCTGAACGGTATTATTGCATTATACGAAGTGTATCACGTTTACGGATGTTCCGACAACTGTCTCCTCCCTAAAATAAACATGCAATTCGAACTGTTGAAACTTTTCGAAACTTCCTTCCATATGGATATTGACTCGGCAGATAAATTTAATCGCCAAGAAAATCCGACGTCGGTAATGTATCCGTGAAAATTTGCTTTCCCCCGAGATGATTGCTCGAACTCGGAAAGATAAATAGTGTCGAAAAGTTGAATTATTTCGCTCGGAGAAAGTACTCGTTCCTTTCTGGAATAATATTATCACTTGTGGATACATTCGAGCCACTCTCCGGAATAATATCAGTAGTGTCGATATATTGGATGTGAAATTCGGTTGCAAGGACAGTGGAAATTTGTGTTTTGACAGGATCCCTGAGACGGTACCAACTGCCGACACTCGACGATGATTTGTTTTTTCAGATCCTTGCTGAAATATTGAAACGTTTCTTGACATTGAACTGTTTATTTATAGTTGATTTCTATTTTGAGCGCATGACAAATACGTTTTTTGAAAGACGTTGAGTGTCAAAACCGATCTCGCACTTCTGATCTTTCAAACTTCATTCTAATTGAAATATATTTCAATTCAGTATTCTAAAAGTTCATCAACCTTTCGTGTGATTTGATGATGTTTCTCATCTTATCTGTAGTCCAACTAGCTTCGATGTCTTGGCATATCAATTGAAAAGAATGAACTGACATCATTATAGAGCAAGAGCCCGCGTCCGCCAGACCTTCGTTATTTTATAAAAGCTGAAAGTTTCTCTGCGTATTCCCCTAACACAGGTGAGAACGATCAGCGACTAAGAAGTTAGGATGATAGTTACTTCTTCAGATACTAGGTAGCAAAGGCGTATAAAATAGTACCTTACTTTCGTCAAAGTATAAAAGCTCAGCTTTTTCATATCTTCTTCGGAATGATATTAGAAATCACATCATCCATTGCCAGACACTTACTTTGGTTTCAACCCTCTGCCAGACACCCCTCAACTTCATTAAATCATAATTATACTTACGTTTGACAGTATTTGAAGGGTTTTGGTGACGCCATCTTGCCTATAATGTCGATATTTCTGTTTACTTGTCAATGTAAGAGAAATTTATCTTTTCTGAAGGGTAAAGTAGGTGCAGATATCTATTTGTCAGTTTGATAAAATGGTTTGACTGAAATATTGGCAGAAAGATGATGAAGCTTCACAGGAGTGTTAACAATAGAAGTTTATACGGAAAATAATAGTTCAATCCTGAAAGTACTTATAAAAATATGAATGATCTAAGATATTGATGAAATTATTTCACATCTGTTGCTGAATTGCTTGCCATCTTTTGACGTTATGTATAAGTAATCAAGAAAATGTGCGCTTGAAGCTACGACATCCGTAAGAAATATATAAGAAAACACATGACTTGGATAAGAATCTTTGCTGTCTGTTTCCTGGCCAAGCAACCAAGATCCAAACTCCACAGTCGCTGATTGTTTTCACCTTTGTTGGGGACACGCGCAGATGAACTTTCAGTTAAAATAACGATCGCCGGCTCTTAGGCTATTATATATTGTGTAAGTTATCGACTTCATCATCTTCTAAACATGAACAGTCAAAACCCTCAGATTACCTTGACCTGTTTTGTTACTTCATTTCTGTGACAATTGAAATATCAGCGTCGAAATTCCCATTCATTTAACAAAAGGTTATCTCTTTGCGAGGACATAAACTTTCACATATAATTTAACCATATAAACTGGCTCTCACATCAAATTTACTCGAATCTCCTGTGCCAATTTTCTCACGATTTCCCATAATAACATCGGGCTTGTTTGGTTTAATGTTCATCCTCTCAAAAGTTCCCTGTATTATTGAAATTCAAATGACCCTCGTTGCTTTGTACGATACGATTACAGGATATAGGAATATAAAACAATCTCCAAATTAGCAAACTTGCACGGTTGCGTGCTAAGCATTTCACCTAAGTACGGTGATTGATCACTCTCCAGAAACGGTCCCCGAACATTTCTGAGGATACAGCACGTCTCCTTCTAGACAATCCTGCTGGTTGGCAATATATTGTAAGTTTTTGGTGTTTTTTGTATTTCTCGTTAGCTATTCAATGTCAGTTCATGTTCGAGCATATTTTCCATTTTTTTTATAATAAATATTCAATTGAGTTTTCAAATGAGTTCTTTCATTATTTTGGACGAATAAAAGTTGGGTGAAACACCGAAAAATCCTCTCGTAATGAGCCAAGTGAGTATCGAGTTGCGACAATACTTCTATACAAAATCGTTATTAGGATGAGATATTTTTCAACATCATTTTGACTATATCATTTTCATTCAGTGTAGTTGATTTCAATTGATAATATTGTCTGCTTTCATCCCATTCATATCTCAAATGGGCATACTTCGATCTGTTCTAACAGAGAAATTTGTTTGTATTGAGCCGTATCGATAACTATTCAGAGACCATCTATCTCAATAATAATGTTCTTGCAAATGCACCCGATTTCATGTTTTCATCGGGAGAATTTCATTTCCGTGCTCCGGTTAAACTGCTTAATGGAAAGCAAACCAGTGCCTCCAATGGGAAATAAACTCCTTTTCTCATGAGTTTTCAGTGGCATTTCCAGCGGTTTTATTTATTGTTTTCTCAAGAAGTTTCCACTTTATTAAATAGGAAAGTCGTGTTTTCCCCATCTCATTTGAATAAGATTTTAAATTCTGCAGTAGGAGTCGATGTTGTTGTTGTTGTTTTGGTTTAACCGAAATAATATGCAAATTGTTCGGTGTACTACAAAAGTTTCGTTAGAGAGTGGTATCAGAAGTGAGTCGATAATTAAATAGATGATGAGGCGACACTAACATACGTAAATTGAGCGAAATGCAGTCCCATTGTGATGAACGGGAAATGTTTTCTAGCGTTGAATAACGTTTTTAATAACACGCCGGTTCAACGGGCCATGACAAAAAGTATCCATCAGACCGACGACAACGTGAAAAATATCTTTATGGTACGGTCGGTGGGTATACGTTAATTATGCTGTCAGAAAAATTGATAAAACACATTCGTTACATCTATTTTTCACTCTGATATGATCAGTTCCTGACTGAAAGCGTTTTATAATAGATTCATTCCATAAGAGCTGAGATCATTCGTTCATACAAACTTGGATATCTGTCACGACTAAACAATACACGCATTTTCATTCATTTCTAACAATGAATCGATGGAAATGCTGATTTGAAGCGTGGAGTCCAAATTTTTTTTCGAATGAAGTTTACATTTAATTTCGACGCCACGTTACTATACGGGAAAACCTGATGTGATATTCATCTCAGAAAATGACCGTTGCTTGAATATATATTTTAGATTCTAATGGAAGCTTCAACTGAGCCCTGTGCAGATGAATCTGGAAATTCAGTGCTCCTATTCATTATAGAATATTCAAGAACAACTCATTGATACAGACAAGATGAATAAAAACCCCGGTGCGTTGACCGATAGGCTTTTGTTTAGCCAATTCCTCTCGACCTGAGAAATCGAAGAGTAAACTTACATTTTTTGACGGTAGGTGGTGTTGAGGTGGAGAAACAAATGCGATTTTCTAAGGGTACGTTTTCATTGAGGCGGCAGCTTACGAGTGATTTTCGATACCAGCGGTCTCATTGGATAAACTCTTGCGGGATCTTTCGCTCACCAATAGAATTATCAGTATACAAAATACGTAAGGTCAAGTTCTCCTAATAAAAAGCTTTTAATTTTTTTAAATGTTTGACGGTTCGATTCGATTTTGAATGCATTCGAAAGTTCCTTTAATATTCGAAATCTTGTACCTAGTTCTTGTTTCTTTTCACGTTTTTCTTGTTTATATTCTTTTTAGGTGTTTATCGTTGCTGTTCTTGTATTTGTTTGATTTTTTAGTGATAGTTAGATTTATTATGAACCGATTAACAGAGCTCAAAATAAAACGCTCGTGTAACGTGTAGGTATTATTTATCCCTCATGCCATCGGCTCGTAATCACATTAAAATTGCACTTTTTCAACACTATGAAAAAAAGTACTTACCTATTTTCAGTTCCTCAGAAAGTAGAAAGATGAGATATCAATACTTTCCAGTTTCACTCACAATTATTGTTTCGAAAGATTTAAAATCACATCACAATCACTGAGTTTTTGATTTATTTTTCATCAAATTGAAAGCAGAAGGAATACCTAATAATAAGTCAAAATGTGATTACATAATTTCTAGCATTTCGCGAGAAAGCAAGAAATTTCATGCAAAACATGAGACCATGAAATAAACATAACCTATAGATGATCGAATGGCCGTCGAGCAGACGGATATCATGGCTTCACAGAATAAATTAAAATCACGTAAGGTGCGCCTCTGCTGGCAAACTCTCGAAGGCATCTCTTCAGTTTAAATTGATCAAAATCAAGATAGCGAAAAGTCGAGAAAATTTGCTTACAATCTATTAGTATAAGTCAACACACCAGGGTTTTTATTCATCTTGGATACAGAGCACTATGGGTAGAGAAGATGGTGAAGATCAGCAATTATGGGTTTTATTGCCAGCGACAGATACCATAAAATACATTATTGAATAACAAAATCTACTAACAGAAGGCAAAGGCAGAGTTCGTGCTTCTTCGACTAAACAGAGAGAGTCGAAAAACAGTGTTCTTTCTCGAGTCTATATGTTGAAATGTCTTAACATTTCCATGTTACTATGCTTATCGTTGGTATGTGACTATGAAAATTCTAACATATGGTAGGGCGTAGGACCAGTATGACTATCGTAATTGAAAAACAGTTGAATGTGTTATAAAGTTTACAAAACCATCACGTCTTTCACTATGCAATAGTTTTTTCAGGCGTGTTCTAGTACCAACAATAGTATCACTATTTTGCAAATCGTGAATGATTCTCCCATTAGTTGTCTTACATTGGGAGAGACTTATTTTATGGTGAAAGTATTTTTTTGAGGGTTCTTGACCTACCACAAAATTAAAAAAAATTAGCATTAATACATTAATACCTTAGCATTAATAATTACAAGTGCAGAACGGCACATTTTTAATCTACCCCGATAAACTGCTGGGTCAGTTCAAAAACAATTCCTTCTGAACGGATCACGTTCAATTAGTTAACAATTTCTAGTATATCTCAAATTTTCCAAAAAAAAAATAAAATAAATAATATTTATCAAAATACTTATCTTTGACGTGTCGGAAATGAAATCCGCTTCCGTTTTCAAAACTGTTTTACAATTATTTCCTCATAGGATTCGTTTTTTTGTGGATTTGAGATTCGACTAATGTCTTTCGAAAGTGGGAGCTAGGCGCGATCTATATCAAGAGAACTATTTGAAATGAAAGTATCCGCAGATAGCATGATCAAAGCAGATTCCTTTAATTTTCGTTTCCTGCCATTGCTTTCTTTCGTCATAATTTTAGTGTCATTCCATTCTACTGTGTGAACAGTAAGATTAGGTTTTGGTAATTTTGAACCAACAATCTGTCTGTTCTTGATGTACATCTTGTGTTCACTCTTTCGTGCTTCCAGAAGTCTGGATGTTTCACCTATATATTTTTGACCGCACGAAAAGGGATTCGATGAATACAATGATAATCTGTTCTTCTGCACTTGTTCGGATAGTGGTAGGTTGTGAACCCAAAAAAAAGTGAAAAATAAATTCTTCATTTTGAGTACGACCCTGAATCAAATTTTCTGAGAGAGAAATGTCTATTACATTCCATCTCATTGAATCGGTATTCAAAATGGATAGTGATAGACATGGTTTGAGATTCGGAGTATCTTGGAAAATTGGTTATCCGTCAAAATTATAAAGGAACACCATTTTTGTTGAGATCCTTTTTCAAAGTGGCCCATCATATAGATTCCATCCATCATATGAGTAGAAAGAACATCACAGAAGTGACATATCCTAATTCTGAGCTTCATTGAGTATCCAAAAAGAAATCTGATTTATTAAAATAACGGTCTTGAAATAAAATATTCCATTTCTCAATAATATATCATTCACGAAAAGTTATAGACAATCTTTCCGTATCATATATAGTTTCGGTTATACGATCATAGATAATAAGCTATTTCTATTCCGGAAACAGGGGTCATTCTCATTCTCCATCTCATATTTACTGCAATCCACCCTCCGGGATAGTTCAATCAAGAGATATATTTAATTGGAAGAGAATATACGATTCCCTTGCCAGAATCGACGTTTCATTTCGTCTATTCCGAAGCATCTCCTTCGCGTCATCGGATTTATTTATACAGATAGGAACTTCAACGGAAGGATATTGAGTTCTGAATAGGAAACCCGCAAAACCCACCACTGGCTATTTCGGTCGTGATCGAAGACTGAATGGGAGCCGTCTTGATTGGTTTTTGACCTAAGCCGTGTATGGTCGTCTCCGAAAGAGTCTAGATTACGAAGTCCCTCTATTCGCAAATTTTTATCAGTCCCGAACCTTCGTGTCAGCAAATCAGCATATAAAAATGAATTCCATGGGGTTGAATGGCCAATCGAGAGAATTTTCGTTGAGTAGGAGTGGGATAACGATTGAAATTCTGTATGGAAAATGCACCATTGTTTGTTCATTTGCATTTTTATTGTTTCATCATTCCAATTCACGTCATTCTACTTCCTCTCAGGTTTTCTTGGTTTTCGAAAGTCTCGTTGGATACCTATGCTGAAGGGTAAGTACTTTTTGGACTGAGAATCAGATCATTTTTGCGCAAATTGATGAACAAGTATCGCATGGTCTAGGTACTCTTGATTGTGTGAGAACTCGAACAATTCCTCAATATATTTTGTGATATCTTGTTCGAGAGCTTGCTTATGATATCTACCACAAGGATTGTTGAATGATTTGCACCCCAGGCCTAGGCCAGTAGATATAGACATGATTTTTCTAAAATTCAACAATAATCACGAAAGTTTTGAAACTTTAGTAGAATTGAAAAGTACGTTCAAATGATATTGAGTCTGATTTTGCCACCTTTTTTTCTGAACGGTACATGTTGAAAATCAGGATTTTGTGAATATTCGTGTTATTTGTACGGAGGTATTTGCAAAAGTTCTGCAAACTTTTGAAGTATTGCGAAATAGCAGTTCACATCTGCTGATGAATTCGCAACCATTTGAACAAATCGGAATGTTTCGTTTTATTAAAAAAAATTGGTAATAATACTAATGTTTCCATAAAATTCCATAAGTTCTGCGAACTTGCATGAATAATCGAAATAATGTTCTTAAAGAGTACTTCAATTTGCAACCTCTTGCGTTAAACAGAAAATATATTTTTGCATTTAGTTGTTTGATGTCATCAAAACAAGTTTTGAAATTCTTACAAAAGTTTTAAATACGGGTTGCAAATGAAGAAGTTCTCACATATAAGGTTTTCATTGATTTGGAACCAAGTCTACAATACGGAAATGAGAGTATTTGATAAAAAAAAAATTATCAATCCTAAAAATACCTACTAACAGAGGAATTCAGATCCAATAAACTAGTACAATATGTAATAGGCATAACCCGAATGATAATCAAGTATGCAGCTGAACAACTGTGATGTACGTCCCTTCCTGGGGTTGTGAAAATGCGATTGGTATTTCTTGAATAATCAAGGTTCCGTTTTAGGTTGCAAAGTTTCATATTCACTGAGACCGATTTTATCTTCATTCGCAACTACGTATAAAAACTTTTGTAATTACATCAATACTTTATGTACTGGACATGTCGGCTTTGAGGGAACAAGTTACGGAAATTGAATCTCATTTTTACGATTGAATTTTTTCATAAGGTACGGAGGATTCGATATTATTGTAGCCGGAAATCTTAACCAGTTTTCCTCAACAGATATTCGGCTGGTAGTATAACGGAACTATGATATTCCCTTAGAGGGAGTAAAATTGTGTTTTCGGTAATGGGGAATGATCTACACGTTCAGATGGACTAGCCGATATCTCTTGTACAGTGCTGCCACATTCCTTTTTTTTATATGCAGATTCACACGAATTCACCGCGTGAATCAAGGGGCAGGGAATTCGAATTAACATTCACTTTGAATTTCTGAAGTTTGTAAGACTCAGGGAAAACCTCTTTTGGCAAGGAGTTCCGAAGCTCAGCTGTTCTATTGACAAAAGATCCCTGAGCAAGAGAGGTTCGACAGGTTTCCAAATTCACCACAAAGGGGTGGGAATTCTGTACTCGTCGAGTCATCCGTGTGGATATTTCCAAGGGAGGAACGATTGATAAAAATTCGGAGGAGCATCGACCGTGAAAGTATCTATAGAAGAGAGACAAGTCTCCGACCCTTCTACGATGTTCCAATGAAGTGAGCGAGTCTGTGAGCGAAGAATGATCAACAAGACGAATTGCCTTTCTCTGAATAGAATCGAGAAGCCTCAATGAATGTTTTGATGCCGAACTCCACACGTGAGAACTGTATTCCATGACAGGTCGTATCTGAGCCTTGTAGATCATTAGAAGAATAGAAAACCAAGTTTCTGGGGAGCACTTTAGCGATCGATCTCACATGGTTTCCCCATGAGAGATTATCACTGATCGTTATTCCTAGCTCTTAGGACACTCGCAGAAAAAGTGTGACCTCCATTGAACTTGGGTGAAGGATATCCAGACCGTAAAGGCTCTGTACAGTTGCCAAAGGAAAGGAATTCGGTTCCAATAGCCTTTTCATTTTCCTTTTCAAGACAATAGGGAACCATTTTGTTGCATGTCATTTCGATTTACCGTGCTGATATGAAAATGCAAATTCGAATACAAAGTCGACTTTTTTGTTTCCGTTTCCTTGCCTCCTTGCCCTCTTCCTCCCTCTACGTTCGTACCGTGGAAGAACGGCAGCGAATCGGAAAAGTATCACAAATCAAACGAGAAAATTCGTGCACATGATTTTTGCGGAATGGCCTTTTTTACGAGCTTTCCGGCTAAACCGGTCCTCTTCGAAGCCAAATGTTCTGTTATGCATTTAAATAGTACTTGATTGTGATACGGTGGGCACGGTGGACAGGGGTGAGTGAGTGGGTTTGTAGGTTTAGTCCGTACGGAATAATAATCTGTTGCACGTCACTTCATAGAATATATAAGAGTTGAACCTTCCTGAAAAATGCTGAAACGGTTGGACATGCACATTTAAGAGTATGTGGCAACTTTAATTAGATATTTTGAAAGTAAACGGAACTCAACTGAGATATTAGTTGACGGCATCAAGCAGATACAAAGCAAAACAAGATTGGAAACTTTTGGTGACAAAGCAACATACTCAAACTAATGCTGTTTCAATTTCTGATAACAGTAGAAAAGTAATTTTGATATGGTCGATTCTAATCACTCTGGAAAAATATTGGTCTCCTTTTGCTGTTGAATAAAATATCAAGTAGTAGCCTCATCCTGATTTGTTTCTTTTCACTTATTATTGACAAGTTTTCAAAGATGAGGTACATTTTATTTTCGTTCCTGATTACCCTGAGTGATTTTCTGAATGGGAAATGCACAAAAACCATAATCAGAAATGACATAATGAATATCTTTCTTTTCAATTCTCATTCACATCGAAATGATGATGATGATGATGTTTGAGAAGATATTGTGTTCTTTAATAAGTTCAAACATTTGAAAGAAAAATTATTTTTTAGTTTTTGATTTGAATCGATATTCGAGTTATAATTTTTTCAGTGAACGATGAGCTTTTAATCGATGATTGAAACATGGTTGACTTACGTTCTGTTTGAAGAATCGTTTGGACTCACCTGGAACAGAAAAAAATGTTGAGTCGATCAGAATTACCCAGGAAAAATTATTCAATTCTTTCTTCGAATTCAATGGTATCTCATTAATTCTAGCGTTAAGGAAAAATATCCATAGAGAGTTCCTGCCTAGGCAGTAAATGTGACAATTTCCATAGTAGATTTGCTATTATTATTTGATGATTCGCATTTTTTTAATCTGAAGAAAGATATCACGTGCAATTTGGATTATAGTATACTCGATAATTATCAGACAAACAAGTTTGGATAGGCAACAGGTGACTTGTGAAACCCAAAAGGTATTTCGAAACACTCCTATGGCGGTTGTTGATCCCAACTTTTCAATAAACGTAGATGGGTTAGAGAAAACTGTAGAAACTACGAATGAAGAATACTGTATTATCGACTAGCTAATGACGGATTTTCCATACTTGAAGCGTGCGATAGAAATCAATCGACAATAACAATTTATCTTACCAAATTACAACAAATCTCCTGTGCGTGAGAGAGTTTGGTAATATTCGGTTGCAGTGAGCATCTGAATTTCGAAAGTAAACAAATATGTTGAAATCTCAACAATAACAATGAGGGCGGCAACATTGCGAATAAATCAGTATTGACTGTGATTGAACTATGACATCCCAACTAATTGGTGACGAATTGAAGACAGCTGAATTTTCTGATAAAAAGAAGGGCAAATTTTGTTTGTTTTTCGAAACAAATATTTGAAAAATGGTGAAGTTCTACAAAAAAATGGACCTGTATCTCTGAAAATAGAGGTGACCACCGAACATTTCATTTTAATTTTTTGTAGACGAGACCAAATTACGTAAGTTTCACATATTTTTTTTTCAAGTAAACAGTGCAAAAGAAGTTTTCACTCACCGGGAATTCTGAGAGAAATGAGAGCGTTATGTCAGTCTTCTTCGAAGAGTGGAAGCGTGAGTTCCACAGAAAGCAATACTTTGAACACAAAATATAGGTTGAAAATTCGATTCCGAAGCTATTTTCTTACTTTGGTGGTTTCATTCACTCGATACAAGTATATGAAATCACTTGGTTGTTCTTGAAATGACTATTATCTTTGGCGCACTTTTAGGAAGGCGACTGTTACATTTTTAAATTCATTTTGTGTTCTGTGGTGGACCGTAACAATGATAAGCCTGAAAATTAGTCACAAAACGGTATAACGTTTGAAGAAAATAGTTATTTATGATATATGTTTTCAAACAAAATAAAATCACTTTTAGCAGGTATATCATACAATATTTTTTTCTACAAACACCTTCAAAAGTCCAAATTAACGCATACCTATTTTACATTAATCCATTGATTGAAATGATAGCCTCGAGATTAGCAGTTTTGAATCCAATTTCATCTAATCTATTCATGAAACAAGTTGCCGAAGTAATCAAAAACAGAATTTGTTGATTTGTCTTTGTCGACAACTAACGTCAATAAATCACGAATTATTATTTCTTGTTTCTTCGTTCCTCGATGGAAAGTGATCCAGAAAATGAATTTCTACCGCCGGAAATTGAAGAAGCTGCCAATGAAGCTGCTTTTGAATTATTGCCTAGTGAGTCGAAGCGACAGCAGGAGTTTTCATTCGATCGTTTCTTGAAATGGTGTGATCAGAAAAATGTTAAATCACTTTTAGCACTAGTGCTAAAAATGATTTACTTTCAATACCAGTGACATAAAATGACATCTTAGACATGAGTCAAAAATTATAATTTTTTTCTGACGATTGTAAAAATTAATTGGGTTTCCCATAGGGTCTCATAGAAAAGAAAAGGAGGAGATAGAAAATGAAAAAAACTTGCTTATGATATTCCAGAGGACATGACAGAAACAATATCAGAACATAGACTGACAATAAAAAACTTGAGATTAGTCAGGCAACTTAATAATTGTGTATTCACAGTTTACACAACAATAATGTCCATTCAACAGTTATATTATAAATTACAAGTATTTATTACAAAAATCATTACATTGGAGCAACGATTCTGGCCGACGCAATCAAATATATATATATATATATATATATTCATTAAAAGTCGATTGCAAGTACCCCTCTAGAGACTGTCAGCTGTCAGGTTGCTGTTAAGGTGAATTCATATTGTAGCGTATATTCTGATATTCACGTATTCTTTGATAAAATAGGTGGTCGTATGAAGAATAATGTACATTATTTGTGCAAAAGTGATTTTTCACACACGTGGGATTGTCTCTTTCCGCACTAGTAATGTAATATACTAGTTGCCATCGCAAGAAAATTTCCATAACGAGAGTGTTTATCTTCTCTTTGGTATGCCAACCGATTGCACGAATCACTTTTCGAACCCATAAGAGACCGGTGACTGATTTATCGTCGCTTCCGCGATCCTCTCAGACAGCAATGGCGTTTTTCGTTTCCGATCGAGATCGGGCCGGTCATGTCGGGTAACAAGGCCCGAGGGGGCGTTCAGAGTGTTCGCGTGTCGCAGTGCGTTTCCAATTCGCCGGAATTTATGTGCAATATCTTCTTCATTCATATTGAATTACGGACACATAAATTGGACGAGCCGATATCTCTCTCTCCTTCTCTCTCTCCGGCCCGTTCGGACCGTGTGGCTTTTTAATAATGTACCCCGATCGGGAGAGGAACTGAGACGATCGGTAGGGGCGAGGGGCTAGGGAGGAGGGAAAATTCCAAACAAGGGAATTGCTTTATTAATTTTTTGCCCGATTCAGCATTCTTGGTTACTTAACGGTATTTGCTGTCTAAACGGTAAGTCTTTTTTATTTACAACCATATATGTGATGCTGTCATTACTAACGTCATTGAAGGTTCCCAACTAACATTTTTGGACAGTTATTCCACATGCCGGGGAGAAATGTCTAAAAAAAGGATAATACTGGTAGTACAGGCCTTGAATATTTAACTTCTGAGTATAAATAATTCATAAGTAGCAACCTTGGTTAATTACAGGAAAGTAATCACCAGTAAATCCGCTTCAAATTTCATAAGCCACTTTAGAGCAAGAAACATGTGAGAAATTACCTATTTTCTCCTTCAACAATTACCCAACCATCGCAAGGATTGGGGCGGTTTGAATTCTGGTATTATTTAGGGTATAATTCACGAAGCAAATGTCATCATAACCCAATGAATGTTTTGGTATTCTCTCTTGGTGAATATACCGTGCTGGGTAATCGCACGTTAAAAGGTAAGGCCTCGTTGATCCATTGCTCGCACAAGTTTCGACTTCTGAGGGTTGACGTTCGTCAGCTGGTTAACGGAAACGAACAATTTTAGAACAGTTTACCTAAATGTGACTAGATATAAGTCGTTACGGTCAGGGAATATAAAGGTTATTTAACAGGTCTAATAGTTCAATTATTAACTTGATTTCATACCGTAAGAAGAAGAATATTGACTTATAGGTACATTTCAAAAATTACGCCATATTTAATTAGAATATCTGTTTCACCCATCAATAAATATCGATAATATATTGAATTTTAGTTTATTCTGACGATTTATTTCTAAATAATGGCTGCATGTGACATTTTAAAACCATAACTTTGCTAAAAGAGTGTTTTTTAGAGAAAAAATTTGAACATGTGCACTCAATCTGAATTATTTTTGCATTAAATCGCATATTCAAAGAGGCTCGTGAATTTTATGAAGGTAAGAACCATAATTTTACAGAAAATTTCGCGCCTCAAGGAGAATATTGTTGAGGAGAGAGCATGTAGCTACCGTATGACAATAATTTTTATATTCCCATAATTATTGTTATTAGGTCTTTATTTAGCAAAAAAATACTAATTCACAAAAATACAGAGTATACACGTATACCTATAAAATTGTACAAAATGTAGAACACTTATAAAATCAATCAAAACGTAACAAGTAACAAGCACATTTTAAAATAAACCCAGTTTTCACTACATACAAGTTGTAAGAATCAGAACATTCAACTACTTCGTCCATGGCATTGGTCCAGTAGACTCTTTTTCAACTTTACTTTGAATGTCAGCATTTTATGTAGACCATAGCTGATTCGTTGTGGCAACCAAATTATGAGAAGTTGAGATAGAGATAATATGTATATATGTATGCTATTCATATAAAAAATCCTCTCTTTGTTTACTCATTCGTCCAAGGGAATAATTGGTAACAGAAAGGTTGATTTGAGCTTGATATTTACTTATTTCTGACCAATTTCATGTCAAAATTACTTATTTTTACCCTCAACCTAGTAAACTAAATGTCCAAATATTTCAAATTTCGACGTCCAAATTACTTCGAATTATTTCCCCACATTGGTGATTACAAGGTAAAAATTACGTAATCTAGTCTTCTTTCAGAAAGGTCGCCGACCTGATCGAAGGTAAGACTAACGTAATTTTAACTGAAAATGTTAGTTGGGTTGGGAAGTGTCACATTACACACCTCTACTTCCCGCCCTCATTTCATCTATTCTAGACTTTATCTGTCATATATTGACTTTATCTGACATTTATTTATATTGGTGACAATTGTATACCGCGTAGTCACGGTCACAATATATCTCCTTGATTATTCTGAGAAAATCATGTTCTTGGTAATTTGTCGTTAAATGTAATATTTTAGATATGTTCAAAACGAAACAGAGATTTATTAATTTTAATCGAAATATGATGGTTGTAAATAAAAGAGTGTACAAACCTCGTTGGGAAGTTTCATTCCTGTCTCGAGACGCTTTGCGTCTTGGTTAACTAACTGATCTCACGACAGCAATGAATCACTTCCCACATCGGTGTGTAATATACTATTACTGGTGGTAGAGGGTGTCGGTGAATAATTCACTTGAATGAGATATGGAATATTTGTCATACATTGTTAATGAAGACTTTTTGACAAGAAAGTGATCTCTTGAACTAGTCTGAAACCAATAACAGAATGTCTACCATGTATGGGTGAACGTCTGTGTGAAGACCCTGGAAAACAAACACATTTTATAATTCGAGTAAGGGTAGAACTGTACCGAAGGAGAGGAATTGAATTGTCATTTACCGTAGTTTGAAGTGAATTTCCATAATTTTTTTCTCAATTCTTTGAAACACCTTACCTTACCTATCACGAAATTTTTTTTTCATAGATATATGTCACAGATACAGCTGCGTTGTTGATCTGCCAAAAAAAAGGCAACCAATCATGTTCGATATTTGGAAGGTCGTCCGTTTGTTTCAGAAAGATACGATGCTACGTTTCGCATTTTTTCGTCATGACGATTCTCCAAAAGGTTCACAAGGAATAAATTAAATTGAATTTCGATTTAAAAATTTCTTAAAAATATCAATGAATTTGGATCACTCATACTGATTTAGAAATTGTTCTAAAATTGTTCGTTTCCGTTAACCAGCTGACGAACGTCAACCCTCAGAAGTCGAAACTTGTGCGAGCAATGGATCAACGAGGCCTTACCTTTTAACGTGCGATTACCCAGCACGGAAATTTAGAAACAACATTTCCAAATTATGGTATCTAGGATAATGTGAGATACAAGTCTTGTTGTACGAATTCTATGACATCAGGAATAACTTATATTTTCCTATTCAATTATAACTTCAAATACTGGAAGTATTAGTTGATGAAGTTGATGAATTTCCATTAGCATTCCTAGACATATAATTTCCACCTGAATGATCATGCTTTGAGAAAGATCCACGAACTGTTTTTGCAAGACTTGAATATGACCACTGAAGGTGTATTTATGGAGATAGGGTGAATGGATCTCCTAGGGATCTTCCGATGTCGGGTGGACTCAAATTCATGGTAATTGGTCCAAGGTGACGTTTCGACGCCTAATGTTTCGGCAGACACCTACCGGTGAAGGGTCAAATAGATTTCTGATCTCCTTTTTCATAAATATTCATTCTTGACGTATTTCGAAATTTTCAGACTGTAGAATCAACATACAATCTGTTGATAACACAAATGATGAATATTCCATCACCGGTATTTTCATCTAAACAAGATACGATAAATGAAAAAATAATCGAATTGATTTGAACACAATTTCCCAATAAGATATTGGGAAGGATTGGGTTATGCACGGTTGCCTGAAAAACAAAAGTGTCTGAACTGATATTGCTTCAAAACCATGATACCATAATTGAAACTTTTCCTAGAAATCAATGACCCCAACTGATATTATTACACTTGACACGCATTTCGCTAACAAGGTTAGCATCTTCAGGGGAAGAAAATTGATATTGTATCAATCTCAATAAACTTGATATTGACCAATTTCAAAAAAATTGATATTGTATCAATTTTCTTCTTCTGAAGATGCTCACCTTGTTAGCGAAACGCGCGTCGAGTCCAAACATCTCAGTTTGGTGTTAGGGTAATTGATCTCTAAGAAAACTTTCAACTTTTACACCAAAGATTCCAATCTCATTTTTTATTCATGATACGTTCAAGGATATAAGGATTTGTTCTATATATTACGATTATATGTAACCGTTCATTTCAAAAGTGTCTTAGAAAGTGGGTATATAGTGGGATTTGGAGAATATAGAAAATTCATATATAGGTCGCAGTATTATCGAATGCTGAGGAGAAAAAAGCCCTTCCATTATTTTCGGGGTCGAATGTTTGGATTTGGATACGACCGTCGTCAGTTTGGGGTTGCCTGCGCCCTGACAATTCAATATACCGAAGTTCGGGGGTAAGTCGGTAGCAGCTGTAGTGAATTTGGGTGCGTGCGAATTTGAAACCTGACACGCACGGTGAAAAAGTTTCGAAATTATTTCAGATTGTGCGAGAAGTAATCGTGGAGAAAACAGTGGTTGGAAAATGGTGGTTACGTTCCCAATATGTTATTGGGTTTTCAAATATAACCAACGGATTTCGTTGAGGATTCAGATCCGGAAATAAGTTTTATCTACGAAAAAATGCCCTGAATTCGTCATGAAGATTGTTATTTCGAAAATCCGAAAGCGAGCTCTTGAGTTCGATGAGATATATTTTCCTTTTTGTACTTGAGTGTGAGGTTAAGTCCTAATATCGGATTTCCTGCCTATTTGTGAAGATAGAAATATCGAAATAAATGAAATATTATGAAAAAATTTTGAAATCAAGTTTCAAGTGTGAGTACACCCAACTTCATTATTGACTCTATCAAAACCTGTTGATGAGAACGAAAAGATGAAAATACAAATCAAGTGAGGAAATGAAATCAAAATAAGAGGTTGAAATGGATTTTTTGGTCAATAATGAAATCTTAAAGTTAACCATTGAACCAAACGAAGATATCCTTTGAGCCATTCTGTCATGGTCTTTCTTGAATAAAATAACTATTTGATTTTTTATCAATGTTCAATGAATCATTATCTGGTAGTTTAAAAAAAAATTAAATGTGAGACCGCTTGAACGCAAATTTTGTGGCAGAAATACTTTGAGCCATACTATCATGGTCTTTCTTGGATGAAATAACTATTTGATCGAATGGGTAGTACGAACCCAATAATCTCGGGAATATGTTTTGATCTTAAAAGATTTTCAACATGCTTGATTCATTACTGACCTAAATTATAAAAAAAAAATAGCGGAATCACCGCCACTATTATCTTCCAAAGCAATAAATTGAAATATCTCCTTTGTTTTGGACCTCGAGTGAAGCCAACTCCTTCAATTGTTCTCTTGATTATTATTTAAAGGAATAGGGTGAGTTTCAGTAATTGGGAAGTCATTTTGGGGCTCATGTTCATAATGTTCATTAGGCGATGCATTTTGAAAAACCAATTAATCACGAAAAATATTTAATTGCGTTTTTAGAATTATGGTGAAGGAACGACTGGATTCGAAGCCTGCTGCCCATTTTCAAGACGTGCTCGAATGTAAATTTTGTTTTATTACGTCGAATTTCTTTTCAGACTTCGATGAAATCAATTAGCCATTCCATTTTAATTGCTTTTTCATTGGCTCTTGTCCCTGATTGATTTTTAAATTGTTCGAGCAAAAGTTCAGAGTTTTTTATTAGGTTTTTTGTGTAGCGAACCGTCGAATGAAATTGAAAACAAATACGTATTAACAGAGAAGTTTCTCGAGAATTTCATCATAGCCGATATAAAGCGAGTTTAATGGAGTTTTTTGTATGGAATTCGTGGAAAGTTACTCCAATATTTGTGTTGGAAGGAAGTATGATTTCCGTAGTGGAATTGAGGTGCCTTTGGAACTATTTAGTTTGAAGAGTATTCTCGATTAGCGAACCTACAATTCCGCTTTTTCATTCAGAAGATATGAAAGAGTGAAACGAACGCATACAATTACAAAATATAATTCCCCAAACAACAAGTGATTTTTTCTCACCACCAGGAGAAGATATCGGGAATTCAAGATCGAAAATAATCATACCGAGAAATGACGTTGGAAAAAAAAACTTCAGGTTCAGTTTCGAGAATGCCATTCAAAGAGAGAAAACAATTTTCACGGGAAAGCGTAAGTAGTTAGAATCACTTTTTTTGGGAGAATAATTTGCTTGACCAACCTAGTTTCGCATCCGAGTAAGTTGAGGTTTCAAACAGCCAATTGTTGAGCATCCACTTCAATTCGCACTTGTTAAGCTAAGTTTGAAATCTTGAACATTTGAATTTCTGTGTACTATGGTGACATTGATAATAGCAAACTCAATGAAAATTCGAAGAGGTTGATGATAAACTTCTGTTTGAATGAATTAGCAAATTAAATATACCTAAATGAAATTGAGAAGTGGAAAAATACTGTCAATTAAAATGTTGCATTGGGGACGTAGGACGAAATATAGAATGAAAGAAACAGCGCTGGCAAACGTGTTCTCTCACCCGAACACCTAACTACGCAGTCATGTATCCTGCTGAATTTGTTTCTCTCAGTACTGGTAAGTAACAAAATCCCCAGCTTCGAGTAGTTTCATGAAATGTATCTGTAGCAAGCAGTCTTTCATATACGTAAAATAATAAAAGAAAAACTATTTGCACTCAAGCTGTGACTTTTTCAAGTGTTCATAATGTTGTGAATAAATGAAGCTCTTCGGGTGATTATCGGTTATAATTGCACGAGTGCATAAAAATTACCAATAATTTTGCAAGAAAGCGTGATATCTAAAAATTGCAAGTTTATTTTCATATTTTGGCGAAAGTGCCCGAGTCCGAAGGACGAGGGCTCTTTTACAAAATATGAAAATAACCGAATGCAATTTGTATAAGATATCACGCTTGAATGCAAAATTATCTGGTCATTTTTATGAACGAATGTAATTCATTGGAATATTTCACGAATAAAGAAATTCTCAAGGAAATGTTATTTTTTGTTCATTAATACTTTCCTCTATAGATTGTATGGAGTACTCACCTAAACGCGAAATGTTTTTCTATTTTTGAAATCTATCTATCCATATATATATATATATATATATATATATATATATATATATATATCTGATATTTATTTGTGTTATTTGTGTTTTCAAGCCCACGAGGAAAATTAAAGAAAGCCTCAGATCCGCAAAAGACCCACGGGATCCATTATCTACCTCAGGGGTGTACCGAATACCGTGCAGTTGTGGTTCTGTCTATATCGGAACCACAAAAAGGAGCATAAAAACGCGGTTAACCGAACACAAAAGAAGTTGTCGATATGGCCAAACTCAGAAATCTGCGGTAGCCGATCACGCTCTGTTGGAAGGTCATGACATTGACTTCGACGGAACGCAAGTGCTGGACACAAGTAGGAGCTATTACCCCAGGCTCTATAGGGAGGCCATAGAAATTCATAAACATAAGAACAACTTTAACCGCAAAGAAGAGAGCCTGAACATTCATAGAACATGGATGCCAGCAGTTCAAAATGCACGAACCCTCCCAATGAGAGAAAAAACGCTTTCGAATAATCAATTAGGATCAATCGACCGTCCGAACCCAGATTCGATAAAGGGTGACTCATCATCTGAACCAGATCAGATCAAAGCCTTGCGGCAGAGAAGTATTCTTCGACCATTGCCGCATCGCCTTTGAAAATGTCTGCCGCAGATGCAGACGAAACGTCAGGCCTTAAAACCTGTTGTCCACGGCTCAGAAGCCCGGAAGCACCTAACAATTCATTTAATTGTGTTGTTCACTGACGTCTAGCGATACGGTTTCAAATGTGTTGTTATGGTGACTTGATACAATGCAATTACCGCTGTAAGTTTTCGATAATTGCATTGCTCTTATAAGACATTTCATATATGAGGGAAATATTCGTCAAAATCTCTCACTCCTCAGGCTGAAACTCTCTATGTCATACGGACAGGGAAGAAGCTGCCTTAGATAGACTCTTTCTTGTTTTTTTTGTGAATGAACTGAACTTTTCAGAATGATATACACACAACAACGCAAAGTCTTTGCTAGTTATTTGATGTTCCTTTTTTTATATAAGTTTTGTATTCTTTCAGAAAAAAAGACTTAAATCACTTTTCAATACTGTTGAGTGAATTGACATCACGGAAACCTTGAAATTTGGTAAAAGATATCACCTAGGTCTTGGAAAAAAACGACTTTTGTATTTCTTGCAGAAAACCACTTATCAAATTTGCAACAGAACGCATTCGACAAAAAAGTCAACATCAGTGCTTACCTGAAAGTAAGTAATTTTTGAAAATTTTTGAAAATTTGGGTATATATAAATTTAATTAAAAAAAAAATACGCTACGTTTATGATTCCGTAGAATATACCTGTGAGTCCCGATAGCGCAAAGAGTGGAAAAGGTGCACCGCTCACTGTGATAGATTTGTAGCCACTGTAGGTCTTGGTTCGAATCCAGACGTCGACAACATTTTTTCTTTCTTTATTGAATTATTTTTACTTTGTTTTGTTGCTTCCTCTCAATTTCGGAGTTTCAGAAGCATGCTACGCTGTACTTCTTAAGTTTCAGTTCAATAAAATTCTTTTTATCAACTCATTTGATAACAAATACAAATATTTTGGTTGCTGCTATATAGAGGCATCTGGTTTAGGAGCAGAAATTGTCTAGGTAAAGATGCATGTATTGCATTTCGGCACCCTTACAGTTGATTTCAAATTTGTTATATATGTATAAAAACTCTAATCTCTTGGTTTTCGGGACCAATCGTTTGCTGGTTGAGAAACACATAGATATTAATATAAATAATGATATTTCAGCACCTCAGAAAATAGCGAGAAATTTAGGTATTGAAATGGACGTTGACTTGAGGTTCAAAAAACGAATCACAAAATGTATCCAAAAAAGTTATATGAATCTGAAGTTACTTTATCCTCATCGTCATATATTATCAAAACAGTTGAAAACACAACTTACTGATACCTTAGTTCTGTCTCATTTCTCATACTGTGATGTTCTGTATGGACCGTGTCTAGATAAAAAAGATATATGTCGGATAGAAAATGTACAGAAGGCATGCCTTCGTCTAATTCATGGAATTCGTAAGTATGAACGAATTTCTCACAAACTCGTGGAGACCAAATGGTTATCAATGCAATGCAGACGTACATTGCACTCAGCAGTACTTTTCCATAAAATTTTGGTAAACAAATGCCCACCATACCTAGGTACAGCTTGTCCAATCCATCTTGGCACAGAAATGATAACGTATATGCCCAGCAATCTCTGTGGAGTATGCTAATATAAAAAGCCACTCATTATATGTGTTCACTGGGTTGAAATTCATTCCTAGAAGGTGTTTTTTCTTTCGTCATGGTCTACACTACCATTGTGCAACTGGAAAAGTATCTGAGTTTGTGCCAAGAAGGATTGGATAAGCTGTATATAACAAAATCCAATTTCGTTCCGACGTGCACAATTCAAATATAAGGTTCAAAGGTCTGTTATCCCCTCCTCCACATCGTATTACTCTTTATCGTCGTTCGTTCAGCTACAACATCTATAATCTATATAATAATCTTCTAAGTGAAGTGAAAAAGAGTAAAATATCTTCGTTCGAAAGAAAATACAAAAATCATCTCTACCTGAAACAAATTTCTGACAATAAACATTGTTTTCATGACTTTTCACATTCATGTTATTATTCATTATTACTTTTTAGTTCTTGGGTACCATTTCCACCACTCCGGGGGTATTATTTGTATTCCATAATCAGGTAGTACAAACTTTTCCTATTTTTTTCTATAATAATTATGCTCATTCTCCCCTCTCAAGGCTGGAACTAAGACCAGCAGTTTCCGTAGGAAACATGTTGTTTTCAATCTTTTTTGTATTTCGTGTATTTTTTTGGTTTGTGTTAAATTGTAAATTACCAATGTTATCATGCTTGAAATGCAAATAAATGGGTATTATTATTATTATCAATAGAATATATAATCAATCAAAAAGAAATTTGTTATAATAATTTGTTTCTTTGACAATTCAACTCATGTATAAAATATCCTATAAGCCGCCGTGATTTTGTCATCATGACAGCGAAAAAACTTTGCCCCAAGTTTTTCAGCGACAAAACGGAACCTAACTCTTGAAAGCATGGCAACCAGAATAGTAAACAAATCTATGACGGCGTCTTTGTCAATTTTTCACTTGCGTTGTCAAAAGAGTATATCTGATCTGTGAAAATGAAATATAAGAATTGTGTTTTTAACAATTGTACTTTTTCGTTGAATTGAATAAACTAAACTGTATTCATTAAATTGTCGTACCGAATCACACTCGAGCTTTTTTTTTTTCGAAGAAAACTTGACATTTATGATTCGAGTTTAGTTGCCTTCATTCCGGCAAATCAACTCAAAACACTGCCAGAAACTTCAGAGGCAGTTTTTTTCGTTGAGTTGCCAGGCAACAAATTTCTCATCGAAATGTCGAGTTTATTTCGACAAAAATAGCTCTCGTGTAATTATATGTGAGAAAATTGTTCGTTATTTTCTCAGATATATAATTTGAAAATTAGTTGTTTTTCGAAGGTGGCAGAAAAATCATATTTATAACATGGCAGTAATAGTATATTACTTTATGAGGCGGAGAAGCATGACTTTTCTTGACGCGCCTGATATTACGCGCCGAACGAAGTGAGGCGCGTAATAGAGGGCAAGTCAAGAAAAGTCGCTTCTTTGCCGAATAAAGTATACTATTTTTTCTTCAAACGTAGCAATTTTCAACCATAAATAGTACAATTCATACGCTATTTTTACTCGAAATTAACTGTGACAACTATCAAAGTCGTCTAGATGTTAGAAATTAAAATAATTAAGTCGTCGGTGGGATTTGCTTCTCCCTGGTTACAGTTGTTTGACAGTTATTTTATGTTATTAAAGACAGCTTATTGTTGTTGCAACCGTAAGCGCAAATTTAGTGCGAAAATGAAAAACCTAAACGAAATTGAGTCCGCGGCTAATGATGCAGTAGCACGTTTGGGGCCCTCCAAGTCCGGAATAAAGTATCGGTTAGCGTACAAGCACTTCCAAGAGTGGTGCGATACAAGAGGAGTACGGCAAGTTACCGAAGACGTTTTACTGGCATATTTTAATATAATGGAAAATGAAAATAAATGGAAATCTTCTACAATGTGGTCACGATACTCTATGATAAAATCTGAGTTAGTTATTAGAAAAAATGTGGATGTAAGCAAATTTTTAAAGTTACGTGCCTTTCTGAAAAAGACAAGCGAAGGATATACTGCAAAGAAGTCTAAAGTTTTCACTAAAGACGAGTTTGATAAATTTTTGTTTGAAGCGCCAGATAAGTTGTATTTAGGATTAAAGGTGAAAAAAATTATATTGCAAAGCATGTAGTATACTCTACTAAATTATAAAAATATTTCAGATTGTTTTGTTAATTGGGGTTACCGGCGCCTGTCGATGCGACGAATTGGTAAAAATGAAGACTGGACATTGAGGATAAAGAAAATGTGATAATTATCAAAATCCCAGACAGTAAAACACGACAAATTAGATCTTTTACGATAATTGGTCAAAACTACATTAAACTGTATAAAAAGTATGCATCACTGCGGCCTGAAAATTCCACAGAAAACCGATTTTTTATAAAGTACCAAAATGGAAAGTGTTACCGAAGCGTCATGGGAATACATTCGATCAGCGCAGTAGCCCAAAAAGTAGCTGGTTATTTAAATTTAAACGATGCATGCGCATACACGGGTCACTGTTTACGACGAACTTCAGCAACACTTTTAGTTGATGGAGGCGGAAATCTAGAATGCCTCAAACGACATTGGGGCTGGACGACATGGGGGCTGGAAATCAAGCACGGTTGCCGAAGGATATATAGAGGACTCAATAAGAAATAAGAACGATAATGCTCAAAGAATTCTAAACCCTCATGATTCGCCAACCTCGGGAATGATTGCTGAAAGTTGTGCTCGACCATCAGTATCATCAACAATTACCAATGCGTATCAAGAGTCGGGAACATTTTTGCACGGTTTCAATTTTGAAAATGCTTCATTAACTGATTGTACTTTCAATATTACTATAAATAAAAATGACGTTTAATTGTTGTTCAATTGTTTATGACATTTGTATTGTTGCTTTGTGACATGTTTCATATTGTTGCCATGACAACATTTTTCCCTCCGCCGTAAAGAAATGGGAAAAAAACTGCTGCCGGCGGGGATATCAAACTTTGACAGGATCAAGTTAGATAAGTAATGTCATCATTATTTGAAGAAAAAATGCCTATTCCTCCCTTTGATATAAAGTTCAACCTCGAGAGGAAAAGTAGCTCTTTCCTCCCTTGTTATACGAATAGCTATTCTTCAATCGATGCTTCAAAAAATCATTGAAAGCTTGAATAATTTCGCCCGAATGACTTTTTCTGAGAAGCCTGCAAGTCTTCCACGCCCCCACTATCTACGCCCCTGCTTTCCGCCATATGCTCCCACACGAGATTCTCGGAGTTTATACGAGTTTTACCTCGAAAGTTATACACTTCGAGCCGAGTCTGTAATGGGCTTTTGCATTTTGGTGCATTCATACCACTCGAGAATAAATTGAATGGATGTCGTGGAGCGACACAGAATATTAAACCGGAAACTTTCTCGATAATGAAATAACTTCATCAAGTTCGAAACTCCGCTGCTGATCTATAAGATACTCTCTTTGTGGTCGGTCTCTGTCGTAGTGGTCCGTCTGTCTACGGGGATTATGTCTTGTTTACTGCGACCTCGATAATACTTGCAGAGTTATGGCATGTTTATAACTTGGAGGGTTCTTTCGAAAGTTTTCTTCTGAGGATTTCTACTCCGGAATCGATGGCTTACTCTGGGAGTTTCGACTGGAACGAGGATTCGACATACATGTGTCGGTTTTTAGATGGTATAATTGAAGTTGAAAACTAGTTATTTATTATACGAAGGAATAAAGTATTATATTTCAGATCGAGATTGTGTTGTCTTAGTGAAAATTTTTTGCTAAAAAAATTATCCTATCAAATTTGTCTATTTCTAGTCATATGTGTCGAAATAACCAATGAAACCATCATTACACTGATAACTACCCATGGATAATTCTCACGGGTACTTATCACTTATGTCATGACATTGCTAAGCAACCAACAAAATAAAGTTGTTTAACATTACATTGATTCAATTTATTTCGAAAATGTCACTTCCTCGCTTTGGTGTTCAAAATGATGCGGCAATTGACAAAATCATTGAAGAAAATACACCAAAAAATACTGTCAATAGTAAAAAATACACTTGGAAAATATTTATGGAGTTTTGTGACGCCAGAAAATATGAATTGGATGGAAATCGTACTCTCGAAGAGCTTGCATTAATACTCAAGGATTGGGCGATTAATATGAGAAAAAAGGATAGCACAGAGTTTAAGGAGGCTACTGTTAAAACCGTATGGAATATAACAAGCAAATTATTACAAGAAAAGTATTACAAGGAGTATAATATCATGCTAGACCCCTTTAAAAGTGTTGCATTCAAACAAGCGCGGAATGCACGCGACGCAGCACGAAGAAATTTACAAACATCCCACTAAACGCAAAACAAGCTCAGTACCATCAACTTCAAATGAAATGAGTAAAATTATAAACTTTTGGGATGAAAATACCCCTATAGGACTCCTACGCAAATTTTATCACATAGCAGCGGTGGAATTGGCTTGGAGAGGTGGTGAAGGTGCTGCTTGCTTAGTTGATTATTTTCATATCGAAAAGGACAACAATGGATCTCCAACTAATAGGATAGAATATAATCCAATTTTCAGTAAAACCTGCCAAGGGGGTTCAAAGAACTGCGCCTCTAGCAAATGGTTAGTTCAAAATAGTGATAACAATGCTTGTCCTGTCAGATTATTCATTAAATTATTATCAAAACGAGGCACAAATATCAAGACAAATAGACTATTTTTAAGGCCAAATCGTCACTGGAAGACAGGAAGCGATAACTGGTATGACAATATGCCTCTGGGTAGAAATATGATCAACGGATGGACGAAATCTTCTGCTGAAGCAATTGGCTTGGATACGAAACAGAGGAAAATAACCAATCACTCTAATAGAGCAACTGCAGTCAGTCAACAAGCTAAGAGTGGAGTTCAAGAACAGCAATTGTTGAAAATTACTGGGTACAATAATGGAAATTCCATAAAACCTTATTTGAATATTGATCAGGAACATCATAACGAATATCCCTCGAACATTGATAAATAACTGATAATTTTATCATAACTTCCTCAAGCACGTTATTTTAGGTAACATCCCTCCGCCTTCGGCGTCGGGATGTTACCAAATAACGTGCTTTCGAAAACTGTGATAAAATTATTTCGTTAGTTATCAATGTCCTTATGATATTATAGCTGAAAATCTAATATTTTTTTATATAATACAAATTTCATCTGTGATGGGAAAAATGACGATTCAGTACCAGAATACAATATATTGAAGTCAGGACTAATTGGTTGCGAATTTTGAATTTAGGCTGATATAATTATATCGAATATTTCCCTCATATATAAAATGTCCCATAAGGCCAATGCAATTATCGAAAACTTACAGCGGTAATTGCATTGTATCAAGTCACCATAACAACAAATTTGAAATCGTATCGCTAGACGTCAGTAAACAACACAAATAAATGTCAGATAGACTTCAAAAATAGAAAAACATTTCGCTTTTAGGTGAGTACTCCATACAATCTATAGAGGAAAGTATAAATGAACAAAAAATAACATTTCCTTGAGAATTTCTTTATTCGTGAAATATTCCAATGAATGACATTCGTGCATAAAAATGACCAGATAATTTTGCATTCAAGCGTGATATCTTATACAAATTGCATTCGGTTATTTTCATATTTCGGACTCGGACACTTTCGCCAAAATATAAAAATAAACTTGCAATTTTTAGATATCACACTTTTTTGCAACGAATATCTGCCAATTCGATTATATGATTGTTCAGTAGCTGTTTAGAAAATTATAAAGTCTAACCATGTCTCATTTCGATTTTTCTGATCCACCTCTATTTATTGGTACACCAAAAAAAGTTTTAAAGATTTTTCCTGGGGAAAAATTGATATTATGTATCCTATCCGACCTTTTGCATCAATTCGAAGAAAAGAGAACCAAATGTCATTTCCTCAAAAAGAATATCATATTTTTCTATCGTCCACTGTTGTTGAGTCGTTCTCGCAATTGAGTTAGGTTGAAGAGGAAAAAATGCATGTTAAAGATGAGTAAATACGCTACAATCAATATCAAAAGAATAATATCCCAAAGTTTGTAACATGAATTCAGACTTTTTAGAATTGTAGCAGACGTGATGTGGTCGTACTCTAAGTTAGTATTTAAAAGAAATTTTTTTGTTCGTTCTTGAATGTTGGACTGTGGTTACATGTATGTTATCTCAGCCATCAACTTGAAATAATGTTTATTCAAACAATTTTCATAGAGCAACATGCATGCCATTTCGTATTTCAACTTAAAATAGTATCTACCAACAAAATACAAAGCGGCATGCAAGAAGAAGTCACGGCATTTTTCAGATTTTTTTTTTCAATAAAAAAATTGATATTTATTAAATTTTTTCACAATTTTTGTTTATTGGGCTGTAGCTACATGCATGCCATTTACATTCATGACTTGAAATAAGGTAAATTTATCAAATATAAAACGGCATGCAAAAACAAGTCACATAAATTTGCACTGTTGTTTTGCAACTTTTATTATTATTTATTATACGATGGGCTCATTCAACATGCATGCCATTTGAATAAGATAATTATTCCGTTATAAAATTAAAATTCATCCTTAGTAGGAGTGATTTGGAATCACGGAAAATCGATGTTAAAGTTTTACAGAATTTTTCGGAAATTTTTCACCGTTGGTCCTACGAGGGGTGCATGTCAATTTTTCCATAGGGTTTTTATTACAAAAACTTCAATTCTTCACATCGGCATGCAATTTGAAAACACGAAATTTTAATTTTTTTTCAGGTTTTCATAACCCTTTGTTCATCTTGGGCCGCTGCGGGGTGGTGCATGCCATCAATTATTAGAGCTTCAATTAGTTTGAACTTCCGTATATTACAATGGCATGCTGTAAAACATCATGGAAAAACACGAAAATTTGCTACAGAAAGAAAAGCGTTTTTCCTTATGAAGAGGACGCGCGGGGCGGCTGAAACCCCGACTATCTTTGATATTTTAGGGTTAGTTATATGCCTCAAAAAGGCATGCACGAAAAAATGGTGGAGCGTCACCTGTCATGACCACCCGGTCTATATATGTTCGTATTGTTCGTGACTTTCTCCAACCCAAAAGAGCAACAAAGTCTATCTGAAATCGTAGAATTTGTGTCTTTATCTACTCGACCCATCACGTGCATTTGTTCATCTCCAACGTGAAAGCACCCTATGATACAATTTCATCATTTTCATTTATACTTTGTCAGCTTTTTCCTATTTCCTTTGTCGCAAAATTCAGATTTTTCTAGAGATCAATCATTCTAATACCAAACTTATATTACTTGTTAGCAAAAGTAATATCAGTTTGCTGATCTCTAGAGAAAGTCCAAATTCTTTGATATGCAATAATGTACACATCGTAGAAAAAGAACATCTCGATCACAACAAAAATCACGCACGCTGTTTACATCATAGCTAGGTGTTTTAACTATAGATAACGAGAAAAACTCCATCACTAGTAACAAATGTCCTCCCCATAAGGACATATTCAATCTTGTAACGATATTCCAATAACAAAGAGAACACGTCGAGTCCGACTCCTGGAAAAATCCCGATCTTTCCAAGAATTTACGATCCTGTCCTCGTTCACGAACGTCACATACAAAAAGAATTCTATATTTTCTTGATACTCGTATGACAAATGCATGTCCGGTCGGCATCATTTTTCTCCTTAATGATTTTCTTTCGAGGTCATGAGGAAACTATCTGCCGTTTTTCCGTTTCCTCGACCATCTTTTATGGGATGCCATTGTGGCAAACTGCAGATTGCTGTCGTCAGTCGGTGATAAGCAAAACCCGACGTTCTTGATTCGGTACAGAAATAGAATCATGGTTATGGAAGGAGAATATCGTTTGAATATTTCTATTCATTTCATTGAATCCATCACCGTGGTGGCGGGAAAACATTGAGTTTATCAGATGAAAACATAGAAATACATACATATAAAAAAAATGGTAAAGAACAATAAGAAAAATATCTAAAATAGTTGAGGTATAAGGAAAATACAATGTGAAACATTTTCTTTACAATTCAGAGAAGTTGAAGTATTCGTGCAAAGTGTAGCAGTTTCTGTACAGTAATAATGATTTCACATGTTGCTTGAAAATGAAGATATTTGGAGACGTCTCTATTTCTTCAGATCATGAGTTAAATATTTTACAGCCCATATAATGCAGATTTTTCTGATAAAATGATGAGCTATGAAGATCAGGTAACAGCAATTGCTTACATCTAGTTTCATAGTCATGAGCATTTTTGTTCGAAAAGAACAAGGATCTATGTTTGTAAACATATATACACATTTCATAAATATATATTCCGGATAAGGTGAGTATTTTCAGGTTTAGGAATGCTAATCTACATGATTCTCGATAAGCAAGCTTGACCATAATTCTAACTGCATATTTTTGAAGTAGAAATACCCTTTCTATGTTGGTTGCACATCCCCAGTTGAGTATACCATATCTCAAGGGACAATGAAAATTAGCATAATAAATTGTAAGAAGTATTTGGTTACTACACTGTTTTGCCATGAAATTAAGAGAATAACAGCTGGTACGAAGTTTTTACATAGGGCATCAATATGCTCTGTCCAGCGACTTTGAGAATCTATCACAGTACCCAGTTGTTTGGTATGTTCGACAAATGAAATATTACAATCTGCAGTTTGAAGAGGGGCGAGAGTTTGTAGTGATGCTTGCATAGTGAAATTAATGGCGTGGGTTTTCGTTGGATTTAGAATAAGAGAATTTTTTTCTGACCATTCCGAAATATGCTGATAGAGATCACACACAGAGGCTCTTGCTTGTTCCATACTGGTTTCAGCCACAATAATATTCATATCGTCAGCGTAGCACACTATTTTACAAAATGGTAAAATTTTCTGAACAGATATTATCAGATCGTTAGTATAAATAACAAATAGATAAGGTCGTAGAACCAAACCTTGTGGAACGCCACTATTAAGGCTTCTTTCTTTACTCATCACGTTTCCTGGTTATAAGTAATTGATTGAAACTTGTGATATCTTATATAAATGATAAGCACCATTTTTTTATTCACAAATGACTTTTTTTCTACTTCCAGTTTCGCCACATAAGTGACATTTCAGAGGTCAGAATTTTTGCTCATTCAATTTTTAGTTTTCCATTTCACTGTGCCATGATGCTTTCGATTTATTCCAATTGACTTTTGATGCTAGAAAAATCGAAATCTCAAAAATACTACATTGGGTTTATCATGAGCGAATAAAGTTCATCGTATTCGATTTTGGAGTAAAACTAAATTTTTTCAAATGGAACCATATTGGTAACGTGGTAGCTTTTATTAGTACTATTAATAAGGAATTTATTCATACCTGGTAGGTAATGAAATGTAGGATAAATACAAACGAAATTACAGAAGAGAGAAAAATGAAATTATTTCTCCAGATTGTCAAATGAATATTTGTTGGATTATCGGTGTTTTGATGTATATTGGAAAATTCCTTACATTTGCTGTTATTTCCATGGAAAATGCCTCACATTCACGCAAGTGATGAAATAGTGGACATGTTGATAATTTATGGGGAATATACAATGTCCGGCGAGAAATTATTTTAATCGTCTTGAAAATCAATTCCGAAGAGAGCCTAGCCAAGATGCCGAAGGAAACATTATCATCGACGAAAGAAACGGAAATTTATGTTTTAGCTCGAATATAAGTTGGTAATACTGTTTCTTTAAGGCAAATCGGGTTGTAATTGGAAAAGTCCCAGAATTATTTCAGAACAAAATAATGTTTTTTTTTCACATGAATATTCACTACAGGAAGTGTTCAAACATCACCGCATGAATCGAGGGACAAGAGATGCCAATTTATAGTAGCTTGAGATTTTCGAAATTTCTAAGCCTCAGGAATTTGATTTTCAATCTTCAAGTCCTATTCCAAGTGCCATAGTTATTCCAAGTTTATCTATAAAAACAGTACCATCACAAAATCAGCAAACACTTTTTTATATGCAGATTCACATAAAAAGATATTTCTGTAATGTTCAGAGAACACCGCATGAATCAAGGGACAGGAGATACTAATTAACATTCACTTTGAATTTTTCAAGTTTGTGAGCCTGTGGAAAAAGATCTTTCGGCAAGGAGCTCCAAAGCTCAGCTGTTCTATTGAAAGAAGATCCTTGAACAAGAGAGGTTCGACAGGTCTTCAAGTTCACAACGAAGCGGTTCGAATTCTGTAGTCGTCGTGTCATCCGTGTAGAAATTGCCAAGAGTGGAACGATTGATAACAATTCAGAAGAGCACCGTTCGTGAAAACATCTATAGAAGAGAGATAAGTCTCCGACCCTTCTACGATGTTCCAATGAAGTGAGCGAGTCTGTGAGCGAAGAATCACCAACAAGACGAATTGTCTTTCCCTGAATAGAATCGAGAAGCCCCAATGAAGGTTTGGTGCCGAACTCCACACATGAGAACTCTATTCCAAGACAGGTCGCATCTGAGCCTTGTAGATCATTAGAAGCTAACGATAAGTGAAGTATTTCTTGGCACGAAATAGAAATCCAAGTTCCTGGGGAGCATTTCCTGCGATCGATCTCATATGATTGTATTCATCGAACATTTCATTACCAGGTATGAAGAAATTCCTTATTGATAGTACTAATAAATGGTACCACAGTACCAATACGGTTCCACATGAAAAAAAAATGAGATTGACCTAAAATCGATTACGATGAACTTCATTTGCTCATAAAAAACACAATTAGAATAAATCGAAACTGAGATGCCTGAAAACCCTGGTGTGTTTACTTGTACCTGTAGAAGGTTGGGATAAAAGAGGCGAAATCTAGATTGCTTGATTTTTGGTGGATAATTGAGCTTTTGGAGGTTTCCGTACAATATGTACAGATGTCGCCAACACGCTCTCGTCAGTCTTGTCTGAAGCTAAATTTGCACAAGTTAAAATGTGCAGTCGGGTTTTTCCACTTTTATTTGATTGGCTAGCGAGAAGAGATCGCAACCTAAAGGATAATGGGTGGACAATGAGATACCAGTAACAACGTTTCGATATTTAAAAGCAATGAAATCAACAAATAAACACGATAAAAACATCGTACACATCAAAATTTCAAACTGACATGACAATATGACAATTAACTTGACACTTGTCATCAAATTTGAAAAATTAGGGTCACTGGATCTAGTAAGCTCCGCTTACACGGGTACGGACATTGGGTGGAGCTAATCGGAACGATTACCCAAAAATTGACCAATGGCATTGCACTTTAATTTGTTTAAACAATTTAGAAAAGAAGAAGACAAACTGTCATTTTTCAAATTGACGTGACATTGACATTTTGATGCCCGATGCAAAATGTAAACAATCACAAGGGTTTTCGAATAAAATTTTGGGTGTTTCCTATGGATATTTGACTAATTTTAATTTCCTTTTGATTTTTCGAGTTGAATTCCAATAATTTTGCATGTGCACGCCATATTGACAATACTGCAAGTAATATTTATAACGTGGCTAGAGGAATGTTGAAACAATACCACGAGTTCTTTAGTACAGTTCATATTTTAGGTCGCTAGACATTAAATTCGAGTAAATTCTGAAGATTTCCCTGGAATTTTCAAGAAAATGATAAACCTGATTTGAAAATTTAAGCAGTGAAGTAAGTACCTACTTTGTCAAACAATAATATTTGACAATGAAATGTAGAGATGGAGTTCACAATGTAATGGATTATTTGGCTTACTTGTTTTCAAATTAAACTTCAATTCACTTTTCAAAAACATATATTCAACAAATGGACTGTAACAACGTGTTTTCGCCCACCATAGGCGGATCAATCACACGGGTATGAAACGAAAAGGGTTCAACATTGCCGCCCCCGTTGAAAGGCTGAGCGTTTCGAGAAGAAAATAAATAAATTGTTCATGATGCATTAACATCGATAGGCAGCTTGCATAGTTTATTTATCGCGCGTTTCACTTCACCACTTTGAGTCTTGATAGATGCTACACGTACCAACTGGCCTGCGCCGAGATGAAGTTTCAAAATCCGTCCTAAAGACCAATTCATTGAAGGAGTATTTTCACCTTTTAGTAGGACCATATCACCAACTTTCAGATCAAGACTTCGATCGGTTCTCCACTTGGATCGTTGCTGTAGCGTTGACAAATATTCGTTGGCCCAACGCTTCCAAAAATGCTGTATTTTTTGTTGATAGTGAGATAGTCGATTTGAAATTACATCTTGAATATCCAACTGTGGTATGGAAGTGAGTACGTCTCCGATAAGGAAATGGGATGGGGTTGATGGAATGAGATCACAAGGATCGTTGGATAATGGAGTTAAAGGTCGGGAATTTAAAATAGCCTCCACCTGAACAACACAGACCACGTTAATTATTTTTGCTGAACAAGCATACACGAACACGAAAGGCGACTTCTGAATTTCAACAGTAACTTCCGTCAGTTCTATCACCGATGTCTCTCTCTCTGTTTGTCGTTCGTCACAAACAGAAAAAGAGAGGCATCAGTGACAGAACTGATGGAATTTACTGTTGAATTTCAGAACTCGCCTGAACTCAAACACTTCTTCTTCTCATATTCTCCGAATTCGTATAAACAAATTATCCTACAGTGCGATTGGCCGATTTTTAGGTATCTTCTGGGATTGGCCAATTAACAACAATTTTCGCCAGGGCCTCGCCCATTGTCCGTACCCGAGTAAGCGAAGCTGACTAGATCTAGTGACCCTATGAAAAATGGGAACATAACGCACCCTACCGAAAAAATAGGAGAAACCTTCGAAAGCGTAGATTGTTTTTTTCGCCACAAGAAACTAAACAAAATTTAATCAGTTGAATCACCAGGATTTCTAGACATCTTAATCGAAACCATCATGGTACAATGAACTGACCAAAAATTATATTTTACAATATACAGCAGTGGGGGTACCCAAAACAACGGTACGGAGTCACATAAGGAATTGGATGAGAACAAAACGGAGATTACTGGGGAAATCTACCCAGTAGCGCTCACGGGAGAACTTTCATAAAAGGACCGCCGAGGAAAGAGACTGAAGACCTGCTTCAGTACAACAGGAATCAGATAAGGGTTATAACAGGGCTGTTGACTGGACACTGTAGTATGAAAAGACACCTGAATAAGATAGGGCTGTACAATGGTGACCTTAGCTGCAGACAATGTATCAAAGGGATAGAGACAGCTCGTCACATACTCTGAGAAGGTGAGGCCCTGGATCATAAAAGGCAACAAATATACGGAAAACCAATTTTGGATCCAGGAGATTATGACAAACACCCAGCAATCAACCTGCACAAACTTGTGCAAGGGACAAGGTTGTTGGAATGGATGTCATAAAGTATAGGGAAGCAAAGCGCAACAAGTCCTAGAGGCTGAACTGCTTTCCGGAGACCTGGGAGTAAAAGACAGGCCAGACGGCTTCCACAAGGAATAAAAGATATCCTGAATTTTAACCAATTACCTTCGAAAGTAACGGAGGCACGGAGAGTGTGCCATGATCCTGTGTCACCTGGTACAGTGGAATAATGATTCGAACGTTATTCACCAATCATGAAGCTCAAGACGTTTCTCTTTGTGTTCATTGCTGACTTTTCCTAAAATCATGAAAGCCAGAGAAGTTCTGTTCTCTCGGAATCCAACAATTCTACCAAGATTTATTGATAGGAGTAATTTTTTTCTGTAATTTGACGTTGGAGCAAATCAAGACTACTCACAAGCGTAATTGGAACAGTTTGCGGAACGTCTTAATCGCATATCATCACTTGCAATCTGGAAACTCCCGAACCGAAACGTATCAGGACGTATCCTTCAAGTTTCAACTACAATTAACTTCGATAACTCCGGTCGAAGCAGTCAAAAGCGTCAAAGCGCCGTATACCCAGGCGAATCTTCGGAATTCGCTGTAATCTGATCCCACTGGAACGCCTTTATGTCCATCGTACGAGAGTAATCGACGAAATTGCCATATTATGGGCTGAATGCTCGAGGAGTTGGCTATGCAGTAATTCACTATCAACTATTTGATCACATTGAAGTTGTGCAACGGGCTAGTTAATCCTCTATTATCTCCGAAATGTGTATAGGACGTTCCGAAATGAGTTCTGCTTTGTGTTTTCATTTAAAAATCGATCTCAAATTCCACTACGATTTCGAGATGTTACGGAATCCTGTACTTATTTGGTTCCAGCTAGAGAAAAGGTGGATTTCATGCAGCTTCAAGTAACAATGAACAAGTAGGTAGCGATTAACAATTATCAAGAAGAAAGTAACGAAAAATTTGGCATTCATGCACTTAAATTCAACAATGATCAAAGATTGTGGAAGGGGATCGATTTTAACCTTACATTAACTTTTGAGTAGCATTTTTTATTAATTTTTATATACCCTAGCTTTGTTTTCGAGAGTTGAAAGTCGAAATTGAAAACGAAATATCATTGTCTTCCTGAGAAATTCTACCAGAATCATATCTGCAGTTTTAATTTCAACTCGTTCACATTCCACGAACAGAAAAACAATCGAGAAAAACAAATTATTTGAAGAAAAATTTGGTTACGATCTTATAATCAGTCATAACCTGCACACAAGAGACACATTTTTTACAATTAAAGTAAGAAAGTTAAAAGTTGTCTAACTCTTACTCGTTGCTTGTTAATTGATAGTTGATAATTTGGTAGTATAAATCATCTACACTAAATTAGACGGTTCAACTCATCATTGATAATTGTTACTTTCTACTTGTTAATTGTTCCTTGATAATTGAAGCTGCATGAATCCACCTAAAGAAAGAGTATTCAAAACAGCTCATCATCGTGAAAAAATCGAAGCCCATGAATAATACACATATCTGAAAAGATAGTGTTTGCTGATTTTGTGATGGTACTGTTTCCATAGATAACTAGGGCACTGTAAATTATTTCCAATGATTCAAAAATCATATCGATTCGGGGGTTATATTCCGATTGGACCATGTTTAATCGGTTAAAATGTGTGTGCGGCACTTCCATGACTTTCGAAATTTTGCTTAGCAAATGACTTTAATGTATGGTAAATTGATAAAATCCTGAGAGTCTGACAGTTTATTGAGGGATATGGTCGATTCTCGCAAACCCTATTGCCTGAAGATCATAGTTAACGCTGGTAAAGATGACATGGAATTCGTAGAGAAGTAATCATCAAATAAGAAAAAATCATGGGAACAATCGTTTGATGATTGGAAGGAAAAAACAATACAATCAATAACGAAATTAAAGTTGGGATTCTCAGTATGTGTGGGAACTTCTTCGAAGTCATGCGAGGAATTGTGATTCGAAAACCATGTCTTTACTGATTGCTAGCTAAGAAAAAAAACGAAAATATAAAAATTATCACAGACGATAAGAAGATACTGACTATATATATATATATATATATATATATATATATATATATATATATATATATATATATACAGTGCGTCTCAAAAATTCCCCCCCCCTCTTGGACAAGTACAAAAACATCGAATTAGGGGGACTGAAAAAAAGTCAACTTATTTGACAACTATCCAGAGGCGGAGCTTGAATTTTGAATGTTAGTATCAACTGTTTCAATTCATCACAGCTTTGCGTTTTTCAAGAGAGAGTAGCCGAAACTGACATGAAAACACAAACAAAATTAGTATCATTGAATAGGTTTTTTCGATACCTTTGAAAGAGCTGTTGCTTGCCGTAGGGTTCCATTCAAAATTATTGGCCACAATGGCCTTGTGACGCCATCTTTGCCGATTTCGTCATCTATCATCACTAGTAGGGAAGTTTACAACCTTTAATATTCCGTTTACAAATTTCACTTTTTATGTATAATCGTTTCAAAGATAAGAGGGAAGAGGGGACTTTTGAGAAGCACTGTATGTGTACATGTATAGTATATGTATACTTCCCCAAAAATTCCCTTCACCAAAATAATCATGGTTCTCAAATGAAATTTGAATTTTGATGACACTCAGTTTCGAACAAGGTATTTTTCTTTCATCTTTTATGCAATGATAATAATAATAATAATACATTTATTGCGCATTATAAGATGTCTTTACAATATTTGTTATAAACAGTGATTTCATATAATGAGCAAAGGGCATCCAGTTCAGATCGCGAATTTGACTTCGCGTCTGATCTTCCACCAGCACCATAGAAGTTTTGGAGAAAAATAAGTATCAGAGCGAAAAAGGGAAACGGAAAAGTGAGTGAGTGGAGAAGAAAGAGAAGAAGAGAACAGGAAAGCGAAAAAAAGCACAACTGGAAGTTAATTGATCATTCTTTTGGTGAAGTGAACAAAAGTGAGCGTATGAGTTTTTCAGGTCCCCGATGAGAAACCCACACGTTGGTTCACCCAGTTATGGATTGTTGGAGATGAAATAAATGTTTCTTGAACATGCATTTGAATGAATAAGTTGTTAATTTCAGAAAATGTTTTTCCCAAGAATAAATATAATTTATTGTGGATGAAATGTTATAAGCAAAAGATCTCTTGAACAATTCTTTTCTATGTGCAGGAACCCCAAGAATTACTTTTCTACGTATGTTTAGATTATGGACGTCTGTTCTGTAGGAGTAGTGATCGCAGAGATAAGGAGGACATTTATATTTCAAAATTTTGAAAAACGTACACGCTGTATGTAAGCGTCTGCGGTTGATCATGTTGAGCCAGTTCAGTTCAGTTAGTTTGAAAGAGATTCTAGATCGCCTTCTAATACCAAAAATAAGTCTCATGCAGGAGTTTTGAATTTTTTGTATTCGATTCACATCACTGCTGTCTAAACAGGGGTTGTATACGACATCACAATGATTAAAATGAGACAGAACCAGTGAATTGCAAAGCAGCTTTTTTACTTCAGTGGTCAAGAACTTCCTGTGAGGGTAAATTAATTTCAGGGATGCATATGCGTGTTTCAGTTTGTAGGTTATATGCTGTTTAAATCTAAGATTAGTATCTAGGATTAAACCTTAATTTTTGGCATTGGATTTAAATTCCAACTGATCTTCACCAATTCTCAATGGATAGTTAATCACTTCTTGACGAATAGTTCCATTCCCGAATATCAAAACGTTCGATTTATTTGGATTAATTTTCAGCATATGATCTGGACACTTTGAAAAGTTCGTTTAAGTCAGTGTTGATGCGATTGATTGCTAGTGCAATATCTGTTGGTTCGAAGGAGAGGTATATTTGGGAGTCATCAGCATAAATGGTAATTACAGTAATTTAGTTTTTCAATAACAGTGGTTGTGTACAGGCTATAAAATAATGGACCCAAAATACTACCTTGTGGTACTCCTGAATTTATTTGCCTCCAACTAGAAGAAACATTATCAAGTTGAACTTTTTGTGATCTTTTATCGAAATAAGATGATATCATTGTTCTTGCTGAAGCCAAAATAAGTCAAAATAGCCAATAACAATTTGTGATTGATAGTATCGAATGCTTTTGAATAGTCCAGAAGAACTAATATGGTTGCTCTGTCAGCATCAAGAGCTTTGATTATATTATCAGTTAATCTAGTAAAGGTGTTGCACAACTATAACCACTTCTGAAGCCTGATTGTTTGACTGGCAAGATATTATATAGGTTGACATAAATTTTGATTTGATTATTCATTATTTTTTCTAAAATCTTTGAAAAAGTCGGAAGAATGCTTATCGATCTCAGGTCATTATAACTTTGTGGGTGATTGACTTTTGAAAGCGGCATAACTTTTGCACGTCTCCATGCGGTTGGAAAATGGTTTCTAACCAAACATTCATTTATGATATGAGTTAAAATAGATATTAGTAACGGACCACATATGTTTATAACCAATATATTGATTCCGTCTTCACCGAAAGCTTGCGATTTTATCCCTTGAATTATTTTAGCGACTTCGATTTCATTAGTTTTAGAGAAAGAAAATAAGTCAGTGATTTCTTGTTTTCGGTTCGTTTTATAAAAGTTCATCAAGTCTTCATTCGGGACATTTTCGTTATGAGTAGTTCTCAAAAAATAATCATGTATTTCTTCGACATTTTTCAAAATATCAGGAATATTTTTATGACTGGGTTTAGTTACATTCATTTTTTTGAGTTCCTGCCATTCACTCTTAGTATCAGAGTTCGATAGTTTGAAATTCAGGTAGGTTTTTTTTTCTACGTGAATAGCATTGTTTGTGAGATTTCTTAACTCTTTGTAATAAGCTCGGTGCTGTGGAAGTTTAGTGTTTTTGAATCTACGTAGTGCCTTGTTTCTTAATTTTTGCATTATTTTTATGTTATACGTAATCCAGGGAGCATATTTTGAATTTACTCTTGGTGAAAATGTCTTCTCAGGGGCATGAATATTGAGAACTTCTAAGATAAACTCATTCAAGAGAGATACTTTGAGATTGATATCAGTTGTTTCATAAATCATATGCCATGGTAGATTAATCAGATCACTTCTGAATCTGTCCACTTCAATTGTTCTGATGCTTCTTATGATAACCTGCGATTTTATTTTCCGTTACCCTTTTTCAACATCATTAAATTCTGAATATCACTTTTGATGACTGTTCATTGGATACTTCCAAGGATTTCATTTCAATGGAAGAAGTTCGAGCTACTGGCATATTCAAACATTGTTTTTATTGAAAAAAATATAATTAAAATTCTAAGTCATTACAGCTTATTGGAATATTCGAAACAACAGAGGAACTTTCTTTTATCTTCGAGTCAATAATTTGTATCGACTCTCATCTGAACTCCCTTTCATGACGTCTCCCCTCCCAAGCTAAAGATCAGGGAAGTGTTTACGCAAACTGCAACGGAACAATTTCAGTGAACTCCATTGCGAAACATTCAACTTTCCTCGGCAAAAAATTGAATCATCATGAAAAGTTTACGGGAAGCCCGGGGCTGTTTAACTTTGAATTTCTATTCAAATTTATTCCGAACGAGGACTTTTGAATATTGGAAATTACGAGACATTATAACATAAAACAAAGACAAACGGAAAATTAAAATTTCAGTTTGTATTATGTAATGTTTCTAATTTTCCAGCGGGCTTCTTCCAGTTTTAATAAAGGGACTTTGCACTGCGGCGTAGTAACTTTTTTGTTTTTTAATTGATTCTGTCTGCGGATCATGAATATGAAGTGGACGGAGAAAAGAGTTGGCCCTTGTCTTGCCCAACTTTCTGGAAAACTTGAAAATCGCCCCTATTGGATGACGAAAATGTAATCAACCTCTTTTTCATGGGAATTATTTCTGGTCGGCAATTTCAGTATTCATTGAGTGTTAAGTGGAATTGAAATATAATAAGGAATGTTGATAAAATACCAAGAACAGAGTTCTTGAATGAAAAGTAGATTTTGTTTCCGAAAGTTTTTATGTATAAAAATAGCATGAGGACTGTATATCAATTTTTTGGGGGAAGAAATTGAATCATCTCTTCTTGTGATGATACTAACTAGGTGAATGCAAGCTGGTTAAAATAAGTCCACGTTTCATTAAATCACTTGAGAATCATCATCATCAAGAAACAATAAATGATTATTCATGCTCACCATAATTTTGATGGTGGAAATAATTGATTTATTCTGATTTTATGAGATTATGTCGTCATAGGATATCAATGATGAGGTTATAGCTCCCTTGAGATATTGAGGATATACAATAAGAAAATATGTGTTAATAGTATATATATTTATAGAAATAGAATTCAATCATATTTATTTCATCCACGTGATTGAAAATGATGAATGAGAGATTTATCATATATTTCCTGAGAATTCAAAATGAACAACTTTCCATTGAAATTATTTAGGAATGAAATTATCTCGTACGTAAATGGTTTTTTGCAAATAACTCGTAGGGAGGCAAATTGTAGCTTTTGAAAAAACAAAAAACAATGCTTCCTTTATGATTTCCTTACGATGTATATGAACTGTGATACAGCAAATTAATGCTTAGCTTCTTTCGTCAAATGTATAAATGGAAAGATTTAGAGCGAAACAACGAGAAAAATTTGCATTTTTCGAAAAAAGCTCATGAATTCTTTTTTGAAGTATCCAATTAGAGCTTTCAAACAAATGGTAAAATGTCTTCCTAGCATGAACGTTGACCGACTTATGATCAGAATAAGATCGGTACCCGCTTTTTTCTACGAAAAAAATATTTGAAAACAACCTCCAAAGTACCCCCTAACTAAAATTCATCGCCACCCTTCAGTGATTGTCTTTATATAATATGTACTATCAATACACCCACGAAGTTTAACCAATTCAAAATGAATAATATCAGAAAAATTGGAGTTTGAAGAGAAAACGTTTTTTCAATTTTTTCTTTTAACCCTTTTCTTATATCTCCCAAAATACTGAAGATACAAAAACAAACGATACAGTACTGAATTGTAGCTTGTTTAATGCCAAAAATTTCCCTTGTAGATTTTTTGTAAAGTGAATAATCGGCAAGATATAGCCGTTCAACCCAGAGATTTACGATCGAACATCACCTTAGTCAAGCGCTTTGAAATCAAGGGATCCTAAGTAATTATATTCTCTTAGTCTCATAGCTCTTGAAAAGCTCTACAAAATCGTTTCTGGATTTTTTATCACCTAAAATGAAGGAGCTATGCTTAGAAAACTGATCAATTTTTTTTTTGAAAAATTTGAATTACCCGCTTCGGAGCGTAGTAATCTACATAGCCGGTTTATTCGGCCGTTATACGTTATATGTTCCACTTTATCCATTCATATTGTAAGACAGAGAAGAAGAAAAGTCTACTCGGGTGTGTGATTGTATATTTCGTTGATTTCTTACCAGTGTATTCTGAAGTTCGAAGACATATTACAAAAATTTCAATGTTTTCAAGGGTAGTTTATAACAAGGGCAAGTTGAAAGATTATGAAATTTGTATCCTAAAGCATGAAACAATCATTATTCAACTATTTTTACCCATATTCAGGTTTTTTATGTTTTTCTATGATTTTTGATAATTAGGGGTAGTATTCTCCCCTAAGAAACAAAAAGCGTACAACGGCACAATATAGAAAATGAGAGGGTGTAATGAGCCTAATCCCAAATTTTCGTACAAGTCGGTGCTGGACGAAAAAATTTCGAGGTTTTACCATTTTCTCAGCTTCATTTTCTGAACTAATTTCAAAAGCGTTTGATCGAGTTTGGCATCATCGAGTTCTCTTTTCTGAACTGCCGTTTCATAGTTCAACTCATTAAGTGTGAGCTTTGTTGAAGAGTGTCTTCTCTGTTAGGCCTCTCTATATGGTTGGTGATGGAGTATCGTCTGATATTCTCCTAATGAATGCAGGTGTTCCACAGGGTTCAGTTCTGGCGCCCACTTTGTTTCTGCTTCGTAGCAATTATTTGCTGAAGAGAACATCTTGTTCGGTGCATTGTTTGGCGGACGACAGTACTCTTCAAACTACTTTCTCTTCCAGAGACCCCGTATCAGCACGAGACACAAAAAATTCAGAGAAGAATTAACAATTATAATAAACCGAGGACTTGCGTGAATGATAAAATTTGGTGGGATTTGATGCTAGAAAAACACAGGCACGTCTCTTCTCAAAGAAAGCCGACTTATCTGTTTCAAATATTCAGATGTCAGTAGTAACCATTCCTAAGGAATCGGGTATCTTGATGCTGGAAATCACGATCATTAATAATCTCTCATGAGAGAACCATATGGGATCGAACGCTGAATATGTTTCTCAGAAGTTTGGATTTCTGTAACGTGCCAAGAAATATTCAATTTCTCGTCAGCTTCTAATGATCTACAAGGCACAGATCTCAGAATATAGTTCTCATGTATGGAGCTTGGCACCGAAAAATTTATTGAAACTTCTTGATTCTTTTCAGAAAAAGGCAATCCGTCTTACTGGTGATTCTACGCTAATGAATTTGCTCACTCCATTGGAGAATCGTAGAAGGGTCAGAGACTTGCCTCTCTTCTATAGATATTTTCTTGGTCGGTGCTCATTTGAATTTTCGTCAAACGTTCTGCCCTTGGCAGTTTCGACAAGTAGACCCGAGGAGCCCAGAATTTTTACCTCTTTGTTGTGAGTATGGAGACCTGTCAAACCTCTCTTTCTCAGGAACTTTTTTTCAATTGATTGGCTGAAACTCCTTGCCAAGAGAGGTTTATCCTTCAAAATCTCAATTGGCATCTCTTGTCCCTCGATTCATGCGGTGTTGTTTGAACATTACAGTGTTCTTCTTTCGTGTGAATCTTTATATTGGGAAAAAACTGATCATCCTCAGTTACCTTGATACATAAATAACTATTATACTGCAAGTTATACCGCATAGATATTCGGGAAAACGTCGTGCAGTTTTTTTAAACTGAAAAATTCTGAGAGTTTGAAAACGGAAATTATGTAGGATATTTCCATCATATGTTGAAAATCCCATATGAAGCGGGACATTTTCGATTAATTACAGCGATAGATTCCCGGCGGGACATTTTCGGCCTAGTAAATACCCGGTAGCTATCGAAAAATACCCGCTCGGTCTGTGTATCTATAGTAACGATTGTTAAAATGTACATTTGTCATCTTAACAGGCATAAATACTGAATTTTGAACGTCGTTGTTTTAACTCCGGAAATATTCTACCGAATTACACTCGTGCATCAAAATAAACCTGATAATTTACCATTCAAGCATGTTGTCAGTAAAAAAACTGCATTCGGTTATTTTCATATTTTGCTAAAAGAGCCCTCCTCATTCGGAGTCGGGCTCTTTCTACAAAGTATGAAAATAAACTTATGTAGTTTTCAGACCACATGCTTTCATGGAAAATTATCGGTAATTTTGAAGCAATTGTGTAATTACTCCCGATAAATCATTTCTGTTTCATAGATGAATACATTTTCCAATGTATTGTCCATTGATGCTGCATAAATATTCTAGAATCGGAATAAAGCACTGAAATACTGCATCGACGAATAACCGTAGGAATGAAACGAGAGCCGATGTCGAAAAATTTCTCTATAATTCAACTTGGCAACTCGAAGAAACAACACGAACATGACAGGTGTCAGACGAAAATCTCATAATCTCTTCGAATCCACTTACATATTTATGAAATGTCGTCTTGATCCGCTGCATTTTCACCATCCAGTTGATTTCATTACGGCTCGACTTGCATTTCATCCTGCAGTTTTGTCTGGGTAATTTCTCGACCCTTCACGATCTGTCCGTCACGGCCCAAAATCATTTCACGTTAATCCTGTTACCGAGGAGGGAGTTTCAAATAGTATAGTACGTAACGAGGGGGGTAAGTAGTCCCTCGTACGTATAATTAGCCTTATCCTCGAGTTGCGTACTGTAATTTTTCTGGTGCCACCATGTTTGTGCGGTAATTCCTGCTCCTGTAGCACATATTCCTTCGTTATCCCTTTTTTCCATTGATCAACGAGCCAGTGGAAGACAGCAAGTAGATAAAACAATGGTTACTTTATGGATAAAGTTGAAGATTGGTGTGATTCAAACATCCTATCTTTCAATTCAACTAAAACAAATTTAATATCGTTTAGGTGCTTGATCAACGAACTTTTTTTTGAAGACATCATTGGAATCTAAAATTTGCAGTGAATTTCTAGGAGTGCTCATTGATCAGAATTTAAAATTCGTGGATGATGTCAAACAACTCACCGGCAAAGTCTTCTCTGGCTAGAGTAATTCGTAATGAATTGGGATTCGGCACTGCGAAGATGGCTTATTATGCACTCATAGATTCTCACTTACGCTACGGAATACCGTTTTGGGGAGCATGCAGTCCATCTTTATTCAAAAGTCTTCTAATTTTACAGAAAAGGGCAATAAGGTATATAGGAAACTTTACACCAAGAGAGTCCTGTAGAACCTTCTTCAAAAACCATAAGATCCTAACGGTAACTGCATTATCCATACTGGATAATGTGTTTAATAAATAAGCATATATTAATCTTCGCCACATCCCCTTCCCATTATAACACCCGGAACAGCAGACACACTCTGCAACTCACAGTGCCAACTAAAAACATCACCAGAGACTCCATATTTTACAATGGTGGAAAAATGTAGAATCATTTTCCTCTGTACATAAGATCTGCCAATATAAATGCCTTCTAATTCAGGAAGTTAGTCAAACATTTTCTATCTGATAGACCCTTTTATACTTTGAATGAATTTTTTGACGATAACTTTTAACTGATTGACTAGCTCATGTTTTTTATCTTCATTGGTAGCATTTAAGTTTTACTTTCTATGTCTATTCTTATATGAACTTGACTTCCAATCTCTTATATATACATACTTTTCATAACCTCCATTTTACCATGTTTTGTATGTATTTTTAAAGTTTCATTTTTGTTATCTTTTGGTATATAAAAATTTTATATAATGTATATCTTTTCATCGGTGGGGGAAGCGACTGTAGACTTTCAAAAATGTAAAAAAAACTGTTGCATGGACATACTCGAGCGCGTCAGATATTGGTATCATCTATGCCCTACATATTTTAAAAATGTGCGTATATTAATCTGATTGATTCCATGATGGGGGTGGTCGTAAGTGAGGGTTGAAAATGAACAAAAAATTTTTTTGTCGAGCTCAGATTTTCTGAGGAGATGTTAGGTGAATCGAAAAAAAAAGCTCTTATATAAATCTGACGGTTTTAATGTGACGCAGACTCGCGGCCGTTATCAGAATGTGAACGAAAAATTCGTCATTTTGAAATACACAAGCGCGCCAGATTAAGATATATATGGTTCATCTTTACGTCCTAGACGTTGCAGTCTCATAATCTGACGATTATCTGGAGGGATTCGCCTATTCTGCCGATTTGAAATTTTCTCAATATTTTTAAATCATTGAACTTAACTGAAAATCTCAAAAAAAAGCATGAAAATAAAAAAAGTGTGTGCCTTTTTTCAGTAGAATACTTGTATTTATAAGAAAATAATTATGAGCAATTGAATTTTCGAATTTTTAAAACGTTGGATAATCGTTGTAAACAATATCATGACACCAACGAGTCTGGGTGATCATCTGTCATGCGTCATCACAACAGAAACCAGAGTGGGAAAAGAGTGAGAGAGCAATAGATAGAGAAAGAGTGAGAGAGAAATAGCAACGTGGAGAGGGGGATAGGCATCACGTAGCTGCACGCATTAAACTTTATCGATGAATTTTTATTATTTTGGCTTGTGGAAATAGTCAGATTATTTATTTTTTGCAATTCTTGAATTATTTCCTTCAAAATAAAAATTGAATTAGCCACGCTTGAGAATGTCGAGAAGACGTTTTTTTTTACGACTTTGTAGCCCTCCTCCTTCTTCAGGTCAGTCTCGAATTGTCAGATTAGTGGAATATACACGTTTCAGAATGTGACTAACTCACCCTTCTTTTTTCAAATGCGCTCGAGAATTTCAGATGATCAATTTTTTTTAATATTCTGATCCTATATCCTTGAAGGGCGGCTATTTATATATATATAGGGCTCATATATGGTGGAAGTACTCAACCGGGTACGAGGTATCCCCCTGTATATTAATCTGCCACGCTTTAGTGAATCCCGAAATCTACACACACAAACATTATATATTATACCTCTTGAATGTCTGATAAAAGATAAGTCCAATCGGCAATATATGATATTAGAATATCATTCAAAACAACGAATAGGTACTTTGGTGTGTCACACATAGTATTATTTCTTGTGTTTTTGTGATAGTTAAATTCACGTTATATAAGAAGTTGTCTAATAGGAAGGAAATGTTTTTGATAAACGTAGCAGCTTTTTGTGTAGGATACAACAAATCTGTCCTACTACGCTTGCAAAGATTCCAATATTAATTCTTAATTCAGATAGTGGTAGGTTTGCAACTCAAAAAAACTACGGAAAAAATCGAATCCAGATATTAAATCCCTCCAGGTTCTTGCATCGAAATGATTTCGAACAGTATTCATTCAAAGAGCCAATTTTGATATTCGAATTCAATTCCAGAGAATTGCTTTGTCCAGTTCCGATCTATATCGGGTGCAAATAGAATATTTTGCAGTCTGCTCCCGCAAATGTAATTACCGTTTGTGCGGTTTCATTTGAATATTTCAAATCCTATTAATATAAGACCGCCGCATATACATGAGTTTGTATATAATATAGATATGAGTCGGGTCGGTTACATTGCAGCTCTAATACAGAGTTGCATGTGACTCTTCTGATATTACGAATACTGAAATAGGATTGGGGTGACTGCATGATAAAGGTGACGGTGTGAGAACAATAAACACTTCATTTGAATTTATATCTTCTTACCTGATGCAAAAACTATTTCGTTCGGCACGACATTTACAGAGAAATGAACTATGAACTTCCACAACGTATTCCGTTTGTGTTAGAACATTGCTGTGATTGAAATGGTGTCGTGCCTTGCATATCAGCTAACGTGTGGCATGGTATTTTGGTATAAGTGTGTTGGTAATATTTCGTTTTTTTTTTCAGGAAAAAAATTCTCTTGATAACATTTCTGGGGGTTTTCAATATCCTAGGGAACACGTCTTGATGATAACAATCACAACTCCCATTCGAGTTCCGATTTATTTGAATAGAATAAAAAACAGAATAGATGTTTTTATATGATAGGGAAAAATCGATAATTTGATTGAATAGATTGATCATATTGGTAATAGTATAGAGTAGTCCCGTTGATGATACGAAAATCCTCCTAACTTAAAATTCTCTTCGTTTGTTCTATGACGAATTCTAACAGGAAATCGTCATCAACATTGGCCAACTCTTCATTGAATCTTGAGGTTATAAACTTCTCTCAGAATAGGAATAATAAATTTTTTTTTATATGCAGATTCACACGAAATGGGAGCCCTGTAATGTTCAAAGAACACCGCGTGAATCAAGGGACAGGAGATACGAATTAACTTTAACTTTGAATTTCTGGAGTTTGCAAGCCTCAGGAAAAATCTCTCTCGCAAGGAGTTCCAAAGCTCAGCTGTTCTATCGAAGAAAGATCCCTGAGCAAGAGAGCTTCAACAGGTTTCCAAATTCACAACAAAAGGATGGGAATTCTGTACTCGTCGAGTCATCCGTGTAGATATTGCCAAGCGGGGAACGATCGATAACAATTCGGAAGAGCATCGACCGTGAAAGTATCTATAGAAGAGAGACAAGTCCGCGACCCTTCCACGATATTCCAATGAAGTGAGCGAGTCTGTGAGCGAAGAATCACCAACAAGACGAATTGCCTTTCTCTGAATAGAGTCGAGAAGCCTCAATGAATGTTTTGGTGCCGAACTCTACACATGAGAACTGTATTCCATGACAGGTCGTATCTGAGCCTTTAGTCCAGTCTATGACCATTTTTCCGTGTATTTATCCCATACAGCACCGATTCGCCTGAAAATTTGTATTCAGGATCTACATACCCTCTTTTTCAAAATCTACTCTGTGCCGAGGGTTGCTTTCTCCCTGAGGGTGGATGCCACCCCTTCTTGGGGGTGAAAAATTTTTTATTGAAAATAAGTGTGGAAATCAATATATTGACTAATTCCAAGCACTTTTTGTTCAATGAAGTTTTTTCTGAAAAGTAATACTTTTCGACTTTTATTCGCGAGTGAAATTGTCGGTTTTCAGGAAAAAAAAAAACACGTTTTCAGATACTTTCTCGCGAATAACTGGAAAAATATGCATTTAATCGAAAAACCTATAGAGAGCAAAATTATAGCTTTCGAAAAAACAAAGGCAATCGTTTATTTGTGATGTATGCAAACCCACTTCAAACTGAATAATTGCTTCTTGAAAGTTGATTGGTATTTTCAAACGCCAAAATGGAAAGTTTCTACGTACAATAACCAAAAACCAATGCATTTTTCTGGAAAAACCCATCGAACCTTTTTTGAAGTCCTTCAAAAATCCTTCAATTTTGTTATTTGTGAAAGTTTGTAGCATCAAAACTGACCGAGGTATGAAGGAAACAATGTTGAATCCTATGTTTTCGTTGGAAAAAAATTGTGAATAACTCATCCTCTCTTCCCCCCCCTTCGAAAAAAATCTTTGTTACTCCATAATTCACTTAATTCATGTTCTAATAATGAGTTCTGTATTTTTCATTAATTGTAAGTACGTAGTTTTGGAAAAAATTAAGATTGAAGAGAAAAAATCATATACGTAATTCAGCGAAAAATCTCCATTTCTTCAAAATAACTCGAAAAGTATTGATCACATGCAAAATTTTCTAGAGTACAAAATTGAAGGTTTTTCCTCTCTGAAAATTTTGGTGTTTAATTTTTTTCTGCAGGATGAAAGTAGAGTAAGATATGACCAGTTAAATATTGTGAGGGATCGCGCAAAGTACCTTTTTTGAACCCTTTCAGCATGAACCTTTTCAAAAATATAACCTGAAACAAAAAATCCTGTAAATGAGCTTGATCTGATTGCTTGAAGACTAAGCGAGTTATGGGAAAAAACCCAATAACAATTTTTGTGGAAATTAGAGTACGTACTTTAGTATATTGAAGAATACACATAGCAACTATATTCACATCCAAATCTAGACTTAACCTCTTTTAAAGGGGTATTTTTCACCCCTCAAAAAATCAAAAGCAACCCCGAGTACAGAGATAGTCTCAATCTGAATTTTCATACAGTTGGATTTCCCGGTTACTCAATAACAATTTTGACATAATTTTTAAATGAAAACTAACATGGGTGGTTTTTAGGGGTCGAAACTGTTTAATAGATCAGAAATTGTGTATAAAGGTTAATTCAACGTATTTACAGATGACTGCACGCTCAAAACTGGTATTTTGTGATTTTTTTCTGAATGGGGGTAGTTTTCACCTCTGATGAATAAAAATCAACCCCAGGCACAATCTCAACTTTGAAGTAGATGGTAGATATAAGCTAAATCTCCAATTGAATGCGAATAGATAGTGAATAAGTTGAATAACTGCCAAATAACATGTTAATTATTATTTTCTGATGATATTCTGTCACAAGAGGGGGTGTTGAGGGCTGACACTGATTACTGAACCATAAATTATATTAAAAATTATCAATTGATTGGTTTTACTGATATAAATATGATTTCAGTTCATTACATGCTCCAATCTAAAATTTTGATTTTTTTTCGAATTGGGGTGGTTTTAACCCCCCCTCCAAAAAAGCAACCCTCGGCACAGGGTAGATTTGGAAATAGAGGGTAAGTAGAACCTATATCCAAATTTTCATACGAATCGGTGCTGTATGGAATAAATACACAGTTTACACTTTTTTTACCGTCATAGACTGGAGTACTTGTAGATCATTAGAAGCTGACGAGAAGTGAACTGATATCGTACAATACAATAACAAGATTTTTCAAACAATAAGTATATTGAATAATTGTCGAATGCTGCTGGGATAACAAATCATAACAAGCAATAACACTTAAGGGTGTCAAATGACTCAGCATGAATCGTGGTCAAGAATATGCTGCTATATAAAATAACTACCAGTACTATGCCATCACTTTTAGCGATACAATCGACTAAATGTAGGAGAAAACTGATATTCCGTCCCAAAAATGAGGAATTGAGAGCAATAATATATTATGCAACGATCATGTGATGATGGATACACGAGCATTAACCGGGATACGAAACGAGCCGAAGGCGAGTTTCGTATGATTTATGCGACTGTATTAATAACCATTACATGAGATTTGCATACGCCATTTTTCATATACCCAATGAATGATGAAGAACAATTGATATCAAGTTCATGTTTGTATTGTGAGTCCTACTGATCTGAAAATGTTTATTTTGGTATTGTGGGTCCCACTGATCTGGAAATGAAAGAAATATTAACATTTATTTTGTTATTGCTAGTCTCGATTGAGTTCAATATTATATTGGAAATGCTGATTTCATTCACTACTGAATTTTCAATGTAGCCTTCCGTTATTGAATTGTATTTCCAGTTGATTGAAAAGTCTCTATCATAATGCGCTCATTATGATACAGATATTTCATTACGATACATATTTTTGATCCGTTTCATGATAGATCTCATCAAAAAAGGAATAATGGGCATACAAGTGTATTTTCACAATACGGGTGTGAATTTTTTTTTCTGTTACAGGGAGAATATTTGACATTTCATCTCCGTTGTTGGGTAACAAAATATTACTTTTCATGAAATGGCCTTCTCTTGGTAAAAAATTGGTGACTCATTTCCCGGATTTACATATATAAACACAATTTGATGGTAGATAGATTACTAGGAATTAGACATGTTTTGATTTTATATCAGAGAATATTGTTTTTTTTTTCTATCACACAAAATAATTGTGTATCTTCCAGGAGAGATATATGAGATTTTAACACTCGAACAACAATTTGATTATTTTTCTTTCATATTGTAACGTTAATGTTTCCTAGTCTGGACGAAAGGGTTCGTTGGCCAAAATGTTTACAATATTCTGATTGCTTTACCTCTCAAACATACTCGCATCGGATAAATCCATCGTGCCTTTACGGTCCTATTGTTTAGCCATATTCGTATTTCATCTCCTAATTATTATTTACATCTCGAGTATTTCAACATTTAGGTTATTATTTACATTTAATAAATCAGCTGTCCACCTCTTCTTCTCAACATTCGGGAATCCGTTGTTCCTTCCTCCTTCCAGTATGAAGTTAGGCATTTATAAGCTTGCAGCTTGCCTAACCAGTGAGGTTGGACGCATTCGGCAATAAGTTTCGGATGGTAATTATGTTTTCGAGATCAGGAGATGATCGAAGTTATGGCCGACAGGAATTATACTTTTCACTCGACGGTTCGACGTATGTACTTGTTTGGTGGTATCTTGACAATACAGTTATCTGTCATGAGGGGTTTTGGGTACATTCCTGGTATGACCTTAATTTCGGGTATTCTATAAATTTCGGGTAGTCCATAAATTCAGGATGTTATAAATTTTAGGTATTATATAAATTTAGATCGGCAAATCTGGTTCAATGATCTGATTTTCATAGAATCGAAAGTGCAATTTTGACAGCCCTTGGAGAAGGTCATCCGGCAACAGGGCCACAGGGATTGACAGCCGAAGTGCTAGAGGGACGCTGTTTTTGTGTCTTGTTTTTTGAGATTGATGTAGAAGAGAGTGGCATCGTGTTGGAAAATTGTTAAAATTGATATTTCATCAACCATCCAGTGTTTGGGATTCTATTTTCCAACTGTATGAAGTTTCCTGATATCGTTGGTATTTGGGATTGCTGTGAGGCATCTAATTTTTTTGGAAACTTACCCGCTGAGGGGATTATAACCACTCATCTTCTATTCAGCTCAATTCAGGTACGCATTGCAGCAAAACTATGTTATTTGAGCCCTGGGCAATCCTCTATGTACATTGTAGGTTACTACCTGGAATATCCAGTTTATCAGGAGATCAGGTGTCGTTGACCCTTGAACCAGGATTTCAACTATCTGGAAGCATTGTAGATTACTATCTGGAACATCCAGTTGATCGGATTAAGTGTCGTTGACCCTTTGACCAGGATTTGAAACATCATTTGGAAGCCTTCTGAAAGTCTAGTTGATCATTTATACTTAGGCCTTCCTGGGAAAAGGTATGAGGTCAATTCAACGTTGTGACCGAAGAGTCATGAGTTTCATTTCAGGGTCCTTGTGCGGTGGAATCTAGACTGCTATTCTTGTGCGGTGGGTTCTAGACTGCTTCCTTTGTGGAGTGTGATCTAGACTGCTATCCTTGTACGGTGTGGCTTGAGGCTATCATTCTGTGTGCTGGTCTGAATCGATACGTCAGAGAAGTTGTCTTCCTGCAGTAGGGCCTGAGGAAGAGGTGAATGCCTGATAAGAGCTGCGGCTGTACTCTCTGGACTGTCCACTGGAACTAGCTGATACTTCCTGAATAGCTCATGGTCATCATCACCGCAAGTTATAAAACTTACATTTTATTTTAAATTGGAAAAGTATTTAGTGTCTCCTCCGCAAACCACAAGTCTTATGAATTTTTCTATTATAATTGAAATGGTATTCATGGTCATTAATGGTCACAAGTTGACTACACTGTAAACGCTACAGGTAAGGTGCACCCTACGTAGTTGCGGTTTTGTTTTTGGTACCAAACGTACTAGACCCTGTACAGGTATAGATATTCATACATATATTTTTTTGGTATAATTGATGAGACCATCTATTGACATTCAACTGGGTTATACCTACCCTTCAACAGTTCCTAGTTAGTTTTATTTGGTTCTGGCTGTATATCAAAATTGTTTTGCGCTAATTACACCTACTTGAACTTGATTAGTTGTTGTTACTTCCGAGTGTATTATAAATACTGACGTCGTGTTATATGAGAATCAGTATAAATTCTAAAGGGTTAGCTCAGGATCATATAACTGGCGCCCATTTTTGTTTAACATCTTGAATATTTTAGTCTGTATGACCCACTCCCGTCTCCACTAGAGTTTAGTCGCGAGCTTAACCTGTCAATCGGACAGCTTCTTAGTCGTTCTACTAGAGTACGTGGCAGAATAAATGGCGCCCACGTTTTTGGGTAAATAAAATCATTTTCTTGTCAGCTGGAACTGTTGAAGTGGTATTTATATACAAGGTGGCACTGATTATTTTTTTGGTAATTAATATTTTTGGAGGTTGACTTTGAGAGCTGTTGAAGTAGTATCGCTACACAAGGTGACACAAAAATTTCTTTACTCAATATTTTTGCAGAGTTCTATACAGGGTGACACATTTTCAGTGATACTTTAAATTTACTTCACTATTTATTGATAATTAAGGGGGCGATAATAAGATAGGTTTCTGATATATTTATTTGATTGAACTTGGTAAATTTGATTTTAATATGGAAGGGAAATTGCATGTAGACCGTCTTGATAAGGAAGAATTAACTTATGAATTGGCTATTCGAGGAGTCACCGATAAAACTGTAGTGGCAGAGATGAGAAAATGTTTAAGGGGATATTTAAAGTTAGAAAAAAGTAAAACAGAGATTAAATACCCTAAGTATCCATTTTCATTTAAGGATGATTCAGATTACCTTGGAGTGAAAATTACAGAAATTCAGAATCTGATTTCCGATTTTGCAGGGGAGGAATCTGATTCAATTTTTTTAAAAATTAGTTCCAAACTTATGCATTTGTTCATGCGAGCGGAAAGGGCAGTTGCAGGTTCGGATGAAGAGCATGCAACCAAGACAAACTATTTAATGCAACTCCTCAATTGTCAATCTGAATTGAAATCACGGGTTAGGAAGTATAAAAGGCTGTCACAGCAAAATCATACTCCTTTGGAATTGAGTGTTTTGATGTCATCCACTGTTATTTCAAGTACTTCGGAATCTGAGGACTCTGATGAAGACACAGCGGTTAAGGTGGTTAGCCACCCAGCTCCTTCTACTCTACCAGATCAGTGTAGAGGAGTACCGGTTTCTAAATGGAACCTTTGTAAATTTGATGGGAATGTTTCTCGTTGTTCTCTTAGTGCCTTTTTGGAAAATGTAGAGGAACTTTGTATTTCTCGAGGTGTTACGGAAGCTCAGTTGTTCACTTCGGCCAGTGATCTTTTTACTGGAAAAGCTCTTATTTGGTTTAGGTCAATTCGACCAACGATTCATTCTTGGTCACAGCTTGTGAAAGAGTTACGGCTCCAATTTTTACCGCCCAATTACAACGAAAAATTATTTCAGGAGGTGAAACAGAGAACTCAAGGTCCCACTGAGACCATTGGAATGTATATTGCAGTTATGAATAATATGTTCAATAGATTAACCATATCAGTAAATGAAGAGACTCGTTTGAAAATATTAATGAGAAATATTGCACCTTTTTATCAGAGTCAGTTGGGCTTAGTTAAAATTGACTCGATAAGTCACCTTTTAGAATTGGGACGCCAATTAGAAGCGCGTAAAGAAGCAATTGAGTCTTTTGTTCCGCCTCCAAGAAATAAAAATGCTCTTATGGAACCGGACTTAGCCTATATTTATTCGGAAGGGCCATCTTCTTCATTTAGTCAGGTGGATGCAATAATTACATGCTGGAATTGTAAAAATCAAGGACATACTTCAAAGCAATGCCCCTCCTCTGTTCGTAGTAAATATTGTTTTAAATGTGGTCTCCCCAATTTTACAGTACGGACTTGCCCTAAATGTAATAAGCGGTCGGGAAACTAGTAATGGAGTCCATGGATAGCCGTAATGGTGCCTCCTTGTTACATCCGGCTGATCTCTGTTTATCTATGAAACAAAAGGTTATTCTTGAATATGTGTTGGCTCATGCGCAGAATGATGAGCGACCTTACTTGTCGGTATCTGTCTTTGGTATTAATTTGCTTGGGCTTCTTGATTCAGGTGCTTCAAATACAATAATTGGTGGACCGGGTTGGCAACTGTTGGAGAAACTTAATCTCAAACTGAATACTGATAATGTAGTTACGTGTCGGGTTGCCAATGGACAAACCTGTTCCAGCATTGGTACGGTAGATATTCCCATGAAATTGGAAAATCGGGTGAAAGTAATTACAGCTTTGATCATTCCGGCTTTACCTCATGCTTTAATCTTGGGGATTGACTTTTGGAAGAAATTAGAGATTGTTCCTGATCTTCGAAGGGGAGAGTGGGTTTTTGCAAATAATCCTCAGGTTTCAATTGATTCAATTGCCTTACAGTCAGAGGAACATTTAACTCCGGAACAAGCACAAATTTTAAAGGAATTGGTAGAAACTGCATTTCAGGAAATGGGCGACAAATTAGGATGTACGGATCTAGTCCATCATGTTATCAAAACTTCTTCCCCCCCTATTAAGCAACGGTATTATCCGGTCAGTCCGGTTATGCAAACTCATATTGATGCTGAATTGAACAAGTTGCTGGCAGAGGGAATTGTTGAACGCTCAACCAGTCCGTGGTCTTCTCCTATTTTATTGGTCAAAAAAAAGGACAATACTTACCGATTTTGTGTTGATTTTCGGAAATTAAACCAAGTGTCGGAGCGAGATGCCTATCCTCTTCCATATATTTCTGCGACCTTGGATAAGCTTCGTGATGCTAAATTTCTTTCTTCAATGGACATTAAATCCGCATATTTTCAGGTCCCTCTTGATGAATCATCACGTCCCTTGACTGCTTTTACTGTTCCGAATCGAGGTTTATATCAATTTCGTCGCCTTCCTATGGGTTTATCTAACAGTCCAGCTACTTTTCAGCGTCTTGTTGATCGTATATTGGGCCCTGAGCTAGAGCCCCATGTGTTTGTTTACTTAGACGACATCATCATTGTCACTCAAACATTTGAGAAGCATATCGAAGTCCTGAAGGAAGTCTTTGACCGTTTGAAAAAGGCGAATCTAACCGTTTCCAAAAATAAATGTCACTTCTGTCGTCCTGAACTGTTATATTTGGGTTACATCGTAGATGCTACTGGATTACGAGTAGATCCGGAAAAGGTTCGCGCAATTTTAGATATCCCTATTCCCAAAGGTGTTGCGGAAGTTCGACGCATTCTTGGCTTAGCCTCTTGGTATAGGCGATTTGTACCAAATTTTTCCACTCTGACAGCGCCACTTTGCGATTTGTTGCGCAAGAATAAGACTTTTCATTGGAGTTCGGAATGTGATGAAGCTTTGAACAGCTTGAAAGAATGTCTTATAAGTGCACCGGTACTGTCTTGTCCCGATTTTTCATTGCCTTTTGTGATTGAGACCGACGCTTCCGGCTATGGTATTGGAGCGGTGTTAACACAATCACACCCTGAGGGAGAGAAGGTTATATGCTATTTATCTAGGTCCCTTTCTCGACTGGAGCGTAATTACACTACGACGGAACGGGAATGTTTGGCAGTCCTGTGGGCTATCGAAAAACTCAGACCTTACATTGAAGGATCTCATTTCACGGTGGTCACAGATCACGCGAGCCTGTTATGGTTAAACCGATTACAATCTCCTTCTGGTCGTTTGGCCCGCTGGGCTATACGTCTTCAACAATTCGACTATACCATTGTCCATAGAAAGGGGAAGGAACATGTCGTACCGGACACCTTATCTCGAGCTGTTCCTATCGTTGATGCTCTCAACCTTGCTGTAGACAGTACCAATCGGCCTGTCATTGAAAAAGGAGACAAATGGTATCAAAGAATGGTAGAGAGAATATCAAAATCACCGCATAAATTTCCTTCTTGGCAACTTTTCCAGGGAAAGCTTTTTAAGAATATAACACCCCGCGTTCCTGAACTGGCTACCGTTTCTGACCATTGGAAAGAGGTTATCCCTCGTTCTTCGAGGAAGGCTTTGATTGAGCAGATCCATTCTGAGTTGTTGCATGTAGGAGTTTTCAAAACGTTCCACAAACTTGCAGAAAAATATTATTGGCCGAAACTGCGCTCGGATGTAGCTTCATTTATTCGTCAGTGTAAAACTTGTCAGTCAATCAAACCTGAGCAAAAACGCCCTCCGGGATTGATGTTGTCAAAGCAAGTAGCGATATCTCGCCCCTTTGAATTACTTTCCGCTGATTTAGTAGGTCCCTTACCCAAGTCTCGTTCTGGTAATCAATATATTTTTGTCGTTTCTGATTGTTTTAGTAAATTTCCACTCTTGTTTCCCCTTCGTACAGCCACAACTGCAGCCATCATTAAAATATTGGATGCTCATGTATTTTCAGTCTTTGGCGCACCCAATTCCATCATCGTGGATAATGGTTCTCAATTCCGCTCTAAAGATTTTGTAAAGTTTATGGCCAGTTATCATGTTAAAATTCAATATGTAGCTTTATATCATCCTCAGGCAAATCCCTGTGAAAGAGTAAATAGGGTTATCAAAACTATGTTGAGATCCTACCTGTCAGAAGATCAGAGAGGTTGGGATCAACGGTTGAGTCAAGTGGGATTAGCAATCCGTTCGACGAAACATGAAGTGACGGGTTTTTCTCCTAATTTTATAGTATTTGGACGAGAAGTACCTCGCAGGGGAAATAACGCTCCTCCCCAAGAGATTACTTTTGATCGATCGGCACTTACTGAAGACCGTGAGCAAGTATTGGAAAAATTGTATGCTGAGGTGAAGGTCAAGTTAGGGAAAGCTTACGAACAAAATAGCAAGACCTATAATCTTAGACGTCGTGATGTTCAATATTCTGTTAATCAACTCGTTTGGAGACGAAACCATGTTTTGTCTAATGCTGCCCAATATTTTAGTGCCAAGCTGGCTCCTAAATTTGTTGGTCCTTTCATTATCTCGAAACGGGTATCTCCTTGGACTTATGAGCTGAAAGACGATGCTGGTAACGACCGTGGAGTTTGGCACGTCAAAGATCTTAAAGCTCATCCCCCTGATGAAGAGTCATCATAATAGGGCTGGACTTTTGGATTTGGGTTAGAAGATGGCTGACCCTTGCATTGGGCATAAAGCAACTTGGACTTAGCACCGTCCCCATCTAGTGGCTGAGAATACACTTCTTTTTTTTATTATTTGTGAAGGTATTTTCAGGTCCATGACAGTAATTCTGCTGTTGAGAAATAATATTTCAAAATGCATAATGTTGCTCTTATAGTTAAGGTGCATTTTAGAAATATGTGCTATTGGTTTGAGGTCTTAGGTTAGTTTTGGTTGCAGTTGGCTTTGAATTTTTTTTGTGTCTTCCGGTACCTTCTTTCTTATTACTTTTCCGTCATTTGCATATGCTCTATGTTCTGGATACTATATGCTGTAGGTATGCTCCATAAAGGGTTTTGTCTTCCCTTCTCTCTTTTCTTTTTTGTTTTTTTTAATCTATTTTCCTTAGCATTCCGACGAACGATATGAATGGTGGTCTGTCGTACTTTTGTTGTAATCTCTCTATTGTTGTTATTGAAGATAACTCCCACCCTATTTTTGTTATTTTTTTTGGAGGATGGTTGTTCTGGGGAGTTTTATAGAACATGGAATGTTCCCTACAGGATCTCAGTTCGGTCCTAGGATACGTTGGGTCCTTAGAGAGCACCACCAGAATAATCATTCTTTTATCCTAAAAGGTTATCCATCAATAGAGCTTCATCTGTATTTGAAGGACCCCGTTCATGTTAGTCTCTGGATGTGGGTGGTAATTGTTTTCCTGAACCATCTTGACTACAAATCAGGTTTAATTCTTTTCCTTTCACATATCCTTCTTCGTGTTGTTTTTGAATTTCTCCCGCTCAGTACCTCTTCAAGGTCCGAGTTGAATTTTTGGGAGTTTCGGCACTGACAATAGGCCATAACTATTGTTGGGATGGCAGCTCCCGGATGCTGGACAATTTCTGTGTGGGTTCGGCTTGGTGGATCGCTTGGGCTGTTGGGGTTCGCTTTTGAGTTGTTCGGAGGCTGGACGTGACCAAAAAACGAGACGTTCCATGCTGCTTGGGCCGTGCAATTTTGGTTTTGTTGGATTCTCTTCCATCTCTCGTCCAACCATGGCTGGTCTTCGGGTGATTCGGAGCGGAGTCGGATAGCTGGAGTGGTCTGACGGGCTGGGTTCCATCCACAGAAATTTTGATGGGGGTTGACAAAGTTGAGGTGCTTTGTCATCGTAAATATTAAGCCTCCATCCTGTTCGGATGTTAAGATTTTTTTTTGGGGTTGATATAAGTTTTTTTTTTGTATTTGGATACTTCACACAGGCAAAATCAACCAATTCCCGGTTGATTTTCTTTAAAGTAGGGGGAGAATTTGTAACGTTAATGTTTCCTAGTCTGGACGAAAGGGTTCGTTGGCCAAAATGTTTACAATATTCTGATTGCTTTACCTCTCAAACATACTCGCATCGGATAAATCCATCGTGCCTTTACGGTCCTATTGTTTGGCCATATTCGTATTTCATCTCCTAATTATTATTTACATCTCGAGTATTTCAACATTTAGGTTATTATTTACATTTAATAAATCAGCTGTCCACCTCTTCTTCTCAACATTCGGGAATCCGTTGTTCCTTCCTCCTTCCAGTATGAAGTTAGGCATTTATAAGCTTGCAGCTTGCCTAATCAGTGAGGTTGGACGCATTCGGCAATAAGTTTCGGATGGTAATTATGTTTTCGAGATCAGGAGATGATCGAAGTTATGGCCGACAGGAATCATACTTTTCACTCGACGGTTCGACGTATGTACTTGTTTGGTGGTATCTTGACATATACAGTTATCTGTCATGAGGGGTTTTGGGTACATTCCTGGTATGACATTAATTTCGGGTATTCTATAAATTTCGGGTAGTCCATAAATTCAGGATGTTATAAATTTTAGGTATTATATAAATTTAGATCGGCAAATCTGGTTCAATGATCTGATTTTCATAGAATCGAAAGTGCAATTTTGACAGCCCTTGAAGAAGGTCATCCGGCAACAGGGCCACAGGGATTGACAGCCGAAGTGCTAGAGGGACGCTGTTTTTGTGTCTTGTTTTTTGAGATTGATGTAGAAGAGAGTGGCATCGTGTTGGAAAATTGTTAAAATTGATATTTCATCAACCATCCAGTGTTTGGGATTCTATTTTCCAACTGTATGAAGTTTCCTGATATCGTTGGTATTTGGGATTGCTGTGAGGCATCTAATTTTTTGGAAACTTACCCGCTGAGGGGATTATAACCACTCATCTTCTATTCAGCTCAATTCAGGTACGCATTGCAGCAAAACTATGTTATTTGAGCCCTGGGCAATCCTCTATGTACATTGTAGGTTACTACCTGGAATATCCAGTTTATCAGGAGATCAGGTGTCGTTGACCCTTGAACCAGGATTTCAACTATCTGGAAGCATTGTAGATTACTATCTGGAACATCCAGTTGATCGGATTAAGTGTCGTTGACCCTTTGACCAGGATTTGAAACATCATTTGGAAGCCTTCTGAAAGTCTAGTTGATCATTTATACTTAGGCCTTCCTGGGAAAAGGTATGAGGTCAATTCAACGTTGTGACCGAAGAGTCATGAGTTTCATTTCAGGGTCCTTGTGCGGTGGAATCTAGACTGCTATTCTTGTGCGGTGGGTTCTAGACTGCTTCCTTTGTGGAGTGTGATCTAGACTGCTATCCTTGTACGGTGTGGCTTGAGGCTATCATTCTGTGTGCTGGTCTGAATCGATACGTCAGAGAAGTTGTCTTCCTGCAGTAGGGCCTGAGGAAGAGGTGAATGCCTGATAAGAGCTGCGGCTGTACTCTCTGGACTGTCCACTGGAACTAGCTGATACTTCCTGAATAGCTCATGGTCATCATCACCGCAAGTTATAAAACTTACATTTTATTTTAAATTGGAAAAGTATTTAGTGTCTCCTCCGCAAACCACAAGTCTTATGAATTTTTCTATTATAATTGAAATGGTATTCATGGTCATTAATGGTCACAAGTTGACTACACTGTAAACGCTACAGGTAAGGTGCACCCTACGTAGTTGCGGTTTTATTTTTGGTACCAAACGTACCAGACCCTGTACAGGTATAGATATTCATACATATATTTTTTTGGTATAATTGATGAGACCATCTATTGACATTCAACTGGGTTATACCTACCCTTCAACAGTTCCTAGTTAGTTTTATTTGGTTCTAGCTGTATATCAAAATTGTTTTACTCTAATTACATACTTGAACTTGATTAGTTGTTGTTACTTCCGAGTGTATTATAAATACTGACGTCGTGTTATATGAGAATCAGTATAAATTCTAAAGGGTTAGCTCAGGATCATATAACTGGCGCCCATTTTTGTTTAACATCTTGAATATTTTAGTCTGTATGACCCACTCCCGTCTCCACTAGAGTTTAGTCGCGAGCTTAACCTGTCAATCGGACAGCTTCTTAGTCGTTCTACTAGAGTACGTGGCAATATAATGAATAACTTTTTGATTAGGAGTTTCAGTGTTCTTGTATAATATTATCACCAGTGAATTACTTTCAGATTAAATGAAATATGAGTTTGTTCGAGAAGTGGTACACTTTACAATAGCCTTTCAAGTCACGCTAGGATATGTTTGATCGTCATCATTTTGTGGTAGATCAATGCCTTTATGATAGAACAAAAATTGCATGTAACTCACAAGAAGAATCAATGAAGAGATAAACTTCATAAAATCAGTATTGAATGAAAATGCATATCCAGAAAAATTCATAGAAAAAACTTTCACAGAAGTTGAAAATCCGAACACAGTCCACAATGAAGACATACAACCTACACAAAATACACAACCTGTATAAAACATTATAGCTTATGTCCTTCGTTCGTCTGGAAAGATAAAACGGATCGGCAATAGGTACGTATAATGTTAGAACCACATTCAAAACAACCAATACTTTACGGTCAATACTGACAAACCAAATAACACAACGGAAAACATAAAAATTGTATTTGTTACCGGCAATGTGTATAATTCAGGCATTGTATAGAATACCTAGGCATTCTATACATTGCCGAGTGAATCCAGGCAAAGTATGAAATGAACTCATTTCTTAACAATTGTACAAACTTTGCCTAGGCATTGTGTATAATGCCTAGGCATTATATAGAATGTCGAAAGTTTTGCAGGCAAAGTATAAAATGAACAACATTGTTGAAAATTGTTTATTGCAAATAACAAACATGAAATGTATTAAACATAGGATCTGAAAATCCTCATATTTTACTAGAGTAAAATTTAAAAGTGAAACATTAATTTAAGAAATTACTTGTTACAGCAGGAAAGAGAACTATGGTTAGGTTAGGTTAGGTTAGGTTAGGTTAAAAATCTGTCTGTTCCATTGTTTTCAAGTTAAGGTTAACCTAACCTAACCTAACCTAACCATAGTTCTCTTTCCTGCTGTAACAAGTAATTTCTCAAATTAATGTTTCACTTTTAAATTTTACTCTAGTAAAATATAAGGATTTTCAGATCCTATGTTTAATACATTTCATGTTTGTTATTTGCAATAAACAATTTTTAACAATGTTGTTCATTTTATACTTTGCCTGCAAAACTTTCGACATTCTATATAATGCCTAGGCATTATACACAATGCCTAGGCAAAGTTTGTACAATTGTTAAGAAATGAGTTTATTTCACAATGGAACAGACAGATTTTTAACTCTGCCTGAACTCCAGCAGGCATTCTATAGAATGCCTAGGCAAAGTATGAAATGTTTAAAATTTCACACTTTGCCTGCTTACTTTTGGCAATGTATAGAATGCCTAGGTATTCTATACAATGCCTGATTTTACACTTTGCCGGTAACATATTCATCAAATTCCTTGTTCGTGCGGTCAAAAATATATCGGTGAAACGTCTCGATCATTGGAAGTGCGAAAGAGTGAACACAAGATGTACATCAGAAACAGACAGATAGGTGGTTCTTAATTGTCAAAACATATTCTTACTGCCTATGGAGATCACACAGTAGAATGGAACGACACTAAAATTATGACGGAAGAGAGCATTGGCAGGAAACGAATATCAAAGGAATTTCATCATGCTGTCTGGTGAAGAATGCATATCTATGAGTTAGCTCTCGATATGGATCGCGTATTGCTGCCCCCGTAGGACAAAATGTTATATCAAATTTGAAATATTTGACAAATGTCAATTATGAACATTACCAACAAGATATATTTGCATTTGAACAGAAATTTGCGTATGACTTTTGAGAACAGAAACAAATTCAGTTTCCGAAACGATAACTATTTTCATATATTATTATTGTTTTGATAGGCGAAATTCGAGGTATACGAGAAGTTGCTGACTAATTGGACTAGTTCTATCCAGAAAGAACTGTTTTTCAATAGACGCAGCAACTTTTCGGAGTAGATTGAAATTCTGCCCTTCTACACTTGGATTCCAATATTAATTCTTATTTTTTCAGATGTCAGGGGGTTACAAACCCAAAAAACAACGTAACAAACCCTAGGATATGATTAATTTGCTCTTCTCCCTTATGTCGAGGAACAATTTTTCCTGTACTTCAGATGAGTTCTTTAAATAGCATCTCGATATCTTGTGATATGCCCCTCTGGGAGATTATTGACAATTATCGAATTCTAGAAGGTTAATCCGCCTCTTATTTCAGATAACCCCCCGTATCTCTAAGACGCGCAGATAGTTAATGAAAGAGTCGTTTCATCGTCATAATCAGCGAGAGCTTATCGAGACGCTCTTCCTTGAGAGCAGCTAGTGCACTAAAGATAAAATTCGAAATGAACATTGCCGAACGTTACACAGCAGAGTGGGATTGCTGAAAGTTGTAGGGGAACCAGGATTAGTTTTGGTGGATCTCATGAAGTATATGAAGAAAATTTGTTGCATAAGTTTTGTGGAATGTTGTCTCTGAGTTGTCCTTTTTCTTGTTGAAGCTCGACAATTGGTTCACGAGTTGGATGTCTTCCTCGTTCCAAAATTAGTACGGTGTGAGACCTTGAATTTGACAGGATTTGCGATGCAACACAAGAGAGTACGTTGTTTCTAATGGTTTTTATCTTATCAACCAGAATTCTGCGGTGATCACAGTTGATTTTATATGAATCGATAAAATAGTCCATTATTTTTTAAACGAAAATTGTCACTCATACATTTTGTGTTTCCTTTGATAGGCAGATAATATCGATAATTTCCGATTTGATGTGGAATCAGTAAACAATTCATCTCTACGAAGTTCTCTCAATCTCAACCATTTGTCTTTTGGAAAAAAGATCAAATATCTTCAATATTGTGTGTACTGTACACATAATCGAGATACGTAATAGAATATAATAGGGAAGCCCAAGCGGGGATTTTGGGATTTACTAAAGCGCGGCAGATTAATATACAGGGGTATACCACCCTTCAAGGATAAAGGATCAGATTAGCAAAAAAAAAATGATCATATGAAATTCTCGAGCGCGTCAGATTAAGGTGGGGTGAGTTAGTCACCACCTGAAATGTGTATATTCCACTAATCTGACAATTTGAGAGTGACCTAAAGAAGGAGGAGGGTTACAAAGAAACGTCATTTCGACATTCTCGGGAGTGGCTGATTATATTTTTATTTTGAAGGAAATAATTCAAGAATTGCAAAAAATATATAATCTGACGATTTCCACAAACCGTAATAATAAAAATTCATCGAAGGAGTTTAATAGGTGCAGCTACGTGATGCCTATATTCCCCTCTCCACGTTTCTATTTCTCTCTCACTCTACCTCTTTCTATTGCTCTCTCACTCCGTCCCCAGTCTGGTTTCTGTTGCCACGATGCCATGACAGTTGATCACACATACTCGTTGGTGGCATGATATTGTTTACAACGAATATCCATTGTTTAAACACTTCAAAAAGTCAATAGCTCATAATTATTTTATTATAAATTTTGTAGGTTCGAGAATTCTAAACAATATCGAATCACTAGATACACCAGGGTTTCCTAGGCATCTTAATTGAGTCTAATGTGTTTATCGATTTATTATTTCCATCTAGATTCATCATGAATTGGTGACAACAATCCATCGAATTGTATCGATTGAATGATATTTATTGACAATTCGTTCATTCCGAACGAATGCTATTGTTGTTGGACTTGGGCTCACCCAAAGGAAACATCCGTTTGCACAAACGAAGTTGTCCCTCTGTGCACATATTGAGAAAGCAAAGAGACGATCCGGTCCTGCGAAAATAACGCAACGCAGAAGGCCGACTTATCAGGGTCTTTCAGAAAGTGCGCCGGCACATCCAAACTATTAATCTGTTATTAAGTGGCTTATATAAAGTTTAGTGCGCGACATGTACCAGTCAGTTATGACCGCCATCAAACAACACACGACGGAACAAAAGAGGAGCTCCTTATCTGGCTCCGCTCATTTTCTTGAATATTACCATTAATTTTTCATTGTGTAAAGTACCTTCAATTTGGGGTTTCAGATGCTTTCAGTTCGAGCAATAATAGATGAAAGAATTGTATGTACAATGCAGCCGTGAAAAGGCACCCTGCTTTCAAATTTGGAATGGGATATCAAGGTTGGACAAAATCCACTTGAAAATGAATGATTTTTAGTAATTCATACTAAAAAATATTCATGACGAGAGATGTTGTCGTTATTTTTTCACAATGTTTTTTTTTGCTCTCGACTTATGGATGGAAAAATCGCATCAGTTTGGATTTATGCCGAAGTTGGGCGTATGGATGTTACTTATAGTAGGAGAGCCCACGATGTTACTTATAGTAGGAGAGCCCACGATGCCAAATCGGGATTTACTCGAGCGTCATAGTGACCTATTGGGTTGCGAAGCTTAGATGATAAAAAGAAAAAACTGTTATATAATGTATACCTTTTCATCGGTGGGGGAGCGGCTATATATTTTCGAAAATGTAAAAAATATCTATGCATGGACATACTCGAGCGCATCAGATATCGATATCATCTATGTCCTACATATTTTCAAGAATGTACGTATGTTGATCAGATTGTTTCCATGATGGAGGTGGTCCTACGTAAGGGTTGAAAATGAAAAAAAAAACTCGAGCGGCGTCAGATTTTCTGAGGGGATGTTAAGTGAACCTGACAGTTTGGATGTGACGCAGATTCGTGACCGTTATTAGAATGTGGAAAAGAAAATCGTCAGTTTGAAATACACAACCGCGTCAGATTAACATATATATGGTTCATCTTTACGCCCTAGACGTTGCAGTCTCATAATCTGACGATTATCTGGAGGGATTCGCCCATTCTGTCATTTTTTTTTATTTTTTTTTTTAAATCATTGAACTTAATTGAAAAGCTCAGGAAAAAGTATGTATATAAAAAAAGTGTATGTTTTTTCTAGTAGAATACTTGTATTCGTGAGAAAGTAATTAGGGGCAATTGAATTTTTAAAATTTTAAAACGTTGGATATTCGTTCTGAACGATATCATGCCACCAACGAGTCTGTGTGATCAACTGTCATGGCATCATGGCAACAGAAACCAGAATGAGAATGGAGTGAAAGAGCCATAGATAGAGAAAGAGTGAGAAAGAAATTGAAACGTGGAGAGGGGACTATAGGCATCACGTAGCTGCACACATCAAACTTCATCGATACATTTTTATAACTTCGGCTTGTGGAAATCGTCAGATTGAATATTTTTTGTAATTCTCGAATTATTCCCTTCAAAATAAAAAAATAGCCACGCTCAAGAATGTCGAGATGACGTTTTATTTTACAACTTTGTAGCCCACCTCCTTTGGGTCACTCTGGAATTGTCAGATTAGTGGAATATACACGTTTCAGGATGGAACTAGCTCTCTCTTCCTTAATCTGACGCGCTCAAATCTGCCACGCTTTAGTAAATACCGAAATCCCCGCTTGGGCTCCCCCATTATTAGATGTTATTAAAATTAGGATTCTACCGTTAGTTTGGAGATTATTCGAAATAAAATAAAACTGGTCGGAGTTGATGACGTTACTCCATACGACAGTTAAGAGGGAAGAACTTCTACTCTTTAACCATCCATTCACTATTGAATTACAAGTTTCAATCTATAAAATTGTATGAAGAATTGATTTGAAAACGAGTCGTCATTCACACCCGATACAGAAAAAAATTCACCACCACCCCACACTTTTTCCCATCTCTAGCAGGTCACCCTTGCTTCTCCCTCCCCACTCACGTAAAGCACGAGAGCTCAAAAGGAGCAGCCTAATTTCCAGTCATTGTTTCTCGAACGGGCCGCCTCCAGATTAAAGACTCTCTCGCGTATTTTGATGAGCCGAAAGAAAACAAGCTTCTCCCTCCGAAATTGAAGGACCTTCGAGAAGCGCTAGGAAGAAAGAAGAACGGTTTCCGTTTCCGTCGTCGTCACATCCACTCTCCGATATTAATTTACATGTTCGAGTTGTTTCAAGGAGTTCGACGGAATCGAGAAGGCTAGGAGAATGCGGGGACGGTAATCGAAATCGACGAGAGCGGATCACGACTCTTCGATCTGCACCGTGAGGGTTGTTGTGGGACTCTCGTTAGTCGGAGAAGTGTGCTGAATTATTTTTTCGCTTTTAACCTCCGAATCGAAGAATATAAATTACAACGTCTATGAAAAAAGTGAAATAAAAAAAATATCAAGAAGTGATTATTTTTTTCACTTGTCGAAATGTGACGTTTTTGGCATTTCAACCAATAGTAGCGGGTTATTCTATGGTTATTCTAGCCAATCAAATAGCTCATAACCCCAACTTCATGACAGATATAGCGAACAACCGATTCAAATATTCAAGGTTTCCTTAACTCAAATGAAGATGGCGTACAATTAGTTTTTATTAAATACAATTCATTTTTGCTGTATGAGAAGAACCCGTTGTGTGAAGATTTTGATACAACGACATAACGAATGATTTTATGTTCCTTCTGGGTCGATTTTCATTCCATAAGAAATTTTCAATTATCAACCTTGTACAATGAGAGGTGTGACGCCATCTCTTGGTATCGTCGGCAAGCATTATCATATTCACTGCGTAAGCATCATATCTCTTCTGGATCATAGAGGGCATACATCGTTGTTTGACATTTCAAATTTGTAAAATTTTCACCTATTCTTTTTTCCTTCTTATGTAAATGAAATACTGATCAATTGAATTGTTCTTCCTTCTTTTTGTTCAAAAAATAATCTCTCCAAATACAACTCGTTCTTCAGATTTAATAAGATAAATTTTCATTTTCGAAACACTCAAACTTTTTTATTTTGAGGCAAAAGCATTCAAACAAACCGAATTAGATAAAATCGGTTTGTTTTCATACTTTTGCCAAATAAAAAAGTTTTTGTGGAAAATGAAAATTTATCGATTAAATTTGAAGGACTCGTGGTATTACCTTTGAGAAAATCAAAATCAAATTTTTGGTCAATAATGAAATGAGGGATTGATCGATCAAAGAAAATACTGTTGTTATAAAAATTGTATTCAGTCATCCCAGCGAGATCCGGAATGTGTGGAGGCCGCTTATCCAAGGCTTGGACCGGCTTCGGCTCGATGTGGGAGAATCTCACGCCAATACATCCATTTCCCGCTGAAGATCGATCGGCACACTTCTAGCAATAGCACCCGCTCGCCTCCTTGTTAGTACCACCCTTTCCCCCACCGTAGGGAAATATGGGGCTTTATAACCGACCACAACTCGAAATATTATCAGTCATCACCCGAAGACGATTGCGGATACCAGCAATCGAAACGTCGTGAGTAAACTCAACTTGAAACTTGGTTTCAACATTTTCTCATAATATTTCATTCAATTTCTCATTCACATTTTTCGACTAAAATTCGATACCTCAATTTTCTTGTTATCATATTATTTCATTTAATTCGTTATTTGAAAATTTTTTTCACTCATATTTCATATCTTCATTTTCATAACAACAGTATTTTCTTTGATGAATCAATCCCTAATTTCATTATTGACCAAAAAATTGATTATGATTTGATTTTCTCACTTGATTTTTGTTTTAACCCTTCTTTTCTTAGCAACAGGTTTCAAAAGAGTTAATAATATAGACAATGGAATGCCGACCCATTACCATTCAGCAAGAAACATTGTCAACCACTTTCAAGTAAAAAAAAATTACAAACATTCTTTGTTGATAGGTACGTGTAAGATGCCTAGAAACCCTGGTGTTAACTCATACCTGTGAAAGTTTGGGAGAAAAGTGGCGAAATCTGGATTGCTTGATTTTTCGTACAGATGTAGCCCACACGCTCTTGTCAGTACCTTGTCTGAAGCAAAGTTTGCCGTCGGGCTTTTTGATTTTTATTCGATCGGCTAGTGAAAAAAGATCGCAACATAAAGGATAATAACTGACCAATCAAAACCAGCTGAAAACCAGGAAAAACGTTTCAATGCTCAAAAGCAACGAAATTACTAAATAAACACGACGGAAACATTGTACACATCGTGTCTGAGCCTTGTAGATCATTAGAAGCTGACGAGAAGTGGTGTATTTCTCCGCACGAAAAGGAAATCTAAGTTTCTGGGAAGCACCTTCAGCGATGGATCTCACATGGTTCCCCTAATGAGAGATATTACCAATCGTAATTCCTAGCATCGAGATACCCGACTTAGTTAAATTTTCAGGAACGGTGAGGGGGACGAATAATGTTCGTTATTCCTCTTCAGACTAATGAAAACACCATAACATAACATAATTCTTCCGACATTTTCATGTCCAAAGTGTATACCTCTCACATTTATTTTGATCATCACAACAACACTGAAAGCTATGAATAAAATAACAGTCATCAAATAAATTCACATATTCTTATTGAAGTTCTTCAAGTCTTTGAGAACTACTTCTCTATATTCCTCGATACTATAAAAACAATGGATGCCAGTCCTACAAACTACTAGGATCTCATGAAGGGATGGAGGCAAATATAAAAGTTTGAATTCAGCTAGTTCTTATGACAACCTGCCTACCTATGTCGCTGTGGATTCATTATATTTGTAGATCTGGTGGCGTAGTTATGGTTGTCCATGTTATACTCCTGTGACCAACAAAACAGTGAACAAATACAAAGAAAGAAGAAGCATGATACCAAAATGAATTAATAAGGGACGTCAATGTTTTCTATAACCATCATTAGCCATGATTGTTATGGCTCTTTCTCCAGCGGGATAAGAGTGAACATTTCCAATTTCGACTATTTTTTCTGATTTTATCATGTTAGAACGGAAGATTGGAATACTTATTCTCTCAATAACATAATATAATGTCTTTAAAAAAACAACACGATGTCAGAAAACATAAATTGAATTTGAGATGTTGATAGAAAATATCAAAATTAAAATTATCTGTAAGGATTGATTTAATGAATCTTCAAAGCAGCTGGTTATACCCACAGGTAGACCAGATGACTGTTCGCAACTGTAACAATTTCACTTTATTCTTGACAGTTCAAAATAGAAGCATCTGCTACAATACTTACCGACTTCCAGTATGTTGAATGCACTGTTTGACCAACTCACCTGAAACAATGAAATTGATTATGACAAGATAATATGCATATTTCCAATAGTTTCAAACAAAATATAGGTAAATATTTCCCTCATATATAAAATGTCCCATAAGAGAAATGCAATTATCGAAAACTTACAGCGGTAATTGCATTGTATCAAGTCACCATAAAAACACATTTGAAACGGTATCGCTAGACGTCAGTAAACAACACAAATAAATGTCAGATAGACTTCAAAAATAGAAAAAGATTTCTCGTTTAGGTGAGTACTCCATACAATCTATAGAGGAAAGTATAAATGAACAAAAAATAACATTTCCTTGGGAATTTCTCTTTTCATGAAATATTCCAATGAATTACATTCGTTCATAAAAATGACCAGATAATTTTGCCTTCAAGCGTGATATCAAATTGCATTCGGTTATTTTCATATTTTTTAAAAGAGCCCTCGTCCCTCGGACTCGGGCACTTTCGCCAAAATATAAAAATAAACTTGCAATTTTTAGATATCACGCTTTCTTGCAAAATTATAGGAAATTTTTATGCACTCGTGCAATTATAACCGAGAATTTCAGTAATCACTTATAAGTACTAAAGAGTCAGAGTGAGTTTCCTCACAATCCCTTGTCTCTCGAGTATGTCAGCAGTCCATACAATTTTCACTATTCAGTCTGTTCTCATAATTGGAATGAGCAGCTGGTAACATTCTTTTTCTGTGTGCATTATCGACAGCTCCCGATGCAATTTTAATGGAAACTGTAAAAGCACTCATTTGCTTCGAACACGAAAACCATTTCAATAGACTAATGCCACTATTTGTATGTGTGAGTACTGTAACCAACAAAGTAAACAGTTCGAAACTTTCATTCCATTTTACTGTGGAGACACAGAAGACTTGAAATTAAATTTATGACGCATGCAATCCTCGAATAATGGGTAGAACCAATAAAAAATTGTTTGTGTTGCTTGAAGATGAACGACTTTCGGAAAATTGGTTTGGGTTGGTGAAGCTTATAGAAACATTATCATTTTACGATAATAGTTGAGAATTTTCTTCATGTGAAATCAGCGAACGGAATTGGATTTTCTGTTGCTTTGGAAAATTGAACTGAACAATATTACCAAATACAGTTTTCTATACTGTTTAATTGATGTTTACAAAATCGCCCCACATATTTGTGGCAAGAAGTGAGTTTATACGAATTATTCACCTCAAAATCAATTTATTCATTAAATGATTAGTATGTTAATATTTTTTGACTGAGATTCTTACAGAAATCAGTGCACATATTCATTATAAATTGGAAAGAAAAATTGCGTCCAGAGACGTAAGTAGAAAATGATGAAAAACTAAATTAATAGAGTTTGCATCATAGAGTGTCAGTTGACAGTCCGTGCTTTTTGTCCGTGAATCGTTAACAACTGTGGCATGTTACCAACATATAATCAGCAAGGAAAATTGTTCGGCTCTGATGTCGAGAAGAGCGGTGATAACGACTCGAACATTAGTAGCCAGGAAAACCTCTCCAATCAAATATTCGTTATAACACCTGTCAACTGGCACATTCCAGATTTCAATCGCCTGGATGCCCTCAATCCACTTTCTTCGCCCAGCAACGGACGAGAAACAGTGGGTTTGCAGAGGTTTTTCTGAATCCGACTAGGAGTTCTTCCATTATTTATCCCGAATAATTCGTCATCATCAGAATGAATAACGGGCTGAATGAGATGAGCTCCTCGTCACCATTTATTTTATCATCACATTTTGCTGTTTCTATACTCTACAATGCATCAGACAATCTATCATATACATCCTTGATCAGCCTCAGATTGCTTTCACTGATTCTGAGATAATTGTATAGAGTATAGTTGGCGAAACTGGACTTTTCCACCCTTTTGTATCTCGTATATGCATAATGTTCTTTGAAGCGGGTTTTTATAGTTCGTCGCGTCTTGCCAATGTATTTTTTGTTGCAATCATGACATCAAGAGCCTTCCCGAGATTGCAACCAGACTTACACGATGTTTCTATACCCTCCAATGCATCAGGCAGTCTTATATACATCCTTGATCAGCCTCAGATTGCTTTCACTGATTCTGAGATAATTGTATAGAGTACAGTAGGCGACACTGGACTTTTTTACCCTTTCGTAAAAGCTCTTTGAAGCGGGTTTCTATAGCACGTCGCCTCTCGCCAATGTATTTATTGTTGCAATCACGACATCAAGAGCCTTCCCGAGATTGCAACCAGACTTACATTGTAACGATAATAAAATTTCCGTTACATTTTCTATTCAAAACACCTCTTCAAGCGCTGCTAATCACCTTTTCCATCGTGGTGGTAGACGCACTCAACACATCTGAGTTGTTCTGTCAACCCTTCAAGATACGAATCACGCGTGTGCTAGAAAAGCCATATATGTGCAATTGGAGATGATTCCGCCCCCTCCTTGATATCCTTTCTTGATGATTGATTGATTATCGGTGATCTATAGCGCGTATCGTATCTGATTCTCAGGTGTCTTGATAGTGTGACTTCGAAACAGGTGATAGTTATTTTGAATAATTTGAATCATCTTCAAATATTTTATCATCCTACCTATTTAATAATTTTTCAATGAATTAATATCTCCCAAGTATCGTTATATTTTTGATTAAACCGTAAAGAGTGGTGTTTTTCGAGAGACGGTGCCTGGAACATCGAAGGGTTTTCCGAACTTCGAATATCATTGCAATCCACGAGCTTTTGACAACCTTTATTATTAAGCAGTATTATTTCGACTTACTGAACCTATTTCCGGAATTGAGATAAAATATTTCATTTTTATGTGGAAAAGTGAGGTTATCTTCAACCGAACTGAAATATATTTACTTGAGGGAGAACGAGTACTTTCGTTTATACGTTTTTCAGTGAAACCACGGATTTCTGGCTTATTTTTCCGTTGCCGGCAAGTACCAATCTCATCAGGAGACCAGAAGTTAATCAGTTCCAGAAGAATATTGCTCAGCTTCCTTTTGAGAAACAAAACCCTGTGGAGCAAGGACCTCTGACGTTTGGTAAGTAGTTTGATATCATTCAATTCAATTTAAATTTAACTATCACTACTTACCAAACTGTCACATATTCTTTTGAATCTTAGTTTCAGTCACTGTCTTGAGTGTTGATTTCATATACCTTGGGTAACATAGAGAGACCAGTACTTTCAGTCACGGTTTATAATTTGTACCATTCAACTCACTAACTTCGTTGTGAAGTTTGGGCTTGGCCAAATTTGAAGAGTTGAAGGGTTACTTAGTGATACTGGGCTGACAGGTAACGGTTTTCATCATTTTGAATACTCATTGAACAATTATTTATTCTTTTCGTATACCTACGGACCTGTTTCGAAGTATTGCGTTACATGAGAATCCAGCGTTATTGATTTGCTTGTTTCTATCAATTTCTCATATCTACCTATTTCTATCAATTTAATCAATTTATCTAGTTCAATTTCTATTGATTAAACTGAGTATTTTTCTCAATATTTCTTCAACTGATATTGTCATTTTTTTATTCAATTCTCTTTCCTGGAGATATTCAGATTTAATATTTTTTTTTATGAGAGAACTTTCACTTATTCGAGTGAATTTACTAATTTCCTGAGACTGTAAATTTGGATCCAAATAGTCTATAGTTTAGAAATAATTATTGAAACCATTATTTAATCCAACAAGTTGTAGTCTCAGTGACACATATTTTTATTACTTTGGTCTAATACCTTGTCCCCCATCTTACATGTAAAACCACCGACCGTTGAAGAGGACCAACACCAACCACCTACTAGCTTCCTACCATTGAAGTGAGTGGACTCCTGAACTGTCATCGAAGCAGACAATGCCGAATACCTGCTGTCAAGGATTAACCAGGTTAGCCAACAACTAGTGGCAAAAAGGGGTAGCCGCTTTGAGCCTACCAGAACCTTCGATACCTGTTGCCAGCCAACAACTAGAGGCAAAAGAGGTAGTTGTCTCAAGTAGAGTCCACTTCACCAGTCAAGGAGGAGCGTAAGTGGCCATTCCATTACAAGTCAACAGAACGACAGAACGGTCAGAAGGATAGACCATTGTGTGATTTTTAAATTCTCATTAATTAACTTGCTAGCTTAATATTACTGAACAATTTGAATTGTAAAAATTCACTAAAATAAATAGGAAGTTTGTTAAAATTGAATTGATTTTTCCTTCAGCAGCACATACTTCTCTTTCAGGAAGTTTGGCGTCCTAGGTTTGTTTCGAAAAGGGATCATAGTGTAAATTTCTCTGGAGGTCACACTTGCTTTTAGTAGAAATTAATTTGCATCTGCTAAGGGTGAGTGTCCCTTACCCACACCCGAGCTAGTTGTGGTTATAACATGGGCTAGAGTCGACAAGTTATAAAACACCGCTTCAGGGAGCACTACTTTCTTATCAATTTCTCAACATCGAACTTATTAGCAGGCTGAATTGGATGGACCCTTCGTCACCATTTATATAAATTTGACAGTTTGCTATTTCTGAACTCCCGTATGCATCAAGCAGCCTTCTATCATATACATCCTTGATCAGCGTCAGATTGCTTCCACTGATTCTATGAAAGTTCTATAGAGTATACAGTGGGCAATTTACCCTCCCGTATCTCATGTGTCCATAATGTTCTTTGAAGAGGGTTCCTATAGCTCGTCGGCTCTCGCCAATGTATTTGAGTTTTGCAATCTTGATATCAAGAATCTTCACAAGATGCAACTGAAATTACATGGGTCAAAGTCGACGAGCTATGAAACACCGCTTCAAGGAACACTTTTTTCTCTGGAAAAAGTCTCAATATTCACACCGAGATTTTCAATTTTGTCATGACACCCGTCGACTGGAGGTATTTCTGGATCCGACTAGGAGTTCTTTCATTATTTATCCTAAATAATTCGTCATCATCTAAATAAATAGCGGGATAAATGAGATGAGCTTCTCGTCACCATTTTTTTTGACATTTTGCTATTCTTATACTCCCGAATGTATCAAACAGCCTTATATCATAAACATTCTAGATCAGACTCAGACTGCTTCCACTAATTCTGTGAAAGTCCTATAGAGTATACTGAGCAACAGTGGACTATTTACTCTTCCGTATCTCATTTGTCCGTGATGTTCTTTGAAGCGGGTTTCTACAGCTCTTGGGCTCTTGCCAATGTATTCATTGTTGCAATCATGACATCAATAGACTTTTCGAGACTGAAACCAGAATTACATGGGTCAAAGTCGACGAGCTATGAAACACCGCTTGAAGGAACACCTTTTTCTCTAGAAAACGTCTCAACCTTCACGCCGAGAGTTTCAATTTCATTATGACACCCGTCGACTGACACATTTCGAATTCCAATTGCCTGGAGGCCGTCAATCCACTTCTTCCGTCCGGCAACGGATGCGAAACCGTGTAACCCGTGTAATTATATGCCAGCCGTGCCGGCGGCGCTCCCACGAAATTAACGAGAGTGCGGCGCGGTATCGTTCGGAGGTTAGTCCTGCTATCTGCGAGGAGTTCGGGAGGTCAGGCGAGCTGTCGGCCGGTAATACAGGAATCGTGCTCGGAAGGTTGGTGCGATCGTGTTCACGACCCAGTCTAATGGTCCACGAGCGGGCTTCTTGACTCGGCTCGAGTTATTAGTCCTAATTTCGCTAGGGAAGGCGGTGTTCTTGGTCGAGGATGGTATCGGACGTACAGGGTGATCCTTTAAAGCCGTGAAATCACATTTCTATCGCCATACACATAGTTGCTACGTCGGTCATTTTTCAGAAAATCTGGTTCCTTTGATAATAGAATAGGTTGGAACTGACACCTAATAAAAAAAACTCTGATACGACGCACATTTTGCTAACCACAATGCTTCTCCTGGAGAAGCTCACTTGGTTAGCAATACACGTGTTGAGTAAGGGTGTTTTGAGTTTTGTGGAAGGGTAATCGACTTTTTTCTGGAAGTGTTTACCAATGACAATTTAACTCATGTATGAAATATCGCATAAGCCGCCGTGATTTTGTCATTATGACAGCGAAAAAACTTTGCCCCAAGTTTTTCAGCGACGAAATGGAACCTAACTCTTGAAATTATGGCAACCAGAAAAAATCTTTGACGGCGTCTTTGTCATTTTTTTATTCGCGTTATCGAAAGAGTATATTCGTGATTCTTTCAATTTGGACCACTATCTACTCGTATCGCTTTCGAGTTGACTAGCTTTCACCTTGATCTGTGAAAATGAAATATAAGAATTGTGTTTTGAACAATTTTACTTTTTCGTTGAATTGAATGAACTCAACTGTATTCATTGAATTGTCGTACCCAATAACACTCGAACTTTTTTTGTCGAAGAAAACTTGACATTTACGATTCGAGTTCAGTTGCCTTCCGGCAAATTAACTCAAAAAACTGCCAGAAAAAATTACTCGTCCTGACTCGTAATTTTCTCAGAGGCAGTTTTTTTCGTTGAGTTGCCAGGCAACAATATTCTCATCGAAATTTCAAGTTTACTTCGCCAAAAAAAACTCTCGTGTAATTATAAGTGACAAAATTTTGTTTCCTATCAGTCTACTAGGATTTAACTAGGGAGATCATTCATCAATCAACCATTATTGTCCGTACAAAACGAAACTTGTCACACATTTCTATCGACGCTATATCCATAGATATAGGTGAACTGCTATTGATTCTATAATTTGGATAACATGTTAAAATGCCATATCCCATAGCGAATCTAACAATTTACGATAGCAATTCTACTTTTTGGTGAAGGAGCCGGACTTCATAATTGGTGGAAGTGCGAGCATGATTTTTAGCATTTTTGTATAAATTCCTGAAAAACTTAAAAAACTTCTGCATGTCTATTGATGCGTAAGGTTTTCCTTCCTGTTTTTCACCGTGAAAAAAAATTGAGTCACAAAATAAATATTACTTTATGAAGGATTTATATTTAACAGAGTCAGTTATTTATTGATTATTCCTCATGAAACAATTTCAATTATTGTAATAATAATATTGATAATAAAACTCGAACAATTGATTCCAACATAAATTCTCGATGTTTTATCATGCTGATCAGGAAACAAAGTCAAACGGTCAAACATGCGGTGTGCCAACAATAGTAACGACACACAGAATGACCACTGGATGCCGTGAAATTGTGCGATAACTTATCGGAACCAACGTTGGTATATAGGAGGAAGGTTACGAAATGTCATCATATCGATCCCTCCATATTGCGGGGGCGTCAATGAGGTTGAGGTGAAATTCCACGATATACTAATATGCAAGTGGATTTCAGTTTCTGGTAGCTGATTGGTAGATAACAATAGATTGCAAAAAAAAAATACCTGCTTCCCTAAAAAGATCTATGAATATTCGAGTATATTGCAAATCTCACTTTATGGTGTTCAATACTGATGAATGTCAGTTGAGAAAAAGTGTGGATATACTCTTCGTATTTGTGTTTGGTTTGACAGATAATTCAACTCGATCTGATCAAGATATATGTGAAAAGTGAAAACGAAAGCAAATGAAAAATTTATGACTGTGTATGGATGGTGAAAATCCGAAAGGAATACCAGTGTTTTGAAAAAAAGTGGGACCGTTCCTCATGCAGCAAGAAAGTTTGCCAGAGTATGATAATTACTCCTATATGAAATGGAAAGTATTTGGGTTTACCAGTCGTTCAAGGATCTTTTTCCGAGGCCAAGAAAATGTTTGAGCTTTAACGTTATCTACGTTTTCTAATGTATAGTGCTAAATTCATATAGGAATCCAAATTAACTTATGAACAAAATGCCTCTTCAAAGATATCGCTTTGTAATCATGCAACCAATTGTGATATAGTCCATTCATACAAAATGAGTATCATGATAATTCGTGAATGAAATCTTATCCTAATAAACTTATCCTAATAGAAATAATAGCTAGTGAAATATTACTCTTAGAAACTCCTTACACTAATGAAAATTGAACAAACGACTTAAAATACTTGCAAAATTATTTCCTAAACTTCACAAAGACAAGACAGAATACACAACGCAACGCAGGTTTAGGTATGCTGTGACAACGCGGCAAATCTTTTACTTTTACAGCAGAGTAACAAAGACACCAAGCGACAGAGACAATAAGGAATCTGCCACATAAAACATATATTTTTGTGTGTTCTGTGACAATTTCTTTGCACTTTTTCTGTTTATCTTTGGTTCTATGGGGTTATGCCACCTATAGAGATTTTTAATTTACTCAATTTACCCCAGAATTGCCAACTTTGATTTCCCCAAACCCTGCCCCTAGCTTCATGTACCCCTTCGCCTATAAACTCGTGACATTTGGTAACTTTCCTATATATGAACGTTGATAGGGACAAAAAAAACACGTCGAAATGTATCGGAAGTATTCATTTTCAATATATTTCAAGCGATGCAAGCTTACATTCACAGTTGTGAAAAATATTGTTTGTATTTCTCAAGTGTCATTAAAAAACACTCATTTTACGCACTTGATACAAAAATAACTATTCTCTCTTTACTCTCCCATGAATTTGTTATTCTAGTGGGCACAACGATTTGGTTATTGTTTCATCAAAGACGACAAAATCAATAAAAACAATATCTGTATGAAAACTCGACTAAAAATGAATGCTATGAATGAGTCGATCCTAGTAATCTTGTTGAATGTAAGAGCATTCCAAAGTAGAGGAGACCTCTAACATCTTCGGCTCAGCATAGAAATTCCATAACTTGAATCAATCAATGATTTCTTTGAAATCATATCGATCATAAAAGGTCAACAAATCCTGTTGTCACAGAGGGTGCAAAAACTATATTGCTCCCATTCCCGCCTATGAAATGTGTCCAGTTACATAGTCATTTCATATACTCATATTTCCTCTGGTAGTGCATATATTTCCAAAGACCGTTCTTTGAACCTCCTCTATAGACCTTCCATATATACCCTCTGCCGTGAGTTCGTTTCTTTTTCGCATAATTTGCATGAATGAAAGAGAAATAAAAGCGTTCGTAAGTCGTAAAGATGCTTTACGAGTTTTCCTTCTATAAATCACGAAATATGCTGTTTAAACTATACGAATCGGTGCTTAATAATTCAAATAGTGTAATAGCTGCGCCATAAATTGGTTTATATCTAGAACGATCTGATAAATCGAATAATAATCCAACGTTGAGCATTCTGCAGGGGCACACAGCACTCGATTATTCATCGCTGGATTAGAGCAGACATTAACGTTATCCGTCCGAATTTGTTCTACCCCAGAGTACTCAGATATTTACAAAGAGATCTAGGCTGACGTGCGTGCGTGTACGCGAGAGATGCGCCTTGCTAACCGAGATTTCGGCTTAGCCGTCTTATGTGTACGTAGATGAACAGGGAGATTAATTATTCACCAGCAATTGTGATCTCTGATGTTCGTGGAGGATGTCGGAAAGCGAGAATTACGAATAGTAGCGATGTACTCGCGGGGATTTGGGATTATTTCCGCGGCGTGTTGGGAGAAATTTGAGTGGAATTCGAAATTTCAGTGGTCACTGCAGCTCGGATGAATTGGTTTCTCATGAGATACCGTTGACGTTTGATGTTTTGGATGGACGAGCAAATGCCTCTAGATGAATGAGCTGTACTGTGGATCGTGCCTTGAAAGTTTACACTGGTCATACTGGAAGAAAGTTCGGGACAAATATGAGGGAACATAGGAATGATTGGAGAATGAATTGACAAACTCAATTCATATAAGAGAATTGAAAGAAAGAAACTTCCTACCTTTCCATACCACTTATATTCGCTCATCCAATAATCAGAAGTCAAGACTAATTTATTCTACTTGTCCCTCTTCTATAGATATTTTCACGGTCGGTGCTCTTCTGGATTGACGTCAGGCATACAAAATACGGAAATTCAAAGTGAATGTCAATTCATGCCTCCTGTCCCTCAATCCACGCGGTGTTCTCTAAACATCATTAGGCCTACCATCTGTAGGAATCTGTATACAGGAAGTTATTTGAGTACATGGTCGAACTCATAATGGTGATTCCTAGGGTAATTCCATGAGAAAAAGTTCATGAAAATATAGGTCCGGTAATGTTCCGTTTTCAAGGTAGGGGATAACAAAAAAATTTTTTTTGCTGATTATCTCAATAATCCTTCATCCGATTTTCTTCAAATTTGGTGTTGGTATTAGGGGTATTGGGGAGCTGATTTGGGCATGAGTAGATTGGAATGATTATGTCCAGTGGCGTCCCGAAAGGTACCTTATTTTTAATCAAAAAATGTACTCCACTGATAATTTGCATTTTTTGTATTTATTTTATTATTGAACCTCTGAAACAACAACTTTTTTATTCTCCATCTTTTTTCTTATATCCTGTTCTGTTTTTGAGTAAAAAACAAATATCGCTTGATTGCAAGTTCTTGGTACAACAAAATAAAACTAGCAAACCATCAACAACCGAGTTTTACTCGCATAGACATACAATAAAGGGCATTTCATTCATGATTGATCATATGACATAAGGCGGAATTCATCGTTCCGATTTTTAGATTAACTGTTTTCGATGAAACACTTTTTTATTTGAATAGATTCATATGTATTCATTAAAAACTGTCACCAGATTTCAACTTCATATTACTTTTCATCTTCTCGTTCTTCGGGATATGTATATTAACATCCCGTTAAGAACAATTTTAATTTTGTTGTTTCAAGGACATACAATGGAATGATTTTTTTTTATTTTGCTCAAAAACAGAGCAAGATACAAAAAAAGAGATATTAGAGATAAGAGAGATGAGAGATTTCTCGGCGAGAAAAAAAAATACAAAAATTGCAAAAATCAGTGCCGCACATTTTTTTGGTAAAAAATATTGGTTGAGGGATCTTCAGGAAAGCCACTGGACATGATGATTCCAACCTAGTTCTGGCCAAATCAGTCCCTCAATATTCTCAATACTTTCGCTGAATTTTAAGAAAATCAGGTGAGAGATTATTGAGATATTTAGAAAAAACTTTTTTTTTTTTTTTTCACCCTGTCTCTTGAAAACGCAATATCACCGGATGTTTATAGGAACTTTTTGTCTCAGAATTACAGAAAAATCACTCATTTGAGTTCGACCACGTTTTCAAATAACACCCTGTATAAAAAATAAATCAAAATTCTCAGACTGCAGAATCAAAATACAATTTGTTGATCTTACGAGTTATTAATACTCGACCACCGTGAATTTCAACTGAACATTATACGATCACGTGAAGCATCAGTGACAAAATGGCCAAATTGATTCCTACACAATTTCCTCAATAATAAATGGGTACTTCATATCAAGCATTCCATTCGTCGAAGATCGCACGGAAACTTTTATTCGATTAGATTCTCAATGTCGAGTCTGAATTATTGACAAGTATCCGTGGATAAATACGAACGCGGAATCGACAAAGCAAACAAGAGCCCTCCGCGTCAGCAGAGAAGTTTCGACGTCTCTTTCGGCGGATTTCAGACAATTGAATATCCAAGTGAAATCGAAGGCGACCCCGGAAAACTCCCGGATGCTCCGCAAAAACGAGAAAAAAATTAAAAAGGTTTTATTTAAACTTCCACAAAGGCCGACCAAGCATATAGCTCGAGTTTCCATCTCGTCGTATGCAAATACATCAGGGAAGCCGGTTCAACATGGAATAAAATGTGTACAATGCTGTCTCGTCTATGGAGCCAAGGGATTCAACGGTCAGAGTCTGAGGCAGCGTTGGGAGTTTTATCATACGTGAACTCTTTCCGTGAGTCTTACGTAATATTCGTGTCAGACATATTGAATTAAGCAAATCGCTAGGTAATTTTAACATTCTTGTCTTGAAATGATAATTTTTTAGAATCATATATGTAATGCTGTCATTACTTACGTCATTGAAGGTTGTGAAACGTCACATTACACACCTCTACTTCCCGCCCTCATTTCATCTATTCTAGACTATATCTGTCATTTATCGACTTCATCTGACATTTATTGATATTGGTGACAATTGTATATATACCCCGTAGTCACGGTAACAATATATTCACTTAATTATTCTGAGAAAACCGCGTTCTTGGCAATTTGTCGTTAAATGTAATATTTCAGATACGTTCAGAACGAAACAGAGATTTATTAATTTCAATCGAAATATGATGGTTGTAAATGAAATAGTATACAAACCTCGGTAGGAAGTTTCATTCCTGTCTCGAAATCATAGCTAACCTCGAAGCTTTGCGTCTCGGTTAACTAACTGATCTCACGACAGGAATGAAAACTAATTAATATCGATTCGAGGAAAAATAGTAGGAAAAACCATATTTCTCAACTCTGTGTTGTTTTCTCCTCGGCATAGGAATCTTTCTTACTATTGCGATAAGGCTCTTCAACCATCTACCATCATATGTGAAGAATTTACACATAAATCAGTTCAAAAAAATTATAAAAGGACTGCTTGTTGATCTCTGCCCTTATGACGTTGGTGAATTTCTTAACTGCAAGTTTTGATACTTTGCCTTTTTAATGTGTCTGTTTTGTATTTGTACTTACTTGTATTATTTTTACTTACCTTGACGATGCTGAATCTATTGTACTGATAATAAGCAAATACATTGATTGATTGATTGATTTACAGTCTTCCAGGAATTTCCGTGAATATGAAACATTGCAACCTCGAACTTAAAACGGATCCTTAATTGTTCAAGAAATACTAATCGCATTTTAACAACCCCAGGACACATCACAATTATCCAGCTGAATTCTTGATTATCATTCGGGTTATGCCTATACATATTGTACTGGTTTATTGGATCTGAATTCCACTGTTATTAGGTACCGGTGTTTGATATTGTTTAGCATGTGGTATACTTTATTAACTACTAGTTTTCAATACTTCACTAGTTTTCGGAACGTTTGCTTCTTTTGAAAGAGTACAAATACAAAATTACCTTTTTTGTTTTTACCCTTATTTTTGTGTTACGGACATTGTTGCAAATCAACGAAAACGTTCGACGGGAGGAGTTATCCTTTTTCAACTTTCATCTCAAATTTTTGTAAACATTTCGGCACTTGTTTTAATCAAAACGAACAATTTATTATTTATTATTTATTTATTTATTATTGCAAATATATTTTCCGTTTGACGCAAGGGGTTGCAAATGGAAGTACTTCCCAACAAATAGATTTCGGTTATTTCTCCAAGTTTTACAGAACTTTTGAAATTTTTTTTTCAAAAATTAGAATTGATAACATTTTTAATTGAATAAACAGTTCCGTTATTTTTGAATAGTTGCGAATTCGTCAGAAGATGTGAATAGATATTTATTAAAACTACACAAATTTGCAGAACTTTTGCTTTTCATTGCAGAGAACAAATACCATTTTTTTCCTTTTGATTATATCCTTATTTCAGACGTGGTTGCAAATCAATGAAAATTTTGTATGTGAGGACTTCGACTTCTTCATTTGCAATCCATATTTAAAACTTTTGTCAACATTTTAAAAGTTGTTTTGATGATACAACTTATTGCAAAAATATATTTTCCGTTTAATGCAAGAGGTTGCAAATTAAAGTACCCCTCAAGAACATTATTTCGGTCATTTGTAAAAATTTGCAGAACATTTGGAATTTTTTTGAAAATTAAGATTATTTCCAATTTTTTTTTGATAAAACGAAACGTTCCGTTATGTTCAAATGATTGTGCATTTACCAGAAGATGCAAACTGCTATTTGGCAATACTTCGAAAGTTTGCAGATCTTTTGCAAATATCTCCGAACAAATAATGGGAATATTAAAAAAATCCTGATTTTTCAACATGTTTTGTTCAGAAAAAAGGTTTGCAAAATCGGACTCAATATCATTTGAACGTACTTTCCATTCTATTGTAGATTCACAACTTTCGTAATTATTGTTAAATTTTGGAAAAATCATGTCTATATCCATTGGCCTGAATTGTGTTATCATGAACAAGTACCAAAATATATCAGTTCTTATTATTTTTTTTGATAGTCAAAATTTGAGTTATACGAGAAGTTGCTGACTAATTGGACTCGTTCTATCCAGAAAGAACTGCTTTTCAATAGACGCAGCAACTTTTTGGGGTAGATTGAAAATCTGCCCTTCTACACTTGTATAGATTCCAATATTAATTCTTATTTTTTCGGATTGTGGTAGGTTACAAACCCAAAAAACTACGGAACAAACTGGATGATATTGTGTCATCGGCAAATAAAGCTATTTGTCTGGCAAATAGAAATTCACTCATTCAAGTGTACCTTGATGGAAATTTTGAACGACATTCAGTTTGAAATTCATGTTATTTCTTTATTAATTCAGCTATTATCTGTTATAGCCGTAGAAAAAGAATAATGTATAACGCAGATTACTGAATGAGGTACATTGTATGTCTTCAATTCCATTTCCTCACCTGTTAAAATAATGACTTCATTGTGTTGCAGTTGTAGTTATCACTACGCAATGAATCAGGTCTCCAATGGAATGTCAAATTACAAGCGACGGAAGTTATATTTACTTGTTTGTACCTATATAGAAATTTTGAATGACGTCAAACCTGAAGTTCATATTATTTGTTGAATCCTTTTCTCTATTATCTGTTATAGCCGTAGAAAAAGTATAGTGCATAACTCGCACGGAATGCTAATTCCCCACTCGTATGTCCACCATTCCTTGCTCGTTAACATCATACTGTTCCGTGATACCCCAGGGGCCTGTTTCAAGAAAGTACAAGTCTTGTAGCTACAAGAGAATCACAAAGAAACACGATCTCAAAGAATTGTTTTTCACTCGTTTTTGACCTATACCTCCATTGTCTTTCTCTTGTAGCTACAAGACTTGTACTTTTATGAAACAGACCCCAGATGGCATTTCAATAACACCTTGTATATTAGCGAACACGTATGAAACAAAGCAAGCACATAACAGATTACGGTGTCGAAAAGAATTCGGCCATTAATCACGGCTGACATTGTGTGTGCGCGCGAGAGAGAGCGCCCTAATCGATCTCTCGAGTAGACCTGCACGTCCGCCAGGACACGAGAAGGGTTGATTTCGATTTCCTTATTGCTTGGTGCCGATTGATATTTCGTGTCGAGGTGAAGGAGAACGCTGCTGGGAGATGGGCGATCGATGCCCGAGGATGTTGCTGTGGAGGTGGAGGACGTATTGTGACGACCAGGTATAGTTGGTTGGCAAAAAGGCGAGCGGTCCTTGAGATGTTAAATACACAGTCGACCATGATTATTTTTGGTTCGTGAATTCTTGGTGGAAATAATAACAATTGGCGGAATTTTCCACGGTTTTTAATTGGTTCAGGATAAGCGGCATCTCAAACATTCAGTTATACCACAAATGAAGCAGGGAATACATAAGGCCAGAATCGATGATTCCGTAATATAAAATACGTCGGCAAGTCAATAGAACTCACATAATTTCCTTCATTTCAAATCTCGTACACGGAACTTAAATAACGAAATTATAGCGTCGTTTTTTATAGCTAGACTGTCATATTATTGAGTAGTTGTCTCTGGAGCGCTTCAAATTAATGTTTAGCACTTCTGGCGTATGATTTATTTATGCACTGAGTTGTTCAGTGACCGTCTTTACTGTACTTTCAGGTATATACTACATCACTCACTTGAACAATAGAATTTTGATACTAGCCACTAGATTCTAGACTACTAGACTCAACATTACTGTACTCAAGACTACTCTACTTTACTGAACTGTACTCAACTTGACTGATTAATTTGCAATTCGCCAATGTTTTTATATCCCCCATCGAACAAAGAAAGATTCCTTTGAGTTGCGAATTTTGCAAGCTTAAGGAAGTGGCTTCAACATCTGCCCCATTAGGTTTTATGGGTTTCAAAACATTGCATAAATAAGTTGTAAAAATTGCGACATTAATTGCCAAGCTCCCCATCACGTTTTATGGTTTTCAAAACATCGCATAAATGAGTCGTAGAAATTGCGACATTATTCGCCACGAGTTTCGGTATTGAGGTCACACGTGTTAATTACCTCCCCCACTATAGACTCGAAAGTTGCAAGCTTTTGTTTCGGTCCATTTCTTGTGTGCTGATCTGAAGATAAGGGTCGAAAATTTTAATATTCTGTATAATTCTATAATACAAACTTCATTGAATATTTCTGCCAATTGTTGAAATTTTGATTTAGGAATAATTATGCAAGCTTTTCTGGATTTCTTCAAACGTGTTAATACTTTATTATGATTTTGAAAATATAAACAAAATTTTTCTTTTTGTTTCACTTGAGTAAATACATAGTTAAATTTGAAGGTTCAACATGAACGGATTTTGAAACAAAACTTGATTAGAAAGCTTTTTCTTGAATGAAGACTCTTAGGAAATCGCGTATTTGTTGTGAATTCATTTCTTTTGTTGACGGTGGCACCACAGTATGAAGACTCTGCCAGGCTGGTGGTTGATCTTCGAGGAATAATATAAACACTACGTGCTTCGTGGGGTTGTTGGAGAATTGATTCATGGCTTTCATTTCATCCAATTCTATGCAAGAACAATATGAATCTTTTATCAAGTATTCAACAATAGGATTTTTTTCTACGGATGCTATACAATGTGCCACTTCTCTCATCGCTTTCATGCGTTCAAAACGAAAGATTCCTCACGCAGTGAGAAATATCCGCCATCACAGTGAGAAATAATTTCTTACTGTTATCACGATAACCCAAGTCAGTCATGAATTGTATCATGTCAGATTTATATGACACGTTCTCCATGTTGACAACGCTACGCCGACGATTCACGTGCAATATCCAAGTAGCCCATTGTTGGCGTATCCATAACAACAAAACCGAAGCACTGCATAATTATTGCTGTCAACTTACTCAACGAAAATAGTTTTATTGTTGATTGTTATAGTATAAACAGTTCAGATTTATTGAATTTAATGGAATAAGAAGATTAAGAGTTGGAAAATACATCTCCAGAAATTGTTCAGAGAGCAATAGTTTTTTGCAATAATTTGCTAACAAGCACATCAAGAGAAAAATATGAAATCGCTTACAGAAACTTTATGGACTGGAAAATGAAAGCCTAGGTAGATTCTTGATCCGGAAATACCTTGTTAGTTTATTTTGAAGAATTGTCAAGAAGATTGAAATCTTCAACATTATGGTCTCAGTACTCGATGCTGAGGAGTATCTTAATTATGATATACTGTGTTGATATATCCAAATACGTAAAACTACGTGCATTTTTTGAAACGCAAATCTGAAAAATATGTTCCAAAATAGTCAAAAACATTAACTTTTGTAGAAAATCAACAATTTTTGAAAAATTCACCTGATGAAAAGGAATTGCTGATAATGGTATGAATTGAAATTTTTTAAATTGTTAACGAAAAATGAATGTTTGGTTTTGATTTCAGGCTGCTTCAGCTTTCAGCCCTACAGGGGCATGCCGTTGTGATGAACTTCGACAATTAAAAATTGATGATATGGAAAATCTTAATTCGGCCCTTTTAATAAAATTACCCTATACTAAAACCAAGGTTCCTAGAAATTTCACAGTCATGGAAGAATTGTACAAAATTTCCAAAACTATGTGAAGCTTCGATCAATCACAAATGAAACATGTTTTTTTTTTATTACAAAAATAGCAAATGTACGGAACAGCCTGTGGGGATGAATAAATTTGGCACCATGGCGAAAGAAATAGCGTATTTTTGCAATTACCGAACCCCGAATTAAATACGGCCACTGTTTCCGAAGGTCATCTGCGACTATTTCAGTTAATGCAGGGGCAGATATTTTAACTTTGAAACGCCATGGGGGTTGGAAATCCAGCAATGTTGCCGAATCTTATATCGACAACCCCATAGCTATCAAAATGAGAATTTCAAAAAAAATATTTTACGAACAACTATAGAGATACATAGTCATAAATGCGAAAATACGAAACTACTATCTAGTAGGTCGCTATTAGCGATAGTGACAATTAAATTGGTATGCCGCTGTCAGTTTGTGAATTTTCGAAATTGAAATAAAATTCAGTGCTTGTGAAAAGAATTGTTATAAAAATTTTATGTACCCCCTTTAAAGAGCTGTATCTTGACAAGGGATGCTCCAAAGAAGTTTCTTTATATAAAAGATCCTATCTTTTTTTCGATGAGGAATCACCCACTTGAATGTTTTACAATTATTCAGTTACACCCTGTATATGTACTTTAATTTTCAATACTTGAATACAACGCAACCGTAGGAAAAGTACAATGTACAATACGTGAGAGAATGACATATTATACTATTGTGCAACGAGTGCAGAAAAGTGCTAATTTCTCACGAGTTTGAAAAAAGTTGCGGCACGAGCGCAAGCGAGTGCTGCAATTAAAACGAGAACAGAAGAAACTCAAGTTTATTTTTCAGTTATCCCCGTATGATAAAGCAAAATTCTACCGGTACGTATTGAAGGTAGCTATAACCAAATCAGTTTCGGACAATTCTCATCGAATTGAAGCACATCCTTAAAATCCACATGTTTTTTCTTTGTTCTTTGGTGAATTCCAATTTCTTCTTTATTGTAACGATATCTTACTTAATTTTGGTATCCCGCAAGTAATGTAAGAATGCATGCTTTTACGACCGGTGTTAATACATCTCTGGTTTTTCGGGCTTGAGGGCCGTGTAGTGGAATTTTGACTTCCGGAGCTTTCGGCTACATCTGCGGCAGCCATCTTCAGCGGCGTGGTCTTAGTTGAACTCCCCTATGTGAGTTTACTATGACTGGTCGTAGTAAACTCACACAGAGGAGTTCAACTAAGACCACGCCGCTGAAGATGGCTGCCGCAGATGTAGTCAAAAGCTCCGGAAGTCGAAATTCCACTACACGGCCCTCAAGCCCGAAAATTCAAAGATGTATTCCGCAATTAACCTTTCAAACAAGAAAAATACTCTTCAATAATACTGTGATTCGGCCAATGCTAATTTCGATAGGAAAGGAAATAAAAAAACATTTTTTTTCAATTTGTTCTTATCTGGTCAGAACTCCCATTTCTTAATAATTCTCCCTCATGAAATAATTCCATATTTTTCAAAATAGGGGTACTTTATTTTTGAACAAATTCAATATTTTTTTGGCTTGTACTGAATACTGTTTGACCAGAGGACAATGTAAATGCATGTGAGTCAGTTATCGAACATGTACCCATTTTTGGCGGTATCTAAATTGTGGTTGCGCAATTAAAAGAATCCCATTCGTTGCGCACTTTATGGACCTCACTGTATATCTCCGGTTAGCAATAATGGACCATTCCCCGAATTCGGCCGTTTACGACCTACCACGTCGATGTGATTAGCATTTGGAACGCGCCCTCGCCACTTTATATGCAGGAATATACAATGCGTATTATCCGGGGATCTTGATTTAGTGAATTCGTAAGATGTCCGGAATATGTGCTGTCTACGGATCGTTTTATCTTTTATTCGGACGGACTGGGAAAGGATTTCGGGTTAGGACTGGATTCATTTCGTCGTATGCGGGCATAAAACCGAACGAAAATGTTTACGGTTTCCATTATTCGGATCGGAGCGTAAGTTTTTATCGAGTTTGAATACTTTGGGAAACCCTATTACGTAACATCGGGACGATGGAATGTGAAAGTCGGGGTTGAATACATGCCCGTAGTATCAGACTTCTCAATCTTCATATACTTAATGGGATTATTATCTATGGAACCGACTTCGGGAACATCTTGGAGGAATGGGTACTGAAAAAACCCATCGGTTGTTTTTCCATTCTGAAAACATCGCCTCACTCGTATTTCAAATTTCTTCTTGTTTGACCTATATAAACATAGTTTTAATTTTCGTATTCGAAACTACTCATTGGTTTTATATCTCATTCAAGCTTGGAACTTCAACCGAGAACTTACCTGAAAAACATGTCTGCTACTGGGCGTGAGTTCTTTATCTCCAGTTTGGCATACTATAGTTCATTCACATTAAATATGGAGTGATCGTCATTAAATACACGTGATGGATCTAGTAGATCAGGGCAAGACTTGGAACTAGTGAAAAGAGGTGTTTGGTGTTTTCATTTGAAAAATCCACAATTTTTGATGAACTTCTTTTTGTTTTTGGGTTAGAGAACTTCGCGAACAATACACTGGTTTTACTTACGCCTTTATGACATCTTTGTCTACGTTTAGATCATATTCTTCGACACACTACTCAAATGCCTTATCTTTTTTCTTTTTCGAGGACTCATTCGATACGACATTGTTATCAAATTAATCCTCATCTGTACTAAACATATTGTAACGAAATGTGCTGGCGCCGGCCCTGCCGCCTATCGATGTGAATTGGTGCGACGACGATTCCAGGAACGATTATACTCGCGTGATCGCGGCTCATCTAGAAGATTCGATTGTGAAGATTTGTCTAGATGATTCTCCACCGTATGAACGAGCGTATAAAAGCGGGAGCGCTCACGCCGAAAGCAGAAATTTTAGTACAGAGAGTTTAAGTACCGAGCATTGGAAAGTTATCGGAGCGATTTAAGTGATTGTGTTGTATTGTATTGTGATAGTGAGTTATAATAAAAGTAGTTTAGTGTTGTTTGGTGTTTTAATCGACGAACCCAAGGAATATCGTAACAATATTGACAAAAGTAACGCACGCACTACTAACGATAAATATTTAAAAAAAAATCGATATATAATTGAAAATCAAGTCCTTCATTTGTATCGCCAAAAGCAAATGTGGAGAAACCTTCACCGGCACCGGTCGAATATAATTCAATGCCCTTCGTGGTATTAGCCAGGGGAGTAGTTGTTTTCTGACAGGTGCCAGCCAAAACATACTGTGTAGGTAGATTTGAGACTGGCCGGAACGAATTGTTCTAAAGATGATTTGATAAATATTGATACTATTTAGTACTAGATTTTGGCAGCCTAAAACAACTCTGCGTTCTTCGATATCACAGCCAATCGAAACGCGAGGACTAACTGTCAACGTGCTGATCACGCTAGATGCATTGTTTACGAGAACTTCATCTTCAACATTAAGTTGAAATTATTTGTCGATAGTGAACCAATATTTATATTGAAACATAATTGTTTCACTATTAATCCATATAAGTTTAACAAGAATTTTCCCGATATATCCATATTGAACTAATATGTAATCGGGGTTCAGATGATATGATATGGTACATGATGTATGATTCACATGCAGATTTGGTTGACCATGAGATACTTTTGAAAAAATTGGAGAGATATGGTTTGAGGGGAATCTGCTGGCAATGGTTCAAAAGCTACTTAAACAACAGATTTCACTATGTTGAGATGGAAAACCAAATCTCACAAAAACTACAGTGCTCAATAGGTGTCCCGCAGGGCTTTATATTAGGACCACTTTTATACATAATATATGTAAATGATCTAGATAACAAAAAATGTATCATGTACGCGGACGACACATGTCTATTAGTGACATCTCATACATTGAATTCAATGCTATATGAAGCTCATGAAGTTATTGAAAACACAAGTGCTTGGTTTCAGAGAAATAATCTTATCGTAAATGATACAAAATCGGTCTTTGTACGTTTCCACCTGTCTCAAAAATTCATAGATGAGAGTTTACTCATAAAAACGGAACACAACAAGTCAATAAAACAAGTACAATCAACAAAATTTCTTGGAATAAGCATATCAGAAAACTGTACCTGGAAATTACAAATTGACGGAATATGTAAAAAAATTGCCCCTATGTGTTACTGTCTATATCAGCTACGGAGTACAGTGGATAGTCTGTCCTACTTGTGTATTATCATGCCCAAATACAGTCTGTTTTATCATATGGAATATTGGCCTGGGGATGCTCAAATGACTGCCAGAGAGTTTTTGTGCTTCAAAAAACGGCCATTCGATGTATTGTGGGTGTTAACAAGAGAACTAGTTGTAAGCAATTATTCAAAGTGTTGGTTATTCTTACGTTAACGTCTATTTATATTCATCGATTATTTTTGTATGTGAAAACAAATATCTACTCTTTCAAGGCGCTCAATCACAGAAATAATTGCTCTAGGAATCACCTTCTTGAAATCCCTTCTCATAGACGCTCAAAGACAGAATGCAGTCCTAAACTAATGGGAATTAAAGCGTACAATAAATTACCGGAAGATATCAAGCAACTCCCATTTGGAAAATTCAAAAGTTCAATTAAAAAACTATTGCTAACTGAAGCATTTTATAATATGAATGAATACTTCTCTGAGAGTCTCAACGCAAATGAATTTTGATATCTATAAAATATTTGTAACCATTGTCGTTTTTTATACTATTTTTACTTTTGTTGTCAAACTTTTCAAATACTTTTGTATGTTTTAATGTCATATGCTAAATGTTGACTTTCTATTTTTTCATATTTTTTTTACGTTCTGTTTTAAACTGTTGTGACTTGTTCTATTTCATACCTTGAATGATCCTCTGAGAACCAATAAATACTTGACTTGACTTAAATACTCCGGAAAGAGCTATCGTGTATAAAAGTTTAAAAACACTTACAGGAAACGGAACAACTATTCTTCAATATGGATTTTCATACAAGTATTGACCAGTTCCATGTAATGGTTATGATAATTAACATCGTTTTCAACTCAGTGAAAGTTGTTGGATTTGATCTTGTTATAAAGCAACACTTTCGTGCAATTTGCAATCTATCTTAAACGTCACGTTCCTTGAGTTGCTGATGTTGCCGTGGTAGATTCGAAACACACGTTTATAAAAGTTGGATTTGAACACGCTTAGGCGTACTTTGTTTTTTACCTGATCGAACAATTCTCGTGATTTGCCAACAAAATTATTAATAATGAGTTGGTATATATGAATCCACCAGTTGTTTGAAGTACTCTATAGAATCGAAGCAGATTTTTTCGAATCCGATTTGACGGCATCCAGTATTCGAAAAGTTATCTTTCACTGCTGAAATCTTTAATTCCTTTATTCATCGGAGTGTAGTGCAGGCTCTCAAATGAACTACAGTCGTCTCTCACATAGCACTTAATTACACAAATCAATGATTGAGAATATGATATGTCCAAATATCTTGAAAATAAATGGCGTGAATAACATGAAAGGGTGGATATTTGCGTTAGTGGGAATTAACAGATCAGATCAGAAAGAAAATCAGAACAGAAATCTGGAGAAACTCATCTTTAAATTAACCAGAAGCTGCAAACGTAAGACCCCATTTCACTTCGCACTCGAACCCAAAAACAGCAAATTAAAATGCAAACAAACGAACACAAAGAAAAACAATGTCCCCGCTATTTCCGTAACCAAATCTCGAAACGGTCCATCGCAGTAACATTGTCTCTAACGTCTCCAATTTGTTGCGACCGTTTGTGAAAGAAGCCCTCAGAAAATGCCCAACTTCTTAATATTCCCCGTTCGTGATTACTTCTTCCATCGTCCGTAATACTCACCCCTTGGCAATCGGCATGCAAATAAACAGAAGACACATTCGAGAAAGTTCCGTCTAATGGGGGCATGTTTCCGGATATTAATTCGAATTAAATCCGGAATGCGAGAGGCAAAGAAGTAGCGAGGGAGGTGATGAGTCTCCACCTTGCTAATTAAACAAAAGTTCTTGCGAACCGGTAAAGGCAAACAATTAAAGTAATTAGTATTGTGAGTAGGAACTTGAGTCGATCCAGATATGGAAGTTGGTTCTCAATGAGCCAGCTGTATGAATAGGGAGATTTTCTCATGGCTTAAATTTTCTCTTCTTGAAAAGTTAATCACGAAAAAGGGCATGAAGTTTCTGGAGAGCTTCAACAATTCAGGATTATTGTTCGTTGAATAACTGACATTTTGCAGATACGAAAAAAGATACCACTATTGAGATTACAGCGCCGCTTTGGTGGAAACTTCAACTGATTTGCACCACTCCGACAAATTATACTAATCAAGGTTAGGTTTCAATTGTTTTTACGAAGAGCCTCAGTCTGATACTTTCTATTAAACCAGGAGGTGGCAGGTGCATGCCATTTCAAAGCTTGATAATTAACCACAAAATATAAAAATAGATAGGTACCTGGCAGCCAAGCATGTCCACTTCATAAGGAAAAACGTTTTTCTTTTTGTGGGTAATTTTTGTGTTTTTTCATTTATTATTTCAGCTCAAAATAATATTCACAAATACAATTCAAGGGAGCGTGCAAGGAAAGGTCACGGAATTTCTTGACTGTTTGCTTGAATTCAAAAAATCATGTTCATTCAATTGTTTCACACAATTTCTGTGTTTTGAGCTGTAGCTACACATGCATGTCATTTACGTCAATAACTTGAATGATATATATATATATAAAATTGAAATCAAAAACGGCATGCAAATCAAAAACATGAAAATTTACCACAAAAACAAAAGCGTTTTTCCTTATGAGATGCATCCGCTCGACTGCCAGAAACCTGAATATTTTTAATTTCTCAGGGTTAATTATGAAGCCTATAAGAGGCATGCAATGTAAAATGGGAGAACGTCACCTGTCACCAAATTCTGGTCTATATATAATCATCGAAATACACAGTTTTTGATATCAATTATCTAATTAGAAGTATCAAAGGGACCTTCCAGAACTGTCACTTTGAATGACAATTTTCAATTGGTAAATAACAGACTTCAAACAAATGGCGGCAAGATCGAAAAGGCTGCCAACTAAATGCAAATTTTTAAATTGTATTAACTATAACTCAGTTGTCATCTTAAGCAGAAAAAATAACCAAACGAAAATAACACTGCGTTTTATTTATACACAACAATAGTACCTGTTCTGAATTATCTTGTACACGAATTCAACTACACGATGGAAAACTTGTCTTCAGATTGTAAAACTCAAGTCTGATAATGGTCAATTCAAAAAATGTGCAATTTGAAAAATCAGACCAGAGATCAGACTGAATGGAATCAGTTTATTGTCATCGTTAATCAACATTCGTAATAAATATTTTTTTTTTAAACATTTGACTTTACATATAAGATTTGCAGATCTGTTTCATTCATTTCATATTTTGTAGTAGCTGAACGTTGTACTTCACAGGAAGATTTAAATGCAATTCTTTGTTTACTTTTGCGAATAACTCAAAAGATCAGGGGGTGAACTTGATTGACTTGAAATTAATGCTAAAGGAATAAGTATATCCGAATGTAATTCTGTTCTTGATACTGTAACACCCTCTTGTATGATTTTCACTAGACAATTTACGAAAACGCTTCACGTGTTTCTCTATATGAAAGCTCCTTCAGGCGTGTAGCGGTATAGTATTTCAAATTACCTGTGTATCACATCTTGTACAATTTTGTGAAAGATTCGTCATAAATGCATCAACTCTCCAGAGTATACAGATTTCTGAAAATGAAAAACTATCCAAAGGGAAATCCATCTGCTAGAATTAAAAAAATGCATCTCTACGGAAAACAACAATCACGATTCAATTTCAGGAATTGGTCATATTTTTGTGAAGAGTTTTGCTTTAAATAGTTGCACACAATCACGTCAAATTCTTCTCGAATTTAAAGAATTCGTCATATGTGCACAGAGTATACCTTTCAATTCCCTTAAGTCGATGAATTTTAATGATACTAACGAAGTAAGAGAACAAATCGAGACCGGGAAAAAAACATAAACCGCCTAAACGACAGTTTTAACGACGACCAGTTCATCACCAGACTACACTCATTTCACCTTTCATGACAAGCCATTAATAAACAATCAAGCTTCGTTACTGTGGTACCCCTTGTCGCGTATGTTGTGCCATTTTTATTGGCTTTGATTAATTGATGCACAGATTGAAGAGGGATTCGCTCGGTCCCTTTGCTCCCAGACTGTTGTACGAATTTAAAGTAATGGCGTATAAAGAGGATAACGAGTAAGGAAGGTATTGGAGCCCCCCTGTCATTTTTGAAACTGATTTATATTAATGAGGGATTAGGCGAGCGAAGCTGATGGAGCCAATAAAAATAATTCTTAGTGGATTAGGGCGCATTTCGTACGATATTTATGACATTCTTTTATAAAGTAGACGACTATCGGAGAGAGTTGAATACAATGCCGCTGATGAATATAGTATTTGATCTTCCACTTGTAATTATTATTCGGGATATCCAAATTGAATTGAGTATTATACTTTCCAACAGTCTTTGAGTTGCAATCCATTCTTGGAAGATTCCTTCCTTTCATAATAATAAGTTTCTGATGAATTTTAATTTGCAAAGATGTACATAGTTTCGTCAAATGTTCCACTATACTAGCTGCCTCAAGTAAAAATGTTGAATTATATCAAAACTTATTTCATTTATGCCGTAGGAGAAAGTTCGACTTGTCCATTATTCTTATTGAATACATATATTTTATTAACTTAGGTGAACCGAAAATCTCTTTTGTTCTTGAAAATGGATATCCAAAAAAAATCATAGAAAAAACTTTGACAGAAATTGAAAATCCTAACACAGTCCACAATGAAAAAAAAAATCTTCACAAAAAACACGAACTGTATCAAACATTATACCTTATGTCATTGTCTGAAAAGATAAAACGGATCGGCAACAAATATGTTTGAACAACATTCAAAACAACAAATACTTTGCGGTCAATACTGACACATACCAAACTGAATAACACAAAGGAAAACACAAAAAATTGTATTTATCAAATTCCTTGTTCATGCGGAAAAAATATATCGGTGAAACGTCTCGACCATTGGAAGTGTGAAAGAGTAAACATAAGATATATATAAGGAACAAACAGATATAGGTGCTTCTAAATTATCAGATTACATTCTTACCGCCGATGGAGATCACACAGTAGAATGGAACAACACTAAAATTATGACAAAAAAAGAGCAGTGACAGTGGCATGCTGTTTTGTGAAAAATGCATATCTATGAGTTCGCTTGATATAGATCGCGAATGGCTGCCCCTCCTGAAGGACAAAATGTTATGTCAGATTTGAAATATTTGACAAATGTTGATTACGAAGATTGTCAACAAGAGATATTTGCATTTTAACAGTAATTTGCGTATAAGTTTTGAAAACGGAAGCGGATTTAGTTTACGAAACGTTAACGATAAGTAATTTCATATTTATATAAGTTCTTATTATTTTTTTCACAGTCAAAATTGAGTTATACAAGAAGTTGCTGACTAATTGGACTTGTTCTATCCAGAAAGAACTGTTTTTCAATAGACGCAGCAACTTTTCGGGGTAGAATAAAAATCTGCCCTTCTACACTTGTATAGATTCCAATATCAGTTCTAATTTTTTCACATTGTGGTAGGTTACCAGAAAACTACGGAACAAATGTTTGAGTTCTCTATCAGTTTCACATCAACCCCGCTTCTGGAATTATTTTCCTTCTATACGTAATTGGAATTGAATCGGTTTCCTCGCACCTTCTGTGTGAATAATAAAATCTTGAAAGGGAACGCCACTATTATTTCATGTGCCCTCCTAAATAATCCGAGAGGGCAATAACAATCAGCTCTCCGCTGAATGCACTATAAATCGTTAAATACTCAGTAATTTCGATAGTATGTTGCACCCCTTGACAAAATAACCCAGTCATACTGGATCATGTGTGGCCCTAGTGGAACATTTCATTGAATTGATAGTAATAAGATTATATCCATAAGAGCTCAAAATTACAGGCAGAAAAATTTCGTTATGACACCTTATTGATCAAAGTTTCTTGAAAATTATTTTTGGGCATCGATGATTATTAATTTCGATTATATTATTTGCGAATTTATACTTGGTTATTTTTAAAATGGCTATACAACTATAGTCTCAATTCGTTGGAGATAGATCACCACTGTATTCCCTATCATCAATTGAAGCTATTCAATTGAGCCATTCTCAAAACGGTTATTTTCAGATATAAACAAATGACTTTTTTCACTACCAACCTGAGAAATCACCATTAATTAAGCATGTCCTTCAATAAGAAATAACACTTTTTTAAACTCCAGCTGGGTGAATAATGAAGAACTTTCAATAATATAGTCGCTCTCACAATGGCCAGATGGGAAGTTCTCAAAAGGAAAAGCAGTATCTGCTGTACAGTCTAGCTGGAATCATTGGATTTGCAGATCTGGCCAAGTATAATTTTGAATAGAAACAACTGTCTGGTTGCGGATTCGTGAATACGAAGTAAATATTCAGATAGGTCTCATACAGCTGCGTATATACGTATCAGTTGTTCACGAAAAAAGTCCTGAGATGGGTAGTTCAATTGAATAGTTGATGTTTCTTTGCGACCAAATCCTCAAAATGAAAACTGGTGATTATTACCTCGTTCACACTGCATTCATGTTACATGACCGATTGTCATTTTCTACATCTGTCTAGGTCCGGAGACTCTCTAGAACAGGGTTTCCCAATATATAGGTCGCGACCCGAGGGTGGGTAGCCAGCAAATTTTTAGCGGGCCTCCTTAATACCGGAATGAATTGACATACCAAATGCACTAAAAATAACTTGAACTGAAGTTGATGTCAAAACTGTAATGGCGAAACATCGGAAACAACGTCATCCTACCCATTGAAATAACTTTTTGATGTAGTTATTCGATTGAGTGTTAAAAAATTATATTTAAACTTTGTTTTTCATTTGAAAAATATCTCCATCCATATTGATAATGCTTAAATATCCTAGAGGTGGGTGTCGAGTATGGTAACTTGTTTCAGATGGGTCGTAGTCCAGACAACTCTGGGAACCACTGCCTTAGAATTTTTTAGCTATGTTCACTGGACTATCACAGATGTCACATTATTCAAAGGGTGCGCAACCTGTCGTTATGATTTACGTCTCTCGGTGGCACACCACCCCCTACCCTCAGAGCCCATGACTCCGCTTCGAGCCGCTGTAAATTACGAAGTAACAACATATTGGACTGGAAAACATCGAAACGGTTGTAATTCCCGTATGATGAATAACGAATGTTGCAACGTTGAAGCGTGCGCTTCATCTTCCGTACCTCTGTGTGCCTTTCTAGTTTCATTCATTATACGACCGACTCGGTTTTGCGGTGTGAAAGATGTTTACGTTGGAAATCGTGGATCGGCTTAGAGACCGGATCATGAGCGGTTTGATGGATGGAGGCTTTCGGGGGACCTAGCGGTGCGATAGAAGAAACGGTGGTTGGTGGATACCGAACAGAAATTTTCTTCCTGTTTCAGTCTTCAGATTCGTTCAGAATAATTGTAATTTTCTACCCCCACTATTTCAAACCATTCATAACATATATTTGACAGCTGTTAGGTATTGGCTCCTATCAGTATTCTAAATTAATGGCAGCCGCTTTCAGAATTGTTTTTTAAAAATATGGCATATGTAACATTCGACCTGACAAATTTGATCTCATGACTACATTCAATGGCCCGAAAACCGAATTCGGCAAATTTTTGTTTCAAATTTTTTGTAAAATTTAATTTAAAATTATAGTAGGAGTTATATATTAAATATAACACCCGTTAATCAAAATTTTCCGCCTTGATTGAGTAAACTTGTCATTGTCATTTCATTTCATTCATGTATATATATATATATATTTGTTATCTGAAATGTTTGAAGAATACTACCTCCAATTATTGGAAGCAAATAATATTTACGAATCGATTCAAACCAGTTAGTTGAATAGTTGAAGATCTAGGATGGGTTTCTCTTACATACTTTTTTTATGACTTGAAAGACGAAGTTCCATCCACTTGCTTCTTTCCGCCGAAACAAACACCAAACTTTCCTATGAAACTTTCAAAAAGGAAAATCACAGACTATACGAGATAATCCCATAACGTATGGGAAACCTTTCAATATATCAAGTTACAGTATTATCTTAATAGCACCACTTACTTTCCTATCTTAATGGTCCCCGAAGCACCTAATGGAAGTGATGTTCTCAAACAGCCTAACAAGCTCATTTAGTTAAAATCAGAATGTTACTATGCCCAGGTACGTACGATAAGATAAATATTGTGTGTTATAAATGATTAGAAGGAGCATATTCAGTTACTTAGTCTACTTGATGAAAGCGTTGTTGCTGAAGTAAATGAAACGTTATATAAGCTATATCGATTTTTCACTCAACGAACAATAGGTATACACTTTGTAGGCGTTTGATAGTAAGTTTGCAGAACATTGAATTGTACAGCATGAAAGCATTCAACATCGATTTGTCAGAAGAGCTAAAGAACCTTTTCAGTTAACAGAAACTATTTTTTTTTTCAATTCAGTGCCTCAATATGCATGTAGCACGAAACGAATTTAGAGCGATTGGTTTTTGGTTTCCAATATCAAAAATAGTTAGTTAGCCCACGTGAGTTTCAATTACTCATAGACTGAAAGATTATCAGAACCAACCAATAAAACTTATTTGAATGAATTGGTATTTGTGATATTTTTCTTTTTTTATTGATTTTTCAATTGAATGTATTATTGTATCACTAAATTTTATTATATTTTTGTATCTCTTTCTGTCTGGTATTGTATTGTATTCTTGATATAGTAGTATTGTATTACTGTTCTTATTTAATATAATGTAATATCCATATACATTTCCTGTAACTGGGTGTACACCTGTTGGAAATAAAGTTCATCTATTCTATCTATTCTATCAATTCAATAACAATATGCTTCATCTCGAAGTGCCCGGCTTTTAACCTGATGTCATAATTGAAATAGTTAAATCCAACGACTCCGTTATCTTTCTCTCGTTTTATACCGTTCGAAAAGAACTCCTGTACCGAAACACAGTACTTCTGAGTGAGCTTTCAATTTGATTGAACTCGCAGATAGTGAATTCAATTTATCCGCGTTCTCATTGTTGCTAAATTGTTTTCCTAGTTACGCATTTAACAACGTCCTTTGTTGTGCTGTTCGAGTCGAAGGCATTTTCATTTATTAGCAGGAAGGAGATGTAGGTAGCTGTGCTTTGACATCGACGCTGTTGGGTGAATATTTGTTGCGGTGGCAATAGTGATTAGTTGAATCGATAATATGAAGGCCATTTCTACGATGGCATATTATCGAAAGAGGAAATATGAATGACTTTTTGCTGGGTATCAAAATAATCATTATCATCTTCAGAACGTAAGAGGAAATATAAATTTGATGAGAATATTCAAATCATTATTAAAAGTGAAAGTAGGTTATGCTTTAGATAAATGCTTTCGAATGCTTATAAATGAGTCATGTAGTAGTACTCTTCTTTTTTTCAATCTGGTGTAATTTATCTCATGTATAGAAAAAATATTAACTTCTTAACCATTATTTTCTAAAAAATCGAAGTGTCAATATTGCTCTTCGATGATTATTTGAATGATTAATTGTCAGAACTGACATTTTCATGTAAGTGTTGTTGATAACGAATAAATGCATCGTTTTCTTTTCGATTCGTTCATTTGATTGAATTATTCGGCATATTTTCTATTTTAACGTTTTTCGTATCTATCTCATTGTTTATTTTACATGGCCCCAATAAAGTGTTTTTGATGCAATGGGTACATAAAAAAAGAACTTCAAAAGCGCCTAATAATGAAACATACCGGGAGTGTCTACTAAATATTCGAGCTCACAGAGATGTTGACTGGGTAGACCCTGGAGAAAACTGTAGTACACCAGTAGAAATAGAACATATCTTCGACTACTGCTCAATATTTCTTAATGTATATTGCATTTCTGTTATTTCATTTTCTTACTTCAATTTGTATACCAACATACGACCTACTACCATTAAGACAAGTTATCGTCTAGTTCAGAAATGTAGTTTTCAATCGTGTGCTAGTTTGTTGGGATACTTTTTTATAGGAAGGACAAAAGAATGTAATAAAGTTCAGGTTGTCCCATTAATAGTTCTTAATCAGATATCAAGTGACCTAAAATTACAGTTCTGTACTACTACTCAGTTCTGAGATATTGCTTGCCTTAATCGTCGTGGAACAATCTGTACCTTTTTTTTATTGATATATTGCAATATTATATTAATTATTCATTTATTTGGGCCAATGAGGCATGCGTCGCGCGTTGGAAGACATCATAGGACACGTTCTGAGTTTGTTTACTGTAAGCGTATCATCAATTCAAACATATTCAGTTTTATATTATAGTATCATTTTTAGCAAAAAGTTTGTTGTAGAAAAAGTATAGTGTGTAAAGCGAGCAGAAATGCAATTTCTCACTCGTTTGAATAGTAGCACTCGCTTGCGCTCGTGCCGCTTTTCTTTCAAACTTGTGAGAAATTAGTACTTTTCTGCACTTGTTGCACAATTTACTGTTTCATGGGCTATTTGGGTATCGCGTTGTCAGCATGGAAAACGTGCAGTGTCAATCTCAAATGCAACGATTCATGGCTGATTTGGGTTATTTTTGGAACGCATGGAAGCGATGAGAGAAGTGATACATTGTACAGCATCCTTAGAAAAAGTAGTAACTAGCAAACGAAGAACACACTCAAAGAATCCATGTCTTCACACTCCCCCAGCCCCCTTTAATCGACGCTGCGTCGGAACACACAACAGAGGGTGGATATCCATAATTTCGGAGAAAACGCCCGCCTCTGAGGGATAAAAAGAAGTACGCAATAAACGTCAGGCCGCTACGACTTCCACTGTCGGCCACAAAAGAGGATGTGTAAAATGCTGAACTCTCAGATTCCGACACAATGCCGCACAGATTTATGTTACTGACAATGTTGCTCTGAAAATTTCAGTTGATATATAAAACTCGCCAAACAATGCGTGCCTTGCCAGCTGGCTTATACGGGGTATTCGTGTGCAATTTTTTTCGTGATCGAAGCAGACACGTGTAGTGAATGGGCGAATTTTCAACGGTACATTTGGCATGAACTGGAGCTGTTTTTCGATCAAGTGAGATACCATATATTAATCTAATTATTTTTCCAAAAAGGGTCAACTCATAAGACATTATTTTCATCATCGAGTTCAGACGGAATAAAATCCGACAAATGTTCGGAAAAATCATGCAAAGAGATAATAGTAAGGATAATCTTTATTACCAACAGGTTACCAATTGAAGGACAATTACATTGAAGATTCAAAGTACAAATTGTTTCAAATGTTTAGATATAATAATTTCCACAATATTTCTTCAGTATGACTTCTAGGTTGTTATAATCGATGTCAGTTTCATGAGAGATGAAATTGAAAATATTTATTCTGGAATAAATACAGTAAATACAGAATTACGTGAATTATGCCGTTATACTATCTTGAAGAAGTGTTGTAAAATCCATTTCGTTATGAACAAATTCATACAGTAAGACTAGAACAGCATTTATTCTTCTCAATTGTAACGAATCAAATTTTGGAAAGCAGCAATATGAATATTGTAATTGGGATTCCAAATAATGGATTCGTATTCTACCTCAGATCTCACAAGGGAAAAGAATGAAACTCTTATCGCAAGTTCGTTAATAAGAGATCTACAGTTCCGAATAACATACCCAGTGATCTCATTGCCTTCGATGTAATATGAGTAATATGGTTCAAGAAGTCGAAATCACTATTGAACTCGATACTGAGATCTTTAATATCATCTACTATAGTGGGGTGGCTACCACTGATATTGTAGTTATACAGTTGCAACTTGAGAGTACATGAAGAGATTTCACATTTAGAAACGTTCAAAACGAGCCGGTTGATCTGACACCACGCATGTACATCATCCAGGTTTTCTTGCAGATGTTTTCAGACTGCTTGTGCTGCTGTATATTATCAGATCATCAGCAAAAATCAGAGATTGATAATCCAATACAGTTACTAAATCATTTACAGATATCAAAAATTAAAAGGGCCAAGGTTAGAGCCCTGAGGAACTCCTGACCCAACCGATGTCCATCCGATAGATACGATTCGAAAAAAACTTACTGAGATATCACTACATCCGTAATTATCTAATTATCTAATTTGTATAATGATATAAGTACTGTGATCGACTCTATCAAAGGACTTAGAAGAGAGCATCTAGGGAAAGAACTGGAACATCTGTCAAATGGATACAGTGTATCCGAGATCAACAGGGCCATGAAACTGAAGAATTCCATGGTTCAAAACAGGTAGGACTCTCAGATAGTTGCAAATGCATATCTGCCATATATCCCGAGAGGCACTGACAGAATTGGGAAACTCTTGGGGAAATATAACATAAAAACGATTTTCAAACCGACCAACCCGATCCAACAAAGCCTCAGGTCGGCTAAAGACAAAAGAGATCCACTGTCAGCAGCAGGGGTTTATCGCATACCTTGTACCTGTGGGAAGGTATAAACCGGTACCACTAAAAGATCTATGGGAACAAGGCTCAAAGAGCATGAAAGAAACTGCAGGCTGGGGCGAACTGACAAGTCGGCTGTGACGAAACACGCACTCAGAGAGGAAAACCACAGGATTTTGTTTGAAAATGCTAAACTGATTGCCCCCAACCAGGTTACCATTAGCCGACTGGTACGGGAGGCAATGAAGATCCACAAACACACGGGCAATTTCAACAGAAAAGAAGAAGCGTTGAGTCTCAACAGAATTTGGAATCCCATTCTGAGAAAATCAATATAATTACGCCTTACGAAATAGGAAAATGTCCAGTCATCAGAATAATAGTCAAGATGAGTGAGCATCTGAAGAAGCTAGCCACTCACGCTAGCGAAATGTTGGGAAGAAATTCCAAAGAACGACGGCCTTCAAACCCGAAGAAAAGTAGCAATACTTAGGTCTTAGGAATTCAGAGAATTGATATTGAATTTATTTTTTTTCCTGAAGATGCTAATTTTTTTTAGCGAAACGCGCTCGAGAGCAGAAATATCAGTTTGGTATTTGATATCTAGGAAAAATTTCAACTTTAACACGAAAGGTTCGAATCTTATCGTTCACTCTGTATATATTTGAACGCAAAAATTATAACCAGTCAGTATTTCCGACAAGTCTGCAATAGCCCATATATACTCCCGTCCCCTCGAGAACTATAAATCCGGACAGAAATTTTTGGTACGAGGTTTCTGGCATCAGTCGACATAATGGCTCTATGGAAGCCTATTTGAATTGAGATTTAATAGAGCGTCAGTAATTTTTATTCATTTCCTTGGTCCGTCATCATTTTGGCAGAGGCTTATCTGGAAAGTAGCTTACTGGACTCGCTAGGAATTAGGTTATTGTCGGGATTTGTTGCGAAGTTTTTCGTATTTTGTGGGGTGGAAAATTGAAAGGGAAGCGAGTTGAAACTTCTGAGGGACGAATGAATTGATGTTGAGTGGAAAGTGAGAGCATGTTTGAGAGTTTAATGTGATTGGCTGGGGCTGGATCCGAAGGACTTTGCTGGGAGGATTTATTTGTTTTTCAGTTCGTTCCAGCCCGTGGCCTGGAAAATCTGTTTCGGCTGATATATTCACAAGATGAGAAGAATCTTGTGATGTTCGAGTAATAACATTGAGACCGAAGAAACTTTCAATTCTGAACTTAATTGGGTTATATGAAAATATTTCTGTAGGCAATAATCCAAGGAAATTCAATCAAATTATATATTATAAGCCAGTTAAATGGCGACAACAAAGTATTTTACGTAAGAAAGGCAGAGTAGCAAGCTTAGGAATTCAGCTAGAGGAGTCAATCTACTTTGCTGCCGAGTTGAACATATAAGTTTTTCTCCGATTGTTTGTACTGATATACTTATGTAATATATTGTACTTGAAAATTATTACAATTCTCAACCTTTTTATATTTCCTGTAGTGATGAAATAAAACAGAATTTGATCGAAATCGCAAGTGTTGAAATGGTTGGTTGCTATGGAAATGTATGTGTTCATAGTAATTATAATTTGACAGTGATAGCGAATTTGAAGTACTCACTCCTCCAGAGATATATCAATCAGAAGAGTATTATTTTTGCTGCCTAGGCAGGAAAGTCCTTACTTTGTCGCCTAGGTAGGAAAAAAATACTCTGCTGATTGATGTGTCTGCATAATTAATATTTGCTGTCAATCAGAGAAAAAATGATATTCGCCAAACGAGTATCAATGTGTTGCTAGTCTTTTAATAATAATTTTATTTTTTTTGCTCACATATAGAATACAGAATACAAATAATTATTTTATAACCCACGGAAGAAACATAAGTAGTTCGGATGTCAAATGTTTTCACATTTTCCTCGCAGGAGGAATGGGCGAATTCGGTTTGCTTTTGGAATACCTCGTCCATTGGTAGATGGCGCAATAACTTCGTTGTTCGCCTCACCTTTGGTCGGGGCTTGATGCTATGAAGGTTTTTGATTTTTAATTATGGGAAGTCATCGACTTTATTGATGCTGGCACTGCCTTGCACTGACGAGTGGCCAAATAGCCCGAAACCGGTGTGCAAGTGTGTCCGTCCCTTTGATTGAAAATCAATTCCTTCATTTGTATCGACGAAAGCAAATGCAGGATTAACTTCTGTGAAGAAACCTGCACTGGCACCGATCGGATATAATTCAATGCCCTTCGTGGTATTAGCCAGAGGAGTAGTTGTTTTCTGACAGGTGCCAGCCGAAACCTACTGTGTAGGTAATTTGAGACTGGCCTGAACAGATTGTTCGAAAGATGATTTAATCTACTATTAAATACATAGGAAGTTAATTTGAAGGATGATTTCCTTACAGGAACGACTACTTCTACCAATTTATATAAGCATATTGGTCAGTAGACTAGAGGCCTATTCTATGACATTGTATATCTAGGTATCCGTTGTGGTTTCCAGCAAATTCAGTTCTGTTTGAGTGCGTTAAATTATCTTTTTCTTCATCTGTACTACTATAATAATATACTTATATGCCTATAATGATATCCATTATGAAACGGATTGCAAATCTGTATTGAAACTAAATATCTGTGTCATAATGAGCTCATTATAATACAGATTTTTCATCACAATACAGATATTTGAACAATTGGAAATCCAATTCATTGGCGGAATGAAATCAGCATCTCCAATACAATATAGAACTCTATTGAGACTCACATTGATGAAATAAATGTGAATATTCGTTCCACTTCCAGATCAATGGAATCCACAATACGAATATGAAGTGAATATTTATAGTTCTTCATCATTTATCGGGTGTAGAGAAAGTAGCGTATGCAACTCTCATGTAATGGATATTAATACACTCAATAAACGATACGAAACTCGCCTCTGGCTTATTGGCACATTGATAACCATCATTACATGATCGTTGCATAATATACTATTTTTCTTTCGTAGTGATAATATTAACCCATCCTACACCAGGTTCAATCGGTCGAGAAGCGTGCACTTCCATCATTTTCAAAATTTTGTTCTGAAAAACGCTTTTTTGTATAATAACCAAAAATGCAATCTAATCATCCGCTTGGCAATTTCGAAAAGTATGAGTGAACAATATTTTGATAGATGTTCGTTCAAGTGATGTTTCAATCCCATATAAAGAGGTAGTGAAAGTAGTTATCTATTATATAACGGAAAAAAGCTTGAGAGCTGAAATCTAATATTTTTCCCGTGTATAATACACAATTTTTTTCTGTGACGGGAAAAACGACCATTCAATATTTAAAAAAAAAACACATTTTGAACACAAGAAAATTCGACGTTTGTACCGTGTAATTCAAGGAAGATATTATTATCATTCATGCAATGCACATTTAATAAGTGTACTTTCGATATAAACGATATGGTACTTTTGTTTAAGAAAACATTCTATATATATATATATATATATATATATATATATATATATATATATATATATATATATATATATATATATATATATATATATATATACATATATTTATATTTATATATATATATATATATATATATATATATATATATACATATATATATATAAAGGAAGAATAGTCGCTGACTAGTTAATAGTATAACTATATAGTAAAGTCTGCAGCGTTGTAAAAGAAGACTCTTTAAAGTATTTTCAAGCTTTCGGAATGTTTTTTATTCCATCATCAGGGAGAATCTTTGTTGAGGATGTTTACATATATGTTGTATTTGAGAAATAAATTTCTTAATTATCGTTTTGAATAACAGGAAGTACAATTTTAGTTTTTGATCAGTTGTGGTTCTATAAAACTAAAATTGTACTTCCTGTTATTCAAAACGATAATATAGAAATTTATTTCTCAAATACAACATATATGTAAACATCCTCAACAAAGATTCTCCCTGATGATGGAATAAAAAACATTCCGAAAGCTTGGAAAAACTTTGAAGAGTCTTCTTTTACAACGCTGCAGACTCTACTATATAGTTTTACTACTATACATATAGTATATATTATATGCTATAATTCAATATTAACAATTCAAATATAAATTGAATATTCATAGTTCTTGATCATTTATCGGGTGTAGAGAAGGTAGCCTATGCAACTCTCATGTAATGGATATTAATACACTGAATACATTACATTGAATTATAGTATATAATATATACAATATATATATATATATATATATATATATATATATATATATATATATATATATATATATATATATATATATATATATATATATATATACTTTTTTCCCGTTACAGAAAAAAAATTAAAACCGGGTTTTCATAAAGGACCTCGCCCCAGCCTCGCAACTTCCCCGGTTTCGACAATTCCCCAAAAGCTCCTCGCCGGGCGGGATTTAGTAGAATGTCTCAATTTCTCCGGTGCCGTCAAAACGGAAAAACACCATTTTAAATATGGAATGATTTAGGGTTTGTCGCGCACCAGAAGAGAATTTCCTTGTACATTTTTTCGCCGTAAAGAAAAATTACGTTCGGCAGAAATGGGCCATTAGAGCTCGAAATTTTCCTTGTACAGAATTATGAATTGCCTTCTGCGGTCGTCTCGACGACGATTCTTTTCAAACGGTGACGTGGACGACTTTCATTTCAACTCGTTTTCCCCGAAGGCACTTTCGGTGCTGAGATGAATTATTCCCTTCGGGAAATGATGATGACGACTTACAGAATGGAATTTTTAGCTAATGTTCAATTCCTTTATCACTACGGTCACGCAAAACACAAGTTTGTTGAGCGGCAGTGTCACACATAGAATCCGCAACATACAGAAGTTTGACATCGTAGTTAATTTTTGATTGAGAATTCAGTGAATATTTCCCTTATATATAAAATGTCCCATAAGAGCAATGTAATTATCGAAAACTTACAGCGGTAATTGCATTGTATCAAGTCACCATAGCATCACATTTGAAACCGTATCGCTGGACGTCAGTGAACAACACAAATAAATGTCTGATAGACTTCAAAAATAGAAAATTATTCCGCGTTTTGGTGAGTGCTCCATACAATTTATAGAGGAAAGGGGCCGTTCATAAAATACGTCACACTAAAATCAGCTTTTTTTGACCCCCTCCCCCCATTGTCACGCTGTGTCACACTTTTTGTGACCCCCCTAAAAATATTTCGTCACAAAAACAAACACCCCCTCCCCCTTCTGAGTATGATAAATTCTAAATGATAGTACACAAATTCTGAAAATTGAAAATATTTATTTATGGATGGCCACAAATAATATACATATTTTACATAATCAGAAGATTCAATGCTCAATAACACAATGAAACAGTAATAAATCGCTTCATTTTGTTTCATTTGTATAGTGGAATACAGTGTACTGTAACAAGATTAATTCGCATTCTCAATTGAGAATTCATTCGCAAAGATGGAGTCACTATAGATTTGATCGAAAAATCTGACGCGTTTAGGAATTCGTTAGAAGATGCCGCACATGTAGATTTCTACCAAAATCTACTGAAGATTTCTTTCATACCAGAATTTTTCAATTTTCGTCAGAAATCTACTCAAAAAGTAGATTTCTACCAAAAGTGGTCACGCTGGCTTCTGGCGCTCATGTCAAAAAATAATAAACGGCGAACGTCACGTTGCCGTATACCCCCCGTCCCCCCTTGTCACATCTTGTCACACTCAGCCAGACCCCTCCCTCCCCCCTTTGTATACGAACGTATTTTATGAACGGCCCCAAAGTATAAATGAACAAAAAATAGCATTTCCTTGAGAATTTCTCTATTCATGAAATATTCCAATGAATTACATTCGTTCATGAAAATGACCAGATAATTTTGCATTCAAGCGTGATATCTTATACAAATTGCATTCGGTTATTTTCATATTTTGTAAAAGAGCCCTCGTCCTTCGCCAAAATATGAAAATAAACTCTTGTAATTTTTAGATATCACGCTTTCTTGCAAAATTATCGGTAATTTTTATGGACTCGTGCAATTATAACCGAAAATATCTTTGGCTATGTGCCACTCTGAAGCTGCCAAATTCGAATCTTTCGCACAACCGATTTGAAAGAAACTACTCAAATTTTGTTCGAATGTGATCGGCAAAGATCTTTGTTGAGTAGTATCGGTTCGCACTTCCATTGTGTCTATTCGATTAACTGTACTGAAACCTGTTGCAAAATCGTACGATATCAAAAGTATATCAATTGAAACAATAAATTACTAAAAATGGAAATGAAGTACACTGAGGAACAATCAAATATCTAGTTTTTTTTATGGAGATTCACAGGAAAGGAAAGCCCTGTTAAGTTCAAAGAACACCGCGTGAATCAAGGGACAGAAGATACGAATTGACTTTCACTGCGAATTTTTGAAGTTTTTAAAAAAAATTGTTCTAAAATTGTTCGTTTTCGTTAACCAGCTGACGAACGTCAACCCTCAAAAGTCGAAACTTGTGCGAGCAATGGATCAACGAGGCCTTACCTTTTAACGTGCGATTACCCAGCACGGTGGCCCGGCGAGGATTCGAACCCCGGCCTTCCGCTTGCCTCAGGAAAAACCTGTTCTATTGAAAAAAGATCCCTGAGCAAGAGAGGTTCGACAGGTCTCCGAATTCAAAACGAAGGGGTGAGAATTCTGTACTCATCAAGTCATCCGTGGAGATATTGCCAAAGGTGAAACGATCGATAACAATTCAGAAGAGCACCGACCGTGAAAATATCTATAGAGGAGAGACAAGTCTTCGACCCTTCTACGATGTTCCAATGAAGTGAGCGAGTCTGTGAGCTGAGAATCACCAACAAGACGGATTGCCTTTCTCTGAATTGATTCGAGAAGCCTCAATGAAAGTTTTGGTGCCGAACTCCACACACGAGAACTATATTCCAAGACAGGTCGTATCTGAGCCTTGTAGATCATTAGAAGCTGACGAGAACTGAAATAATTTCTTTTGAGGAGCAATATTCGTTCATTCAATTGAATTATTCGGCATAGTTTTGATTTAAACGCTTTTTATATATAGTTGTTAATTTTATATGGCTCCAAATTGGTTGCAATGGGTACATCAATAAAAAAAATACTTCTAAAGCGGCTAATAATGAAACATACCGGCAGTTCATATTAAATATTCGAGCTCACATAGATGCTGACTGGGTAGAGCCTGGAGAAAACTCCCGCATTTGCATCCAATGCTATGCTTAGTTTAGGCGAGGAGGTGAACTAAAACAATGTTTATATTTGCAACATTGAAGAACTTTAAAACCTATTGTGCTCTTTCTCGCTGCCTTCTTTCTGAACACCAATACCATAATCGTTATCAAAACCTTAAAAAGCAGAAAGAGTGGAGTTACTGGTGACAGTGAAAAATCGCAACAGTAATCATTTCTGTTAGCTGATTATACTAACACCAATCTTCAATTATACCTAAACAAATATCATTTGATTGCGCTCGCTATATATCAGTGCTATCAACACCACAAGAATTTCTTATATGTTCAAAATCTCGCCCCAGATTAATTAATCTGTGACCTCGTCTACTTTGAAACGCTTCTGTACCGGCGATTTCCTTAAAAAATTGTGCTGAAGAAGAGCTCATTTAAAGATGTCCCGGAACGGTTCGGAAGCTAAAATTTTGGGAAAGTGTTTCTTTTTTATTGTCCCAAAATTGTGCAGAACACATGATCGGGAGTAGATGGTCCAGAAAAGCATACCCTCCTTCAGGTGCATCAATGCCTTCTTTCTCATTAATTTCTACTTAATTATTGCTGATCGCTACTTATTCATTGTTACTCGATAATTGACGATGCATGAATCCACCTTAAGTTAACGCATCAGGGTTTTCATCTTGCGTTAGACTGCTAACGCGAACTGTCGATCCACTAGTAGTTTAGGAAATGAAGCATTTTGGCTCGCAATTTTTTCGTCCACCATGTATTTACCTGGAATTTTCACAGAAGGTAGGGAATAGCTCAAGGATCATTTTCTATATCATGCCACTGTACGCTAGAGCCTTGGGGGTGGTTGCCACCCCATCACAGGGGTGGAAATTTTTTCATTACATTTTAACTGTAAGAATCGACGGAAAAGGTAATGCTAAGAAAAAAATGTTCCAAACGTTGTTTTTGTAAAAGTAATATTTTTTGAGTTATTCGAAGTTGAAAGTAACAGTTTTTCGACGAAAAAAGTCTAAAGTAATTATAAGAAAAAAATGTTCTATACGTTTTTTTCGTGAAAGGTATATCTCTTTAATAATTCGAAGTTGAAAGTAATAGGTTTTTGACGAAAAAATTGTCTTTCTCAAATGTTTTTTTGCAAATAGCTCTAAAACTATGCATTTCATCAAAAAAAGTGTGGAGAGGCAAATTGTAGCTTCTGAAAAAACAAAAACGATGCTTTCTTCATGATTTTTCTATGACACATACGAACTGAGATACAGCAAATTAATGCTCAGCTTTTTTCGTCAAATGTATAAATTGGAAGATTTAAAGCAAAATAGCGAGAAAAATTTGCATTTTTCGAAGAAAGCTCATACAAACTTTTCTGGAGTATTCAATTAGAGCTTCCCAACAGATGAAAAAATTTCTTCCTAGCATGAAAATTGACCGACTTATGATCAAAATGAGATCGGTACCTGTTTTTTTCTACGAAAAAAATCTGTGAAAACAACCCCCAAAGTACCCCCTAACTGAAATTGATCGCCACCCTTCTGTGATTCTCTTTATATATGTACTATCAATACACCCACGAAGTATAACCAATATAAAATGTCTAATTTAAGAAAAAATGGAGTTTAAAGAGAAAACGATTTTTTTTCAATTTCGTGTTTTCAACCCTTTTCCTGAAAATATCTCGCAAAATACTAAAGATACGAAAGAAACGATATTGTACTACATTGTAGCTTTATTAATGAAAAAAAAAAAAATTCCCTGCGTGTAGATTGTTTGTAAAGTGAATATTCGGCGAGATATATCTGTTTAACACCTACATTTTCGATCGAACATCACCTTAGTCAAGCGCTTTAAACTCTCCCCATTCAAAAATTAAGGGATCTTGAGTAATTTCATTCACATAGTCTTATAGCTCTTGAGAAGCTCTACAAAATCGTTTCGGAAAAAAATTTCTATCAACAAAAATGAAGGAGCTATGCTTATAAAAACGATCATTTTTTTTCCAAAAATTTGAATTACCCGCTTCGGAGCGTAGTAATCTACATAACCGGTATATTCGGCCGTTATACGTTATATGTTCCACTTTTTCCATTCATATTGTGCGAGTGTATATTTCGTTGATTTCTCACCAGTGTAAAGTTCGAAGACATTATAAAAATTTCAATGTTTTCCAGGGTTGTTTATAACAAGGGTAGGTTGAAAGATTATGAAATTGTATCCTGAAGCATGAAACAATCATTATTCAACTATTTCCACCCATATTCGGGGTTTTAATGTTATTTTATAATTTTTGACAATTAGGGGTAGTTTTCACCCCCCAAAAAACAAAAGGCGTACAACGGCACAATAAAGAAAATGAACTAGAGGGGGTAATAAGCCTAATCCCAAATTTTTGTATAAATCGGTGCTTGATGAGAATATTGCGAGGTTTTACCAACTTTTTAGCTTCACTTCCTGAACTATAGTTATAATTTTCACGCCGTCAAAAACTTTCGCCGCATCGTACACTTCTCGAGCCCGATCGGATGTTTCCAGTAAGCTGACGCTCACTCGTTCGCAGATGACGGATAAGAGGAACGACTTCGACTCGACATGCCTCCCGAATAAATGCATTACGTTGTTTCGAAAACGGATTTCGCTGTCTCCCATCTGTCCTGCCGCGAGAAAAATATCGTATAAACTTGTCAATTTGGATCTCGTAACAGCCGAAGTAATAAATGTGAACAATCCAATAAAGCAAAACGCCCTTCGATGAGATAGAAAAGAAAACAAGCGCCGCAGATGGGGCCCGTCTCGTTTTCGGGACGGAGAGCCTTTGTCGAGTTTTTTCACGAAATAAGCAATAAAGTGACGGATCGTCATTTCTTTGCGATACCAGGCGTTTGTCTCTGGGGAATGCCGGTTGGAATGACACATTGCAGAGCCACAATTAGTCATTATCAAGAATAGACTAATTTCTCATTTCGATAAGAATAATCCCAGATAGCACAAAGACCTAAATGGGACCAATAGGGGACAACGTTAAATAGTCTGTAGGATACCGGTGGGCGTCCCAATCGTGTTACTAGGAAGCGGAAATGTTACCAAATTCCTACTTCCTACGACGTCCCCAAGATGTCCTGCACAAATCACCAGTATGAAATGGGGACTATATGGGATATGTTGGGTATCAAATTATGTTTTTCAGGAGATCCTGTATACATCAGAAGGATATAAAGCGGACCTTGTCAGCTTAAGCTCCGGATCATTTTCTATATAAATATGATGTCCTATGGATATCCTGTGATATATTATTCATATTTTTCACTTTTTTCCGCTTCTATGTAGGGAATATTGTGGAATGGAAGGAAACGTTGACAAATGAACAGAAGTTCATTCATTACTAATGTTCTACAAGTCAAACAAAGATCCGAAAACTCCTGGAATATTATATTGATATAATACATAATTCAACAACACAAATAAATATTTTCAGAAAATACAAAACACTTAGGAAATAATTATAAATGTATTATTGCATCGCAGAGAAAAAATAATTAAATAAAGCCAATCTACTGTCTTCTCTTTTTATCTATCCTTTCTTTGGCATGACGCAGCCAGCTCTTAATTGTACCCTCCAACGAGGCTTCTGCGTTCGACTTTTTAGGAACGATATTTTTATCATGACCTCCGAAATCAGAATATTCCGAATTTAGAATGAAAAGCAAGTAAATTCTTTCAACTTCTGTTCTCATTGAAATATAGAGAATTTAAAATCAACATTAATGTACATGACATAGGTAAAAAAATATTCTGATTTTAACACCGTGATGTTACTCAGGAGGTCCTACAATAGTCAACTGTGATGAAATTGGGATATCCTCGGGATAATAGCTGGATATCATCTAACTATATCCTGTGGAGTGACTGGTATCGACCTTGGGATAGTGTGGGGATCCGTAAGCCAGGATGTTCTGCGGTGCTAAATGGGCACTATTGTAATATCCTACGGACATTTAGGGGATAATTTATGAGAACTCCTCAGGAAAAAATAAATGACGGAATCGGGATATCCTGAGGAAAATGTGTTCTATCTGGGATCTCATAACCAGCCAGGCGATAATTTAGACGCTCAGCTAATTTCAAATCTTCTCAAGATTGGTGGGAAGGTGTCTGAGCGCACTCATGGAGCTAAGTAACCAAAATAGGGTTACTATAGCAAGGGTACCCGGACATGAGGGTTACAAGGGCAACGAGGAGGCCGATGCCCTAGCAAATAATATAGACTATTCCGGAACTTCACTAGTTGTGCATATAACAGACACAAAAACTAATGTGCCACGCACCTATGTTGTAAGTGGTACATTGTACATGAACTACTATAAAAAGTACATAGCCCTTCGTCCAGTGGATATCAATCATTCGAGAGTTTTTATAAAATGCATTAAAAATAAATGTGCCAGGACTCCAGTTGGAATCAACACATTTGGTAAGATGCTTGCCAAAATTGCTGAATTTCTGGATTTGCCTGATTCCCATCTTTATATTGGATATTGTTCCCGACGTTCCTCAGCAAGTTTGTTGGCGGACTCTGGTGCCAGTCTTACTATAATCAAAAGACACGGTGGATGGAAGTCCAGTACAGTAACAGAGGGTTATATAGAAGACTCGCTACAAAGGAAAGAGAACATTGCGGATCAAATTTTGTACAAAACTCCGGCGGATAACATTGTTCTCTGTTCTCTGCCCTGATACAAGCTTCACCAAAATGAATTCTGTCACATCTACCAATGAGACTGGCCATGGAGTTTCTTATCATAATTGTAGTTTCACTAATTGTACGTTTAATTCATCAAACACTTCATTTTGAATTATGTTTTTATATTTTCTCTACAAATAAATCACTTTTAGTACTAGTGCTAAAAATGAATAACTTAGTGTCATAAAATGGCATTTTAGACACTGACAGCATGCGTCAAAAATTATACTTTTACTGACGTTTGTAGAAAAAGATGTTTCCAGTATTCCTGATAATAAAAAGTGTGTTTTGATGTGGGATGACAAAAGCTTGATGAACATCAGCAGAGTACAGGTAAATCAAATTATCAATCCAAGCGGACTGGGAGAGTTCAGGATTAAACTTCCATCAACGAAATCCCAGAATTAACGACAATTTTTCCAGGGCAACATTGATAACGAGTCGAAGAAAACCGTCAGCATCAGCAACTCCATCTCCAACTCCTAACACGATTACCGAACACGGCCGTGTTGATGATTTTCATAAATCCAAATTATATCATAAATATGAAGGGAGGGCTTGATTAAACTTAGCACCGACTACGGTATTGCCGTCGCATTGACCTTTTCCTGACCTTTGACGCGGAACCGAAACGAGCGGGATGATATTAGATTAAATGATCACGAAAGTTCGGGATTGTGCTAAGCGACATTTATAATTACTTCTCCGAAAAGGCGCGTCCGGATATTGGGGGGGTTGAAGCCCTTGAAAACTCAATTTGGAACTCGAACAGTATGTATAATCTTTGGGAAGGAGTAAAGTGGGGCAGAAGACCTCAGAAATAGACGAAAAATATTAGTTTCTATATTTTTCTAGGTGCTGAAACTAGCAAAAATACTGAAAGATTGTGGAACGAAAAACAACGGTTCCAGAAAAAAAATGAATTGTACTGCTATCCAATCAACAATTAGGTACTACGGAATGAATAAGGACATATAGCTGAACCTTGGAAGAAGAATTGTAAAGATTTTCATTACAGAATAATGCTCGTTTGCAACACTGTATAACGTTAAATGGTATGAGTACTCCTGAAATATATTATTTTGTATGATTTCAGAAATAATTGAACATATATCAGCTAATTTCTTGATTTCTACACTTTTACTATCGGACTTTGAGCATGAGGAATATTTTGTTCAAAAGGAGATTGGCAACGTGATGCATTGAAAAAATTCATTTACAGAAACGAGTTCATTCAGTATAGAAAAGAAGTGGGTTTGGAGATTATAAAAACAGTCGCAAAAGGGGTTCTGTGTTAATTGGTTTTAAATCTTCAGTTCTAGATATTACAACAATATCTCGTTTTCTTACACTTTCTCCCCTCAAGTCTCTCTTCTTGGCATTTTCAATATTTATGTCAATCTTAATTTTTCTTCGATGAACAAGTGGTCCACTTGGCAAACTATTAAAATTCAAAAAATTTGCTGTGTCATCTGAACGACTCTTAAGCAAGAGGTTCTTCCTGCTATTAACTGATCATCTTCTGTAGCCTATTTGCAAATTTTGGAAATATTCAAAGTTCGTTTACTCATTTTAAATGTTTTATATCTGTAACGAATTGTTACTGCTTTCTATGCAGTCAACTGGAAAGAATATGGTTACATAGATGTCCCGTAACTTGTCAATTGTAGAATAACGGCTAGTGGGATACTCAGAAAAATGTAATTTCACAACCAATGTCCCACATTGGCCCTGATTTTATTACCCAATAATGGACATCACCCCTGAATATAAAGATATTTTTTCTTATAAGTCATAATAGGCTTTTTGCAGAAGTACTCCTTTAACTGATTTTCTGAATTATTTAAAATTTGTTATTGCCCTATAGCTCATTGGAATGTGGTTGTATATTTTCTTGCTCTCATATATCAAAGAAAATTTGGTAATTTCTGATTTTGGAATTGGCAAGGGTATATTCCTATTTCCTCTTGTAACGTAACGTCTGTCATTATTTGCTGCTGAGTTATAATATTTTTTGGGTATTAGGCACCCTGTTTCTAAAAGGAACAAACAAGGTACAGTTAGGATTTTTTGCCTGATGAATAGTGGTTTGCGGTGGTCTTGAGTAGGGATGTTGCGAATGTTCGCATCCGCATCCGCATATGCGGAACATCCGCATAGATTTAGACATCTGCATCTGCATCCGCATCCGCATAAATCGAAGCGGAACTAATGCGGATGTGTAGCAGGTCGCGACAAGAAAATACGATGGGCCCGGCGAATATCTCGAGTCGAATCGGTACGCCCCACTCACTCAATTTTGTTTTACATTGGATAAGACTTCGGTGAATTGGTGATGTAATATGCCTATGCTTCGCTTTTGTTGAATGTTGATGTTTTGACAAGATCAGCTCCACCAGCCAGTGTTCCAAGTGAACAGCTATTGAGTAGCGCAGGATTAATATACGAACCCCCGCGAAACAGACTAGAGTCAGAAAAGGCGGCCATTCTGCTTTTCATTAAATATAATGCTCCCATATTCAAATTTAATTACTAAAGTAATATTTATTAGTTATAGTAGATCACTCACTACTTTTTTGTTGAATAAAGAAAGGATAAATATGACGTCATTTTTTTAACCTAACCACTTTTGAAATTTTTGTACAGATCCGCATCTGCATTCGCATCCGCGGATGTGAACCTCTTAAAATCCGCATCTGCATCCGCCTCCGCAGATGTTCAAAAATCTGCATCCGCAACATCCCTGGTCTTAAGATTTTGCGTAACATATGTATCTGAGAGCCCTGATTTGTATAATGAATACTGATTTCAGTAATTGCTGACTACATAAGCCCCAAAAGGCAATTCCATTTCTCGAGTGCGACTCGATCAAGGAAAAATACACAGTTCTGGCTTGATTGATTGAGTTCGTTAGAAACAACTCGAACAGCATAGCAGCCAGATGCTATTTTTTGCACAAATTTGTTATATGCTCATCGAATTTTAATTTTTCATCTATAAATATCCCCAAAAACTTTGTGTGAGTTTTGTTAACTATAGCGTGATTGCCTATGAGTGAGTCGTCGAAATTGAACTTGAGGCAAACTATGTTTGTTTTATTTGTATTGAAACATCACACCACTGTTTAATCTTATAGAGATCCAGAGTTATGATGTACTTGGGTACTGAGGAAACTGTTTTCAGTCATTTATGTCGAACACTTATAACTGTGAGGGAATATAATTTCCTTCCTGTGATCGTTGGATGAAATTGGTGAATCCAAACTCACCCTTGTCCTGTTTTCATAGATGGGCTTACCTGAAAAAAAAAAAGAAAATCAGCACATTTGAACTCAGATAATAATATACATGTATTCAATATCAATATGAGCAATTAGTTCAATTCTGGGAAGGATGATGCCTTCTTTTCCTTCTATATAATCTGTAGTGTACTCAAATTAATGAAACTCAACATCGACTGACTTGACTGATAACAATCACTATAGAGCCAATTGAAGAACATGTATAATTTTGGTGAATGCGAGATCTCATGCCTGATCTGGTCCAGGAAATAATTGTATAGCCACGAAACCTGGAACAAAACAACTCCAGATATTTTTTTTGGTGCAAAATATAGTGTGGAACTAACTCAGATCATCAGAATTGAAAACATTATGGAAATAATGTAGTTGAATCTAAATCAATTTGGCATCGAATTGGTGAAAGAGGAGAAACAACAAGAAAAAATAATTTCTGGAGTCGACATCACTTCAATTTTCAGGCAACAGGTCAATGACTGGATATTAAGTGAAGCTATCCCATCCATCAAAATCACTGGGATTCGCTAAAATCAGAGGAGCAGATGAAGAATTTAAAAATATTGAAAATGTTCAAAGTGACAGTTCTGAAATTTGATGTACAGCTATAAAATTGACAACTGATCACCTATTCTCTGCGGTTAAAGTTCAGTTATATCCATTATGAGGAAAAACTTCCAGTGCGTTGTATGGTTATGACTACAAACCTGTTGTACGGAAGAAACTATTCGGTATACTCTTTTCAGAATTCTGTTAAAAAAATGTTTATACGGTTATTTTCATGTACATTGGTTTCTCTACAGATAAAGATTCATTGAAGATTCTGGTGAAAATCGCTAGATCGTATCAAACGGATACGAGATTCCATTTCCTAGAGATTATGTAATATCTCGGGAACACAGCTTAGGTTCTTATTAGAATACAATAATATCAGAGCAAATATTGTGCCAACACCGAAAATATAAACTGAATCGAGGAGACGTTCAAATATTTGCTCGACTCGATATCTCGTGCTGCCTCTCCAAAATGATGTTTGCATATTGTTGGAACTGGTTATTGTATGCTCTTCACAATAGCCAACATGCGAAAGGAATGTGTTCAGAGAGAAATATTCCGAGAAATACCCGCTGAACGTATAGTTTGTCTCGACAAATAACCGTGCTACGTTTTCCGATACATGATTATTTTATTGAAGGGAAATAACGCGACTTCGTGAGGGGCAGCAAGTACATGAATTATGCAGTATGAAAATTTGCTGGGAAGGTTGTGTGATGCAATAATAAGTAATTTTCTTCATCAAACATTGAATGATGGATAGATAGATATTTTATTCACCATTTCACATATAATAATATATTTGTAGCAAGTCAAGTTAGAAAATACAGTAATAAAAGTTTATTTGAGGGATAAAATAACTATGGCTGTATGAACATGAACACATATACAAACACCGTATATAAACGATGAGATTGGAAATTCCGGTGTAAAGGTTGAAACTTTTCCTAGAGATCAATTACCCTAACACCAAACTGATATTTTTGCACTCTACGCGCGTTTCGCTAACAAGGTTAGCATCTTCAAGAGAAGAAAATTGATCCTGAATCTAAAGCTGGGGTATTTGTTTATATACCTAAGGTTTTTTGGTCCAATAAGGACTTGTTTATTACTGTTAATTATTCTAATTGATTTCTCGATAATGAACGAGTGCAGGGACTACCTGCCAGATTCATTGGTATGTCATCTGTTATTATTGATTATTCCGACTTATGCCATGCTCGATCAGTTTAAGATTGCTTTCACATATTTTGTGGTCCTTGTCTAGAGCGTGTTGGGCGACACTGGGTTTTTCTGCCCTTCCGTATTTCATGTGTGCTAAATGCTCTTTGAAACGGGTTTTGATAGCTCGTCGGCTCTGGCCAATGTATTTGTTGTTGCAATCTTGACAACTGATTTCGTTAATTCCCGACTACTCTCAGTTTTCTAATCCATCTCCTGGGTTACCAAGAAGCTCTTGTAACTTGTAAGATGTTTTATATGCTACTTTCATATTTGCTTTATCGAATATCTGTTGAAGTCCTCTAGTGTATTGAGGTATAGATGTCCATGACACAAGACAACTAGACGCATGTAAGTCTAGAAATAGCAAAATGTAAAAACAGCATGAATGGTGACAAGGTTCTCATCCCTTTTCACTTTATTGTTGAGAAAGTAATAAGAATAATCGATAATCATAGATGACGGAGCAATAGTCACTGCACTAGTTCCTTATCGAGAAATAAATTAGGATAATTAACAGTAATAAACAAAGTCCATATCGGACCAAAAAAATTTAGGTATATAAGCAACTAAAACTAGCTTTAGATTTAGAGTCGAGTGCAAAAATATCAGTATGGTGTTAGGGTGATTGATCTCTAGGAAAAGTTTCGAACATTATATAGTGATAAAATTCATAAATATAAAAAAAAAACATTGATCCTATGTATACGTATTCACAGAAAAAAGATTCAAATAGTGAAAAAGAATCTAAGTCAATTTGAGATGCGACGTGCACATATTCAGAAATTCGTCAATTGAGTAAAAACAATCCTCCAACCTGATTGAATTCATTTTTGACTTAAAAATACGAGGACTCAAGTCTCTCACTTGTGAAGGTGATTTATTATATAGCTTCAGATTTATCGAATTCCTGCCTGACATAAGCAGTCTATACCTAGTCAGTATATATAGTATTTTGAGTAAGTCACCTGATCTAGTGGGATACTCGTGTCCCATACCCTGAGTATAGTGTTGAGTCTTGATATATCTGTTCATGGATATGTAAAAGAGATGAATAAATGAAAATCGTGGAAACAGGCATTATTTTCTCTTCCTTGAAAAGTGGACGAAAATGTTCTCTATATTTAGGCCCAGTCATTATTCTGATAGCTCTTCTCTCTAGAGTGTAAGAGCCCACGATGCCAAATCGGGATTTTCTCGAGCGTCATAGAGACCTATTGGGTTGCGAAGCTTAGATGACAAAAGAAAAAATTTTATATTTCCTTTTCATCGGTAGGGGAGCGCTTGAATTTCAAAAAAATCCGGATCCTCGGCTCGTTTTTTGGCCTTTTTTTTTTGTGTTCCGTGGGGGGTGGTGGTGGAGGGGTGAAGAAAAATTTTTCCGGCGTGTTTTTTGGGGGGGGTGGAAAACTTTTTTGGTGTGTCCCTCTCGCTTTTTTTTTTCCTTTCCCCCTTTCTTTGGGGGTCTATGGTATGAACATGACATGCATTTGCCCACAACAGTATACGTCAAATGACTATGAAATAAGCTGAAATAAGTTGACTTAAGGAAATTCAAGCCGACCATTAGTTTCATTCTGCGTAATAAGAAAATAGCGCTCGGTAATTTGCGTCCCAGTACGTCGACATGTTGTGACCAGTTCAACTTGTCGTCAATTACAATGCCCAGCACAGTAACCTTATTTGCTTTGGTAACGTTGGAGTGAGAAGATATTAGCAATTGTTGGTTTTCACACGAGTTCACTTTGAGCTTATTTGCGGTAAACCAACTTTCAGCTCTTTCCAAGGCCAAGCTGGCACATACCACACTGCGTGTGTCCTCATCAGAATCAAAGAAAGTAGTATCATCCGCAAAAAATACACTTTTTGTAGGGAGCATCTGTTGATATCAAGTCATTTATGTAGACAATAAAAAGTAGAGGCCCAAGAACTAAACCTTGCTGTTTCCACAGAACTGTAGAAGAAAGTATACATAAGTCAAACACGGCGAGCTTTTTCATCTCCTTTCTAGGAATATCATTGGCATATCTAGAATGAAAAATAGACAAAAATCGAGTATTTCCCAATATACCACTAGATTGAGATTAGAGAAAGCAATTTAGTTTGGCAGTGATGTCCAATTTGGCACCTGTTCCAGGCGAAAGGACACTAATTGGTGTTCAAATCAACCAATTCTGCGAGTTCTGTCGATCAAACTCGAAAAATCAATATAAACTATCCCTGATATTGTTAGATTTGAAAAAAATGAGACGGATAATGAACGTGGTTGAACCGTCCAAACATTGAAAATCGATCAGAAATAAAAGTACAGCTTCTTTAGTTTCGAATTGAAAAATTAATGAACCAAATCTCATCCTACATAACCTCCAAATTGATTGCGTTATCTGCTTTGAAATTCCTCAATGTAGAGGGGTATTTTGTAATCATAGCAACAATTTACACAGGAAACTTGAGGTTTTTACCGAAAGAAAATTTATTGAAACTTATTTGAGAAAAATGACACTATATTGCGATTGAAGTTCCATAGAAATTTCGTTCATCAGTTCCTCTCATCCTTCGAATTTCTGAGCTATGGATACCAATAAAAACAAGGCCGATCGAAGGCGGACCAACCAATATCAACCGGTACTTCTTGAAGAATCGTTTGAATAAAACATAGGCCGGAGAACAAAGGCGATGTAGGCCTTCCTGATTTAATGAGCATCGCCGAAAGTCCAGTCAACGAACTGGCCTTTCAACACGATTTTATGACATTTAAATTGACGAATTAACTAGCGAATGCGATATATGTCTGTTTGTGACGCTGGTTCAGAATGCATGATTAGCTTGAGTCAATCATTCAATACGTGTGTGCAACATAACGGTAGCAGAAAACAGAATACCTGGTTAATCAGTTTTATGATGTGGAGTATCAGTATTTCAGCCGAAAAGATGATCATTGAAGAACCCTTCATCAAGATGTAACTCCCTACGAACTTTTTCGAGATGAGAGAAATAGTATATTGTTCATCCAGTAGAAAAAGCCTCACATTTCTGGATGACTGTAAAGATTGCTTGTCGAAGCGTAAGCTTTTCCTAGGTGGAATACATGTCAAGGCAGTGAGGCTCCTGTCTAGGCTGACTCTCTGTGTGGGTGGTGCCTTACCGGTGGCTCCCCCCCTTGGAAAGAGTTTCACCAACAATTTGATACAATCATCCGATTCAACTTGCGTTGCTTCACGAAAAGCGTTATGTTAATGAGTGGCCCACAGAATCACCAGATCTAACACCGTTGTATTCTGAAATAAATTGGTTATTTTAGATGACAAATGAACTGCTGAATAAAAAATAATTTCGGATCATGATACGATATGAGCCAGAGAACTATCATACTAATACCGGAGGAAAAACAATTGAAAGAGCTAGCCTGATTCGATTCACACCCCGTATAGCTTGAAATCAACCCTTATAGTAATATCCCTGAAACTATACTTCATAAGTAGTCCACTTCCAGGAAGAAAAACGACAACGAAACAGCGTATCATAACTTATCTCATTCGTTTTCCATTAGGTCTTTTTGAAACTACCCTTTCAAAGTTCACAGTATATATAGCAAAACGAAAACCGAAAAGTACTGCGGACATAATTTAAGTCGAGACGGGCGGGGCTGTAAATCTTTTATGACCAGAAAACAAGCCGAAGCGACCGACCAAAAATCGTTTATTCTACGGAAATCAAAATTGTTTAATGGGTTTTACGGGATGTACGGAAAAACACAGGAAAATAGATCAATGTGAAAGAATGAGCGTCAAAATACAACTTGAGCCTTGTGAATACGTGTATATCACTCGCACACAAAAATATAAACGTCAATGAATGATATGAGGCCTATTCCAATATTTCGGTTTCCTGTATGGGGGTTAACTGGATTCAGGGGTTCTTATCCACATCCACATGGTGGAACAACTGAATGCTCCTATTTCATTGAAGTATTATTTTGTGTTATTTGAGGAAATCGTCTGACTTGTTGCTTCATCTCCATTTACATTATTTGAAGACACCAATTTCAACTATCTTCCCACCTGTAGGAGATTGGTGATGTATGTCTGAACTCACAATTTATTATGTTCAAAGCCAAATTCATCTTTGGTTCACTCATTGCTTTATCATAGTACCTACGTTGAAAATAATTCTCATATGCGTAGTATGCAGATGAGTCTAACTTCTTGTCGAAATCCAAATTTCAACGTTCATATGGGAAGACTTCAGAGTTCAATTGTACTCTGATATTACTTATATCAGCATGTTTGAATTCCGTTGCATCCGATAAAGAGTCAGATTGTGTGGTGTGCTGGAAGCCAATTATGATGATCGAGGTCTTTATAGATTGTTGGTTGTTTTCACAGCCCACATATCTGATGCAGTTTCACGAAGTAAAGGTAACTCATAAAGATCCCACACACGATAAGCTACTTTCACCATAGCATTATTGACACTTTTATTGATACGACTCAGAAGTTTCAATTTTTGACGATCTTCTGGCACAATATGTCTGATTCTCCATTCTACCTTGTTGATTTGAAAATTAGCCTCAACTTCCCCATTATGCATTTTTGAATGTTCGTGCTACGATCAAAATAAGCTCTTGCTTAACATTCAATACACCTTTATTGTAATCTTCAGCGAATCCCATGAGGTACTTTAAACGTAATTCACCACTGAATACTGTGCTGGTGGAATCCCATATTGGTTGATTGATTTGGTTGAGCCCCCAACCTACAGATAACAATGAATTACCATGCGTTCCTCCGAATGATACCATAGTTTTCATTGTAGTGACTATGCCAGGTTTCCTAACAACATCCACTTGTTCACCACCCATTTCATAACGAATCTCGTTGAATAAGAAAGCGAAGGCGTTATTAGAGAGGTAGGATGTCTTTGTGGCATCAGTTTTCCATTCGGAAAAAAAGCACTTTCTCTAAATCTTTTTTGTATTACCTGCAAAATCTTGTAGATGTGTTATCTGATTGAAAGATGACATGCACTGTCCAAGTTTAGTAAATCCTGTTATATTAAAGCATTTATTCAGCCCCAGATGGTCTTTTTATGAGAATTCTCCTGTTGCCGTTAGCGTGAATTATTCTCGGAAGAATTTTCAAAAAAGTTGGCAGCTGAAAAAAATCTCGGTTGTGAATGGACTCCGTAGGCTATTCGGCGAAAACTCCAAAAATATTGGCAATTCCAAAAATATTGGAATTGTCGTTCCTGGATAGATTATTATCTTTTCCCGATCAATTCAGTATAACAACGGAAAACCAACACGGTTTCAGGCGGAATAAATCTACTTCAACTGCAATTAACTCATATGTTATGAAAGTCATTGATTATATTGATGCGGGCGAGTGCCCGGTTGGGGTATTTTGTGACCTCAGCAGGGCATTCGATTGCATTTCTCACGGTATTTTGTTGAGTAAGCCGTCTCGGTACGGGATCCGTAGTATCACTCACCAATGGATAAAGAGTTTTTTGAGTGAACGTAGAGGCTATGTCACTGTTGGTAATAGCCGATCAACATATAGTGAATATTCTGAAGTAGGAGTTCCTCAGGGTTCAGTCCTGGGACCTACTTTGTTTTTACTATACATCAATGATATTGTGAAGATCTGTAACGGTTCGATTATTTTTTACGCGGATGACACATCGGTTATCGTGTCAGATGGGGATGAATCACTTTACGTCTGAAATGTAACAAAATTTCTCTGGATATGGACCACTGATTCAGGGCTAATTTTCTTTATTCGAATAGAGATAAAACAAAATGTGTGCGATTTCATAACAGACAAAAAGAAGTCAGTGACATTGATTTTGGTGATTTGCAATCATTGGATGAGTCCACTCGATTGCTTGGATTATATTTAGATAAACATCTCTCCTGGAAAGAACACTGTATAATCTTGATTAACAAGTTGAATTATGTTACCTACCAATTACGTAACTTGAGAACAGTTTTATCTGATGATCGGTTGCTGACACTCTACTTTGCCCAAGTGGACTCTAGGCTACGTTATGGCGTATGCCTTTGGGGAGGGTCCTCTGGTGCAAATGATATATTTCTTGCGCAAAAGAGAGTACTCAGAGTAATGTTCGGCTTACCATATCGAGCATGTGCTGATGTATTTAAAACTCGCAAGATATTGACGGTGCCATCGCTTTTCATATTTTTGAACTGTGTGTATATGTTTTCACTCACTATAACAGCTTTTCGACCAGATCTAGTATCCATGCATATGACACCAGAATGAAAAATCAGCTCAATATACTCTCTTCTAGAGTTCAAATATCTAAAAATTGCCCAAATTCACTAGGTCCTTTGTTATATAATAAACTACCTGATTATGTAAAGAATAGTCCAACATTGTTGAATTTCAAAAATAACCTTAAAAAATTCTAATTGAAAAATGTTTTCACAAAGTTGATGAGGCACTGTGATTTTATTCGTGAAGTTTCTGTGTTTATTTTATTTTGTACATGTTTTTTTTTAACTACTTACTACATAACTGAATGTTATGTCATACAATTCATATACACCTTAGATTAGTTGGTTGAATGACTACTCCCATACAATGTTTGTATTGTCCTTCAGGAGAATAAAGTATTATTATTATTATTTCAGCTATTTCATGTCAAAACTATTCAAAAATGAAAATGAAGTTATAAAGCTACCAGAGAAATATTAATTTAAATTCCTAATGCCCCAGTACTAAAATGGAAAAGATAATTTTCCACCTGTCACACTTCTTACTAATCGAATAACAATAAAAGGCGTTTATTATTATTATGATTAAGGTAATCGGTAGGATTGAATCATTTGGTGAGCAAGTGAAAACATTTATAGAGATTGTTCCGTAGTTTTCTGGGTTTCTGAACTATCGCAATCTAAAAAAATAAGAATGTCAGATCTGAAATATTTGACAAATGTCAATTACGAAGATTGTCAACAACTTTGAGAACGGAAGCAGATTCAGTTTCCGAAAGGTTAACGATGATTATTTTCATATATGAGTATATTAGTTCTGATTATCTTTTTTGATGGGAAAATTTGAGGTATGCGAGAAGTTGCTGACTAATTTACCTTCTATCCAGGAAGAACTGTTTTGCTATAGACGCAGCAACTTTTCGGGGTAGGTCTGCCCTTCTATACACTTGTATAGATTCCGTTATTAATTCTTATTCCTGCAGATTGTGTAAGGTTAGAAACTGGAGAACTACGGAACAAATATCGATCCACCACAAAATAATGACGTTCAACCAGTATTTGCTCGACGCCTGTTTGATACTCTAAATATTAGTGTTGATTATAAAATCGTACAATTTGAAATATTGATGTGATGATAACACCTACAAACTACTTTCTGAGAAGAGAATTGAAATCTACCTATCAGGTTCTTTCGGTCTAATCCATATCTATAGAAGTTATTTCTTCTTTTTTTCATCGTATGGCCAACAATTCGTCTGGGTTTCATTTCTAGACTGTCATGGCTATTATTCGAGATAAAGAATCCTCCGTAAATACAGTTCATGATGAAAAAGATTCGGATTATATCTGGGTAGTCCCCTCGTAATAATTTTTACGACCAGAAAATTCGAAGCGGCAGACGAAAGTCGTTCATTGCAGAAGAAGCAAAAACGTTTTGATGGCCTTTCTAATCTGGCTGTCTTATCGGCGTTTGTAGTACCGCAAGGATCGACTTCCTATTACCATTTTGATGACACCAGACGACTGTCATAAAGAAGTCACTTCTATCAGAGGATACCAATTGCCATTTACTCCGAGTTGCTTATCGTGAAATAAAATCGTATAGTGGGATTTTTCGAAAGCTATGAATGAAAATTGAATCCTGCGGGTTGAAGGGGGGATAACGCTCGCAGATAGGCTTGATTCTTCAAGAAGTAAACTTGAAATGCGTTGGTGTAATGTATGAATTCATTCAAAAAGCATAAAAAATGCATTGTTAAGAAATTCGATCGTGACTATTGAATAAATCGACGAATAAATAATATAAACCACACAAAAAAATTTTGAGGTTGTAACGACCGGTAGGGTTTGTAATTGTTGTTTCTTTTGGTTTTATTGCTCTTATAGGTACCCACAATAATCCCTTACTATTTTCTTCCTAACACTGTACCTCTTTTTCAAATAAATAAATGTAACCATTCGTTGAACTGATCCTTGTCTATCAAGAGGTTTACCCATTGACATCTCATATCTCGTCTAGACTGAAACAAAGACTTCTTTCATTGGGTGTTTCGTGAGAGGAATTCTCGAATGGATTTTGATACGTTGTATATGAAGCTTTCATATACAGGGTGCGAATACTTATATTGAGTTCACTTAAAATGCTCAGCATTACAAGGTTAACTTAACAAAAAGTTCTACTATTATCTACATTTTTGATTCCGAATATATCACACTGTATTATTTATATTTTGAAGTTTATAAAATTATGAAAAATCTGAAATGAAATTGATATCCTCTGACTGGAACTTATCGTTGTTGTTTTCTTGCTTATTTCGGAGCCCAATGGAAAGCATTCACAATAATGCGAAATTCTGTTTTAAAATGTGCAAGAAATGAATAGTTGCAGGAATAATTTGAATTATTAGAAAATGTCAGTTGCCAACGGAGAGGTAGAAATATGTTCAAGATTATAGCATTGTTTTTACTAATGCATTTGGCATGCTAGTCATATTTCACAAAGTTCCGTTATGTTTCTCAAGGATTTTTTTTGATATGCAGATTCACACGAAAAGGAAGCCCTGTAATGTTCAATGAACACCGCGTGAATCAAGGAACAGGAGATACGAATCGACATTCCCTTTGAATTTTTGAGGTTTGTACGCCTCAGGCAAAACCTCTTTCAGCAAGGAGTTTGAAAGCTCAGCTGTTCTTTTGAAAAAAGATCCCTGAGCAAGAGAGATTCGACAGGTCTCGAAATTCACAACAAATGGGTGGGAATTTTGTACTCGTCGAGTCATTCGTGTAGATATTGCCAAGGGTGGACGATCGATAACAATTCAGAAGAGCACTGACCGTGAAAATATCTATAGAAGAGAGACAAGTCTCCGACCCTTCAACGATGTTCCAATGAAGTGAGCAAGTCGGTGAGCGAAGAATCACCAACAAGACGGATTGCTTTTCTCTGAATGGAATCAAGAAGCCTCAATGAATGTTGTGGTGCCAAACCCCACACATGAGAACAATATTTCAAGACAGGTCGTATCTTGTAGATCATCAGAAGCTGACGAGAAGTGAAGTATTTCTTCGCACGAAATAGAAATCCACGTTTCTGGGAAACACCTTCAGAGATAGATCTCACATGGTTTTGCCATGAGAGATTATCACTGATCGTAATTCCTAGCATCGAGATACTTGTAATGGCACTATTTGAATTACGCTCTGAAATATCGGGGGCATTTCCGACAATGAAAATGTACTGACTCTGAGCACTGAATCATGCACTCGAAAAAATGACTGATAAAAGGGTAACATGATATTTCTGTGAAATAGTGTCATAGTAATTGAAGAGGTTTGTGGTTTATGAGGGGAAAACTGAGTACCTATATGGCATCTATCTATTTGGACCTGAGAAAGCGTTTAATTACTAAGATATTCTGACAGGGGTAGCTTGTTCTGTATAACTCCGTTTGTTTGTATTCGTTAGCGGGAATATAAGCAATTGATGAATTGTGATGAGCAGAATGACGTTTCAAATAGATGAAAAAGGCGAGGTCGGAAAAGTGCCAAGTGTTTATCCGACCTCATCTTCTTCTGCTTGAGCAATTGGTCACTTCTTGATATGAGAGTTAGTTGAAGATAGGCATAATTTTGAATGATTGGAGATGATAGTTATTTGTTTTACCGGGCAGCAAAGTAGTAGATGGAGTGCCGCGGCTGTTCATAGCCGTGCGTAGCGTAGCTAGAAATTCAGCTAAGGCAGTCAATCTACTTTGCTGCAGAGTTGAAAATATAAGTTTTTCCCCGATTGTTTGTAATGATATATGTAGGATTTTGTATATGCAAATTATTACAATCCTCACAATCTATTTATTTTTCCTTTATTGATAAATTGAAAAAAAAATTTATAGAAATTGCAAGTGTTGGAATGATTGCTTTCTATGGAAATATATATTCTCGGTTATAATTGCACGAGTGCATAAACATTACCGATAATTTTGCAAGAAAGCGTGATATCTAAAAATTGCATGAGTTTATTTTCATATTTTGGCGAATGTGACCGAGTCCGAAGGACGAGGGCTCTTTTACAAAATATGAAAATAAACTCTTGCAATTTTTAGATATCACACTTGAATGCAAAATTATCTGGTCATTTTTATGCACGAATGTAATCCATTGGAATATTTCACGAATGAAGAAATTCTCAAGGAAATGTTATTTTTTATTCATTTATACTTTCCTCTGTGGATTGTATGGAGCACTCACCTAAACTATAAATGTTTTTCTATTTTTGAAGTCTATCTGACATTTAGTTGAGTTGTTTACTGACGTCTAGCGATACGGTTTCGAATGTGTTGTTAGGGTGACTTGATACAATGCAATTACCGCTGTAAGTTTTCGATAATTGCATTGCTCTTATGGGGCATTTTATATATGGGGGAAATATTCATAGTAATCAATAGTAATTATACTTTCACAACATCATGAACAGTGACAGCGACTTAGAAGTACGCCTCCAGGCACATATCAATCAGCAAAGTATTTTGCTGCCGAGGCAGCAAAGTCCTCACATTGCTTCCTAGGCTGTAGAATTAAATATTCGCTGTCAAACGGAGGAAATAAGGATGAATTGCTGACTCTGTTCACGGAAGATATGTTTTGCACCCCGAACATTGAAGATATCATGTAGTGTTTCTTCATCTTACGAGATGAAATTTCTTCTTCCCACAGTTTTTTGTTTCTCGTTGCGCAGGACACGCATCTGATCGCGTGATTTTGTGGCATGTCTGGCCATTGCGACCGATGAAGTTAGCGTCTTTAATCGGAAAACCGTTTTTCGTCTGATTGACGGTTACGTGACGGACATTGTATTCCCGTCACGAGATACCGTTCGGTAATTGCCGGGTCACGTTCACAGGAAGATAGTACTCGACACTAGAAGACTTGTGATTTTGTTGATAAGTTATCGAACGTTTCCATTGGAAATCAATAAGACCTTTCGGGTTAGATGAGTATGGGGGGACAATTGTGAATATGTTATTTTCGTCTTTTTTTCTTTTTTTCAGAATAATAGTATATCATACACCAAGGGTGTCAATCTAATCCCATAACAGCCGGAGGAGATTTTGCTTTGAGTTGTTTAACATGATCCACGAAATTTAAATTTTGGTCAATAACCGTCTTCGAAAAAAATTTCGTTGATTGAGCACCTTAACGATATTGAATTTGTTTAAGTTAAGTTGAAAGAGAGGATATTTGAATCACATCAATCTTCAACCTTTTTCAAGTCGGCAGAGATATTTTGTGCAACTAACAAGTGGTTTTATTATTCCAAAGTATGGTTGTGTCATCTGGAAATATGGTGAACTTCCCAGAAATATCAAGCTTGGTGAGGTCATTAATATATACTGTGGACTTTTCAACTGTCATATGACATATGGAATTACTCTCTGGGGCAGATCTTGCCATGCAGGAAAAATATTTATTCTCCAGAAAAGGATTGTGCGGGTTATGACTGAAGCTGGCTATAGAGATCACTTTCGTCCTCTCTTCCAAAAACTGCAAATCATGCCTCTCCCTATAAATCATAGTTTCAAACTCTTACTGAAATTCACAAAAATAGAAACTGTTATTTCTCACAAGTCAAATCAAATTCTTACCCAACAAGGTCGGGAAATTTAATGAGAACGCCCAGGTACAGACTTGAGATGTCTCAGAGGAATTCTCTGAAATTCGTCAACTTAATGACTTCAACTTTAAGCTCAAGGTGAAATCTTTCCTATTGAACTGGTCCTTCTACTCCGATGAAGAGTTTCTCAGTTACCAATTCACAGATAGGGATATGTGAAAACCACTAACCACTGATTTTGTGTGAAAATTCTATTTAGTTTTACAAGTTGATTGTCCGTATAATGTGTTGTGTACTCTTAAATTTTTTATCAATATTTTATTTATATCAATCGATATTTTATGACTTGCCAATAACTTGATTCAATCTTGTAAACGTAGTCAATAAATCTACTCTACTCTATATAATAAAAAAAGAATGGGACCTAATACAGGATCTTGTGGAACTCCCGTCCCCTTGAGTAGGAATCGAACCATTTTGAGCTTTGTCACCAGTATTTCGTGATCCACACAGTCAAATGCCTTTGAAAAGTCAAATAATACTGCGGCATTCTTTTCACTGACATTTATCTCAAAATAAACTTAATTCAGAAATGAGAAGGAAGCATCGTACGTATTTTTATTATTCTGGAAGGCGAAATGGTTTCCACTGATGATGTTATGTTTATGAATCCAAGTAATCCTTTTTTAAATATCTTTTCAATGCTTTTTGCCATAGTTGGTAAGATATATTCACAGTCGGTGTTCTTCTGAATTGTCGTCAATCATTCCAGGATTCCAACTCCTTCGTTGTGAGCTTGAAGACCTATCGAACCTCTCTTGCTCAGAGATCTTTTATCAATAGAACAGCTTATCTCTGGAACTCCCAGTCAGAGGAGTTCATCCTGAGGCTTACCAACTTCAAAAATTCAAAATGATTACCAATTAGTAATTATTTCGAATCTTTGAAGTTTGTAAGCCCCAGGAAATTCTTATCTCCAGTGGATCGGTATATATAAAAAATAATAAGGAATTTGATTTTACGTTATTTGCAGAATCAGGTAACCGCAAATTTCAAGTTTTTTCCAGTACAATTCAGTATGATTTCAAAATTTCGCCAATATGTTCCAACCAAGGCATACAACAATGCCTCTGTTGAAACCACTACTCTGTATTTGAGTATAACTTTTATACATGTTTTTTGGTTCACTCTCAGAAAGATACTCAAATCTTCGGAATAATTAGGAATTTCCTTTTGTTGCATACTCGAAGGACCACGCTTCAAAAGTTACATATGTAGGCAAATGGCATTTACAAAGAATGACATCTGTAGCTCCATCAAGTTTTCAACGCCCGCTTCAAACACAAAATGTATTGGAATTGATCTTGCAAATATTAATTTCCTGATCATTCTGAGTAATTGTATCGGATATTTGTGAATAAAATAGAATACAAACCTAGGCAAAAGATGAAATATCTCTCGAGAAATAGATTATCTCAGCTTTCCTCCAAAGTGAGCTAGATTAATGTTTTTTTTTCAATTCTTCACGGTAATACCTGAATTTATGACATCCACGATTATCCATTATATATACCGCACACACTCACTACGACGTCGAAATGTTTTTTTAATCCCAACTCATAAAAGTCATCACCTCTCAGCCCCACCTCAGATCTTGAGCCATTTGCTGAAAATGAGTCCACAATTTGGTGGTGTTAGTAATCCTAAAGCCACAGCACAAGACATGCTGCCACTTCTGCTGCTGCCCACCAAATCGGTATGAGCACTGACACCATACGATCAAATCAAATGTAGGCTGGTCCGAAGAATTAAATACTTCTAGTAAATTCTAAGATAGACCAATGATTACATCCGCAATTATATTGAACAAGTGGAAGCTTTCTGTTTGAGTTTTGAAACATTATATTGTTTGATCATTCAAATGTTGTCTGTATCGAATGCTTAGTTTTATAGCGGGGAATAACATGACGACTAAAAAGTGTCTTAAGACTACTTAGTTTGAGAGCAGTCTCAATGAAATTTTAATCGCCTTCAAATAATTAATTAAATATTCACAAGATAGATAATCAATTCGGATGACACCAACCGAAGTATAATTGGGGATCAAACGATAAACCTGAGGGAGGTTCGATCCAATTTATAAGAAGTCGGTCACATCCGAATAAAAAGACACCCACCCAACTCGAAAAAATTGAATTTATTCATATCATCCCAACAAAAGTGAATTGTCCAGGCATGTGATATACATACATAAAGGCACTGGCTAACTATCCTTTGGTAAATTCTACGATAGACCGATTACAAACGGTACATTTGCGGATCAAATCCGCAATTATACTGAACAAGTGAAAGTTTTCTGTTCGATTGAATTTTGAAACATTGTATTTTGTAATCATTCAAATATTGTCTTTATCAACTGCTTAGTTTATAGCGGGAAATTGTATGAAGACTAAAAAGTGTCTTCAGACTAATTAGTTTGAGATCAGTCTCAATGAAATTTTGATCGCCTTCAAATAATTCATTGAATATTTACAAGATAATCAATTCGGATGACACCAACCGAAGTATAATTGAGTATCAAACGACTCACCTGAGAGAGATTCAACTCAAATTATAAGAGGTTCGTCACATCTGAATAAAGAGACACCCACCCATCTCGAGAAACTCAAATTCATTTTTATCACCCCAACAAAAGTGAATTGTCTAGGCACTGGCTAACTAACCTACTGGCTAACTATCCTATTCCTCTATAAACAATGATAATACCTGTCACCGTACTACGGACGCACCTCTATAACTTACCCATTGAAGTTCCTATCTGTTCTCGCTGCCGCATCCAGATGTTACCCGGACCCACGGCCAGTAGCTGGGTTCTGCGAAAAAGGCGTATCATTCATCGATACACGTGTGTTCTTATCTCTCGGCAATCGGTCGAGATTGCATGCACACGCTACAAGTATTGCATCGATCGTTATTCACATAAACCGGTTTTGTAGCTTATCCCTCTGACAGTACCGCTTACAAATTGAATTTATGGCCGTAGCGCAACGTTTCATTTCGATGTTCGACGCGAGACAGGGCCGAGACAGGACAGTGTGTTCAATAAAATGCTATTTTACATGAGCTTATTTATTTTTTTCTCGTGAATGCTCAAGTTTTAGAAAAAACTTGTAGAGTTAAAAAAGTTAGTCAATGAATTGAGCTTTTCAGTCATACTTTTTTAAAGAAAAAATTTTCATCTGAATAAAAGTTGTAAGAAAAAATATCTTAGGGGTTGAAATAATAAACCCCTTCTAAGCATACTTCAGGGTTGAAAAAATTTCAAAAAGTGTACTCTTATTGACAGATAATGTTTACCAAGTTTCGTGTCTTTAGCTTGATATACAGGGAAAATGAAAAAGAAAAACCAATTTTTTTTTTAATTTTCGAAGGGGTGTAACTTTTCCGGGGAGGGTTTTTTCAAAAAATTTTATACCAAACACTCACATTAATTATCATCACAGAATCACCCCTTTAATTTTTTCGGTGTTATTTAGATACACCCTGTATATCTCAAACCTTTTCAACATGGTTGAAATAATGAATGATCCCTGATGATGGAATCAATGGAGTCCGAAGCAATGGCAAAAACCTAAAACGTTCATGCAAGAAAATTTCTGCTTCCTCACCCAACAAAAACGACAGTTGTTAATTATATCGTTAGCGCTACCTCAAGTCAGTTCTGATTATGAATTCCCAGAATGACGAACAAAACTCTATACACGAGAATTCTTGTGCCAGTCCGACGCGAAAGAAGCGAACAAAACACGAACGTCGACAATAGCGAATTTGTACTTGAACATTTCCTGCAAACTTCCTGTACCAATTACTGTTTATTCCGAGAAACTGATCTTGGGGGATTTATTTTCTGCGCCAATTCAAACGGCTTTCACGTCTCTCGTTTTATTTCTCTTTATTAGGAGATCTTCTCCTCCGGTGCTGCGTACACGTCCATAATAACTGAAAGTTTGAGCGGAGTATATTGTGAGAATTTTCGTGGGGCGTTTAAAACAAAACGCCCTCCTTACAGCCAGGAATATTAAATAAACGGTCTGGAGTGCAATTCGGGTAAATTCGAAATAATTCCTGGGATATCACTTGTTTTGCTATTGTTTATTCTATGCGGCAACCGACGTTCACCAAGAATGTGGTTGGAATTGCAGCAGGAGACTGAGAATGCTGATAGGAGCTTAGATTTCCTTTCAAGAATATCATTGACAGACGTAGACGTCCTCACCAGTTTATGTCGAATGATCTCTGAAGGCCTTCTTTCTGAAGATGATCAACCATTGGTAAATTGGTGTCTTCTCCCAAATAACTACTCCTGTGTTCCTTCTTTCGTTTAGTGAAAGGTCTTTCTGTTTGACCAATATAAAGTTTGGAGCGGTAACCAAACTTGTATACTCCTAATCTTTCTGGCATGAAAGTTGAAACCAATCATCCTTGTTGTTTCAAATGAATTGAATTGAATAATTATAAGGTGTGTAAAAATTCCTAATGGGAGTAAGATAGTTTTATATTCTTCCTGTTGAGGTATTACTACTTTCAGTGCGATTAATATGTGCATATGAAGTCTATGAGTATAGTTCGGAAGAATCCGAATATAGAATATTTGGTACTCATATGAATCAATCAATCAAATATTCTTTATTGTCTGAAAAAAATACAACTCATAGACAAAGTCTTGAATATTCTTGATAATGAAAATAATTTTACAGGAGAAATCTTTCAAAACATGTGAATGAATAAGACAAACACAATAATAATAAAAATGAAGATGTGAAATACTAAACTTCTACGTGTTGGAGTTACTCGCTATTATTCAATGATTTTAGCGTATATTTTAACTTCAGTATTAGTTGTCTTTCAGTAGAGCAGATGGTTTGTTACTCGGTTTGTTATTATGTTGGAATAATTATGGCTGGTGATTATGATGTCAAGGTTTTGATACTGAAGTCTACAAACCTCGAGTCCATGACCTTTCATTGCGTTAAATGCAAGCCCATGAACTCTTAATCAATGATGCCAGTTTCGTGTGAGGATTGTTCCAGTTGCATATTTGGAATGATTCAATTTGTTGATCTGAATATCGAATAAGGTTTGGTAGGATCTTGGTTCCACTGAATTGTGAAGATTGGGAATGATTTTGAATCAGTTGATGATATAAAAGCTACAGTAAAAATCCAAAAAAAAACGAACTGAAATTTTCCTATGAGTATATATTCTATTTTATCACAATCATTCGAAATAACTTCATAAAATGCACACGAAATGAATATTTGCAAGATTAAATTTCAATACATTTTGTGTTTTAAGTAGGCAGTTTTCATAAGCTAATCTCATGACCTTCCATGAATGTCAATATTGTCATTCTTTGTGAATGATTTCTGCCTACGTAGAAGCACAATCGAGCTTTTTCAGTTTCAATGAATGCCTTTGGATGCAAATCATATCTCATAACTTTCAATTATGATTCACATGGATTCTTGCGAATAGCAACATTTATATTACTTAGAGAAGTATTTGAGGAAATGGCTAATAAAACGGTAACGTGCAAATTTTGGAAACTAATGTGCCAGTTAATGAAGAGGTTTGTGGTTTTCAAGATAGAAACCGAATACCTACATCTTTTCTATCCTTTTGGTACTGAAATAATATGTAATAACTGTGATATCATGCCAGGAATAGCTCGTTTCGAATGAAAAGTAAAGTTTATTCCGTAGTTTTATGGGTTTGTGACCTATCACAATCTGAAAACATAAGAATTAATATTGTAATCTATACAAACGTAGAGTGTTTTGACAACTTCTTTTTTTAAAGTTCAAAAGGCACGATAGAGTTCAACGATAAAATCACATTGTAAGAGAATTGTGTTTTTTGCACATCGATAGGAAGTTTTGATATTCTAGAAAAGATTTATAAAAGAAAAAGTAAAGATTTCCTTACTGTAAATAAATGATATCTCCTTACTGTAAGGAAATGATGTTCCCTTACAGTTGTTTGTGTTTTACATAAATGATTGGAAAGAGTTAACAGACTAACCCAAGTAATTTCATTGCGAATTTCAAAGCACAATTTATTCGCATTTGTTTTTCAATATTAGTTAATATATGTCGAATTTTAAGCAATTTGCGGAAAAATAGTATGTTCATCCCGCAGAAAAGCCCTTTTCCTGGACTCTGTGTTGTTAATTCACAGCTTTTCCTACCTGGTAAACAATATTATATCAATCGAATGTTAATGTTGGAATAGTATTAGAAATAGTTCATCGATGAATGTTTTGTGGAACTGATATTTGAGAAATGTGACATTATTTTCGAATCATTAGGGACGTTGTAATACTTAAAAATAAAAAGAAAAACTCCTTCCAGCAGAAAATTTGAATAGACTTGCCACACAGCCTACAATTGTTGCATTTTCAATTGAATGTTAATGTTAGAATTCCTGTTTTATTTTGAGAATTGATATTTGGTTATCAGATTCATGCATTCAGTTGCTTATATTTATTTAATGAATTTTTTTTGGACACAGCTGAAACTATAATAAAAACGCACCCGGTTTGCGATCTCAGTTACTCCAAATTATTCGAAAAAATTCCAACCACTCTAGATTCTCCTTTCCCTGAACCCATTTCAGCTCACGATGTCATTTCAGCGGTCACATCATTGAGAAATTCAAAAGCAATAGATATCTTTGAAATAAACACCGAAATCTTAAAAAATACCATTGATCTATCAGCTTTACCACTGGAAAAACTCTATAATGTATGCATAGTAGATGGTGTTTTTCCAGATATATTCAAGTGTAACAAAGTTATTCCAATCCACAAAACGGGTGATTGCAATGCACCTGATAATTATCGTCCCATCTCAATAATTGCGTTCCTTGGAAACATTTTTGAGAAAATATTGAAAACTCGACCATCTCTCTATTTCGAAAAATTCAAATTGTTGCATGAAAACCAGTTTGGGTTTCGTAAAAATCGATCAACCATACAGGCTGTCTCGAGGGTGGTGAAGGACATAGTGGAGAACCCTGAAGGTGGTCGCCGGACTTCCATAAGCCTGTGCGATCTTAGCAAGGGGTTCGATTGTGTCCAACATCAGAGGGGTGCCTTTGGAACCTTTTCAATCGTATTTACAAAATAGAAAGCAGTGCGTTAGCTTCAACGAAAGTACTTCTAAATTTGAGCCCATAATTCATGGAGTCCCTCAAGGCTCCGTTCTGGGACCACTGTTGTTTATTGTTTATGTCATTGACTTTTTTTACCACATGCAATCAATTAATTGTATATTATTTGCTGATGATTCAACATTGATCCACTCAACTCCTTCAGATGTGTGCCCAAACGTTTATATTGCAACAGTAGAGAAGAATGCAGAATACTGGTTCTCTGCAAATTGTTTGAGGCAAAAACAAATCGTCTGAACTTCCCAACAAATATACATATGGGAGACCACGTTAAACTTCTGGGTGTTACTCTCGATGATTCCTTGAATTGGTCAAAACACATTGAGCTACTTTACTCTAAATTATCTAGTGCGATCTTCATTATAAGACAACTAAGGAAACTTGTGAGTACAGATGTTCTGCTAAACACCTACTATGCATTTTTTCATTCCACATAGGTTATGGTATATTTATTTTATTTATTTATATATATATATATATATATATGCAAGATGAATTTTTCTGGGTTTTTATCCGTTAGGCGATGCGACATCCTGTCAGGCACCCCTCCCCCCAGAACTTCTCCCTCTTTAAACTTATATAAAATAAAAAATAATACCTAACGGATAAAAACCCAGTAAAATTCATCTTGCATATCGAAGATCCGTGAAAACATCAAAACATCAATTTCTACATATATATATATATATATATATATATATATATATATATATATATATATATATATATATATATATATAGTATATATAGAAATCCATAATAATAAAGATAAACTTTCGCTAAACTTAAACTTCCACAATTACAACACTCGACGAGCAGATCAAATCAGACCTATAAAATACAGATTGAAAAATCTATGAATCACTCTCCCAATATAACTCTTAACAATCACCTACCTAGGGAAGTTAAATCTTTGTATTGAAATTGTTTCATACAAAAGGTCAGACAGTTCCTCACAAAATCAAGCTTCTATACAATTGCAGAATATCTAGACACCTCCCCATTTGTAGATGTAACGTCTTGAATGTTTTTAAGAAGTAACATCTTAAATGTTTTTAATGTGTTTGATATTGTTATGGAATATATTATCACAGTATTTCAACGCCGTTGATATCAATATATTTTTAAGATATGTGAATTTATGTCTAAACATAAGTTTTACTGTGGGCTCTAGCTCATTCAAATGACCTGCTACAATTGTAAACTCACATGGAAGTAGTTAAATAAAGTATGTATGTATGTATTTCAGAAAATAATCTTTAGGAAAACCATTCGACCTCAAAAAATTTTCGGAAAAACAAGCAACAAGTTACAGATAAAATCACTTGTGCTACGGACTCCTAGCTTTATCATGCTGGATGCTCTCATGGTATTGCAAAATATTCAACAAGGTTGAAAAAAATGGAATTTTGTCAATGATATTTTGAGGTCTTGTGATAGATAGATAGATAGATTTATTTAACCACGTTATGTAAAAAAATATACATTTGTAGCAGGTCAGAGGAACATAAAATATTTGCAATATACAAATAAGTAAATATCTATAAAATCATATTTCACATAAAAAATTCATACAAGTCACACAGAAAACAAGGATATCAATATAAATAAAAATTCTCATATGAAGATGACAATCACGAGTCAAACATATGATTCGGCGCGGCAAGATACTCGTCAATACTATAAAAACAGTTGGTTGTTAGTGCTATTTTGGTACGGATTCTAAAGGTAGCAGTCGGTAAGTATTTGAATGAAGATGGTAATTTGTTATATAAATCAATATTGAGTGAATTATTTGCAGATTTACATAATTTGAATCCAGGTGTTCTTATGAGATCAGCTCCTCGTGTGTTGTGTTCGTGAAACTGAGAATTAGTTGGAAGTACATGCTTATTTTTATGTTTTTCCATCAAAGATTGAAAAATGTATAAAGAAGTAACTGTCATAATGCCAAGGTTAATGAAAATTGGTCGACAAGTGTCTCTGAAGCCAGCTCCCGAAATTTTAACTGCATTCGGGGAATTTCCCCAGAGCAATGTTCCATAGTTAAGGTGTGAATGAAAGAATGCATAATATGCCGACAGTAGCGTGTCCAAGCCAATAATTTTCCTCAATTGTCTGAGTAAAAAAATATATTTCGAAAGTTTCTTTCCCAATTCATCGATGTGATAAGACCAATTGAGCGCATCATCCAGTGTTATTCCAAATAAATTGACTGTTTTCCCTTCACTAACTTTGTTATTCGATGAAAAAATTATTGACTGCGTTTTTTCTTTGTTCAATTTCAATGAGCATTGAACCATGCTTCTGCTTGATTTACAACAAATTCCATACTAGAACGCAAGTTTTCATAGCTCTTGTCCGAGCATAATATCGTTGTGTCATCGGCATATATCACACATTTATGAGGGAGAATATGAGAAAAAAGGCCATTGATGTAAACAATAAACAGAAGTGGTCCCAATACAGAGCCTTGGGGAACCCCGTTTCTGAGAGGCAAGAGATCTGACATTTGATTTTCACTAATAGAAACATATTGTTTTCTATTTTCCATATACGAGGAGAGAAGTGACAGTGCAACCCCTCTGATTCCGTAGTCTTCTAGTTTGTTCAATAATATATTATAAGAAATACAATCAAAAGCCTTACTCAAGTCACAAAGTGTTGCTGCACTAATCTGGCCATTTTCAAAATTTTCCACAATACCATTCACCACGTTGACTACTGCTTGGATAGTGGAACATGACTTTCTGAACCCGTATTGATTCCTGTTGAGGAGATTGTAAACTTCAAAATACGAGTATAATATTCTTTTCAGTATAATTTCGAATATTTTGCCAAAAATGGGAACAATAGAAATGAGCCTGTAATTTTCTGGAAGACTTGAATAATCCTTCTTGAAGATGGGGATCACTTTTGTTATTTTTAATTTATCCGGGAAAGAGCCCTCAACTATGCAAGCATTGAAAATGCAAGTAAGAGGTTGTATCAGAAAAGTAGAAGCCGCTTTGATGATTTTACTGTTGAGGTTATAAACGTCGAAACAATTAGAGTTCTTCAGGTCACAAATGGCATTTGAGACTTCTGAGAAGGAAACAGGTTTAAAAAAAAAAGAACCAGGTGAAGAAGGCCTGGTGGTATCACTTCCCAAAATTTTCCGGAAAGTTGCACTCAAATTCCATCCGCGACGGAACTATCCGTCCCATAGGCCGTCATCGAAGCGTACGCTATGACTAATTTCCCCTCGTGGAAAACGATTTCCAACACGCCATTAGCGTCGCACAAAGGAACTTTGTTTCGTTATCGAAACCCCGTAAATTACTTGGATAAGTTGGAGTCGCGATATCTCCACTTCGCCATTCAAGCTTCGCCATCAAGGAAACAATGGCAGTGCTGCATCCAACGGGGGGCGGGGGAGGGTGGTGGTTTACTGTCATCGCTCGGTCTTGATGCAGCTGCCATCACACCGTGGTCGTTATTATTCATGACAAATTAGGAGCAAATGGGTGGGATGCGACTAATTGGACTTACTCCATACGTGACGTACGCGAAGACGCCCCACGTGTGAGAGAGAGGTGTGAATGAATCAATGAATGAAATTTATCGAAATAGGAAATCCTACTACACACGAAATTTGTAGGTACAAATTATTCTGACCAAAAAAAAATTCTATAAACTAGGTTAACAATTACGATACAGAAAATACAATGAGATGAACAATCATTAGGTGAAGTTTAATAATATGTATAAATATTTAAGAATCTTCAACGATTTCAGGTATTTTATTATATTCCTTCAAGCCTTTATAATAGAAGGAGAGCCCACGGTGCTTTATCGGGATTTAATCGAGCGTCATAAAGACCTATTGGGTTGCGAAGCTTAGATGATAAAAATAAAAAAAATGTTATATAATGTATACTTTTTCATCGGTGGTGGGAGCGGCTATAGGTTTTTCAAAAATGTAAAAAAAAACTGTTGCATGGACATACTCGAACGCGTCGGATAATGATATCATCTATTTCCTACATATTTAGAAAAATGTACGTATGTTAGTCTGATTGTTTCCATGGTGGGGGTGGTTGTACGTAAGGGTTGAAAATGAAAAAAAAAAAATACTCCAGGGCGTAAGATTTTCTGAAGGAATGTTAAGTGAACCTAAAAAAAGCTCTTATATAATAATCTGACGGTTTGGATGTGACGCAGACTCGCAGCCGTTATTAGAATGTGAAAAAAAATCATAACTTTGAAATACACAAGCGCGTCAGATTAAGATATATATATTTGGTCCATCTTTACGCCCTAGACGTTGCAGTCTCATAATCTGACGATTATCTGGAGGGATTCGTCTATTCTGCCAATTTGAATTTTTCTTATCATTTTTTAAATCATTGAACTCAATTAATTGAGAAGCTCAAGCAAAAGCATGTAAATAAAAAAGTATATATTTTTTCAGTGGAATACTTGTATTTATAAGACAATATATCTCCTTGCTTAACAACCAATCAGTCTATTTCAAATTTTGAAATTCAGCCAATAGAATCCGAATTACAGTGAAAATATAGCTTGTCACTGTATTTTCACGGTGATGAACCTGCTTAGTTTTTGTTTTACTAGCTGTCAAGTGAAAATAATGATTTAAATTATAAACGTCAAATCTATGTGTTTTGATTAGTTATATTTCTTAATCAATATGAGCGATCGTTGGGGACAAATGGCGATTGGTATCATAGATGAAGCAGTGGAAAAGAGTATTCCCTTGAATACGGCCAGAAATAAAGAATCAATTACCAGGCAATTCAACAATTTTTGCTCAAACAGGGGTTATATTGTCGTCCTAAATATAATTCGTGGTATGATTAATAACCTATAATTTTTTGGAATATCAATTCATTGGCAATCCCAATGCAAGAAAATGCAAGAAAATACAACTCGTCCTGCGGACTCGTTATATTTTCAGCTTTGGGATTGCAATTCATTAATATTCCAAAAAATTTTCGGTAATAATCATACCACTTATTATATTACCCCTGAAAATAATTATGAGCAATTAGATTTTTTGAATTTTAAAACGTCGGATATTCATTGTAAACAATATCATGCCACGACCGAGTCTGTCATCTAGTGTCATGGCGTCATGACAACAGAAACCAGAGTGGGGACGGAGTGAGAGAGCAATAGATAAAGAAAACGTGAGAGAGAAATAGAAAGGCGGAGAGGGGAATATAGGCATCACGTAGCTGCACGCATTAAACTTCATCGATGAATTTTTATCATTTCGGCTTGTGGACATCGTCAGATTATATATATTTTTTAATTCTTGTCTCATGGCAAAATTGACCTATTGACCATTTACAAGATATTTCTACACGAGCTAGCACAAATTTATTCACAGGTATAACATTTTATTCTCAAACCTAGACAAACTCCTTGGGCCAAGAGAAAATAACCCTAGATATACCAAACATTATCGAAAAGTTGTGAGCATATCTGTTTTAAATGAATTGACATTTACTTGAGACACACATTCCTTAGCTACTGATATTATTCTTTTACTACTCCCATTGAAAGGATTGGTAGGAGTAGAAAAAGTACAGTACACGACTAAGGCATAAGACATACCACCTATACTCTTATGTTAACAATTTCTCACTCGTACACATCCCCCTTGTTACGTTTTGTACTATTTTGCACTGATGTGGAGAAGAAAAGGCCAAAAATAACTTTCCCCTCACATCCAACATCTTCAGAACAATTGATCAAGTACTTAATTCCTCTACTAAATAATAACTCTAGTGGCAGAATGCCCTTCGAGTCCCAGTGTTTAGTCTGGAGTTCGGCTAATTCAGCTTCTCAAATAAACTGGAAAATGCGAAAAGTTTATTTACCGACAGTAACCATAGCCGGGAAGCATCCTAAATAATAGACGAGTTGTTAGCGGTAAACCGTTTAAATTGTTTTCCGAGCGAACAACCGTCTATCGGACTATTACGAGTTTGCAAACTTTGAATAATCAGTTAATAACTCCAAATCGAGCTTCCCAACAATATATTGTTCAATACGGAAGCAACTATCGAAGTTCTCGGATTGCAGAAACTTTGCCAGACATAGACTACTTTGCGGTACAATTTGCTTCAAAGTTAATATATTTGCGGGAATCAGTAGAACTCGCAGGAGATGTCTCTAAATAATTTTAGAACGTGAATGGAAAACTCGATTTTTTTTCATACCTACAGATTCACACGAAAAGAATGCCCTGTAATGTTCAAAGAGCACCGCGTGAATCAGGAAAACCTCTTTCGGCAAGGAGTTACTAAGTTCTTCTGTTCTATTGAAAAAAGATCCATGAACTCCACACATGAGAACTGGATGGCTGACCCCCTGACTCCGCGGGCGATCCGTCCTCGCCCTGTGCTGTCTCGGGCCCCGTGGTGGGCGCCCCCGTCTGGCCGCTTGGCCCCCTCCAAAAAAATACAAAAAACCGGGGAAAAAGAAAAAAAAAAAAAAAAAACAAAACCAAAAAAAAAAAAAAAAAAAAAAAAAAAAAAAAAAAAAAAAAAAAAAAAAAAAAAAAAAAAAAACAAAAAAAAAAAAAAAAAAAAAAAAAAAAAAAAAAAAAAAAAAAAAAAAAAAAAAAAAAAAAAAAAAAAAAAAAAAAAAAAAAAAAAAAAAAAAAAAAAAAAAAAAAAAAAAAAAAAAAAAAAAAAAAAAAAAAAAAAAAAAAAAAAAAAAATATTCCAAGACAGGTCGTATCTGAGCGTTGTAGATCATTAGAAGCTGACGAGAAGTGAAGTATTTCTTCTCGCACGAAATAGAAATCCAAGTTTCTGGGAAGCATCTTTAGCGATCGATCTCACATGGTTTTCCCAAGAGAAATGATCACTGATCGTAATTTCCAGCATCGAGATATTTGACTTTGTAGGAATAGTTACTCCTGATATCTGAATCTGGATGGAGGTCGTTGAGGTGATCAAGGTAATTATGTTCGGAGTCGTGAGGCCATATGACGAAAGCGTCATCTACGTATCTGAACCATTAACGGGGTTTGTGGTGGAACGAGTCAATGGCTTCGGTTCCAAAGTATCCATTAGAAGGTTTGCAGGGACTGATAAAAGAGGAAAAAGCATGGGGGCATCCATCTCTTGTTCGTGAAAGGTATCTTGGAAGAGGAAGTATGTACTGGATACAGTGATTGATGAGGTTGAGAGTTCTTTGGGTTTTTGAGGATTTCAATGAAGTAAAATGAATTCCGTAAGTATGACGAATACTGTTCCGCTACTGGGGGTTGAAGAGTATTGCAAGGTGTTCAGCAAGTTTTTGTGTTGAAGAACCGAAAGCAATGACAATGGAAGAGAAGAGGATGCTGTTGTTGTAGAGTTTTTCGAGAGAATGTCTCCCAGCCAGCGTGATGTCAGATTAGGTTTTATCGAGGATTCTCTTGAGTATTCGCATATTTTCGTGAAATCTCCATGAGGCACATGCATGAAAGTTAGGTTAGGTTGTCATAGCACACTGTCTCGATACGCTTTGTCGAAAACACAATTCAGGGGTACCGACGATTGATTCCCTCCACAGTATACATAATTAGCGACGAGTTGAGATTTCGCAGCCCTTCCTTGGGGTTTCCGGTTCGAAGACGCGTTTCATTGGAATACGAAATCACTTTCGACCCGATTAACTTCCCGGAAACACGTCGTAGCAAAGGACTCTCTCCAGAACACGGAGGACATTGTTGACTGGCTCGACCGCAAAGTAGGCCTTGAGCCGCGACAATGAGGAATGTCGCTCCCGAATGAATCGAATTAATTTCTCCGGTCTTTGAAATTCGGTTGTTCGTTTCGTTGTACGCATTCATGCCCGGGTGCACGTAACAATTTGATGGCTTTTCCAGTTGATTTCGGGGTTGCACGGGTGACGATCCCTGATAGACGTTTACGGAGTGGTGTTTGGACCGAAAAATTTTTGAGTAGGTTTGGTTTTTACAGCTTTTTGGGTTGGTCATCTACCAAAATATGAAGAGGTGAGGAATCAATTTTGAAATCTATATGAGTGTGGAAAGGCAGATTTATAATCCACTGCGTTATTGAAATAGCAAAAATAACATTTATTTGGAGCAATGCCTCAAAATACAATCAAAAAATCCTCTGCCTATGCAGGCTCGTTTATTTGTAACACGTTACCGCAAAAAAGGAAAGAAATCGAATTCAAAGTAAAAATAAAACGATCTCTACAGCTCAAAACTTTTTACTCGCTAGATGAATTTCAGTGACATATATTTCAATCACTTCAAAACATTTTTACTGATAAATTTTATTTAAAAAAGAATGCGATTTTTCAGGTATAATTGTCAACGCACCAGGGTTTTTATGCATCTTGAGCTTGTCGTTATTATCATCTAGTTCCTTTTTTTCTTTCAATATCATCATTGTCAACTCGATAATGAATATAGTTTCTTTCTTCTTTTGCCTGTTTAATTATTGTATCTGCTATGGTGAATGAAGACGTATTATCGGTTATAATTGCACGAGTGCATAAAAATTACCGATAATTTTGCAAGAAAGCGTGATATCTGAAAATTGCAAGAGTTTATTTTCATATTTTGGCGAAAGTGCCCGAGTCCGAAGGACGAGAGCTCTTTTACAAAATATGAAAATAACCGAATGCAATTTGTATAAGATATCACGCTTGAATGCAAAATTATCTGGTCATTTTTATGCACGAATGTAATTCATTGGAATATTTCACGAATAAAGAAATTCTCAAGGAAATGTTATTTTTTTGTTTATTTATACTTTATAGATTGTATGGAGTACTCACCTAAACGCGAAATGTTTTTCTATTTTTGAAGTCTATCTGACATTTATTTGTGTTGTTCACTGACGTCTAGCGATACGGTTTCAAATGTGTTGTTATGGTGACTTGATACAATGCAATTACCGCTGTGAGTTTTCGATAATTGCATTACTCTAGTGGGACATTTCATATATGAGGGAAAGATTCATTATAATAATTATTATCATATACTAGTGATGAAAATCAAAAAAATTCATTGAATCACCAATGTTCCAGTCACTAGACTTTTCCTGAGGGTCCCCAAAACTATATAACCAACGATTTTCTGTCAGAAAAAGCAAGGCCGCCGCTGCAAAATATATTTACCTATTCCATCAATCTATCAATTTTCACGAACAAACTCCACGAAAGGGGAAAAAGTGCCGGTCACGATTTTCACGAAAAACCACTTTAACATCTGATGGGTGGTTGACTCGCTTAATAGGAATGTTGAGTGTATAAACTTGATAACATTGTCGAAAGAATTATGCTGGCAAATAGAATGACTCAGCTGAACGAATGTTTTCAGCTCCCGAAGGAAAAACGTTCTGTCTCGGTTTTTTCACTCCGGGCCCCCCCGCGGCCACCGCCACAGACCAGGGGACGGGACCGCACACACACCCCCTAAAACCACCCCCCCCAGGCCGCAACCGAAGGCACAACAAAACACCCACCCCCCCCCGCTTAGGTTGGTGTGCGTGAGTTCGTCCATCATTCACACCATGAGGTGTCGAGAGAGGAGTGGAACTAACAGTCCATGAGGATTACTCGGCAAAAATGGGGATAATTGGCTATTTTTTCTCTCAAATGGAATCGCGAAGGATTAGATCAATGATAGAGGAGAAGCATGTTGTTGTCACGAGAAGGTTCACAGACGGATATTCCATCCTGAATAATATATAATTCATCTGATCGTTGCAAAAACCTCAGAAATCTATCGGCAGAGTGTTCATCTGATGAAACTCAGAAGAAAGAGAAGTTTGAGGCCCGATCGCTCCAACTCAATAGAGATTCAACAAAGCTTAGCTTAATCATTAAGGAACAAGGAAGCTGATTGGCAAATCCATAGCAACAAAGCCTGGCTCAGAATAATCACAACTGAAGTAGAGCGGTGCAACTGGCCATAAGAGGAATCTTGCGGGTCATAACAAAATGGTTGGATTAGCTGCCGAAGATAGAATACCTCCTTTTGAAAATATCTAACATCTTCAATAGTCTCAGTTGATGATTGATAACAATGGTATAGGTAAGATGCCAGGAAATCCTGGTGTGTTCACTCATACCTGTAAAAATTTCGGATGAAAGTGGCGAAATCTGTATTGCTTGATTTTTGGTGGATGATTGAGCTTTTGGAGGTTTCCGTACAATACGTACAGATGTCGCCCAAAACGCTTGTCAGTCTAGTCTGAAGCTTAATTTGCACTAAGTGAAAATGTGCAGTCGGGTTTTTACATTCTCATTCGATTTGCTTGTGAGAAGAGGTTGCATTATGAATGATAATGGATGGAAATCCAAAATGTTTAATTATATCGCCTGATGAACGAAACCCCATAGTCATATTGATATCCAAAAAGGTGAATTTAGGTTACCTTGGGTATAGAATGGATGTGCCTCTATATTTGTAGACCTAGACTGTCCACAAAAATAAAGAAAAAGGCAACATTTTGCAGAAATATCAGACGAAACTTACAACAATAATACGATGAAACAAGTTTTTAAAAACGTTTCAATGTCTAAAAGCAACGTAATCAATGAAAAAACACAATAAAAACATCGTTACATATCAAAGACAAAATGTCGAAGTGACATGACAACTGACTTGACACTCGACATCAAACTTGGGGAGTGGGAACATAACGCCTCCTACCGAAAAAATAGGGCAAAACCTTCAAAATCGTGGATTTTTTTTTTCGCCACAAAAATCTAACCAAAAAGTAATCAGTGGAATCACCAGGGTTTTTCTGGGCACCTTAGGTATAGCATCAAAATCCCTATGGGTTAGTTATTATTTTCACCTCTTCATGGAACGAAGTGAGTAATTTTTCTGTTGCGTGAAGAAGAATACGGCATTCGGTTCCTTTCCAAACAAAATTTTAGGAGTAAAAATATTGTGAGTTCCTTCGTTCCCAGTGTTCTTGGCAGTAAGGAAAATATAGCATGGATTTTGGAATATTCAAGATCAGTTTTTTTATATGCAGATTCACACGAAAGGAAAGCCCTGTAATGTTCAAAGAACACCGCTTGAATCAAGGGATAGGAGATACGAATTAACATTCCCTTCGAATTTTTGAAGTTTTTAAGCCTCAGGAAAAATCTCTTTCGGCAAGGAGTTCCAAAGCTCAGCTGTTCTATTGAAAAAAGATCCCTGAGCAAGAGAGGTACGTCAGGTCTCCAAATTCACAACGAAGGGGTGGGAATTCTGTACTCGTCGAGTCATCCTTGCAAATATTGCCAAGGATGGAACGATTGATAACAATTCAGCATGATAATACTGCGGATGACCTACCATACCATACTATCAAACTTCCATCATAACTATTTTCGAAAATGAATAGAGATCACTCACGATAAGAGATCCTATGAACATAAATAAAATCTTTGAATACGTGATTGTGCTTTTATAAATTTTGTTTGTCGGCAAAGATTCCAGCTTTTTATTTATTTTACCAGACATATTCTCATTGGAGATTCATAATATAATGCAGACAATCTCTATATTTTCAAGCTTCAATTGTATGTGCAAACACATCTATTCAAGAAGACATTCGAACACAAATGGCAATCGTATCGTCTTTGATGAATATATACGACTTATGAATAATTTCCATACCGCATTGCATGAAATGTAATCAGATACCATTTGAATTGCATATACTTCAGAGACTTTAGTGGATTATTCAAATTCGATCCTTCATGAAAAAAAAATAACCTGCGGTTTATGTTTGAATTATTTTTTGAACATCAAGTGAAGATTCTGCTTCTAGCACATAAACGGAAACTAGATTCGAAGTAATTTACGTTATTAATTTTCAATTAAATGAGGTTCAATGACATGCAATGACATCACAGTTGGATGCCCAATGCCCATTATCAATTTCAATATTTCCAATATTGTCTTTTTATAGTTTATATATACAATGGGTGCCGTTTTTCTACTCGAATGTAAAAATATCATGTAAATGTGAATATAAATATTATTATTATTACCATATCATCATTGTCTATTTATAATAGTTGTTGACATTTGATGAATGATAAAACTCGTGTAGAAAAAATTTGAGGAGCAAATTTTTGATATTTTCTTCTCCAACACAATATAAAATAAATCCAGTGGAAATTTATTAAATTAGGATTATGCGGTTTCATTGTGAATAAAGATAATAATGATGTGTACTAAAAGCTGGAACAGAATTTGATAGGTCCTAGGTACCAGTCATCACACAACTCTCCTCATCAGTCTAGGGCATTGATCAGACAAAATATGATTTGCTGAGTATGTAGCTATTCAGAAATAACTTTTTCATATTTTCATACATCACGAAGATGAATGAAAGTTCACATTGAAGTTCAACTCGCCCATATTTTACATTAATCGTGAGTGTTTATAGATTTAGAATTATTTTTCTAAATTTCTGGAAATGACTGATGTTTTCTCGTAAATGAGACAAATAATATCCTTAAAAGTTACATCTTTATCTCAGTAGAGATTTGAATTTATCCGGTCAACTTACACATAAAAATAGTGATCAAATAACAAAAATTCCGACATAACCGAATTTTGATGAAGACATTAGGTTCACCATAAAAATAAAAATTTGGAGGTCCACATCATTCCTACGTGTGCTGAGAAAATAATTCTGGGTCAAAGGAGAAAATTTCAGGCTTTTGAGTTCTTCTCGAAAACGATGAGTTTTATCAAAAAAAAAAACTTCAGACCAAAGTTTTATATCTTGAAATTCTCTACAAAAATGGTTTTCATAAATTTCTCTCTTAATATCACCGTTCCTGAGATATCGCAACAATAAGTATCACATTCCACATAATATTTACACATTTGCTACATATAATAATATATTCAGGTACTTCAGCAAGCAAAAATACCCATATCTGTCTCTTTCATGTATGAACTATATAGTATCAAGAGGAAGAATAACTCAAAGTCACACTAATAAATGTGAAAACGACTTTGTGATATTCCTTTTCTTGAAATCAACTACTCTACTTCGAGCATGCACTATATTGAGGAATTATATATTTAAAAGATAGTCCCTTCAAACATCTTCTCTACCTGCATGGCCTTGAATGACATCTGGCTATTCTATTATCCGTGTAATGTCGGAGAATAGGTCTACCAGGGAAAGAAACCACGTTAAAAAACGTCTGCATATCATGTAGAACGTGACTCTAATGTGCGATATATCAGGAACGGTGATACTTAGAGAAACAATCATGGAGAATATTCCCTTCGTACTTTGGAAATCCCATATGAAGCGAGACATTTTCGACCAATTACAGCGATAAATTCCCGGCGGGACATTTTCGGGCTGGTAAATACCCGGTAGGTATCGAAAAATATCCGCTCGGTCCGTGTATCTATAGTAACGATTGTTAAAATGTACATTTGTCATCTTGACAGGCATAAATACTGAATTTTAAACGTCGTTGTTTTAACTCCGGAAATATTCTACCGAATTACACTCGTGCATCAAAATAAACCTGATAATTTTCCATTCAAGCATGTTATCAGTAAAGAAACTGCATTCGGTTATTTTTATATTTTGCTTAAAGAGCCCTCCTCCTTTGGAGTCGGGCTCTTTCGACAAAATATGAAAATAAACTCATGCAGTTTTTAAACATGCTTTCATGGAAAATTATCGGTAATTTTGAGGCACTTGTGTAATTACTCCCGACTATTTTTGTAGAGAATTTGGGATGTACACCTTTGGTCTCAAGTATTTTTTTTATAAAACTTACTGTTTTCGAGGAAAACCCAAAAAATCTGAAATTTCGACTTTTGACCCCGAATAACTCTAAGCTCACATGGTATTGATGGAGACTTTCAAATTTGTAATCTTTATGGTAAACCCAAGGTTTTTACCACAATTTGGCTCTGTTGGAATATTTGATTTTTCAATTGTCTAACTTGACTGGATAAAATATGGTCTCCATTTCTAATAACCATTCTGACCGTTATGATGGCAAGTTTAGACTCATATACACTCATTAAACTCGTCGTATATTCCGAATTGTACTATGAGGCTCTGCATAACAATGGCCTCGCTCCAAACTATTTTCAACTAAAAGCATTAAAACTGGGAGTCGACGGTTTCATTTTCGTTCCCGAGAATTTCTGAAATGTCCTGGAAATTACACGTAGGTATGAGACCCCGATCCCGAGTTATCATAAGTGAACCCCGGATTTCTGAAATTATAGTTGCGGTTCTGTGAAAGAGAATTATGGTGAATTGTCTAGTCCACTTAGTCCCTAATGCAGCCCCGGCCACAGAGCACATTAAACGGGAAAGTTTGGGGATAAAGAGGAAGATGGAATAGTACAGAAAACGCGAGTAAAGGGCCCATTATTGTCGAAATATGTGGGGGTGGAAGCTATGTGGACTTCATTGTCTTTTACTGCTGTGGTTTCACGGGATGATGAAATTGGCAGCGTGGAGGAAGCATTTTTGACCGAGTAGAAATACATAAAATGCCAACTGCCAATGGCATGATTTGATTTGAGGTCAAACCATAGAAACCATAGAAAACAGTTCTATCTGTTTTGTGGTTCCAACGAACTCAAAAAAAAGAAAAAAAAAGAGTATTCTTGACAATCAGTTATTCCACATTTTGTTAGAATTCAGAGAGAAATATTGGAATAAGATGGAATAAGATTTCTAGAATATATTCCATTGGTAGATTGTTATTCAAAAATAAGTGTTCGGTATATCGATATGGGAACTAATTGAAGTCATGTTACGGTACTATAACTGCTGTGATCAAAATCACTTTTCAATTATCATTTCGAGTAATTACTAGATATAGTTTATGAATATTGATATTTGAACGTTCCATTTTGTTTGCCTCTACTTAAAGTGGGTAAGTGACCAGTTAGGTCAAACAAAATAAATGTCAAAGACTGACAAAAAATTAAAACAAAAAAAATCACTTCAATTCGCTGTAGGTTACCCATACGGGAGAAAATCTCCGATAAAATCCTGGAAATAACCTGAGTTGCCATGGAAACGCAAAACAAAATAAGTATTTTATTGGTCGAAAACTGGTGGTGTGAAATTTTCTCAGATAAATGTCCATTTTTCCGAACTCAAAATCTGTTATCGGTTATGTGCATAAAAATTACCGATAATTTTGGAGGAAAGCGTGATATCTTAAAATTGCAAGAGTTTATTTTCATATTTTGGCGAAAGTGCCCGAGTCCGAAGGACGAGGGCTCTTTTACAAAATATGAAAATAACCGAATGCAATTTGTATAAGATATCACGCATGAATGCAAAATTATCTGGTCATTTTTATGCACGAATGTAATTAATTGGGATATTTCATGAATAAAGAAATTCTCAAGGAAATGTTATTTTTTGTCCATTTATACTTTCCTCTATAGATGGTATGGAGCACTCACCAAAACGCGAAATGTTTTTCTATTTTTGAAGTCTATCTGACATTTATTTGTGTTGTTTACTGACGTCTAGCGATACGGTTTCAAATGTGTTGTTATGGTGACTTGATACAATGCAATTACCGCTGTAAGTTTTCGATAATTGCATTGCTCCTATGGGACATTTTCTGCAATATTCTGCAATACCAATCGAGCAATAGATAAAACCACTCGTTCTACGGACTCGTTGTTTCATAATGCTGGATGCTCTCTTTGTATTGTATGAGATTGAATTTATCAACAAAGTTTTCACTTTTTTTATCACGGGAACTTAAATTATTTCCGGAATTTTTCTAGAGGGCTCGAATATTCTGAAAATTATCGCGAAGCGAGTTTTATTAAAATATTCGTGCTCGAAGGAAAATAATCAAAAATAATTTAAGATTGCGTGGTATTCGGTAAAAAAATTCCAATTCATAATCTGGAAAAAAAAATTATTAATCCAACTTGACACTTCAGATTGATTTATCTGATTGTCAAGTTGCTGTTTTTGACATTGTTGATTTGTCATTTTAGTTTAACCGGTTCTGCCAGAAAGCTCAATAATTACTAGTTTGAAAAAATCTTATAGGTCTCTCCACCATATTTTGTTAATTTTAGTTAACTAAATGTGGTAGAAATATATTTTTACTAGTAACATGACGCAATTCCAAAGAAATTCTTATGTAGGTATAACTACCATATTTCGTGAAATAAAAAAAATTACCAACTTGAGTAGTAAAAGTCAGATACTGGTTTCAGTCTATCGCCTTTCAATAATTTTAGATCAAAGTTGAAAGAAATGTATTTTGCATTATTCAAAGGTAAAGGTATCTACATTATTCAAAGGTTGTAGATCATTTGTTCATGTTTTGAACTGTCAAAAAATTTTCACAAAAATATCATGGCGCATCGAAAAAATTTACGGAAATTTTTTTGTTGCCATGGTAACCAGTCAAAATTGAGGCACCTTATTGGTTGAAGAGTAGAGGTATGATATTTTCGTTGAAAATTTATTGAAAACGTATTGGAATCTTGTGGTATAACTTTCGAAAACCCTCATAATCGTTTCTCGCACTACAAACATCCGATCAGTAGCACACTCTCGAACCATTTTACTTCCCCGTTGCCCGTACTATTATCCAGAACAGTTTAGCGGATCAAGAGGTGGTTACGTGTGGATATGCGTTATATTTTATGGTAATTTCTGGCCATTTGCAATTATTTATGTTCACCGGGTCGCAACATCAGGCGTGTGTATGTGGGACACGTCGCAAGAAAGTTGGTCGGTGGCTATACCCCCTTCCTTGCCCCCCACCGTCCCGGCCACTTTGCGGCGCACGTCTTTGCCATATAACAGAAATGACGTGTGAGGTTTGCAGATCGCGTTACAGCACTGAACAATATCGACGAATCGGTGTTGTTTCCTGGAGGAAAAAAGTATTGCGATAGTTGTTTTATGGTGTGGTGTTTTTTGTTCACGGTGAACAAATGAGAAAGTATCGTTACAAATGCTTTTTTTATGATGATGCTTCATGTGCTGATCGTGAGGGAAATTGTTTCTATCGGAACGAGCAATGTGCGCTGAAATTTTGCATATGGTAAAGGATATAAGCGATCAAAAATGGATATTGGAGCATGTGCCTGAAAGAATTTTCCACCAACAAATATATAAGAAATATTTTAATGGATCTGAAGACAACTAAGGATTGAGGATCTAATGGAATCCTAGCAATTTTTCTTAAAGTGTGTGCCCCCGAATTGTCACCGGTACTTTGCGAATCATTCAACCTTTGAATTGTTAGGTGCTTCCGGGCTTCTGAGCCGTGGACAACAGGTTTTAAGGCCTGACGTTTCGTCTGCATCTGCGGCAGACATTTTCAAAGGCGATGCGGCAATGGTCGAAGTATCCTTCTCTGCTGCGAGGCTTTGATCTGATGTGGTTCAGATGATGAGTCACCCTTTATCGAATCTGGGTTCGGACGGTCGATTGATCCTAATTGATTATTCGAAAGCGTTTTTTTCTCTCATTGGGAGGGTTCGTGCATTTTGAACTGCTGGCATCCATGTTCTATGAATGTTCAGGCTCTCTTCTTTGCGGTTGAAGTTGTTTTTATGTTTATGAATTTCTATGGCCTCCCTATAGAGCCTGGGGTGATAGCTTCTACTTGTGTCCAGCACTTGTGTTCCGTCGAAGTCAAAGCCATGACCTTCCAACTGAGCGTGTTCGGCTACCGCAGATTTTTGGGTTTGGCCATATCGACAACTTCTTTTGTGTTCGGTCAACCGCGTTTTTATGCTCCTTTTTGTGGTTCCGATATAGACAGAACCACAACTGCACGGTATTCGGTACACTCCTGAGGTAGATAATGGATCCCGTGGGTCTTTTGCGGATCTGAGGCTTTCTTGAATTTTCCTCGTGGGCTTGAAAATTGCTTGTACCCCATGTTTTTCTTAAAGTCTTTCAATGCGGTCCGTCGCACCGTTAATATAAGGCAGACACGCCCGTCCATTAACGGCTGGTTCGGGGCCATTCATTGAAACTCCTCGTCTGGGTCGCAAGGCTCGGTGAATTTCGTCCCTGCGGTAGCTATTACGTTAATAAAAAAATACCATTTGTGCGAACTGCAATGGTGACACTCTAAATGAAAATTTTCGAATTCTGGCGAAATTTACCCAAAAACAATATGAATATTTTCAATATATCTTGAGCAACTACTTTTGGATATTTCTTAAATACCATATTTTCGCCCAAAGCCACAGAAACGTCAGTAAGATTTCGGGTTTTACGCCGCTGGCAGTATATTTTTGAAAAATATGGCACATTCTGCTTCCAAATTCATCCAGCCGCTCTTAACATAGACGTACGTGAGATATTCTGAATCCTGCCGAATTTATTTACAGAACTATGTGTCTATAATATTTTCCGGAAAAATCCCTACTTTCTGTTGGAATTTCTCGTTTTTTGAATTCTTTTATATGTTCAATTCGATTAAGATTTCTCAGTTGCGACAAAAAAATGGAAAAATGCTTGAAATTCTGTTGGAAAGTGATGAAGAAGGTGGTATAGAATGTGTATATTGTGCTGATAGAAAGAAGGGTGAATTTCGAGCGGAATTGGATGAATAAACAGACATAAATGTCAACCCTGAAAACCCTGTATTCCTGTATTTGGGCCGCCATATCTCCGAAACTAGTTGCGAGCCCCAAAACTTTATTAGAATTTTTTGTTCAGGAGGCCAAAATACGTAAGTTCCAAAAATTTGTTAATTTCACGATGGAGCCCGCTTAACGGATAATTACCCATGCATTAAGAATAAATGTGCCAGGACTCCAGTTGGAATTGCTGAATTTCTAAATTCACCTGATTCCCATCTCTATATTGGACATTGTTTCCGACGTTCCTCAGCAAGTTCATTGGCGGACTCTGGTGCTAGTCTTACTACAATTAAAAGACACGGTGGATGGAAGTCCAGTACAGTAGCAGAGGGTTATATAGAAGACTCGTTACAAAGGAAACAGAACATTGCGGATCAAATTCTGTCCAAAACTTCGGCGGATAACATTGTTCTCTGCCCTGGTACAAGCTTCACCAAAATAAATTCTGTTACATCTACCAATGAGACTGGCCATGGAGTTTAATTAATTAATAATTATCATAATTGTACTTTCACTAATTGTACGTTTAATTGAATAAACACTTCATTTTGAATTATGTTTTTATATTTTCTCTACAAATAAATCACTTTCAGCACTAGTGCTAAAAATGATTTACTCTTAACACTAATGTCATAAAATGGCATTTTAGACACTGACAGCATGCGTCAAAAATTATACTTTTACTGACGTTTGTAGAATAAATATATTCTCCTACGGCTATAACACGAAACTGTTTGTTCTAAACTGTTTTCGGTAGAAAAATGAGGTACATTGTATGTCTTCAATTTCATTTCCTTGCCCGATAAAACATTGACTCTTCTATGTTACAGTTGTAGTTATTAGATATTACACAATAATTCAGATCTCCCATGAAAAGTCAAATTTCGAGAAATGGTGCTGTATCTTCCAAATGAAAATTCTGAATGAAATTGACGATTTCGTTTTCGTTAAATCATTCCGCCATAGTGTGTTATATCCAAATAAAAACTAGAGACTTGACGAGTAATATATAAGCATTCATCAAATCGATATACTGCCACGGTAATATGTTCCCAATGAACTTTCGATTGGAAATGGAAGTCAAAACTATTACTGTAACCCGATGATTTCATGTTAACAATTCATACCGTTTCGAAAATTTAACGGCTTTGAACAATGTAACCATAAACTGAACGTAATTATATCGGATCAATTATGGGCTTCTGTCATGTCAAGCGGCCATATCTATTATTACGGAATTCTTCAATGGATACATGCATTATTGGTCTTGTTCGGGGCACGAACAGAATTATTGGATAACAGGAGGATTTTCGACAATCGCATTGCTCTGTCTGGCATGCTGTATTTTCAATAGTAGGGTTAACGAGGATGTTGAAGGATTGTAGGCCATATGGCTATGGGCTAACGAATGTGTCTGGCTTTTGCAAACATACTATTAAGATGCCTACAAACCCTGGTGATTCAACTGATTAGATATCGTTTAGATTTTTGTGGCTAAAAAAAAATCGACGCTTCTGGAGGTTTTCCTATTTTGTCGGTAGGGGGTGTTGTCATGTTACTTCGAAATTTTGTCTTTAATGAAAAACGATGATTTTCATCGTGTTCAAGAGTGTTGAAAGGTTTTTACTGGTTTTCTACTGTTAGAAATCAAATTGGCTAGTGATTTAGTGCAAATTCAGCTCCAAATAAGACTGACAAGAGCGTGTGAAACCTTCAAAAGCTCAAGCAATCCAGGTTTCGACACATATCCCAAACTTCAACGGTATAAGTAAACACCCCAGGGTTTCTAGGCATCTTACAAATTATTATTATTGAGTAGTCATGTGAAATGGGGTTTCAATTTTCATAAACCTCTGAACCCAAAGATAAAATGCCTTGATCTGTCAAAGTCCAATGTTGAATGTCAAATACACTTCAGGTGGTGAACCCTCACAAAAACAAAAATGGAACAGATACAGCATCATCCAGTGATTTTTGTAACTGAGATAACTCACCTACGATCCGTAAATATGATTTGATGCATGAATATATTTCACGATTAGTGCTCAGATGTTTCTTACCTGCAACAAAAACATAATTTAGAATCAAATTGTGTGTGAAAACAATGGGGAAGCGATAACAGTATGATCCGTTGAAATATCTTATTTCTCATTAGTTTTCCCTCTTTTTTTTTGTTTTTCAACCAACCACAAAAAAAAATATAATTGATATTGGAATCTATAACGAGATAGTAAGCAAAGCTTATCTACATATTCACTTGCTTTTTTATAATTTTAATTAATCATAGTCATGAATATTCTTTCATGGCAACATGTTCACAAGCATATTTTATTTGTTTAAATATAATTTCCACCTAGTGAAGGTCGATCTCTCTTGAGACTCTCTTCTATTTGGTCTAACAACCAGTAAACAAACCTCACCGATTTGACAACAGATACCGTTGTTATCAAGAAAGCTGGATAGTGTTATCTTTCTCTGAGTATCTTGAATCAGTTTCACCCTGTGAGAAAATAAATTACATTTCAATTGAAAATTGTTCTTTTATCGAATATTGGCACCTCTGCATTTCTGATTGTTTGTCATTTGTCTCAGGAGAACTTCACAACTCCTACTGTGTTCCATACTTGACAAGTTTCAATTTGGTATATTTCGAATAGACAAATAGCATTCCCTCTCCTCAAGAAATACGTCTCGTCTTCTCTTTTCACCTTGGAAAACCCATCAAAACAGAATATCGTGGATAGAAGACGACTGTTTGTTCTCATGCGACCCCTGGTAACAACCTAATAAGCATTCTAATGTGTTTCCGAGTCGACATGGGTTCGTGTTTTTGTGAACTTCAATGCCCTTTGCAACTACCCGATACATTCGTATCGAAATGATTTTAGTGCAGGAGAAGTGTACGAATGCAGATGAAAAATCGTTTTTGATGAACATCTCGGAAGACTAGTGATTCCGTTTTAAAGTCATGTCTTTTCTTTCTTTTTTTTAGGGATGTCGTAGCCTGAATGACACATTTTCTTGTTTACTTATACATAATATCAAAACATGGCAATCAATTCAGAAAAGTTAAAGTGGATTTTTTGTCCATATCGTGAATCATTCTTATTTTGAGATTATTTTAATGACTAAACTTTCATTTCTTTCATAAATTGCTATCATCAACTCTATTGAGAAGCTTCATTATTTCTCTTTCAAGATTCCAGTCAAACTGACAGACAGAAATCTGCAGCTCTTTTTACTTCAGAGTAGGAAACTTTGTTGTACATTGTCAAGATCACGGAAATTTCGATATAATACTGTAGATGGCGTAACAAAAACGCTTCAAATAGGGTCACTGGATCTAGTAAGCTTCGCTTACTCGGGTACGGACAATGTTTGAGTTCAGGCGAGTTCTGAAATTCAACAGTAAATTCCATCAGTTCTGTCACTGATGCCTCCCTCTCTCTGTTTGTGACGAACGACAAACAGAGAGAGAGGCATCGGTGATAGAACTGACGGGAGTATTCCTAGAAAAATAGATAATGACAATCAAATCAACCTGAACTCCATCTCTACATTTCATTGCCAAATAATATTGTTCGACAAAGTAGGTACTTACTTCACTGCTTAAATTTTCAAATCAGGTTTATCATTTTCTTGAAAATCCCAGGAAAATCTTCAGAATTTACTCAAATTTAATGTCTAGCGACCTAAAATATGAACTGTACTAAAAAATTCGTGGTATTGTTTCAACATTCCTCTAGCCACGTTACAAATATTACTTGCAGTATTGTCACTATGGCGTACACATGCAAAATTATTGGAATTCAACTCGAAAAATTAAAAGGAAATTAAAATTAGTCGAATATCCATAGGAAACACCCAAAATTTTATTCGAAAACCCTTGTGATTGTTTACATTTTGCATCGAGCATCAAAATGTCAATGTCACGTCAATTTGAAAAATGACAGTTTGTCTTCTTCTTTCCTAATTTGTTTAAACAAATTACAGTGCAATGCCATTGGTCAATTTTTGGGTAGTCGTTCCGATTAGCTCCACCCAATGTCCGTACCCGGACCCTAGCTTCAAATCTTTTTACACAGGCTTTGACCAACTATATCTCTATAAACAATGCTATAGCAATATCTCTATAAACAATGATATAGGATATGGAACCATCTCTTGAAGATATGGATACTAAGGATAGATCGCATCAAGGTAAGTTTCCAAGTCGTATTTTCTTACAGTTTTCTCGCAATATATATATATATATATATATATATATATATATATATATATATATATATATATATATATATATATTGTTGTTGTTCTAAAATTGTTCGTTTTCGTTAAACAGCTGACGAACGTCAACCCTCAGAAGTCGAAACTGAATCGATTCAGAAAAAGAAGTGGAAGTTATTGTCAATATTGTAGTTCACTCGTATTTTGAGGATTATTTCAATGACTAAACATCCATTTCCTGTATGAACTTCTATTGTCAAATGAATTTTGAAGACAAAATGGTTAAAGTTTTCGCGGACGAGTTGTTCAGTATCACTACTTTGGTTTGGGTTTGAAGGCCGTCGGTTTTTGGAATCTCTTCCTGACGATTCGCTGGCACGAATGGCTAGCTTCTTCAGAGGCTCTTCTCAAAATGGGATTCCATATTCGGTTGAGGTTCACAGCTTCTTCTTTTCTGTTGAAATTATCCGTGTGTTCGTGGATCTCTATTGCCTCACGTATCAGTCGACTATGGTATTCCTGGCTGGGGGCAATGAGTTTAGCGTTTTCAAACAGAATCCTGTGGTTTCCCTCACTGAGTGCGTGTTCTGCCACAGCTGACGTGTCAGCTTGCCCTTGTCTGCAGTTTCTTTTATGCTCTTTCAGCCTAATTTACATAGATCTTCTGGTGGTACTGATGTATACCTTCCCACAGGTGCAGGGTATGCGATAAACCCTTACTGCTGGCAGTGGGTCTCTTTCGTTTTTAGCCGACCTGAGGCTTTGTTGTATCTTTCTGGTGGGTTTGAAAACCGTTTTCATGTTGTGTTTGTGAAACACAACATAATAACAACTACAATGTCGCAATAGTTTTTGATTTATACGAGTATTTCTGTTATCCACCAAGAAGTGAATACCATACGATTCGATTTCTAACCACTCCCCACTTTGAAATTGAGGAACCATTTTCACGAATATTCCTCCGATAGTGATCCTTCCTGGAAATCGACGATTTTTCTCGGAATATTCCGTTTCTTGGAGCTCGTTAACCCAGCAGGATTGTCAGGAATTGACTAACGATTCTGCTGAATCGTCTCCGTCCGTCTCTCTGCCTTATGCGGCCGACTTATCTGCTCGTCCGCGACTAACCAGCATTTTTATTGGGAAGCAAACCGTTTCTGTTGATTACGGCGAGGCGATTGACGATAGTTTGCTCCTAAAATACGAGGTGAGAGCGATATGTTTGCCGAGAGAATATGACTTTATCAATGATGGGAAAAGTTGAAAAGAATGAATACTTCGATACTTGATGGAAATTGAAAAAAATACCCACACAGATTTCTGTAAGAATTATATAATAAAGAGGTTGTCAAAACGACACGTGTTTTCTTATGCAATACAATACAAAGCTTTGATATTTTTGTGAAGAGAATGAGGTTTGATGACTTTCATTTTGGCTTTTTTCTTTCCCGAATCAAAAAATAGAAATGAAAACTTCTATTTTGCTTTGTGTAGGTATTCCTATGTTTGCAATCTATTCGATTCAATTTTCATATGCTCTGTATAGTAATTGAGCAAGTGAAGTGATTCATATAATACCCAGTGCCAGTCGTTGTCATACAAGCAGGGGAATAGCTGGTTAAGATGGATTCTTTTTTTTTGTGAATAATTTTCAAAAATTGCTATTTCTGGACTCCCGAATGCATCGAGCAGCCTCGTATCATGGACATCTTTGTTGTTTTATTTAAGAAGAGCGTGCTGGACGACACTGAACATTTCTATCTCTCCGTAACTCATGTGTGCATAATGTTCCTCAAAACGGGTTTCTATAGCTCGTTGACTCTGACCGATGCAATTTTTGTTGCAATTTTGACAACCGATATCATGTATCTCCAAGTCTTCTCAGTTTCCTTATTCATCTTTTGGAAAAACCAAGTACTTGTAAATTATAAAAAGTTTCATATGCAACTTCAATATTCACTTTTCTGAAAATCTGTTCAAATCCTCTAGTGAAATGGGGTTGTATGAGATATTGGCTCTACTAATGACCTGTGTACGGATATCGCAAATAAAACAATACTAATTGGCAATCGCCAATTGAAATCAAATTGTACAAAAAAATACCATACAGCGTATTGATTCGATATCGCTGAGATCATACAGGAATTGAAATGTGTTCTAGAACTTTCTGGCTATTTATCAGTTGATTCAGTTCAGCTGTCAACTACAACACCTTTTCCAATTGTAATTCAGGAATTATCAATTATAATTCAGAAAAGTCCACTAAAATTCAGGAAATGTCAATTGAAATTCAGATTAGTCAACTGTTATTCAGAAAATATCATTTGGAATTAAGACCTTGTCGATTTCTTTTCAGAATTTGTTAATTGTAATTCAGAAAATATCAATTGTGAATCAGCTTATATGAGTATCAGAGACAAACGACGTATGAACAAATATTGTACACGAGGATCTCTATCATTCGGGTAGATTCATTTGGCAAAAATACTATACTAACGACTTTCATTTTTCCAATACCCCTACCTGCAGGGATTCATGCCGACCTGAAAGGTTTTTCTGTGATGATTTTTCCAGACAAAACCAGGTTTTGCAATTTCTGCATTTTTCCTTTGTCAATGGTTAGGGGTTTTCATTGATGAATATATGTCAAAGTTGTTTTGAGAATTATACGGAACATGTTTGACTCGCATGCTGAGAAGAGAGTTGTTGATCTCACTAATTACTCTGCAAACAATTTGCACACATGCGAAGAACATAGTAACACCACAACTCAGTAACATTTCTTTCTCACATTCGATTAAATCTGACTTTAAAATTATAATATCCTGAAAAATCAACTATTCTCTGGATTATACCTGACATGATCTGAAATACAATTGACAAGATCTGAATTACAATTAATATTTTCGGAATTATAATTGACTAATCTGGATTACACATGATATTTTCCGAATAACACTTGACTAACCTGAATTACAATTGTATTTTCTGAATAACATCTTATATCATCTGAATTACAATTGGAGAAGTGGAGATGAATATTCAAATGAGTTCGGGAAACATTAATGAAATTTTATATCCATTGTGAGTTGGTGTGTTGATTGAAGTTGAAAACTCCTCCTTATCGATACAACTTGATTTTTATGGAACTGTTTACGTAATATGAATATTTTTCAACGGTCTATAGCAATGCCGAAAGTGATATAACTGACTCTGCCTACTCGAATTCTATGTTGAATATATCAAAATGTCATATATCTATATCAGATGTGTACTCAAAGCTGTGTGGATTATGCCCTTTCAAAGGTCCTGGCCCTGATGGGATACCTCCAAGTATCCTGAAGTACTGCAGTTTCAATTTGGCCCGTCCTCTCTTCTCGATTTTCAACTTGTCATTAGAAACCGTTTTTTTCCTGATATCTGGAAAATGAGTTTCATCACACCTATATTCAAATCAGGTAAAACATGTTCCGTCACCAACTATAGACCAATAAGTATTTTGAGCTCCATTCCAAAAGTTTTTGAATCTCTTGTCTGTGACTTTTTGAAGTCATCAATAAACGGCACACTAATAGATCAGCAATTTGGATTCCAACCCCATAAATCAACAGAGTTGAATTTACTTACATATGATCATTTTATATCAAATGCTTTAGATCAGGGAATACAAGTCGACCCCATTTATACCGATTTTGCCAAGGCTTTCGACAGGGTGAACCACGAAATTCTCATATACAAACTAGAGAAATTTGGTATTTTCGGACCAATTTTACAATGGATTCATAGCTACCTGTCGAATAGGAAACAAATTGTTAGGGTATGTGGTTTCATGTCCAGGGAAGTGAATGTGCCCTCAGGCGTTCCGCAAGGGTCACACCTCGGGCCTATTTTGTTTAATATATTCATCAATGACATTCATGAATCCTTTCACAGCTCAAAATTCCTATTATTTGCCGATGATCTCAAGCTTTACACTACTGTCGTCGATGAACGGAACTGCATATCTCTACAACGTGACTTGTCAAACTTGAACGACTGGTGCACCAGAAATTATATGGACTTGAAAATCAAAAAGTGCTTTGGCATTACGTTCAGTCGCTCCAGATCTCCATTAACTTACATCTATCAATTAAACGGTACCAATTTACAAAGGGTATCGAATATAAAAGATCTGGGTGTAACTCTGAAATCCGACCTCAATTATAACTTGCATATCTCCAATATAACATCGAAAGCCCTGAAAATGCTTGGTTTTGTCAAAAGGTGTTCTTAACATTTCGCGGACATAAATTCCATCAGGTTACTTTACTGCTCCTTGGTGAGACCTCATCTGGAGTTTGCAGCATGTGTATGGTGTCCTGGCTATAGCACTTACAGACAGAAAATCGAAAAAATTCAGCAAGCTTTTTTAAGATATATAGCGTTTAAAAAACACTACACTACTTATGATTATGAGGATCTCGAAATTGAGTTGAACTTGAACAGTTTGAACTCTCGTCGCAAAATAAGAGACCTCAGGATGTTGTTCAACCTAATAAACTCCATACATTGCGCTCCTGAGCTAAATAGCTACATTCGTTTGCACGTTCCGTCCAGATCCACTCGTTCAAACTTCTCCTTTTATATTCCACCATTCAGAACCAATATAGCCGGTAACTCATTTGTTATCAGATCATCTAGGCTTGCCAATCACCATTCAGATAGCCTGGACTTTTTTATGGGTTCTCCACACTTTGAGTACGCCCTGAGAAAGTGTGTCTAACATTAGCTTTGTTATTTGTCTTCCTCAGTTTCATTGTTACTCTGATAATAACGATGCCTCATAAGCGTCAGATATTTCATATATTTAAATGTCACTTATAAGTATTTTATTTGTATTTTTAAGTAATGCGATGTCAACCTTATAACTTTTGTAGTAATGAGCAATGCTCGTAAATGAATAAATAAATAAATAGAGATATTGTAACAAAAATACACTATCCAGATCACGCATACCATATCTATCCAAATAATCGATGGCCCATAAAACTAGTCGTATCCATTCATTTGTCGCCATAAAAATTCGAAAACAACAGGAAAGAACTTCCATGGCAACAATAAACAGCCGTGCAACGCGCTTCGGGATGGGGCGCATAAAGTGAATTTTTCAAGTGAAAATATCATCGCATAGCAGTTTCGACAGCCCATCAACATAAAAATGCCGTGCCATTATCGACAATGTATTTGTTTTAGTGCCGTTTGAATCGACCCCGTTTCCGGTCCAGAGAGCTTTATCAGAGCCGGCATTCCGACAACAAAAATAGGGGCTCGTTGAGGTTTTTATTGCCTCCTGAAAAATTATTGCTCGAGATATCGATAGGCGTGTTTTTCGCGGATTTCAATGTTATCGACCGAGGTGCTTTTGCAACGAATAGCTTTCCGGATAAGAATCGAGATTGTTTCATGAGTGATGAAAATACATCTTCCGCACGGGACAGAGAGAGATAGAAAGAGAGAGAAAGATAGTATGTGTTTATTATCCAATATACAGGAACTTATTGACAATCACTGGTAATAAAATCTTTGAATAACTTCACCCTGATGAATCTACAATTACATAATTACATGAAATCATACATATAAATGATTTTAAAGAAATGTTTGATCAGGTATCTTTCTAGATATACATCATAAGAAATAGCTTCTTGGATGTAGTTTCAGCAGGAGTTGAAATCTTTCTCCAATTCTTATCTGAATTAACGTTTCATCAAATTCGAAATCAGTAATTGTTCTCTACAAATTGTACGAGGAAAAAAAACAGAATATATTGAAAGTGAGCTTACTGTGAGATCACTATTTCCAGTAGAAGATCGTATAACAAAACTAAAATATTTGTTCCGTAGTTTCTGTAACCTGACACAATCTGAAGAAATAAGAATTTTAGCAAACATGAAACAACAATAAAGTTCACATTAGAAACAGAAAATAACAATGAACTTCCATTTCTAGATGTAATGATAAAGAAATCGACACGTCATGTAGACACAAGTGTATATCGAAAGAAAAAACATACCAACAGATATCTTCAGTACACCTAAAACCACCCCACAAGTTTAGAAGAAGGTATAGTGAAATTCCTTTATGATGGAACAAAAATTATATGTAATGAACAAGAGAAAATCGATGAAGAGATAAACTTCATAAAATCAGTATTGAAACAAAAATGGATATACAGAAAAACTCATAGAAAAAACTTTGACAGAAATTGAAAACCCGAACACAGTACAGAATGAAGACATACAACCTACACAAAATGCACAACCTGTATCAAACATTATACCTTATGTCTCTCGTTTGTCAAAAACGATAAAACGGATCGGCAACAGGTATAAGGATAGAACAATATTCAAAACGACAAATACTTCACTGTAAATACTGACACATACCAAACCAAACAACACAAGGGAAAACACAAAAAATTTTATTTAACAAATTTCTTGTTCGTGCGGTCGAAAATATATCGGTGAAACGTCTCGATCATTGGAAGTGCGAAATAGTGAACACAAGATGTACATCAGGAACAGACAGATAGGTGGATTCAAATTAACAGAACACATTCGATACTGCCGATGGAGAATGAAACGACACTAAAATTTTACGAAAGAGAGCAATGACAGAAAACGAATATTAAAGTTATCTGCTTTCATCATGCTGTCTGGTGACGAATGCATATCTATGAGTTCGCTTGATTTGTTTCGTGGATGGCTGCCCCTCCTGAAGGACCAAATGTTATGTCAGATTTGAAATATTTGACAAATGTCAACTACGAAGATTGCCAAGAATTTTCATATACATTTTAGTTCTTATTGTTTATTTGCTAGACAAAATTTGAGATATACAAGAAGTTGCTGACTAATTGGTCTTGTCTTATCCAGGAAGAACTGTTTTTCAATAGACGCAGCAACTTTTCGTAGTAGATTAAAAATCTGCCTTTCTACACTTGTATAGATTCCAATATTAATCCTGATTTTTTTATATTGTGGTAGGTTACAAACTCAGAAAACTACGGAACAAATCTTGATCCGCCACAAAATAATGACGTTCAAACAAAACTAAAATATTTTACCCTTTCAGTGATCCAATGTCAAATGGAAAATGATTTGAAACAAATATTTATTTGGCTCAATGTTCATAAACTTACTTTAAATTTCGAAAAATCATCTTTCATTGATAAAAAACCAATTTTATCACAATCGAAATTTTTATTGCTAGGACAACAAAAAATTAACAGGTCATATAATATAAAATTTTTAGGTCTGAATATTGATGAAAATATCTCGTGGGATATTCATATCGATCTGATCCGAAAAAAAAATATCACCAGTCATTGGAATTTTGTACAAGATAAGGAGCTATATACCTTTGAAATATCTAAAATTAATTTATTTTTCACTAATTTATTCGAAATTACAATATTTAATTAGCATATGGGGTACTGCATCGAATACCATTCTGAAACCACTGAAGTCTTTACAGAATAAAGCAATTAAATGCATTTTTCATTTACCTCATTTGGAACCAACGAGGAATATTCATAAACCAAATCGTCTCCTCGACATCGATTCTATTTATAAACTGAATATATGTACTATTTTGCATTCTATTGTGACTAATAAGAAACATTCTATTATTAAAGTTTTTAAACCTAACAGTGTACATAACCACAAAACGAGGCAGTTCAATAATTTGTTAACAAAAAATCTCAAGACGGAATTTTCCAGAAAATCTATTTTCTATAAAGGTGTTATCACATATAATGGATTACCCACTGGAATAAAATGTTTTTCTCAAATGAACAAATTCAAATTTGCTATGAAGCGTTATTTGTTAGAATAATTTTTATTGAAAAATTATTTTATTTTTTTATTTCAATTCTGATTGAGCTTTTAAATGAATGTATTATATAAATACCCCCTATTCATAAGCTGTAGTTTCTTGGGAATAAATGAGTGTTATTATTAAAAAAAAAATTCAGGAAATGAAATACAAAAGTCAGGTTTCCTCGTCTGTATTTCTTTCCCACGAAATTTTTTTTACCCTTCAAGGAATGGAAAATGAGCAGTACCTCAGATCTTCACTTCGTCCAATTCTGTAACTGCAAACCCTTTGGCTATGAAAAATACGCTGCATAAGTCAGAGCAGCCATTCCTTATTCCTTTAGACTAGTTTTCGACGCATAATTCTCGCGAATGCCACGCCTGCTGCAACCTTTTCTTAATTTAAAATAAGTTGAATAAACCCACAAAGTGTAGAGTCGGCAAAACAGCTTTCACGCAATTGCATATGAAATTCAAATGGGGTTTTTACTATTAAATGTGATTCATGAGCCAAGCGCATAGCCTGGCATAACATTAAATTCTCTGGATTGAAATTACTTAACGTTCCTATGCATATTACACGGAATGAGGAGGAAGAATTCTCGGATTCGAATAGGGATTTAGTATTGCGAAAATACATGCATGGATGGAGAGATGTGATGTGAAGTAGATTCTGAAACGGAATGTTATATTTGCAAGTATATTGAAGTGTGCTATTATTACATATTTCTCGTTATGGAAATTACTGATTCTTCAAATCGAAAGAAGAATAGGGAAAAGCATATTCCTGCTGATGAAATGACGAAGTGATACGATAAATCTCCATTTCGGTGTAATGACTTCATTTTTTAATGAAAGATCTTTTTGATTACCTTCTGAAATGCAGTGACCATTCTGAATTACAATTGATATTTTCCGAATTACAGTTAACTAATCTGAATTACAATTGATATTATCTGAAATACAGTTGACCATTCTGAATTACAATTGATATTTCCTGAATTACAGTTGACTAATCTAAATTACAATTGATATTTCCTGAAATGCAGTTGACTATTCTAAATTACGATTGATATTTACTGAAATGCAGTTAACTATTCTGAATTACAATTGATATTATCTGAAATACAGTTGACCAGTCTGAATTACAATTGATATTTCCTGAATTACAGTTGACTAATCTGAATAACAATTGATATTTCCTGAATTACAGTTGACTAATCGGAGTTACAATTGATATCATCTAAAATGTAGTTGACCATTCCGGATTATAACTGATATTTCCTGAATTACATTTGACTAATCCCAATTACAATTGATATTATCTGAATTACAGTTGACTGATCCGAATTACAATTGATATTATCTGAATTTCAATTGACAAATCTGAACTACAATTGACATTATCTGTCTTACAGTTGACTAATCTGAACTACAATTGATATTTCCTGAATAACAGTTGATCAATCTGAACTACAATTAATATTTCCTGAATTAAAGTTGACCAATCTGAACTACAATTGATATTTCCTGAATTACAGTTGACCAATCTGAACTACAATTGATATTTCCTGAATCACAGTTGACCAATCTGAACTACAATTGATATTTCCTGAATTATAGTTGACTAATCTGGATTGCAATTGATATTTTCTGAATAACAGTTGAATGATCTGAATCACAATTGATATCATCTGAAATGTAGTTGACCAATCTGAACTACAATTGATATTTCCTGAATCACAGTTGACCAATCTGAACTACAATTGATATTTCCTGAATAACAGTTGACTAATCTGAATTGCAATTGATATTTCCTGAATAACAGTTGACTGATCTGAATCACAATTGATATTATCTGAAATGTAGTTGACCAATCTGAACTACAATTGATATTTCCTGAATCACAGTTGACCAATCTGAACTACAATTGATATTTCCTGAATTACAGTTGACTAATCTGAATTGCAATTGATCTTTCCTTAATAACAGTTGACTGATCTGAATCACAATTGATATTATCTGAAATGTAGTTGACCAATCTGAATTTTAAATAATATTTTCTGAATTACAATTGGAAGAGGTGTGGTTGAGCTAACGCCCTATGCATCTACAGTCTGAATAAACACAGCTCTTCCGTGCGCTGTTTCGCCTCTCGCGATATTAAATAAACATCACAATAAAACCCGGAATCCCGTTTCCAAAAATAATACTCCGGGGACGTTCTCATATCACAACCATTTTGTCCCGAAACGTGTTTGTAATGCGACGACTTCGATACCGAATAAAAGTCTGCCTTTTTATTGCCATTATAAAATGAAGCTTGCTTTTAAAAATACATACATGAGACATCCATTTTATTTCATTGATCTCCTCCTTTCTCCTCAGATTCGTATTGTGCGCAGTTAAACTGAAAAATAACACAGATGAGGTATTGTTTCGAGACAATAGCGAATCGTAATAGAAGGCGAGCGGGGTATTAAAAGTTTGATCGTTATTTTTCTCGAATTCTATGGACGCACAATTGTTTTTCGACTGGTTTTATGTGTGATTGTTTTGTCTTTATTGCATGTTATATTTCTCTTCTGTCCTTTTATGTGTTTCAGCTGAAAACATCGAATAAAGAAAGCCGCTCGAAACACGACTACTCGTCAGCTTCTAATGATCTACAAGGCTCAGATACGACCTATCTTAGAATATAGTTATCATGTATGGAGTTTGGCACCATAACATTCATTGAGGCTTCTCGATTCTATCAGAGAAAGGCAATTGGTCTTGTTGGTGATTCTTCGCTCACAGACTCACTCACTTCATTGGAACATCGTAGAAGGGTCGGAGACTTGTCTCTCTTGTATTGATATTTTCACGTTCGTTGCTCTTCTGAATTGTTATCAATCGTTTCCAGCGTTGTTTTGCCTTCATTCTGACAAATGAATTTCCACTTGATAATTGAGAGCCAAAAGCGATACACTTATATACGCTGTCCAAAATGCATTCAACTTAAAAAATCAAGATGTCTTTCAGATACGTTTTCATTACACCATTAAGCTTTATTGACAGTTGTTGTATTCGGGTGAAGTACTCATATCATAAAAGCTGAAAAATTCTCCGCACATGTCCCCGACATAAGTAGGAATAATGAGCAACTATGGAGTATGGATCTTGGTTACTTGGACAGGAAATAGGTAACAGGGCTCATTTTCTGAGCATGTGTTTTCTTACATTTTTCTCACGGATATCGTAGCTTCGATTTCACATTTTCTTGATTACTTATAGATACTGCCAAAAGATCTATAAAGACAATATATTTAGTAACAGAAGTGGAATATTTCATCAATATCGTAGATCATTCATATTTTTATGAGTATTTCCAGGCTTGAACTTCCATTTTCCGAATAAACTTCTATTGTCAACATAGCTTCAAAGTAAGATGCCTAGGAAACCCTGGTGTATCTACTTATACCTGAATAATTTTGGGATAAACTTGGCGAAAACCGATTGCTTGATTTCTGAGATCGCAAAAGCTTCAGATCGCTATTGTAGATGGCGATCACTCATACACCATATAAAGCTTAATTTTCAGTAGAGATGAATGTGCAACCGAATATTCTAACACTGTTCATTATTTGCCTACTGAGATTTTGACAGCCCTGACAGCCAATCAAATACGTTTCAGAAAACGTGCATATAACGTGGAAACCTACCGTTAACAACCTGTCAATACTTTCACTGTCACCTGCTACCTCTGCAAGTTTTTAGTATTTTTATATCAGTTTGTAAGACTAGACTTTGATTCCGAGAAAATTTACTTTGCCCATTCACCTGAGAATGTACGACAAAGTTCATGCTAGTGCAATGAAAGTGATAGACTGTCATGGAATTGGGAATACACACATCAGTTATGCTGCGGTTCAAAATACGTATCACATCGATATTTCCTTTAATTAAACAAAACTTTGTTTTCAATATCTCATTGATAAGAGCTACATATGTTTCCTCCTCGATATAAGTCTTTCGCTCAAGCTGAAACGAATAAAATTAGCTACAACGCTACTTTCATGTTATTATTTTGAGGCGATTCGTTCTGTACTTACCTTAGGTACTGAATGAAGAAGAATATTTGGATCCCCAGATTTTGACTGACCACACAAAATACGAAATCTTCTACACATCGTGAAAAAGTACTTGTAATAACTTCAGAACTCATTATACTTATATAGACTTTTAAACACTGTTGAGTGCGAAGAAATAATTTCAGTTTTCATTGACAATAATAAACCTCAAAGTTACGTCAATCTGACAAAACCGACATTTGACAGATTTCCGAAAATGCTCATATAACGCCCCCTATACAAAAAATTAGAAAGCTTTTGTAATCGTCGATTGTTTTTCGCCAATGAATTCTAAACCATATCGAATCACTAGATACACCAGTGTTTCCTAGGCATCTTACTTTAAAGCTTCATTAGCTTTCTGTCAACATTTCAGTCGAACCGTTGAGTCGAACTGACAAATAGATATTTGCACCTACTTTAGCCTTCAGAAAAGATAACTTTGTATTAAATTATCAAGAAAACGAAAATACCGACATTATAGGGTAGATGGCGTGACAAAAAGGCACTGTCAAACGTGAGTATGACTAAAATCAAATAAAGTTTAGGAGTGTCTGGCTGGGGGTTGTAACCGTAAGTGTCCGGCAATGGATGATGTGATTTCTACTACCATTTCAAAGGAAATTTAATGAAACTGAGCTTGATACTTCAACGAAATTGAGGTTCTTTTTGAAAGAAACACAAAGCTATCAAATTTTTTCATTCATGCCTTTATATTACTCGGTTGTATCAATCACGAAAGTATAACGTTTAACAATATTTGAAAAGTCAACTGAAATTGGTCTGACAATTTTTGTTAGGGAATATTATTGTAGATCTGCCTTGTACTGACGAGTGGCTGAATAGCCCGAAACCGGTCTGCAAGTGTGTCCATCCCACTAACTGAAAATCAATTTCTTCATTTGTATCATCAAAAGCAAATGCAGTATTTTTTCTGTGAGGAAACCTGCACTGGCACTGGTCGGATTTAATGCAATGCCCTTCGTGGTATCAGCCAGGGAAGCAGTTGTTTTTTGACAGGTGCCAGCCAAAACCTACTGTAAAGGTAGTTTGAGACTGGCCTGAACGAATTGTCCAAAAGATGATATAATGAATGAATATAATAAGCTTTAGAGAAAAAATTCTTTAGATTATTCTACGTCGTATTATTACCAAATCAACACTCAGTTTTCCTAACCCGTTCGAGAATGACACTGTATTTGAGTATTTAATAACATATTACTAGATATGTGGAATATCTGATATTTTCGAACCATGTTGAAAGATGGAATAGAAGAATATTTTATTTAAAATTTCTTAGTGACATTCGATATATTTGAAAGTTCAACAGAGTAACTCATCTTGTTAAATACATTTTTGCGGACGACAGTACTCTTCATCCCAGTTTCTCCTCCAGAGTCCCCATACCAGCTCGAGAAACAAAAATTCAAAGAAACATTCACGTCAATAAAATTAACGATGACTTGGTGAAAAAATTGTATGGGGAAACATGAACTTGGTGGAATTCGATGCTACGAAAACCCAGGCATGTCTCCTCTCAAGAAAAGCTGATCTATCATCATCAAATAATCAGATGTCAGGAGTAACTATTCCTACAAAATCAAGTATCTCGATGCTAGGGATTACGATCAGTGATAATCTCTCATGGGAAAACCATGTGAGATCGATCGCTACCAGTGCGTCCCACAAACTTGAATTTCTATTTCGTGCGAAGAAATACTTCACTTCTCGTCAGCTTTTTATGATCTACAAGGCTCAAATACAACCTGTCATGGAATACAGTTCTCATGTGTGGAGTTCGGCACCAAAACATTCATTAAGGCTTCTCGATTCCATTCAGAGAAAGGCATTTCGTCTTGTTGATGATTCTTCGCTCACAGACTCGTTCACTTCATTAGAACATCGTATACTTTCACGGTCGATGCTCTTCCGAATTGTTATCAATCGTTCCCCCCTTAAACGATGAGTTTTGGAACCTTTGGTGTAAAAGTTGAAACTTTTCCTAGAGATCAATTACCCTAACACCAAACTGATATTTTTGCACTCGACGCGCGTTTCGCTAACAAGGTTAGCATCTTCAGGAGGAGAAAATTGATATCAATATCAATATTAATTTTCTTCTCCTGAAGATGCTAACTTGTTAGCGAAACGAGCGTCGAGTGCAAAAATATCAGTTTGGTGTTAGGGTAATTGATCTCTAGGAAACGTTCCCCCCTTGGCAATATCTACACGGATGACTCAACAAATACAGAATTCCCACCCCTTTGTTGTGAATCTGGAGACCTGTCGAACCTCTCTTGCTCAGGGATCTTTTTTCAATGGAACAGCTGAGATTTGGAACTGCTCGCCAAAAGATGATTTTCCTGAGGCTTACAAACTTCAGAAATTCAAAGTAAATGTTAATTCGTATCTTCTGTCCCCTGATTCATGCGGTGTTCTTTGAACATTATAGGGCATCATTTTCGTGTGAGTCTGCATATAAAAAAAATAGACAAATCTCCTGTCGAAAAATAACAGCGAATTACTCCCGAAAAGAGGGGAGAAGGATATAAAGTACAAAAGCACTCCGTGTCTTCGAAGTTCATGGCCAGGCAACATCCTCGTGTTCACCCATGCCTGAAATATTCATCAGCCATCTAACCGTCTTCCATTCCGGTCATTTGCGAAATCCCCACGGATCTCGGATGCTGTGTACCAGAATTTCAATTTCACAGCCATCGATTGCACCATATAAATTGAAAGTAATACACCACCTCATAAAAATGCAGCGCGAAAATTTATCATCCCAAATCCACTGTACCTGCGGAGATATTTTTCAAAGTTGTGCGAGCGGTGAGATCGGCCGATGCGAACAAAATATGAATATTGAATGGGGAAGTAAATATATAGGATGGCTTCCTGGACCATAAAACTGAATTAAAAACAAGCGCTGGTCTGGGACAAAGAGAATATATCGTATTTTCTATGTGGGAAAAGGTGTGTTGGGAGAACGTTGAGATAGATGAGAATCCAATTTTCTTTTATGCGGTTTGCACCATTTGCCTGTTGATATTTGTCGGGGATGAAACGGGTTTCATTTCGATTTGTCAGTCAGAATATTGAAGGAACTATGGCGCCTGACTCATTGATCAATTTTTCTTACATGTGCTCGATAATAAAATGATGCATGTCTTCCATTTTATATTTTCAGTTTCAAGCAGTCATCCATTTCATAAATACGTTGGCTCTTCTGTTTCAATTTCAGATAATTGTAATTTATTTTTCTCTTTTTTACTAGTATAACTACTTTAGATAGATAATCTTTAACGTCATATATACCTACTTGCTACATTTAGATTTAAAAAATCACATTTCAAACCATCCAATGATTAGAGAAAAAATATGTACAAATTAATGATTTGACCTCAATTATAATTTCTTAAACTTAAACTAGTTTCTAATACTCAAATCAATATACATCAAATCAGTGTCAGTCATAATTTATTAATGTCACCAAAACATTTTTATCTATATTTATATTATTCATTTCAACGTGAAAAACATTTACCTTTTCATTATGTACATATAAGTTTTTACTTTATTTACCATTATGATGGAAAAACAATGTTTTAGCAGCTTCAATTCTATGTAATCTCAACATTTCGAAGTAGAACCACTGTATTCCTGAAGAAGAACTGGATAAAGTTCGAAAGCTTGAGCAGAAATTGAGAGTGTACTTATTAACTCAGACTGCAATACCCGATATAATTCCATTATCTCCGTATTCATTCAGTCGATATAATACCATACCTCCACATATATATATATATATATATATATATATAAAAAAAAAAAATTTTTTTTTTTTTTTTTTTTTTTTTTTTTTTTTTTTTTTCCTTTTTTTTTTTTTTTTTTTTTTTTTTTTTTTTTTTTTTTTTTTTTCTTCTTTCTTTTTTTCCTCTTCTTCCCCATATATATATATATATATATATATATATATATATATATATATATATATATATACTGGATAATGTAGACTGTTTCTTTTGGAAGTTGGAATCAAGCAATCCACATTTCAATATCATTGGAATGAAAAAAAATCAAATTTGTTGTTGGGACAATTTGATCGTCCATTTTATCTGATTCATTCATGAAAATTAAATAGGAGTATATTTCACTCAGGTGATTCAAGTCTGTTCTCTTCCTGGAAATGGTATATATCACTCAATTAGAAAAATCATTGAATAAGAAAACATATTCCAATCATCCTAGTGAAATATACCCCTATTTAATTTTCATTGATAAATCAGATAAAAAGGACGATCAAATTGTCCCAACAACAACAAATTAATTTTTTTTATTCCAATGGTATCGAAATGTGGATTGCTCATATCCAACTTCAAAAAGAAACTCTATATTATCTTGTTAATTGAAATGAGTTGTGTATTAGTGTCAATCACTGACCGATCACATACACTTTCGAACATCTTTAAAAATCCTTTCACACATTTTATTCAGTTATTTATACATATAAACCTTATATTATTTGCTTGGAGTTGTTTTCAATCATACCGATGTTATTGTGCTATACTTCCAACATACATGCCATATAACCCCATTCACATTGTAAGAATTTATACTGTATTCTCTTACTATTTCAGATACGACTTGACATTCAGTTTGTGTTCACTGTCTGAACCAATATAAGGAACTTTGTCAACCACATTTGAGCAAAAGCTAACAAATCCTGTAGGAAATATACACCGTCAGAAATATCAGACAGATTGTGAGTGCAGAAAATCTTATTACCCTTTCTCTCCACCACAACGCTTCTTGAGCTTTTACCATAACCTCATTTCCTCGACGAAACAAATGTGCTAAGTCTCGCACCATCGACCATTAGTCAGGCTCGATTCGCACTAAGCGTAAGAACGACTCCAGCAATCCACTTACCCGAATCAATCGCAACAAATAATCAATTCCTCCGAGAGAATACACATTAGTTTATTAGTGTCGTCGGATAAACAGGACATTCTATTTTTTGGCGAAGTAGCCGGGCGGCCGTTTCGGCAGAGCGATAAAATTTGCATTTTAATTAAATCTGGTCCATCCGGGAGAACGAACGTCTAGATCGGAATGTCTGGGTATAGGCCAGTAGACTTGAACATGAGTTCTATTCAAGAGCCGTGCCAAATCGCCAATTTTTTTGTAGGTAGTCTGGACCTCAAAGTCTTAGTCCTTAGTGTGAAATTTGTGACGAATTTCGTCGAAAAAATTATTGAAATAAACAAATGTCACTATTTTGATGTAATTACTTTTGGAATGAAATTTATCAGAAATGATTTCTACATAAATTGTGCGCCGTTATGAAATCTACATTTATCTATGCAAAATCATGCAGAAACTGATGTTTTGAAATATCCTCAACACAATAGGGTTCTAGATCTACAAGTATATTTTTGATGTTTTTTTTTAATTGATTGCAAAGCAGAACGTCTTACAAGTACTGGTAACTTGTGAAATTTCAATTCCATATAATGGGGAGATTTTTCACGAATAAGAAATTCTCAAGGTATGATATGTTTTAATGAGGTCATACCTTCCCTAGTGTTATATAGAGTTCTGTAGCACTCAGACTCGAAAAGTTCTCTATTCTTAAACGAATACTATCAAACATTTATTTGTGTTGTACATAGCATAGACAGTCATGACGTTATTATTCTTAAAAACTGTTCGATAAGAGTACTTTATAATGTTTGCAGTTACCGCATAACAAATTTTCGTATTTGTATTGCTCTTATGGGACCCCCTATAAATTAGGTACATATCCCATGGACAGAAATTAATCAGGAATGGTTTCTACGTAAATTGTGCGCCGTTATGAAATCTACATCTATCTATGCAAAATCATGCAGAATTATTAGTTTGGTGGTAAATCACTGATAAAAATTTTTTCGAAAAGTTTATTATTGTAATTATTTATGAAGTACTGTTCAGGAACTCATTCCACCAACTATAAAGTGAATGTCCTGTAATTGAGGCCTTGTGCCAGTTTCGATCCAGCTAAAGTTATATAGTTTAGCGTCAATGACCGATTTTCGTACATCCGGCGTGTCGATATATATAGCTCTAGTTCCACAAGGACGAGAAATTGCAAAGAATCAGGGTGTTTCTTCTCAGCATGTAAATTCAAGGATTCAACTGAAAAAAAAAGGTTTGAAAAAAAACATGTTTTTCGAGGATATAAAACTCCATCTTATACAAACAAATACAAGTTACGCCTCAACTGTTTCCGTTATCCAAAATGTTATTCAAGATTCTAATAGGTCTTAGCGAGACGCGTATTTAATAAGAAAAATAAGTTTCAATATCTCGATTTCTTCAATTTCACGTAGTTTTTTCTCACGAATTAACAAATGTTCGTGAAAATCAATATTTTTCAATACGTACCCCAAAAACTAAACAAACGTACAAACGATTGTATTTCGGCTTGTATAAAAGGTATTGGGACTTTTTTCTTGAATTAAGCGTCTCGCTAGGACCCATGATTATCTTGAAGAATATTTTGTTTATAAGTTAAAATTTTATATCCTCGAAAAACATGTTTTTTTCACCTATTATTTTCAGTTAAATCCTGAATGTACATGCTGAGAAGAATCACCCTGATTTTTTCAAACCTTATCGGCATTGTGGAACAAAACCTATATCGTCACGCCGGATGCTGGATAAAACTTATCGATTTCAGGGCAGTTTCTTTTGGGTGGTGGATGAGTTTTATGACAGTACTTCATCAATAAACCAAGTGAATACACCGAAAAATTCATTGAAGAATTGTTGTTCAACAGTGATTCGCCGCCAAACTAATAATTCTACGTAATTTTTGTATAGGACCTATTTTGTAGATTCAATTACGGTGCACATTATTCGTAGGAAACATTGTTCGGTATATCCCTTATATATAAAATGTCCCATAAGAGCAATGCAATTATCGAAAACTTACAGCGGTAATTGCATTGTATCAAGTCACCATAACAACACATTCGAAACCGTATCGCTAGACGTCAGTAAACAACACAAATAAATGTCAGATAGACTTCAAAAATAGAAAAACATTTCGCGTTTTGGTGAGTGCCCCATACAATCTATAGAGGAAAGTATAAATGAACAAAAAATAACATTGCCTTGAGAAATTCTTTATTCGTGAAGTATTCCAATGAATTACATTCTTGCATAAAAATGACCAGATAATTTTGCATTCAGGCGTGGTGTCTTATACAAATTGCATTCGGTTATTTTCATATTTTGTACTTTCGCCAAAATATGAAAATGAACTTGCAATTTTTAGATATCACGCTTTCTTGCAAAATTATCGGTAATTTGTATGCACTCGTGCAATTATAACCGACAATAACATCAAAATAGCGACGTTTGTTTATTCAAATAATTTTTTAGGCCAAAAGTCGTCATTTCGCGATCCCACTAATTTCACACTACATGGAAAAATCATGTGAGATCAATCGCTGAAGGTGCCTTTCAGAAACTTGGATACCTATTTCGGGCGAAGAAATACTTCACTTCTCATCAGCTCCTAATGATCTACAAGCCTCAGATACGACCTGTCTTGGAATATAGTTCTCATGTGTGGAGTTCGGCACCAAAACATTCAATGAGTCTCTTTCGATTCTATTCAGAAAAAAGCAATCTGTCTTGTTGGTGATTCTTCGCTCACAGACTCGCTCACTTCATTAAAACATAGTAGATGGGTCGGAGACTTGTCTCTCTTCCATAGTTATTTTCACGGTCGACGCTCTTCTGAATTGTTATCAATCGTTCCACTCTTGGCAATATCTACACGGATGACTCGACACCTCTTTGCTGTGAATTTGGAGACCTGTCGAACCTCTATTGCTCAGGGATCTTTTTTCGATAGAGCAGCTGAGCTTTGGTACTCCTTGCCAAAACTGGTTTTTTCTGAGGCTTACAAACTTCAAAAATTCAAAATGAATGTTAGGTGATTAATCTCTTGTCCCTTGATTCACGCGGTGTTCTTTGAACATTACAGGGCTTCCTTTTCGTGTGAATCTCCATACATAAAAAACATTCTCTGAGGTCCAAACTACCCACAAAAATGAAAGAATGTAGGCTTTCACGGCCGGTTAGAATACATCTCTGGTTTTTCGGGCTCGAGGGCCGTGTGGTGGTATTTTGAGTTGCTTTGCGAGCTAATGGTTACTGAAACAGAGAGATAGACAGAGCAATACGACCCAAGCCAACTACAAATCCACACCCACAAACGAAGGATGTGACTCCACCCTCAGGAACCGCTTTTTTGCCCTATCTAAGAGGTACCAGGGAAATATATTGAAGAAGCACAATATAAAAACAATATACAAACCAACAAAGAAAATAGAGAAAGAAACAACTGAGGTCAGCTAAAGATCCAAGAGATCCGCTATCCAAGGGGTATATAGAATTCCATGCTCATGAGGAAAAGTGTATATAAGGACCACCAAACGCAGTTTTAAGACTCGAATCAGTGAGCACAGTCGAAATTGTCGGTTGGGACAAACGGACAAATCAGCTGTAGCTGAGCACGCCCTTCTGAACAACCATAATATACAATTCGACAGAACTTCGATTCTGTCAACGACGACGCATTACTCCACTCGCTTATACCGGGAAGCAATTGAGATACATAAACACAAGGATAACTTCAACAGAAAGGAAGAGGGACTAAATTTGAACAAAATTTGGTATCCAGTTCTAAGAACAGCGAAGACGAAGCCAGATAGAACCAGGGAATCGGACGACCAACAGAACGCTGTCGGACCGAAAGATAAAAACGAGTCAATTCCAGATTTGCAATCAGTCGTAGTAAACTCCCATAGAGGAGTTCAACTGAGACCACGCCGTTGACGATGGCTGCCGCTGATGTAGCCGAAAGCTCAGGAAGTAAAAATTCCAGCACACGGCCCTCAAGCCCGAAAAACCAGAGATGTAAGTACCCACAAAAAAAATTGGCGATTCGACACGGTTGTTGAACAGAAGTCGTCCGAATTCATGTACATTCCGACTGGACTAGTAATCGAACGTGCCAGTACAGCATCGGATTTATGATTTCGTTCGGTATGAGGGATCGAACTCCTAAGCCACTTTCATCTCGAAGCTACTCTTAAACGGCTTACTTCAAACACTGCGAGATTGCAATGCAAATAAGTAGTGATAGAGAGATCCGCTGAATTTCTGCTGAGTGGATAGTTTCGAAACGATCGGATCGCTGAGAATTGCTTGCCATTCGAAACTATCTCGAGTATTTTCCGTCGCGTTTGCGGACGGATTAAATTCATTAATCTTCGAAGAAGTGATCGACCAGCGATATTTTCTGCAGTAATAGTATATTATGAAACGATCATGTAATGATGGTTATTGATACACGAGCATCAACCGGGATACGAAACGGGCCGAAGGTGAGCTTCGTATAGTTGAGTGTATTAATAACCGTCACATGAGAGTTGCATACGCTATTTCATCTACACCCGATGAATAGTGAAGAACTATAAATATTATATTTATATTTGTATTGCACACAATAATACTAATTAAATGCATTTCTCTGAAAAATTCTACAGAATTTCTATTAATAGTTTTACTTCTAGAAATGAGACGATGAGAAATGCAGGGAAGATCAGAAATTGAAAGAAAAAAGATTACTCGAGGCCGGAATCGAACCCACGTCTCTTCCAACCAGTTCAACTAGCTATTATAATCTCAGCGCCTTAAACCGCTCGCCTACGGAGATCTAAGAGAATTTGATTGAAAAAAATTAACAAATGAATCATGCATTTGTCAAATGAAAAATTTAACCATTCCAACTGTATTTCTGCCGGTGGAGTTGCCGAAGGTGATTCTACCATATCACTGGTATAAGACATTTGACATTGAAAAAAATTTGAACTTTATGCATATTGCCAATGTCGTTACAATCAAATTATTAAAACTTCGGTTTCTGTTAAGATTGCAAGATTTGTATGGATCACTTATTTTGATAATTCAAATAATTATTTTCCGACATAAGTTATTCTTCACTTCAATGAATATATATGAGATTCCTTGTGTGATTTCATAGGACTCTGCATGCTTCAGTTTTACCTAATAATAATCCATTTTATTATCCAACAATTTTCAAATGTGTCACTATTGACCTCGTCGAAAAACTCATCATGTGCCGACCACATAACGCTAGTCCCGGCGCTTCCCACCAGGTGGCGTAATTCAGTTCGGTAAATCAGCAGTGGGATTAGGTCCGACTGCAGTGGTGCCAGCTTTACGGCCCTAAATATTTGCACATTCGACAGTAATGGACGGAAAGGCCGTAAAGCCCTCGCATAAATACAATTCTTGCTGCAGCTAGTGCTACTGCAGTCGGAGTGATAACGTTGACGATGTCACTCAAATTGAATGGCTGGCGGTGAGCAGAATGCGTTTTTGTGTTGTCGATGAGACTGGGGGATTATCTGGAACGTACATCAATCGGATCGGATGGAGCAATTAGGAGTAACAGGGACACTTCCACTGTACGAGAATGTTACTGTGTTTTTAGCAAGATGAATAAAAACCCTGGTGCGTTGACCGATATAATTTTGTTTAGCCAATTCTTCTCGACCTGAGAAATCGAATAGTAAACTTGAATTTTTTGACGCTAGGTGGTGTTGAGGTAGTGATACAAATGCGATTTTCTGAGGGTGAATTTTCATTGAGGCGGCAGCTTACGAGTGACTTTCGATACCGGCGGTCTCATTGGATGAACTCTTGCGGGATCTTTCGTTCACCAATAGAATTATCAGTATACAAAATACTTAAGGTCAAGTTCGTCTAATAAAAAGCTATTATTTTCTTTGAAATGTTTGACAGTTCGATTCGAATTTGAATGCATTCGAAAGATCCTTTAATATTCAAAATCTTGTATCTAGTTCTTGTTCTTTTTCATGTTTTCCTTGTTGCTGTTATTTTTGAGTGTTTATCGTTGCTGTTCTTGTATTTGTTTGATTTTATAGTGATAGTTAGATTCATTATGAACCGATTCACAAAGCTCAAAATAAAACGCTCGTGTAACGTGTAGGTATTACTTATCCCTCATATCATCGGCTCGAAATTACATTAAAATTGTATCTTTTCAACACTATGAAGAAAAAAGTGCTTACCTATCTTCGGTTCCTCAGAAAGTAGAGAGATGAGATATCAATACCTTCCAGTTTCACTCACAACTATTGTTTCGGAAGATTTGAAATCACATCACAATCACTGAGTTTTTGATTTATTTTTCATCAAATTGAAAGCAAACGGAATACCCAAGAATCCGTCAAAATGTGATGACTACATAATTTCTAGCATTTCGCGGGAAAGCAAGAAATTGCATGCAAAACATGAGACCATGAAATAAACATAACTTATAAATCTATAAATGATCGAATGGCCGTCTAGCAGACGGATACAATGGCATCACAGATCAAATTAAAACCACGTAAGGTGCGCCTCTGCTGGCAAACTGTCGTAGGCATGTCTTCAGTTGAAATTGATCAAAATCAAGATAGCGAAAAGTCGAGAAAATTTGCTTACAATCTATTAGGTATAAGTCAACACACCAGGGTTTTTATTCATCTTGGTTTTCAGTTGAATGGAACATTGAAGGAATTACTTTTAGTTTTCGAGTATTTTTACCAAGATGCATAAAAAGCCTGGTGCGTTGACTGATATGCTTTCGTTTAATCGATTCCTCTCGATCTGAGAAATCGAAGCGAGAGGTTACATTTTTAGGCGGTAGGTGATAAGCAAATGCGATTTCTCAAAGCTGCATTTCCGATCACGTGAGTTATTCGATACTGACGGTCTCATTAGCCAAACTCTAGCGGGATCTTTCGTTCACCAATAGAATTATTACTACAAACAATTTGTGTAGAGAGGCCACCTCATAGAAACCTAACCTCATACAAACAAGTTTGACAGTTTGATACTTCGATTCGAAGTATTTAATGTTCAATTATATTCCCATTAGTTCCGTTTGCTTCATTTCGCGTTGTACTTTTCACGTTTTCAGCGCTACTATTGTTGAGTGATTTTTTTTCTGTAGTTACTTTCATAACGGAGCATTACGCAATGTTTGTGGTGTTAATAGTGACGAATCCAATATCCATCTCCATAATATATTAAGTAGCTACAGCAAGTAAATTATATCTCAGTGTTAGAAAATATATAATACGTTTCAACACATACATGGAAAATAGATATCAATTGATAATAGAACGCGAGATTTTTCTGACGATGAAGCAAACAAACTTCACCAGTTTTACATATTTTTCCCAGTATTAGTGACAATGGTTGTTATGTGCCTAGTAAAAAGGAACCAAAAACCTCGAATGACCTTATAATTATATTTTTATGATTTATTGATTGTTTTCTGGAATCCCCCCAGTTTAACATATTTTTTCCAACAAAGATATATTACAGTTTCCTGTATGATTTTCACTTACAATGGGTTCACAAAACCGCGACACGTGTTTCGCTATTACAATAGCTTTTTCAAGCAAGATAAAAACAATTTTTATCTTGCTTGAGGAAATCATACAGGAAACTGTAATATATTTTTGTTAATATGGATTTTCATCAAGTATCGGCCAGTTCAATTCAATATTTTTTCCAGTATTAGTGACAATGGTTGTTACGTGCCCAGTAGAAAAGGAACCAAAAACCTTAAAATAACCTTTCTCTTACTCGAGTAATCATATTTTTATGATTTATTGATTTTTTTCTGGAATCCCCCCAGTTCAACATGTTTTTCCTAGTATTAGTGACAATGGTTGTTAAGTTCTAGTAAAGAAGGAACCGAAAACGATAATTTAAAATCATGGAATGAAAGTTCTTTCAGGCGGGTGTTCTCAAATGCCCATAACCTATAAAACTGCCGTCGGACGTGTAGGAAATTTGCTGTTACGTTACCAGATTCATAAAGTGCGCCTCTATTGGCAATCTCTCAGAGGGATTACTTCAGTTAAAACTGTTCAAAATCAAAAATGCGAGATATCGAGAATTTGGACTTACGATTTTTCAGGTATAAGTGAACGCACCGGGGATTTCATGCATCTTGATTTTGACCAAATGGTTGCGAAACAATGGAATAAAAGTTAGCAGGTCTAACAGCGAGCGTATGTTCGATTCTATTGTTAGCAATCAACCAAATATCTTTTTTTTCTATAAGGAGTATATGTCAGAATGATCATTCTTGTATTATATGGCGTTTTACTCTTTGTTATTATGCCCACTCTGAAACTTCAGGTCTAAACTACCGCAGTAACTTCAAACGAGATGAGACAACCCAACTTTTGTTAGTCTAGCTTGGAAGTTAACTGACTTGCCTTTTTCTGTTCCAAATCTCTGGAAAAACTGCAGTCATATTCTGACATATCACATTGCATTCTCAGATATTTTATGGCACTCATTTCAACAATTCAGTCTCCGATAATGGTTTGTAAAGTACATGTGCTGCATGTTCCCGTTTGTCTCTGGCCTTAGTAGTTGATCTCCATTAATGTCAAAAATTTTTGTCTGAATATTGGGTATTTCTTTTTCATACCAAACAAGCCTTTTCAAGTTTCTGAATATAATCATAAATATATACTTCGTTACTGTTATACCGTGATCACCAGAAAAAACAAATATTGAAAAGATTAAGTATCAAAAAGGATAAGCACATTTTACCTAATAAAGTCAACAACAGAGACGACTACAATTATTATCTGAGATCAATACTGCCTCACGTTCTTGATAGTCATATAGTTTTTCGCACGATCCTAGCATTCATTTCCTAAATTCAGTTGAATTCATTTCCACCTTGTGATTGAAAAGTTGAAAATGACATTCATATCTCATTTCTGCCTCCATTTTTTGCTCTATGTATTATCAAAAATGGAGGCGACTCTCGGATACGTTTCCATGACCTAATTTGGCTTTACTGACAAACATCATCAATTTTTGAAATCAGCAAATAACATTTTGATGACTTCAGAATGTAATTTCGGCGTTGGTGAATGGATTAGCCACCAACGCCTCTAGCCGAACAAGCAATAAACAAGGCTTACCGTTTTGAGAACAGATAACGTAAGTAATCAAGGAAGTTGGATCGTGTGAAGAATACGATAGACCAATGACACATCATCAAGATATTTATCATTACTGGCCCGCTGAGTTCTAGTTCAGATCCGCGATAGATTTTGACTTGACACCCTGATCAACAGACAAATTGAAAGTATATTCATCATTAGTCCAAGGCATACAAAAACCATAATACCAATGTGAGTATAAACGAAATCAAGGAAAAAATTACACATCAGCAACAAAGTAGATATATATTGAATGTGTTCAAATTTGGGCAATGAATGGACCATTTTGTACCACTAATGGCAAAATAACGTTCTTGTTGGTTATTCAAAATTTGATGAATGTTATAACTTTTCTTTCGGGATTATTGTATAAATTAAAATAGAATCAATGAATATTATTTTTATTGCTGACGAGTGATCTTCAATTGTTATAATATTGCTACGGTAAACTTACATTGATATTACGTCCAGACATGTAATTTTTCTCCATGATCATCTTTCTATATCCAACACTCTTTATTAAAATTTTTATATCATTCATACACTCCGGACTCACAAAAAGAAAGAAAGAAAAAGTCTATCTGAAACATGCACAAAGCACAATAATACACATTCCACTGTGCACGAACAGAAGATGAAACGAATCAATTATATCAGTTCCAGTGAAAAAATGTTAACAATCCCATTGAAACAATTCGTTACACAGAAAAATCCCGAAAACCTATTGATGAATTCCGTAATGAGAGAAATCCTTTATAAATGCCATCAATTGGATGCCCTGAAGAGCGAACAGTACAATAAATACACCGGAGGTTCTAATTAAAAGGAAAAATCTCCCATAGAAAACGTACAGCGAGAGTGAGTGAGAGCTCTTGTTATTGACCATCCGGACACACGTGCTCTGAATAAATATACTCCTTTTGAATCAACCCGATATCCAGGTTGGAAAATATCATTTCCCAAAAGTACATGATCCTCAGGAAACGGTTAAGGGATCTTTCCTTTCATACGGATGTATTTAATAACAAACGGTAGCAGCTTTTCAATGAAACAAATCGATTCCAACAATGATGAATTGATACAGAACAAGGTTCATTTGGTTGAAATTTCCATCAGAGATCTCCAATAGGAGATTGAAAAGACTTTTGATCGATAGTTGCTTGTATACTTGGAAAGAATTCAAAAAATATGTAGATGATCGTGATTTTTCATCTACAGGTAACTAAGCCTCGGTAGTTCTTTCTTCCTTTACCCAAAAAAGATATTCTTCATTACGAATTTTCAATCTGTGCATTTGTATTCTCTTCTCAATGGAAGTTCAGTCTATTAGTTCCCGAAGATGACTCCTGCTTGAGAGTCGAAACGGAAGAGCAGAAAAGTCCAGTTTTGCCCAACATTCTAGACAATGATCACATAATTGGCGGCAATCTGAAACTGATAAAGATGTCACAAGGCTACTCGAAGCATTCGAGAGTCGAGAAATATCAAAATAAAAAAATGGTATGAATGTTAACAAAGGGCTTATTCCCTTGAGCCTTTTTTTAGTTTATTCTTTGAATTGGTTGAAATAATTAGTAGTTAACTGACGATGACCACATTGTACAAAGAAAAAACTTTGTAGGCAGTGTTTGCACTACCTCATATTGTAAAGTATATAAATAGCGTAGTTTTCAGATTAAGTATCAGTTTTCTTCTCCTGAAGATGCTATTCTTGCAATCGAAACGCGCATCAAGTGCCAATAATATCAGTTTGGTTTTGAGGTAATGAATCTCTAGGAAAAGTTTCAACTTTCACCCAAGGGTCCCAATCTCATCGTTTATTGATGAAACTGTACATGAATAAATAATGATAGGTTGCTATATAAACTATGGTCGGAAAATGGTCAGTTGGGCAATACGGGATGTTTATGCCTGAGAGAAAAAATCAAAGTTGAGGGTCACTGTTGCATTAAAGAATTCTTTTTTCATCGAAAAATGTGTAGCTTTATTAAGTGTAACTGCCTCCTTCTTCAAAAAATGCAAAGTTCTTAGACAATACAAGGGTTTGTATTTGTCTACTTAAAAAAAGGAGAATTGAAGGAGAAAAAATCAAAAGAACTCTGGCAGACTCGAACGAGTTCCAAAATGAATTTCATTCGGGAAGTATGCACAGGAGTATAATTTTTCACTTATAATTACACGAGATCTTTTTTTGTCGAAGTAAACTTGACATTTCGATGAGATTTTGTTTTGCCTGGCAACTCAAAGAAAAGAACTGCGTCTGAAAAAATTAGGAGTCCGTGGGACGAGTAATTTTTTCCGTCAGTTTTTTCAGTCAATTTGCCGGAAGGTAACTAAACTCAAATCATAAATGTAAAGTTTTCGACAAAAAAAAATCTCGGGTGTAATTCGGTACGGCAATTCAATGAAAATAGTTTAGTTTCAACGGAAAAGTACAATTGTCAAAAACACAATTCCCATATTTGATTTTCACAGATCAGATATACTCTTCTGACAACGCAGGTGAAAAATTGACAAAGACGCCGTCAAAGATTTGTTTACAGTTCTGGTTGCCATGCTTTCAAGAGTTAGGTTCCGTTTTGTCCCTGAAAAACTCAGGGCAAAGTTTTCTCGCTGTCATAATGATAAAATCACGGCGACTTATGGAATATTTTATACATGCGCTAAATTGTCCTTCAACAATATCGAAGTCAACTCCTGTTATTCCCGATAATGATTTTTGTATTGAGAAACATAAACTTTAATCACCTGTCACTGCTTACTAAATATCAAGAAAACATCCCTCATGGTTTCGAAATAATGAATAATTCATTAATTTTCTCAAAACTTCAGCACCTCGTATTATTGAAGGAACAATTTTGTTCCAGAGTTCATAGCAGCCTATCATCATTTTTTCAGGTGGTTTAACATTCTCGAATTCCTGCAAGACATTGGGAAACACCTTGTATGTATGAACTACACAGATTGTCAAATATCCCCAAGATTTATTTCAAACCGTTCGTTGTAACAACTGATAACGGGCACCGACCCACCAACTGGGCAATGACCACGTTCTGTAACATCCACAACTCTCCTCTATTCATGGCCATCTCGTCCTCGGCCAAGCTACTGCAGCATCCCGTAAATCTTTTATCTGAGCGGGCCGTTAAAAAAACAGTCAGTTTCCGGCCAAACGCGCTGCTGATGTATAATTCAAGATTAAAATTTCACGCATTATTTATAAGGATTCAGCTGTGCAGTAAGTAAAAATAAACAGGATTTATGGCACACTCCACGAAGTAGGCAAGAGAAATACAGAGGCAGTTCAATTAAAATTTCAAAAGAAACCTGAACCATTTTATACTGGAACTGGATGTGAGAGTACGAGGTGATGCTTTAATCAAATATTGTTGAAATTATTTTTGCAGAAAAACCATGTTCTTCGTATTTGGATTATTCTCTACAATCCCATACAACCGATGAAAGACAAAAATTTCACAGCATTGTACTTTCCAGTTGAACATGGAGCGAATGGTATTTGAAATGATCTAGGCATTGGACAATTCTTAGATTATACACTCGTGTAATTTAAGATATCGAAGGAGTAAAAAACACTATTCAACTCATAATAATTCAATTTGGCTATCTATAGACGCTATATTGAAATCCTAGGTGTGAATGTGAATGAAAACTCAAAATGAGTGGGATATCAGGTGATCCAAATCGACAGATAGATATTCATGATATAACAGAATAGTGTTTATATATACGTCAAAAACATACGAATATAAACATATTTAGTTTCAAATATATGTCAATACAAGCATATACTACATACTCATTGATCATAAACGATGATAATAATTGATATTCGTAAATACTCATGTGTTTGAATATGAAGAGAATTGAAGGAATACCTCAGATTGGTCACCTAGGTGGAAAAAGTGTCACTTCTCATTAGAGGTAATACTTGAATAAAGGATTCTTCTCAGGTAATAGTGGAAAAAATACTTTTCGATAATTTTGTAGTTGATAATTAAAATTTGGAAGAGAAGTTGGTTTTTCGATAACATCTCAAACTCTACATCTTCGAAGAAAACATCGTTTTTTTAACCACGTAGGTCAGGTAAAACGAGATAACACAAAGAAAAATGTGCTTCGTTCATTTGCAAGTTGAAAAAATTGGTTTTGGTATTGAATTTAATACTCCTCCTTTGCGTTCATTTTCATTGTGAATAACACCAAAAATGCTCATTTACTTTCCTTCTTAGTGAAATATAAATAATATGAATCTTACCAATGAAAATTTTACATGTAACCTAACGAAGTATCGAATGAAAATCTGTGATCCTACAACAACCGTTTATGTGTGTTGTTTTCATAAATATCTCGATTGCCTATTCGGTGTTTCGATTAAAAAATTATTTAATAACATTTCGAAATGATTTTTCAAATCGCCAGATGGGGGCACATACCCACAGTTTCAAATCCCATAACGACTTCAGTTTTTTCTCCATTTCACTTGCAATGGCTTTTCAAAAACTCTAGTGTACCATTGAGAGTCTGAAACTCATACCCGTTCATTCTACACTTTTCGTCGTCGAGAGCAATGCCTACTTGTGATTAGAAACAGAAAGGAGAAACGGAAAAATTCCGCCTGAAAGGACCGGAGGCTATCTCAAAGAAAGGACTAGATAAAAAATTGCTCTCTCTCTCTAAAACATTTTCTAACGTACAAACCAGTGGCGGGCTAGGAAGCACACCAAAAAACGATTGTCATTCCATTCGTTGACACAATGAAACGAATGAAATTTGAGAACAATGAAATGTTGAAAGAGGAAAATGGCTGGATAAAGAAGAAATGATTGAAAACAATCATCAAGTGGAAAATTCAATCATCCTCATTCACTCAAGAAATTATATAAAATACTTGGGAGTAACAATCGATTCCCATTTGTGGTAGGATAAGCACATATATAATTTATGTCATATACTCAGACATACTTGATATAATCTCAAGTATATTAAATCAATGATAGATATAGCGCAGCTGAAAATTGTATTACTTTGGTAGAATCACGTATGAGCTATGCAGTTCTCAGTTGGGGAATCGCAAACTCTACTCATCTGAAGAAAATAGAAATACTATTATAGGATACCAGAAATCTTAATCAACAAAAATATTAGATAAAGTACAAATCTGCTCTTTAAAGAATCCCGAATTCTAGATATTAGACAATCAAATAGATACATAGGCTAGCGCAGTCGCATTTACCTGAGCAACAGCTTTTTCCATTTCCTTCCAGAAATGTACAGTACTTGTGTAAGAACTGTTAACTGCAAACATCTCGAGAATATCTGAGAAAAATATGCTTTGAACATAGACCGACATATTGCACACGATTTGGTAGAAACTACTGTTAGCTATTTACATACTCTACAATTTCAGTTAGGGTAGCAACTACCTATAAAGTTTTCATATCCGATATAGTCTTCGTCTGTTACTACTAATTATTCTCATTAATTTCCCAGCAATGAAAAAAAAAGCGGGCTGGAAGGAGAAACCCTTTGTCACCATTCATGCTATCCTTCCATTTTGTCATTTCTAGACTCTCAAACGCATCTAGTTGCCTTGTGTCATGTTGAGCATGTTCCTCTTACAAGGCTACATGTTCAACATGTAGGACAAAACTTCCATTCTGGAATATACGTCCGCCCACCCTTACCAAAGTCAAAGTCAACTGAAAAAACAGGTCGAGGGTTTTGTCCCATAATCCATTCACACGCTGTTTGACATTCGAAAAAGTTTCACCGAGCGGGAGCGAAAGTATACCGCCAGAGAGCTTTCCCACTCTCGAAGACATCGAGTACGGGCAAAACTTATTGCATAATATATCAGGTAAAAGTGACTGGAATCACCTTTCGGAGGTAGCAGCGGCCGCTACGGGGACGACTTGATTTATTATACATGCTCGGGCTACCTTTTTGACGGGGTTTTAATTATTTATTGTTTCGGCACGAGGGGCCGGTTGTAGCTAGGAGTTCGTTTTCTCGATCCATCAAACGACCAATGATGTTCCGTCAAGATACAGAGTGCTGTTGATATATTGAATACAAATTAAAAACTTGCACGTCATTGATGACGACATGAAATTAACGCACTGGTACAGTAGTTTTCACAATAAATGGTATTGAGTGGAGGATTATAATAAAACCAATTAGACCCTTATGTTGTAAAATCCGAGATGCACATCATAAATGTAAAAGGACCGGATTCAGGTAATTTTGTTTCTCAGAGAGGGATTGTAAAGGATTACAGCTTACACATCTTGTTCATTTTAGTCTTTGTATTTCATTGAAGGTGTTCACTTGTGTTACGGCGTGCAATAATTTTATAACATTTATTAGTTATTACAGACATTAATAGCAAAGATTTCATACCCCAACGTACAGAATAGGCAGTATGTGGTGTCCGTGGATAGAAAGTAATAGTGCTTCTTCCAGTGGTTCGTTAAAGAAGAATCACTTATCTTGTGACGCGAAAATCATTATAAAAAGTGTGTATAGTTCCTTACTTCAGCAAGGATATAACGCGGGTGCTGCAGCAAAAGTAACCAGTAATTTGACGAAGGTGCCTCTTACTTCAGTTAGACGAATTGTTGAAAATTCCATGGAATCAAGAGAAAAGCGTAAAGATTCCGGTGTCACGAAAAGTCTAGACGACTGGGAAAAAGATTTGATAAGGCGAAAAATCTACACTATGTACGATGAGCAGCGTGTCCCTACAATCAAAAGACTGAAACAGCGGCTCATCAATGACGAAACTCACATCAACTGTTGCCTCACTACTCTTTGGCGAGCTCTGTCTGCAATGGGCTTTAAATATCGCAAAATTGACAAGAGACAAGTAATAATGGAATCCACACGTTTAATAAACTGGCGTTCTGAATATATAACGTCAATGAAAAAATACCGGTCTGAAAATCGGTCAATACTCTACCTCGACGAAACGTGGTTTGACACGCATGACACCCCTTCTAAAGGATGGTCTGATTCCTCTTATAAGTGTAAAACAAAAGCACCATCAAATAAAGGGAAGAGAATCACAATATTATACGCAGGAACAGAAAATGGTTGGATCCCAAACGCTATGTGGCTTTCTGCCAAAAATATTAAGGACTCTTGTGTTCATTATCACGAAGATACGACAGCAGAGCTTTTTGAAGATTGGTTTGAAAATTGTCTGTTACCCAACATTCTGCCGAACAGCGTTATAGTAATGGACAACGCAAGCTATCATAGTCGACAATTGCAAAAAATTCCTGGCTCAAAGAATACGAAATTGGAGATTCAAAACTTCATGGCTGCAAATGACATATATTTTGAGGAAAATTATACAAAAAAAGAACTTTTGCAAGTGCTGCAGTCATTTTCTTTAAAAGGAACGTATGTTTGTGATACAATTGCAGAAGAATTGGGACATACAGTGTTACGACTACCTCCCTACTACTCCGTGTTCAATCCCATAGAGCTTATGTGGCACCAACTTAAATCGAGCGTGCGCGGAAAAAATACTTATTCTCCGACTTTATGTGGTAGTGTGGAAGAATTAATTAGGAACTGTATGAATGACATTCCTACCGAGAGTTGGAAAAGTTCTGTTAGTCATGTTATAAATGTTGAAAACTCGTACCTTTCTGTAAAATCAATTGCGCCAATTATAATTAATTTAGATGAGGATAGCGATAGCGACACTGAACTAAATATAGAATAGAATTGTAACATTTAAATAAATTACTTGTATATCTCCTGCATTATGCAAAATTAAAATTTCCTAAGTTCGACCCTGTAGCACATTTGCATCTTTTACCTGATGATTTTCTATACAATGGGATTAAATCGGGTAGTTTATTGCAGTTAATAAGCCAATACCATTTACTGTGAAAAATACTATACCAATCCATTGATTGAAATACATTGGAACGTTTATATTGAATTTCAAATTTGGCGCCTGTTATTCTTTGGTATTTGGTTGGCAGCACTCTCGATGTTGTCGCGATTTATATGAAGTCTGTTATTCACCTATTGACAATTGTCATTCGGAAGTGTCAGTTCTGTATTCAGGTCTTCCTGGTACTTAAAATTATAAAATTGTGATAGAAAATTGTGATTGAAAATTGTGTATTCCGATGCTTCTATACAAACTATCAGTCTCAGGTTCTCCGTGAAAATACCGAAAGAGTTAAAAATTATCACAGCGAAAAGTAGGTGACATCTTCAATTATTTATTTCGAAATAGAGCAGGACAATAATGTCCCATCACTTCCCTTAACGGCTGTTACAGAGCTGAATTGAATACAACGTAGCAATTTATATTTATAATCTACAGTTAAATAATCATTTTTTATCGTGTTGCAGCAGACCTCAAGTCAAGTACCTATGTATACTGTCAGTGTGATTTCTCAGAATATTGAAGATAACAAAGCTCACAAAACAACAAAATGCCTAATAATACTGCAGTGCTGGATATAGGTTTTATGCGTACTATGAAGGAACGCAGTAAGTTTTGCAGTTTATAAATGTGAGAAAATCTCAATTTTTTTCAAAACGGTTTGGATGTAGCTATTCAAAAACTATGATTAGAACCTTCAGAAGGGCATAAATCTCCAAATTTCCTATTGGGTAACTAGGGAAAAACTTTTTCATAGATATGCCTCCACATTTTGTTTTAATAATAATAATTATGTTTAATCACAGAAACTATAGAATTATATAAAATTCACAGAATTACAGATACTTCAGATACAATTATTACAATTAACGAATTAAAATTCCATTATTCTATAACAATCTGGCTACAGTTTTCAAATTGTTTCAGCTATCTTTTTTTTTCAAGTGAGGAACGTAATTAATACTGGGCTGTTACTATGGAGGTAAAACGAATATATCAGATTGTTTTTCAGTTAGATGCTAAAAGTGGAAATTCAAAATCATTATTATTTTCCCGGGAAAAATGAAGGTTTGAGAAAATGTTTTCGAATTTTTCTTCCCCATCACTACTCCTGATATGGTACAATCGGCATTGAAGGCAGAGGAGTAGCTGTTTTGAAGGGACTTTTTCGTCCTATGCATTCAACACAAAGAGTATTTTGAAATATTTCATATAATAATGCTTCCATAGAAACTTATAGTTCTCAGAAACAAAAATGAAAATGTCCTAATATACAAAATTGAGTTAGCAATTCATTCAATTTCATTCTATTCATAACTCATATAGGGAATCTTCGGTCTTGATTTCCTAATTCCAAGTTGAGACATCATATATTTCCGAAAGATGGAATATTGATTCAATTTTACTATACGAAGAACATTTCGGCCATAATTAATCATTATTTTTTTTCTTGAAAATTTATAACAAATCAAAATTGTAATCGAAATAGGGTCTGCGAAGACGTATGCTGAATCTATTTCAAATCTATAATTTCACACAAGCATCGAACTCCCTACAAATATTTTGAGTATTTTTTGTAGGTCTATTTCTGGAGAATTTTGATGATTTCCTGAAGATGACACTTCAAAACATCAGAACATGGGGATATTTCCTTTTCCAATTCAATTCTCAACAAAATATTGAACAATGTGTCTTTGAACACGAACTTCTATGAGCATGTGCCGCGGTTTTGTAAACCCTATCATAGCAAAAACCTTGCAAGAAACTTCTTGACTATTCATCCAACGGAATAGGTTAGAATTGATTTGAAATCTTAGGTGGAGATTATTGTGATAACGTATGAAACGAAGAATTCCAACTCATGTATAAACAACTTCAAACTGGACAACCGTTTAAGTTTTATGAACAATATTTCAAGATGACCCTATTTGTGATTTGAAAAACTAGGTGTTTCCTGCACATGTCAACACTATTATCTTATCGAACATACTTCAAATTTCCGTTGTTTGCGTGCAACATCTGAATTCTTTTTTTTTTTAGTGAAAACGTATTTCCTGTTCCAACTTCACAGCTACTTACTGAATATACGATATAGAATTATCTGATCATATGAAGACCAGTCTTGAACAAACGACTGAATTTAAATTTTGAAACAGAAATGTTCGTGAACCAAACGCAACTGTATCATATATCCTTCGTTGTGCATTGTGGAGGAGTTGAAAACTTTCCATTCACAAGCGTAACTTGAGGTAATAAACGGCATGTGAACCCGAATAAAAAAATACACTGTGTTGTATTTTCATTTTTTTGGATAATTCTTGTCTGATATATATAGTCTTCAAACTATATATAATCTCTCCACAACGTAATTATTTGACAGTAGGTGAAATAGAAGATAGAGTGTATGAATCCAAGAAAGTTGAATTTTCAGATACAATTTTCCTTCCCAGAATTGTCCAGGAGAAACTCTCAATCAGCTCCAAATCTCCTGATATTAGGTGATGTGAATAAAGTTATAGTTCCAACTCAGTACTTCATATTTCAAGATTAAACTTGTATTGGTATATAACTGATTAGAAGCATGTGCTGTTAAGTTTATACTTATTGTTCCAGCAAACACTGAGTTCGGTGTAAATGAAAGTGAATGCTGAATATCTCAGGTTTGAATTAGTAAGTTTCGAAGCATATCGTAATCAGACTTGAACAATATTATATTTTCAAAAATCAAACGTCAAAGCATTGAAATGGTCTAGGTCTAGGTCATGGATGAAGCAAGAGGTTGCTTGTTCCTATAATTCATACTGTTTTCAATTGAAGGGCCAATTCATCAACTAATCCAGTCAAAACAGTGTGTAGTCATGAGTGATAGTTTGATATTATCCCCGCCACAGAGCCACTCTTTTGGTATTCACACTTCAAAAATTGAGGCCTCTTTAAACTATTGCTCGCACAAGTTTTGAGAGTTGGTAATGGGGCGTTATCTGGTTATAGGAAAAATCGTACACATCATTATTTATTTACTGCCTTTTTAGCAAGAGCTAGTACGTATATATTAGTTCTGACTGAATGCTACGAGTATATACATGTTATTTTGTCACACTATCCATCGACTAGGAGTGAGTGGAATGTATTCCTTCACTCCGACCTCTAAGAACATCAATATTCACCTGATACATTCTTTTTTATATTGCTCATTCGACTCGAATCAATACATTTTCCGCATATTGTATAAAATAATCTGTTGCAAGTAAATTAGTACAGAATATCTATAAAATTATAAGTTTATCTGAAACTTCAACTGATGATCCCTACGAGAAATGTACTCTGATGACACGAAGTTGTTTTGATTTACTGTTGATCTTTTTATGATAACATAGCGATATAATCACGATTCAATGCAACTGCTATTCTATTACGAACGTGCCTCTATTATTATTCCACTCACAACTCTGGCATTAAAACATATTTACGATGTCAATCACCTCCAAGTAGGATTGTTTGTGACTTCTACCTCTTCGGATTCGAATGAATAGTCACTTGTAGTATAGAGATTTATTCCGACTGAAAATTGAGAGGAGAGAAATCCTTCATTCGATAATTCAACCTCCTGTTCATTTATTAATTTGTTGCTGTTATTTATGATATGTTCGAAAAAGACCTATGAATCGATAGAACACACCATTCAATGGTTCAGTGCTTGCCTCAAGATCAGTTCTTGAGTTTGATTCTTTAATGGTGAAAAGCATTTTTTCAGAGAATTCTTCTGACGTATATGAGCATCACTGCCACGTTTTATGGTTGACAGGACCACGAATAACCATCGCTGCTCCTGAGGAAAGGCATAGAAAATTTGTAAGAATGCCTAGACCATATCTCGCATACGTCGAAAGAAGAATGATAATATATTATCATACTGAGGCAGCTTATCGATTAGGAAATCAAATGGAGAATATATATACCCAGGTGTTACCTAAATAATATGCTTTTTATAAGTTTTTTTTTCTCCTCGTGGAAGCCGTCTGACCTATCCTTCACTGCCAGGTCTCCGGATGGCACCTCAATCTCTAGGGCTTATTGCGCTTTGCTTCCCTACACACCCATTCCAACAACCTTGTCCCCTGCACAAGTTTGTGCAGGTTGATTGCTGGGTGTTTGTCATATTCGTCTGGATCGAAAATTGGTTTTTCATATATTTGTTGGCTTTTATGGTCCATTCGCAAAGTATGTGTCGAGATGTCTCTGCCCCGTTGTTACATTGTCTGTAGCTAGCTTTTTTAAAGTGGTTGGTGAGGCCCGTTGTTGAGTGGTATTTCTGCTCGAGCTCCTATTGTCCATATAATTGACTTTATTGGAACGTCTTTGAATACTTATCAAATCAAAAATTCTCAAGTAACGTAAGGACGATTGAATCTTAATTGGATAATGGAAATACACACCAAATCAAGGAATCGTATTTTGAAATTGAATATAGGAAAAATTAATTTACGTGAGCGGATATCCTTCAGGAGAAATATTGAGAATGAAAACCTGTAGAAAAACTCATAAGGCTAAAAGAGAATTGAAGTGAAAAATGGTGCAAACAATTGGTGAAAGATGAATAATGTGCTATAGTTCTCCAAGATTGAGTTTATTTGCTCTCATTATGACTATATCCTGTAGGATTTTGCCTTTATTTATGCATTGAAAAATTCATAAGCGTCCTGTTGTATCTATATTTTTAGGAATTAATAGGTTTTCGTAATCTTCAATAGGATTCTACTAAAAAGCACATTAATGCCAGTAAAATCCGTTCTGAATCATGCCTTAGCAAGAGTCTTTCACGGAATTATTGTTTATAACAGAAGGGAAGACACCAAATCAACGATCCTAACATAGTGATATGAATATAATAATTCAAAGTAGGCTGTGATCTATTTGCCAGTGAAGACCACCAGCAAGGCTGGATGGAGCATCACATCACGTAAACCCTCAAGGAGGTAGGTACAGTGTCATTCCACATTTTTGAGCTACAAATATCTATTGTGGTTCATTTCGAAGGGAGACCATTCACTTTGTTCAGTCTTGGTATTTTCCATGGTGGGATCTTTCACCTGTGGGGCTTCTCATGTTTGAGCTTCTCATCGTGGGCTTCTCGTGTGTGGGCTCTTCATATGCGCTTCTCATTTGTGTGATACTAGTGTACTACGCGGCGGTTCAACACTTTTCTTTGTTATTAGTCTCTCCATCTCAAATTCAGACAATGATATGATGATGCTCAGGTCTCTAAGAGATTCTCGAAAATAATAAATATTTGTGATTCAGTTGGGAATGGAAGCGGATTTGGTTTCCGAAACGATTACAATAGTGAGTATTCATATAAAAATTATTTCTTGATTTTTTTGCAGGCAAATTTGAGTTATACAAAACCGAGGGGGAAACCGCAAGGGAATTTTGGTGTACAGGTCGCAGGAATTAGTCGGGAATTACAGGAATTTTTCGGGCATTACTGGGGTATTAGAGGAATAACAAGGGCATTACTCGGGAATTAGAGGAATTGCAAGGGCATTACTCGGGAATTAGAGGTATTATTTAGGAATTTCGAGATAATTGTAGATATTTTTTTGTGATCAAAATAGTGGGATTGATAACTGGAGGTGTCTGTTTTTTCACGAATCGGTATAAAAGCTCATCACCAAAAATCATATCATACTTTGTGAGCCTAGTTCACTGATATATGAATAGAAATTTGATTGTTTGGCTTCTAAATCAAGGGATTGCAGTACGGAGGGTTATTTCACTACAATGTATGTATGGAAGATCAACGCAGTTGAAATCGTCCCCGTTCTTACTTCCTTCCCATTATCATTTTTATGGATATAATTTTCATCAATACATTCCAGAAGAAAACCAAGAATAAAATAACACCCTTTCTCAAGATCTTGATGTGTTGGCAATCCATGTGCAAAAAACAATAATAAAAGTATTTCAGACACTGCATAGTTGATTGAAAACGTCAGATAATCTTGTTCCTGAGGTAAATAGAGACTGATAACTCATATCATTCTGTTATTGCTAATGCATCTGTAGAATTCGTTAATTATATTATAACGAAATACGGATGTAATGTACTTATGATGAAATACCTAACAGGGAGAAACATTTCTAAGCCAAAGATGAAATTATTTCAATGAACTTCAATATCTGATTCACCACTCAGGAATTTCACGGGAATGTTTTTTTTCTTTTCCAGTGTCGTATTTATCAAATTCAAATTTATACTTTCAGCATCTCGAACATTATGAAACTGATTATCAAGTTAAATTCTTGTAAAATGAATATCCCTGCATTCTGATAGTGTTTTTGTTCACTTCTGGAATAGGGACCCCTCCAAAAACCTCAGTTTCTATGGATATAAATACCTATTACGAGACCTATTATAATTATAATGATAGAATATCACGTATTCAATGCCCTCTAAAAATACTGGTTCGGACAACTGTTTGCCAGCAATACGATAACACCCGTAAACAGTCGAATTCACCCGAAAGAGGCGAACTCATGAACTCAAGTTGGCACTTGTCATTTGTCATTCTGAAAATTTTTGCGAGATTTATCGTTAGGAATATTTCACCTAGATTTGTGAATTATTGTGAGAATATCGATCACTGAAGGTTTATCGATTAATCTAGGGAAGATTTGTTTGTACTGAATTAGGTGAAAAAATGGCTTTTTCGATAACTGGCACTTCCTAAATGATTTCTTCATGAAAGGTAGGTAGAGTTAGACGCATTCTCTCGTTTACAAGGCAAACAATAGAATCTGAATAAATTTTAATTACCTTTTGATAATTTTTCAACAGCTGTCCTAGAAGTTTCTTACAACATGCCCAGCTTGATAACGATTGACAGCAAAATTATTGCACAGGGCGTTAATCGAGGCGTTAATCAAATGTTTGCAAAGTTGACAATCAAATATCGGAATGAGACTATAGTTCATTGACGCCGATATTTTCAACAATAATATGATTGCATTGAAGGACTTTGATCGAAGTCGATGGCTTTTGGTATGAAGATAGGTACTTAACCCAAATCTTATTAGCATTACGTACCTACTAGTAAGTAGGTATTAAACGTAACTTCGAAGTATTTTTCCCATGAAGGAGTAGTATAAAAAAAATATATCAAAGGTATGAAGAAAAAATGAAACGAGTAGTATATTGTTCAGTATGCATTCCAATTTCGAAATTCGGGAAAGACTATTGAGATTTTCGAGAAAATTCAAGTTATGAATGAAATGTTGGATAATAAATTTGATGTGAGTGCATGTTTATTAGATATGAGAAAAATCGATTTCATTAGGAATTCGTGAAAACTAACAGGGAATTTCGAAGATATTAGTCGGGTATTATAGGCATTACTAGTGAATTTTTGGGGAATTAGAGGTATTATTGGGGAATTACATAGGCATTTGATGTTTTACACGGGAATTTCTGGGGTATTACAGGCGTTACAAGGGAATTAGAGGCATTACCTCGAGCATTACCCGGGCATTAGAGGCATTGTTTGGGGAATTAGAGGTATTACTTCTGGTCTTCAAGGGAATTAGTGTACAACATTTCTCCTGCGGTTTACCCCTCGTACAAAACGTTTCTGTTTAATAGGACGTAGTTCAATCAAGAAGGCAATGTTTATCAATGAATTCAGCAACTTTACACGAAGAAAAAATGTACGTTATTTTTCTCACTGATGAAGGCAATTAGTTGATCTTCAGGAAGAACATTAATCTTCCTCTCAATAAAAAATTATTGAATTCCTTATGAACTTGATTATAACAATGTGGACGATTTTCTGAAGAGAGCTTAACAGACTCGAAAAATCAAAACTCTCGAAGAAAAGAAACAAAACCAATACATCATGTTTGCTCGGAACATCCATAAATATAAAATCCACAAACAAGTGAACATATATTATGTCCGGTGGCTGCATACGTGGAAAACCATAATAAGAGACATTGATAAAACGACGGCAGAAGAGAACGAAATGATTCGACTAAGTTGGCCGTGTTCCAGCGCCTTCTTCGCCAGAGAAGCGGAATTAAATAGCGATGCTCGTCTGTTTTTGGGAAGGGGTCATTTGGCGATATATCGTTGGAAAACATTCGTGGAAATTCGTGCAATTGTTTAAGCGGTACTTTGATTATTCGGGTAGAATTTGCATGAGAGATTGTGATTTGCTGGAGTTGTTCTCGATTTAGATGCTAACCTTTGGTATGTATTTTCTCATACAAATCTGAAATGAAAGGATCCTTCCTTACAATCAATGGTAGCGGATATTTTTCTCATAAGGGACCATCGTGACAAATCACTTCCTTTTGTTCATTTCCTGTGCGTGTGCTGTAGTTTGCTGTGGATATCTTGATGACGGAGATAAAAGTCAGGTTTTACTCTGTTCCTATTGTTGTAAAGTAGGACTTATTTAGGTTCATTTTATGATTATTATATCACATGACATCAAAAGGGTCTCTTATTACAACTTTAATCGCTCAGTATAATAATAATAATAATAATATTTATTCAAAACTATACAAAAGAGTAGTATAAAATATAAAATAAAATATCATAACTAGAGAATTTGAATAAATATGAAAAACAGTCCACAGAAGGAAAAAAATCCTTGTACGTGGTTTTACAATTCAATTCAATATTACAGTCTGGTTTATTCACTGGGAAAAAGTACAAAAGAGTGTATATAATTGAGATGATATAAGTGAGTGAGAGACATGATTCCATATAATATAAATATACAATTAAGTGACTTGTACATACGTATATTCACACACATATACACACACATTATAGACAACTGAAATACAAGAAACAGGAGTATGCATTCAGAAAATAAACACTAGAAAAGGCCACAGAAATAGCGAAAGCTAGTTGTATGTGGCGAATCTAAAATTGATTTATCACTTCCCCAGTATCGGAACACTAAAATGGAAAAGATTGTCTCGAAATCAGTACATATAGAATATTTTACATTCACAATCATAATAAAATAAGAATAAAATGTATTGAAGTATTTACAGTTCTGCAATATCAGGTCATTGAAATGGTGCATAAAACTCATTAGAAAATATCACGTGGGAATTAAATGTATACATATTAAAATTTAACTTGAAATCAGAGGATAAAAAGTATTTGGGGTGTATGATGATATCATATGTGCCGTACTCAATTATTTTGGTCGATTATTCTCCCAATGTTTGCACGATGAGACCCAGTAAGGAATTTTTTGAGTGCTTTTTTCATGTGCTTGAGAGATTCACAGTTTTGTAAATCTTCTGGTAGGGAATTGAACACCTTTGGGCCCAAAAATTGATGAGATCTCTGTCCTATTGTTTTGAATGCGAATGGTACTATATATTTATTTTTGTGTCTTGTAGTATATGTATGGTTGGGTTTGGTTAGTTTCGCCTTTTCCTTATATTGATGCAATGCAAGGGTTTTGAAAAACAGTTGCCTCACATCGAATATTTCTGATTCTTTATATAATTCGTCACTGTTGTATCTTGGTGGTTTATTTAGTATCAGTTTTATGAATTTTCTCTGGATGACTTCCAGTGGGTACAAGTGGGTTTTGGATACTCCTCCCCATCCAATAATACAATATATTAGGTGGCTTTGCACAAGGCTGAAATATACGTTTTTTTTCTCCTTCTGTTCCAAGATGTCTTTGAGTTGCCGAAACTTAAATAGGATACTCCTTAATTTTTTGACTAGATAGTTTATATGGAAATTCCACCTTAAGTGAGGGTCTATAATGACCCCCAAATACTTTATATTTGTAGCTGAACATATTTTGAAGGTATTTTGGATTATTAAAGTTTGATACGGTGGTAAGGAGGGTTTGTTGTTGCAGAATGGTAAGAAATATGTTTTTTTGAAGTTTACCGATAGCTGTTTGTAATCAAACCAGTCTTTTATTAGTTCTAGATCGTTTTCTGCCTGTCTTTTGACATCGAACCATGTTTCTCCGGAGTAGACAATAGCCGTGTCATCTGCGAAACTAGTTATTTTTCCACAGGACCCTGCAGAGAATAATTCGTTCACATATAAACAGAATAGTACTGGTCCCAAAACCGTGCCTTGTGGGACCCCACATTCGATAATCCTTTCACAGCTTTTTATATCTTTTATTCTAACTATCTGTTTACGATCTGTGATATATGACTTGAATAATTTAATTGTGTTTCCCCTTATACCAATATTCTCCAGAGTGTTCAACAGAATTCCATGATCAACGGTGTCGAATGCCTTTGACAGATCAATGAAGACTCCGATTGATGGCTTACTTCCATCTAATGCTTTGTAGATACGTTCTGTTAATTGTGCCAGCGCGTTTTGGGTAGATTTTCCTTCTCGAAATCCAAATTGTGATTCGGATAAAATGTGATACTTTCTGATGAAGGAATCTAATCTGATCTTTATTAATTTTTCTAGAATCTTTCCAATATTCGTTATTAGGGATACAGGCCTGTAATTCGTTACTTCATCTCTAGATCCGCCTTTATAAATGGGGGTAACTATGGAAAGTTTCAAGCATGTTGGAAAGTGTCCTGTCTCTACCGCTTGGTTGAATATTGTTGTGATCGGTCCTGCAATGTAATTGGCTATTAGTTTTAGGGTTTCACTTTTTAGATTATCATTCCCAGGCGCTTTACGATTTTTGAGTTCTCTAATTATTTCTAGGATTTCTGTTGTATTGGTAGGGTACAGGAATATGGAATGTCTATTTATGTCTTCTCTGAATTTATGCTTCGAAGTTTTCTTAATTTTTTTAGCTAGTTCTATTCCAGTATTGATATATGTGTTATTGAAAATATTTACTATTTCGTTCATGTCATGTGTTATTTTTCCATCTGAAGTTTTTATAAGATTTATTTCATCTCTTGGATTTTTACAGTACATTTCGTTTAAAGTTTTCCATAAGTTACTCGCATTATCTTTGTTTTCGTGGATTTTATTTTTGTAGAATTCATTTTTAGTTTTTAGCATGAGCTTCTCTAGAGTCTTCTTGTATTTTTTATAATCCGTTTTGAGACGTGTATTATTTGGATCTTTTCTGATCTGTAGATATAAGTTATTCTTTTTGTTGATCGATTTAACCAAACCTTTAGAAATCCAGTCCTTCCTTTTTCTTTCATTTCGTTTTATTCTTACATAACGGGTAGATTTTTCAACCTCGTTTTGTAAATGTGTCACAAACTTTTCTGTTATTCCATCTAGATCGTCATCTGAAAGGATGTTTTGCCAATTTGTGTTCTTTATACTTTCAACGAATTTTTTTTCATCAAAATGCTTTATAGTTGTTTTTTCATTGGTTTCTGCATTTCTTTGTTTCCCCGTGACCACTTGGACACTCGTGGTCGAGTGGTCTGTAATGTCTGTAAGGGTTATAATGGGTATTAGGGAATCAATGTTGTTATTGGAGGTATTTATAAAGATGTGATCAAGGCAAGCATTGAGGCGTGTTGGTGCATTTATAAGTGATTTATATCCAAACTCGGCCATAGTTGTTAAATAATCGTTTACTCTATTGTCATTTTCTTCAAGGATATCTATGTTAATATCTCCTACAAAAAAATTGTATTCCTTATTTTTTTTTTTTCAATATAATTTTGTTCAATATGTTACAGTGTAGGGATCCACAGCTGGTTTATATTCCAGTATTTTTACAAAAAAACACAAAAACATCAACTGCATTATTGAGTTGCTGAAATGCTGCTTTCAGAATTCCTACTTCCAGTTGGGGGATCGTCTCTTCAGTCAAGATGACGAAATGTCAATGAGATCACCGCTGTCACTGGTTAAAGCCGACTTATAAATGGCATGGTTAGAAGCATCCGCCATCGAATACGACAAGAAGACGGATCCTCAGAAGAACGGCTACTCTAACACGTTAGCGGATCACACATTATCCCTGGCGAACCAGAGGAATGCCAAGGAGATATTTGAACAACGAGTTCTTTCCATCCCCTAGGTTTACGTGAAAGGACTTTCAGAGATTTATTTCAATTTGAAATTATTAGGTAGTTTTATCGTCACTAACATTGTCGACTACATTTCGAATAATTTTATATTTCTCAGATATTCATAATTCAAGTCTATAAAACTTTATAATTAGTATTGTTACGAATTCTGAGGTCCTCAATTTCATCTATATCTAGTGAAATTTTATATTTCTAAAACGAATTAAGTTTGTTGACAAATCATTTTTTTTATGTTATACACTGAAATGCATGAATATGTGAACACAGAACTATACTTGGAAACCTTGGGCAACTGAAAAAGTTTAAAAATGGGTGGAGGAGGGATCTACAGGATGTCCCAGAATTTTCTGGACAAGCGATATCTTCGTTCTGGAACATTTAAGAAAGTAATCAAAAATTCATGTTTTTGAACATCGTATTGCCTTCCATATAACGCGCTCAAAATGATCTGTTCATGTTCATCCCCTTAAAAATTCACCCCCACCCCCATTTTTTCAAATGGAACCATGACTTTTTCCGCAGTAATATGATCGTGACATCATTGTTTATCTGGCGACAAACTCATTTTGAACATTTATCTTATTGTTCTCTGAAGTCGGTATTGGCACTTTTCGTTTGTAGATAAAATGGTTTTCAGAAGACGCCTTATAAAAATTGTTCTTGTTGATATCCCTTATAATTCGCTTAACATATTTTCTAACTTTTTGTAAATCAGTTATCCTAAAATCAAACTGATAATATTCACACTAGACGCGTGTTTCGCTAACAAGGTGAGCACCTTCAGGAGAAGAATATTGATACTGAATCTAAAAACTAGGGTTAGCTATTTACATACTTTACAATTTCAGTTAGTGCAGCAACTATCTCCAAAGTTTTTTAATCCATTATAGACAATGAATCAAAAAGCGAGCTGAAAGGAGAGACCCTTTGTCACCATTCATGCTATTATTCCATCTTGCCATTTCTAGACTCTAAAACGCATCTAGTAGCCTTGTGTCATGTTGAGCATGTTCCTCTTACAAGGCTACATGTTCAACATGTAGGACAAAACTTTCATTCTGGAATATACGTCCGCCCACCCTTACCAAAGTCAAAGTCAAGTGAAAAAACAGGTCGAGGGTTTTGTCCCATAATCCATTCACACGCTGTTTGACATTCGAAAAAGTTTCACCGAGCGGGAGCGAAAGTATACCGCCAGAGAGCTTTCCCACTCTCGAAGACATCGAGTACGGGCAAAACTTATTGCATAATATATCAGGTAAAAGTGACTGGAATCACCTTTCGGAGGTAGCAGCGGCCGCTACGGGGACGACTTGATTTATTATACATGCTCGGGCTACCTTTTTGACGGGGTTTTAATTATTTATTGTTTCGGCACGAGGGGCCGGTTGTAGCTAGGAGTTCGTTTTCTCGATCCATCAAACGACCAATGATGTTCCGTCAAGATACAGAGTGCTGTTGATATATTGAATACAAATTAAAAACTTGCACGTCATTGATGACGACATGAAATTAACGCACTGGTACAGTAGTTTTCACAATAAATGGTATTGAGTGCAGGATTATAATAAAACCAATTAGACCCTTATGTTGTAAAATCCGAGATGCACATCATAAATGTAAAAGGACCGGATTCAGGTAATTTTGTTTCTCAGAGAGGGATTGTAGAGGATTACAGCTTACACTTCTTGTTCATTTTAGTCTTTGTATTTCATTGGAAGTGTTCACTTGTGTTACGGCGTGCAATAATTTTATAACATTGATTTGTTATTACAGACATTAATAGCAAAGATTTTATACCCCAACGTACAGAATAAGCAGTATGTGGCGTCCGTGGATAAAAAGTAATAGTGCTTTTTCCAGTGGTTCGTTAAAGAAGAATCACTTATCTTGTGACGCGAAAATCATTATAAAAAACGTGTATAGTTCCTTACATCAGCAAGGATATAACGCGGGTGCTGCAGCAAAAGTAACCAGTAATTTGACGAAGGTGCCTGTTACTTCAGTTAGACGAATTGTTGATAATTCCATGAAATCAAGAGAAAAGCGTAAAGATTCCGGTGTCACAAAAAGTCTAGACGACTGGGAAAAAGATTTGATAAGGCGAAAAATCTACACTATGTACGATGAGCAGCGTGTCCCTACAATCAAAAGTCTGAAACAGCGGCTCATCAATGACGAAACTCACATCAACTGTGGCCTCACTACTCTTTGGCGAGCTCTGTCTGCAATGGGCTTTAAATATCGCAAAATTGACAAGAGACAAGTTATAATGGAATCCACACGTTTAATAAACTGGCGTTCTGAATATATAACGTCAATGAAAAAATACCGGTCTGAAAATCGGCCAATACTCTACCTCGACGAAACGTGGTTTGACACGCATGACACCCCTTCTAAAGGATGGTCTGATTCCTCTTATAAGTGTAAAACAAAAGCACCATCAAATAAAGGGAAGAGAATCACAATATTACACGCAGGAACAGAAAATGGTTGGATCCCAAACGCTATGTGGCTTTCTGCCAAAAATATTAAGGACTCTTGTGTTCATTATCACGAAGATACGACAGCAGAGCTTTTTGAAGATTGGTTTGAAAATTGTCTGTAACCCAACATTCTGCCGAACAGCGTTATAGTAATGGACAACGCAAGCTATCATAGTCGACAATTGCAAAAAATTCCTGGCTCAAAGAATACGAAATTGGAGATTCAAAACTTCATGGCTGCAAATGACATATATTTTGAGGAAAATTATACAAAAAAAGAACTTTTGCAAGTGCTGCAGTCATTTTCTTTAAAAGAAACGTATGTTTGTGATACAATTGCAGAAGAATTGGGACATACAGTGTTACGACTACCTCCCTACTACTCCGTGTTCAATCCCATAGAGCTTATGTGGCACCAACTTAAATCGAGCGTGCGCGGAAAAAATACTTATTCTCCGACTTTAAGTGGTAGTGTGGAAGAATTAATTAGGAACTGTATGAATGACATTCCTACCGAGAGTTGGAAAAGTTCTGTTAGTCATGTTATAAATGTTGAAAACACGTACCTTTCTGTAAAATCAATTGCGCCAATTATAATTAATTTAGATGAGGATAGCGATAGCGACACTGAACTAAATATAGAATAGAATTGTAACATTTAAATAAATTACTTGTATATCTCCTGCATCATGCAAAATTAAAATTTCTTAAGTTCGACCCTGTAGCACATTTGCATCTTTTACCTGATGATTTTCTACACAATGGGATTAAATCGGGTAGTTTATTGCAGTTAATAAGCCAATACCATTTACTGTGAAAAATACTATACCAATCCATTGATTGAAATACATTGGAACGTTTATATTGAATTTCAAATTTGGCGCCTGTTATTCTTTGGTATTTGGTTGGCAGCACTCTCGATGTTGTCGCGATTTATATGAAGTCTGTTATTCACCTATTGACAATTGTCATTCGGAAGTGTCAGTTCTGTATTTAGGTCTTCCTGGTACTTAAAATTATAAAATTGTGATAGAAAATTGTGATTGAAAATTGTGTATTCCGATGCTTCTATACAAACTATCAGTCTCAGGTTCTCCGTGAAAATACCGAAAGAGTTAAAAATTATCACAGCGAAAAGTAGGTGACATCTTCAATTATTTATTTCGAAATAGAGCAGGACAATAATGTCCCATCACTTCCCTTAACGGCTGTTACAGAGCTGAATTGAATACAACGTAGCAATTTATATTTATAATCTACAGTTAAATAATCATTTTTTATCGTGTTGCAGCAGACCTCAAGTCAAGTATGTATACTGTCAGTGTGATTTCTCAGAATATTGAAGATAACAAAGCTCACAAAACAACAAAATGCCTAATAATACTGCAGTGCTGGATATAGGTTTTATGCGTACTATGAAGGAACGCAGTAAGTTTTGCATTTTATAAATGTGAGAAAATCTCAATTTTTTTCAAAACGGTTTGGATGTAGCTATTCAAAAACTATGATTAGAACCTTCAGAAGGGCATAAATCTCCAAATTTCCTATTGGGTAACTAGGGAAAAACTTTTTCATAGATATGCCTCCACATTTTGTTTTAATAATAATAATTATGTTTAATCACAGAAACTATAGAATTATATAAAATTCACAGAATTACAGATACTTCAGATACAATTATTACAATTAACGAATTAAAATTCCATTATTCTATAACAATCTGGCTACAGTTTTCAAATTGTTTCAGCTATCTTTTTTTTTCAAGTGAGGAACGTAATTAATACTGGGCTGTTACTATGGAGGTAAAACGAATATATCAGATTGTTTTTCAGTTAGATGCTAAAAGTGGAAATTCAAAATCATTATTATTTTCCCGGGAAAAATGAAGGTTTGAGAAAATGTTTTCGAATTTTTCTTCCCCGTCACTACTCCTGATATAGTACAATCGGCATTGAAGGCAGAGGAGTAGCTGTTTTGAAGGGACTTTTTCGTCCTATGCCTTCAACAACAAAGAGTATTTTGAAATATTTCATATAATAATGCTTCCATAGAAACTTATAGTTCTCAGAAACAAAAATGAAAATGTCCTAATATACAACATTGAGTTAGCAATTCATTCAATTTCATTCTGTTCATAACTCATATAGGGAATCTTCGGTCTTGATTTCCTAATTCCAAGTTGAGACATCATATTATTATATTTCCGAACGATGGAATATTAATTCAATTTACGAAAAACATTTCGGCCATAATTAACCATTATTTTTCTTGAAAATTTATAACAAATAAAAATGGCAATCGAATGCGTAGACGCATGCTGAATCTATTTCAAATCTATAATTTCACACAAGCATCGAAATCCCTACAAATGTTTCGAGTTTTTTTTGTAGGTCTATTCCTGGAGAATTTTGATGATTTCCTGAAGATGACACTTCCAAACATCAGAACGTGGGGATATTTCCTTTTCCAATTCAATTCTCAACAAAATATTGAGCAGTGTGTCTTTGAACACGAACTTCTATGAGCATGTGCCGCGGTTTTGTAAACCCTATCATAGCAAAAAACTTGCAAGAAACTTCTTGACTATTTATCCAACGGAACCTATTCCTATTGATTTGAAATCTTAGGTAAAGATTATTGTGATAACGTATGAAACGAAGAATTCCAACTCATGTATAAACAACTTCAAACTGGACAACCGTTTAAGTTTTATGAACAATATTTCAAGATGACCCTATTTGTGATTTGAAAAACTAGGTGTTTCCTGCACATGTCAACACTTTTATCTTATCTTTTTTCCGTTGTTTGCGTGCAACATCTGAATTCTAATTTTTTTTGCTGCAAACGTATTTCCTGTTCCATCTTCACAGCCACCTACTGAATGAACGCTCTATAATTATCTGATCATATGAAGACCAGTCGTGAAGAAACAACTGAATTTAAATTTTGAAACAGAAATGTTCGTGGACCAAACGCTACTGAATCATATCTCCTTCGTTGTGCATTGTGGAGGAGTTGAAAACTATTTTTATGGTTTCCATTCATAGGCGTAACTTGAGGTAATGAACTGCATGTGAACCCAAATAAAAAAATACACTGTATTGTATTTTCATTTTTTTGGATAGTTTTTGTCTGATACGGAAGCGCTGAAGGGCCATACTATTTTAAATTTTATTTTCCTATGATTCCGACTTTTAAGTCGGAATTCCGACTATGATCTCGGAATTCCGACTTTGATCTCGGAATTCCGACTTTAATCTCGGAATTCCGACTTTAATCTCGGAATTCCGACTTCAATCTCGGAATTCCGACTTTTATCTCGGAATTCCGACTTTTATCTCGGAATTCCGACTTTTATGTCGGAATTCCAACTTCAATCTCGGAATTCCGACTTTCATCTCGGAATTCCGACTTTTATCTCGAAATATTTGAGTGATACCCAAATCAATCAAAATCATGAATCGTGCCTAATTTTTGAAACAATTACAACGAACATACGTTGTAATTAACTCATATCAGTTATTTTAGACCATGATCATAATAATACTCAAAAAAATCTAAGGTGGGCAATTAGGTAATTATTTCAATGCGACAAAAGTAGAAAATTCATTGAGTTTCAGATTATGAAAATAAGGATTTCATTTTATTCCTAAGACTCAAATATAAATCTTAGTTCCATCCATATCCATCTCTTCGTTTTCTAAGCTAATAACTAAATGGTATAAGCTCTTTGTCACCAGTCATATTATTTTTACATTTCTATTCTCTTGAATGCATCTTCTCCTCCTGAAGATGCCAACCTTTTTAACGGAACTTGCTTCGAGTTCGATTAATACAAGTTTGGTCTTATGCTAATTCAGGAAATGATGTTGGGGATCTTTGAATAAACATGTCAGTTAACTTGAAACCCCAACATATGTGGTGACTATAGTATTCACTTTTCCAAATTTATTATTTTATTTTAATATTTCAAGCTGCTATTTGCATGGAAATTCAGTATGTCATGCGATTCCTATAGTAATTAATTTTCAACATTTCTTCATTCATTTTTGTTTCCACATCTTTTTATATCGTTTCTATATTTTCAATTCTTTTCGTTTTGTGGTTTGATTATATTTGATGATATTGAATGGACCCCAACTAGAAGAGGTGGAGTTTCAGAAGAAGCTGTTTTACGTGTATATTTGATTTTTCGAACATCATTTTTTGATAGTTCATGGAAATTTGGATTGAACATTGATTGCACACTATCAAACAAAAGATATGACAATTCCACAGGAGAAGATGATCGTTCAATTAGGTGGATGTCACCAATTTGTGAACAATAGGTATATCATTACAAACGAAAACAAAATATGCCTAGAAATTCAAATTATTATAGTAACATTTGCGGAATAACCGCACTTGTGAGGTATCTACATCAGATCAGCGAAAAAACTACTCATTCCTAGAAACAAGATCTGAAAAACTGTGCTGTATCAGACACCCGTATAGGAAATGATGCATGTACAAGCTTATCCAATCCATCCTGGCACAAACTCAGCTACTTTTCTAGTTGCACACTGATAGTGCAGGTCATGACGAAAAAAAAAACACCTACTAGGAAAAAAATTCAACACAGTGAACACATATAATAGGTGTTTTTTCATCTTAGTATACTTCACAGAGATTCCTGGGCATTCATGTCATCAGTTCTGTGCCAAGATGGATTGGATAAGCTGGTTTTCATTTACCAAATCAGAATGAATACTCCGAACGTCGGAATTCCGACATAAAAGTCGGAATTCCGAGATAAAAGTCGGAATTCCGAGATAAAAGTCGGAATTCCGAGATTTAAGTCGGAATTCCGAGATAAAAGTCGGAATTCCGAGATAAAAGTCGGAATTCTGAGATAAAAGTCGGAATTCCGAGATTCAATTCGAAATTCCGAGATAAAAGTCGGAATTCCGAGATAAAAGTCGGAATTCCGAGATAAAAGTCGGAATTCCGACTTAAAAGTCGGAATCATAGAAAAATAAAATTTCAAAAAAGTATGGCCCTTCTGCGCTTCCGTAGTCTGAGATATATAGTTTTTAAACTATATATAATCTCTCCACAACGTAATTACTTGACAGTAGATGATATAGAAGATAGAGTGTATGAGTCCAAGAAAGTTGAATTTTCAGATACAATTTTCCTTCCCAGAATTGTCCAGGAGAAACTCTCAATCAGCTCCAAATCTCCTGATATTAGGTGATGTGAATAAAGTTATAGTTCCAACTCAGTACTTCATATTTCAAGATTAAACTTGTGTTGGTATATAACTGATTAGAAGCATGTGCTGTTAAGTTTATACTTATTGTTCCAGCAAACACTGAGTTCGGTGTAAATCAAAGTGAATGCTAAATATCTCAGGTTTGATTAACTAAGTTTTGAAGCATATCGTAATCAGACTTGAACAATATTTTATTTTCAAAAATCAAACGTCAAAGCATTGAAATGGTCTAGGTCTAGGTCATGGATGAAGCAAGAGGTTGCTTGTTCCTATCATTCATACTTTTTTCAACTAAAGGGACAATTCATCTACTAATCCAGTCGAAACAGTGTGTAGTCATGAGAGATAGTTTGATATTATCCTCGCCACAGAGCCACTCTCTTGGGATTCACCCTTCAAAAATTGAGGCCTCTTCAAACTATTGCTCGCACAAGTTTTGAGAGTTGGTAATGGGGCGTCATCTGGTTATACACATCATTATTTATTAACTGCCTTTTTAGCAAGAGCTAGTACGTATATATTAGTTCTGACTGAATGCTACGAGTATATACTTGTCATTTTGTCACACTATCCATCGACTAGGAGTGAGTGAAATGTATTCCTTCACCCCGACCTCTAAGAACATCAATATTCACCTGATACATTCTTTTTTATATTTCTCATTCGACTCAAATCAATACATTTTCCGCATATTGTATAAAATAATCTGTTGCGAGTAAATTGGTACAGAATATCTATGAAATTATAAGTTTTTCTGAAACTTCAACTGATGATCCCTAAGAGAAATATACTCTGATGACACGAAGTTGTTTTGATTTACTGTTGATCTTTTTATGATAACATAGCGATATAATCACGATTCAATGCAACTGCTATTCTATTACGAACGTGCCTCTATTATTATTCCACTCACAACTCGGGCATTAAAACATATTTACGATGTCAATCACCTTCAAGTAGGATTGTTTGTGACTTCTACCTCTCCGGATTCGAATGAATACTCACTTGTAGTATAGAGATTTATTCCGACTGCAAAATGAGAGAAGAGAGATCTTTTATTTGATAATTTAACCTCTTGTTCATTTATTAATTTGTTGGTGTTATTCATGATATGTCCGAAAAGGACCTATGAATCGATAAAACACACCATTCCATGGTTCAGTGCTTGCCTCAAGATTAGTTCTTGAGTTTGATTCTTCAATGGTGAAGAGCATTTTTTCAAAGAATTCTTCTGACGTATATAAGCATCACTACCACGTTTCATGGTTGACGGGACCACGAATAACCATGCTTCTCCTGAGGAAAGGCATAGAAAATTCGTAAGAATGCCTAGACCATATCTCGCATACGTCGAAAAAAGAATGATGATATATTATCATACTGAGGCAGCTTTTCGATTAGGAAATTGAATGGAAAATATATATCCAGGTGTTAACTGAATAATATGCTTTTTATAAGTTTTTTTTTCTCCTCGTGGAAGCCGTCTGACCTATCCTTCACTGCCAGGTCTCCGGATGGCACCTCAATCTCTAGGGCTTATTGCGCTTTGCTTCCCTACACACCCATTCCAACAACCTTGTCCCCTGCACAAGTTTGTGCAGGTTGATTGCTGGGTGTTTGTCATATTCGTCTGGATCGAAAATTGGTTTTTCATATATTTGTTAGCTTTTATGATCCATTCGCAAAGTATGTGTCGAGATGTCTCTGCCCCGTTGTTACATTGTCTCTAGCTAGCTTTTTTAAAGTGGTTGGTAAGGCCCTTTGTTGAGTGGTATTTCTGTTCGAGCTCCTATTGTCCATATAATTGACTTCATTGAAACGTCTCTGAATACTTATCAAATCAAAAATTCTTAAGTAACGTAAGGACGATTGATTCTTAATTGGATAATGGAAATACACACCAAATCAAGGAATCATATTTCGAAATTGAATATAGGAAAATTTTATTTACGTGAGCGGATATCCTTCAGGAGAAAAATATTGAGAATGAAAACCTGTAGAAAAACTCATAAGGCTAAAAGAGAATTGAAGTGAAAAATGGTGCAAACAATTGGTGAAAGATGAATAATGTGCTATAGTTCTCCAAGATTGAGTTTATTTGCTCTCATTATGACTATATCCTGTAGGATTTTGCCTTTATTCATGCATTGAAAAATTCATAAGCGTCCTGTTGTATCTATATTTTTAGGAACTAATAGGTTTCTGTTATCTTCAATAGGATTCTACTAAAAAGCATATTATTGCTAGTAAAATCCGTTCTAAAGCATGCCTAAGCAAGAGTCTTTAACGGAATTATTATATATAACAGAAGGGAAGACACCAACTCAACGATCCTAACATAGTGATATGTCTTGAATATAATAATTCAAAGTAGGCTGTGATCTATTTGCCAGTGAAGACCACCAGCAAGGCTGGATAGAGCATCACATCACGTAAACCCTCAAAGTGTCATTCCACATTTTTGAGCTACAAATGCCTATTGTGGTTCATTCCGAAAGAAGACCATACACTTCGTTCAGGGCTGGAGTCTTGGTATTTTCCTTGGTGGGATCTTTCATCTGTGGGGCTTCTCATGTTTGAGCTTCTCATCGTGGGCTTTTCATGAGTGGGCTTTTCATATGTGAAACTAATGTATTACGCGGCGGTTCAACAGTTTTCTATGGTATGATTTTCTCCATCTTAAACCCAGACAATGTTATGTTGATGCTCAGGTCTCTAACAGATTCTCGAAAAGAATAAATATTTGTAATTCAGTTGAAGATGGAAGCGGCTTTGGTTTCTGAAACGTTGACAATGGTAAGTATTCATATAAAAATTATTTCTTGAATTTTTTGCAGGCAAATTTGAGTTATACAAAACCGAGTACAAAACGTTTTTGTTTAATAGGACGTAGTTCAATCAAGAAGGCAATGTTTATCAATGAATTCAGCAACTTTACACGAAGAAAAAATGTACGTTATTTTTCTCACTGATGAAGGCAATTAGTTGATCTTCAGGAAGAACATTAATCTTCCTCTCAATAAAAAATTATTGAATTCCTTATGAACTTGATTATAACAATGTGGACGATTTTCTGAAGAGAGCTTAACAGACTCGAAAAATCAAAACTCTCGAAGAAAAGAAACAAAACCAATACATCATGTTTGCTCGGAACATCCATAAATATAAAATCCACAAACAAGTGAACATATATTATGTCCGGTGGCTGCATGCGTGGAAAACCATAATAAGAGACATTGATAAAACGGCGGCAGAAGAGAACGAAATGATTCGACTAAGTTGGCCGTGTTCCAGCGCCTTCTTCGCCAGAGAAGCGGAATTAAATAGCGATGCTCGTCTGTTTTTGGGAAGGGGTCATTTGGCGATATATCGTTGGAAAACATTCGTGGAAATTCGTGCAATTGTTTAAGCGGTACTTTGATTATTCGGGTAGAATTTGCATGAGAGATTGTGATTTGCTGGAGTTGTTCTCGATTTAGATGCTAACCTTTGGTATGTATTTTCTCATTCAAATCTGAAATGAAAGGATCCTTCCTTACAATCAATGGTAGCGGATATTTTTCTCATACTTTCAGAGAGGATCAAGAGGATAGAAGGGAAATACAACGTCAGGGTTTGTTTTCAAATAGGAAACACAATAGGCAACCAGCTCACCAAACCTCGACCAGCGAATAAAAACAGCGTCACCAACATAGGAGGACCTACATGGGAGAAACTAGAAGACCATTGATAGTGAGGATGTGCAAATACAAGAAAAACACAAAACGAGGGGAAACCACGAAATTGGGAAAAGCGGAGCATGTTTGGACAAACCATTACATAAATTGATTTGAACCTTTTCGTTTGTATTTGATTGCCTCCTTTAAGACTTTCCTTCGCAACAGGTTTCATTTTTTTCTTTTACAACTTATAGACAAAGTCTTATGAATTATTCTTGATAATGAAAATAATTTTACAGGAAAAATCTTTTGATATATGTGAATGAATAGACAAACATAATATTAAAAATAATGAAGATGTGGAATACAGATTAAGATGAAGTTAATTATAAAGACAATGGAAGTCTGAACCAATATCACTCTGCAACTTCTTGTTCATTTACAGTTCGGTTTTCATAAAGACGAAAAGAATTTCAACAGATTTGAAATATTTACAAGAATCCAAAATTGCATCAGCCTCCATCTGCACTTGAAAATAGAAGCTGTGGCTGAAAGTCAAATTGAAACTAATTTCCCTATTTGTAACAGGAGGGACATCATCGGAGATGTAATGAAGATTTCTCAAATACGAGGAACCGTGTCTTCACGATGAAAACATTGATAGATGCTTCTGATGTATGATGGAGCGACAAAATATATTCGTGACAAAGCATCGTTGTCACTTTGGGTTCAAGACTACAGATCAAAATTGATACTTCTAATTTTTTCATACATTTCACAAACCAGTTTATATTGGAAATATTCCCTCTGCCTATTCCAGATGATACACTTCGATGTGGAAAATTGGCAAAGAATCAGATGCGTGAAACTGTGACCTCTTTCTCAGTTGAAATGTTTTCAAAAACAATCGTTCATGAGTAACCATTCTTCAAGTAGTTTCGATTATTACGCTACAAGCATCCATTTCAGAGAATACAACATGCGTGTGCTTGCATAAATGAAAATAAACCGAAAGTGAAAATATCGCTGTTGACAGGAGTTGAATGACTGTATTGTAATTCGAGGAACGGTCATAATCGTTCCATTCAACTCTGGATCTTGAATACAGTCCAACAATTTGCAGCGGCCTTTTTCAGTTGAAGACGAGTGCTATTATTGTCGAACAAATACTTGTTACGGATGTTTCAGGGAGAGATTCACAAATAAGTTTTTTTCTGATGGGCATCATGATGATCAATTCATTCAAATATTTCCTGACGTATAAATGTATTCGAATAATCCGATATTTATAGTTCTGATATGTAAGGTAACATATTTCATTTTGTTTCGTAAGAAATACAAATCTTTTTTGGTTTCATTCCCAAGATCTGCAAAAGACAACTAGTTTGATAAGAATTGCTTGTGATTTAAATTTCAATGTTCGAAACTGACAATCAACAAAAACTTCCTGTTCAATATCCGAATTATCATAATGATTTCCGATACATGTATGACCTTCGCTTAGTATTCAAGACAGTAGTTTCATAATACTGGTTTAATCCTCTCTCCTTGATATCTTGATTCTACAAGCACAGGCAACTCCAAAATTCTTCTCTCGTTTCGGACTTCCATGAGCGTTTGTCACTTTGTGACTCTTCGGATCTACCTATTACCTAATATATAGAGATGTTGAGCATTTTTTGTTAAATTCTTCATATCATCCAATGAACTGAGACTCTCACCATTCACTGTTTCTGATGATTTCTCTCAGCGAACAGTTATTTTCAGTTGAAGTTCATGAATTTCGAAGACGTCAAAGTACCAAGCGATATGGCGAACATACTTGCCACATAAAACAATGTAAAAAATTTTGCCATTTGGAAATTATGTCGATATAGTTTCCATAACGATTAATAGAATGAGAGAATTTTTGACTTTTGGCGAACGCCGCGTTGACAAATCTTTTGACAAGCAAATCGGAGCTAGTGTTCAAAAAAATCTAGACCCAATTCGGAAAATAGAGTCGTGTAAAAAATGTAAAAACCGCAACAAGAAATGATCTGCCATGCTACTTAGACGAGAAATCCAAGTTGACACCATCTTATGCTCAAAAACACTTTGAATATGAAGAAAAACTTCGAATTGCGGCAATTTCTTTGTAGCTGTGAAAAAAAGTTTGACGGTGAAAAAAATATTTTTCTCATTGTGCTAATAGGTGTGTTATACGCATTCATAGCTACAAAAAAAAAACGAAAGTTTTTTGCTAGTTGTAGAAAAATATTGTTGTCCTACTCCCGTACTATAACAATACTGTTATATATAGTACTGTTACGATATTTCCTTGTTGATTAAAACTCCAAACAAAAATTCACTATTTATATGTGCTAAAACTATCTGTAATAGAAATTCTTTACTTCGACTTTTGCACTTAGCAATACCAAAGCTCTCTCCGCTAAAAACTCTGTGAAACTCTCCGCCTCTCCACTAAGCTAGAAACTCTGACAACTATCTGCCGTAGCGATGAATCGCCGTATATATACTTGCTAACGCCTATGGAGAATCTTCCAATCAAATCTCTATGATCAAATTCTCCACGCGAATCAAGAGTTTCTGGAAAAAATACGTTCTCTCCCGACCCCTCATCTAATTTTGCGTTTACGAGCGACAGGGCCGGCGCTAGGATCGCCAATTCACAATACAATACACTTATATGCCCCTTATCCGCCTCATAATGAGATCCTTACACTTCCATATCAGTGGAAATTAAATTTTCAAACAGCACAATACTCGAATTTTCTGAAAATCGAATCATTACAATTATTGGGTTCGAAATGAATATACATAGAATGTTTATGGTTCTCCTATTTCCATGGTGATAACCGAGATAATACTATCAGTTAAAATGTTGTAGAATGTTTCGAAGAAATTACTGTTGGTGTGTTCAATATAAATATAAAATTTATAGTTCTTCATAATTTATCGGGTGTATATAGTTCAGGAAATGAAGCATTTTGGCTCGAAATTTTTTCGTCCACCATGGATTTACTTGCAATTTCTGCAGAAGGTAGGGAATAGCTCAAGGATTATCATCTAATCTATATCATGCCGGTGTACGCTAGAGCCTTGGGGTGGTTGTCACCCCATCTCGGGGGTGGAAATTTGTTATTACATTAAAAACTGTAAGAATCGACGAAAAAAGTAATTCTAAGAAAAAAATGTTCCATACGTTTTTTTCGTAAAAGTAATATTTTTTGAATTATTCGAAGTTCGAAGTAACAGTTTTTTGACAAAAAATCGATTTTTTCAAATGTTTTTTTTTGCTAATAACTCTGAAAATATGCATTTTATCAAAAAAAAAGTGTAGACAGCCGAATTGTAGCTTTAGAAAAAACACTGCTTTTTTGTGGTTTTTCTATAACGTATATGAACTGATATACAGCAAATTAATGCTTAGCTTTTTTCGTCAAATGTATAAATTGTAAGATTCAAATCGAAATAGCGAGAAAAATTTGCATATTTCGAAAAAAGCTCATAGAATTTTTTTTCAAGTACCTATTTGATTAGAGCTTCCAAACAAAAAAAAATGTCTATAGCATGGAAATGGACCGACTCGTGATCAAAATGAGATCGGTAGCCGCTTTTTTCTACGAAAAAAAACCCCAAAGTACCACCCAATTAAAATTGATTGCCACCCTTTTGTGATTCTCTTAAATGTACTATCAATACACCCACGAAGTTTGGCCAATTTAAAATGCCTAATTTAAGAGAAATTGGAGCTTAAAGAGAAAACGATTTTTTTCAATTTCGTGTTTTCAACCTTTTTCTGAAAGATATCTCCCAAAATATAACAGATAGGAAAGAAACGATATAATACCAAATTGTAGCTTTTTCAAAGACAAAAATTTTCCAGTGTACAGATTTTTTGTACAGTGAATATTCGGCGAGATATAGCCTTTTAACACCTACATTTACGATCGAACATTACCTTATTAACTCTCCCCATTTAAAAATTGAGGGATCTTGAGTAATGTAATTCATATAGTTCTATAGTTCTTGAAAAGCCCTACAAAACGTATTTGAAAAAAAAATGTCTATCACCAAAAATGAAAGAGCTATGCTTGAAAAACCCTTCATTTTTTAATTTGAAATAGTCGAATTACTCGCTTCGGAGCGTAGTAATCTACATAACACATAACCTGTATATTCGGACGTTATACGTTATATGTTGCACTTTTTCCATTCATATTGGAAGACAGAGAAGGAGAAACATCTGATCACGTGTATGCGTGTGTGAGTGTATATTTCGTTGATTTCTCACCAGTGTATTCTAAAGTTTGAAAATATTACAAAAATTTAAATGTTCTCAAGGGTAGTTTTTGACAAGGGTAGGTTGAAACATTATGGAATTGTATCCTAAAGCATAAAACAATCATTATTCAACTATTTTCACGCATATTTAGGTTCTTAATGTTATTTTATAATTTTTGACAATAAGGCGTAGTTTTCACCCCTAAAATACAAAAAGCGTACAACGGCACGATATAGAATATGAACTAGAGGGTGAAATGAGCCTAATCCCAAATTTTTGTACAAATCGGTGCTGGACGAAAAAATTGCGAGGTTCATTTTCCGGACTATAACATGATGATTGCATTAATTTACTAATATAAAACAATAGAAATTCGAAATCGGTATTACGCACGCTTCTTTGCGAGATCTCACTCCAGTCTTCCCGTAGAAATCGCTCAAATATTACGAAATAAAACTAAACTGGTTACATGAATGGCTATTACATATTGGGTAGTATTACCCAACGGAAAAGATTCAAAATATTGGATTTCTGATCTGATAATGGCTGAAATTATATCCATTCCATGCTGACGTGAATATCGAATAATTCAGGGTAAGAAGTTTGATGCTCGGAGAAAACTTGTTTTCCTTTTTCTAAACAAGTCACTATATTTTCGTATCACTGTATAAACAATAACCAAGATGCTTCCGGCTGTTACATGTTATGCGTCTCATACGTCTACGTACTGGTCTAATCCCGTCTAGCCCGAGGAAAAGTGTTGAAGCAAAATTCTACAATTTTCTCCAGTTTCTAGAAGATCTAATTTAATTTGTTTTCTCTCGGAAAATAGCTTTATACGGAATGAAGTTAACACCTGCAGAGAACAGCCGACAGTGTAGGTAAAAGAAAAACTCGCCACGCCGGAGTAATTTAAAAATGGAAAAACTTCCATTACTTATCCTTTCGGATCGGTCTGCCTCGAGAAAATACATCGAGGAAAACCACTTACTTCGCCATGAATTGATTTCGTATGAGCCGGCATTGGGCTCCTTTCAATTTCGAGCTGTGTTAGAAAAACTCATTTAAATTTATCACCATCGCCGTATAAGCTGAGATCGCACACTGTGGAAATGGGGGAAATTATTTGATCAGAGTTGGAGCACTCCAATTTTCGATTTCCAATACGGCGACTTATCCGCTCTTTGATCGGAAAATAACACGAGATGTTTTCTGCTGAGCTCGTTTATTTTCTCATTACTGGGTTCTGTAGCGTTCTGAATATGCCGGAAAGCAGAAGAAACTTATATTGAAAGTTCATTTTCCATTTTCACATCTAAGTGTACATGAAAAAATCCGGTAATGTTCAGAAAACCTCGTGGCCACAAATGTGACAAAGATGATGTGAAAGGTTTGAGTTCTGAAAATACCCACCTCCAGGGTTGAAATCTTGCACCACTTTGTATTTGCCAAGCCTCGATAAATTTCGCTTAGCAATAAATAATCTATAAGTATTGTGCGATGATGACTTTGGGGTCTATAATACTATTGAGGCTGTTGAAGGTTATTTGGGATCGAATGCAAAATATCACAGTTTCTTGTACGCTTCTCACTGAGAATGGAATAACAAAAATGCGACACGTGTTTCGCTATACAATAGCTTCCCCAGTCAAGATCTTCCATGAGAAAGCTATTGTGTAGCGAAAACGTGTCGCGGTTTTGTGAACCCATTGCCAGTGATATTTTTGTTCAAATGGATTTTTATGAAGTGTCGGCATGTTCAATTCAATGGGGTCGAATGCTTTGCGGAATAACTATGTTGAGGTATATCCTTTAGTAAGAGTGATGATTTCAAGTATTTTTTATTCGACTAGTTTCATTCCTCATTTCCTTAAACTGTTGATTTTTTCTGAATGACCTCAAAAAGGGGAGGAAAACTTTACCTTCTGATTACAGAACAATTGCATTGCTATCTTTCATTTTCAAAGTCATGGAAAAAGCAATCAGTATAAAGCTTATCAAATATATAGAAGAATCAGGAATAATTAATGATCGACAATACGGATTTTGCCATAAATGTTCAACCAGTGACTTATTGGCTTATGTTTCTTATATTTGACAGCATTCAATCGGAAAATTCAGAGAAACGATAGCTGTTGCACTCGATATTTCAAAAGCGTTTGATCGAGTTTGGCATCAGGTTCTCTCTTCTAAACTTCCGTCTTATGGTTTGACTCTACAATTATGTGCTTTGTTGAAGAATTTCTTGTTTGATAGGTATGTGGTTGTTGATGGAGTATAATCTGATATTGTCCCAATAAATGCAAGTGTTCCACAGGGTTCACTTCTGGCGCCCACTTTGTTTTCTGCTTCATATCAATGATTTGCTAGAGAAAACGTCTTGTTCAGTGAATAGTTGTGCGGACGACAGTACTCTTCATACTGGTTTCTCTTCCAGAGTCCCCATACCAGCTCGAGAAACAAAAATTCAAAGAAATATTCACGTCAATAAAATTAACGATGACTTGGTAAAAATAATAGAATGTGGTAACATGGACTTGGTGGAATTTAATTCTGGGAAAACCCAGGCATGTCTCTTCTCAAAGAAAGCCGATCCATCATCATCTAGTATTCATATGTCAGTAGTATTTATTCCTACAAAGTCAAGTATCTCGATGCTAGGAATTACGATCAGTGATGATATCTTATGAGAAAACCATGTGAGATCGATCGCTAATGGTGCTTCCCAGAAACTTGGATTTCTATTTCGTGCGAAGAAATACTTCACTTCTCGTCAGCTTCTGATGATCTACAAGGCTCAGATACGACCTGTCTTGGAATATGGTTCTCATGTGTGGAGTTTGGCACCAAAACATTCATTGAGGCTTCTCGATTCTATTCAGAGAAATGCAATCCGTCTTGTTGGTGATTCTTCGCTCACAGACTCGCTCACTTCATTAGAACATCGTAGAAGGGTCGAAGACTTGTCTGTCTTCTATAGAATATTTCCATCGTATGTTAAAGATCCCATATGAAGCGGGACATTTTCAATCAATTACAGCGATAAATTCCCGTATCGAAAAATACCCGCTCGGTCCGTGTGTCTATAGCAGTGGTTCCCAACCAGTGGTCCGTGGACCACCAGTGGTCCGCAGAAGTCAAAATATGGTCCGCGAATGATTTCAAATTTAGCTGTATCATACATCGCCAGGCGTTAGCTTCTGAGACTCTTCCTGAATGCCTTAATGATACACTGAAAATGGACATAAAAGTTGTAAATGCTATCAAAAGCACTGAATACACGCCTTTTTTTTAAATTATTCACTAAAATGGACTCTGACCATGAAGCACTTCTCTTTCACACAGAAGTTCGATGGCTATCGAAAGGTAATATGTTGGGAAGATTATATGAACTGAGAGCAGAGGTTGAGATTTCAACAATGAAATGAATTTGTTAAAACAGTTCACTAATCCGGCATTCCAAATGAATTTGGCTTATCCTGTGGATTATTTCACATACCTAAATTAAATATTCAACTGCAAGGTTCCGGAAATAAACAATTAGAAAACGTCGCAAATATTCCTTTTTGATGAAAAACTTCGCGCTTTTATTTGCAAACTTCAGTTGTGGTTACGTAAACATGAAGAAAATAATTATTCTGCATTTGCGACGTTGAAAGCACTTGTGGAAGTCAAAAAGTATGACACTATTGAAGCAAATATACAAGAAAACATGAGGATTTATTTATAAATAATGTTGATTAATGAGATAAATTGTTACTTCCCACAATATACCTAACTGAAGATGATCAAAAACTGATTCGTAGCCCTTTTAGTACGGACGCTGGAGAAGTTACTGAAGGAAGCCAGGAAGAATTCATCGAATTCCAAAATGACAGAAACTGCAAGGATGCTTTTGAATTAAATTCACTCGAGTCGTTTTGGTGTAAAAAGGCAATTTCTTATGCTAAACTTCGAGAAATCGCCTTGAGCTATTTTATGTTTTTTTCTACAACTCATTCATGTGAACAAGAATTTTCTGCTTTATTGGTAATTAAGAACAAGGCGAAGAATCATTCGAAAGTAAGTGATGATTTGCGTATAGCTTTGAGTAACAATATTAGTCCTAGGATAGCCGAATTCGTGAAGAAGATGCAAATCACAAAAGTTTATCCTAAAAATATTATTATTTCTTGTTTTGTAATATCCTATTGAGTTTCTAATTAAAGTTACGGTTTGATTATTACAGGTTATCTTTATTATACCTACAATGTACGTATATATGTACCACTATGTAAAGGCTGATTCATGCAACAATGATTATAATTACATTAACATTATACTATCATTACATTTTCACTAAGAAAATGTTGCCGTTCATGCAACACTCATTACATTATGATACTGTTGTTGAAATCTTTATGTTTTTCATTTTAAGGATGTTCATATTAACCAACTAATTCTATTAAAGCACCTTGATCCGTTATATTGCTGAATACTGATGATATAAATACAAAAATAAATATCACATAACCTAAAACCGTCAAATGACACATCACTGCTCATGCGCATTTGCTTTCTTCACTAAGAATACTAATGTAATGAAAATAAAGTTAGAAGTTGCCAACTTCTTAGTGCGGCTAATGTAATTGCAATGCACTAATGTGTTGCATGAACGCTTCCACTAAAAAATGGGTGTTCAACTTTTCTTAATGATAATGTAATGTTAATGTGATCATAATGATCGTTGCATGAACCGGCCTTTAGTCTTTCATAGTGGTCCCTGCTAACAAGAATAATATAAAAGTGATCCCGGACTAAGAAAAGATTGGGAACCCCTGGTCTATAGTAATGATTGTTGAAATGTACATTTGTCATCTTGACAGGCATAAATACTGAATTTTAAACGTCGTTGTTTTAACTCCGAAAATATTCTACCGAATTACACTCGTGCATCAAAATGAACCTGATAATTTTCCATTCAAGCATGTTGTCAGTGAAAAAACTGCATTCGGTTATTTTCATATTTTGCTCTCTCGACAAAATATGAAAATAAACTCATGCAGTTTTTAGACGTTCGAACAGTACTTAGAGAATAAATAATCTGGAGATAAAAGAAATAAATTGTCAAAACTTTAACAAAAAGTACATTGGTCAGAATCGGAGAGATATAAAAACTCGCTTCAAAGAGCATTATAATACACTATAAAAGTATTTCGAAGCGAAAACTCGAGATACTTTGTCCTCCTCACTCAGTGAACATCATTGATTGATGCCATTTCAAACGGACAAACAAGTCCTGAATAGAGTTAACACACACACTACCCCTATACATCAATATTTGCTATGACAACCCGCCAACTCTGTCGTCTAATTCGGTCCTGTTGGTAATGGCGTTAATCCTTTGTTTTCCGTTCGCCAACTTGCATTCAATTCATCAAATTAGAATGACGTGTTTACTGCCAATCATTATTCATTATGAACACTACACGTGAATATTTAACGTGAGAGATTCGGAGCTGTGGACCACGTGGTCACGTTTGTGTTTGAGCTCGAACACGGGTTGTCTAGAGGACCGGAACTATCAAAATTCGCATCAAGGAGAGGAAAGTGATGGTGAATATGGATTTGATGGAAAGCTATGATTTTATATATATATATATATATATATATATATATATATATATATATATATATATATATATATATATATATATATATATATAATATATATATATATATATTCTCTTGAGACTTGTTGGCGAGGCCTAAGTTTCCTTAACCCCCAGCTCTCATCTTGACGAAGTCAAGATTGTGGTTTTGTGGATAGAGGGATGGTATTCATAGCTGTATGAGAATCTGACTTGTTGAAACTGTCGGACCGTATACAAGTCTGGTTTGAAGAGGATTACTTAATGGATTTGGTCGAAGGGATAATAATGGTTTCCAGGAATTGGGAAGCCTTCGTGAGTCGTCTCGTTTGTTGAGGCATTGAGGGCGTTTTTCAATTTCTATTGCTTCGCGAATTATTCTGGAGTGGAGTGTTTTTGCTGTGACAATGGTCTTCGTGTTGTTGAAGTCAATTTTGTGTCCGGTTTCGTGGTGGTGTTTGAAGAGAGTCGAGGTCATGTCCGAATTGCGTACTGCTAGTTCGTGCTCGTAGGACCTGTTTGATACTCGTCGGTTCGTCTATCCTATATATGTTCTAGGGCAGTCGTGGCAAGGAATTTCATATATTTCTTGTGATTCGTTGGATCCACAGATCCACATGAAGGAAGAGCCCTTTAATGTTCAAAGAACATCGCGTGAATCAAGGAACAGGAGATACGAATTCACATCATCTTTGAATTTTTGAAGTTTGTAAGCTCCAGGGAAAACTTTCGCTGGCAAGGAGTTCTGAACTTCAACTGTTCAATCGGAAAATGAACTACCTGACCAAAAAGGGGTTCGACAGGTCTCCAAGCTCAGAACGAAGGGATGAAAATTCTGTACCATCATGTCATTTGTGTTGGTACTGCCAAGGGTGAAACAAAGACGACAATTCAGAAGAGCACCGACCGTGAAAATATCTATAGAAGAGAGAAGTTCTCTGACCCTTCTCGTCCAACAAGACGATTTGTCCTTTTCTGAATAGAAACAAGAAGATCAATGAATGTTTTGGTGCTGAGAACTATATTCCAAGACAGGCCAGGCTGTATGTGTGCATTGTAGATCATCAGATGCTTTCGCACGCAATAGAAATCCAAGCACATGGGAAGCACTTTTAGCGATCGATTTCACATAATTTTCCAATGAGAGATTACTACTGATCGTGATTCCTAGCATCAAGGTACATGGGTTTGTAGGAATAGTTACTCTAAACATCTGAACATTAGATAAAGATAGATCGGCTTTCTACGAGAAGAAACGTGCCTGGGTTTTCCCAGCATTTATTCCACCAAGGATATGTTACCCCATTCTATCATTTTTACCAAGTCATCTTTGATACCATTGACACCAATGCCTCTTTGAATTTTGGTTACTCGTGCTGATATGGGCAACCTGGAAGAGAAACTAGTATGAGAAATACTGTCGTAAGCAAAACTATGGACTGAACAAGATGTTTTCTCCAGCAACTCATTGATATGAAGCAGAACCAAAATTGGCCCTAGAACTGAACCCTGTGGACCACCTGCATTTATTGCGAAAATATCAACTCCATCAACAACCACACAGAGAAGAGGTGAACCATAAGACTGCAGTTTAGAAAGGATACCCCGATGCCAAACTCGATCAAACGCTTTTGAAATGTCGAGTGCAACAACAAACGTTTCTTTGAATTTTTCGATGGAATGTTGCCAAATAATATGTGAAACATACGCCTTCAACTTACTGGTTGATCTTTAATAGCGAAATCCATATTGTCCATTAATTATTCCTGATTTCATGAGATATATGATGAGATAAATTTTTGGAAGAACATAGAAAATTGTTCTTTGGGAAATTAATCTGTGTGCGAGATGTTTTGGTGTCCAACGTTTCGACTTAAATGCTAGAGTAATTATCAAACACTGATAGACATATTACTATCGATACAGCATTCCAACTGATCAACCAACCATTGACTTGAATCATATAGAACAAGAGCATTGCGATGTATCAAGTACTGTATTTCATTCCGTAAGTTCATATATTCTCTTTTAGAACAGAGTTTCTGTTCCTAAAATCAAAAGTTCATCAGTATCTCGTGTTCCTTCACGCATATGGAATAAGTTGCTGTAACAAATGGTAATTATATGTAAATAAGAAAATTCATACCGTCGATACCAAGAAATCTCTCTCGTATTTTTTCAAATTCTCTGTCTCTCTCTCAACGGGCATTCATACACCGCCCAATCATTAGACGTTAATGGTCGGATTATATCTCCATGGGAACTGGAAAATCTGACGCACACTTACCATTGTTTTGATTCTCAACAACCGTTGTTAAGTCCGCTTGCTGGCTCTGTTGTATAACCTAAAGATCCGTTAATTACGAAGAATAACAAATGACCGATGTGAGATTTGGTATAAAGGGACAGCAACCTTAAGAATTGGAGGGATGAATGGTCAACTTGTCTACCGTGTTCCATAGGAAAGTTGACACGCTTGTTGGTGACGTCTATTATAGATGAAATGGGTTGATACTTTGTGAATAAAACGCATATTTTGTCAAAACCGATAAGAATCTTCCTTATTCCAATAATTGGCCATTCAAGTTTTTCGAAAAGGAGAGATTGCTATTTGTTCAATGATATTATTAATGTTGGATGCATCTTGTGAAAAGCAAATATTCTATTCGAAGTAGGATGTGTAAAAATGAAAACTAGATAGAACCATTGTTTATAGTGATATAAACCATATGGAAATAACATTTGAAGGAATGGAAACTACGGTTGGATGACACTATTGATTTCGTTTCATTTTCTGTATAAACTTCAATTGTCAATTCTGTTTCGAAACTTCATCAGCTTTCTTTCAATATTTCAGTCGAATTGTTCATAGAGGTATAGTTAGTCAACCATATAAAAATATCATTTGTAGGAATGGATACGTATCCAAGTCATGACTTTTTTTCATTTTTCTCAAGGGCATCCTAGTCTAATCAATATCTAAATCCACCAAAAATATGATACACAACTGACAAAAAAGTCAATTCTGCTTCTTTATAATAATACAGTGATATATAGGGCCAAATGAAACATTTTTCTCTAAAATCAGATAACATAGGGATTCAAAGCAGTGTCTTTTTTCGAGAGAGAGAAAACCCAAAAAATGTTTTTCATTGCATTCCCAATAAGTGATGAATAAGCATTGTGCCAAAGCTCTATGAATGTTTACATTTCAATAAATGTCAAGTGCATGTTTATATCTTAGTAAATTTGAGAAATTGTGATGATAATATCGAAATTTTGAATGTGGCATTGCAAATTCGATTTCCGAGACTACGATAAATCGATCTGGAAAACCTTTTGAGTACCTATACAACCGAACGAAAAACATCGATCAATTATAATTATAAGTATGTTATGAGATCCAAACCGTCTAGAGTTCAAAATCTGAAACTATTATGAAACAATTGAAAAATTTGAATTTTCCTACTCGTGGAATACTGGAAGAAAATATAAAATTAGTGTTGTTATAGGAAGTTTTCGTTTGCAGATGATGAATAAGAAATATTAATAATATCAATGGGTTTGTTTAATGATCCCATATTTTCTGTTCGAATAGGAGAGAAGCTATTTTAAATGACCTCTTTCTTTTTTTTGTGAATTAATCCAACGTTTTTGAATGATATACACGTATCTACCTATCAACAGGGATTGTTTGTAATTCTCTGATTTTATTCTTTCATAGGAGTTGTAATTTCCATTTTTTGATTAAAAAAAAAAAAGACAAAAAAATATTCATCAGAGTTCATTATTTCTACAAAAATATCCAAGTTCCTAATTATCATCAAAACGATGGCTAAGAGCTAAGAGATAATTTTCTATGAGCGAAACGAGAACTTATTTATTTATATTGTGAGCAGGTATATAAAATTTCAAGTTAGAGAGCAGGAACTTATTTACAATAAGTTTGTGAACAAAAATAATTTTAGTTTTTGCCTTCTGATTTTATATTTCGGTATATGGAATTCGGAACGTAGGCAATCATAAGAGGAATAAGTAGGAGCAGTTTTATATTTTTTATAATGTAAAGAAGAAATCATTTTATTTTGTACTGTTTCCAAGGACTTGATCAGTTTTATTTTACCCGGATCCCATATAATACCAGCAAATTCTAATCGACTGCGGATGAAGGAAAAGTATAAGGACTTATAGCGTCTATGTTATTGAATTGATGGGTTGTTCGTTTGATGAAACTGAGCAATTTCAAGGCGGATCTAGATATAGTTTGTATGTGTTTGTCAAACTTAAGTGTTGCTTCAAATGTGACTCCGAGGTCCTTGATAGAGGAAAGTCGGGATAAGGTTTCCCCTTCAATATTATAATCGAACGACCGTATATTTGATGACTGTTCGTGAGTGACAACTGAACATTTTCTAGAATTAAGGTAAAGCTTGTTGAGCATTGTCCAGGTATATAAGGAATCAATATCTTTTTGTAGTATATAGTAATCTTCATCAGTTATGATTTTTCTGAATATTTTGCAGTCATCGGCGTATAATAGACATTTCGACGAAACAAACTCAGGTACCTGAATCATTTATAAATAGAAGGAAGAGTAGTGTATGGGTTGGAATGAAATACTGTCCTGGTGAAAGAGATTTTTTCTACAAATAGCTCTCTACTTTGTGTAGACATTTACTGAATTTGCTGTCTATTTCATCCACTATTCATAAGCTTGGTATACAAATTGAGCAAGAAAAAGTGATTTATTTATAACCAAGTGCCCGTCTATATATACAGGGGAGAAGCACTTTTTTATTTCACTTCCTAATTAGTAGTTGTACTTTCTATTTTTCGATTCGGAGAAAGCCAAAAAAATTCATCAGTGTCAGATGAAGCTTAAAATATGCCCTGTCACAAACACATCCCGATGCTGAAGTGTTCAACTATTTTATTGATCCACTGAAAAATATGTTATTTCCTTTTATTTCACCTAATTCTCAAACCGCATAAGTCGAATGGAATTTCCAGTATTCCTCGTCAAACCTACTTGATCTCATCTGAACCAACAAATCCAAGGGAATCTTTAATAAATAAACCCCTTGTGTTTTGTCGGTGGAGCAATCTAAACGAAGGTCTTTTATCTCGAGTTGGGGGGAAATTCAAGAGGCATTCCGGAGTACTATAGGGCTTATGAAAGGTGGAATCTTCTCAAAAGTGCCTGGAGTTGAAGGAATGGTAAACAAAAATTGATATTAATTTTAAGATGCCAAATCCGCATCAGTATAGAAGAGGTATGAAATAATTGCCTCTTGAAATATTTACGCCCTCGAAACTTCTGTGCTTCGAAGTTTGAACATTGATGGCGTAACACCAAATTTGCGAGGGGATAACTGCTGCTGGAAAATTCATTCTTTTCATCTCAAAATCAAGAATGTTTTTGTAACATCGAGCAAGTTCACAGGACAAACCAACATTTTGTGGTATTTACCGCTGTTAAGTTTTGCTTCAACATGACGTGCTAATTGATGACGTCATTTATTAGAACCACTTGAATCCGTCGGTTTTAACGACAGTTATTTGTTTGGTTAGACTGGTTTGTTTATTCTTTGTTATATTTTCTGTGTTTGTTGTGTTATCGTTATTTCCAATCCCAAATCCTTTCCTACTTCTTTCTGCCTCAGAAATCAATTGGAAAATAAAATAATGAAGAATAACAAAAAGCTTGCTGTATTCATGGGTGGACTGCTTTTTTGAAGATATTCTACGTCATAGCATTTTTTTAGCCGAATAATTTCGTTTTCAAAACGAAAAAAAAATATGATTCCTAAAATTTTCAAAACAGATCCCTGGCTTATAAATCGTGAATCCCGAGGGGTTGACCACTGAGGAAAAATGTGTACACTAGAATTCCCGTAAACCGGAATTCCCTCGGAATTCCCCAGAATTCCCTCGGAATTCCCCAGAATTCCCTCGAAATTCCCCGGAATTCCTCGGAATACCCCGGAATTCCCCGGAATTCCTCGGAATTCCTACCAAAAAAAATGTCAATTTGAAGAAATATCGATAAAATTTTGAAACTAAATGACGGAAATACTGGGAATTCCGGGGGGAATTCCGAGGAAACCCGACGAAATATGAAAAATACCTATATTTCGGAAATTTCGCACAAAAGTTTTTTTTTTTGAGATTTCTGTGTGGAACATAAACTCTAGACTTTTGAGTAGACTAAGTATGTCATGATTATGACACAATCTGAATAATATCGGATTTTACATATCAAAACTTTTCACATTTTCATTGAGGCTGGTATTTATTATATCGGAAACAAAATAAATCATCTATATAATGCAAGTCACAATCGAAAATTAAAGGGAACAGATCGTCTGATTCCACTCAGGTTTGTTTTATTAGCATCATTTTTCCTGAGATTTTTCCTTATAGAATCAAGTTCTGAATCCGTTAGAATAAATAGGTATCGAAAAAATACAATTTGTCATTGAAAAAAATACGGTATTTTATGGTCTATTGAGTAAGTTCTATTATTTTCAACCGCTAAATGATTACGGGATACTCAATCTGTGGAGAAAATCCTTTTTATACGTTTTTGTCATCACTTATATAGCGAAAATGAACTGTTTCCTAAAAACGTATATTCCATAACCTGTGGTAGAAGTCCATTGTATCTCAAAGTGGAGTGTAGTAGATTTAAGATGCAGAAAAACTCAAAGTCGTCTCCACAATTTAATATCCGAAAGATGTCAGTACGATGATTCAGTACATGTTTCGAACCTACATAGGTTCATCATCAGCTGAATTTACATTAAATTCTACAATAAAGGAAGAGTAATATAATATTAGTTGATAAATGAAGTATAAAATTTACTTACATGGAGAAGAAAAAATAGCAAAATCACATGGTGAAGTTCAGGACATAAAAAATTATTGTAATGACAATTAGGATTGAATTGATATTAGGGGGAATTTAAGACATCCCTAACACCATAAAAAACATTAAAGATTGGGGGGCTTAGAGCCCTTATGCCCAATATGCAATATTTGGAAAATCCACATTAAAAGATACTTAGAAAATCTCTACCGTTCACAGATTGACCGAGTAGGAAATTGGAGGAGAGTCAGCTGACAGAACTGTCAACTGTCGGCACAAGGATCTGGCACACACGGAACGAGAATCAAAGAGCTGTCATTTCGACTCATGTCCCGGGCGGACAGATCCAACACCCCACATACAGGCCTTCTCGTTACAAGTCAAAGTGAAATATTATAGAAGATTAATTTTAACTAGCATACAATATGGTAGGGAGCGCAACAACCATGATTAACACTGACATCTATCATCCATCCTTGGGATGAACAAGAGTTGCCAACCATCAAGCAATCATTATACAGAGTCTATGATAATTATATATGGAAGATCAAGGCAGGGGGGGGGGTTTAGTTGAAACTCCCTTAATTTCAACTAACCCCCCCCCCTGCCTTGATCTTCCATATATAATTATCATAGACTCTGTATAATGATTGCTTGATGGTTGGCAACTCTTGTTCATCCCAAGGATGGATGATAGATGTCAGTGTTAATCATGGTTGTTGCGCTCCCTACCATATTGTATGCTAGTTAAAATTAATCTTCTATAATATTTCACTTTGACTTGTAACGAGAAGGCCTGTATGTGGGGTGTTGGATCTGTCCGCCCGGGACATGAGTCGAAATGACAGCTCTTTGATTCTCGTTCCGTGTGTGCCAGATCCTTGTGCCGCATTTCCATGTCATCTCGACATTGAAAAATTTCGACAGTTGACAGTTCTGTCAGCTGACTCTCCTCCAATTTCCTACTCGGTCAATCTGTGAACGGTAGAGATTTTCTAAGTATCTTTTAATGTGGATTTTCCAAATATTGCATATTGGGCATAAGGGCTCTAAGCCCCCCAATCTTTAATGTTTTTTATGGTGTTAGGGATGTCTTAAATTCCCCCTAATATCAATTCAATCCTAATTGTCATTACAATAATTTTTTATGTCCTGAACTTCACCATGTGATTTTGCTATTTTTTTCTTCTCCATGTAAGTAAATTTTATACTTCATTTATCAACTAATATTATATTACTCTTCCTTTATTGTAGAATTTAATGTAAATTCAGCTGATGATGAACCTATGTAGGTTCGAAACATGTACTGAATCATCGTACTGACATCTTTCGGATATTAAATTGTGGAGACGACTTTGAGTTTTTCTGCATCTTAAATATATATATATATATAAGTATATTCCATAATATCAAAAATTATTGATAATCCTTCAAAATTACCTACTAGGAAAATGAAAAAATATTATTCACCGGTGTGTTCACCCTGTATAAACTCAAATGAGAACAGTTGACACTGAACCTCAATATATCCGATCATCTTTTTATTACAAACCGATAAATTATATAAAACCGTCCAAATAACATGATGGAGCTGCAAAGAAACTTCAGAAATCATACAAAGACTGCAGTCATTGACTATACAGTGTGGTCCAACGAAAACTTAACACCTCTATGTTCCGGCTTTAACATGAAAATGTGGAAAATCGCTCGGACCCGTCAATTTCTAATACAAGGGGAAACAACTTTTCCGCTGTTTTCATCCCCGTAACTTCAACCCCCTAACGGGGGTGAGCACAACCCCTTGATTTTGAATAGGGATGAGGGGTGTTGAGATACCTCATTTTGACGATCTTATCGTGTACTATCTGACCGTAAAATTTCACTTCAAAATATCCATCGATAATGAAATAACAGCGAAAATAGTGAAAGAGGCAATATGGAATTTATCTCGAGAATATTATTCGTATCCGACGCATTTCAAAGGTATTGAGTGGTTAATTTTTTGTCCAAAAAAGTAGACGGACCTTGTTTTTGTACCTTAGTCTATCGTGAATTGTTAAGAACGGTACAAGTGTGTCCAAGCGATTGTAAATTTGTAGTGGAATTAAAATGGTGTATTCCGTAGAAGAAAGGGTGGAAATGATAAAATTATTTTTCCGAAATAACGACTCTGCGCGCACAACAGCGGCTTTATTTAACGAACGACATCCTGGAAAAAATGTATCCGCTGCTTACGTTGTGCAACTGGTTGCCAAATTTGACGCTACTGGGTCAGTTGGAAACAAAAAGAGGGTGCATGAAAGAGACGAAGCGAGGGACGTGGCTGTCTTAGGTCATATAGCAATGGATCCGACCGTTAGTACTAGGAAATTGTCCGAGGTATCTGGTGTTTCATGCACAACAATCATGAGAATCCTGAAACAACATAAATTCCATCCGTATAAGATACGATTGGTTCAGGAACTGAATGAGGATGATCCCGATCGCCGACTCCAGTTCTGTGAAGTGATCAGTGAAATAATTAACGGCAATCAAAACTACATGTTCGATATCTGTTTTTCGGACGAGTGTTCATTTTACCTTAACGGCATTGTAAACCGGCATAACTGTCGGTATTGGTCACATGAAAATCCACGATTATTTCGTGAGGTGTATACACAGCGCCCCCAAAAATTAAATGCTTGGGCGGGTATTTATGGAAATCACATAATCGGCCCTTTTTTTCTACCCGGTAATCTCACAGGCCAAATGTATCTCGATCTATTGGAGAACGCTATTTATCCAGCCCTCGTGCAAGTATTGGAGAATGCAGAAGACCATCAAACGATCATTTTCCAACAAGATGGCGCAGCACCTCACTTTGTTCAACCGGTGCGTCAGTTTTTAGATGACAATTCTCCTCACGCCTGGAAAGGAAGAAGGGGACATATTGAGTGGCCACCCAGATCACCTGATCTGGCTCCACTGGACTTTTTTCTATGGGGTCACCTGATATCCAAGATTTACGCTACCCAGCCTGAGTCACTGGATGATTTGCGAACTCGGATCATTAATGAATGCCGTCAAATTACACCAGACATCTTGAGTAATGTACGTGAACGTTTTCAGCAAAACTTATATTACTGCATGGAAGTGGATGGTGCCCATTTCGAACATTTAATAAAGTAATCACAAAAGTACGTACTCTTCCACTATTTTACCTGTCATGTCGTTATCGATGGATATTTTGGAGCGAAATTTTACGGTCAGATAGTACACGATAAGATCGTCAAAATGAGGTATCTCAACACCCCTCATCCCTATTCAAAATCAAGGGGTTGTGCTCACCCTCGTTAGGGGGTTGAAGTCACGGGGATGAAAACAGCGGAAAAGTTGTTCCCCCTCGAATCAGAAATTGACGGGTTCGAGCGATTTTCCACATTTTCATGTTAACGCCGGAAAATCGAGGTGTTAAGTTTTCGTTGGACCACACTGTATAACTCAGATCGTATAACGCGAGCTATAACCGTCTTATTTCAATTTCGGTAACCGCTGGCAACGATATGACAACCTGTGTTTTGTCTGCCAATTATGATCTAGTCTCTCTTCCACAATCGAGGGTGTCCCTTCTTCTTGTAGAGTGAAATTTCAAGAAACGTCATTTTTGAAATATTGAGGAAAATAATGGCAGTCGCAGAGGTTGACCACAAAAACAAACACACAAACCACGACACAAAGTTTTTTTAGGCTGTTTCACTTGCCCAACTCATATATATTCGAATCACAATGAGGTTCTATTCCATTGAAAGAAGTTATCGGATTATTTGAAAAAAGTACCCCCAACCACACCCCTCTCGAGGCCGCACAAACTATAAAACAAAGTTTTTTGGGTTGTTTCACATGCCTTATTTATATATTCGAATCAGAATGGGGTACTATTTCACTGAAAGAAGTTATTGTCTCATTTGCAAAAACTTCCCCAACACACCCCTCCAGGGACACATCAGATTATGTCTATCAGATCGTGAAGATTGTTGTCATCAGGCTTATTTTTCGCTAACAAAATGTATACCAAATTGGAAATTCGCCACAAACTCTTTCAAAACAAAGCTCCTAACTTTCTTCGTCCAGTGGAAGTGGATTACTTCACAACGGTGTTTTGTTTTTGAATTATGATTTTATATAAATATTGAAATTTTACTGTATGCTTTTTTACCATCGCGCGAATAAATTGAAGTTACCTACTAATAATCCCTATAGTTTCTTTATAAATTTTTCGGAATTCCCCAGGAATTTCCTCGGAATTCCCCAGGAATTTCCTCGGAATTCCCCGGAATACCCCGGAATTCCTCGGAATTCCCCGGAATTCCCCGGAATTCCCTCGGAATTCCCCGGAATGCCTATCAATTGTACACCGGAATTCCCATGTGGTCAACCCCTCGGTGAATCCTATATCATTATTTAACAGCTTGATTTATAATTGGGGAAAATATTTTGGCACCTCTCATTTGAAAGCAGATTTTCAGTGTGAATGTCCAAGACCTCTATTATTTGGTAATAATAACCATCGTACTCAGACTTGAAAAACAGTATTTGTATTTGACAAAATGGTTAAGGCTTTCGCGGCCGAGGTTATTAGTATAACCACTTCTCTTCGGGCTTGAAGGCCGTCGTTCTTTGGAATTTCTTCCTGACGTTTTGCTAGCGCGAGTGGCCAGCTTCTTCAGAGGCTTACTCATATCTCCGATGACTCATCGGAGATTAGAGCTACTGCTGCAAGAATAGCTCATTTTGCACTAATAGAATCACACATCAGATATGGTACTGCATTTCGGGAATCTAGCTCTCAGGGGTTATTTTCTATGACTTTTTGAGTCGGTTACAGACTTCCATGTAAACTGGCCTGCTCATAAAAACTTCATTCATTCAAAAATCTCATAATGATCACAATACTTAACTTACCGGCCAAACTACCAATATCAAAATAGATACAGTGTCAAAATTCACCTCTTTATAATGCTAGTAAAATTTTCAACAATCTTCCGAGGAATATAAAGACAATAAAAAATAAAAACCTGCTACTGTCGAGTAAAATATACCTGGAAAACTGTTCCTATTATTGATGGGTATGGAAAATAAAATTACACAGAAACTGGGGAAAATGTATCATATAAAAGAGACATGCTACTAAAAAAGCGACAATATTTTCAAGTTATCGACAGCATAAATATTTGAACGTGAGCAATTTCAAACATCATCGAAGCAAAAACTCTATTACGTGCAGCACAGCGATATTCATTTCTATTACATAATATCAGGAATAATATTCCAAATAGCTTCAGTCGTTAGGTCGGAATTATTGATTTCGTCTAGACATTAGCGATAAAAAAATCATTTACATAGTAAAAATAACCGAGGGCGCACAATCGATAAGTAATTTACTGCTGATCGCGCTTTTGTTACCATTCACCAGAGATACATTTTCATCAGAGGTAGCTACGTTCATAAATGTATACAAACTCGCATGCCTCAATGATATTCATTTGTGATAATGGTACTCTTACAATAATCACCTGAAGATGATTTCAGAATCGAAACGTAGTGTTTCTTTCGTATTCATTTTAATTCAGATTTTTTTATGAAATCTCCATTTCAATTTTCTTATTGAGCCTTATTTCTTGTAAGTTCTTTGACAAACTCAAATGATGTCGAACTGTCAAACTTTTAACAAAAATAAGCGGAAGTTAATCGAAAAGAAATATGGTCAAATTATAAGGACAAACAACTAAACCGAATAAGACACTCGAATCCGTAACAAAAGTGAAATGAATTCTGCTCCAAGATTGCAATTATGTGAATCCAATGATCAGATATATAAATATATTGATTTTATAATTTTTTTTTTAATAATTAACATTTCTGATCACCTGAATTTCCTTAATTTTATTTCTCGACCCAAATTATTTCCAATATTCTTCTTTACAGTTTACCAAGTGAAAGTTTGTGTGAAAACTCACTGCAAAAGTAATCTACACTATTTTTCCTATTTATAAAACATTACATAAATATCAGATCCTGTATATTGAGTTGCCTGACTAATCCTACGTTTAATTTCTGACAGACTGGGGCCTGTTTTATAAAAGTACAAGTCTTGTATATACAACAGAAACACAAAGGAACACGATGCTAAATCATTGTTTTTCTCTCGTTTTTTTACCTGTACCTACATTGTGTTTCTCTAATAGCTACAAGACTTCAACTTGATTTGAAACAGGCCCCTGGTTCTCTGGTTGCATATATCAGATACAAGTAGTTCGTATCAAAACCAACTACTGAAATAACTATTGAACAGTTCTAAGCTTTTGTTGCAAAATAGCTAAATTTTGTTTCGATAAAATGAAAATACAAGAAATATCATGATTAGATTAATGCTGTTCAGTTGATAGTGTCAGGAAAAACCTCTCTCGGCAAGGAGTTCTAAAGTTCAGCTGTTCTATTGAAGAAAAATCCCTGAGCAAGAGGGGTTCGACAGGTCTCCAAGTTCACATCAAAGGGGTGGGAATTCTGTACTTGTCGAATCATCCGTGTAAATATTGCCAAGGGTGGAACGATTGATAACGATTCAGAAGAGCACCGACCGTGAAAATATCTATAGAAGAGAGACAAGCCTCCGACAATTCTACGATGCTGCAATGAAGTGAGCGAGTCTGTGAGCGAAGAATTACCAACAAGACGGATTGCCTTTTTATTCAAATGTTATCACTAAGAAAGAGCAATTCATAATTACATTTGTTAATCTAACAGGATTCACGGTTTTGACGGCTTATTGACAAGTCATACGGTAACTTTCCACACGAGTGAAAATAAAGGTCACTTTGCATTTTAGACATAGTAATAGGTAAGTTAATATACGAAAAAGTCACGTAAACTGTTTCCAGTTTGTGTGTGACTGTGAGAATTACAATCAGGGATATAAAAATCACGTAATAAAAATATAATAATAAAATACGACATTCATATTCAACACTAGATAGCACTACTTATATACACTTATATTGGTTACATCACATATATATATATATATACATATAAGGGGACAGTTTGTTTTCAAATATAAACACATATATAGTATACTAATAATAGAGGACACATTTGAGGAGACAGATGACTATATGTATAAACACAGAATTATTTGGAATATACCATTTTATGTATTTGTGTACGAGGCAAACTAGTGATGTAGTCATTCAATCGTTTTTTAAATTCATTTTGATTTTTTGAACTCTTCAGTTGATTGGGTAGAGAATTAAATAATTTGGGACTGAGGTAGCTATAGCTTTTTTGTCCTACAACTTTATTCATAAACGGCATCTTCAAATTATTTTGTTTTGTTCTAGTGTTGTATTCGTGTTCTATTCTCGAGTGTTTGTGTTTTGATTTGAAAAATTTTTTATTAGTATGTAAAAAGAAGAGTTGCACAGGATCAAATATATGTGTTTCGAGATAAAGGGCATCTGTTGGGTGGGTCCATTTCTTTTTGAAAATTATTTTGAGGATTCTTTTTTGTGTTACTATCAGCTTATTCATAGCGGTCTTCCCAGCTGATCCCCATGTCAGTATACCGTAAGTTATATGTGTTTGGACGAGAGCGAAATATAACGTTTTAACTGTTTTGTTGTCTAACATATCTCTCAAGATTTTGAAACGATGCATTAGAAATTGGAGGTTTTTTTATTACATAAGTTATGTATTAGTGTGATATGTATTAATTTCCTATGTGATCGTAGGAAAAAAGCATTTTACGTCCTCAGAATACAAACAACTATTTCTGAGTGAAAGATTGTCAATCTTTAAACGTGAAAGTAGATTAGAACAAGCACATTTTCAATGAATTTAAATAAAAAGTATTGAATTTTCAAGTGCCAATCAGTTTCGATTTTAAATCAGAGGTTATTCAAATTTAAATTGTTGCTTATTTCCATTTTGTGCTACGACTCTGCTGAGTGAGGAAATACTTTGCTAAATTCCAGTGTACATCATGTAGAAAATTACTCTCTCCTCATTACTTGCGAATGTGCCTGTTTGAATATAATGAAAAAGAAAAAGTTCCCCGTCAAACAGAGAGCTTCATTAATAAATACAAGGCTCGTTCAATAAAGGAAAAATTTAATAAACTCTGCTACAGCTATTCCAGAATCACTTAGCGAAAATAACTCGATTATTTCATATTTGGAGACAGGCGAGTTTTTAATATTCTCATGAACGTCATGCAGCTTCAGTTTAGGCTTCAATGAAAACTCGTTAATGAAAATTGAAATCGGTATATGGACTCAGTTGAGGAGTCTGTGAGGAAAATTAACTTATTTACTGTAACGCCCCAATAGGTAATTATTGTTATCATCTGTCACAGTTGAAATGTTATCAAGAAAGTTGATGGAAATAACTCATTTTTCACAGAGATATTGAATATTGATTAGCTTCGGGAGGCCTCGTAGCCTCAATGGTATACTTCATACTCGCCTATAGACCGCGGGCATATCTGACAGACGACACAGTATAAATGATTTGTAAATGCAGCCTGCTGGACAAACAAACGGATCTACAAATGCTTATTGTGCATTTGTGTCATATTTAAAAATATTTTTTTCGATAATAACTCAATTTTGAGCGATTGTGATGTTTCAATCCATCGATTTCCTTCTATTTTCGACAATAGAAAGAATATTAATCCTCTTGCTGTTAAGAGACGTGAATTGTGGATTCAAACAACTAGAAGAGCAGATTTAAGTACTGGTAAGTTGAAATGGGCAACGGTATATTCATGCATTTTGTATCTCAGGATTGCAATTATAATATCATTTAATTACCATTGTTGTTTATGGAAATACGATTCGTTTGTCCAGCAGGCTGATGCATGTGACGTCACATGCCCGCGGTCTATATATGCAACGAAGCGCAGTCATTATAAACAAAGCATGAGATTCACTTCTTAAGTGGAAATAAGTTCTTCAAAACAGCATCTACGCCATAACTCGTTGGATCCGATAGTATAAGTAACCAAGCCGAAGCAGGAATCGATACCGAAACGTTTTCAGGGTGCTCCACAAGGCATTGAGCCCTAACATATGTGAAAGTTGGAAATAGTATACTAAATATACCAGAAACCATGAGGAGAACGGTGCTGTATTCCAACAGATCCTATAGAAATGTTGAACTTTTCAAAAATTGCTTGTGAAGCAAATGAACTTCAGCAGGATTCGGATTTGACTTGGGCAGAGGTATGTCCGGAGATTGGTGAAAGTAATGAGTATGATAGTTGCTTGCGGACTATTTGCTCCTTATGAGTTTTTTTCTTTGGACGGAAGTTAATTGCAACGTTATCTTTGAACTTCTATCTCTAGTGATATAAGATGAAGAGCATATAATTATACGATCGGATAAACTTACCTGTGGAGTTCAATCATAATTATATGAAGCGTCTCGTCCGAATATATCACAGTATAACATCAGAACACCTAGAGTACGGTGATTATAACTCCAAAATGAAAGGTATAACCACAGATGCCATTGAAATCTGTGGTATAACTTCCTTGGTTCAGGATGCTTCGAACAGATAACAAATGGACGACGCACGCAGGATTGCCATGCCCCCGGATGGTGGCTGGACCTTTGGTAAAGCGACGGAAATAGGATTTCTTTTGTTTTGTGCTTTCAACTGTGGTCATCCAGTACAGAACAGCCTCTCCTAAAGCTCGATCATCCACCAGAAATCAAGGAATCCAGATTCCGACACTTTTATCCCAAACTTTAACAGTTCTAAGTACACGCACTATGGTTTCTAGGCATCTTATTCGAATCGAAGTATCAAACTTGTCTGTGAGGGGTGAGCTCTCAATAAGGTGGCCTGTCTACCAATGATTCTATTGGTGAACGAAATTTCCCACCAGATTTCAGCCAATGAGACCGTCTGTATCAAAATTCTCCAGTGTCGCTTGATTGGAATGAGAAATCTCACCTGCATCATCACCAACCGTCAAAAAATGTTTCTATTTCTCAGATCCGGAGGAACTGACTAAACAAAAGCATATCTGTCATCGCAGCAGGGTTTTTATGCATCTTGAATTCAGATTTGTATTGGGCAAGGTTAAAATCACTGTCCACAATGTTCCTAGTCCGTTTGTGGTCGGCGCTATACGTTGTATATTATTGACAATAAACTCTCTCTACTTTCACTTTATTAAATTCTCCCAATATTATTGTTTCAAAATACTTCATGCACGTTTCAACAACCAAATGAATTAGCAACTTCAAAAGGACCTGAGTTGCATGAATTAAAGTGTTGCAGTTTTCAGAGAATGTCATTTCAGAATAAAAAATCTGGGGATGTTCACCAAATATAAAAAATAACTGAGGTATCTTACTAATTGAATTTGTAACACAATGCGAGCTTATTTTCCGTTGTTAAATCAGTGATCAATTGTTTGTCAGAACTTCCGGTTATTTTCAGGCGTGGTCTGACCTCACTGCCGGGCGTTCATAAACAATTTTTGGATAAGAATCCGTGCTATAACTCAATATTTTGCGAAGATAATACCTCCATATATTTTCTCGCTTTATCCGGAACGTACACAAAATGGCGAAACGGGACCGAAAATAAAAGAGCCCAATACCGTACCCTTCCAGATAAAACTTAACTGCCGTTTGGTGGAATTGTTTAGAATCTTTCTCTGTTCCATTAAAACCTACAAGTTTCTTTTGTTACTCGGACTTTCACAGACAAAGCTTTCGCTAACGACGTTCGAAATTTTAAGTCTCTAGTGATTCCGGAAAGTTGGTAAGACAGTGGCTTACGCCTGCCAGTGGCAGAACCAGAAGTAGATTAAAAAAAATGCGGTTTGAATAATGACTTTTTAGGATCTCCTCATTGAGAATATAATGTAAATCACCTGACAAATTCTTCCTGGAGTAAAATTCATGGTATTTATGGTATTCTTCAATCGGCTTCCAAAAATAAGAATGACTAGCTGGATGATTGGTATCGTTCCCCTATTCTTACTACTACTCAGCTATTTCCTGACTTCCGAATGAACTACTATTTGTGATCAAACTCAAATTGATAGGAAACACGGAATATTTTCATATCTTCCGTTTCAGATGAGTTGATGATACTTTTCTCAACGAGTTGTTTTAACTCGCCAATATTGGTCAATGTATTTTTTGCACTCCTCATAATAAACTGGGAGGGCTGTAACAAAAAGTTCATAGAGTTGGCAAGCTATGAGAACTCGTTACAAAGAGCATACAATACGAAAGATTGGATACATTTAATTGTTGACTAGCTTTCTCCTAATTTGAAGGTGATCAGCAATGTACGTGAACTGAAAAAACTTGTAGACGAGGGTACTAGGTTGGCTTCTTCAGGGGAATATATGAAATAATTTCCCTGAAGATGACAAGTCAGTCGACGAATTGAGTTTTTGTATGTTCAAGAAGAGACTGGAGTCACTTATACTCAACAATCCAAGAAGAAAAATTTGCTGCCCTTGTGGGGATAAAAAATTAGTTCGGTCTTCATATTCAATTGAACAATATGTGTGGCAATATTTTACAAATGTGAAATTTATATTATATTCGTTTGTTGCAACAAGTGCTCCTTATTGACTTACTCTTAGCCCTTACAGAGTCTGTTGCAACATTTCATCAATGTGAACATTTATTCTTTATATTTTATATATTGTGAATTCACCAATGAATTATTTTGATGAATATTGTTATTATTATGTACTGTTTGAACGTCATCATTCCGGAAACCAATACTTTATGTTCAATACTGACACATACTGAACTGAGTAACATAACAGAGAACACAAAGATTTGTATTCATCAATTTTTTTTGTAAGTGCGACACAATATACCGGTGAAACATCGAATCATCTGGAAGTAAGATTCAAAAATTTCTACAATATGGAAAAGTTTTTTATTATCGTTTCGTCAGAAAATTTTATTTCCATAAAAATTGGTGTATTGCAGAATACTTGCAAATGAAATGCCATATCAAATTTCCGAACAATGTACAGGGTAGAACGAAAAATTGGAATGGTTATCAGGTGTTTAGAATTGAAATCAATACTCAAATTTGAAATCACACCCAGGGTACTTTACCTACTCTTGATCAAAATTCTATCTCCCATGTACAGTGTTCGGAAATTTGAAATTTTGATAACTCATACACAAGTATTCTGCAACACAACAACTAGGGCTACAAAGTTGTAAGAAAACGTCATCTCGACATTCTCGAGCGTGGCTAATTTTAATTTCATTTTGAAGGGAATAATTCAAGAATTGCAAGAAATATATAATCTGACGATTTCCACAAGCCAAAACAATGAAAATTCATCGATAAAGTTTAATGCTTGCAGCTACGTGATGCCTATATTCCCCTCTTCAAGTTTCTATTCCTCTCTCACTTTTCTCTATCTATTGCTTTCTCACTCCTTCTCCATTCTGGTTTCTGTTGCCATGATGCCCTGACAGTTGATCACACAGACTGGTTGGTGGCATAATATTATTTACAACGAATATTCAACGTTTTGAAATTTTGAAAATTTAATTGCTTATAATTATTTATTTGTGAATACAAGTATTCTACTGGAAAAAAACATACACTTTTTTTATTTGCATGATTTTACCTGAGATTTTCAATTAAGTTCAATGATGAAAAAATTTAAAAGAATTTCAAGTTGACAGAATAGGCGAATCCCTCCAGATAATCGTCTAGGGCGTGAAGATATATATCTTAATCTGACGCGCTTGTGTATTTCAAAATGACTATTTTTTTTTCACATTCTAATAACGGCCGCGAGTCTGCTTCACATCCAAACCGTCAATTTATTATATAAGAGCTTTTTTAGGTTCGCTTAACATCCCCTCAGAAAATCTGACGCGCTCAAGCAAATTTTTTTTTAAATTTTCAACCCTCACGTACGACCACCCCCACCATGGAAACAATCAGATCAACATACGTACATTTTCAAAAATATGTAGATGATATCAATATCTGACGCGCTCGAGTATGTCCATGCAACCGTTTTTTTGTACATTTTTGAAAGTATATAGCCGCTCCCCCCACCGATGAATAGGTACACATTATATATATTTTTTTCTTTTTATCATCTAAGCTTCGCAACCCAATAGGTCTCTATGACGCTCGAGTAAATCCCGATTTAGCATCGTGGGCGCTCCTACAATATTAATTCTTGCATTTTTGTGATAGTCAAATTCTCTTTATAAGGGAAGTTGATAAGAAATTTGTCCTTCTACACTTGTATAGCTTTCAATATCAATTCTTCTTGGTATGTTAACGACTCAAAAATTGACGATGGAAAAAGATTTCCCAATATCATTGTTGCTGAAAGCGAGGGCAAACCTCTGTTCATTGAAATTAAATCTCTTCGTCAAAAATAATAATCTGATCCACAACCTCATCAAACTTCCTCTCGTATTCCCAACTTCAATCTGCCATGTTAACTATAAATTTTCAATTAATGTCGATTCACAGTGAAATTGCAACCCATGTTGAATCCTGTTTGGTGGTTAATATCACTGGAATTGTTATGACCGCGTAAAATATAATCGTAAAATGACTGGTAATGCATTACATGCATACTACGGATTATTTCATCTACCATAAATGCATACCACCACTTCCTCGAAAGGCTTAGGATATTGTTATTGTACGGGGGTGGGCTAAAAATTATTCGAATGTTGGTACGAGTGCATAAAAATTACCGATAATTTTGCAAGAAAGCGTGATATCTAAAAATTGCAAGTTTGTTTTCATATTTTGGCGAAGGTGCCCGAGTCCGAAGGACGAGGGCTCTTTTACAAAATATGAAAATAACCGAATGCAATTTGTATAAGATATCAGGCTTGAATGCAAAATCCTCTGGTCATTTTTATGCCCGAATGTAATTAATTGAAATATTTCACGAATAAAGAAATTCACAAGGAAATGTTATTTTTTGTTCATTTATAATTTCCTCTATAGATTGAATGGAGCACTCACCAAAACGCGAAATGTTTTCCTATTTTTGAAGTCTATCTGACATTTATTTGTGTTGTTAACTGACGTCTAGCGATACTGTTTCAAATGTGTTGTTATGGTGACTTGATACAATGCAATTACCGCTGTAAGTTTTCGATACAATGCAATTACCGCTGTAAGTTTTCGATAATTGCATTGCCCTTATGGGACATTTTATATATGAAGGAAATACTCGGAAATAAGTTGTATGTCTTCATTGTGGACTGTGTTCGGATTTTCAATTTCTGTGAATGTTTTTTATGAATTCTTCCGGATATCCATTTCTTATCAGTAATGATTTTATGAAGTTAATCTCATCATTGATTTTTTCTTGTGAGTTACATTCAATTTCTGTTCTATCATAAAGGCATTCTACTATACCTTTCTTGACTCTTGTGTGGTGTTTTGAGGTGTAGTGTATTTTCATATATATTAGTTCGTATCATTTTTTTCATAGGCAAAATTTGAGTTATACGAGAAGTTGCTGTCTAATTGGCCTCGTTTTATCCAGAAAGAACTGTTTTTCAATAGACGCAGAAACTTTTCGGGGTAGTATGAGAATCTGCCCTTCTACACTTGTATAGATACAAAGCCAGAAAACTTCGGAATGAAAATCACTCCTATTCTAAAAAATCATCGATTTCAAACTATTTTCTAAGTACCAGTACTTTATGTAATGAATGATCAGTCCCTTATGTTTAATGGATAGGGGCTTTCATAAAAAATGCACACAGCAAATGTATCGATACAAATCCTTGTCTATATATTTTTTCAATTTCTTGGGTATCGTATCAGTAATGTGGTGTTTCATAATGAATCGGTCTTCAGTATGAGGGTTTGTTTATAATATAAGTGGAAGGTATTGATGATATAAAATTGTGGAAGTAACAACTTGAACATTTTATTTAAGGACGCAGGCAATGAAGGATAATGGGAGTTAGACACCCCACCTGGATTGACATTTTTTATAATGGGTCAGAGATAGTATATATAATCGAAAACATTACTGCAGCATTCATTCATCATCAATGATATTTGAATTGTGTCCGAATTGGAAACAGATGTTTCATTGAAAAAGAATTTCTGCCAAGAGATCATTCATAGTCGACTGAATAGCGATGTTCAAAACTTACGCTGAATTTCATGCAGAGATAGTTTACACCTCACTTGAGCTTTATCTGATGAACATTTGGCAACATTACATGAATAAGCAAGTTCAGTTTGAAATAGTGTTATTCATTGAAATTTAATGATAATCAAGAAATAATTTCAATTAAGAAACCGATTTAGTATCTCTTGGTTGTTTCGTCCAAAGGAAAGGGTGAAATTTCCTTTTTCATCTTCTACTATTTGCAGAAAAAGGTATATTTCTTTCAATTCCAGTCAAAACAATAGATGAATCATCGGAAGAATATCCTGAGCTCAGGACACTACGGCAACATTTAGTATAGCATTTCAACCGATTTTATCGCAATACCCCGGAAAATATCAGATGTGTTTATTGCATCGAATTCCACGAACCAAACTCACGTCTAACCGAGCAGGTCGAAAAAATCCATAACTCAAAAGACCAAAAACGCAGAGCAAATAGAGCATGTAGTATTTTCCGCTCCAAAGACGAAATATTAATGCGACCTCAGTAAACGGAAAGACACATTTTCTGCGACAACATTCGAAAGTTGGACAGGAATAATATAAAGGAATGACACAGCCGCTTTCCATCTCCAACAAGTATCTCCCAGCCATTGGCGTAGAGGAAACACAAAAATATTTGGTTACAATTTCACTTGGGAAAGATTTCTCTTTATTGTTGACTTGTTATCTACAGAGACATTTTTTTATGATTTCTCGTTCTATCACCTTTCAAAGACAGTGAAATTCATTGCTTATCACATACAGATTATGATATGTTATGGGATCTGCTGAAGCCGTTAATGTCCAATTATATTTTTACTGAAATTGAAATCACTTGGATGTAGTTTTAGATTCATATTCTCCTGGTATCCCAAACTTAAAGAGGGTTTATCAATCACGAGATAGAAGTTAACAGGAAGCTAAAGTAGTTAACCGAGACATTCGATTGGCTGCTAATGACTCAACCGACAGCTTAGTTTTCCAACTGGGCCTAGTCTCTTCCAAACACCCCAGTTTGCTGAGAAGGTTCAAAATATATGAATAATCTGGAATGTGATGATTGCGATCCCGACTCTGTCAAGTGGATACAGTCTGTTCTGGGTCCAATAATTTTGCTCCTCAAGAGCATAATAATATCTTTCACGATATGAAAGATACTGGAACATCAGGTGAGAGGGTTACAGCATAGTGTCGGCGAAATGTAATTGGACTCATAGTCTTGAAAAGAAAACCCTTCGAGTTGATTTGAGTTGGTGGAAATTGGGTTGAAAGAGGTGATGTTACAATATGCACATCGCAGACCACCAAGTATTTGGGAACATATACTCTAGAACGACTGAGTTCAATATCAACCAGCACAGCAGTTTTCATGCTTTGTTACAACCCAAACATATCTTAGGTGTCAATTAGGTCATTTCTTACATTCCATGTATTTTAAGTGTGTAGCACAAACATTTTAATGTTTTTTGGCGATCTATATCATTTTATGTAATGAACTTAGGAGTAGATATTCATTTTATAAGTTTTATCATTATAACGATTTTCATCAGAATATATTCCATCCCTAACTTCTCATTCCGGATTATATGCACGTCTCTGGAGGAAACCTTTCGTACACGAACACGGTATGAGTCGAAACTTCCTGACCTTTTTCCCATTCGTAAAAGATACTTTCCAACAATGATGGGGATACGAAATAGATCCCAAATGAACTTTAGTTGTCATTGCTTGTGTTTTGAGTTTCAGGAATTCTGCGTTGTATCAACGAGTACCAGGGTGTTGGGAATCATGATTATTGATGATGAAGAGGATTTCCAATCACAGGGTTTATGATGAGGTTTCATTACCAAACTTTCCTCTATTATAGATGGTAGTGAAACTGACTCATATTTCATATTCGATGTCTCGATTGTAACAACATTATTTTCATTGATCAATCAATTCTTATTTTCATTATTGAACAAAAAATCCGTTTCAACCTTTCGTTTGGGATTTGATTTTCTCACTTGATTTGTATTTTTCCTTTCATTCTTAAAAACAGGTTTCAATAGAGTTAATAGTAGGCAATGGAAGTCAAACTATTACCATTCACAATGAGGTATGTTTCATTCGAGGTTTCATTCATAACGAACTTCTTTTTAATCACACCAGAACACTTACAATGTCCTTTCTTGATTCTTCCAGATTGTGGTGATTTACCAACACAGAGAACTACAAAAAAAATCAGATATACTATAAAGAGAGTTTGATTGGTTTCTGTTGGAAATACACTTGTAGAAGGAATAGCAATATGGTAGATGATCAACTTTCAATGGAAGGGCAATCAGAGTCATTGTAGGAATAACTCGAGTAAAGAGTTGCAAACCCTGGTTCAGTATATCAGTATATCAATCTACTATATAAGAGGGAAATAATCACAGTTCCAAGAAGTCGGATATAACCATAACTGTGGTACCCGAAACAGGCAAAATCTTCTTATTCCTAAACACAGATTGACCAGCACAAATCGTAACCAACTAGGCATAAAATTGTTCAACCAACATCCATTACTTTCGAGAGATGCTGATCTGGAAACAATTGAAAATTTAATTTCTCCAAGACGCCCACTACGACATTGATAATATTACCTTATTTGAGTCTTCATTTTCAAAATTGTTTGTCTCTATCTATCTTGTGAATAAGAGTTATGTGTAAGTTAAAATGAATAATTAAATTGTGTATATTTTATTAATCATCTATGGATGTTTATTCATTTTATTTTATATATACTTTTATATGTATGAGTTCTTATATCTCATCTTGTACTTACATACAACTTTATTTATACGTGTGACTTATCCAGATACAAGTGTACTTGTGACCAATAAAGATTATGTATTATTATTATTAATTCTTGAACCCCTCCGCCAATAAGCATGAGTAGTTTCGGCTAGTTTTTGATACTGCTGATGAGTGTCCCCACTTTACTCCACTAGTGAAAATCCAGCAGAGCCTCATTTCATCAACTGATAACATCCACTATCTGACCACTCACCATGAAGCATTAGACTTCAATTAATGATGGTCACCTTTCAACAAGGTGAATAAATCATGGCATATATCATGAAAGAATAGATAACGTAGCAGCTGGGAACCTCATTCAACCCAATGTACAGTGTTCTAGCTCACTGACAGGCTACTTTATTACGCACACGTGTCACTTTACCGCTCAACCGGTTTTTAGTACATCAACATTGGAGTCGAGTTGAAAGAACTCATTAGCGACATTACAACCATCAATTGTTTGGTAATAGTCCGTGTAGTAGATTCCACCATCATAAATATAACAACTAGTCGCCGCAGAGATATTGCCATACTTATCTATTATTTACGCACATGGGGGCTTCCTTGCTACTCGCATTTTGTCATTAAAATTATCGTTTTCGTCGATTTTCTTTAACGAGTAGATAGTTGAAAATTCGTCCAAATCAACAGTATTCATACGGGTAATGGTAATCTATCAGCACTCTAATTGACAGCATTTGGAACTCGAGTAATATGGTGGTTTCGAAAAGATATGAAAATTTTCATACAGTGATTAGCATGTTATTTCTACTAATTGCAATATTAATTTTTCAAGCGTTTCATGAATCGAAGGATAAACTTTGATTTACTTGATTTTCAGTTATAATCCTGGGCTCTATGATGTGATCACAAATATTCATCGATATATACATATAGATCATGTGTGTTCTCAATTGAATAAGGCCTTTTATATGATATTGCAGATGAAATCTGTTCTCAATAGGAAGGGACTCCTCAACATGTATTACGCATTCGCCTATAGTCATTTAGCCTATAACACGGCATCTTGGGGAGCAGCATGTGACTGGACCAGAGTTTTTTGTGCTCAAAAGCGTATAATACGGTTAATCTTCAACTTAGATTATGGGCAAAGTTGCAAAAATTGTTTCACCTTGAATAAAATTTTGACTTTTCCATGTATTTATATTTTGGAATGTGTCACTTCAGTCAAAAGTGTTCAGGAGGAATTTGAGCAAACAATTAGTAAAAGAAATAATAAACTGATAGTACCAACCCATCATTCGTCATTATATTAAAAATCACCGCACTATGCGGCAATTACTCTTTTCAATTCACTTCCGAAACCATTACAAATGTTGAGAACTTACGAGGCTTTTAAAAATGGAGTAAAGCGGTACTTGGTGGCAGAAGGATTTTATAGTGTGAAAGATTTCATGAAAACATGATTTGCTCGAGTATACATATCGCATTCTATTTCTTTGTGACGTAAATTCTTTCAAAAATATTTTAAATTGTTTGTCATGTTTTCCTTATAGGCTTTAATTCATGTTTTTACAAACTGACTCACTTTTGTTTTATTTGTTTATATTGAGTCAATGTAATATTTCTTGTATGACGTACCCACGTACCTTGTATGTTAAAGGGTGAAAATAAATGACTATGACTATGACTATGATGTACAAATGAAAGCCGAATTGAAGCATTTGAAAAAACAAAAAACAATGCCTCAATAATTTTTCTACGACGAATACGAACTCAGATACAGCAGATTAATGCTTAGTTTTTTCCGTGAAATGTATAAATTAGAAGATTTAAAGCGAAATAACGAGAAAAATTTGCATTTTTCGAAGAAAGCTCATAGAATCTTTTTGGAATTGTTCAATTAGAGCTCCCAAACAAAGAAAAATGTCTCACAAGCATGAAAATTGACCGACTTATGATCAAAATAATATCGGTACCCGCTTTTTTCTATGAAAAAAATCTGTGAAAACAACCCCCAAAGTACCCCCTAACTAAAATTGATCGCCACTCATTTGTGATTCTCTTTATATATATATACTATTAATACACCCACGAAGTTGGACCAATTTCAAATGTCTAATTTTAGAAAAATTGGAGTTTGAAGAGAAAACGAATATCTCCCAAAATACCGAAGATACGAAAAAACGATATTTCACTAAATTGTAGCTTTCTTAATGATAAAAATTTCCCTGCATGCAGATTTTTTGTACAGTTGATGCTCGGCGAGATATAGCCGTTTAAACTCTTCCCATTTAAAAATTAAGGGATCTTAAGTAATTTAATTCACAGAGTCTTATAGCTCTTGAGAAGTCCTACAAAATCATTTCCGACAAAAATTTTCTATCACCTGAAATGGAGGAGCTATGCTTGAAAAACCGATAATAACCGGTTATTTGTTCAACTATTTCCATTCATATGGGAAGACAGAGAAGAGGAAACATCTGCTCGCGTGTGTGAGTGTATATTTCGTTGATTTCTCACTAGTGTATTCTGAATTTCGAAGACATATTATAAAAATTTCAATATTTTCAAGGGTAGTTTTTGACAAAGGTAGCTTGAAAGATTATGAAATTGTATTCTGAAGCATGAAACAATCATTATCTATTTTTACCCATATTTAGGTTTTTAATGTTATTTTATAATTTTTGACGATAAGGGGTAGTTTTCATCCCTAAAAAACAAAAAGCGTACAACGGCACAATATAGAAAATGTACTAGATGGTGAAATAAGCCTAAAACTGATTTTTTTTAAAAATCGGTGCTGGACGAAAAAATTGAGAGGTTTTCCCATTTTTTCAGCTCCATTTTCTAGATCTAGTTTTATCAAACCATCTTTCGAACAATCTGTTCTAGTTTTATGATTATGTCGTTATTATGTGACGATGTTGTACTACATACTTATTAATACATACTCATTTATTTTACACGCTTTTGTATATTTATCATGACTTTATCAATGAGATGGAAATCTTCTTATAATAAAGTATATTTTGATTTGAGTCGTAATTCCCAATAGATTTGTCGAAGATGACATTGAATTGAGACTTTGTGCGTTGTGTGACAACGCGATTTCACCACGACAAATGAGTTTCGAAGAATGTTCAATATCAATTCTGTCGAGTCGGTAGTTCTTGCTCCCATAAACTCCATACAATAATAACCAACTCCGAATAAACTTCGCCTCATCGGCTATCTGGGAGATGATGGATAGAGTTGCGAGTTTCAGCAATGAAATATTCATAACAATTAATCATCCATTGCCGGGCGGCAATTTTCATTAATTCCCCCAAAGATATTAAGTTTCCCGAAGAGCAAATATCCTATAAAAGAAAACTTCTTCTGTTAGTTGTGTCAAAGAGAAACTTCGAAATATGCTTTTCGTAGGAAGGAAAGCAAGACATTTTCCATTCGTGAATAGCCTGTGAGGCAGCGTTGTTTATTCGCCATCAAGCTAGCTGGATTCCATTGTTTGCTTTACGGGACATACCATTTGTGATTCGTCAACGTCGCTGTTGCTGGGAATATGGATGGTCCTTCTGAGGTTTTGCGACTGGGAAGAATCGTTTGCAACGTGAATTTCTGGCTCACATATCAGAAGGTGGATTCTTCACAACGAATTCAGCATGATTTTGTGGCTCGTCGAAATGAGACACGCCAGATATAGTGAAAGAATCCACAAATGGGGAATATACTCAGCATTTCGGCTCATTCTACATAAGAGTTGCACACAAGATAAGATCCGATATTCAATTTTCACTTGCTTAAATATTTATTTCATGTGCTCACATGCATATTTATCGGGAGTAATTACACAAGTCCTTCAAAATTACCGATAATTTTCCATGAAAGCATGTTGTCTAAAAACTGCATGAGTTTATTTTCATATTTTGTCGAAAGAAAGAGCCCTCCTCCTTCGGAGTCGGGCTTTTTTTGCAAAATATGAAAATAACCGAATGCAGTTTTTTTTTACTGACAACATGCTTGAATGGAAAATTATCAAAGGTAATACCACGAGTCCTTCAAATTTAATCGATAAATTTTCATTTTCCACAAAAACTTTTTTATTTGGCAAAAGTATGAAAACAAACCGATTGATAAAATCACGAGTCCGTAGGACGAGTGATTTTATCTAATTCGTGTTTGTTTGAATGCTTTTGCCTCAAAATAAAAAAGTTTGAGTGTTTCGAAAATGAAAATTTATCTTATTAAATTTGAAGAACGAGTTGTATTTGGAGAGATTATTTTTTGAACAAATAGAAGGAAGAACAATTTAATTGATCAGTATTTCATTTACATAAGAAGGAACGGAGGAAAAGTGAAAATTTTACAAATTTGGAATGTCAAACAACGATGTATGCCCTCTATGATCCAGAAGAGATATGATGCTTACGCATCGAATATGATAATGCTTGCCGACGATACTAAGAGATGGTGTCACACCTCTCATTGTACAAGGTTGATAATTGAAAATTCCTTATGGAATGAAAATCGCGCCAGAAGGAACATAAAATAATTCGTCATGTCGTTGTATCAAAATCTTCATTCAACGGTTTCTTCTCATACAACAAAAAATGAATTGTATTTGATAAAAACTAATTGTACGCCATCTCCATTTGAATTAAGGAAACCTTAAATATTTGAATGGGTCGTTCGCTATATCTGTCGTAAAGTTGGGGTTATGAGCTATTTACGTGTTTGAGTATTCATTGAAATGTGTTATGTTGTTATTATTGTGCTGAAAAAGTGAAAATTGAATGACTATTAGTAATAAGGTAACTCTTCATTCATGATAATTTATATAAATATGAGCCAGTTCAATAGAATTGACGCGGTAAACCTTACCTATAGTTTTGACAGTTCAAAGGTAAACAACGTTTTATCGAAACAATCGAAAGGACCAGGCAGTTTTATCGGTATAATACCCAATGATTGGCTAGAATAACCATAGAATAACCCCCTACTATTGGTTGAAATGCCAAAAACGTCACATTTTTACAAGTGAAAAAAATAATCAGGTTTATTTTGATGCACGAGTGTAATTCGGTAGAATATTTCCGGAGTTGAAACAACGACGTTTAAAATTGAGTATTTATGCCTGTCAAGATGATAAATGTTTATTTTAATAATCGTTACTATAGATACACGGACCGAGCGGGAATTTTTCGATACCTACCGGGTATTTACCAGCCCGAACATGTCCCGCCGAGAATTTATCGCTGTATTTGTGTTGTGTTGTAGTTGAAAATTTCCCGCTTCATATGGGATTTTTAACATACGATGGAAATATTCACACTGACTCTTTGATATTGAGGATTTCTATAGCAATATTTGGATTTTTTGTAACTAATAATGGAAGTCCGAATACAATTTCTTAGAAACCATGTTTATACATCCAATTGAATACTCAGTCAATTAGTGATACTGGAATGTTAGAAATGAATTACTTTATTGTTAGAAATGAAACATCGTCTATACTTCGGATTTTAAACCCACCCCTGATTATACTAAATTGTTGCTTATCAACTGCAATCTGTCTGTTGTCATGAAATCAAATGAATTGAAAAATCACCATCAGGTTATTCACAACCTCTGCACTATACTGAAAAATTACGTTTTTTCTTTTTTCATCAGTAATTAAGTTCATTTCTTTATAGTTCACTAAACGGTTGAGTAGGCGATTTCAGTCATCTAAATCGCTACGATTTCTATCCTTACAAGGTAGGATATGAATGCCACCAATCACAGGGTACTAAGTACTTAGTTTCCACGGACAACCTTGTAGGAACGTCACAATTCTGATTTGTCTACCTACAAACACGAAATCCAAGTAATAGCATTTAAGCATAAATAACTATACTTATTACTGAAATATCCTTCAATTCATTGAGTCAGCCTGAATTGCCACAATGGATGTTGTTTTTTGTGGAATTGAAGGACTTGCATCTACTCTTCACTTGTTGTACAAACTACTATTTTGTAATTTTGATGATTAGTGAGCACGGTGAAAAACTTACGTGTACTGGAGAGACCGTCAAACACATATTTGATAACCAAGCTACTCACATCAATATTTATTTCGTGATAGAAATATTTATATGACCAATTCATCGTGAACATTTCCTGCTCATTCAAGTATCTGAAAAATTTTCAATAAACACGATACCACTAAAAGCTTAAGGAGTAAGACTTGCCTTCTCGAACTGTGAGGAATTTTTTATGAAACTACTGAATTCATCAGAAAGATGGACATTTGGACATGTACCTATGCCAGTGAATGAATATTCAGTTGGAAATTTTCTCAATATATATATTTCAGATTCATGTTGGAAACTGTTTCTGTTTTTGAAAAAACTGAGGTAATTGGGATGGCAGATTTGATTTTTCAAGAAAATATTGATACAACATGGATGAACAGTATTGAAGAATTTTGGTTGAGGTATTCCTCGTGAAATATAAAATTTCATATATTTTTCCACACTAATTAATAAACGATCAACTCACGGCAATGGAGATGGATCCTAGATTATCCGCTATAATATCAACAAACAATGCAAAATTCTCCATCTAATATTAACTAGAGATATAAAATTCACTTAACAATAGCAATAGTGAAAGGAACAAAAACAATAATGATGTGAAATGGTACCAGAACAAAACTATATAGACTACTGAAAATATTGAATTGAGCTTATTGAAACTTCCCAACGATTTCAAATTTCGAACGCTTCAAATCGAATCTGTCAAACTTAGCTCTTTGTGGCAAACTTTCAATGGTGAACGAAAGATCACGCCATAGTTCAGAAAATAAGACTACAGGTGTCGAATGAAGTTGCTACTATGAGGAATCGCACTTTTTGTATTTTTACCAACCGTCAAGCTTTTACTTCGATTTTTCAAATCGAGAAGATTCGATCAAACAAAAGAAAATCAATCAACGCATTACGGTTCTCATGGATCTTGCTTTCATCAGTTGCAATGCTGTATTGATAAGGTTCGTTTATTGGCATGGGTGTCGAACACTGAAATATATGGCATATGGATAATTCTCGAAATGACCATTTCATGTTCTGTATTCTTTCAGCTCTGTCTCTGAAGAGGTCAAAATCACTTCCCCAAAGATCACGTGATCACCGTTCTAAAACAGTCACTGTGCAGTACTTGAAACGATAGCTTCTGATGATCTACAAGGCTCAGATACGACCTGTCATGGAATACAGTTCTCGTGTGTGGATTTCGGCACCAAAACATTCTATGAGGCTTCTCGATTCTATTCAGAGAAAGGCAATTCGTCTTGTTGGTGATTCTTCGCTCACAGACTCGCTCACTTCATTGGAACATCGTATTAGGGTCGGAGACTTCTATAGATACTTTCACGGTCGATGCTCTTCCGAATTGTTATCAATCGTTCCCCACTTGGCAACATCTACACTGGTAAGTCGACGACGTATAGTTTGTTTTAAAGGCACCAACAGGCAATTAGATACATTTCATAAATAAAACCCACCACCCAGAGGAAAACAGAATTCCCACCTCTTTGTTGTGAATTTGGAAACCTGTCGAACCTCCCTTGCTCAGGGATATTTTTTCAATAGAACAGCTGAGCTTTGGAACTCCTTGCCAATAGAGGTTTTTCCTGAGGCTTACAAACTTCAGAAATTCAAAGTAACCTTCAATTCGTATTTCCTGTCTCTTGATTCACGCGGTGTTCTTTGAACATTACAGGGCTTCCCTTTCGTGTGAATCTGCATATATAAAAAAAATAAAAATCGGTAACATTCCCCTCTGAGAGAATTCCAACGAGATCGAATGAATACGTTGTGTACGAAAAACATGCAGACACTAATAAAATGAAAGACACAGTCGCCAGCTTTATTCAAGACCGTATAAGAAGGCAGAGTGGCCATTCCGCAGATTGGGACTGCGAATGGCCCTTAATCAGATGAAGCTACTCCAATAAAAATTGATGGATTCAAATTCACGCATCACTTCTTATTTGTGTTCCTTTTCTTTTTCGATAATGAAATCTAGGCATGCACAATACGTTCCTCGGGATTTACTCCGGGCGTAAATCTGGAGTTTTAGTGCAACGGAATGGGGTGGAGTTGATTATTCCGGGGGAAAATGGCCGGTGAATATTTACGAGAGTTAGATCTTCTCTGGATATTGGATATAATTTATTTCCACAGCGGATTTTGTTTTGTTCCAGGATGCATGGCCTGTTTCTGTTATCTCGATGAATGTCATGGTTCAATCAAGATGAATGACAGTGTTTCATTAGGAATCAGCAATATGGAAAGATCTAACAACAAAAAATCAAAAATAACCAGCACTCTCCTTTGAAATGTAAATGTCCTTCCTACATGACGCGACAGGCGCTGTTCAGAAGTCAGTTTCTTTAGAGAAAATTGTTTAGCAACCACACAAAATTCGAATCGAATTCTTTGTTGTGCGAATTCTCTTCATGAATCCTAGTTGATACGAATTTTATATGCTCAATATTGAAATCCAGCCCGAAGAAGTTGACTTATTTCATGTGATTCAGCTGTTTTAGATCGACTTGCCCTTTCTATTTGGGAATGAATCGAACGTCCATAGAATAAATAAGGTATTTTCTATTTTTTTTTGTGTTTTCTCTACTCCTAGAAAATTTGTATTCCTATTTCAATTCGAAGAAAAAAATAGGCAAGAAATTGTTTGTCATTCTTCATTATCCCTGGTTTATAATTTGAATCATCAGGATCTTCAAATGCTAATATATTTGGGTGTCGTGATCTGATACATTGATGATGAAACATAGTCTCTTTTTTGCCAAAAGCGGTCTTCTCTTCGAGTTTACTAGTTGGACAGAAATAATTTGACAAATTCTCTCTTGTAACTGATGATGAGACTCTTAAGGCGTCAACTGAAACTGAATCCCACCTCCCTTTTCTCTGTTTTGACTGTTTTACCATTTGAGCGATGGAGGAATAGGGACTGTTCTTTCCACAGATGAAAACTGATACAGACTTGACTTTGATGATCTGAACTCTGTCATAAAATATTTTAGTGATATAGACGAAGAAGTAAACTTATCCACAGAAGATTTTGATTCCTTTCTGATAGCTGTTGCACGGAGTCTTTCCAAATGAAACAATTGTGTGATGCAACAAAAATCAAGTTTCTACTGTTTTACAAATTCACCGAGAGAGTTCACTAATGGTAGCTAACAGCAAAATACTACCCATCAGAACGTTCGACAAACCTGAGCTGTATAAGTTCGGTAAATTCTGCTATAATCATAACGCAGGTTCTTCATAGGAATCAATTCTAGCGTCGGAATTATTTGTACTCCAGATCAAGATTGGCTGGGAGCAAGCATTTCACGATGATGTAATAAAGACCTGTCATTACTATGTATTTTAACGTCAAGACTAACTAAAAAACCATCATGCTAGGATCAACAATACTCATGAGAAAACCATGTGAAATCAGTGTTTGAGATTTTTTCTGAAAGGTTTTTCTGTCTGGTGTGAAATAACTCAAGATCTCGCCAGCTCCTTATGATTTTTAAGACACACAGTACACATCCGGCTTGTTCCAAAATACTGTCCCGAATTCGTGAATCTTGGCACCAGAAAAAACAAACAAGTAGAATGTATTCAAAAGAAACGCTCATCTACAATACCTCATCTCCTTTGCTTCTCGCGATACTCTGTGAACCCTATACAGTTTCTCTTTCCCTGAACCTGGAGCTGAGGAATTTTTTTCATTAATATCGTTCTACATACCATAGATCATAAAGTACTTGTACTGGGTGACCTGGGTGTTACGTAACTTTCTCATTCTTCAGAATGCATTCAACTCAGTGCGGAACACATCAAAAAGATGGATACTGTGAGAGATAGATTCTTGGTTGGCAAATTATTATGCACAATTTCATGCTGACCGAGATACATGAAGTGTTAAGATTGCCGGAAATCTAGAAGAAGTGCCAGTCGAAAAAAGGTTTTTGAATTGAATTCAAAAATCAAATATGAATAAATTGAAACTGAAGGTATAGTGTTTTCAATAGATCAGGGCAGGACTTGTAAGTTATTGGGAGAGTTCATTAAATTTATCCACAACTTCAGATCGACTTTTATACTTTTTTGGGTTGGAGCAAAGACATCATGACGGTTCTTTAAAGGACATAATAATAATTTTATACTTGAATCACTAGCCTCTCTTTCCCAGCTACAATGGGGAAGAGGTTATACTTACAAGTATTCTATCTTGCTCATTCCATAGTGCTTCCTCTCTTAGGGTTAGTCCATTGGTTGGAATGTCTATGGGTTGGGGGAAGTCACAAACTATATTAGAATACATTGGCTCTACAGACTCCTGTATGACTGGCTACTTTCGGAAGAATATTACCAACCGAATTTCCGGGATTTTCATGCACTCCATCTTTGTATACGTTGAGATCATATTCTCCTAGATACTACTCAAATGCCTTATCTTTTTCTTTTTCAGGGTCTATTAGCATTTGATACGATATTGTTATCAAATTATTACATATCTGGACAAATTGACTGAAGTAACACAGGCACAGTTAACGATAAGTGTTTATACTAGTCAATATTAGACTGTGACAGGCTAATACAACTCTGTGTGTTCTTCAAGCCAACTAATCGAAACGTGAGGACTAACTGTTCACGTGCTGATCACGCTAGATGCATTGTTTACTCGCACTCTATCTTTAACATGAATAGGCTATATAGTCCAGTAAATGAAGGGACGAACCTGTGAATAAGTCTATGAGTTCTTCACTTGTGGCTCAATTTGTAGGTAGTCACAGATGTTTTCAAAGGACCCAAAACTTAACACGATTGCGTTCATGGAAATGGCCGAAAATGGCCCTCCAAACCCAGAAAAATGGGTTATCCGCCAATATTTGGCTAAATATACGAGTTAGAGAATTTTTATTTTTTATGGCTAATAATTTTTCAATTCGCGGTTTTTCCGCAGATTCTACATAACTCCGAAATCGCATAAAAAATGTTAATAAACAAATGGATCATTTATTAGAACCCGGAGAAAGTACAAAAATAAATTCAGAGATCATTCAAGACCCCCCAAGGACCCATTATGAAGAAAAATTTCCGATAAAAGACTATTTTTGGAAAAAATGTAAACAAATTAATGAAACAGTGTCGAAATGGTGCGGAAAAAAATTTCACAGCTTATTAAATTTTTTGCCAAATAAGGAAGAACTTCGAAATACATGGAATGATAGCTACGGGTTTCCTCATCATCTTGAACTTTGAATCATTGAAAAATGTCAGTTTTTGCCTGAGTTATGAAACAATTCGTCCGCCCGCCTCCAAGCGAATGCATAGACGACAGAATTCCCATAGAGAAAGCGGCAGCTGAAATGAGGAGAGTTTTGGGTCACTTTATATCAAAAACTGTTGAGTTTTCGGAAAAACTGAAAAGGGTCATTTTTGTAGATAATGAGACGATCTTTAATTTTTGTATGAACGAAAATTCTCTAATTCGTATATTCAGCTAGATATTGACGGGAAACCCATTTTTCTGGGTTTGGGGGGGCCTTTTCGGCCATTGCCATGAACGCAATCGTGTTAAGTTTTGAGTCCTTTGAAAACATCTGTGACGACCTACAAATTGTTTCGGATCTTCAGTTACTGGACTAATATGCATTTTTAACCCAGAATTGAGGCCTTATCGGAATATTACTTATATTGCACTTTTTTAGTCTGAAGATCGACACACACTCTCTCTCTCTCTCTTAGGCCTTCCAAGTATTTCATAATGTATATGCCACATCATAACGGAACTATCCTCTTCAAACAGCTGGACCTCTCGCGTGATTTCTCTTGGAATTCCGGACATGACGGCGTTGAAGAGGAGGAATTCCACTTGCGGAGCACGTATTAATTTACCTTCGTCGGAACTGCTGCTCTCACGCCATCCTATCAGAAATCTGGACCGTATACCGATTCTAGTGCTAGCGTTCAAACCGAAAAGAACCATCGCCGACTGTAATGGGCAATGGCGCAATATCGGAATTGGTGCTCTTTACATTCTAATGCCCTATCGGAGCATGTGTGTGGATCGATATAGTTTTGTTTTTGCGACGTTCCTAATAAGGATTATTCGAGTTTCAGGGTTCTGTCCGGAGCTATTTCCTTTTCCAATGACGGTGTTGGCATGAAGAAGGCCACTTTATCAGAATATTTCCCTCATATATAAAATGTCTCATAAGAGCAATGCAATTATCGAAAACTTACAGCGGTAATTGCATTGTATCAAGTCACCATAACAACACATTTGAAACCGTATCGCTAGTTGTCAGTAAACAAAACAAATAAATGTCAGATAGACTTCAAAAATAGAAAAACATTTCGAGTTTTGGTCTATAGAGAAAAGTATAAATGAACAAAAAAAAACATCTCCTCAAGAATTTCCCTATTCGTGAAATATTCCAATGAATTACATTCGTGCATAAAAATGACCAGATAATTTTGCATTCAAGCGTGATATCTTATACAAACTACATTCGGTTATTTTCACATTTTGTAGAAGAGCCCTCGTCCTTCGGACTCGGGCACTTTCGCCAGAATTTAAAAATAAACTTTTGCAATTTGTAGATATCACGCTTTCTTGCAAAATTATCGGTAATTTTTATGCACTCGTGCAATTATAACCGAAAATAGTATATTGTTCAAAGAGCATGGAATGATAGTCCTTTTTCACTGCTGGAAGCCATAGGAGTGGGAAATTAGCATTCCATGCGCGTTATATACTATACTTTTTCTACGGCTATAACAGATAATAGAGAAAAGGATTCAACAAATAATATGAACTTCAGGTTTAACGTCATTCGAAATTTCTATACAGGTACAAACAAGTAAATATAGCTCCCACCGCTTGTTATTTTACATTCCATTGAAGAACTGATTCATTGAGTAGTAATAAATACAACTGCAACACAGTGAAGTCATTATTTTAACAGGTGAAGAAATTGAATTGAAGACATACAATGTACTTCATTTAGTAATCTTTACAGTTGGGTCAGTGAAAGGTATATCGAAATATTCATGCTATTCGGTGTCTCATATCTTACTGAAAACCAACAGAAGTGGCCGCCACTGTAATGAATAGTCAATCTCATCTCAATTTTAAAATAAGTGTTTATAATTTTCATCATCGAGGAGAACAGTTGGTACGTTTTTATATTTTGCGTACTTTCAATACCATTGTTACGATAATCCTAGCGCCAGCCCTGTCGCTTATGAACGCAAAATAGTATGAGGGGTCGAAGAGGAAACGTCATTCTTCCAGAAACTCTTGTCATGCGTGGAGTGTTCGATTATCGGGATTTGTCTGGAGGAGAGGCGGAGATTTTTATCGGAGAGAACTTTGGTATTACTAAGTGCAAAAGTCGAAGTAGAGAATTTCTATCACAGAGTAGTTCAGTACAGAACGTTTGATAGTTAGCCGAGCAGTTAGAGTGATTGTATTGTATTGTGTTAAAGAGTTGTAATAATAGTAGTGAAGTGTTGTTTGGAGTTTCATCAAGTTAAATGTTATATATTCCATCATTTCACAGAAGAACTTCCGCAAGTAGCAGGCATTAATTCAGAAAATACGTATTCAAAATGAGCCATTACCTATTACCAGTATTACGTAACGGACGGTTTAAAATAGTGGCTGTAGAAAAAATTATTCAAAATATTTCATTAAAAAGCATACAGCGCCATCTGGCAGTGCGATTCGAAGCCTGATTTATCTCAGGAATCAAGCAAGCATCTTGTTATTCCAAAGTTTCACAGGTATAAGTTGGAGCATTAGAATTTTTTAAAATCTCATGCAGAGTAAGGAATTTGATCGAGTGAGTTTACATATGACCAATTTTGAAAAATGTACGTTCGACATTAAAAAATATAATAATGATAATAATAATCTTTATTAATCCCAAGAAACTACAAAGTTTATAATAGGAATAGAAAAATCAATCGTAATCAACTGAATTATTTGGTTACCAACTGAAACAGTGTACAACACAGATTAATAATTACATTATGTTAGAATAACAATGAAAGTTGTATTGATAAAGAGAATAAATAAAAGCCATCATCAAAAAATTCATTATGTATGGAGATTAGAATTTCAACTAGAGGGCAAACATTTTTTCAATTCAGATTTGAATTTTGTTATTTTCGGAATCATTTTCAGTATTTCTGGAAGATTATTATTATTTTATGAGGATAAATGTGATATATAGGTGGGTACTACATACTTTGGAAGATTAACAGACGTCAAGCGAGAGAGACCAACAATTCCAAAAGAAATAAATAGATGCGTAGTTGACAAAATGGCTGAAAGACCGGTAAGTTTTATCGTTCAAATGCTACCCTAGTGTATAATTCCTCTAGTCTTCATACACAATAACACTGCCTTTCGTTCTAATCCATTGAGGATGAGAACATTTCTAACACCGTTCAAGGATTGTCATTTCAAATTACGTTTTGTTCTCCGCTTACCTGTCGTCTACAATTTTGTTCGATGAAATGAATGTTCTGCGCCTTACAGAGGAAACCAATCAAAGCGAAATTAATCCTGGAAATCTTTTTCAATCCGTGCAGAAAGAAGCTTCCGTGAAGTCTTGGCGGAAACCTCTTCTGAAAACTCACGACTGAAAAAAAAAGGCCAACAGTTCCCGTAAAACACGGATGTATTAGTGGAAAACTTGCACTCTCAAATAGAAATCCATTTGTGAGTTGGAAGATGGGATGTAAGCAGGGTTCTTGGGGGTAAACGGGAACGGTTTTACGAGTTGAAAAAATTCAGTGGAGAGTTCCATTATTCTGCTCGTATAAGGCTTGAGTTGCAGCATTTTCCATTACTGAGGAATATTTCTCCAGAGCGAACCTTTCACGTAATAGGTAATTGTTTGATGCTAATGATTTGATAATGTATTGTTTCCCAACCTCTATCATCTCCTCAGTTCCTATCATCACCTACTCATGCATTTTTCCAATGGCACTTCACAAAAACTGGTTATCCGTGGCTAATTTTATTATTGTTTCATTTCAATCCGTGTTTATATTTCTTCAATATTGATAATAATAACGTTTTGACTTTTCCACGTCTCTGTGGTATGCATTTAGAGTAATATTTTGAGGAATTCACCTTTGTTGTGGGTTTTTCATAAAGAGTCAATTCGAAAATACACTGAAAAAACATAAAAATATCATTTCTCCAGTGAGGATTTTTTTAAAATTCATACAGTACTATCTCAATTCTTTCTTCGTAGTTATCAAACCAACCACAATATGAAAAAAAATCTTGGAATATATACTATTATGGAAAGGGAGACGTCTAATCTGAAAAGTTGTTACGTTAATTTGAAAACAGCTCCTTTTCGGGGTACAATTGTATAGATTCCAATATCAATTCTAAATTTTTTCAGATTGTAGGTCAAAAACCCAGAAAACTACGAAGAAAGGATTCATCCACTACAAATTAATTCCTTGCAAACAGTATTCGAATTCCTTTCGATTTGTGAATGGCATTAAAAAAAAGATATTCGATCATTCTGGGATATTGCACGAAATGGAAATATTTTCTGTTTTTGCCACCAACTCTGTTTTCGCTGCTGTGGTCCTGAACATGTAACATATCACAGCATCGAGAAGTTTTCTATAAAATCATGTGTTTGGATTATATAGTTTTATCTACCTATCACCTGTAAAAATTGAGGATTCAATTGAACCAGCCGATACTTGATGAAAATGTACATTCAACAAAAAATATCATAGTTTCCTTTACGATTTTTACTAACAATGGTTTCACAGAACAGCAACACGTGTTTTACTGTACGATAGCTTTATTCAGCAGGATTTTGCTTGAGGAAGACTTCTGGAAAATCGAGTAAATTTTCGAATCCTTTACTTCCTTCTGATCAAATCACCAGAGAAAATGAATTGAGGTACCCAATTTTCAATTTTTGAAAAGAAACATTTGAAAATTCTGCTCAGTAGAAAGACCCATTTTGATTGACTGGCATTAGCAGGACTATAAAATGAATGAAGAAAAGATTACAATCAAGAAGTTATCGCAAGCCTACGAAAACTAAAGATGTTTGTGTGTGACGTGGAATTTTTTTTGTTCGAAAAGTGTGGCAACAATATCAGACAATTCTTGAATAAACATTCGATGTTTGGGAAATTCTATATAAGAATACATATTTTTTAATCTCCGATGAATATTCATCAATTCACCAAACTAATGTTCTGTATCAATGCGGCCACTATTGTCGTGAATCTCCCGTGTATTTCAATTCATAAAGAGCTTCAATTCCCCCATAGGCCAGTCGTCATGGATCAAAAAGATGGTGAGTCCGAAAAAATACACGGTTGTGTTTTTTCGGCTTGAAGTGTTCATACGTACTTGGTAACTTTTTTACGTAAAAAATCGAATTCATTATTGCTAAAGATAAGCGAAGTGCTATCGAATTTGTATTTCCGCTATAGGAAGGTACACATAGTGTTTTTTTTTGAAATCGTATCGGCCATTAGTGTAAATGAAATATGGTCGTGATTCTGATCATAGTCATAGACGTGGCTATTAGTGGGAATACAAAATCCAGTAATGGCCATACGTTCTTCCGATGAAATATATGAACAAATTTGCGCAAAATACACAAGGTTTTAAACAACAACAAATGCCTGTTGATCGTTTTTGTAATTTCAGTATTCCCCATCGAGATTTGGCATTGGACGCTAGCAGACGGAATGGTAGTTTCAAAGATAAGACAGGTTATTTCGATGTCTAGAATCTCTCTGGGAAATGAAGTAAGTGTATAATATAGGAGATCCAACTGGGCAATACTGCTTCAATGACTTTTTTGGAAAATATACTAAAAGATTACCGGTGAATTATATCTAATTGAAAAAACACTTTATAGTGTGAAAATCTCGCAACAAATACTGTTTTGACGTCATTATTGTCCTAAAGGAAAAAACGTTAGGTCAAATTGGAAATATTTGACAAATGTCAATTTACCAAGATTGCCTACAAGAGATTTTTGGATTTGTACAGGAATTTGCGTATGAGTTTTGACAACGGAAGCAGATTCAATTTCCGAAACGTTAATGATAAGTATTTTCATATATATATATATATTAGTTCTTTTTTATAGGCAAATTTTTAGTTAAACGAGAAGTTGCTGACTAATTGGACTTGTTCTATTCAGCGAGAACTGTTTTTCAATAGACACAGCGACTTTAAAGGGAAGATTAAAAATCTGAAATTCACACTTGTATAGATTCCAATATTAATTCTTATTTTTTGTGGTAGGTTACAAACCCAGAAAAGTAAGGAACAAACACGCAATAAAGTATTACTCCATTAGATTATCATGGATTTTCATGAAGTATCAGCAAATTTCATAATTTATCTGTTGAATTGGATACTTCATGGCGCTAAAATAGGGGTTTCCATTAGATACAGATGGCTTTTTGTTCCGTAGTTTTCTGGGTCTGTAACAAACCCAGGAAACTACGGAACAAATATCGATCCACCACAAAACAAAGACGTTCAAACAAATACAGATGGCCTTATAACATCGGTTCAAAATCCTCTTAGTCGGTTGAATACAAAAACATAATTTTTAGAAAATGGGCCTATAAACCTGCGGTATATACCTGGCCAAAAGTGGTGAAACTATCTGACCTTAAGTGAGGAAAAGATGGCCAGAAGTGGAGAGTTTCACAATTTGTAACTGGAAATTGTAATAGTATTTTTATTTCCTGAAAATTTGCCATTTCATGTATTCAATTCAACACAAAACACTCACAAATATCAGGGTTGGGCTGATTGAAATCAAGTGATTAAAATCACGATTAAAATCTTGATTCAAATCGCTTGATTTTTCAAATTAAAATCATGATTTGAATCAATTTTTCTTTTTTTTCATCCCGAACCATATAACAACATGATATAAAAGTTTTCTCGAAGATCAAAAGGAGTATCTGCTTTTAGCAAAAACAACAAAAAAGAAGTACATAATTCCAAATTCTTAAACTAAACGTAACGCCTGAATTTTATTACTGTGTATTTTCAGTCTATTCATTTTCGTTATACAATTTAAACGAAACACGAGTTTTTCTCCTTTTTCTATGCCTAATCTGTTTCTAATACCCGAGTGTACAACTAGCGAAATGCGTGAAATTGTTGGGCAACGTCAATTTATAGGATGAGAAGGAAAACAAGCCTCGTCAGGAATATTCTTGCAAAAAGCCCAACAAACGCTTTCGTGTTCGTGCCTCACTCGGCACTGTATAGCGAGTGTATAGAACAGAAGGAAAACAAATCGCGACAAGAATTTTCTTGCAAGAAGCGCGACAAATGCGTTGGCACAAGTTTTCGAGCCGCAAATTGTATTAAATTTTTTAGACTTATGCATCAAAATAATCAACAATAATTTCAAAGAATCAAAATGTTCAAATTTTATAATCAAATTTGAAAAATTAAAAAAATCAAAAAAATCAAATAAATCGTGATTTGAAAAAAAATCAATGATTGTTGATTTTTTAATAAAAATCAGAATTTGCCCCACCCTGACAAATATACGTATTCGTATGGAATTTTTCTGTTCCACACTTCTAGCGTTCAATACTTTCCTCTCGACACGGCCATAGGTGGTGCCCCCGCCTTATATGTTGAAAATTTCCATTAGCTTTCCCGGTATACGGCGAGCAATACGAAATATCTGGAGTGTTGCTCCGCAGAAACTTCGGTGATTACCCCTTTTGACAGGGGGCATCCTCTCTCGCTCCAGAGCCCCATTGAATATTGCATGTGAATAGCAAACCGAGCAGAAGAGACGTATATCCCAAATACCGAGAACGGCAGAATGAGTGTTGAAGCGAGCCGTTCAAGTAGTTGGAATCTGTGCGCTTTAGTGGCAGAGGTACACTAATACAAGGGCGATACTGGAATTTTGCCATTCAGTTTTTTTAATCAATGTTCCCCTTGTGAAAACAATGTAATACCGTAAGTACTGTTTATATGTCACTATTTTGTAGTGGATGGACCGACAATTCCCGTGTTCGTGCAGTCGAAAATATATCGGTCAAACGTCCACACCTCTAGAAGTACGAAATAGTGAACATAACATGTACATCAAGAACAGAGAGATTGGTGGTTTTTAATAATCAGAACACATTGTCGATGGAGAACATACAGTGGAATTAAATGAGACTCAAATTATAGCAAGAGACAACAATGGCATGGGACGAAAAATGTAGGAGCTTTCACCATGCTGAATGATGTACTATCAACAAAGGGTTTGTATTGTTATGTTACTCGAGAAAAGAAGGACTATTGTATTCCATAGATAGAAACAGTTTTTAAAATGGTATCAGTCGATACCTGAAAGGGAGCTATGTTTGAAATTTTTTGAAATGATATAGTCCAGAAAATGGAGCTGAAAAAATGGTAAAACCTGGCAATTTTTTCGTCCAGCACCGATTTGTACAAAAATCTGGGATCGGGCTTATTTCACCCTCTAGTTCATATTCTATATTATGCCGTACCTTTTTGTTTCTTTAGGGGTGAAAACTACCCCTTACTGTCAAACATTATAAAATAACTGAAACCCAAATATGGGTAAAAATATTTGAATAATGATTGTTTCATGCTTTAGGATACAATTTCATAATGTTTCGAACTACCCTTGTTAAAAAATAGTCTTGGAAACATTGAAATTTTTGTAATATCTTCGAACTTTAGAATACACTGGTGAAAAATCAACGAAATATACACCTACACACGCATACACGTGAGCAGATGTTTTTTCTGCTCTGTTTTCCAATATGAATGGAAAAAGTTGAACATATAACGTATAACGGCCGAATATACCGATTATAAAGATTACTACGCTCCGAAGCGGGTAGTTCGAATTTTTCAAAAAAAAAACTGTTTTTAAAGCACAGCTCCTTCATTTTAGGACATAGAACTCATTTGTAGGACTTTTCAAGGGCTATAAGAATATGTGAATTAAATTACTTAAGGTCCCTAAATTTTCAAATGGCGAGAGTGTAATATCTCGTCGAATATTCACTGTACAAATAATCTGCACACAGGAAAATTTTTGTCGTATACTCAGTATTTTGGGAGAAATTTTCAGGAAAAGGGTTAAAAACACGAAATTGAAAAAAATCTTTTTCTCTTTAAACTCCATTTTTTTTAAATTAGGCATTTTAAATTGGTCAAACTTCGTGGGTGTATTATTATTACATATTTAAAGAGCATCCCAGAAGGGTGGCGATCAATTTCAATCAGGGGGTAATTTGGGGGTTGTTTCACAGATTTTTTTCTTAAAAAAAAATGCTGGTACCGATCTCATTTAGATCATAAGTCGGTCAATTTTCATGCTAGAGAATGTTTTTTGTATGTTTGAAAGCTCTTATCAAAAACTTCAAAAAAGATTTTATGAGTGTTCTTCGAAAAATGCAAATTTTTCTCCTTATTACGCTTTAAATCTTCCAATTCCTACATTTGACGAAAAAAACTAAGGATTGATTTGCTGTATCTCAGTTCGTATTTGTCGTAGAAAATTTATAGAAAAGAATAGTTTTTGTTCTTTTTTGAAAGCTTCAATTTAGCTCTCACCTTTTTTTTCCGATGAAATGCATATTTTTAGAGTTATTCGCAAAAAAACACTAAAAGAAGTCGTTTTTTCGTCAAAAAACTGTTACTTTCAAATAACTCAAAAAATATTACTTTTATGAAAAAACGTATAGAACATTTTTTCTTAGAATTACTTTTTCCGTCGATTCCTACAGTTAAAATGTAATAAAAAATTTCCGCTTACGAGAAGGCTCTAGCATACAGCGGCATGATATGGAAAATGATCCTTGAGCTATTCCCCAGCTTCTGTGAAAATTTCAAGTAAATCCATGGTGGACGAAAAAATTGGACTAATAAGTAAATTGAATATTTTTTTTTTGAAAAATATTCAAGTCCTTTTTCCAAGTATATTGGTAATTGCAAACAGCTTGACTATTTATATTTTTCATGTTACTTTTTTTATAAAAATGTTGTTTTCCTATTCAACATTTTTCCAATTTTCGCACATATCCTTGCCCCTACCGAGGCGTCATATTCGTAGTGAATAGACGTCTTTAGCGACTAAGAAGCGGAAATTTGCGATGTCCATGCCAGCGGACGGAATATCCTGATGGAAAGAAATATCCCTGGGAAATATCATACAGAGTATTCAGCCGTGAATTATGTGACAGAGTACCGGAGAGCGAGGAGATATCTGCAAGGGAGAGACTTCGGATGGGTTTTCCATGCAGGAAGGCGTTTTCTATCCCTGTTATACTCGATTGCCTCGGTGGTTTTATCAGGGTTATTCGAGCGCTTTGGGTGGATGAAGTGAGTTTTTTCATAGAGGTTCATTACCACAGAATATTTTATTGTTGGAACTTATATGATGTTCCTTGAATCGGATTTCTTCAGCTCGTCGACTCTGGCCAATGTAGTTGGGAACAATGAATATATTGGCAATAGTCGACAAGCTATAGGAATTTGCCTCAAGGAACACTATGCACACATGAGATACGGAAGAATAGGAGAGGCCAGTTTCGCCTAGTAAAATCTTGACAATGATCAAAAAAATAGTGGAACAATCCGATTGAGGATGAGGATGATTTAATGATACAAGGCTGATTGATGGAATCGACAGTCTAGAAATAGCAAAATGTAAAAGTACGGTGACAAAAAACCTATCCCTCTCAGCCCGCTATTTAGTTTATTTTAGAGAAATCGATAAGAATAATCAATAATTAACAGACGAATGGCTTATCGAACCGAGAAATTTTTTCAAGTGGTTCTCACCTACACTTTGTGATATATAATAATAACTATAGCTGATCTTCAGATCCACTATCAATTTTTTTCTCCTGAAAATGCTAAATTTTATTGGCGAGACCCGCGTCTAGTGCATATAATATTAGTTTGTTGTATCTACGAGGTTTAGATTTTTCTATCGAGGACACCAACTTGGTTAGCGGAATGTGTGTCTAGTGACTTTCATATCAATCTTGATGACAAAGAATAAAATAGAATTTATTTCTCGAATACATACATGTTCAGATACAATTTAAATATACCTACTCTTTCTATATTACAATTGATAAACTGAGTGAACTGGGTTTCCGTGGCAAATTTCTCTCTTGGTTGGCTTCATACCTTGAGGTCATAAAATTTATTGTAAGAGTTGACTGCCAGAGGTCTCTCCCACATGATTTGGAGGATGGTGTACCCCAAGGATCGATTCTTGGTCCGCTAATTTTTTTACTATATATGAATGATCTTCCCAAATACGTCAGTACTAAACATCTGATTTTATATGCTGATGACACCACTTTGGCAACTGAAGCAGAAACGTCACAAGAGCTCATTGCAAAAATGAATATATTGGCAAGGGAGTTCACCACGTGGTATGGAAGAAATTCTCTGATGGTTAATTCTTCTAAGACGTATGCACTTTTTTTACTAAAAAATCTCAGTAAATGATAATGAAGTCCCTTTCTCGAAATCCAGTAAATTTCTAAGTGTATTTGTGGACAATAATATGAGTTGAAGTAGTAATGTCAATCACGTTTGCAAGAAATTGAATTGTAGTTACTTCGCTATACTGCAACTGAAAAATATTTTTATACCGAGCCAGTTGTTGCTGTTGTTTATTCTCACATTTCCTATAACATTATTCTTTGGGGTGGTGCAGTGGGAGCATCAAGGGTTTTTATTTCTCAAAAGAGGATTATACGATTGATATTCAACCTAGACTATAGAGAAACATGTCGCAATCATTTCAAAGAAGATGGAATTCTCACATTTTACTCTATTTACATCTACAAAGGCATTATATATGCTAAGAGTAATTATCATAACTTCTCTCTTAATTCTGATTATCACGAGTACCCAAATCGATCCTCGAAACTAATTAGACCTCCTAAACATGCAACCAGTCTGTATGAGAGAAGCCCAATGTACAGAGGAATGCAATTTCTGAATCATCTGCCTGCCTGTATAAGATTGGAAGACAACCTCAATGTTTTCAAAAGGAAGCTCGAAGACTTTCTATGCAAAGAGTATTACAATCGAAAATCATAGCTGAAAAAAAACACCGACCTGACGGTGTTGCTACCAACTTCATTGACAGAATCAGGTGTATTATTATTATAATATTAATAAATTTGGACGATTTGTACAGGCTAGTCTCAGAAAACTACTTCACTGGCAAATACCACGAATTATATCTGAGAAGTGCCAGTACCGGATTCTCCACAGAAGAAACTCTCGCATGTGTATTTTTGGTGACCAGTTTCGAGGTTTCTGGTCCATCACCGGTGCGAGGAGGTCGCAACCAATGACTCGAAAGTCGTTTATTGAAGTTATGATAGTCAATTTTTCTCAAATTGGGGCCAGAAAGGATATTTATGAAAGAAATTGTTCAACAGCGACTGAAAAAAAATCACAAACCGCCAAAGCGACGATAATCAATGCAACTGCGCCAGGAACAATCGCAGCTTCCGCTTACGCAAAAATGCAGCCAGCACATACATTATTAGCGCATATTTATTCATGGCGGCCTGCTTTCAGATAACGTTTTTATGAACGCATTATTTCAATATTACATTCCGACGTGTGCAACGTGCATGCCTGTATTTTGCATTTGACATGGCGCGTACCGAATTTATCGATTTTGGAAAAGTTGGAAAGTTTGGATACAGTGGCGTTACTCTTCGAGTCAAGTTACTACAGGTCCCGAAATATTTCAAAGCAAAGACTGCCGTATGGACTCGTTTGGAGTAGAAAATAGAAAAACAGTTTCCCAAAACTGCGATTGAATTTTGTTTTTCAATTGAAACAAACAGTTGTATTTATTTTGCCAATTATTTCTAAAATAACATTTATATTTATATCACTTCTAAGCCCATAAACTTTGTAGATATTCTTGAAAAAGGCAATCAATTTTCCATTCCATTATATATATATATATATATATGTGTTCGGATAGGTTTCCGCGGTCAGTTGTGTGTTGTTGTTGAGTTCGGGTTGAACCGCGTCTGGAGTTTTGTTCTCGACGTTTCACGGTCTACAGGAAACCAACACACACAAACCGATACCTTAACGCAAACTCCCACCATCATCCAGCACAAACCAATTCCGTTGTGAATTCCCTCATCCACAGATCCATCAACCTCACAGACCTCCATAACAAACCACAGGAACTAGCCCAACTCAAATCAGCCCTTCTTCAAAATGGATTCACAGACCATCAAATTGACAGATCCATCCGCCGCCATCAAACTTCTCATTCCATCCCCAGAGACCCAACAGACAACAACGTTCCCCACAAAGCTTTTCTTCCCTACATTAAAGGTGTTACGGACAAAATTAGTCGAATTCTCAAAAAACAGGACATAAAAACGATATTTACAGCCAGCAACAAAATCTCCACATTCCTCCGCTCCCCCAAGGACAAAATTGTCAACGAATCACAGGGTATATATGAAATACCATGTTCTGATTGCCATAGAACATATGTAGGCCAGACCAACAGACGTGTGACAAGTAGAGTATACGAACATCAACTTGCTGTCCGAAAATCAGACCCATCTTCAGCTCTGTCCAAACATCATCAAGAGACAGGACACAATATAGACTTTGCGAACACTAAGACCATCGCCACAGCAAAAACACTACAAGCTCGTATAATTCGCGAGGCCATCGAAATCGAGAAGCGACCTTCCTGCTTAAATAAACGTGACGACGGCCAGAGACTTCCAACTGCATGGAAACCCCTAATTTCCAGATGCCCAGTCCCCACCAAGACATCCGACGGTCCTTTAGTAGCACCCGCTGCTATAAATCCTACCCAACATCCCTCGATACCTCAGTTCGATCTAAGGAGTAGGCAGATTGAGACCTTAGAAAGAACTCGTGACGAGACCTGGGGAGTAGGCAGATTGAGGCCCCGGCGTCAAGTCACAAACCCTTGCCCCTTGTGACAACACCTGAGGAGTAGGCAGATTGAGACCTCAGCGTGAAGTCACATTCACCTCTTGAAAATGGCTCCAAAATCGGAGCCGAAACGTCGAGAACAAAACTCCAGACGCGGTTCAACCCGAACTCAACAACAACATATATATATATATATATATATATATATTTGATCGGCTAGGCTTCCGCGGTTAGAAATGTGCTGGCTGGAACTTCCGGTTGATCCGCATCTGGAAAGATTTACTTGTCTACGTTTCGGCTCCCATTTCGGAGCCATTTTCCAGACTGAGTGACCTTGCGTCTAGGTCTGAGTTGTCTTACTAGCTGGCTATCATCACTGGAGATCGAGGATTGAAGGTTGGTGGGATTTAAGGGTTCATTAGTAATTATGGCAGGATCAGGGATCGGACGGTCGATGGGAGGTTCGAACGGATTAGTTCCCAAGTCGGAGTAAATAGAAGTATGTCGGACCAAGAGTGGTTTCCAGGTATTGGGGAGTCTTTGAGAATCGTCGCGTTTATTGAGGCAGTTGGGACGTTTTTCGATTTCAATGGCTTCACGAGTGATTTTGAAATCTATTTTGTGGCCTGTTTCTGAATGATGTTGGAATAATGCTGAGTTTGTGTCAGAATTACGGACTTCTAGTTCGTGTTCATATGCTCTACAGGACACTCGTCGGTTGGTCTGGCCGATGTATGTTCTAGGACAGTTAGAGCATGGTATTTCATATATTCCAAGGAACATTGTCAACCACTTTCGAGCAAACGTTGAAGCCATACAAGATCTGTACTCGGAGCAACAAAGTACATATTCTTTTTTCAACAAACTGATAGTTATAGTGTAGGGTCAAGTGGCTCATAAATGAAGATGTATCTCGAAGTTGTATTTTGTCAGTCTGCTGAATTGCTCTAGTGTCGAATTTCAACGTTACATTTCGTTTATGTTTGCTTGATGTGGGTAATTTCCGATAAATACCTGAGTTGTCAAAGTAACGCGAGACAAAATACGCATTCCACTGTTGCTGTGAAATTTTCAATAAAATCGTCAATTGATACGATCATCTTGAATTTCAGAAAAATTCTCTGGACTCCTCCTAGCTCTGCATATTCTAACAAAAAAAGTGGGTCATTGATTATTTCCACAATCTGAAAAAATAGGGCAACATTCCTAAGTATTTTCACCTAATGATTATTAAGATCTACGCCACTGACCTCCATGCATTGCTATTCGCACTAAATCTGAATTTTTAACCCTTTCATCCGTGGTCGAAATGAATATGAAAAGTGAGCGAACTAACTTTTTTGTAACAGAATGTAACTTTCATTCGAAACGAAGCTTTTGAACTTTTCATGGATGGTTTCAACGCAGACTGGAGCTATATACTGGCTTTCATGATGAACTTACCTCTAACAAGTTTCAGAACTACTCACGGGACCGACATCAAGGTACTCACCTGTAAAAAAAGAAGAATGGTTAAAATGAGATGAAGAATCAATTTTTGGTCTAGGAATTGCGACAACTCCGAAAATTCCTAGGCCATTGAATTGCAGGAATCAAAAGTGTACTGACAGTCAATTTGGATGAAAGAAGTATCGTGCAAGTTAGTATTATTGACTTCTGACTGAGAGACATTTCCCTCACACGAAATTTGTACACCAAATCTTCAAATGAGGGATTTTGCTCAAGATTTCAATTATAATTCAAGATTTTATCAAACATTTTTGTAGCCCAACCCACCACAATATCCAGAATTGATTTAGATTGGACTGATACACTTAGGGTCAATTGGAACATCTCTGTTTTAGTCCCAAATCCCAGAATGATAATTATTTCTACACTCTATCACAAAAAATTAGGTGATAATACTGCTTGGATAACATTTTCGAGTTTGAAGGAAAGACAGAAATAAAATGCTCCTGAATAACAATCAGCTTGGTTTTCAAATGAAATCAGGATAAAGATTAAAACAGAGATGTATAAATGGGCCAAGTATCAGTCTAACCCAAGTAGTTTTTGCGATAGAGGAAAATTATTTTTTGGACTGTGGGAAACACAAGAAATGAGAAGTACTTTCTGATCTGTGTCTATGACGTTTGGAAACTTTCTTCAATTCGAAATAAACTGAAAACTTTCTCCAATTAAAAATATAATCTCGATGGTTTCACAAATCGTCATATATCTCTCGAATATCTGAGAGTAAGCATAGCGTTTTCTGTTCTTTGAACACAGAAAGTCAGATATGATTCGAATCAACAGGACTTGTCGTAAAGCAGTAACCATGTTGGTTCCACTGGAGGTGGATTCTTTCTGTTTCCTTCTCTCTTACTCGCACGAGCTCTCAAATGAGCTCTGAGAAGTCTTTCAGAAACCTGCAATATTCGTCTGAACAATTATCACAGATTGGTTCACAGAGAAAACTGAACGAATTGAAAAACGAAAGGTATTACGAACTATTTGCCACAAATATATATAACGCATTTGAGAAAATGATTCAGATAAAAGAAATATGTCGTACACATTTCATTCTTCAATTCCCCGTTCTTTTAGTCGATCCTCCAAACCTATTCAGTATTGAACGAAGCTGCATCAGAATACCGCTTTGTTCGGCTGTAATTTGTTGTGAGCCTTATAGTCATTAATAATCAGAGATAGCTGACTAAGACGTTCGAAAGCTACGCCTGAAAATTAATTATTTCCCCGTTTGCTGATATGAGTTACAGATTGGATGAGGGGTGGAAAAATTGAGGAACGATCAATCTGGCAAAAATCGATCCCACCTCTTTTCTTGAGGAGGAAGCGAAAGCTAAATAAAAAACGAGTATGAAGTATCTATTGTTATGGTAGAGCAACAGTTAACAGTATGCTTCTGTCGGACTTGGAGACTATACTCTGTCCATCCAAGCAAAGGAGTGAACCAAAACATTATTATGCATTGTGCACGTGATCACTCAGACAAGGCCGCTTGTACAGAGTCGCACTAAGGAACGATCGAAATTGTATTTTTAATGGTGCAGTTTTTTCGGTTTTTTTTGGGTGGTCTGTAGGGATACATATTAGCAGTTCCTTCAGTACTTGACATTTCAAAAATTTCATAATTGAAAATACCAGATATGTATACACCACAAGCGTTATAACGTAACTGACTACTCCGTCACTGCAGCGCAAATTCCACTAGTCGAATGCATTTGATTTCGATTGGCCAGCCTAAGAAGTCGTGTTTATTCTACCCAATAGATGGAAATGTGTGTGGTGATCACGATTCGATCACGCGTTGATCACGCATCTATCGTTGTTTGGGTTAGTCTCTTGGGTGTGGATATAGTATACAGCATTAGCGAGTACAGAAAGATGTCAAATTTCGTATTCATTTCTTCTTACTCCCCCTCTGTTACACCTTACAACGAATATTCACGAACGAAAAAAACCATCCATACTTGATTACCTACCACATATGCAAAATATTTTCTAGAGATCGATAAAACTATTAGAAATGATAGAAATTAAAACAGATATCGTATGTGTCAAAAACAACAATGAATATCAATATTTAACAATATAGCAAGAGCTCTAAAAGAAAAGGAAATCACATTCAGTATTGGTTCATCACCAAAACGGTGTTACTAATGTATGGATAAAAAAATCTTCTTCAATCAACATCATGTGCCAGAGTTGTGAAATAAATCGAAGAAAAATTATCACCAAATTCCAGTTAGGATATTGAATAATATTTGAATTTTATATAAGAATTTTACAATATTAACTTTTGTGTGGGATTTGAATTTCTTGGATTTCCTGAGATATGTTGATCCGCGTCTGGAATGATTTTCTTGTCTACGTTTCGGCTCCCATTTCGGAGCCATTTTCAAGACCTTGCGTCTAGTTCTGAGTTAACCTGTGGTAGAAGTCCATTGTATCTCAAAGTGGAGTGTACTAGATTTACGATGCAGAAAAACTCAAAGTCGTCTCCACAATTTAATATTTGAAAGATGTCAGTACGGTAATTCAGTACATGTTTCGAACCTACATAGGTTCATCTTCAGCTGAATTTACATTGAATTATGGAGATGAAAAAAATAGAAAATTCACATGGTGAATTTTCACAAAAATTTTGTAGTGAAAATTGTGATTAATTTGATATTAGGGGATGATAGCCATCTAGTAATATATATATATATATATATATATATATATATATATATATATATATATATATACATATATCCTGACTCTCCCGTCGTTATTCATGGTACACAAAAACAGAGCATCATACGATGCAATGGCTGGTATCACTCGACAAAATAACAATTTGAGACTACCTATTCCGTCTTCAAATTTAACAAAGAACTCTGTGATCTATAGTGCAATCAAACTGTACAACCATTTGCCTGCAACTTACAAACACATCGTTTCGCCATCCCGTTTCAGGAGATCTGTCAAATTCTTGCTTATCGATGAGGTGTTTCACAGTGTACAAGAGTTTCTTAACAGAGATTGGAATATATAGTTGATATGTCGATGTGTGCATGTAAGTGTATATACGTGTATATGTTTGTATGTCAAATTTACTTTAACCTTTAGGAAATCTCATTCATATTCATTATTGCTCAATTGATTTGATATGTCTCTTTCGTTGTTATCGTTCTAGTTTCGTGATTATGTCTTTATTATAATTGTGACGATGTTGTATCACATACTTGTTTTTACATACTCATCTATTTTACACGCTATTGTATATTTATCATGACTTCATCAATGAGATGAAAATCTTCTGATAATAAAGTATATTTCGATTTTATTTTATAATATACACTATAATATTTCGGAACTCCAATCACTAAAGTAAGTACCTAGTAAGAAACTTCGATCAAATAAGAGCCAAATTTGTCAACACATCGGAAATATCACAAATGGCTGAACAATAATATCGAAAATACTATAGACAAACAAGCAATACGAAGACAAAGAGCTCCATAAAATAACAACCGATTGAGGTTTTCCTTATCCACGGGAAAGATCAAACGTTTCAAAGGAACAGGAATAAATTTTTTTTATTCATGGATGAGAGTCAAGATGTTTCTTTTTGAACTCGATCCAGCTCTTTACTTTGAGTTACTTTTCATGACGATGTTGATTATTATCTTGGTGAAATTGAATTATTCTCTCATGTTAACATAACAAGATTTGAAGAGATATCAAAATAAATTGATAATACGCGAATTTCCTTCAAAGGTTGAGGTGAATTGAAAACGGGTGGTGAGTTTTCGAACTGGAATATATCTCGAAACGATAAATAATAATAAGGCTATGCGAAAAAGTTATCGAATAAAGCTAGACGGAAGTTATATCAGAATCACGAAGATTGTCAACAAGAAATGATTGCATTTGAACAGGAATTCGCGTATAAGTAACGTATTTAGTTTCCGAAACGTTATCGATGAATATTTTCATATGTATCTAGGTATATATTAGTTCTTATTATTTTTTTGATAGGCAAATTTGAGGTATATGAGAAGTTGCTGACTAATTGGACTTGTTTTATCCAGAAAGAACTGTTTCTCAATAGACGCAGCAAATTTTCGGGGTATAGATTAAAAAATATGAGGCGCCGTTTGGGTCAGAAGTGTTTTTGCAAATATATGTAATTTCATGACAATATATTTATTAACTTTGGCAATATTTTTATTTTGTGTTCCGATATATTTATTTTCTACCGAACATAATATATTTACGTTTTGAGTGTCAGAAATATATAAAAATGAGAATTCCCATATATTTATAAATTCGATCTATTTTACGTCGTCAAGAGATGGCGCACTGGAGCATTTTGTTCACGGTCGAGTATATGGCAACAGGGCGAAGTCATTATTCATAAATTAATAGATGGCGACGCAGGCAGTTGTCATGTGAATAATAGTTGAAATGTCGAGGAAGTTGGCGCTGTGGTCTCGCGTCCACCTCAGGGTCGAAAAGTCCCAGGATCCTTCATAAAAAATTTCGCGATTTGACAAGTATCTGGAGTGCCTAATTTCAACTATTTATATTATTGACTTGACAACTGCTTGAGTCACAGCCATCTATTAGCCACTCTATGTACTAACGACTTCCCCATGTTGCCATGTACTCGACAAAATACCACCGGTGCGCCATCTCTTGACGACGTGAACTAGATCGAATTTCTAAATATATGGAAAACTCATTTTTATATATTTGTGACTCTCAAAACGTAAATATATTATGTTCGGTAGAAAATAAATATATCGGAACACAAAATAAAAATATTGCTAAAGTTAATGAATATATTGACATGAAATTGCATATATTTGCAAAATCACTTTCGACCCAAACGGCGCCTCATAATCAAAAATCGGCTCTTCTACACTTGTAAAGATTCCAATAGTAATTCTTATTTTTTCAAATTGTGGTATGTAAGAAACCCAGAAAACTATGGAACAAATATTCATCCACCACAAAATAATGACGTTCAAACAGAACTCATATCAGAAATTATGACATAAGTATTGTTTAATAGTATATTATTCAACTAGCGTATAATGCTAGCTCTCATCGACGAGAGAAAAATGGCCATTATACGAGAGTAGAATAGCACAACTAATAGAAGTATTTTTTGAAAAATTGTATCATATCACATACATATTTCTGAAAACAGCCAAAATCTATGTATTCAGCTCAACAAATATCACATATTCAATTTCACACAATGATATTTAGTTCACAAGTTATTCATTTATAGTTATTTAATAATTTCAATATTTGAAAAATTGGTCAGATTGATCGCAGGGATAGAATTAACATCAAAACAATATAATATAAGAGCTAAATCGAGGAATCATCTGATAGCAGTGAATAAAGACTCATCTTCACTCTCGTGATTAATGCGTATTATTAAGGTCGAGCAAACAGACGTATAATGGGTAAATTATACAACAGTCGTGGGTTTTCAACCTATCACCATGAAACAAAAAAAAGTATATTGGCATCTATACAAGTGTTCAAGGGTATACTTTCATCTAACCCGTAAATTTCTGGAGTTGCCTTATCTCTCGACTGAAATATATAATTCAAGATATTGGACCCTAGACACACCATTTTTGCCTCCAATGTTAAGAATTTCAGATTCAAAGTTGATATACTGAGTCCGTACACAACTCTGTACCGTTAAAAATGAATCATTCATGAATATAAATGTTTGAAGAGGCGAACGTCCATCGAAAGTTGTTTTCAGAGTCCTTGGCCGTGCATCTTGCCAAATGGCTGCTGTGTCGCTACGAAAATAAATCAAGATGCACACTGTGTTTGGAAGGTGCATTCGTTTATGTTATGTTCCAGCAGGTGTGAATTCTTTGTAGTTGGCAAATAATTCAACACTCCACAGAGGCATTAGATTTTGAAATGGAGTTCATTCAAATATAGGAAAAAACTTGTAGAAGGCTTGTTTTCTAGTCTCAGTGTGACATTCTCTTGAGCAAACTAGCTGACTACGGTGTGAGAGGTATTACACTTTCTCTATTTCATTCTTATCTCCATAATCGAAAGCATTGTGTAGTACTCAATAATAACGATCAGTCAGCATTTGAAGTGGTGAGAACGGGAGTACCCCAAGGCCCTGTTCTGGGGCCCCTTCTCTTCATCATTTACATCAATGATTTTTTCCACCATATGCTACCTGGTGAATGCGTTGTTTTTGCTGATGATAGCACAATAATTTTCTCTGACAAAAATTGTCAAAACTCAATTATAACAATGAAACATTTGGAAAATCACGCAGAAAAGTGGTTCACTGATAATCTTTCGAAGTTAAATAGAGACAAAACTCAAAATCTGAGTTTTTCGTCAGATGATGAAATCAAAACAGGTGAGAGAGTAAATCTGCTGGGGATTACTTCACATGATAATCTCAACTGGTCCCATCATATCAATGACCTATGTTCTAAACTATCGAAATATATATTCTTACTCCGACAGTTGAAATCCATAATTAGTCCCAAAGTTTTGTTAACAGCTTATTACGCCTTTTTTCACTCATATCTCAGATATGGCATTGTTTTGTGGGGGAACTCATCTGCTTCAGATAGAATTTTCAAACTTCAGGAAAAGGCAGTTAGGATAATTGCTAGTGCAGGTTATAAAGACACATGCCGACCTATATTCAAGAATTTGAAATTGATGCCCCTTCCTACCTTATACATTTATTACTCACTCCTTGACATTCACGAACATAAGACTGAGTTCGATACTAATTCGATATTTTATGACTACAGCACTCGTAGCGCAGCACTCATTAGATGGAGTTCCGTTTCCGTCGTGGTAGTGAGCAGACGTGTCTGCTCACATAGATGGTACGAGGATACCGCGTGGAGTCGGGACTCCATTTTGTGTTTGTGATAGTCGTGATTTTAATACTGATTTTACTTGTTTTAATTAATTACGTTATTATATACCCTCTTCTCTTCACGCGAGTAACCAGGCTCGATGCCACCGGATGTGGCGGAGGGAGGGTTAGAGTGTGAACAGTCTAATTTTTTTGTGAATTTTTTACTTGACAAGTAATAACGGGAGCGAGCATGGGACATCCCAGACGCGTTTGGTTAGCGCACTCGCTCCTAGCTTATATAATTATTACGTGACGTTGGGTAAATGTCCAAGGACGCACCCATTAAGCCAGTAACCAACCAACCAACTCATTAGATCTTCCAGATATAGATTGCAAAAGTCTGCATCAAATTCTCTTGATACAAATCTATACAATGTCCTACCACAAACACTAAAAAAATCAACATTCCATAAATTCAAAAATTTTATCAAAACTGAATTAATCTCAAAATGTTACTATAATGTAGAAGTCCAACTGTTATGTAAGTGTCCAACGGTTGATGCATAACCTCAATTAATGTGTGTATTTCAATATGCATGTGATTGTTTACATGTTTTACATAATTTCATATTTGTTTTTATCTACACCCGTACTCTAATAATACACTTATATGCCCACCACCCGTTTTATAATGAAATTCATTACGATACAGATTTTCATTACGATACAGATTTTCAACCAATAGAAACCCATTATTTTTCAATCAAGCATGATGTGCAAGCTTTGCATTTTGACGTTTGTCAAGTCAAAATCAGTAGGTATTGAATTTTTGAAGAATTCAGTCAATTTTCGATAATCGAATGATAATGTCTTATAGCAGTGATATAGAAGAATTACCAGCGACTCCTCCACAGATGTCTTAGACAAGAAAAAAATACAATCGAAAGGATTATATTTTTCATTTGACAAATGCAACAGATATGTAGTTTTCGTTCAAATCGAATGTGCTTTCATAGACGAGAGGTCAGCGGCGCGGGCAATGATCACAAACGTACCGGGTTCAAATCCAAACCTCGGCAAAGACTTTTTTTCATTGTTTTTTTTTTCTTCTCATTGTTGTATTTTCCGTGGTTATACCATTAATTATAATTCTGTAGAATTTTTCAAAGAAATACGATTGATTACCTACTATTATTGTGTTCAATATAAATACCTAATATTATAATATCTTTAGTTCTTCATTATTTATTGGGTGTAGATAAAATAGCGTATGCAACTCTCATGTAATGGTTATTAATACACTCGCATAAACCATACGAAACTCACCTTCGGCTCGTTTCATATCCCGGTTTATGCTCATATATTAATAACCATCATTACACGATCGTTGCATAATATACTATTTTGTACTCATTATAATATATCTGTTTTATATTCTAATATTACTTCTACGTGATTTTTTCCTTTGTGCTTATATTTTATATTTTATTCCTATGTCATTTCCTGATTCAGCATCAGGCCTCTACTGAACATGACTTGCTACAAATGTATGTATTTATATAATGTAGTCAATTAAACGCTATCTATCTAAGCTATCTATCTATACAGTATACAATATTTTCAATGCAATATTGAACTCTATTGAGACTAGCAGTAATGATCTATAATCTTAAAATTCTCAAGAAATCGGGATATTCACAATCATAAAGTTCAATATTGTCAAATATGGAAAGTTGTCATTAATCTATTGAAATCCATTCAAATCAATACATGAATTTAGAGATGTTTCAACCTCAACTTCAATATTCTGAAACAGAAACACTCAGTATTTACAATTCCATATTTGAATACTCCAAGTAAAACAATCTCGAAATTAGCAAACTTGCACGGATGCGTGCTAAGCATTTCACCTTGGTACGGTGACCGGGGCACATTTGCAACCTCAGCATAGGTATTAATCTTCATAAATATTGAGGGAGGTCAAGATTCAGTATTCAGTAAATCAATTAGTATTCATTGATTACTCTTCAGAAACCGTTCCAGAATATTTTTGATAATGCAGCATATCTCCCTCTCGACAATCCTGCTGGTTAGCAATATATTGTAAGTTTTTTTTTTGTATTTCTCGATAGCTACTCAATGTCAGTTCATTTTCGAGCATATTTTCCCATTTGCAAAACACATGAAATTGTACAAACTGTTTTATTTATCCATTCCAACTTCAAACACGAAGGTATTGCTAGACACCTGTCATCAACCATCATCAGTATCAAGTGATCGAATCCAGCAAGTCCCACTTCTCGACAAAAGTTCCGAGAGATAGCAGAAAGAAAAATCCCAACAAAAGTCATTCAGCTGGTATATATTCATATCAGGCTTTCTATTGTGTCCCGTCCCCATACAAACCATCCTTCAATTCGTACAAACTTCCACTTCATATACACAGGAACTCGTTCTCGATCTCTATCTCAAGCGGTGCAGTTTCTGAAAGTGATTCCACTCGCCTGCGAGAAGAATAGTAATGGACCAACCGAAAGCACAGGTTTGCTTTCCAGAGTACGTCGACAGTGTTGCCAAGGAGGGACGAAATACTGGAGAGGTGCGTATTCTCAGTATAGAGTAAGGTCCAGAAAGTGTGTACAAATTATATATTATTTTATTGGTTGTACAACCGGAATTTAGTCCGTGCATGTTCGATGAGCAATCCATTTATATTGGCTTCTGGTCAAATAGTATACAGGGAAGGACAAAAAATATTGGATTTGTTCAAGTATAAAGTGCTCTCATTTTGGAAAGTATAGTATAATGCTAGGAGGTAAAGTTGTTGAGAAATGGAAGATTCGTACAGAATCAATAGTAGATCATTTCGTGTTTGAGGCTCATATTATTCGGAAAAAACTTCTACCAACTTTTTCTAACAAAATATTCCTATATTGTTCGAAAAGGGGGTACTTTATAGGAAAGAATATCGACCGATGAGGGCGCTGGTGGTGGTTAAACTTTATCCACCATTTTGGAATAGTTACCTTGTTTACATTTGTGAAATAACGCGCCAAACTGAAATCCAGTCATCAGTTGCCCCCGCTAGACAAGATTTTGGTGTTTTTTTTGCTATATTTTCATTGTACGAAATTTTTCTCGTGAAGGTTAATATAACTGTGTTCATGATGCTTTGAATATCCGCACAATACCATTCATTGGAGGTGAACATAGATGCATTGTGTTTTAACATCTAATGATATTTGTTCCAGGACATTTTTTAGTTTTAGTGTAGTGTTAGTGAACCAAAGAGGCTTTTATTACATGGATGATGAAATGCGCCATAACTTCGCCTAAAAATAGACAAACACTCACCAGGTAACAAGAAATCATCTCTCTTGAAATGCAAGTAACACACTAAAGCCGCTCTAGGTGGTGATTTATGCAGTTTCAGTTTAATATTCCAAGCCTTGTACCTGTCTATTTTCTCTTTCAATCCACTTTCCGTAATGTTTCCCACGAAAGATGTATTCATCTTTGGAAACGTGTGGAAAGACAATTTTGGATTTCGGTTCCTAGAGTTGCGGCAACTTGGCACCAAACACTTTATACGGCTCAATGAGCGATCTGCATCCATGATTGTTTGTTATTATTAATCAAAAAAAATTACAAATTCAGATGAGATTTCCTAAATCAACACCAAAGAACTCAATAAATTCACACACATAAAACGGAAGCCGTTTGTTTGTGAAATTATAGCAGTGCGTTATATTTCCGCCAGACAACGCATAAAATTATAAACTTCCCAATCCTAGAACAAATTTGATAGTGTTCGTCCTGCCCTGTATACTGTTTGATCAGAAGCCACTCTAATTGCATGTGAGTTGGAAATCAAACATGCAACACCTTTTGGCGGCATTTGGATTTTGGTTGTACAACTAAAGGCATAAATTCAAATATGTGCACGTTTCATGGACCCCACTGTTTTTCCGAGGGGTGTTACTTCCAAAATATAGTGTACACAATGACTTCAACTTACAGATCCATAATGAATCCCAGAAATTCAACCTTCAAGTCTGAAATCACAACGCAAATCAAAATCCACAAATCCTCTCGTCGAATCATTAAATGTGGAATTCTGAAATATTTAATAAAATATACAAATAAAAAAATATATCGAATTTTTTTTTCTTGGCAAAATTTTCCAAATTCTTGATGCAATCCAGGAATTCGTGTAGAAATTATAAAATCAACGAAAATAAAATTAAATAGTATTAATTTTTTTTATGAAGATTTTAGCAAAACGCGAGTCGAGGGCAAATATCAGATTGATGTTAGGGTAATTGATCTCTAGGAAACGTTTCTTGAGACGGCATTTTGGCAAGGAGACCCCGATGTCAAACTCGATCAAACGCTTTTGAAATGTCGAGTGCAACAGCTAACGTTTGATCCCTACAAGAAGTTTCAACTCTTTATCCAAAGGTTCTATCTAATCTCATCGTCTATTCTATACTGTATAAGCAAGATTCGTGATGTGCATGGAATATTTGAATTGATTATCAATATTCAGGCTGACGTATTTTTTTCCAAGTTTTTGATCACAGTACAGTAAGTGAACTGTTGTTAGAGATCCTCAAAAAAACTTGATTCGTCCGTTCAAACTTTGAAATGGGAATATTTTTTCACCATCTCCATAGCTTCTTTGGGTATCGTTAAGAATGTTCATCTCTACATTCATTCTCAAAAAATCATTGCGATTAATACACATTTTCACATCATTCATGAGACTTATAAATGAATTTATCACGAAGTATATTAAGAAAAACGCAAGTTCAGCCCTTCAAAGTCAGTTTTTTATGATTCAGTTGTGATAATAAGTCTTGATAAATCAGAGATCTTCCCGGTTATATCTAAAAATTGCAAGTTTATTTTCATATTTTGGCGAAATATGAAAATAACCGAATGCAATTTGTATTTGAAATAAAATAAAATTATCTGGTCATTTTTATGCACGAATGTAATTCATGGGAATATTTCACGAATGAAGAAATTCTCAAGAAAATGTTATTTTTTGTTCATTTATACTTTCCTCTATAGATTGTATGGAGCACTCACCAAAACGCGAAATGTTTTTCTATTTTTGAAGTTTATCTGACATTTATTCGTGTTGTTTACTGACGTCTAGCGATACGGTTTCGAATGTGTTGTTATGGTGACTTGATACAATGCAAATACCGCTGTGAGTTTTCGATAATTGCATTGCTCTTATGGGACATTTTATATATGAGGGAAATATTCATCCAAATCATCTGTTCAATGTCAAATGAGCCACAGAGTAACAGAAGTTGCCAAACTAATATGTGATTTTCCAAAAACGTCACTGACTCTATAGCTAAAAGTCTCGATGCCCATTTCATTGGGCAACTGTTTCTTCATCGTCTAAAGTTGGCTTCATTATGATAGAAATCGATCAGGAAATGTACAACAAACTTTCCTATGAGCTTCGTAGTTTCCGATGCCCCCATGCCCATGAAATGATCAGGTCTTAAAGGTGTTATCTGCATCCTTTCCAGTTGAAGATTCAAAAACATATGTCTAGTCTATTCACGTTGAAGATAGAGTGCGCGTAAACACTGCATCTAGCGTGATCCTCACGTAGACAGTTAATCCTCGCGTTTCGATTGGCTGGCTGTGATATCGAAAAACGCACAGAGTTGTATCAGGCTGTCACAGTGTAGTACTGAATAGTATTGATACTCATCGTTAACAGTGCTTTTTCTACTTTAGTTAAAATGTTCAATACAGATATGGATAAATTTGATTATAATGTCGTATCAAATGCTAATAGTTATCATAATAATAATAATTCCCGAAAGGTTGGTTGATCGTATTCTTACTTTGGTTTCGACATGACATGAAAAAACAAAGTCAAAGTCAAAATATGTTTTATTGTCTAAAGATTAATATCTCATTGATAAAGCTTGTTTAATATAATTCAAGAAATAAATGCACACCTATTAGCTTTGGCTACTTGTCAAGCTATAATAATTCTGACAATGCTTTCGAAAACTATGCACTATAAAATAATATACATTGGGAGTTTTGTTCTAAAAAATTGTTCTAAAATTGTTCGTTTTCGTTAACCAGCTGACGAACGTCAACCCTCAGAAGTCGAAACTTGTGCGAGCAATGGATCAACGAGGCCTTATCTTTTAACGTGCGATTACCCAGCACGGTGGTGAATCAAATTTCAGGGTTGTTACTGAACATATGTACAAAAAACAATAGAAAGAAAGGGACAACAAAAAACAATTGTATTTACTTAGTACACTAATTAACTTCCACGAATGTAGTCAATAAGAGTTTACTTGTGAAATTTCCAATATTAATTGAATAAAAATGTATTACGTGTTAGACACAAGTTGAATCAAATGTATCTTGGTAGTACTCTGATAAACTATAATAGGATTTTTCAGGAAAAAGAGTTTTTAGAACTTCTTTAAAGATTCTGTTATTGCATGTACTTTCTAGATTTCATGGAAGGTCATTGAATATTTCTAACCAATCATAAATGAAAGAGTCTTTTATAAGGGAATATTTTGGAAAGGGCAATTTAAAGTCGTTTTTTTGTCGAGTGCCGTTTGCGTTGATTGAAAACCGATTCGGATATTTTTCTTAAACAGTGGTTTGCAAGAATCTCGTGGCCCTGCCTAACACAGAAAATGTACAGCTCTTTTTTGGAAAACTAAAATTGATTGCAGTGTTATCACAGTACATGCACCCTAGAAAGGAGTTCCATATCACAGTTGTTTTTTTGTCGAGTGCCGTTTGCGTTGATTGAAAACCGATTCGGATATTTTTCTTAAACAGTGGTTTGCAAGAATCTCGTGGCCCTGCCTAACACAGAAAATGTACAGCTCTTTTTTGGAAAACTGAAATTGATTGCAGTGTTGTCACAGTACATGCACCCTAGAAAGGAGTTCCATATCACAGTTGTTTTTTTGTCGAGTGCCGTTTGCGTTGATTGAAAACCGATTCGGATATTTTTCTTAAACAGTGGTTTGCAAGAATCTCGTGGCCCTGACTAACACAGAAAATGTACAGCTCTTTTTTGGAAAACTAAAATTGATTGCAGTGTTGTCACAGTACATGCACCCTAGAAAGGAGTTCCATATCACAGTTGAGATTCTATGAGACAGTGATATGTAGCTTTGGCAGCAGCGAATCCTAACTCATAAGATGTCATACTCACAGCGTAAGACCCTGAGGATAACTTTGATTTGATACCCTCGATATGGTCCTCAAATTTCAAATCATTGTCAATAAATAGTCACAGAAATTTATTGGATTGTATATTCTCAACAAAATTGTTGGCAACTTGTAAATTGCCAATGAAACATCTGGAGCAAATAACGTTGGTTTTAGTGATGTTGAAACTGAGAAGATTTGCGTCACACCATCTTTTTATATTGCTGAAAGCACAATTTATTATTGTTTGAAGTTCAGAGGGAATGGCGTAAACTCACCTTCAATATCAATATATGTCAGGTCATTTATATTCGTTGGTATAGTAGTATAGTATTCGCGATTTCGACCACCGTAGAGGGCGCTACAAGACGTACACAAATATGGAGGATTGTGAGTAATCTCTTTGTTTATGGTGTCAGTTTGTATACGGACTTAGTGGTTGAGTTGTATGTTTTAATTATTTGCGAACTATATTGGAGTTTTGTGTGTGTTTTAAACAATTGATTGTAGTGTGCGAAAGAAAATAAAAAACTGTGAGGTAATATAACGTTTTGCAATGGTTTAACATAGGTATCAAATCAGATCCTTTTTTAGTTATCGACAGTAATGGAAAACCAGGAGGTATATTTATATAACCATAATACTATATTTATCCATATTCGATTTATGTGTATCATGTGTATGTTTATATTGTGCGATTCAAGCACTTTTCTGTATGTATTTTGCATCTCTATCTGACAAGTCTGATAAGTTTTATATTGTGCTGTTATATATTGTACTGTGTGAAACTTTGGTGATGAATAAATGTATCTGTATCTGTATATTTGAGTTTGAGCGCTGTAGTTGCATATTTGGATGCAATACATGACAGTAGGTGCTTCGTGGAGGGCGAACAAGGCCTAAACAGTAGGCATTTAATTCTTTGTGGCATTTGCGATCGCAAATATAATGAATATGGTGTTCACTCAGCCATTAGACTCATAGCACTTTGCCTCCAAACCAGTGCACTCCTAACTGGAAAACCTCATGAAATCTCTGGATGGTTAGAAACTGATTGTTCAACAGGGACATGGAAAATACTTTCATTTTCATGTACTTGCAAAGCTGGAGCTTCAGGAAAATGCAAACACATTTCAGCCACACTTTTAAAATGTACAATGTAATTTTTTTCTTTACTTGAAAAAGGACTTATTAATTCAGATTGTGATATTGATTGCAGGGGAGACAATTTGCGATCAGATCGCTCACAAAGTAGGTCATTGATTTATCCGCCAGAGGGCGTCTAGACTTTCGAAAAGGCGAATAGTAGTCGGTATAACGTCGGTAGATTGGCAACACTGTGGCCATCGACCGCCACCTTGTGATTCATCCTGTGCTCTCGCACAAATCTCAGGTGTGTGGGAAACTTTATGACTGCACTGATGCAGTACGATCAGTATTTTTCACGAGCTGTGTATGTGCACTTTCCCACCCACTTGAGGATGGAGGAGAAATGGCCGTAACGGGATAACGTGATGCATCAGGATATTGAACTTCGGTGTCGGTAGTTATTTTTACGCAAGGGGAGGGTCGGAGAGAGAGAGAGGTGGTAGTTATTTTTCCCGCAGACAATAAATGAGGGTATTCTGTAAGGATTCAATCTAGTATCCAACGTCTTCTCACTCCTCCATACGAAATTTCTTAAATTTTCCTTACTGGAAATGATATTTCTTCACAGTTGGTAGTGTTCTATATAGATGATTGAAAACAAATTCCATAGTTACCCAAGTAATTTTATTACGAATTCCAAAGCACCATTCTTTGTGAATGATTTTATTAGCGAATTTTGCAAAACTAATTAATATCTGTGGAATTATAAACGATTTGCGGAAAAATAGTATTAGTTCAGGAAATGAAGCAGTTTGGCTCGCAGTTTTTTCGTCCACCATAGATTTGCATAAAATTTTCGCAGAAGGTAGGAAATAGCTCAAGGATCATTTTCTATATCATGACGCTGTACGCTAGAGCCTTGGGGGTGGTTGCCACCCCATCACGGGGGTGGAAATTTTTTATTACATTATAACTGTAGGAAACGACGGAAAAGGTAATTTTATGAGAAAAATGTCCCATAGGTTTTTTTCGTAAAAGTAATATCTTTTGAGTTATTCGAAGTTGAGAGTAACAGTTTTTTGACGAAAAAATCGACTTTTTAAAATGTTTTTTGCAAATAACTCTAAAACTATGCATTTTATCGAAAGAGGGTGGAGAGGCAAATTGTAGCTTTTGAAAAAACAAAAACAATGTTCTCTTTATAATTTTTTTTACGAAAAAATTATGTGAAAACAGGTAATGTAATGGTTATTAATGCACCACCATACGTCGTGTATTGATAACCATCATTACATGATCGTTGCATAATATACTATTTTTGTACACCAGTACTATGATGATATATAACCATAATCTGTTTCATAAAATTGTTAAGCGTCACGAAAATCCAAAACTTCCAATGGTGCACTGTTCTCAATTCGGGCGTGTTCAGCAACTTTGAAAAGTGGTAGATCCGTGGGATGTGGATTGCTCTGTGCCATGGCTTGGAACATCGTCACTACTTTCGCTGGTATTACTACAGGACGAATTGCTGTCTTTTCACCGGGTTGAGAAGATCTAGTAGGAAAATGTGATCCAAAGTGTTGAGTAGCTTCTTCACCATCTTTGTCATAGTTGAAAACAATTCCAAATACTGGGCATGAATGAGTTGAAGGCGACAGTAAATAAGGATGTTCGATATTTACATGTGTGGAGTTAATGCCTTCACTAGTTCCATTTTCTTCTGAAAAGTCACTGGGTCGATAGTTACCTCTTTCAGTGAAGCGAATTGATAGTGAACTTGAACTGGGGCTGCTTGGTATTGTTCTGGATGTCGAAATGGAAGATCTTATTACTTCTTCAGATTTGGTGTATTCAAGTATAAAACGGATTAAAAATCTGTATCGTAATTTTTTCAGCAAGGCACAGATTTTCAATCGATTGGAAATCCAGTTCAGTGGCGGAAGGTTACATTGAAAATTTGGTTTAGGATAAAATCAGCATTTCAAATACAATATTGAACTCTATTGAGACTAGCAATAACGAAATAGATATAAATATTTCTTCCACTTCCAGCTCAGTGGGACCCACAATACAAATATGTTCGTCATTTATTGGGTGTACAAAAATGCGTATGCGACTCTAATGTAATTGTTTATTTCATGATCTTTACATAATATACTATCAACTTAAGTTTTAGGCAACTAAAAATATAAATATATTGCATGATTTATCCACTACCAAGAAAAAATATATCATCTCGAAGAATAGATGACCAGGTCCAGAATCAGAAGCGATCTGTTGAACATATGACTGGGAGATTCATGCAAGCAGAGTTCGAAACCTAACTCTTGAACCTGGAAAATCCGCCAATTTCTCGCACGTCCCTGGCTTTCAACTCGCTAAGCCTCTATCTCCGCAGTTGACCTCATATTCACGGTATGAAGTAGTCGCGAGGTAAATACAAACCTAATGAACACTTTGTATGCACAGAGATAAAATTGCAACTTGAAAACTACGAACACTGCCATACACAGACCCACTTCCCACTTGGCTGGAGTAAATGAGGTTGCACAGCGCAGCACTTTACAGAAAAAAACATCGCGAGCGATACATTTTTAGAGGCGCACTCGAAATTATTTGTCAGCAACAATGTGGGGCGGCCATAACTTTGCATTTCATAAATATTCAACGCGGTCGTTTGGCGGGAAAGACTGTTTTTAGTTAGCACGTGGATGTTATGACTTTGCTTTTTTGTTATTAGCGATGAAATCAACGGTTCAAAAGCATAAACCTTGGTACGTTTAATGATTTCTGAGAAATCGTAAGCCCAAAATCTCGATATCTCGCATTCTTGATTGTCAATAAGTTTAATGGGAATAATTACTCCCAGAAATTGTCAACAGAGGCACCATTCATAATAGTATATTATGCAACGATCGTGTAATGATGGTTATTAATACATGAGCATAAACCGGGATACGAAACGAGCCGAAGGTGAGTTTCGTATGGTTTATACGAGTGTATTAATAACCATTACTTGAGAGTTGCATACGCTATTTTATCTACACCCAATAAATAATGAAGAACTAAATATATTATATTATTAAGTATTTATATTGAACACAAAAATCGTGGGTAATCAATCGTATTCCTTTGAAAAATTCTACAAAAGTATTATTAATGGTATAACCACGGAAAATACAACAATGAGAAATGAAAACAAAAAAAAATGAAAAAAACAACTGCCGAGATCATGATCTGAACCCGGACGTTTCTCGTCGCAGCTCTCGCCATTGACCACTATGCCATGAGAGTTCATTCCATTTAGTCGAAAATAAAACATATGTGTTGCATTTGTCAAATGAAAAATATAATCCTTTCGATTGTATTTTTTTCTTGTCTAAGACATCTGTGGAGGAGTCGCTGGTAATTCTTCTATATCACTGCTATAGGACATTTTCATCCGATTATCAAAAATTGACTAAATTATTCAAAAATTCAATACCTACTGATTTTGACTTGACAAACGTCAAAATGCAAAGCTTGCACATCATGCTTGATTGGAAAATAATGGGTTTCTATTGGTTAAAAAAATATGTATCGTAATGAAAATCTGTATCGTAATGGATTTCATTATAAAACGGGTTGTGGGCATAGAAGTGTATTATTAGAGTACGGGTGTAGATAATAGTATATCATACAACGATCAAGTATTCATTGTTATAAATACACGAGCATTAACCGAGATATGAAAGAGCTGAAGGCGAGTTTCGTATGATTTATGAGAGTGTATCAATAACAATAACATAAGAGTTACATACGCTATTTTTCCTACACACTCTGAATAATGAATAACCATGAATACTATATTTATATTTGAAGGAATATATTCATTTATTTCATCATTGCTAGTCTCAATAGAGTTCAAGATTGTATTGGAAATGCTGATTTTATTCTAAATCAAATTTTAAATGTCATCCTCCGCCACTGAATTGGATTTTCAATCGATTGAAAATTTGTCACAGTAATGACAGTTCCAATGAACTGAATTAGATTTACAAATGATTGAACATCTGTCATCGTTATGACATTTGTCATATTGCGCTCATTACGATGAGGATAAAGGATCTGATAAGTAAAAAAAAATTGATCTTCTGAAATTCTCGAGCGCGTCATATAAGGGTAGGGTGAGTTAGTTACATCCTGAAATGTGTATATTCCACTAATCTGACAATTCGAGAGTGACCTGAAGAAGGAGGGGGACTACAAAATTGTAAGAAAAACGTCATATCGACATTCTCAAAAATTAAAAAAAATTCAAATTGGCAGAATAGGCGACTCTCTCCAGATAATCGTCAGTTATGAGACTGCAACGACTGGGGCGTAAAAATGAACCATATATATCTTAATCTGACGCGCTCGTGAATTCAAAAATGACGAATTTTTCTTCACATTCTAATAACGATCGCGAGTCTGCGTCACATCCAAACCGTCAGATTATTATATAAGAGCTTTTTTTTAGGTTCACTTAACATCCCCTCAGAAAATCTGACGCGCTCGAGAAAAAGTTTTTTTTTCATTTTCAACCCTTACGTACAATCACCCCCATCATGGCAACAATCAAATTAAAATACGTTCATTTTTAAAAATATTTAGGACGTAAATGATATCAATATCTGACACGCTCGAGTTCGTACATGCAAAAGTTTTATTTACATTTTTGAAAGTCTATTGCCGCTTCCCCACCGATTAAAAGGTATACATTATATAACATTTTTTTCGTTTAATCATCTAAGCTTCGTAAACCAATAAGTCTTTTTGACGCTCGAGTAAATCCCGATTAAGCATCGTGGGCTCTCCCACTATTTTGTGGAATAGAGTATGGGCGTATGGACGCTTTTGGCGGTTCCTTCAATTTTTTCGGTAGGAGGCGTTATGTCCCCATTTTCGAATTTGATGACGAGTGTCAAGATAATAGTCATGTCACTTTGAAATTTGGATGTGTACTTTGTTTCATCTCATTCATTAATAGTTTCGTTGCTTTCAAACTTTGAAACGTCTTTTCTGGTTTTTCATTGGCTACCCATTATCCCTCATACTGCGATCTCTTCCAATTGATAAAAAGTGGGAGACTCGACTTCACTTAAGGCAAATCCAACTTCAGACGAGACTTACAATAGCGACATCTGTACGTTTTGTACGGAAACATCCAGAAGCTCAATTATCCACCAAAACTCAAGTAATCCAGATATCACCAAGTTTATCCCAAACTCTCACAGCTATAAGTGAACAGACCAGGGTTTTTAGGCATCTCAGTTGAAGGCCATGAGGTTATAGATACGTTTATATCATTCATTTCTTTATTTCAACCCCTTTCATAGAAGTTGTAAGTTCAAGTTTTCTATTCGAAAAGAAATAATAGTCCCTCAAACTTCATTCTCTTTGCGAAAATACACAAGTCCCCAGTTATAGATTATGTTCATAAATTTGTCACATCATTTCTGATAATTTGCAAATCCTGTTATGTAATTCTTCAATCCAGATCTACCTTGAATCCCATCTGAATCGTTTATTTTTAAACTATGAATTCAAAACATTCATGAACGATATAAAAAAAAAACTCATTTTCAAAACTATCCTTGATTCTTGACAAACAAATCATTCACCAGCGGTAACTACGTTTATATCTTGGAGATGTATATTGGAGTCTGCACTTAACACTACGAAAAATGCTTCATCATAAAAGTAACTAGAGATGAAAATGTACTCAACACTAGCAATAGTAACGATCAAAATGTAGGAAAGAACAACAAGAATAACGTGGAACGGGACAAGAACAAAATCAAATAAAATATTAAGAATATTGAATAAAGTTGAACGGAACTTCTGAACGCATTCAAATGCTTTCAATTGAAGTGTCAAACTTGTCTTTTGAGGGGTCAGCGTTCCATAAAGAGGCCTTGTCTTTGTGTGCTGACAGATGTTTCAATTGGTGAACGAAAGATCCCGCCAGTGTTCAGTATGTGTCAAAATTTACAGGTTCTCATTGAAAATACTAATTGGATATTAATTGCCCATTTGACTACTCATTAAAACAAAATTCTGTTGATTGCTGTTGCAATGATTGTCGGAAACATCAGTGTGAATAGCAATATTGTCTTTTGCAGTTTTTGTTTCCAAGAATTGAATACTCCATACTTAGTTAATGTCTGAAAGTTTAATCAGTTCTGCCAAAGCGTTGCTTGCATCTAAAGTATTCCCAGTGCCTGTCTAACTTTGATAAGGAAATACCCCCAAGACAAAACTTTACGATAATTCCCGAACCCCGTTCAACTTCTTCATCGTCGTTAAAAAATCGTTACTCAGACTTTCCTTAAGAAAAAACCAAAGCCTGCTGACAAGAAAAAATTAATATCCACCCAACGGCAGCAAAAAAGCCGCGAGATAAGCATTGAAATTAAATCACAAAAAAGACTATATTGTCCGTTATTACAAAGGATGATAAGAAGTTTTGAAACAATAGTCTACAGAGCAGCAGCGCGGGACTTTGTAAGAATAACTCGGTGTCGGAATGATAATAAGTTCTTTTTATCGCCGTAATTAATGCGTTGGAAGAAAAATCCACAGAAGTGCGAGAACATTGGCTGTTGTGAAAGAACGCGGAAAGATTGGAAAGCGCGATAGCGAACGGCAACCTACTAGAAATAAACATATTAAATGAATTCATCATGTTTGAAGTAAGGCGGCGATGAGAGCAACCCACCGTTACTTGTTTCGAGTTGAGATCTTGCTTGATAAAGAAATTACTAAGAGAGAACGACAACTATGTTGATTTTCCATAGATACACAAAATATAAATGATTCAGAAGCAATCAATATATACTAAAAATATTACTACTGTTGCAGTATTTTTGGATCTTCAGAGAGCTTTTGAGACAATACATAGAGAGATTATTACAAAAATCAGTAGCAGTAGGAATAGATGGAATAGTCCACGAAAGGTTGGAAAGCTTCTTGAATAACAGAAAATAAGCCCAAAATAAATAATAATAAAGTATCAGATGAGATGGAGTGTATTCAAGGAGTACCACAGGGAAATGTGCTGGGACCCCTATTGTTTCTGATATATATCAATAATGTGTCAGAGGTGGTAGGTGAGAGCTCAGTTCATCTTTTCGCAGATGATACACTGATTTATTATCTATGATCAAGATCACACGAAACTCACAGAAACTATCAACAGAACAACAGAAAAATATTTATAGTTGGTGTTGTATTAATTATTTGAAGATCAATGTTGAGAAGACCAAGTACACGGTTATAATCACAGAAAAAGATTTAGAAGCTTTTGTAACCAAAATTTTGTGATAATGCTAGGTCCTGATAATGTGGAACAGGTCAACCAATTTGAATATATTTGAGTTCATGTGGATAGGAGATTGCAGTTTAAAGAACATGCAAACCTCATTATGAGGACAAAAGATTTCAAAATACAGAATTTAACTCGTTGTGCCCCATATTTGATTCATTAGTGCTTCCTCTTCAACTTATTGTTCTACAATTCTGTATCTACTGGGGCAAAATTATTTAGTTCGTTTCCAGAAACTCCAAAATAGGGCAATGCGCTAATTTTAAATCGCAAAAAATTAACACCGATGAGAGATATGTTGAAGCAACTAGAATGGTTATCAAATTATTCTTTTCTCCTCTACCAAACATTAATATTGATTTCCAAAATAAGAAATGAAATTTCCCCATAATATTTACAGGAAATATTAGGTACAATGACCAAATCCATAGATACAATATGAGATCAGAACTGACTGACATTAACACACACCCAAAATTCTGTTTTTTCCAGGAGACTTGATAATCTGCCATCTTTAACATCTTCAACACCCTTCAAGACTTTCTTGACCAATAAAAAAATCTAGTAGCCACTTCCTCATTTTGTATAGTTATTTTTAATATTCAGTGATGAAGATTTACATACGTTTTAGTATGTTGGAAGTGTTTTGTGTTGTAATTTTTCTAGAATGTGTGTGTATGTGTGTTGATATAGGTGTAATAGGTGTTGTATATGCATATGTGTGTTAATATTTTTTTTTGACAAAATACACATGCCTCATATGGAAAGACATATTAAATGTTCATTTTCAAATTTATTCCATTCCAAGCTACAATAATCCTATGTATCGATATCATTGTAATCATAGCAATGTGAAATGTAAATAATCCAAATGGACTAAATGAAGGATTCATATACATACCAGTTGTGCTCAATTGTTTTCGCTAATCTACATATTTTTTTTTTCTCTGAGGTGGGTGGTAGATTACACAAGATTCACATCGATAAAAATTATTAGTACATTGAAGTGCAGTTAACGGAAGTCTATCACATTCCTAGAAAAAACTGATTGCATGATCAAATTATAAATACACTGACATAGAGAATTACTCAATTAGAATGATTTTCACTGAAAAATGAAAAGGATGCTGATTGCAAGTTTTTGTTTACTTTCATTAGGTGCAGATAGATGATTTTCATTATGTTATAATGTTGGTTATATAATTTTAAATGTTTTGCGAGATTCCTTGAGATTTCATGAAAATCACCATTTCATTAATCATATGAAGAAAAACAATCACAATTCGTTATACGAGTGGGCAAACGGATTATCTTGAATATTCTGTCTTCTTCCTTGATATACCTGAAATATGTCATCAATATTTCAGTGCTCCAAGAGAATTACGGCACTCAAGAATTTATATTCATTATAAGAAATTATTTATATTAATGAATTCCAGCAATAATTGTTGTTGACAGCCTTATAAATGTTTTCAGTTAGATTTTGCTCAAAATATCGGTGCAGCGCCAATTTTTCCAGAGTCCAGTGCCAAATTCGTATTGCAAGGCTAATATATAAAATGCAATGCCGAGATATTTGAATAAGATATGTAAAATTGCGTACGAACATTAATTACATCAACTATACAGGATGTTTCAGTATTTATTTTGCTGAAGTGAATACATTTTCACGCGGGCAAATCTATTGAAAAACCATCGCAATAACTCATTTTTCGTGAAACCGGACGAAAAAACAGGCGACTGATGGCTGGTAAATATTTCAAGTCCGTTGCCCAGAGTAACTGCCGGCAAACTGAACGTCACGATTGAAAATTCTGAAATATGACAATAAAAATCAATATTGAAATGTGAAATTGGTTTGATATGCTAAATATTTCATTTCCATAGGAACAATATGAATGTAATTATTAATGAACATAATTTACACGGTGGCACGTAAAATACTGTGTAAACTATATCCGCAAAAAGTTTGTGCGACGATCTCATTCTCGGAACGTAAAAAAAAGCATTTTATTTACAACCATATATGTAATGCTGTCATTACTAACATCATTGAAGGTTTTGAAGTGTCACATTACACACCTCTACTTCCCGCTCTCATTTTATCTATTTTAGACTTCATCTGTCATTTATTGACTTTATCTGACATTCATTTATGTTGGTGACAATTGTATACCCCGTAGTCATGGTAACAATATGTCTACTTGATTATTCTGAGAAAACCGCGTTCTTGGTAATTTGTCGTTAAATGTAATATTAAAGATATGTTCAGAACGAAACAGATATTTATTAATTTCAATCGAAATATAATAGTTGTGAATAACTTCATTCCTGTCTCGAGATCTTAGCGAACCTCGACGCTTTGTGTCCCGGTTAACTAACTGATCTCACGGCAGGAATGAATCACTTCCCACCTCCGTGTGTAATATACTATTGCGGCCTTGGTATAAAAATGAAGTATATTACATTACTAGTGTGAAAAATTACTTTCGTACAAGTTATGTACACGATTTTTCCTACGACCACCAATTTTATTAAACAATATGTAAATACAGATCGTGTATATTGAGTTGCCTGGGTATTCATTGGATACAAATGGGGAACAAAACGAATCATTTGGAACAACGAAAATTCATGAAAATGTAATAAATTTCATAATTGAATGATGTGGATCGACTTACGAGATATAGGTGATATAACTGATAACGTTAATTCAAATCTGAATTAGCTCAGTTGTTAGAGTGTCCGGTAAAATAATCGCAAAGTTGTGGATTCGATTTTCGACGTCAACATTCTTTCATTTTTCTTCTTCATTTTTCATTAATAATCAGTTTTCAATCCAGTTTTTATGTAAATAAAAAAAATCAATCACTAAGGAAGAGCAATTAATAATCAGCACGGGGACTCTGATAAATAGAAACATATATTAGAATCGAAATGTGACGTCAAATTGACGTCACATTCGACATTTCGGCAATGTAAGTATAGAACCGAGATGTCGAATTTGACGTCACATTTCGATTCTAATATATGTTTCTATTTATCAGAGTCCCCGTGCACATCTGTAAATATTACAGGTTCACTTTGACTGCTCATTGACAGCTTGCGGAAAGTTTTTCGCACGAATGAAAGTATTGGTCACTTTCCATATGAGTAGAGAATGCGATACGTGTTACTTCCTTATGCGGTTGTAGAAAAACTATTTATTTTTCTCAAAATTCGAACATGAAATGAAGAATTCACTTATAAATTGATTACCACGTGCTTTTGTAATTCTTTCCAGCATACAAACATATCTTTAACCTGTGTTTGGGCCCTATGTCCTGCTGGATGTATTGACAAATAATAATAATAATAATAATATACATACACCTCATACAACCCTCCAGGTTACCAACAGAAGAATATACTCAAACAGAAATCATACATACATATATCAAACACCAAAACATAACACTTCAAAATGAAAGGAGACTTTGAATACACACATACCTATATTATTACTAAAATAAGAAGTTACTTCGGTCATTCGAAATTTCGACCAAACAGGAAACTGATGACTGTAAACCTCCCGTGGGTTAATGATAGGGACTGTTATTATCGGAGAAAATAGTGAATCAAGAGATCTCCAAGCATAACCGTATTGGAATCATATAGTGGATTCTTGAAAGTTAAAACAGAAGGGGCAAGCCTCAACACTTACAGGCAGGACATTGAAAATATTACTGCAACACAGGAAAAAGATTTTTGGAACATGTCACCAGAATGTGGGGTAACAGTGTACATTTCTCTGAATCTTGTGATCCTACTTTGTATATCAGAACCTTTCAATATCTCAGTTGTTGAATAAATGGGGTTATTATATTCAGAAACTTTATATATTTAAATTGACTGATGCATTACAAACCTGAGTTCTAGTTTCAGCCATTTGGACTCATCAAATGAATCACTGGTATGGTCATATTGACAACGAAAAAATCGAAATTCGGAATTATCTAGGTGTGTTGTTAGATAAATCACAGAATTTTAATGAGCATCTCACATATATTTCAGGAAAAACTGCTAGAAAAACTGGATTACTATCATGAATTGGAAAACACCTAACCAATGAAACATAATTTGAAATTTTTAGATCAATCAGAGAACCCCATTTTCAATATTGTTCAACAATATTATTCACACCGAATGGAACTCAGATGGAAATATTACGGAAATTGCAGAACAGGGCTTCAAGAGTAGTTTTGAATAAAGATATCTATACCAAAGTATTATAGATGCATAGGTCCCTTGACATTTTGAGTGTTAAACAGAGATTATATCTGAATACTTATCTCATATATCTTTATATAAATCGAGAAATGACATGCTTCCCAAATACGTGAAAGACAACTTAGAACTTTCAAGCTACAATACAAATTATAATACAAGGAATTCCACTTGTAATAAATTGCGAAGGTATAATACAAGTTTTTGGAAAAATCAACTTTTTCATAAAGACTTGAAAACTGTTAATGAATTGCCATTAGAAATAAAAAATTGTGGAATTTTAACTAATTTCCGAAAAATATGGACAAATTTTGTTAAAACGAACACTGACTTCTGAAAAATTTGGATTTTTTTTTCTCGAGAATAAATGAATCATAGACTAAAATAATGATCTTTACATGTCTGAATAATTTGAATCTTATACAAAAATTTCTTGTGAAAATAATATTGTTACGAATCCGCTAGCGTTCTCCTAGCGCCGATCCTGACGAGAATGTAAACGCAGATGAGGGGTCGCGTCGTCATTTTCTAGGAACTGTTGGTTGCCGCCTGGAGAATTCGAGACACGTCATTGGGGCTTCTCTCGAAGATTCTTCATAGGTACGCAGATATATAAGCGGCGGGACATCGCGACGGAGACAAGTTTTTATTCAGAGAGTTAGTTATTCGGAAGTTTTTAGTCAGAGTGGCGAAAGTTATTGGGAGCTAAGTGGGGCAGAGCTTTGTGCGGAAGTAGAATTTGTATAACAGAGAGTTTGTATTAGAGAGTTTATCAGAATGTTTGGTATAGAGCGTTGAAAAGTTAGCGGAGCAGTTTAAGTGATCGAATTGTATTGTGTTGTGACAAAGAGTTATAATAAAAGTAGTTTGGTGTTTCAACCTTCGAACTCAAGGATAAATCGTAACAGTGGTGTCAGAAGTTGAATGTTGCAAGGAATTATCGTAACAATATATTCCAATTTATTTTTTAATAACAATGATCAATAGTTGACTTATACATTTGATGTTATGAGATAATTGTAATAACTAGCTCTGTAGGTTGTGCAGTATTTTATACAAGAGTTCTGAACTTTTGGTAAGCTCAATTTGTCTTTTACTGTTGTGTCGTCAAGTACACAATATTGCAACAGAAGAGACTTGATAAGACTAAAGAATCGCAACGTTCACAAAGTTCAAAAAGTGAATGAATGAATAAATGAATTGAAACTTTTCTAGAGATCAATTACCCTCACACCAAACTGATATTTTTGCACTCGACGCGCGTTTCGCTGTCAAGGTTACCATCTTCAGTAGAATAAAGTTGATAATCTCTTCTTCTTCTTCTCCTGAAGATGCTAACCTTGACAGCGAAACGCGCGTCGAGTGCAAAAATATCAGTTTGGTGTTAGGGTAATTGATCTCTAGGAATAATTTCAATTTTTACACCAAATGTTCCAATCTTTTCGTTAAAAAAAATGAATGTGAACATCGTAATGATATGCAATCCCTAGCCTGTTCCCATCTCTCCATCCAACGAACCCAAACGAGAATAACTCACTCATTCACATAGCAATCTAGTTTATTATGAAAGGCGATACCCGTAAGGACGGAATTCGATCCGGGGTTTAGTGTTACTCGTTAACCAAGGTCCTTTCAATTTACGACCAGATTCAATTACACGTTCTTTATAATTAATCGACTTTCAGCCATTTTTTGCGAGGATTAATTGGATTCAGTTTATCGGACGCGGTGCGTTGAACCCTTTGAATAATCTGATAAATTTTCCGGCCATATGTTTTGTCGTATCCAGTCGAAATTCTCGACGGGTTAGGGTGGATTCGTTCAAAATCTACTTGAACGTGGCTGAAAATATTCCTTGCTGAGTGATATTGGTTCGGACTTCCAGTGGCCATAAAGATTTTTTTTTTCGACAAATTTTCACCATATACAGTGGGGTCCATGAAGTGTGCAACAAATGAGACTATTTTTCATTCGTCTTTTTTTTTATGCAGATTCACACGAAAGGGGACCCCTGAAATGTTCAAAGAACACCACGTATATCAAGGGACAGGAGATACGAATTAATATTCACTTTGAATTTTTGAACCTTGTCTCAGGAAAAACCTTTTTCGGCAAGGAGTTCAAAAGCTCAGCTGTTTGCTATTGAAAAAAGATCCCTAAGCAAGAGAGGTTCGACAGGTCTCTCTGAGACTTATGTGATTTACATCTCTGGTTTTTCGGGCTTGAGAGCCGTGTGCTGGAATTTTTACTTCCGGAGCTTTCGGCTACACCTGCGGCAGTCATCTTCAGCGACGTGGTCTGAGTTGAACTCCTCTATGTGAGTTTACTACGACTTATTGCAAATCTGGAATTGACTCGTTTTCATCTTTTGGTCCGATAGCGTTCTGTTGGTCGTCCGATTCCCTGGTTCTATCTGGCTTCGTCTTAGCTGTTCTTGGAACTGGATACCAAATTTTGTTCAAATCACTGATTCGAGTCTTAAAACTGCGTTTGGTGGTCCCTATATATACTTTTCCACATGAGCATGGAATTCTGTATACCCTAGCCTGGATAGAGGATCTCTTGGATCTTTAGCTGACCTCAATTGTTCCTCTATTCTCTTCATTGGTTTGTATATTGTTTTTATATTGTGCTTTTTCAATATTCATTCATTGCGTTCCGTGGTACCTCCTAGATAAGGCAAAAAAGCGGTTCCTGAGGGTGGAGTCACATCCTTCGTTTGCGGGTGTGGATTTGTAGTTGGCTTGGGTCGTATTGTTCTGTCTATCTCTCTGTTTTGGTAACCGCTAGCTCGCAAAGCGTGTCTAGGGTGGTTGAGCTATCAACTAGAGTATTAATGATTCCTTGTTCCTGTCGCGGATGGTGGTTTGAATCCTTATGCAGATATCTGTCTTTGTGAGTTACTTTCCGATAGACTGTAACCTAGCTTCCCATTTATTTGTCTAAACAACAAACGAGGAAACAAAGGATCATTAAAACTCTCTAGTAGATAGAGATAGAGAATGAAACGAATTTGCGAACCTGAATCACTGGATGAAGAGCTCAACCACCTTAGACACGCTTTGCGAGCTGATGGTTACCAAAACAGAGAGATAGACAGAGCAATACGACCCAAGCCAACTACAAATCCACACCCGCAAACGAAGGATGTGACTCCACCCTCAGGAACCGCTTTTTTGCCCTATCTAGGAGGTACCACGGATCGCATTGGAAAGATATTGAAAAAGCGCAATATGAAAACAATATACAAACCAACAAAGAAAATAGAGGAATAACTGAGGTCAGCTAAAGATTCGAGAGATCCTCTATCCAATGCTGGGGTATACATAATTCCATGCTCGTGTGAAAAAGTATATATAGGAACCACCAAACGCAGTTTTAGGACTCTTATCAGTGAGCACAGTCGAAATTGTCGGTTGGGGCACACGGACAAATCAGCTGTAGCTGAGCACGCCCTTCTGAACAACCATAATATACGATTCGACAAAACTTCAATTCTGTCAACGACGACGCATAACTTCACTCGCTTAGGAAGCAATTGAGATACATAAGCACAAGGATAACTTCAACAGAAAGGAAAAGGGACTAAATTTTATCAAAATTTGGTATCCGGTTCTAGGAACAGCCAAGACGAAGCCAGATAGAACCAGGGAATCGGACGACCAACAGAACGCCGTCGGACCAAACGAGTCAATTCCAGATTTGCAATCAGTCGTAGTAAACTCACATAAAGGAGTTCAACAAACCCAGCCGGCCCAAAAAAGCAAACTCCCCCCCCCCCTTAGACCACGCCGCTGAAGATGACTGCCGCAGGTATAGCCGAAAGCTCCGGAAGTAAAAATTGCAGCACACGGCCCTCAAGCCCGAAAAACCAGAGATGTATTCACACCGGCCGTGAAAGCCTACATTCTTTCATTACTGTGATTTAGTTAGAGCTGCTTCAAATACGTATAATTCAGACTATAATTTATCATATGGCCATTATTGAAAAAAAACATGTTTTTTCTTGGGTTTTGGGATGAGACATCATATTTGGGCAGAACTTAATCATATAGACCAAATTCAGCAATGCTGACTAAAATTTGCGTTAGAGTGTGGCAAATTGAAGCATGATGATGGTGTTCAGAAGAGAAAATTCTAAATAAGAACTTTCTATAAAAAAGTATTGGGAAATTTCAAACTTCGAAAAACGATACACTGATATATTAACTATACTTTTCCAAAACGAATATTATTTTCCTACCCCTGGAAGAAGTAAAACACGATATCTGAGGTTTATTCATACTCGTTCGACACCGTTCATATCTCCCATGGATCTGAATAATTTACCCGAGAATTTACCCTGATTATTTTCCTCAATGCGAATAGACGATGAAACAGTTGAAGGCTAGACTGCTTTTACAGAGTTTTACAGCTATTAAATGCACTAGACCTTTTAACCGATTAAAATGTTCGAAATAAACCGGGCGTTTGGATCACTTTCCAGGTACTATCTCTGGTACTATATTGTTCCTGTGTTCGATTTTGATGTTTCCTGAGTTTACATGTTTTCTGGAAATAATCTAAACATATATCCCTCCTTCACCAAGTTCAATCGACCAAAATGCGTCAATTTCCATGATTTTCAAAATTTTGCTTTCAAGCAAATGCTTTCGTGTATAATAATTCAAAATAAAATCTCTCGACCTGGGGTCTAGGGATTTTATCAAATTATCATACATTCAAGTCATTTGCTAAGCAAAATTTCGAGAATCATGGAATTGCAGCACACATTTTAACCGATTAAACTTGGTGCACTCGGGACATAACCCCCGATTTTACGCCTTGATTCAAGTAAATAATGAAAAAATTGAAGACAAGGCAGCTTTTACATCGATTTATAGCACTAGATTTGTTCGACTGAATTGACGAAAGTTTTCGTTTTCAACTTTTTCGGAGTACATGTTTTTCCCCAGAAGTAATCATAACATAACATCGCTCCTAAACCAAGTTCAATCGATTAAAATACATGAATTTCCGTAATCCTCAAAATTTTGCATTTGATAAAATGCTTTCGTCAAAGATGAAAAAAAACAAGACAGCAGAAGAGGGAATTATATTTTGATTTTGGAAATTATTGGTTGAGCACACGTTTAAACTTGATGCTTTCTGGATATATTCCCACGAATAAATAAGCATGTTTTTGCGATTTTGAAATTAAATCATTACCAAACTTCTCTATTCGTTATTTTGCTTTCCTATCAAGATAGTTTCTGAATCAAAAATAGCTGATATTATGTTATATTGATGTAGTTATGATGTTATATTGATGTAGTAGAATGGTATTGAACTTGAAACAACGCGAATGGCTTCGAGAGATTCAACATTTTCCATCTACTATGAAAATCATTCTACCATATCTAATTCGAATATTTCCGGGTATTGTGGATTTTATATCGAACACGGCATCAGCCTAGAGCTTATCTTATGAACATCTAATAAAATAATTGTTTACAGCACGTAAAATTAAAGCTGTTGATAAGTTGACAGTTTAGACACTATGATTGCATGATTACAGTATTTCGGGTTATTTTGTTGTTTTTTTACCCGTTCTGATTCCATATCAAACATGCGATCTGTTTTTTTTGGAACTTCCTGTCGTCAGTAGAAAACATAAAATTAGAAATCATGAGAACGATATAGAAGATCCAATTACTGACATGGAGGTATTTTAGAAAATTAACAGTTGAAAACACACAAGGAGATTTGTTAATTTCTATGAGAGATTTATCTTTTGTCGAAATTTGTATAGTACTCTGAAAAATTTTTTTCCCCCCTTCCCTGTTTTTGCCGTTCTCTTGTGTTGTTTTTTCCCTCGTGGGGTTTTCCTTTTGGTTTCTTTTTGTGTTTGGCGCCTTTTTCCCTGTCTCCCTCTTGTTCCTCCTTCTTGGGGTCTTCCCTCCTGGCCGTGTTTCGCTCGGTTGCATCTTCGAAGAAGAAAATTTCGGGGGTTGACCCTGGGTTCCGGTGTACATTGATAGGATTCCGGGGATTCCCGGGTTCCTGGTTCCGGGGTTTCCGGGGTTTCTTGAGGAATTCCTGGGGAATTCCGAAAAATTATAAAGAAACTATAGGGTTTTTTGTTACTTCTTTATTCACAAAAAAAAAAAGCATACAAAATTTAAATTATAAAAAAAAAAAAAAAACAAACCCCCCTAAGAATAACCCCCTCCCCTGGACGAAGAAATTGGTCCTTTTTTTGAAATTTTGCACTTTCATTCAAATCTTCTTTAACAACAAAAGCCTATAACACTTCTTCTTCTGTTCTCTTTTCCCTGGGGGGGTGTGTTGGGGGTTTTTAAAAACAATTCCTTCTTTCATGGATACCCCTCTTTTTTTTATATTATATTGGGCATATGAAACACCCCAACTTTTTGTTTTTTTTTTTTTTTTTTTTTTTCCCCCCCCCTCCTCCTCTTTTTTCTTCCTTAATTCTTCTTTTCCCCCCAAGAGGGTCTTTTTGTGGAGGAGAGAATTTTTTTTTAGAAAAAAAACCTTTTTTCTCTTTTTATTTTTTTTATTCTCTTTTTTTTTTTTTTTTTTTTTTTTTTTTTTTTTTTTTTTTTTTTTTTTTTTTAAAAAAAATTTTTTTTTTTTTTTCTTTTCTTTTTTTTTTTTTTATAGGGGGAACCCCGTTTTTTTTTTTTTTTTTAGAGGTATTGTGAATTATTTTTTTTTATTTTTTTTGTTTTTTTTTTTCTATATAAAAAAAAAAATAATTTTTTTCCCCTTTCTCCCTTTTTGGAAAAATAACCCCCAAACTTTTTTTTTTTTTTTCCCCAACAAAAAAAACACTTGGTCCCCCCTTCCTTCCTTTTTTTTCCCTTTTCTTTTTTTTTTTTTTTTTTTTCCAAACCCCTCTGATTTTATAACTTTTCTTTATTATAAATACCTTTTTTTTTTTCCCCCAACCAAAAACTTTCTCCTTTCTTTCTTCTTTCCCCTTCCCCCCCCCCCCCCCCCTCCCCCCCCCCCCCCCCCTCCCCCCCCTCTTTTTTTTTCTTTTTTTTTTTTTTTTTTTTTTTTTTTTTTTTTTTTTTTTTTTTGTGGGTGCGGGGGTTGCGGGGGGAGGGGGGGGGGGTGGGGGGGGGGGGGGGAGGAAATTAGAAAAATTCTTTTTTTTTTTTTTTCTTTTTCCTCTCCTTGGGGGTATACCCCCTTTTTTTTTTTGTGCTTCCCCCCCCCTTAAAAAATTGAAAACCCCCCCCTTCGCGTTAACCATTCCTCTTGTCTGTACCATGACGAGCATTGAACACATGAAATTTCAGTCAGTAAGATTCAATGACTACTGATCAACTATAACTTGTGAAAATTCAAAAACTGTACTATTAAGGATATTATCAACCAAAACACCATGTGATAAACTTGTTGGCATATATAGCTTAACCATGTATCTCGTAAAAAATATCGGACTTTCCACTCTCCGAGTTCATTTCCATCCCTCGACCGTTAAGTGGGGAACGTTTCAGGACTTCACCTCCAATGGAAAATTCACTCCATATCGTCGATACCTAATCTGAACCTTTCCAGTTTTCCGGTACTAAATCTTATTCCAGTTTTTCGATGAAAACGTGGCCGGACTCAAAAGCGGCCCTAATGCGACCGCGGACTTTGGAGTCCAACTTCGTCTTTGCAGCTCGTGTGTGAATGATCTTTGACCGCATCTGAAAGCATTATTTTTTCGACTCATACGGAGATAAGTTCACTTCATAACTTTTTTTATGCCAACAAATCAAAGTTAATGAAGAATCAAAACTAAGAAGGAGGTATAGCATAGCACGCTCCTGAAATTCTCAAAATCAGCGGAACCTACGAAAAGAACAATTGAAAAAAAAGCTCTCGACGCTGGATTCGAACCAACTCCTACATTTGCCTTCATATTTATCATGAACAATGTCTGTTTATCAAATGCGAAGATTTTTTTTTATATGCAGATTCACACGAAAGGAAAGCCCTGTAATGTTCAAAGAACACCGCGTGAATCAAGGGACAGGAGATGCGACTTAATATCAACTTTTAATTTTTGAAATTTGTAAGCACCAGGAAAAACCTTTTTCGGCAAGGAGTTCCAGAGTTCAGCTGTTTTATTGAGAAAAGATCCCTGAGCAAGAGAGGTTCGACAGGTCTCCAAGGACTGGGGAATCTTCACTCGTCGGGTCATCCGTGTTGACCAGTCTGCGAACCTTCTAGGAAGTGAGCGAGTTCGTGAGAGAAGGATCACCAACATGGCAGATTGTTTTTTTCCGAATAGAATCAAGAAGTTTCGATGGATGTTTTGGTATCTGTAGCTTGTAGATCATCAGAAGCTGACGAGAAAGTATTTCTCAGCACGAAATAGATATTCGAGCTCCTGGGAAGCATTTTTGGCGATTGATCTCACATGTTTTGCCATGTGATTATTACTGATCGTAAGCATCGAGATAGATACTCGAATTTGTAGGAATAGTAACTCATGACATCTGAATATTACTTCTTAAATATGCAGCATTTTGAGTAACATTGCCTCGATATATTTTTTTCAATCCGAGAATCAGAATTCAAGAACTAATACCTTATCAATAGATACTTTCATTGTGCTGAACTCTAATATCAATTGGATGTATGAGAAACTTGGATAAAAAACAGCTGCCACTGAATATCGCAAAATTATTTTTTCTTAACTATTTTATTCCCTATCATTAAATAATGTATTGAAATGAACAAGAAATGGATATCTGCAAAGATAATTTGAATGGAATGTTTCTTGTAGACATTACAAGTAGACGAAGCTCTCAACTACAGTCGTGATTGTCATTCTTTGTAAAATGTCATTTGTCTTCGTAGAGATTCAAATATGTTTCACATTCTAGCCTTGTTTCAATGAATGCGTTGGCCATTCCAAGCATATATTTTCAATTTTCGTTATGTTGCTGCAAATAAGCCACGTTTTGATTGCCCACTGAAATATTAACCGCATTTTCTACAATAAAAATGGACCTGATTTAAGTGACGAGAGCGCTGAAGCCTGCCCTCAAGAAAATGGTTTCTGAGAGAAAAACAGAGTACCTATATTTTTTTGGCCGTATGGTACTGACAGATTATGTAATATCTGTATTACCATGTCAAGGATGGATCGTTATATAAAATTATTGCATTAGCGGGGAACTAATCTTCTGAGCATAATGAAGTTTCGGTTGAACTAAGAAGGTTAGGTACCTGAATTTGAGTTATGAATAAACACATTTTCGAATGATTTTGAATAAAACTATATAATTTTCAGTAGAATCTACAATACTTCGATACATTCTCGTTCAGCTGATGAATTATTATTCATCAATGATTTTCAATGATTATATTGATAAAAAAGTATGGATTTTTTGTCCCAAATTGTCGAAATTTCAATAATACCTCGGCTTCAATTATTTTTCATTGATACGGCCACTTTAAATTTCGGATCAATTAATTATATAAAACAGAAAAAACAGGAATGCATCAATTTCGTTTGCAAAAATTTCAAAATTAATATTTATGATTGTCACATGTTATATACTCGAGTTGAAATACGTCATGGAAATGTATGTTGATAAGATTTCATTGGTGTTTGTTCGGTTATTTCATTTTGTTAACAAAACATATCAGTATCCTGTACGACTTTCAATAACAATGAGTTTACAAAACTGCGACAAGTGTTTCGTTATACAATACCTCCGTATCCTGAGGAAGCTATCGTATTGCGAAACACGAGTCTTGGTTTTGTAATCCCATTGTTGGTGGAAATCGTACAAGGAACTGTGATATTGTTTGTTAAATATGAATTTTCATAAAGTATCGGCAAGTTCAATTGCAATTTCATCTCAAAAGTTTAAAAGTTAGGTCTGATATCGAGTAAAAAACAAAATGTCCATCAAATGATATTCATAAAAATGTGTTTTGGTGCATGAAAACAAGTAAATATTTTGTGAAAAAATTATAGAAACAATCATGAGAAAATTTTAGCAACCAAATTCTCCCAATATAAATACCCAAATTATACGCTCGCATCATCCATTATCGATGAAGATATCCCCTACACAATCCACCCTCACCTCATAACAAAATCAACATTGACAATTCATTTCGTTGGCCCCTAGCTATGAGGCTCTTTGCATAAAACATGAAATATCTTCCCTGTCCAAGTATAAATAAAACCTGATATGATGGGGAGCACGTAAAAGTCATTGTGTAGGAAATTCGTTATTCTAATGATATTCTTGTACCCTCATCTGCATTTATGAGCAATCAGATTATATTTCACTCCCGTTTATTCAGAAGGTTTTTTTTCTACGTCTGGAAGATCCACTAACTTCTACGGTTGACGAACGGATATGAAAGAGAGATAAAATACCGCCTTGATGTCAATGTCAACATAATGGAGGGCGGTTTCAATTAGAAGATAATTTCAATTATTTGAGGATCTTACGTTAGTTTTTCGGGCATTGTGAGGCCTTTATTGAGAGGAGAAATTATCCACTTTTGTCATGGTAGCAGACATAGGATTATCTCGTGTTCTCTCGACTTCCAGCCTGGGGATTATTATGAGCAAAGATTTGTGAAACGCGCTCTTAGAGTTAAATTGTGGCGATAGGATCCATCTTGAGGAAAGTTTAGACAGAGCTGACAGAGTTGCGTGGTAAGAAGGAGAGAAATGAGGGTTGTAGTGATAGATCTCAATTTCCAATGAAACATCCAACCTCAAATTCTACAAGGCAGTTGGGACACAAGTGGGCACGATCAAGGATGTATACCGGGTGATTATATGAAAGTGTTTCTCTAGATGTGTTTAATTTCAATCAACCCGTTACAAAAGTATATATATATATATATATATATTTGCTATTGATGCTTTGTCAATAATAATAGGGGAGACCAAGCGGGGATTTCGAGATTTACTGAAGCGCAGCAGATTAATATACGGGGGGGTACCTTGTTAAGTACTACCACCATATAGGGTTGGGTTGAAAAACAGCATCTGCTGACACCCCGCCTTTTCTTAATTGAATAAAGACCATTTATTATTATTATTATTATATTATATAAGCCCTATATATATATATATATATATATATATATATATATATATATATATATATATATATATATATTTATACATATATACCCGCCCTTCAAGGATGAAGGATCAGATTAGTGAAAGAAATGATCATCTGAAATTCTGGAGCGCGTCAGATTAAGGTAGGGTGAGTTAGTTACATCCTGAAACGTGTTTATTCCACAAATCTGACAATTCGAGAGTGACCTAAAGGAGGACGAGGGCTTCAAAGTTGTAAAAAAAATGTCATCTCGAAATTCTCGAGCGTGGCTGATTTAAAAATTAATAAAAAAAATAAATATAATCTGACGATTTCCACAAGCCGAAATAATAAAAATTCTAAGTTTAATGCGTGCAGCTACGTGATGCCTATATTCCCCTCCTAATGCCATGATAGTTGATCACACAGACTCGTTCATGGCATGATATTGTTTACAACGAATATCCAACGTTTTAAAATTTTAAAAAGTTAATTGCTTTCAATTATTTTCTTATAAATACAGGTATTGTACTGAAAACAGCATACACTTCTTGTATTTAATAATAATAATAATATAAAAATTTTTATTGACATCAGTTAGTACAAATTGATGTGACTTGAACAATAATAGCACCTGAATGTCAAAGGGATGTTGCATTGCTTACACATTTTTCAGCAACACCCCAAACAGTGAGTTTTTATCAGAATTTTACTAAATGGTAGAATAAATGAATACAAAATAACATGAACAACTACAAACAAATAAACATATAAGAATTTTCAACAAATTAAAGTTCAAAGTAATAATTGGTATCAAAGATGTGGACAACAAAGTGGAATATATACACAGAATCAATTACATAATAGAATAATATAATATAAATAGTAATAATATTATTGACAAGTTAATGTCATTGAGAACGAGTATATAAACTGTTCAATATAAAACAAAATACAATATTGATAATTATTATCACAGTTATAGTTTCAATTCAATTATCTGCCAGGTATTAATTTCCGAGATGTTTTTGTAGATCCAATAAGTGTAGCTTAAATTTTTTGCGAAAAATATTTAGAGTTGGTTCCTCATAAATGATGATATATTGGTTGAGGATATCGACAGCAATATAGGAGAAGCAATGTTGAAACATGGTAGTTCTATGACGAGGAATAGCATATAAGTCCGCACTACGGGTATCACGTGAGTGAATATCCGATCTTTTGGTAAGAAGCTCCATTAGATAATATGGGGTACGGAGCTTGACTACTTTATAAATGAGTACCGCATACTGAAGTAGGGTCCTATAACTGTACTTCAAGATGTCCATTCTATTGTAGTGAGGGGTTATATGCTCCCTCTTAGTGAGTTGACAAAAAGAGAATCGCAAGCAGCAGTTCTGAAGAATTTGAATTTTATTTTTGAGATATTCGCTGAGGTAGTAGTAATATACTATGCTTCCAAAATCCAAATAGCTGAGAATGACTGAGTTTACGAGTCTCCACTTCACATCACTCGGCAAAATATATTTGTAACGCCATAATGTTTTGTATTTGAAATAGCAAACACTTAGTTTATTGATAATATGGCTATAAAATGAAAGATTTTCGTCCATGATGATACTCAGATTTTTTGCTTCACTTACAATGGGAATAGTATTTCCATTCAAAACTATGTCTGTATTTTTAAAATTGAGCGACCGACAAACATTAGTTTTACTCCCGATAATTAGCGCCACTGTTTTGTTGGGATTCAGTTTGAGGCCATTTCTAGAGGACCAGTCACTAATTGCACTCAAATTGTCGTTGGCTTGGAACACTATTTGTTCTATGTTTTCCGGAGAAGTAGCCGTGTAGATCTGTGTGTCATCAGCGTACATATGGATATTCCAGTTGTCAGGCAGTAGTTTAGGTAAATCGGCAGTGAAAATACAGAACAGGATAGGGCCAAGAATACTTCCTTGGGGTACTCCGGAAGTAACCAGTTTAGTCCTAGAGATGGATCCTTCAAGCTTAACTCGTTGATGACGTTGACTGAGATAGTTTTCGAGCCATTTCAGTGGAGTGGGTCCCAATCCGTAAAATTTAAGTTTGGCAATAAGCAGTTGGTGGTTTATGAGGTCAAAAGCCTTACTGAAATCGAGCATAATGAGAAGAGAAACTTGAGAGCAATCGATAGCTAGGGTGAGATCATTCGTCACTTTAAGGAGAGCTGTACTTGTACTATGCAGTTTTCGAAATCCTGACTGAACGAAAGGCAGTATATTGTTTGTGGAGAGGTGAGAGTGCAATTCAGTTTCTACGATTCTTTCGATTAGTTTCGACATGGTAGGAAGTATGCTGATTGGTCGAATTTGGCTGAGTTCTACAGCTTTTGTTATTTTTGGAACGGGTATAATAACTGACTGTTTCCATAGATTGGGTACAATGCCATGCGACAGGGAGTAGTTAACAATATGCAATAAGGCCTGTTTGCAGTGGGGGAATGCAGTCTTGAGCATTGTCAGGTTTATACTATCAACTCCCATAGCATTCGATTTTATAGTACCAAGGGCTTGTTCCAGGTGTTCTGGTGTAATCTCTTCGAACTTGGTGAGAATGCTTACGTTTTCATGAGAGGTTTCATTGATCAGGTGAAGGTGATCCAGATCAATATTGATACCATGTAGAGAGGAATCTACAAAGTAATCGTTTAGCATGTCAGCATCTCTTAGTGACTCATCGATAATGAATGATGGTTTTCCATGGATATTCCATCGCGAAAAGTCTCTCCATAGTTTTGAGGGATTATGCTTACTGATATTTATCTCAAATTTGATAAATGCGGTTCTTTCATTTCTGATTGCAAGAGAGAGGTAATTTCTTAAGTCTTTATAGTATTCTAAGTGAGATGCTTGTCTGGTTCTTTTATATCGATTATATGCCTTCTTTTTGAGGCGAATCATTAGTTTCAAATTGTCCGTTATATAAGGCCTATAATTCTTTCGGAGTGATATTGTTTTCAGAGGGGCATGTAGGTCAAATAAGAAGGTTATAGCATCATTAAGAAATGTCACCTCTACATCTAATGTTTGTAAGCCACAGATATAATTCCAGTTTATACTGCTCGCATCATTATCGAAGTCACTGATTTGGAATAGCGAGTAATCTCTGTACATAATACTTCTTGGCGATTCCTTTTTAACCGTATAATCAAGTTCGCAGTATGTCAGTCTGTGATCAGTAAGGTTGAACATATTTTCCGTGCCAGATTGTAGAGTTTCAATAGTGTTACTTATGCAAATAACATCAATGGTGGTACTGGAGCTTCCTGTTATCCTAGTTGGTTCCTGAATAACCTGTTTAAGATTGAAGCATTGTAAAATAGTGTTGAATTCTCGATAACCTTGGGATGTTTCTTTTTGTAGATCGATATTGATATCTCCCATCAATATTATGTTATCCACTTCAGTACATATGTTCGTGAGATTGGTTTCTATCTCATTGAGGCTACTTATTGGAGTGTTGGGAGGCCTGTAGATAACACCTACCGCTGTAGTGATGTCACCTATCTTCGTTTTAATCCATAGTTGCTCAGTTTCCAGTGAAGTTAATTCAATCGTCAGTATTTTCGCTTTCAGGCTATGGTGTATATATAAACAAATTCCCCCTCCTCTAGTTTGGCGATCAGAGCGAAAGATCCCATAATCAGGGATATAGATATAATTCGATGGGTAGTTTGATGGAAGCCATGTTTCTGTTATTGCTATAATGCTGAAGCATTGCTCTTGTATTATTTCGCTAAAAATGTCGAAGCTTGGTATCAAAGATCGAATGTTGACCTGGCAGATTTTCACATGTTTTTTGAACATTTCGGAGTAGGTTTAGGTGATGAAGATGAAGAAAAATCCATACTGTTCTCGTTGACACTTAAAGAGGGATTTATTACCTCTACTATAGATGGTATTCCTTTCAAGTATTTGATAGTGATATTTTTCTCACCTTCTCTAATTCTTCGGTTGAGTTCTTCTCTTAAGTTTTTTAAGAAATTTCTTTCGTTAGGAGTCTTGTCTTCTTTAATTACGAGCATTTTTGTTGAATCATTAGTTTTTAAGTCTTCCCTCTTACGGAGGAGAAATTTTGAGATGAGGCTATCCCCAAAGCTCACTTTCAGTGGCCGGGTTTTGTTGGGATCTGTGGTTCCTAAACGGTGAATGTGGACGATTCTATAGTTTGGCATTTCATTTTGGTGTTTATCGCCGAAAAAATTCAATATATCGGTGGTACATTTCATATCATTTTCTGGGGTACCCTCAGGAATACCGAAGAGAATAACGTTTTTTTCTCGGTAGAGTTTGTCTCTTATCTCATTGATTGTAGGCGGTGAATGAGATGCCTGATTTTTAATGTTTTGTAAGTCAGAAACGATAGTTAAAATTTCGTGCTGGACCTTTTCATTCGATGTCACAAGTTTCTGCAGTTGCTGCGAATGAGACTCTAATTCTTTCTGATGGGTTATAAGTTTAGAGTTTTGTTTACATATTTTTCTGTTGGTTTCAGATAACTCCCTTCGTAGTTGATCCTGTGATTCCTTGACTGCCAGCAGATTTGCTGCGAACGTTTTTTGTTCAGTCATCAAATCTTTTTGGGTTTTGTTAACTTCATCAAGTTTAGCCATCATTAATTCGAAGTGACGTGTGGAGAGAGTGCCTTCTGCTTCTTCAGCTTTCTTGGTTAGTTTTGCAGGATTACCCTCAGGGGACAAATCAGTTTGATTTCGACCTCTCTTCATCAATCCCAGGCAGTTGTTACAGTTCCATTTCTGCTGGCCTCCATTGAAGCTGTTCACCTCCATTGCAGTTATATTCACGCAAGAGCCGTGATACTTTTTCTTGCATGATTGACATGATATTTTGGGCTGCAAACTTGTGATTTTCAGCGTACAGCTCTGACAAATTTCAGACATTGCTAAAAATAATTTACAGTCTGGCAACAGTGTAGGATTTTCAGACTTTGTTTTGACAGGTCTAAGGGGTGCTCGAAGGTGAAAATGTTCAACCAAGGCCAGTATTTTCTAAGCTTTGAAGTTCTAGGTCACGTAAAGGATCTTAAGATCACACTGAGCGATTGAATAAATTTTTTCACTCACGTTTTTCAGGATATTCATGAAGGTATCGGAGCACAATACTAACACAGTTGCCACAGTTGCATGCTTTTTCCTGAGATTTTCAGTTAAGTGAGTTCAATGATTTAAGAAAATTAAAAAAAAATCAAATTGGCAGAATAGGCGAATCCCTTCAGATAATCGTCAGATTATGAGACTGCAACGTCTGGGGCGTCAAGATGAACCATATATATCTTAATCTGACACGCTTGTGTATTTCAAAATGACGAATTTTTTTCACATTCTAATAACGGCCACGAGTCTGCATCACATTCAGACTGTCGGATCATTACATAAGAGCTTTTTTTTAGGTTCACTCAACATTTCCTCAGAAAATCTAACGCACTCGAGAAAAAAAATTTCTTTTTCATTTTCAACCCTCACGTACGACCACCCCCATCATGGAAACAATCAGATTAAAATACCTACATTTTGAAATATATGTAGGACATAGATGATATCAATATCTGACGCGCTCGAGTATGTCCATGCAACAGTTTTTTTTACATTTTTGAAAGTCTATATCCGCTCCCTCCACCGATGAAAAGGTATACATTATAACATTTTTTTTTATCATCTAAGCTTCGCAACCCAATAGGTCTATATGACGCTCGAGTAAATTCCGATTTAGCATCGTGGGCTCTCCTACTATAAGATCATATCTTCGACAATAAATTATATTTTTTATTGATTGATCATTTATCGAAGATTACCCCCTACAACAATCAAACAAGCAAAGTTAGAAACGAACCTCTTTATATTGTTGGTACAGATAAAACGATCCTTGCCAGTCTTTTACGAGACCATTCCCACAGCTCTCGTCCATCGGCTGATGCATTGAACTTCCTCGTGCACTATAACGAGATCCAACGCAGATCCCGATATGTATATTCGCCTGTTCGTGACCGATGTGTGTTTAGATGAGATCTATCTCGGCGAATATCTCTTTGTACGCCGCCCACCTTGCGAAAACTCCGATGTGACACGTCTCGAGTACAAAGAATCATGTTGAATCGGTCGAATCTCTGCACTCGCTTCCCGAAGCATGCTCGTTTCTATGGTGAGAGGGATATGGCGGCGTTACTTGAGGAATTTTGAAAGGACGATGACCAATGTTGGTAAAAAAAGTGTCACTCATAATATCACAAGAGCTTGAGTTATTTCTGAAAATATTCTAGAGGGCACACATACTTTGGCTATAGTGATAATTATTATAAGATATTCGTGCTCCAAAAAAAAATTCCAGGGATGATTTGAGCTCGCGTGATAATCTGTAAGGAAATTTCACAGCATAATTTGGAAAAAAAATATTAATCCAACCTGACATTTCGAGAGACAATATGTTCTCTCGAATATAGTGAGGGCATCGATATTCACATCATAGTAATTCACGTAACAAAAAGGATAAGTAGCCTATTACGCACTAGCGAAAATTGTAAGCACGAGGTTTTAGCCGAATGCACGTAACTAGCATTATCTTGAAGTTGGGTACTGTACTTTTTCTACAAGCGTCAGTAAAAGTATAATTTTCGACGCATGCTGCCAATGTCTAAAATGCCATTTTATGACACTGGTGGTAGAAGTAAATCATTTTTAGCACTAGTGCTGAAAGTGATTTATTTGTAGAGAAAATTCAAGAACATAATTCAAAATAAAGTGTTTATTCAAGTAAACGTACAATTAGTGAAACTACAATTATGATAAGAAACTCTATGGCCGCTTCAAAAAAGCCACAAGCTCATAATATCTGCTTATGTCATGATTATTCATGTTCATCATCGACTTCAACATAGAGTTATTCGACCAAAGCGTTGACGATTTCCATATTTTGGACTTTTCTTCAAATTATTCAAGAAGCACTTTTTCACCGGCCTCCTTTCCACTGACATTTTTCTGATCACACCATTTCAAGAAACAATCGTATGAAAACTCGTACTGTCGCTTTGACTTACTAGGCAATAATTCAAAAGCAGCTTTTTTGGCAGCTTCTTCAATTTCCGGCGGTAGAAATTCATTTTCTAGATCACTCATCGAGAAACGAAGAAACGAGAAAGAATAATTCGTGATTTATTGACGTTAGTTGTCGACGAAGACAAATCAACAAATTCTGTTTTTGATTACCTTGGCAACTTGTTTCATGAATAGATTAGATGAAATTGGATTCAAAAGTGATAATCTCGGGGCTATTATTTTATCAATTGATTATTGTAAAATAGGTATGCGTTGAAGGGATGAAACACTCCGCCTTCGACGTCGTGTCTCAAACTTCCCTTCTCACAAAATAATATCACTTTCAGCACTTGTATCATAAATAACTATTTTCTAGTCCCACCATGCTCGTGCGATGACTTCTGCTGCTGTACCACAAATCTCTTCGTTATCCCTAAGTCTCAATGGTCAACGAGACAATGGATGACAGCAAATAGGTAAAACAATTGCTTGCTCTATGGATATAACAAATACAGTGTAAATCGAAAAACTGCTAAACAGTAAAGTTCCTGAAAATATCATTATAACTTTGATTTTACAGAGAAGTTGAAACAAAAATTAGTTGAATTTGGTTTTTGAGCAATTGAATGAAGTCATGATATCAAATTTATCAGGCCAAATGATACATATCCCATCATTTTACAAAAAAACTTACGTTAGCGGCCGCCATTATTAAGGAACATACGTGTATTCTAAATGAGTCAATACCTAACAGTTGTCAAATACCTAATGAACTGTTTAAAACAGTTGGAGTAGTAAAAACTCTTCCATCTGCTGATAATGAAGACTCACTGAGATATAATCATTGATTACAATTTTCCACCAGTCCGAAAGATTGACATCCCATCTATCAATTCAGTAGGGTATCATCCAATTTTCCCCATTTCAACACGAGAGCCCTGCCTCATAATTCTACAGCTTTAATACATTTGATATTTTTGGGAGAAATATCTCTCCGTTGTCAGCTCTGTCCAAACTTTCCTCAAGATGGATCCTATCGCCACAATATAACCACTTGTGTCCCAACTGCCTTGTAGAATTTGAGGTTGGATGTTTCATTGGAAATTGAGATCTATCACTACAACCCTCATTTCTCTCCTTCTTACCACGCAACTCTGTCAGCTCTGTCTAAACTTTCCTCAAGATGGATCCTATCGCCACAATTTAACTCTAAGAGCGCGTTTCACAAATCTTTGCTCATAATAATCCCCAGGCTGGAAGTCGAGAGAACACGCGATAATCCTATGTCTGCTACCATGACAAAAGTGGATAATTTCTCTCAACAAAGGCTTCACAATGTCCTCAAAACTATTGCGAGATCCTCAAATAATTGAAATTATCTTCCAATTGAAACCGCCCTCCATGATGTTGACATTGACATCGAGGCGGTATTTTATCTCTCTTTCATATTCATTTGTCAACTGTGGTAGTAAGTAGATCTTCCAGACGTGGAAAAAAATACCTTTTGAATAAACGGAAGTGAAATACAATCTGATTGCTCATAAATGCAGATGAGGGTACAAGAATATCATAAGAATAATGAATCTCTACAAAAAAGTCCTTGGTACCTGCTATTCAACTAGCTTTCATATTTGAATCACTACAAAGATTTGCCCTTCTCAATCTATCAACATATACATAAAATGCTTTGTTCTGAATCAAATGAAGAATGGTATCCCCAAATTTGTAACAATCTGAGGCAGATCAAGTATGCATGCATGAAAACAAAACCTTTTTTGGGATGAGACGAATTTCACTAGATTTTCAATTTTCAGGAGTGTTGCTTCACAAAAATAAATTGTAGAGAGCAACTAACTCACTTGTGATGGGCTGACAATCTTCCACCAAGAGAGTTTGTAAGTGATCTATTACAATTTAAATTTTGTTCTCACTCATCTTCGTTGATCTTGAAAAACATTCTATTGACAAAATGGTTGAGGCTTTCGCGGCCGTGGTTATTAGTATAACTACTGCTCTTCGGGCTTGAAGGCCGTCGTTCTTTGGAATTTCTTCCTGACGTTTCGCTAGCGCGAGTGGCCAGCTTCTTCAGAGGCTTATTCATCTCCGATGACTAAACAGTTCGATTTCTCAAGGCGTATTTATATTGATGCAGGTAGTCTGGAGTGTTAATTACTTCTGTCGGGTTCGGGGAATAATCATCATTATTAGTTGCCGCACTACCTGCTGTGATTAACTAATGAAATCACAGCAGGTAGTGCGGCAACTAATAATGATGATTATTCCCCGAACCCGACAGAAGTAATTAACACTCCAGACTACCTGCATCAATATAAATACGCCTTGAGAAATCGAACTGTTAAGTCATCGGCGATGAATAAGCCTCTGAAGAAGCTGGCCACTCGCGCTAGCGAAACGTCAGGGAGAAATTCCAAAGAACGACGGCCTTCAAGCCCGAAGAGCAGTAGTTATACAAACATTCTATTGTCTTTAAAATTTGCAGGTTCCACTTATTCACCATTATTTTTGTTTTGAACATCCCTTAACATTGTTTTTATAATCTCCCAGTTCTTCTTCATCATAAAACATCTCAACTGGAATTCTAAATGTTTGCATTTTCGAAGAAATATAGTTTCAGAAAGGTTTCGAATGATTGAAAATAAATGATTGTACACCTATCAAATGCTCTAGTCAACTTCAGCTCTGTAATTGTGTGAAACTGGTGGAAGTTAAGCAGGGCTATAGTTTGGACTTGATTAATGGTCTGTATTAGTAAAAAAAATCATCATTTTCCGGCTCAATAAGAGACCTGTATTCACTTCAATATCAGCTGTGAGTCCTGTAAAAATTGATTACCAAAATTGACCTATTCCAAATTCAATCAACCACTCCTTCTTCTCGATTGTAACAATCCAATGACAAATTATTTTCTTCGATAAGCAACACGTAACCATACTCCAGCAGATCCTAATTTAATCAAGAGCTGGCGGAACTGGGTCAGAAGAATTCGTCTGTGGATTTATTTGAATGACTTACTTTTTCTACTATCAGGAAATTTATACCAGCCGCGGTTTCATTTGTTTCGATCATGAACTTTCGGTAATTGGGGTATTGCGTGTGGGGAAGGTAATGATGAACATGCCATTGTGATGGAGTGCCTGGAGATAAGGCAATTGTTTTTATACGGAGGATGTGAAGATTAGATCGAGAGGTTTAGAGGGATTGCCACTTTTAAGGTACGTTCTGCTTGGAGCGACTCTCGCGATGATCGCAGAACGATAGTAGCGCGACGATAAACGCGTTGAAAAGCGGCTATAATTCGGAAAATGTAATTGCGGGTTAACGAATGTGATGATTCACGGAGTAGATATGCTAGCAATAACATTATGAATGGCGTCAGTCAATTTATATCAGAATTATAGTAATCTCGCCAGACAAAAAAACTTTTTTTTATATGCAGATTCACAAGGGAGAAGAGCCCTGTAATGTTCAAATAACACCGCATGAAACAAGGGACAGGAAATAAGAATAAACATTCACTTTGAAATTTTTATGTTTGTAAGCCTAAGGAAATACCTCTTCTGGCAAGGAGTACCAAAGCTCCAAAATGTTACCCCATTCTATTATTTTTACCAAGTCTATAATCTATAATTTTATTGACGTAAATGTTTCTTTGATTTTTTTTTCTCGAGCTGGTAAGGGGACTCTGAAAGAGAAACAAGTATGAAGAGTACTGTCATCCAAAGAACTATTTGCTGAACAAGATGTTTTCTCGAGCAAATCATTGATATGAAACGGAAACAAAGTTGGCGCCAGAACTGAACCATGTGGAACAACTGCAATCATTGGAAGAATACCAGATGATACTTCATCAACAACCACATACAGAAACCTATCAGACAAGAAACTCTTCAACAAAGCACACAACTGGGGAGGCAAACCATAAGATTTCTCTAGATATGGGAATATGTTAGAAATATAACTGCAGGGGATCCACTGAAACAAGAATAATTTCGAAAGGGATCTATAAGGAAAAAAGTTCAGGATTCTCTGGTTAGCATACATTTTCCAAGATTAAAAAAATTGAATGAAATAGACAAAAAAAATATTTTGCTTTTTTCTCATGAGTAGTATGGCCACTTTCTCAATCAATTAATCTTTCCTTTTATTCCTTGTCCTTCTCTTCCAATCTCTCTGAAAAGCAGCAGAGCGATACTCTCGATGGCTATTTTTCTGAAACCCTTCAAACAAATCAAACGAGAGGATCCCGAAACGGGGCAATAACTAACGGTTTATGGAAAATTGTGTCTTCCATTCCAATACCCGAAACAACGGAATATGCAAAACGTTTGCAGAGCCACACAATACTGGCCGCATTGAATTGAAATGTTAATGGTCCATTTTTTAGGCCACAATAGATGTTAATAAGAGTCGACGCAAAATGTATTATGCAAAGAAGCGCCGTCTCGTAATTTGTGTTATTGTAAGGCGTTCTCCTTATGCAAATGAGGACCGATAGATCAAAGACGCGCGGCGAAAATGGCGAGACTGAAATCTGCGCGACAGGGACGTATTCGCCACAATGTGGGTCCTCTATTGGATCGATGTTCAAGAAGAAATTCAAATACATTCTATGAAAGATAACATCGTTCAATGAGTTCAAGAGGGGTCATCCTTGCACCTCTCCAAGAATATTTTGTTAGAGAAGCAGTTTTGTTTGAAACGTACAAGGCGAAAACGATAACAAAATAATAATTTTCCCTGCCCAAGATTGAAGTATAGCTCATTCATTCCATCCTGGCACAAACTCAGCTACTTTTACATTTACACACCGGAAGTGCAGATTGTGACGAAAGACAACAACACCTACTAGGAATATATTTCAACACAGTGAATACATATTATATGTGTTTTTTATCTAACTGTACTTCATAGAGATTGCTGGGCGTATACGCCATTAGTTCTTTGCCAAGATGGATTGGATAAGCTGTACTGCCAAAAGGATCACCACAATCACCGGTTATAACCAACACCTGCATGGAATGAGTCCAAGCAATTGCAATCGAACACACCAAGATTCCTGGTTGAGATACGTCCACGACATGTCCAAAGTATGAAACTACCATCAAAATTACAATGGAGAGAGCAAACTGCCGTTTCTTGGCGGGAAACCAATTCATATTAGTTGCCTCTTTCCCCACTTTAGAGGATTTGGGTTCGAAATTTAGTAAGTCATCACCTGAAGACGATCGCGGATGAGAGTGATCAAAACGTTGTGGGTATACTCAACTTGAAACATGGTTTCGATAATTGATCGTATTGATTCATATTATTCCGATTGTATTTTGTTTGATTTTACTTTCTACTATTTAATATTCGATATTTCAATGTTTGTCACCATATTAACTTTTTGATCAATTGAATTCTAATTTTCATTCTCTGACCAAAATCATTATCATTTTCTTTTAAAATCAAGTGCCTTATTCGATAACTATTTTTTTTATCTCATGGGTTTTTTGGAATGGCTTTCAATAGAGTTGATTACATAGACAAAGGAAGTCCAAATTGATACCACTCAAGATTTATTTACATGAAATAAAAAGTTTTTCAATCAATAAGAACTGTTCGAAACGTTCAATTCCAAGTATTGTTTGAACGTATTTTTTTTGTGGTGGACCAATATTTGTTCCGTAGTTTTTTGGGTTTTCAACCTACCACAATCTGAAAAAATAAGAATTAATATTGGAATCTATACAAGTGTAGAAGGGCAGATTTGAAAAACAGTTCTTTCCGGATAGAACAAGTCCAATCAGTCAGCAACTTCTCGTAACTCAAATTTTGCCTATCAACAAAATAATAAAGACTGATATATATGAAAATACTTATCTGTTAACGTTTCGGAAACTAAATATGTTTCCGTTCTCAAAACTTCTAGGCGAGTTCTTTTTCAAGTGCAAATACCTGGTAAAGATAGTTTTCGTGATTGACATTTGTCAAATTATTTCAAATTTGACATAACATTTTGTCCTTCAAGAGGGGCAGCCGACATGAATTCTTATTTTTTCAGATTGTGGTAGGTTACAAACCCAAAAAACTACGGAACAAATGTTCAATTCCAGTTCTGAATTTCTAGATTTTGTTTTGAAAGTTGCAAGTATTGACATGATACAAGTAATGCTGTTCATTAGTGTATTGCTTGTTATCTCATACCTAGAATAGAATATTACTTGCTCTGTTTTCACCACACATTCTTACAAAAATAGACTTGCCTGTAATATTTTTAAACAAATTAATTGACATTACTGGTATGTTCAACTTGTAAGAGGTGAAAACTTGTGCAGAAAAAAAAAATCGAACCGAGAATTGTTCTGCTAATAATCTACACATCAATTACAGTTCAATAACACTAATGAACTTTCATTTATAGAAGGTAGATACATCTTCAAGGAAAACATCGAAATCAGTTACGTTCAAAATTCTGTTCGACCTGTATCTGAACACTCTTTTGTGTTCAGAAACATTGTTACATTAGCCAAGCAATAACTTACACATTGAATTTTCACAACTTGATCAAAAGACTCGTCAAAAACACACTGTTCCTTTTTACATTGAAAAAAAAAATGAAGTTTTAGAAATTTTCACATGAAAAACAACTCATGCCTTGGTCACAGACCACACCTTCACTCTATCTTTTAGTTCTACTTCAAGAAAGTTTCGACCATGTTAATCAATGGAGACCTTCATACACCAAATGCTAGAGTAAAAGTGATTGACAACTTCATGAAAGTAAAAGATGATTTGAAAGTAGAACTTTGGTCTCCAGACATCAGTATAGCCTCTTTAATCTTTCATCACTATTTTTTCCTCCCAGTTTGGCTTTGGCCACATCGTCACGATTGTCATGCACTGGGCCGAGGTAACAGACAACTCTGACCATCAAAAAATTAAAGCACAAGTGCGCTCAGACGGTAATACGGCCCTGTTCCGATGCCTGGGTTAATTTATTAAAAATTGCTTTGCAAATTAAGACGTCGTTTGCTCTTTTTCGAGGTTATTCCTAATGGAGGAAGAAAAGTCAGCGCTCCATTAGGGACGCTTTTTCAACCTCTAATGAACTTCTTGCTAAGATAATTTTAATCTCAACTTTTAATGATAATAATCGAGGTGGAATTCATTCCTCGGTTTAATGAAACTATTTCGCAATTTTCTCGTTATCTGTTTTGACGGAATGGACAGGGGAATTGGACAACTCAATCATGACAGACACGGATAGATATGGTATTCATTGAACTAGGGCTGTGAAATGTTTCCTTGTCGACACACAGTAACATAGTCTTTTACTTTTATATCTCCGAGCTAGGATTGGGTAGGGTTACAATTCCATAATCTCCCAAAACAGTTACAAAGTGAGAGAAAAAAGAACGGTTTTAATAGCGAATAAGACTATTCTTCATTGAAATAATTGAAAAAAAAATCTTTCAGGCCAGTCCCAAGTATTCCTGAGCGGAAGGTTAACGGACTGATACCTGTCAACTACTTCTCTAGCTAATACCACCACCAGCGTTGAATTATTTTCAACAAATAGAGAACCTGTGGAGAACCTGGCACTGGTACTTGTTGAATATAATCAAACGCTATCTGTGGTGTCAGCCAGGACAATAGTTGTTTTCTGACAGATGCTAGTCCATCAACCTACTGTGTAGGTATGGTTGGGACTGGCATAAAAAGATTGTTTTTGAATGATTTGGATTGAGACTCAACTGAATACTTTTTAAGGGGGTCAAATGACCCGTTATGAATTATGTTCAGCACGATGCTGCTATAATATACGAAACGAGCCGAAGGTGCGAGTGTAGTAGTAACCATTACATGAGAGTTGCATACGCTATTTCATCTTCACCCTATAAATATTGAAGAATTATGAATATTATATTTATAGTTGTATTGAACACGATAATAGTAATTAATCGTAATTTTCAGAATTGAAATTGATAGTATCACCTCGGAAAATACAACAATAATGAATGAAGAGAAAAAAAAAGCATTTTCGGCTTTCTCCGATATGTGTGGAGGAATCGATGGTAATTTTTCTATATCGCTGATATCAGACATTATGATAATATAATCATCGAAGTTTAGATATACAGGGTGTAACTGAATAAGTGTAAAACATTCGAGGAGGTGATTCCTCATCTAAAAAAAGATAGGATCTTTCTTTAATATAAAGAAACTTCATTGGAGCATCCCTTGTTAAGATACAGCCCCTGAAAGGGGGTACATAAAATTTGTATGACAATTTTTTCCACAAGCACCGAAAAAGTTTGAATTAGTTTTGTTTATTATCCTTTAATCGTTTAATGCAGGTACTTACTACAAAACAATAAATCCAGTTCGCATTTATGACGATGTATCTCTGTAGTTGTTCGTAAAACAATTTTTTGCTGCGACCTGCTTTATTTTGGGCAAAAAACCCAAGAGACATTTTTAGTTTAGAATGAAACAGGCTATCGGAAATAACTTTTCAAATGGTGGACAAATAATAAGACAAGAAGTTACATTGGAAAGAAATTTTAGGGGTCGCGTTTTCTACCGTTTGCAACCATAGGGTGAACCAAATGAATTACTGGTATCTTTTTGGTAGTACAAAACGTCTGGTTGATTTCAATATTGCAACTTTTTCAGTGCTTGTTAAAAAAATTGTTATACAAATTTTATGTCTTACCCTCTTTGAGGGGCTGTTTCAAACAAGGAATTCTCCAATGAAGTTTCTTTATATGAAAGATTCAATCTTTTTTTCGATGAGGAATCACACCTCCTCAAATGTTTTACACTTAATCGGTTACACTCTGTATTCTATGAAAATTTGATACTCATTGATTTTGACAAAGGTCAAATGTACAATATGCTTGATTGAAAAACAATGGGTTTCTATTGGTTGAAACTGTGTATCGTAATGAAAAGTCTGCATCTGAATGGATCACATTCTGAAAGAGTTTATAATAGTATAATAAGAGTACAGATGAAGAAGAAGGTATTTTTTTCACGCACAATATCCGATTGTTCAACGTTCAATCGATACATAAATCGCGCACAACAGAGGCAAATCGCTTTCCTATTCGGCTTCTCCGGAGTTCTCATTGAAATTTACGACGGTGCCAAGTCAGTAAACCAAACGCTCTTTTTACTTTCATATATCTCGAGTCCCGAACTTCTACCCCACGGGTAATCTGCTATTTAATCCCCCAAGACGTACAAACAACACCCAGTTGACTTAAGAGGTAATCACACCAACGCCTCGCTCAAAGCGGTGTTGCCAACGTCTTACAAAGGAAATATACTAAAAAATGTTTGATTTGGTATCTTGATGATTCTTTCAGAATATAAGTACTTAGTAGCCAATAACAGTGCTCTGTGAGCAGCCCAATCACTAATTTGGTCATCTTCATTTAATACTGAAGGTTTTTAGCTTGTTTGGGCGAAGGGCGGATAAAAATTTCTCGCTTGTCTTTGCCCTGAGACTCTGTTCCAGTGACTTCTCAAATGATCAAGTTCCCATTGGCAGAGTTTCTCCTTCACGTGACATTTTGAAAGCTCACAGAATGGTTCTGGTACACGAGAAGGAATGTTTGCTCCTTGTTGCAAGGACATCAGCTTTTGAATTTCCTCTGATGCTTACGTAACCTGGGACCCACATTGAGGTAATTTGATTTCCTTGTACCAGTTGCCTTAAGGTACATATGCAGTCCCAAGTCGGTTAGCCGCTATCGTTTCCGATATGAGGGTTATCGATGTGACTGTTCCAGTTTAGAATATTTATCGATAACTTTATTTATTTATTTATTGGCTACAAAGATACAAACAGGCATGAGCCCACTGGAGTATCCGTTTACAAGCTAATAGCTAAAGTATCAAAACTAAGTACTAACAGTTCTGGTAATTCACATTTCGTTTTCCTAAAACACATGAATTGAAATACATATGAGATCTAAGGACTACGGAGTTTCAACAAAGAAATACACACCTCCTCTTGTGCTAGCTCAATTCAACAATATAGTACAGTCAACTACTGGCAGATTGATGACAGATGTTGGTTGGACCGTCAGCGTTCGGAATTTAGCATAATATTACTCAATTCACCAATCAACAGTGAAACATATTTGGTTTTTGATACAAGTGTTAGAACGGGGGGACGGGTGAGTTTGTTTTGAAAGTGAAAATAACGGACACGGCGCTCCTCTCTTCCTCTAACACCCCTCGTATCTTAACCCATCCTGAGACCCTTCTTCCCCTCTCGAGACTGACATTCACCCTGCTCTAGGGAAAAACCCTGTTTATCACCTCTCGTTTCTATTCATGAGATCCCCTTTGTCCAGGTTGATAAACGAATGCTCTCTCTTTTGTTCCTGTTCTTTCGAGGATTGCCCGTCTCGTTGGTGTCGTACCCGACCCTGCCACAAGTGTTATAGTTACCTTGAAATCATGGAGTGGATAGTTCAAGTAACGTTTTCGACTATGATTGGTGAAAGTTGAGTTATAGAGATATATAAATATTTGTGAAATTGAGGAATTACCACTAAGCTGGAAGTATTAAAAAATACTTGATATTATATGCACTTTCGTTATTCCACAACAATACCTAGTCTCGGACAGTCTCAGATATCTGAAAAAACTAGAGGATCTAAAAAAAAATTGTTCTAAAATTGTTCGTTCCGTTGACCAGCTGACGAACGTCAACCCTCAGAAGTCGAAACTTGTGCGAGCAATGGATCAACGAGGCCTTACCTTTTAACGTGCGATTACCCAGCACGGTGTCCCGGATCTATTTATTTAAATTATCATTAATGAGGACTGGAACTCCCTAGTCTTTTATTTCTTGAGTCATGGTGAGTAATCTTTGCTGGAAATATTTGTGGTACACAGATTCGATAGATATACACTATACACCCACTTTTTGTCCATCCTAAGAAACAGTGTGTGCATATCTCTGAAAATAAAATTGACAATTGACGAAATCTTCATGAGCAGTTCCCTATTATATTTTCACTTTATAACAAAGTTCGAAATAACGCGACATGTTTTCTTCTATACAAAGGCTTCTTCAAGCAGAAATATAAGCAGTATTGTTGCTTGACAAGAGACTGTATCAGCATTTTTTCGTTGAAAATTGGTGAAAATATTGACGTTATTTCAACATATATAAATCTAGACATGAAATTCAGTGTATCTTCACGAACACAGAAGTTTGAATTCATTAACATTCCTCATAACAGAGAATGAGTTTATCCATGAAAGATTTGATTTTGAAATCGTTATTCATTTTGCATTTGTTGGTATTATTGGAGAACTTGAGATTTGTTGTTCAATACATACATGTTTTCAGAAAGTAAAAAATGAATTCATCATTCCATTTCTCAAACGCGTACTGCGACTAATCGTGAAAAAACTGCGGTTCTCTTTGTGCTTGTTCTAATTTTTCTTGGAGAATAATAAATCAACGTACGAATAAGACGAAAGTCCGAAAACACCGGAATTTCATATCAACTTGACAACATTGCAACGAAGTTATTCGGTGTGTTTTCTTAAGCGCGCCTCTACGAATGATGGATGATGACAGGGAGGTGGAAATGTTTAGACTCGGTGTTACATTATGTAAAGGGGGTCGGTAATGAATATTTGTTATGGAATTACCACGTACGAATCGGCTCTGTTTCGTGGTATTTTCACGCTGTCAGACCTCGATTATTTCATGCCGTTGTAGTAGAAGTGGATTTAGAATTCACTCCGTAGTTTTTTAGGCTGCTAACCTATCACAATCTGAAAAATTTTTGAATTAATATTGGAAACTACACATGTGTATGCGGCAGATTTGTAAATTTTTCCCGAAAACTGATTGTGTGGTGTTTTTCAGACTTCACTGATGTTCATGCCTTCTTCTTTTCGGTTGTAATTGTGTTTATGTTTGTGTATCTCTATTGCCTCTCTGTGTAATCTGGGCACAGAACACCCTGTCTCACATAAGCGCAACTTGAAGGCGGTCCTTCGATCTTTTGGTGTCAATTTTTCGTAACCTTGATATAAATCTTGGCTTGTATAATGTTTTTTCTAGGCGATGAATTCAAACTGTCGGTTGATATTCATTTCGAGTGATACACCTTTGTAAACTTTCTAGTCCTATATAACTTTTGCTTCTGAAGTGAAATTTGGGCAGTTTCAATTCCATTTGAAGATATGGCCCTTTTCAAGCCTAAATCATCCAGAACATAAAGTTCTCTTACAAAATTGGTCTGAAGGCTTCTTTGTTGATCAGCAATCTACATTCATCATTCTCACCACATACAAACGGAGAACTTCGATATTTACCAAAATAATTTAAGTAAATGAGCTAACTCTTTTTGCACGTTTATTAAAAGTACGTGTAGTAGACATGAAAAATACCCAATCACTTCTTATTTTGGAAAGAGTGGAAAATACCACTGAGGTGATGTAAGCCTACATATTTAATGTTCAAATAGTTATTTCAATCAACTGAACTTTGCAGGAACGAACGTTTTCAACTACTCTGATCATACCTCATCAGCACAAAAACACCAGAAAAAAAATCAAAAAACCAACTTTATCGTATCAAATATATATATATATATATATATATATATATATATATATATATATATATATATCAGTTCTTTTTGATAATACAAATGCATTTTTAAATAAGTCGAACATTATATTGATCACAGATGATTTAATATAACAATTTTTCTGTTTTTTTTCATTTTTCCCAAATTCTCTATTCGCATATATGAGGGGATAGAATATCCTCATCCTGATGACAAGAAGATAAGAGAAGGGCCATATCTTCAAATGGAATTGAAACTACCCAAATTTCACTTCAGAAGCGGAAATGATAAGATTAGGAAGTTTACAAAAGTGTATCACTTAAATTGTAAATCAACCGACAGTTTGAATTCACCGCTTAGAAATGACATCGAACAAGCCAAGCTTGCGATTCGGTCGGAACCACAGAACTCATAATTATAACTAGAATGCGTTTCATGTATCGTCGACTAACGTAAACTTGACAAATCATGGGCATTCGCAGAGGGGACAACTTGCACCAAGTAAACACATACGTCATTCCTTGTAATTTCAAGAGGAAATGAGAGTAATCTAGGACGTATGTCTGTTGAGATTACTAGTTTGTTTGTAAATAGAGCGGCGTTGTCAGTTTTATATATTGGACGCTGTGACGATAGTAAATATAAATATTGGATATTTATTATTCATCGATTATATTGTGCATAGACAAGAGTTATAGGTATATTGGTAATATTTTGTACATTACCCTTTCGATACGATGAAGTATTTTGTTAAGGATTGTGGTGATTCCTGGAGAAAGGGGAAGAAAAAAGAAAACCTTACTTTCCATAAATGAGTTGTTGAAAAACCTGTTGTTGAAAGTGTCTCTAGAATGAAGAAATGAAATTGTAATGTAAATGTAATTTTCATTTTAGTAGTAGGATATAGGAATAACTTTTTGGTGTGAATCGAGATCTCATTTCGTATCTTCTATTCAAGGATTTTTTTATTATAAAACGTCTATGGATAAAACGATACTTTTACTGTTCTGATGTTCCATTTGAAACTGAAATTTCCAGTTTTATAAAACCAACCCATTGCCCATCCCCAAGTTACGCACGTTATATTTTGCGCCGCTACTGTGAAGAGGACATTTACAGTGTTGCAGGTTATGCATGATTTGTCCATCCGACATATTTGAAACGCATTCTAGTTATAATTATGAGTTCTGTGATCGGAACGCTTCAGATGCGCTTCTGTATAGATAGGGTCTTCTGTGATCTGGAAGAGTAGTTCAGAGTCATGTCGAGCACTTGGGTTTCGTCAAAAGCAATTACGTGATTGCCTTCTTCGAGCGCGTGTTCTGCTGCTGCCGTCTTATCTGTCTGTCCTGGGCGACAATTTCTCTTAATTTCGGAGATCCGTGTCTTGATTCCTCGTTTCGTCTAATTTTTTTAACTTTTTTCAACTAATTCTGATATAATTGCTTATTTTATTTTTATATTGATTCAGTTCTGTTTTAATTATATTGTACTTTTAGTAATTTTCTATCAAAATATTCTAGAACGTGGTGAAAACTCATAGAGACAATCAATATTCTGCAGACCTATCTGACCGTGGGACCTAAAAAAAATCCTCGCATTTCCACAATACCCCATCGCCAACGCGAACGGTTCCGATTAGTGGATTTGTTTTTCGGGTCTTGCGCAGGGTTTAATGAGGCTGACAGCGTCAAATGATGTGTGAAACCGTAAAAAGCATCAACTCGAACATTATCATAGGAAATAAGCTGAGAGTTACCACAAAGGCTCAGGTTGTTTCGGGATCGGTTATTGGCTAGTGTTGCGGACCGTTAGATAAGCGGTGAGATGTTTCGGAAAGAATACAGCACGGTGTTCGTCAGAAACAGGGAGATGGCACCCTTATCGAAAATGTGATAACGCTTCCATTCCTCCATTATGGATTATTCAGCAAGTTGTCTCTCTCTCACATTTTTGATACCCAGGGCAGGTTAGGACATTTGTGAAATGAAAGTCGTTAGAATCGATATGTTGTTGCCAAAAAAATTCACACCAACGAACAAGGTCTTTTGAATGATCAATAGTATAGATGTCTGTGTTATATTTTTTCCTTGTGGAAGCCGTCTAACCTGTCCTTCACTGCCGGGTCTCCGAAAAGCGCTTCAGCTCCTAGGGCTTATTGCGCTTTGTTTCTCTATATTTTATGACACCCATTTCAACAACCTTGCCTTCTGCACAAGTTTGTGCAGGTTGATTGCTGCGTGTTTGTCATATTCTTCTGGATCCAAAATTGGTTTTCCAATATATTCGTTGCCTTTTATTATCCAGAGCCTCACATTCGCAGAGTATGTGTCGAGCTATCTTTATCTCTTTGATACATTGTCTGCAGCTAAGGTCGCCATTGTACAGCCCTATCTTATTCATTATTCAGGTGTCCTTTGAGTGGACAGTGTCCAGTCAATAGCCCTGTTATAACCCTTATCTGATTCCTGTAACACTGAAGCAGGTCTTCAGTCTTTTTCCTCGACGGTCCTTTTATGAAAGTTCTCCCGTGAGCGCTACTGGGTAGATTTTCATAGTTCTATGTTTTGTTCTCAACCAATTCCTTATGTGACTCCGTAACGTTGTTTTGAGTTCCCCCACTGCTGGCTCGGGTCCAGTGTATGGTGTTGATGATCTTTGTCATTCAAGCTCATCGGCTTTTTCATTGCCTGCGATACCTGAATGACCTGGGACTGTCTGTGTGATACTCAGAATTACAATTATATTTTCTACGGCTATAACATATAACTGCTGTGTCTCGACTGTTCTTAATCGAACAATGAGGAACATTGTAAGTATTCCATTTCCATTTTCTAATTTGATGACGCAATGACTTCATCGTGTTACAGTTGTAGTTATTATTACACAATGAATCAGGACTACCACGGAATGTCAAATGTCAAGCTCTATTTACTTTTTGAATTGTACCTTGATGGAAATTTTAAATGACATTGAATCATGTTATTTGTTAAATAAATTCGTGTTGGCCTAAACTATGTACACTGCCCGCCACCCGTGATGGAACAATTGATTTTTACGGTAAGTCATACGAGGCGATAAAATACAGATTCGTGATCATCACCCCAAAATTACGACAGATATACATTTTTCCTGAAAAAAAAAATCAGTTTTGAAGAATCCCAATTTCTCTCACTTTTCATGGAAACAACCTCGTAACTTCTGTAATTATTGAGGTAAAATTATATTATTTGCAGAATCGGTAGAAACACCAAGAATGTCCAGTTCTACGCTTACAACTGCGGAAGTTACGGGGGTGTTTCCATGAAAAGTGAGACAAATTTGGATTTTTCACGACTGAATTTTTTTCACTTATAATTATACGAGAGCTCATTTTGTCGAAGTAAATTTGATATTTCGATGAGAATTTTGTTTCCTGGCAACTCAACGAAAAAAACTGCCTCTGAAAAAATTTTTTCTGGCAGTTTTTTGAGTTAATTTGCCGGAAGGCAACTGAATTCGGTTCATAATTGGTAAGAGATTCGCCACTCAACATAAATGAATCATTGGGAAGAAAGGGGTGTCTGATTCATATAGTTTATGATGGTATTCGTTGTAAGATTAGTATTGAATGAACTTGAGTCGAACGAGCAGTGTGTCGTTTTTCCTCAGTGTGTTCTTTTTCCTACAAATTGTCAAGTTTTCTTCGACACAAAAAAGCTCGAGTTATTCGGTACAGCAATTTAATGAATACAGTTTAGTTGATTCAATTCAACGGAAAAGTACAATTGTTGAAAACACAATTCCTTGAAACAACTTGATTTTCAGAATTTTCGTGACTTCTGTTGAGAGTTTGCTGCATGCTGATATTGTGAACGGTAGTAGTAACTGTTCCCTGGATGGTAGTAGGAAGGGCACCAACGATCTCTGTGATGTTTTTGGTCTAACTGAAGGTACGGTTTTAATGACGATGGGTTGCTATGTCCAGTAATTTTCAGTAGTTTTTGTTCACCTACACCACCCCTGGATGATTCAGTTACGGCGGCAGCTCAATTAGAATGGTTTGTAATTTTCACCCCCTTGACATCAAGTCCAATATTTTTGGCCAAAGATTTGGTCCAATTAGATAGTTCATTTATCCCAATAGGGAAATTCTTATACCATCCCTTCGAGTTCTTTTTTGCCAGAGGAGAAGAAGGATTCGGAGTTAGAAAAAAATTCTCACATGTGACATGATTTTCCCGTCTTTGCATAATTTGTTTGGTAATACTTCGGTCGCTATGAGCACCTTTTTTTGAATTTTTTTTTGTGGAACTTACGTGTCAGTCTCCTCTACAGAAAATCTGAATGAAATTATCGGCGATCTCTTATATTTTCGGAGATACAGGGCCTTTTTGGTGTAAAATTTCACAATTTTCCACATCAAAATTCTGGTGTATGAACACACAAAATTCGTCATTTGGTAATACTTCGGTCGCTATAAACAACACTTTTTTGGATTTTTTTCGTGGAACTTACGTTATTCGGTCTCCTCTACAGAAAATCTAAATGAAATTATCGGCGGTCTCTTATATTTTCGGAGATACAGGGCCTTTTTGGTGTAAAACTTCACAATTTTCCACATCAAATTTCTAATGTTTGAACACAGAAAATTCGTCCTTATTTCGATCAAACACCACACACTCTCTTATTCACTCGTTTTCAACATTTTCAATCAGAAAAAACCATGTTCTTCTTCATGTTGAATGCCCAGTCATAGAAAATAGACGCTAACTCTTCAGTGGATGTATCTTCAACGAGTTCATATTCTTCTCCACACAAAACAGCTCAAATTGTCGACAAATCGACGTAGTAGAGTTCACAGTATTTCGAGGCACATTATTGTTTATTGCTTTTTCAATTTCTACCCACGAAATCTCTTCGAATCAGGACATTTTCACCGATCAGATATTCTCTTTTGACAACGCGAGTGAAAAATTGACAAAGACGCCGTCAAAGATTTGTTTACAATTTTGGTTGCCATGCTTTCAAGAGTTAGGTTCCCATTCGTCGCTGAAAAACTTAGGGCAAAGTTTTTTCGCTGTCATAATGACAAAATCACGGAGGCCTATGGCATATTTTATACATGAGTTAAATTGTCAGGAAAAAAGTGCATCAGTAGTGAATGGGCTCATTCAGCATTTTTTTTTTATTTCATAATTCAAAAGTACTGGACTCAAATAATCTAATTACCAAAAATTTTTCTTTTATTCACATGTTTACAGCCTTAGATTAATATTTAAAATCCGTGCGCATATAAACGGGGCGTGGCTTATTGTGACGTCACTATACGTACGGCCGATGGGCGCCAGATAAGAGGTATTCGTTTATTAGTAAACTCACGTCAGTTCAGTTTTCGTTGAGTGTGACTGTATGTATCGTGAAGTAACTGTCATTTGATTTATAATGAGCGATGAAAGGAGTTTTCGCAAAAGTTGTGTGGTACCAGAGTTTAGGAATACATCTACTAATGCACCGGATAAGCAGGACAATCATGGCATTTTGATTCCTGTATAAATTTTTCGTCCGTGTTCATTACACATGACACATCATAATTTTTTCCTTTTATTTTATGCTCTGGTGTTATTTTTGCCCTCAACTCACAAAACGTCTGTTGTTGTTTCACTTGTACATAACCGATGGCATTGTCTCCATGATTTTGTCTAGCCGATCTGCGAAAAAAAAATGTTCCAGAAAGGTGTAACAGTTAATTTCTCAATGAATGGAAATATGGAATTTGGGAATACTTCAGTTGCTATTAGTACCTTTTTTTTTATTTTTTGTGTAGAACTCACGTAATTCGGTTTCCTCTACGAAAAATTCTCAACACTTTTCAGCGGTCTCGTATATTCTCGAAGAAACATGTCCATTTTTTTGTGAATCCTCACAATTTTTCAAATCAAATTTCTGTTGTTTGAACACACAACATTTGTCCTTCTCTTCATAAAAACAGCTCACGAGTCCTAATTCACTTGTAACATTTTTAAGCAGACGAAACCATTATTGTTTCAAATAATTAACCTTTTTTCGAAAGTCAATATAAATATGTTCAGTTTTCAACAATAACACGGCGGTAACGGTGAAAAGGTGCTTATAGCAACCGAAGTATTACCATCAGTTTAACCACAACTGTATTGTCTTTTCATGAGTTGTGTTTACTTACAGCTGTAATTTCACTCCTTTTATTTCACTGCTAATAAAGTCGTTATTTTTGTTGAAATAGTCCATTATCATAAATATATCCACTACTGGTATATTACCAGAATCAGCTTTCATAAATCCAGTTTTCAACGCGTACATTTCAAAAAGAATAACACACTTCGCTAGCAGTAAGCGATGCCACGTCCTCTACCGTGTGCGTATAGTGACGTCACGCGATGTTCTCGATACTTTTACAACAGCGCAACTTCAACTTGAATTATTTCAGTACAGGATGAAGCAATTGGTCTGAAATTTTTGTGATAGGGGTCCAGACACTACAAGAAAATGCATAAAAATGTTATAATGTTGATTTCACTGAACGACCCTATTGGCGTCTTGATCACGAATCTGAAGGAATTTCCAGACCATTTTGCCCCCCTAGTACTTTGGCCAACATCGTTGCGCTGGTAGGTACATTTTCAGCATTTCCTTCAGTCATGCGAATTTCAGCATTCTAATTACGGAAGTTACGGGGGTGTTTCCATAGAAAGTGGGACACACTGTATAATATTAACAGAAAATCAAATCCAGATTGTTGTTCACATGGTTCTTCATCCAATTATTGCGTGAGGAAATTTCATGAATTTCTCTCCGCCCCGCCTCGACCATCAATCAAAAAGATATAAAATTCAACCACGCAATCTGGGCCGCCCCGAATTCCATTTTCTCTCATTTTAATTAGCCGTTATCCAATTGACTACAATCCCCTCGACAAGCTTCTTTAGATGTAATCGCGGCCTCATTCGATTCTTATCACATCCCTATTACTTAATCATCAAACAGAGCTCGTAAAGCACACTTCGATACGCAGGAGGCAATTGCGAGACAGGACCGGACTCTGCTGGAATTGGTATCCCATGAGACTAGGGATGGTGAATTCGCTGGTTTACGTAACAGATTATGAGAAAAGTGTTGATATTATAGCAGAAACTGAAATGGAAATATAAGTTCAATATGTGCCTCGATATCTCCATCACTCTCGTGGAACAGAATTTCGAATGGACGTTTACAACAATGAAACATGTGACGTTTAACGTTACTATAACCTTCCTTGCTTGAATGCGACTGACAATAGATTGATATGGCTCAAAATTCGAATATCTGATTTTTCAAACGCTACTTGATACGAAATAGCACGTAAGAAACAATGTTTGCCATTTCTTCATAGAGTCAACTTCAGGGTATCAAACCAAACATGTCTCTTCAAACAAAAAAAAAATACAAAATGATGTATATTCTCAATTATTCGGAAGAATTTAGATTTTTCTCAATATCTGTATGTGTACCCCTTCGGAATTTTTTCTCAGATTCGTCAGTAAAATCATGGTACAAGGTCAAATCAACCTTCCTAAATCAACTGTTGTTCACAGAATTGGGCTATCCTCTTTCGTTTTGGTGTTATGTGCAAATAAAATGGGGATTTTTTTTTGCATTTTCAGGTATTTCGATTTCAAGTCCTTTCGAAAACAGAAGAAACGTTGAAACCAAAAACATCACAAGAAAACATTTCCCCTTGAAATGCCAATCCAAAATTCACTTATAAAAAAATTCTATGAGAGGAGAACCTTATATACTAAGCAAACTCATACTGTTCATTTTTGTACATCATTCATAGCCTTCGATCCACACGAAGAGGAAGGAATAGTCAATTTGAAACATGACGCTATGTGGCTTGAATATCAGAAGTCACTTTTTCTTGCTTGATTCAGAGCACCCAAAAAATATTTGAATCGAACATTGAGGAAAATAGAGTAGTTTGGGTTGGAATTCCACACACCAGAATAACATTTTATTTCCAAAACCAAACAAGCCTGTTTCTTACCAGGAACAAACAATATGTGTTGAATTTTTTTGAATTCATTCGGATTCCAATCTTTCCATAACAATATTTGTTTCTGATCAAATCATCTTTCGAACAATTCGTTCAGGCCAGTCTCAAATTACCTACACAGTAGGTTTTGGCTGGCACCTGTCAGAAAACAATTACTCTCTTGGCTGATACCACGAAGGGCATTGAATTATATCCGACCGTCTTCGGCTTTATGTTGATGGTGGCACTGCCTTGTACTGACGAGTGGCCAAATAGCCCGAAACCGGTTTACAAGTGTTCGCCCTTCGTGGTATTAGCCAGGGGAGTAGTTATTTTCTGACAGGTGCCAGCCAAAACCTACTGTGTAGTTAATTTGAGTCCAACTCGTGCCACTTTGAGGAATCTTGCTCTTTCCACAAGTATCTATCTTTGGTTACACAAAATGAAAATCTTCTACTGGTTGCATAAAAAGCTATTCGAAACTCAACAGTATTACTGTACTCCTAGCCACTCCGACCCTGGATCGAGCTAGGGGTGGGGGCTTATGCAACCCTTGCTTCTTTGATAAATTCCATCCATTCTTGGCACGGCGAATAATTCACATCGGGAAGATGTATGGACACAATTATAAGACGCAGGGCAGGTTAAGTAGATAATTAGTAAACTGGAAGTGAAGCATTATTCAGAATTCATGGCGTCTTCCAATTCTCTCGGGACTGGGCTAGAAAAGTCCCGTTATTACGTAGGAATGGAATAGGACCTTTTGTCGGTGATTTGAGAGTTGGTCTAGGGTTATTCAAACTTGTCTTCTGACAGTTAATGAGAAGAGAAATGTATACGTAATCGTTAATCTGTAAGTACCTAGTTATATGGCCAGCAATCTCTGTGAAGTATAGTAAGATAAAAAAACACCTATTATATTTGTTCACTGAGTAAAAATTCATTCCGAGTAAGTGTTTTTTTTGTCATGGTCTGGAAAAGTAGCAGAGTTTGTGTCAGGATGGACTGGATAAGCTGTACATCCATAGACGCTGTTACAAAAAATGTTAGGGATGGGGGTACATTACGCGAAAAGTTAGTGGAGCGCACATTTTTCAAATCAAGGTATTGCATTTGATCGAAATGAAAATCCTTTTGAACAATACTTACGAGTATGGTTCAGAAAAAATTGCAAAATCAGGTCGATATTGTGTCTTACGCGGTGTATGGATTGAAAAATCTAAAATCCAGGGGGGGGGGCGCCCGCCTCCCCTTGCCCTCAAGAAACGCCGCCCTTGTGTACATCATGTGGTCATTTGTAGGGATTGCAATCCAGCAATTTCAATTCCAGCTGTATTTTTGCCAGATTTGCCTGAATCCAGCTGGATTCAGCAGAATATGGAATCAAGATAAATACATAAATGCAATAATATTTTTCGTTCATTTATTCAACTGAGCTTTCAACTAAAAACTACTTGAATAAACACCTCTACTCATTTGGTGGGATCTATATCGATTCCGTTTTGGTTTCTTAATTCTTTGTTAACTGAGATCAAAATAAATCACTTGAAATTACAATTCCAGGGTTATATTTCATGAAGTGAGAAATATCGAATTCAACATCAAAGACAATGTCGAGTAAAATATAATAGTATATTATGCAACGATCGTGTAATGATGGTTATTAAAACATGAGCATAAACCGGGATACGAAACGAGCCGTGAGGTGAGGTGAGTTTCGTATGGTTTATGCGAGTGTATTAATAACCATTACACGAGAGTTGCATACGCTATTTTATCTACACCCAATAAATAATGGAGAACTGAAAATATTATATTATTAGGTATTTATATTGAACACAATAATAGTAGGTAATCAATCGTATTTCTTTGAAAAATTCTATAAAATTATAATTGATGGTATAACCACGGAAAATACAACAATGATAAATAGAAAGAAAAAAAGAATGAAAAAAAAGCTCTGCCGAGGTCAGGATTTGAACCCAGACGTTTCTAATCACTGCTCTCGCCATTGACCACTTGGCCATGATAGCTCGTTCGACTTTGTCGAAAATAAAAACATACGTGTTGCATATGTCAAATGAAAAATATAATCCTTTCGATTGTATTGTTTTCTTGTCTAAGACATCTGTGGAGGAGTCGCTGGTATTTTTTTTATATCACTGCTAAAAGACATTTTCATTCGATTATCGAAAATTGACTAAATCCTTCAAAAATTCAATATCTACTGATTTTGACTTGACAAACGTCAAATTGCAAAGCTTGCGCATCATGCTTGATTGAAAAATAATGGGTTTCTATTGGTTGAAAATCTGCATCATAATGAAAATCTGTATCGTAATGGATTTCATTATAAAACGGGTTGTGGGCATATAAGTGTATTATTAGAGTACGGGTGTAGATAAATGAAAATTATCTTAGGTATATATTGGAACAAGGGCATATTATACGGGGGTTATATCCAGAGTGAACCAAGTTTATTCGGTTTGAAATGTGTGCTTATCGATAATTTTCGAAAATTTGCTCAGCAAATGACTCGAGTGTATGATAATTCAGTACTGCAGGTCGAAGAATTTTATCCTCATACATTATACACGAAAGCATTTGTTTGAAATCAAAATCAACTTATCGATCATTGACCACCCATCAGCAAAGAATTTTATATCAGAACGAACATTCATCAATGGTTTATCGAATCAAACTGAAGAAAAGTTACAGCATACTGAGCAAACCATCAGGTGCGTTAGTCAAGAATCAAACTAAATTACTTGCCTTTTTTTCCTGGCATATTTTCGCAAGAAGATGTTGCCTCTTCTTCATTGACAATCGGTAAAGCTATATATGCATCAACATTGACATTTCCACCCTCACTGTGTGATACTGTACAAATTGCTCTATTTGAAGTCATTACTTGATCTTTGGAAGTGGAAGTGAAAGTCGAAGTTGATTAAATTCGCCTAAATTCGTATTCACTCCCTGTTTATTTCGATTCGACATGAATATCATCAAGGAACTCCACAATATTAGCTCCGAACGTGTTTCTCCTTTCAAAGGAACTCGCGAAAGTTGAAGATGAGGAAAATATGACACTCAGAACTTCCTCACACACTCATGCACTTGTGTCGAACGCGGCATGTCGATCACAAAGAAAAATTCATATTGTTCGCTCGTGAGGCTTTGTCGCTGTGACTGAAAAAGAGATCAAAGGTACAACGGAACTATTTATTGATGTTTGCATGCAAGCGGACTTTATTCCAGACTGAGAATTGTTCGGCGTTTGGGGATGTGTCGAGTGAATTTGTTTAATTTTTCTCTTTGAAGCGGCTCGATGGTGGTAGTTTACCTTTATGAAAAAGTCTTTGTTGGAAATCTCATATGAGACAAAAAAAAGAAGTAGTACGAATTGGGCCCGGAACATTTGGCTTCATTTCGACGAGAAAGTTATAGATAGACTGCTGGGTAATCGCACGTTGAAAGGTAAGGCCTCGTTGATCCATTGCTCGCACAAGTTTCGGCTTCTGAGGGTTGACGTTCGTCAGCTGGTTAACGGAAACGAACAAAAAATATGTTCAATGATGATATCGAGATCCGAAATCGGGGAAAGTTATGCTGTTAGCAGGAAATAGAGGACGCTGCAAAAAACATCAGAAACCTTCAACGTAACCTAATGAAAATCTTATCAAATCTTATCTCTTATCTGATATTTTCAACGGCGTTGGGTAGTTACCCATTTTGTCAGTCAGAACTTAATTGGATCACTATTATTGTATACCCAACGACAAATTATCAGTAAGACAAAGGAGGAGAGACTTTTCACGTCTGGAGGCCAGCAAGGCGACTCCTTCAACACAAGAGAGGCCTCCGGTTCAAGAAAGTAAGGGATTATATAGGGACACACGAAGAAGCAAGTCTATACTACAGATGGATAAAATTGCAGTAATCTCTCAAACATTTTAACAAATATCATGAACTTATAGAGGTATCTGATGTGTACCTTTTGGAAGTCAGTACGAGATAGGGTTAGTTAAATTAGAAGAAAAAGTTGGTCATTTTGAAATGATTTTTTCACTTATGAGTAATAATCCTATCCAACTCAAGAAAAAACATATTTGAAAACCTCGAAGTGATATAATGCAATTTCTGGAGAAACGATTGAAATTGTTGATAGTTTTTTTCAAGAGACAATTGTCAAATAAGTGAGTGAAGACATTGACGAGTGTTGTATTCTCGAGATTGAGCTGGAATTCTGAAAATCAGACTTCTACAACTTTGCTTCAACGATGAAAAAAAAAATCGGTGGAATCAGTCTCATTTCATCTCTCTTGCGACTCCACCAAATTCCCGACTGTTGCTATCAGCGTGAGAATATAGATTCACATCAAAGGAAATCCCTGTAATGTTCGATTAACACTGCATGAATGAAGAGACAGGAGGAATAAATTACCATTAACTTTGAATTTTTTGAATTTATAAGTCTCAGGAAGAACCCCTCTTCGGTAAGGAGTCCTAAAGTGTCTCTGTCCCTTCTGTGATGCTACTAAGGAGTTAGCGAGTTCGTGAGCAGAGAATGTCCAACAAGACGGATTGCTTTCCTTTGAATAAAAGCAAGAAGTGTCAATGAATATTTTGGTGCTGAGCTCCATACATGAATAAGAACGATATTCTAAGACAGAGGCCGTATCTGTGTCTTGTAGATCATTAAAAGCTGACAGGAAGAAAAGTACTTCTTCGCACGAATTAGGACTTTAAGCTTCTGGGAAGCACCTTCAGAGATCGATACCACATGGTTTTTCCATAGGAGATTATTACTCAATGTAATTCCAAGCTCGGAGGTATTTTATTTTGTAGCTATTGTCACTCTGATAGATCGTCTTTCTTCGGAGGGAGGCATGCCTGGGTTTTCCCACCATTAAATTACACCACTATGGATGCGAAAGCCTGTCTGAATGTTTGTTTTTAGAGCTGATATGGAGACTCTGGAGGAGGAATCAATTTAAAGAGTACTGTCGTCCGCGAAACTATGAACTTGTAACGCTCACATTTCTGTAATCGTTATTTTCTTCAGAAAAGCAGGAAAATAAATATAAACACTGGTCACTTGAACACTTCCTAGAGGCATACCATCTGATGAAATACGTAATCATGTTTGTTTTCACAGCTCACGAAGGTCTCTACTTGTCTACTTCCAAAGGAATAATCATTCATCATTTCAGTGTTTTATTTGATTAGCAAATTTGGTTATGGAAATATAAACATGTCATATTAACCTTGATATCATCCAGCCGATCAGTTGACATAAATTCTTCTTCTTATAATTTCGACTAATTGACCACAGTATAGAGATTTCAGAAGCGACACCTCAAATCCAAATGGTTTGTGCGTTATGTGATTCTGCTTTTAGCTCATCTTGTGTTTTCGGTGCAGATAACTGTTTTGTGGAATTGAATCGAATGAAGCGTGTTCGAGTTGGTAACCGTGAAATGAAACGTAAATTATTTTTTTAAATCTGAATTTCAATTTGGAGAGGACGGAAGTCTTCAAGGGCCCATTTCTGCCCTGGTAACGCCAAGAAGAACTCGTGTTGGTTAACTGTGAAATAATTTTGATTTACCTACACAAAAGAATATAGAGTCCATTCATTTGAGGTAAATATTCGAACATCATTATTGGGATTTTAATTCAGGATAATAATTTGGGTGGATTTCAACTCGCTTCACAAGAAATTTGAGAAATAAAATTATTTTTGTCCGAACAAATATTATCATAATTCTTTTCTTTTCTCAATAACAGTTCTGCCAGGATTCTACATTAAAGCAATCGATTCTACATTAAAGCATTCAATCTCCACAACAAAGCAATCAATTCAACTACTATTGACTATTGACGAGTACTTAGACCTCATAAAGAATTGTTGAGACCTTGTGGAGAATTTTGAGGAGATTAATGGTGATGGTAGAGACCTTCCTGTCTGTGGAGATCTTCATGGAGGATACTAAGGGATAGCTGAGTTCTGGAGCTATCATACTATCGTGAAACTGTAGGAACAGTTTTTGGAACGAAGTGAATATCACACTGGAGTAACGAAGTGGAAAAACGTTAACCTTCAGCAATAAATGTAACAGGTTTGAATGCATTCATCTTGATTGTTGATGTCATTATTGTTTTAAACCATTACGCTGAATTTATTCTGACCATTCTATATTATTTGATTCCATATTTAACTCTTGACCACTAAATCTACCATACGATATTCACTACTGAAATTTCAATTAAATATTTCTATTTGACACCTGCGTGTTTATGTGTATGTTCAAGAATCTCTTTTCCAGCGTGGTGAAGTCTTTCTACAGAGATTGGCTTGAGAATAAGTTTGTATAATCTTTCTTTCTGTAGATGGCGTCCAATTGAAAACATTTTACTTCAGACTATTCTCAGTGCCATCTATTGGATTTCTGGGAGTTCTCAAATAGCACCGAATCACCCCCTTGCCTCCCTGACAAAAGCTAGCCGTTCGCAATCTGTACCTTGTGTTGGGCATATAATCTGGTATACCTCATTATATGAACAAGAATAGGTTACAAACTGAACAAGATGTTTTCAACAAAGAACATGTTTGAGGAGGTTAACCCTGAGACAGTAGTTTAGAAAGAAGACCTCGATGCCAAATTCGATTGATTCTGAAATGTCGAGTGCAACAGCCCGTTTTTTCCGAATTTTTCGACGGAATGCTGCCAAATATGTGAAACATATGCCAATAAGGCAAATTTGAGTCATACGAGAAGTCGATAAACACGTGTTCTGTCCAAGAAGAACTGTATTTGATCAACTCACTAGTGATTCACTTGTTTCAATTCCAACAATAATTATTTTTCTTCAGACTGGGGTAGGTTGAAAACACGATTCATACACCATAAAATGATGTACTTAAACAATGCTTGGAAAATACCTAATAAAACCCGACATAAAAATATCCCGCCAAGGGTTCGAACACCGACTGCCGAGTTGTTTGAATTTCTATTAGGAGAACCACCTTAATTTATAGTGGAACAATGCTCCTTCTTCTGTATCGTTTTAATTGCGGTGCTAAAACCGCAATAAAAAGGCCGTAAAATATCCTAGTAGGCAAGAGGTCGTGTAGTTTTCGTGTTTCCACGGTGCGTCGTTAAAAAATAATCGCCGCTCGAGGAATTCCTCAAACGGATAAACGTTTCTTGGTGTCGAAATGAATCGCGGTAATTCTGCTATATCGGGACGATATTGGCGCTGTTGCTGGTTAACCGGTTCTGTCGACATCGGGTAAAAGGAACTGGTAGCCTCTTTTAAGATTTGGTATTTGATTTCCGACATCAGAATGGTCTACTTGTATGTCTTGCTATTTCACTCAGATGTCAATTGATCCTTCAATTTATTGAGAATTATGTCGATGCAGGAGAGAACAAAACTTTAGGTTCAGATCATATGGAGTTCGGCGTACCCCAAGGATCTGTACTTGGGTCACTTCTATTCATAATTTTACGGTTTATTTTCAACCTGCTGTGTCAGTTGCGTACCGTGATGATCTCCAAGAGGGGATTTCGGGATTTACTGAAGCGCGGCAGATTAATATACAGGAGAATACCTTGTACCCGGTTAAGTACTTCCACCATATATGAGCCCTATATATATGGCGGCCCTTCAAGGATAAAGGATCAGATTAGTAAAAAAAATCGATCATCTGAAATTATCGAGCGCGTCAGATTGAGGTAGGGTGAGTTAGTTACATCCTGAAACGTGTATATTCCACTAATCTGACAATTCTAGAGTGACCTATAGAAGGAGGAGGGCTACAAATATGTTAAAAAAAACGTCATCTCGACATTCTCGAGCGTGGCTCGCAATAATCAGGAACTGCAAAAAATATATAATCTGACGAATTCCACAAGCCGAAATAATAAAAATTCATCGATGAAATTTAATACGCGTAGCTACGTGATGCCTATATTCCCCTCTCCACGTTTCTATTTCTCTCTCACTCTTTCTGTATCTATTGCTCTCTCACTCCGTCCCCACTCTGGTTTCTGTTGCCATGATGCCATGACAGTTGATCACACAGACTCTTTGGTGGCATGATATTGTTTACAACGTATATCCAACTTTTTAAAATTTCAAAAGTTTGATTACTTATAAATTATTTTCTCATAAATACAAGTATTCCACCAAAAAACATACACTTTTTCATTTGCATGTTTTTTCCTGGGTTTATCAATTACTCAAGTTCAATGATTCAAAGAAATAAAAAAAATTCAAATTGTCAGACTGGGCGAATCCCTTCAGATAATCTTCAGATAATGAGACTGCGATATCTAGGGCGTAAAGATGAACCATATATATCTTAATCTGACTCGCTTGTGTATTTCAAAATGACCAATTTTCTTTCACATTCTAATAACGGCCGCGAGTCTGCATCACATCCAAACCATCAGATTATCATATAAGAGCTTTTTTTTAAGTTCATTCAACATCCCCTCAGAAAATCTGGCGCGCTTGAGTAATTTTTTTTTATTTTAAACCCTTCCGTACGACCACCCCCATCATGGAAACAATCAGATTAATATACGTACATTTTTTTAAATATGTAGAACATATATGATATCTATATCTGACGCGCTCGGGTATGATCATGCATTAGTTTTTTTTTACATTTTTGAAAGTCTATAGCCGCTCCCTCCACCGATGAAAAGATATACATTACATAACATTTGTTTCTTTTTATCATCTAAGCTTCGCAACCCGATAAGTCTCTATGACGCTCGAGTAAATCCCGATTTAGCATCGTGGGCTCTCCTACTATCAAATATTCTGGGATGAAAAATGTTAAAACGGTAACTTCTATTCACCTCCTGAGACTGATTTGCTATACTTACTATATTGCAGGTTTTCAGTATTTCAATAGGTTTCCTGGGGGTTCGAGAATCTTTTCAGCATATAAGGTCTCCAAGGGTAGGTAGAAAAAAATTCTAATCGATAATTATAGTTGTTTTCACAACATGGATTAATTTAGGAACATTCATTTCAGATCAAGTTGATTGATTTGGGTTTCCCTTCTCTCTAACTTTTATATTATTATATACATAGTGACTGTTATTCACTATTTGTTTGTTACTTTCAGTAACCTCTAATTTTGTATTGGTTCTATGACACGTCAAATCTATTATAGAATTGGCTGATGGATTCAATAAATTTGATTAAATTTGATACAGGTATTCGTTGTTCGAACCGAAACAACCAAAATTCATTGGAAACCTCAAGAGTTGACGCCAAACTCTTTGTACGTGTATATCCATCCAATAATATGATTGAGAAGAAATCCCTTCTAACTTCAAGAACTGCTATCGAGAACAAGAAATAGAAAAAATCGATTTATATGTAGCTACATCTGTATTCGTCAATAATGGAGATACTTAACAAATGCCGATTCAAATCAAGTCTCCTGAATATTCCAGTCTGGAAATTCAATCTATAAAAATTTGCTCATTGCCCTACTTCAATACAGTTTAATACGAAAATAACAGTTTTATGAATTTCTGATTTTCAAAATTGAACCCGTCAAAAAGGATTTGTCATATGTACTGGAGTCCACTGGAGCGGGACTCTGTGAGCTCAAAATTGAAGGGAGGCGATAGACAATCGCTTAGAATGTGACTATGTGCAAACTGTCATAAAGAAGGACAAAGTCGGTCTCTTCTGAATGTGGATGTTCATGTTTTGTGTTGTATCACAATTTCACTTTATATCTCGTCGAAACTTCATGAATACGATTGTATTTCTTGAAATTTTATACCAGCCAAGTTCTATAGGATTTTGATCATAAAATCATCAAAAAATTTATTCTCATATACGTTTGGAACAATTACAACCGAACCAATATCTGTGAGAATAAGTAAGAAGTGGAATGGGGTGAATCGTAGAATTAGTACATTTTGGATATCTTTGTCGCTAATGTTTTAATACATAAAAACCGTTCACAGTCTAAGCGAATCGCTTTGCTTTGATTTTGTGGTTACGGAGTTCCGCTCCTGGATTCTCGTCGACGAACGAATGTACATTTATTTTCTCTCATTGTTATTACTAATTCCGTAACGATAATCAGATCTGATTATTTGAACGCAACGCATGGAATAAAAGCAACAACATAACTGAAATAACAAACGCAAACATGCTTGCCCTGATTCCAACAATTTCCCGCAACCCACACCCACCGCTGCAGTCAGTATAACTGATAGGCCAGGAGTAATATATAATTCACGCTCATGTATACCAGATGACCCGTGCCCCTTCTTTTGGCGTTAATTATTTATGTGATGCAACTATATTGTGTAGTTCTTAGTACTGGGTTTTATCAGGTTCATCACAGCTCTGCCGTCTGGGCAGACTCGAAAGAGCGTTTGAAAGAAGTCGAATATGTTATAAACCCCCTTTTTTACCTCTTCAGACAATTACTTTCAATAAAATACGGAACAGGTCTTCCATCAAGTAGATTGAAGTACGTTGTACCACACAAATTTGGACCCCGTTTTCACCCCCTTACGGAGGTGCACCCATGGCTTGACGACTTCGACAATTGCGGAACTAGCCAAACCTTACACCCACACTCAATTCCTTAAGAGATGGGATGAACCCAAAGGATGCAGTTTTGCCAGGATCACCCTGGGCGACCCTGGGAAGCTAGATCCGAATAAATATTTGGCGATGACCAGGAAGAACCTACGTTTAACAGTGGGATTTCTGACTGAACACTGTCAACTAAGGAAACACCTCCATATTATGGGGCTAGTGGACACACCTCTATGCAGGATGTGTGAACAGTCAGGCATGTCTTATGTGAATGTCTGGAGCTATCGTCGATAAGAGAGTGTGTGTTCGGTGAGTCTTGGCCTACACCTGCCGATATTAAGGAGATGTCCCCTCGTGACCTGTCCTGATTCCTGGATAAGGCAGGATGAACAATGTCCTGAGAGGGCGACTCCTTGGGAGGATGTACAGTGGGTCATATTGTGGCCTAAGTGCTGTGGGTACACACTCACCCTACCTACTCTACAGATACACCCCCTTACAGGTGAAACTTCGGAAAACCCTGTCGTAGCGGATGCCTACGTCATACAAAGAACACACCCTCTAAGTTTCGGATTTCTACGATCAGTGGTTCAGGCTGTGCGTTGATGAACCCGTAAAATAAATTTCTACCTCTTTTCAACCCCGTTAGGCGATTAATTTCAATAAAAAACGAAACAAGTCTTCTATCAATTGTGTAAAAGAATTGTTAATGCACAATTTGAAGTAGATTATAATAATAATAATAATAATAATAATGTTTATTAAAATCGATAATAGTAGCAATAATTACATTGAATCGGTTTATAAACATACGAAAGTCCCCTATAGTAACCAATTGGTTGTCAGATTGGACCAAGGCATCACATCACGTTGTCCCATGCCAATTTGGTACCAGTTTATCACCCCTTCAAGGACGGAATTCTCGAAAACACGGTTAAACGGAACAAAACTAACCTATGTTCATCTCTTGGTTCTATGCTACCTCCCCACGAATTTTCATCCAAATCGGTTCAGTCGTCTTTGAGTTATAAATAGTGTACTAACACGACTTTCGTTTATATACATAGAAGATAACTCCTGGTATTAATTTGAAAGCTATAGTTGGTTCTTCATATATGCTATGACGATTTGGATTGATTGTCTTGAAATTATCAATTGTCCATTATGTCAACCAAATTTTGGGGTTTTATATGTTTTATGTAAACATCATTGGATTCAACACTCCATTTCAGAATATAAGTAAAGAACTCAAGGATCAGTTCTTAAGTTTCATCGCTATTCGGTAGAACCTGATTTATCGGAAGTAATACAACAAGACCTCAAAATGTTATAGATAAATTTATATTTTTTAACGAAAACTTCATTATTTGGCGATACCAATAGAGCAACCGGCATTATCGCTCGATTGGTATTGCTCAAAAATTACAGCGCTTGAGTTTGAAAATATAGCCATTTATCGAAGAAAATGTTTTGGTCGAGTGGTATTCGTAAATATTATTTTTTTGAAATATTCCCAGCTACATGCTTCTTTCTGAGAACGAAATATCAACTCTTGAATTGAAAAACTGTCATAATCTGTTCAACGGGATATTTCAACATGAACATTTGATTGAAAGTACAATTATTAGTAACTAGCCTAACCAAATTTTCTAGTGGAAAAATAGTTTTTCTCCCATTAATCGTAAACAGTAATATTGTAGATACATTCCAATCAGCAAAGCATTACATTTTCTGTCTAGGCAGCAAAGTAAGGACTCTCCTGCTTGGGCAACAAAAGTAATAATCTGCTGATTGATATGTAAGGAGTTGTAAGTACTTTTAATTCGCTGACACTGTCCATAATGTTGTCAAACTATAATTGCTATGAACTTATACATTTTTATGGCAACCAACCATTTCAACACGTGCGATTTCTTTCAAATTTTGTTTCAATGTATCACTACAGGAAAAATAAAAAGATTGCAATATTCTGCAAATATATAGTTACAAACAATTGGAGAAAAAACGATATGTTCAACTCGGCAAGGAAAGTAGCTGAATTCCTATTGTATTGAGTCAATCAACTAGTCTGCTGGCTAATAAAACAATTTCTTTCTCAGGGCGATTTTCAAGCAATACATGACCCACGAGCGATATCAACTTAGTAGTACTATTTGTAGTACTAATACAAAAAGATGAAACTGGTTTTGATCACTGCAGTTATGGTACGTAACATGACTAGCATCGTATTTTTCAACAGTGGGATTCCATCAAAATGTATCGTGCCTTGAAATGAGACAGTACGTATATTCTGGTCAATCTGTTTCAAATTGCTACTATTCATATGATTATAATTCCGAGAGTTTTGTATATCATCTATAAAATTTATGTATTAGAGGTGAAGATTGAATTGAAGGATTGTTGCTTTATTTTTGTTAGGTTATGCGGATCAGTGAAGTTGGTCTATTCGTTTTCGTAGTTTTCTGGGTTTGTAACCCACCACACTCAGAAAAAATAAGGATTGATATTGGAATCTATACAAGTGTAGAAGGGTAGATTTTTAATCCACCCCGAAAAGTTGCTGCGTCTATTGAAAAGCAGTTCTTTCTGGATAAAACAAGTCCAATTAGTCAGCAACTTCTCGTATAACTCAAATTTTGCCTACCAAAAAAATGAGAAATAATATATGTATGAAAATACTTATCATTAACGTTTCGGAAACTGAATCCGCTTTCGTTCTCAAAACTTATACGCAAATTCCTGTTCAAATGCATATATATATCTTCGAAGAAATTTTCGTAATTGAGATTTGTCAAATCATTTCAAATTTGACATAACATTTTGTCCTTCAGAGGGGGCAGCCATCCGCGATCCATATCAAGCGAACTCATAGATATGCATTCTTTACCGGACAGCATGGTGAAAGCAGATTCCTTTAATTTTCGTTTGCTGCCATTGCTCTCTTTTGTCATAATTTTAGTGTCGTTCCATTCTACTGTGTGATCTCCATCGGCAGTAAGAATGTGTTCTGATAATTTTGAACCACCTATCTATCTGTTCCTGATGTACATCTTGTGTTCACTTTTTCGCACTTCCAATGGTCGAGACGTTTCACCGATATATTTTTGACAAGGAATTTGATAATATACAATTTTTTCCGTGTGTGTTTTCCGTTGTGTTATTTGGTTTGGTGTGTGTGAGTATTGACCTTGAAGTATTTGTTGTTTTGAATGTTGTTCTAACATTATACCTGTTGCCGATCCGTTTTATCTTTTCAGACAAACGAGGGACATTAGGTGTAATGTTTGATACAGGTTGTGTATTTTGTGTGAGTTGTATGTCTTCATTGTGGACTGAGTTCGGATTCTCAATTTCTCTCAGGTTTTTCTGCCCTTCTACACATGTATAGACTCCAATATTAGTTCTTATTTTTTCCAGACTGTGGTCTGTTACAAACCCAGAAAACTACGGAATCAATATTGATCCACCACAAAATAATGACATTCAAGCAGTAGTTAGGATGTATTTCCACTCTTTACTAATCACGTTATGACCGAATTCGAACATGTCATTCCCAATTCCCCTGACCTATGTCGTTATTTCCGATTCCAATTTTTTCAGCAAACTGAAATGCAATTAATCCGCCGATGCAATTTAAATTAGGAATCAAACGTCGACCGTAATTTAAAAAAGCGCTCATGCCCGGATCCGCTGGATTTATGGGGGCCGGTGTCTGCCTGCAAATTTTATGCATGCAAGTCAGGCGAGAGCGTTACAACCCTTGCCGGATTGAGTTTCGGCGGCGGGGTGCTCTCACCTACCCTCTTGGCAGCGTTCGAGATTATTCCTCTGCGATTTGGCGACAAAGTGATTCCGAGTTTCGCTAAACCGAAATTGAACACGTTCTGGAAACATCCCTCTCGGATGACTAGTTATCGGGGTGTCATTTATAGAGTGTACTCGAAAACGAGACCTACATTATTAGAGACAAAAAGTGAGAAAAAGTGAGAAAAATAGAGGCAAAAAAAGAGAAAAAGAAAGAGGAGAAGAGAGAGAGAGGAAAGAAAAAAGAGAGAGATAGAAACGAAACGTGAGAGAGATGGGGAGACTGTTGCGTCATAAAGACAGAGAATAGCTGTTTTTGCTAGACTCTCTTCCTTAGTGTGAATGATTGATTCGCACATATTAACAAAAGATGTTTGCCAATTATGTATTGTTAATTATTTCAAACAAGTTTTGCCATCTATTTGAATATACAGTGTGTCTCTTTTTTCATGGAAACTGTAACTTCCATAATTATCGAGGTAGAATGATGAAATTCTCAGAACTGATGAGGAAATGCTTCCTACTAGCTAGATGGTGTTGGCCAAAATGATATACACTACTGGAACTCAAAATAGTCTGAAAATTCTTTCAGATTCGTGATCAGTACCTCTAAATCATTACAGATATATCTTTTTCCTGAAAAAGAGTCAATTCTGAAAATTTTAAATTTGTCTTCCCTTTCACTGTAGAAAGTAGGTACTTCAAAACGAGCTAACAATATCAGAGAAGGAACAGAGATAGAGAGAGAGAGAGAGAAAAAGAGAAAAAAAATAGAAAGTGTGAGAAAGAGGGAGAGGGAAAGAGAGAGTTGCGTTATGAAGACAGGGCACAGTTTTTCATAGACTCTCTTTTCACCTTTTTGTGAATGGTTGATCCTTTCATATAAGATTTGTCATCTATTTTCATGCATATAGTTGTATGAAGACATGTAATAGCTATTTTTAGACTCTCTCTAAACGATATATATATATATATATATATATATATATATATATATATATATTCGATATTTTCCTCGGAATGATATTAGAAATCACATCACCCATTGCCGGACACTTACGACCATTTACAAATCTCTGCCTATACACCCCCGAACTTTATCAAATTATTATTATGACAGACTTGGAAAGTGAGACACACTTAGAAGTTTAAAGTAGGTGCAGATATCTACTTGTCAGTTTGACACAATGGTTTGACCAAGGATTTGACTGAAATGTAGACAGAAAGCAAATAAAAATGAAAGATCAAGCCTGAAAATACCTACTCACAAAAATATGAATGATACACGATATTGATAATTACAGTTCTGTTTCTGAATTGATTGCAGTCTTCTGGCATTATGTATGAATAATGAAGTGAATGGCCAATTGAGGCTACGACATCCATGAGAAAAAAAGATGAATAAGAAAACACATGACTCAGAAAATAATCTCTGTTGCCTGTTCCGGTAAAATTCTGTTAATCGGGCTCCGGCTCGAAAATAAAAAATGTTTGGTCTCCTGAACAAAAAATTCAAATGAAATTTTTGGGGCTCTCAACTCGTTTCGGAGATACGGCCCCCCAAAGACAGAAAATCGTGGTTTTACGCCTTTGTTTGTTCCTCAGCCAATTCCGCTCGAAATTCCTCTTTCTCTTTATCAGCATAATATACAGATTCTATATCACCTTCTTCATCACTTTTCAACCGAATTATACGCATTTTTCCATTTTTCACAACAAAACTCTAAAATGTAAATCGTCATAGGAATTCGAGGTTAGCAAAACAGTAGAACGCGTATAATTCGGTTGAAAAGTGATGAAGAAGGTGATATAGAATGTGTATATTGTGCTGATAGAAAGAAGGGGGAATTTCGAGCGGAATCGACTGAGGAAAAACAAAGGCGTAAAACCCCGGTTTCCTGTCTTTGGGGGGCCGTATCTCCGAAACGAGTGGAAAGCCCCAAAAATTTCATTTGAATTTTCTGTTCAGGAGGCCAAAATACGTAAGTTTCACCAAAAATTTTTCATTTTCGAGGCGGACCCCGATTACGGAATATTCTCCCTGTTTCCTGTAACCAAGATCCAAACTCCATAGTCGCTGATTGTTCTCACCCGTTTTGGGGACAGTCGCGGGCTCTCAAGCTATTGATGAAAGATGAGCCAGAATCACTTCCTCAGAAATTCCTGCTCTTCACAAGAATATCATGTTTCCAAGATCAAGCCAAATCAAACACAAATACAGACACTAATTCATCTTTCATAAAAACCACGCTTCAAATGTAAAACAAACTGTCACACAACACAAAACTGTAAATCAGATCCAAAAACAAATGAAACCAGGTATTTGATGGTTCTGCGTCTCAATTAACAAAAAGAACAGATCAGGATATTTCCAATACAGATGGCCCAAAAACTGTTCCAAAAACGGTAGGGGAGGCTTTCAACAAAGTGTCTCAAATAGTGAAAATCCTTTCAATTCACTTGTAACCTTGACTTTGATTATCATTCCACCAGTTTTCCTTCTTCATGAATTTTAAATGAGAATATATCGGCCATCAATTACCCACGATAGTAAACTATAATAATAGCGTTGAAAAACATCCGGTTTTGGTAGTTTCCTTCAAACTGCTATTCGTTTAAGAATCGAATTAAAACGATAACACGTACTTTGTGTGGCCGCACACATCATTTCATGGTGCTTACGTGCAATTTTCTCTGGTAAATCGTGGGCAATTTCATCTAACAGCAACAACCTACGAACAAAGGCCATTTTTTGACTTGGTTTTCGGGTGATTTGGGTGTTACGGTAGTTACGGGCTTCCGCTCTTTGTTACCTTTGTTGCGATGTTCGTCTAGACATGGTTGGGAAAACGGTTGAGGTGAGCCCATCCAGAAATGAGAATTAACAATCACACATTATCTTAAACGGCAGGGTTGGAGTGAAAAATTTGGTAAATTGGGAGCAACACAATATTTTTCAAAATCATTTGAGGACTGGGAGAGGTTGGAAAAGATATTTGCACTTTCTCTACCTCTTCTTTAGATCTCGCTTAACTTGTACACCAATTCAAAATGAGCTAACCCTGACAATATTTCACAGGCTATCGCAGAACTGAATGGGCAGGAAAGAATGGCACCAGGCTCTTTGTTTGAAAACCAATCACTTCAAAAACCATGTCACAGCAGTCTCCAGAAATGAAACTTACAGGTTGATTGGTCATTCTGTCAGTCGGTCTCTTTCGTTGAGGACAAGTATATTTCAATGACCGAAAATGCAGCTAATATCACAGTGGTAGTCCTCGTAAAACAGAACAGAAATTCGGAAGATTTTAGTTTGAAATGTCAAACGTCATCATTAAATCCAAAACATCAACAAAAATTGCAGCATTTGCATTTTTTGGAATTGAGGAGTTATTGAAATTCAATTGGCAAACATTCATTTTGTTCATCTAATTGTATTATTTCGAATAATTGTGATTGGAATAATATAAAAACCTTGGCAAAATATCAATTTTTCTCTTGAGATAAACTTACTTTAATTTCCACCTCGGTATGTGATACACTATGTTTGTTTATCTAGAGAAACTGTCTTTCCAGGTTTTATGGAATCTGAGAAAAAAGGCATCGTTGATACAGTGGTATCTCAGTCATTTGTTATGTGCAAAGGTCATGCAAAGTTTAGTTCAAGGAGGCCAAGAAATATGTTTCAAACTGAACTAAAGAAATTTCTGAAATCAGAAGAATGATGATGAAGGATTCGTATTAGTTTCATGCTGACTTAAAAAAAATGAAGCCAAAAAATGTATTCCTTCACAAAAAACTCATGATTCTGGATAATGAACCAGTATCACAGCAACAAAATAAACACATGTTAATATTGATATCAATGAATAATCTCCATATGAATAATGATAATATTGAGTCTAGATAGTCATTTCAACTATATTTAATTTCAAAGATTTTTATTCAATATTGGTTATGTTAGTTACTTCCATGTTTGTGATTGACGCCCATCAACCTTAAAAAGTGGAGGGTAGTTGACAAAGTTTTCACTCCCAATTAGTTCTTCAAGTCGAAGTTTTGTAGTAGTTACCATGATTAGACTGAAGAAACTTTTTTCAACTCAATGTTCTCCAATGTGATATAAAAAAAATACACATTTTCTTCAGAAGAAGAAACATGACGAAACCACCAAACAATCTTGCTCAGATATTGTTGATTCATATAGAAGTATTTCATGCTCATTTTGTATATCAAACACACGTTTATAGAATATTTCTTCATTCGATTGACTAGAGACAATTGAGAGAGACTAGAGGGCAGTCAAGCAAAATTTCGGTCACCAGGATAATATTTCATTCTCAAACTCAGACAAGCTTGTTTCGCTGAGAAAAAAGTATCCTTCGATTTTCTATCTCTTTGATTTTTCACTAAAAACACCAAAAATTTCCGGTATAGTCGATTGTAAGTACTGTTCGAAAAGTAACAATTTGTGGTGAATGAGTTTTCAATCTACCACAATCTGAAAAAATCGAGTGAAAATATTGGAAACTATTCTCTATTTCTGATCTATACCCAGAAGTTGCAGCGTTATTTCAGTAACTGTTTCTTCAACACGTCCAACCATCAACTTATCATATGACTGAAAATTGACTACAAAAGAATACAAGAACTGATGTCCTTTACATGAAAATACTAATCATTGCTAACAGTAAAAAAGATCGACACTAAATATGGTAAGAGACAGCATCGTCAGGGAATGAAAATTGAAGAAAGTTGCTTTAACACAAAATGTTATATCAGATCCCAAATCTTTTGACAGTTGTTAGTAACGAATATTGAAGATAAAAAAATTGTGAATAAGTGTTGAGAATGGAAACGACGGTATCTGTAACGTTAACCATTATAAGTATTTTTAAATCGATAACTTTTTGGTGTAGATTGAAAATCTGCCTTCCCACATTGATGAAGATTTCAATATCAATTTTCAATTTCTTCAGATTGTAGTAGGTTGCAAACCCAAAAAACTACAGAAGAGTAGTAGTTTCGATACGTCTTCTTTGAAAAAGATCTACATCTATACTAATACTATAAAGAGGTTCGTTTATGACTTGTTTTTTTCGTATGTTTGCTTGTAAAAGGTAATCTTCTGAAATACTCAACCGATTATGAGAATTATTTCACTAACAGAAAGCTACACTATTCAGAAGTGATAAGCTATATTTTATTATGATTTCATGAAGAATTCAGTGGGAATTTAACGGTGTGCACTTACTCACTAAACAGTTCGGTATAGACCAGAGATTCCCAAATTTTTTTTTCTCATAGACCCCTTTCAAAATTTTGCTGGTTCCAGTGGACCCCCTGCAACTATATTCCTACCAAAATCCTATATCCCCCATTTTTTTGGCACGCCAACGTGGACCCCCATCAAGTCTCTCGTGGACCTCTGGGGGTCCACCTGGACCACATTGGGAATCAGTTTATAGACGAACATAGTGATCACTGAAAATGTTGATCTCTATTAGTTCTACAAAGAACGGCCGTTAAACAATGTAGTGAGCTTTTATATTTGAATCACTACAAAGATGTTTTTCTCGATCTATACACATGAAATGCTTTGTCCTGAAACGACTGACTGACGGATCAACAATAAGCTTGAACCGCTGATCGTAGACATCCGATAAGAAAGGGCTTTTCGAAATTCCACACCTAAGAGGATGAAAACGGGGTCAAACTTTGTATTGGACAACGTGATACCAAAGTCCAATGTGCTTAAAATTTTGCATGAACATTTCTTAACAGAAGATATTTCGTACATTATTGAAATTACATTACATTACTTAGAGTGGCAAAAAGACAATGCCCTTGAAATCAAGCCCGGCTGGAGCAACTGGTTCACAGATGGATCCAAGACGGAACAGGTACAGGGGCCGGTGTATACTGTGCGGGAAGGAACCTAGGGTACAGCTACCCGCTCGAACAATACACATCTGTTTTTCAAGCAGAAATGTATGCTATACTCCAATGCGCGAGAACAATCTATCTGAGAGTCCCAACGAAATGGGAGGATCAATATTTTCACAAACAGCCAAGCTGCACTTGGGGCATTGAAAAACCCCAGAGTGACATCTAGAGTGGTATGGGAATGCCGCGAGAAACTGAAAAATCTGGTAGACCATAATAGACTTACGCTACAATGGGTCCCAGGTCACTCAGGTATCACAGGCAATGAAAAAGCCGATGAGCTTGCAAGGCAAGGATCATCGACACCATATACTGAACCCGAACCAGCAGTGGGAGTACCCAAAAGGATGGTACGGAATCATATAAGGAATTGGGTGAGAACAAAACACAGAGATTACTGGGAAAATCTACCAGTGCTCACGGGAGAAATTTCATAAAAGGACCGTTGAAAAAAACTGAAGACCTGCTTCAGTGTAACAGGAATCAGATAAGGATTATAACAGGGCTACTGACTGGCACTGTAAAAACCTCGGCTTCTTTCATAAGTTCCACCAATTTAATATATTATGACCTATTGGAATTTGATGAATTTTTTATTGGCTTCGTTTTTCTCCGATTCGAAACGTGTATATTGTTACGATTTATTCTAGGGATCGTTTATTGAAAGTCCAAACAACACATCACTACTTTTATTACAATACAATACAAACTGCCCCGCTAACTATCCAACAATCTGTACTAAATCTCTCTGTAATAGAAATTCTCTACTTCGACCTCTGCACTTAGCAATACCAAACCTCTCTCCGATAAAAACTCTGTAAAATTCTCCGCCTCTCCACTAAGCAAAAAACTGTGATGACTATCTGAATATCTGCTAAACTCTCTGCTGTCGCGACAAAGTTTCTCCCCTTTTATACTTGCGTACGCCTATGGAGAATTCTCAACCCGAACCGAGATTTCCTAGAAAATGACGTTCTCTCTTCGACCCCTCATATAATTCTGTGTTCACGAGCGACAGGGCCGGCGCTAGGAGATTCCGTAACAATATCATTCATTCACAAAAAAAAGGAAAGTCCAAACCAGCTACTTCCCTGTTTATATGGTGACGACGGGTACTGTGTTACATATTAACAGTGAGTTTTTGTGAACATTTTTTTTGACTGTACTACTTCAATAGGAATTGTTATTTCTATTATTTGAATCGGGGAAAATGGAAGGCCGAAATATACCTAATTCATCAAAATTCAATATATCCAGAAAAATACCGAAGTTCCTAATGAGCTATTGGAATAAATAGGATAATTCAGAAAGATGGTGTCAAACTTCGTTGGGGTCTTTCAGTGACAGAAAAAAAGACATTTGAGCACAGGCAGTTGAAACATAAATTTGTCTACACCCGAACTATAAAAATACACTTATTTGGCCACAATCCGTTTCATAATGAGATTTACTCTGATACAGACTTTTCATTACGATGCAGATTTTCAACCAATAGAAACCCATTATTTCCTCAATCAAGAATGATGTGCATTGACTGAACGGAATCAGTAGTAGTACTAAATTTTCATAGTATATAGCTAACTTCGTTAATTATATCAACAAAATGTCTGACAAGGCAAGGATCATCGACACCATATACTGAACCCGAACCAGCAGTGGGAGTACCCAAAAGGATGGTACGGAATCATATAAGGAATTGGGTGAGAACAAAACACAGAGATTACTGGGAAAATCTACCAGTGCTCACGGGAGAAATTTCATAAAAGGACCGTTGAAGAAAAAAACTGAAGACCTGCTTCAGTGTAACAGGAATCAGATAAGGATTATAACAGGGCTACTGACTGGACACTGTACATTCAAAGGACACCTGAACAAGATAGGGCTGTACAACGGCGACCTTAGCTGCAGACAATGCAACAAAGTGAATGAGACAGCTCGACACGTACTCTGCGAATGTGAGGCTCTGGATCACAAAAAGCAACAAATATATGGAAAACCAATTCTGGATCCAGAAGAATATTGCAAACACCCAGCAATCAACCTGCACAAACTTGTGCAGGGAACAAGGCTTTTGAAGTAAAGCGCAATAAGCCCTAGAGGCTGAGGTGCTCTCCGGAGGCCTGGTTGTGAAAGACAGGTCAGACGGCTTCCACGGAGCGGAAAAAAAAGTTAAATTACTCGCCTAACAGGGTTGAAAAGGGTAAAACTTCATTTTGGGGCGAATCAACGAACAGCCTGAACCGGTCATCGTAGAGATCTGAAACTTGGAAGGTGTGTTCTTTGTATGACGATGAAAAGTTCCACCCCTAAGGGGGAGAAAACGGGCTAAAAGTTTGTTTGGAACCAGGTGATTTCTAGGTCCAATTTTGCAGGAATATTCTCTTGATAATTGATGGAAGGTGTGTTTCGTATTTTATAGAAATTCATCGCCTAACTTGGGTAAAAGAAAGGGTTTATGTCAATTTCTACTTCTTTTAAACGCTCTTTCGAGTACGCCCAAAAGGCAAAGCCTTGTGAAGAACCTGATTAAACTTAGTACCAAGAACTACACAATATAATTGCATCACAAAAATAATTAACGTCAAACGAAGTCTGCACGGGTCGGGCTAGTATTCAATAAGATTGCAGCACGCGGATTTACATATCACGCAAATGCATTCCATTGAAATATGGAATACATCGAAGGAAAAGTGCGTTTGAAACCCATTTCATGTGAAACTTTCCGCTGTGACACGCAATCGTTAGACATCGATCCGGTGGAGGTATGCCACTCAAAGTTATTACTGGGATGATTTCATTTAATGCGTCTCCCAAATGAAATTCCCCAAATAGCGGCTTTTATTGCTCGTGGAATGATAGAATTCGGAGTTCATTATGCTCAACCACACAAAACATTTCGACTAATCACGATTTATGATGTTGGTGACCTACAAAAAAAAACCTCGGCTTCTTTCATAAGTTCCACCAATTTAATATATTATGACCTACTGGAATTTGATGAATTTTTTATTGGCTTCGTTTTTCTCCGATTCGAAACGTGTATATTGTTACGATTTATTCTAGGGATCGTTTATTGAAAGTCCAAACAACACATCACTACTTTTATTACAATACAATACAAACTGCCCCGCTAACTATCCAACAATCTGTACTAAATCTCTCTGTAATAGAAATTCTCTACTTCGACCTCTGCACTTAGCAATACCAAACCTCTCTCCGATAAAAACTCTGTAAAATTCTCCGCCTCTCCACTAAGCAAAAAACTGTGATGACTATCTGAATATCTGCTAAACTCTCTGCTGTCGCGACAAAGTTTCTCCCCTTTTATACTTGCGTACGCCTATGGAGAATTCTCAACCCGAACCGAGATTTCCTAGAAAATGACGTTCTCTCTTCGACCCCTCATATAATTCTGTGTTCACGAGCGACAGGGCCGGCGCTAGGAGATTCCGTAACAATATCATTCATTCACAAAAAAAAGGAAAGTCCAAACCAGCTACTTCCCTGTTTATATGGTGACGACGGGTACTGTGTTACATATTAACAGTGAGTTTTTGTGAACATTTTTTTTGACTGTACTACTTCAATAGGAATTGTTATTTCTATTATTTGAATCGGGGAAAATGGAAGGCCGAAATATAATTCATCAAAATTCAATATATCCAGAAAAATACCGAAGTTCCTAATGACCTATTGGAATAAATAGGATAATTCAGAAAGATGGTGTCAAACTTCGTTGGGGTCTTTCAGTGACAGAAAAAAAAACATTTGAGCACAGGCAGTTGAAACATAAATTTGTCTACACCCGAACTATAAAAATACACTTATTTGGCCACAATCTGTTTCATAATGAGATTTACTCTGATACAGACTTTTCATTACGATGCAGATTTTCAACCAATAGAAACCCATTATTTCCTCAATCAAGAATGATGTGCATTGACTGAACGGAATCAGTAGTAGTACTAAATTTTCATAGTATATAGCTAACTTCGTTAATTATATCAAAAAAATGTCTGACATGAGCGAAATAATATTACCACCGACATATCGGAGAGAGAAAATAATTGTTTCTGCAGTATAATGTCATATACAGGCTGTTACTGAATAAGTGTAAAACATTCAAGGAGGTGATTCCTCATCGAAAAAAAGATAGGATATTTCATATAAAGGAATTTCATTGGGGCATCCCTTCTTAAGATACAGCCCCTGAAAGGGGGAAATGAAATTTGTATAACAATTTTTTTCACAAGCACTGAAAAAGTTACAATATTGAAATTAACCTGACGTTTTGTAATACCAAAAAGACACTAAGCCAGTTATTATATTGGTTTACCCCATGGTTGTAAGGGGTGGAAAACGCAACTCCTAAAACTTATTTCCAATGTAACTTTTTGTCTTATTATTTGTGTCATTTGAAAATGTATTTCCGATAGCCTGTTTCACTCTGAACAAAAAATGCTCAAAAGAATAAACCAGTTCGCAGCAAAAAATTATTTTAGGAACAACTACAGAGATACATCGTCATAGATACGAACTGGATTTATTGTTATTTTATAGTTAGTACCTGCATTAAACGTTTGAAGGGTAATAAAAAAAACTAATTCATTAATAACAGAACACACAACATGTAGAAATTGTTATATACATTTTATGTACCATCTTCAAGGGGACACATAATTCTCTAGAATTTTTCACAGAAATGCGATTAATTACAACTTGAGTATGCAGCAATTATTTGGTCTCCAGTTTATCAAAACTCCGTCCAGAGATTGGAAAAAGTTCAAAGGAAATTTCGCAAACTTATATTCTTCAAATGCAATGGCTACTATACTTCAAGAGGTAAAGATCACGGAAATCTGCTTAGCTCTCTCAACTTACACTCTTTGGTCGAGAGGAGACAATGCATGGCATTAACATTCCTGTATAAACTCCCCAATAACGAAATCGATTGTGGTTATCTGCTTCGTGAAATACAATTTCTGGTCCCTCGTAGACAATCTAGACAAGCTGTAGCATTTTATAATACATTTACTAAAACTAATATCTAACAAAAGTCTCCAATATATTCCATGTGTCATCTTTTCAATGGTATATCTCATTTATGTGATATACATTATAATAGCCTTTCAATTATTTTAGAAACTTTTATAAATACTTAGCATGTACATCTATTATATTTTCGGTTATACTTGCACGAGTGTATAAAAATTACCGATAATTTTGCAAGAAAGCGTGATATCTAAAAATTGCGAGTTTATTTTCATATTTTTGCGAAAAGTACAAATTATGAAAATAACCTAATGTAATTTGTATAAGATATCACGCTTGAATGCAAAATTATCTGGTAATTTTTATGCACGAATGTAATTCATTGGAATATTTCACGAATAAAGAAATTCTCAAGGAAATGTTATTTTTTGTTCATTTATACTTTCCTCTATAGATTGTATGGAGTACTCACCTAAACGCGAAATGTTTTTCTATTTTTGAAGTCTATCTGACATTTATTTGTGTTGTTTACTGACGTCTAGCGATACGGTTTCAAATGTGTTGTTATGGTGACTTGATACAATGCAATTACCGCTGTAAGTTTTCGATACAATGCATTTACCGCTGTAAGTTTTCGATAATTGCATTGCTCTTATGGGACATTTTATATATGAGGGGAATATTCTCTGTAATTGGGTGAATACCTGTTGAGAATAAAGTATTGAAACTGAAATCTCTCCGCTTCCCTCGAAGGTTGTTAGAGAGCTTGATTGAATACAACATAGTAAATTATATGCAGTTTATAAAAATGAGAAAATTTCCGTTTTTCAAAATATTTTGGAAGTATCTATTCATAATATATGATTTGAACTTTCAAAAGGGCATATAATTCTGAGTATTGAAAAACTAGGGAAAAACTGCTTTCTGGATAAGCTTTCACATTTGAATGATTGATAAACACGTACCTATCAACAAAGAGGCTTGTGGAAGTTTTTGATTTTCCTTCTCTCAAATTCAACACGTCACGTTGTTTTATATTTAAAATTCCATTATTTTATTACAATCTTGCTATATGTATTTCAAAATATAACCATGATGACATGCAGCAGTTTCAAGATTGTATCAGCTATACACAGTTGAAGGAACCAGTAGCTCATCAACAATTCGCAGAGATATTTTCCTACAGCAAATCGCAGAGCAATTGAATACCAACTGAATGTTGAGGCATCGAGCAATTCTCATCAATAGAGACATCGTCTGGGAAGCACATTCCAACAAGAAGCACAGAACGAAACTTGTTCCGGCGCATTTCAACGTTCCCACTGATTACGATTCATTCAGCAGCATTACACTGCAAACAAATTATTTGAAACGATGGCGTCGTTAGTATAAACAGAATTGCAAACTTGCAATTTCGTCGACGTTCCCAAAGTGCCCCGGATAATAATGACAATGATTGCGGAACCCCTATTTACGTATACCGAGTTCCATGTACATACTGTTTCGCTACAACAAAGAGACAATGCATATATTTCAGCGGCAACTTCCTCTAGCGAGTATCATAATTATTGCTAAATCGTACCGTATCAACAGGATATTGCGGACTAATTAAACAATTCACATGAAGATAATTCCATGTTGCGTGTGCTCGTATGTCGGGATTTCGTAATGTTTGAGCTGGTTAAATGGTCGGAGGAACATACAGATATTTGTTACCGAACTATGGGTGGTTTGATGTGAATCGTTTCAATAATAATCATGATAAAATAGCATTTATCTACACCCGTACTCTAAAGGCGGATTTCCACCAAACGGTCAAAACAGAAACAAAACAGCAACTGTGTCAATTTCAACCCAACAAAATTGTTGTCAAAATAAGAAACATTTTCAAAACTTTGTGTCGCGAGTTACTGTTTCTCTCTAGAACGAAAAGTCCCGTCGCCAGGCGGAAAGATCAAAAGGTTTCGATGTTTTGTCTCTGTTTTTGAAAACAGAGTTTGCTATGTGGAAAGGGCTGGCGACAATAGTTCACTATTTTTTTCGTATGTGACTGTGTGAAATGATGATCTCAGTTATTTATTTATTCCTATGTCATTATTTTCCAAATCTGCCATAATTTTGCCCGTTCCATAATCTATTCGTCTTCTCAAAAATGATCTCATCCAGTATCTTGAATTTTTTCGCTTTCGCTTCTTTTCCTCAAAAGATTCGATTGAAAAAACACCGCACGCTATTATAATAAAATCGTCTAGAGCAGGCTGATGAACACTGTTCGTGAGGTGGAAACAGCAGATAACACATCAATACGAAACAAGCGACAAACTCATTTTTTTTTTATTTGGTGGAATTCGAGCTTGTTTTCGAAACCACAACAAGATTTTGTTTTTGTTTTTGAAATTGAAACTAGTCGCAAGCGAATCCGTTTGGTGGAAATTCGCCTTAATAATACACTTATATGCCCACAACCCGTTTTATAATGAAATCCATTACGATACAAATTTTCATTACGATACAGATTTTCAACCAATAGAAACCCATTATTTTTCAATCAAGTATGATATGCATGCTATGCATTTGACGTTTGTAAGGTCAAAATCAGTATAGGTATTGAATTCTTGAAGGATATAGCCAAACTTAGATAATCATAACAAAATGTCTGATACCACCGATATGGGAGAATCACCTTCGACACCTTAACCGGCAGAATTACAGTTAGAATGATTAAATTTTTCATTCGACAAATGCATGATTCATTTCTTTATTTTTCCAAACTAATTTTCTGAGCTCTCCGTAGGTGAGTGGCTAAGGCGCTGAAATTATATTGTCTAGTTGGAAGGGACATCAGTTCGATTCCGGCCTCGAGTAATCATTTTTTTTTATTTTTGATCTTCTCTTCATTTCTCATCGTTTTATTTCTCGAAGTAATACCATTAATTGCAATTTTGTAGAATTTTTCGAAGAAATTCGTTTAAGTAGTATTATAGTGTGCAATACAAATATAAATATAATATTTGTGGTTCTTCACTATTTATCGGGTGTAGATAAAATAGCGTATGCAACTCTCATGTAATGGTTATTATTACATGATCGTTGCATAATATACTATTATTGCCCAATAGAAACCATTTTCAAGGCAATTCTCGAAGGATAGCAAATACGATATAATTAGAAGTGTAGTAACAGTAAACAGAAAAGGGCATGGATACAATACAAAAATTGAAAAAAAAAAGAATGATTGACCCCCAAATTACTAATAGATGTGCTCGGGATTGATTTCTCAATACCCTCTTACTGCAGTTGAAAATATCACAAATTTTTGATAATTTGTTGAGCATTTGAACACATCACATTAATTGGAGCTTCAGACAATATTTGTTCTAGCTCTTTTGCACTTAAAAGTGGTATAATAATAATAATAATAATCTTTATTTTCCAGTTGAAAAGTACACACAATATACAAACTGAAAATGACGTCGGAATACAGTGTAGAAAATAAAAGAAAAACAACAAAAAACATTGTTTTAAACCCTATAAGAACTAGCTACAATGACATAAAAATAACAAATTTGATCGTTCTGGTTTCAAGAAGTACATACTTACTCGATATATTCACTAAAAGAGCTTTGTCTGATACGAAGTTTCAACAAAAACTATTGAAATATAATGATGTCAGCTTGAAAACTCCTCAATGGAATAACAATTTTTTTCAATCAGTAATTTTTTCAGTCTGGATTTAAAAACGTTTAGATTCGATGCATTTTTGATAGAGGCATCTAGGTGATTGAAAATTTTACAGCCCATATATAAATGACTCTTTTGATATAGGGTACTCCGATGAGCAATTGGTAAAAGAAGATTTTTGAATCTAGTGGCATACTGATGATCATTTGCATTAGAGAAGAACCTATCTTTATTTTTGAAAACATAGACACACAGTTCATATAGGTATAAACCTATTTGATCTAGACTCCGTCTCGGCATATGAACACATCTTTATGATAATAGTGAAGGAAAGTCCATCCCACCATTCTTTTTTTTTATATATATGTAGATTCACACGAAAGGGAAGCCCTGTAATGTAAAAAAAACACCACGTGAATCATGGTACAGGAGATACGAATTAACATTCACTTTGAATTTCAGAGGTTTGTAAGCCTCAGGAAAAACCACTTTTGGCAAGGAGTTTCAAAGCCCAGCTGTTCTATTGAAAAAAGATCCCTTAGCAAGAGAGGTTCGACAGGTTTCCAAATTCACAACAAAGGGGTGGGAATTCTGTACTCGTCAAGTCATCTGTGTAGATATTGCCAAGGGTGGAACGATAGATAACAATTCGAAAGAGCATCTAGCGTGAAAGTATCTATAGAAGAGAGACAAGTCTCCGACCCTTCTACGATGTTCCAATGAAGTGAGCGAGTCTGTGAGCGAAGAATCACCAACAAGACGAATTGCCTTTCTCTGAAGAGAATCGAGAAGCTTCAATGAATGTTTTGGTGCCGAATTCCACACATGAGAACTGTATTCCATGACAGGTCGTATCTGAGCCTTGTAGATCATTAGAAGATGACGAGAAGTGAAGTATTTCTTCGCACGAAATGAAAATCAATAGCTAAGGTAGAAATATTATTGATTTCTGCGCTTTTCTGAAGATACGAAATCGAATTTGCATTGTATATTCGTATAATCAGATCCTCTTGAAGGATAAAATTCATCTACCTTGAAGCATAGAAATTTTCATAACTTTTTTTGGACTTTGTCGATGTTTGTTGAGGATTGACTATAAACGGGATTCCATTTTAATGATCCATATTCTAGTTGAGACCTTACTAGGCTGAAGAAAGTTGATTTCTAATTTCTGAAGGTGAAACAATGTGTACGATTTGCTGATTTAGTAATATCGTTTGTGGGAATTGAATGTGAGCTGTTTCTCGAAGTGAACTCCTAGGTGTTTAATATTATCAACATGTCCAAGAATTGTATTATTAACTGTGCCTGAGTAAAAATCACTACCGGATTTATAGTGAAAGTCAATACTTTACATTTATAATATTCAAGAAAAGCTGATTTTTCCGAACACAATCATGTGTGTAGTAAAGAACGACAGAAACAATAGGTATATTTTCGACACTGAACAACATAAAAATGGAATTCGCTTCATTTTGCTGATTGATAAACAGTTGTTTTGTATTTTGTCATGAATCATAGAACACATGACTTGAAAGAAAGATCGAATCATATATGTTGGGTTGATGAGGGATTGAATCCCTGCCGTATATATATAATAGTATAGTATATATATATATATATAGTAACAACACATAATTAATGTTTCCCTTTTTTGAATATTGTTTCCAGTTTATTCAGTTTATTCAGCTTCAACTTCTGTTTGGCCTGTGCTCGAAATTCAGTCGAATATTCTTGAGAACACAATAGACTTTTTCTACGTTACCTTCGGGTCGTTGCTCTCGGCAATTTCAATTTTTTCGTGCTCACCTGAAACAAAAACAAAGCTTTGATATAACAATAACGAAAGTACATATGAACAGGTAATCATATGACAAAATGGTTAAGGCTTTCGCGGCCGAGGTTTTCAGTATTACTACTTTTCTTTGGGTTTGAAGGCCGTCGTTCTTTGGAATTTCTTCCTGACATTCCGCTAGCGCGAGTGGCTAACTTCTTCAGAGGCACACTCATCTTGACTATTATTCAAACTCGAAGAAAAATAGTGATACTGAGGTAATCTTATGTTGAAAGTTATTCTTGCAAATCATCCATGCTGATGATTAATTTCCGAAAAAATGAAGGTACTAAATCATCAGGAATATACTGATAAACATGGTGTAGAGAAAAAAGATCTTATTTTCCTAGATACTTCCTATATACAGATTGTCATTTTATAAGTGTCCGATATATAATTTTGTGCAATTAATCTCTGTAAACCTCTATGGAAGCAGTCTAACGTTCAACTTTAATTGGTCATCCGCATTGAAATCCACTGAATATCGTCACCTAATCCACATATGGAAAAGTTTGGTCCTTCGAGCCAGATGAACTATCGAAGTCCATTTGTGTTCAGAACTATTCAGTCAGTTTGTCAAAATACTATAATAGGAATAATATCGTCGAAAAATATGTCAATCACACACTGAATGGCGTCAATGAACAACAGAAACGAAATCCATCGGCATATGAAACCGAATAAACGGAACACAGATATATATTGATAATAGGGCATTGTTTCCACCGAACAATAATAACTGCCACATATGCATGATTCATTAATAATCGGAATGTATTCAATCACATTAAAATATTCAATTATAGTTATTCGGAGGTATTGGGTCGGAATTCATCCCCGGAAATCCGATTCAGAATTCAGCCCGAACAAAGGGATTAAAAGTTATATATAGATATACAGACAGCAGGATTGATGGAATGCTCTCGACCATATATCATTATAAAAGTTCGGACCGAGCCGATTCTATCGTTCGATCGGGAGCCCACACACACTGCTTTTGATTATTGCATATCCATCAATAATGCGAATTGATAGTAGAGTCGAAGTTCACAGAAAAAACAGCGGTAAAATTCTATAAAAATGCGCTCGATTGATGAATTCAAATTGATCAAGATGGGGGATAGTTGAATGGTAGTAACAAGACAAGACAAGGTTTATTGACTACGTTACATTTCACAAATGTTTGTAGCAAGTCACAAAGAGTATCTCGTGTCGAGAGATAAGGTAAGATGAGTTATAGAACTATGTCAAGTATAAAGACAACATACAAACAAAGACGAAACACTGTGTATAAATAAAAAATATTAACTACAGTTCGTCTAAAATAATGAAATAATGACATTACATTATCACATTCTTCTGGAATGATCAATGTAATCATTGACAGAGTAGAAGCAGAACCTCAAAAGATATCTTTTCAGGCATATTTTGAATCTATTAACACCGTAACTCTTGAATTCATCTGGTAGGTAATTATACAGATTGTACTTGAGGGAATTGTTTTTGCATTTAGTTCGTCGGAAGCGATTAGTTCGTATTTTATTGATCAGTGAATCAGTTCTTTTAAGTATTTCAACCAGTAAGCTGTACAGAAAAAAAGTTGGTAGCGGCATTATTTTCAATTTCAAGAATAGAGGTTGGCAATGTTCTCTGAAACCTGCGTTTCCCAAGATCCTGATAGCTCGTTTTTGCAATTTGAAGATTTGTAATGCACTACTGAAATTTCCCCCATAGAATTACACCGTAGGTGATATGCGGGTGAAATAATGAGAAATACACTGTTTTGAGTGTTTCGTAACTAGTGAATTTTTTGATTTGCGGGAAATGGATGTATTGGCCCGAGATTCTCCTTCATGGAGCCGAAGTCGGTCCATGCCTTGGATAAACAGCCTCCACACATTCCGGATCTCCACGCTGGGATGACTGAATGCGTCGTTGTTGAAGATGTAGGCGGTTTCCTTGAATTTCGTCATGAACCAGTGCTCCTCCTTGGGTATGACCTCGGCTTCAGACCATTTGATGCTGTGATGGTTTGTCCAAACATGCTCCGCTATTCCTGATTTCGTTGATTCTCCTCGTTGGTTTTTCTTGTGTTAGCCTATTCTCCCTTCCAATGGCCGTTTGGTTTCTCCGATGTAGGATTTGTCTCACCTGCATGGTACCGGAGAAAGCAGTTGTTGGTGTAGCTGTTTTTACTCATTGGTCGAATTTTTGTGAGCTTGCTGCGTGTTGTGTTTCCTGATCGAGAACAGATTCTGGTTGTATTTCCCTCCCATCCTCTTGATCCTCTCTGAAAGTCCTCTCACGCAGAGGATGGAGAGAATTTGCTCTTCTAGTATCTCCTTAGTGTTCCTTTGAGTTGTCCGGGCACATTCGATAACTCAATTTTCTTGTAACAATATTATTTCATTTATTTCGTTAAAATAATTTTTTGACTCATATATCATATTCGACATCCCGATTTTTCGTAATGATCTTTTTTTTTTGGATCAACCAATCCCTAATTTCATTTTTGACCAAAAATCTGATTTTCGACCTGATTTTCTCACTTGATTCGTATTTTAATCCTTCCATTCTTGGCAAGAGGTTTCAATGGAATTCAACAATATAAACAATGGAAGTTCGAACCACTACCATTCAGCAAGTAATACTGTGAACCACTTTCAAGCAAACATGGGGGATTGTTTTGCAATATTCGAATCAGAAATTTGATATTGCGGCACGTTATAATACTTTCGTAATGTTCAGAGAATGAAGGATTATTAGCAGAATCTTAGACGTCTATTGAATATTATTGTAAAAATAATATATGAGTATACAAAAGAAAGTTATTTGTTCTAAAAAAATTGTTGACAGGGTTAATCTACCACAATTAGATTAACGTTAATTACATCATTGCCTGGTACAGCTGAGGGACTCCTATAAACATGAATTTTGCCTAGCTGATTCAGTTTAAGTGAGGCAGTAACTATGCGAGCATGGGTAGTTTGATTCAGCTTCCCAAGGCAATGAACACACCAGGAATATCAATTTTATGATTGTAAGTAGCACTGTTATTTTCAATTCAATCTTGTACAATTTTGTCACATTCTTTGTAGCTTTTCTCCTGATGAAGCTAATAAACATTAGCGAAATATTGAGATCAAGAACAAATGAGTTTTATTAGTAAACAGACCGCAAACCTGAGAACTTCCAAATCTAGTTTATAAAGTACGGTCGAGAATACATCACAAATATATATATATATATATATATATATATATATATATTAGTTCTTATTATTTCTTTGATAGTCAAAATTTGAGATATACGAGAAGTTGCTGACTAATTGGACTTGTTCTATGAGAAAGAACTAATTTGCAATAGACGCAGCAACTTTTCGGGGTAGATTAAAAATCTCATTTAACATTTGTACAGATTCGAATATTAATTCTTTTTTTTTCTAGATTGTGGTAGGTTACAAACCCAGAAAACTACGGAACAAATATTGATCCACCACGAAATAATCACGTTCAAACAGTATTTTGATCGAGTTTCAATATGTGTTTCCGCACGCCTCTGGCCTGCCATCCTGCGGCGCATGCGCACCAGAGACAGCTACTGTGCCGGCCGAGCGACCGCCAAATCCACGGACCGTGACTTGCGCCCCTTTCATTACCGAATACTTGATATGGTAATTTAATCACTGCAAATCGACGACGTATTTCAAACCGAATAACAACACCCTTGCTTCCTCGTGAGGCGGATATGCAATGAGCAGAGTGGCGACCACGCAATCGATACGTCGTTGAAATTTCGTAGGGTTCGAGTCAGTATTTCGCGAAGGTTTGGACCCGAGGGCACTTTTATCGACTACTCTTTACATGCTTTGTTTTGTCTGTCGTTAAAAGTCCATTAACTAATGATTTATCCAGATGTCTGGCACGCTATTGTTTCTGGGGTAGCTAGGAAAAATGTTTTCGCTGTTATGGATAGGTTTCTGCTATCGGAGCTTTTGACACCATCACGATTGCTCAAGCTTGTACACGCCAAAGTTATCATTTTATTTAAGTATACCAGAAATAATTCTACTATGAATTGAGCCTCGTTGTAGGCATTTCAATGGATTTGTAGATTGTAGGTGTTGGGACTTATACCTATAGTAGTTTGGGTAAAATTAGCGATACCTGCCCCATATGAAAATGGTAACATGGCCTCTTCCATTCAATCAGTTCAGATGGCGTCTGCAACGGAAAGAGTTACAAATTCCCTAGGAAATGTATGAACAGTACAAAAAGCTGGAATATCCCTGTTCCTATCTCACAAGATTCAAATAAATAACTAAGCACCATTGAATCAAAACAGTTGATTGTAACGTTGTTTGTAACGGCTGATTATTAGCGATGAAATTGAGAAACACACCATGCTCCGTAAAAGACATCAGACATCTTAATTGTTGCAGATTGAACAGGCCCATCAGCATAATCATACAACGATCTACAAAAAAATATTCCACATGACCTCATTCCATTCAACTCCAATATTAGCTAGCTAAGGAGCTTTCAGATTTTTTTCGAAGATGAGCTCATTAATGAACCCTTTCCCATGGCATTATCCTGGTAGTTAATTTCAGTGATGACGACGACGTCTCAAAAGAGCTCAATTTCTCAGCGACAGAATTTCTTGGGCATTTCGAAAACACAGACTGGTCTAGCTAAGAGAAAGGATTGGTGACAACAAAAAATATTCTCGCAGAGAACAGAGCTTACACTCCTGTTACTAATACGAAATCTTTTCGAATTATTTAAAACAATCACAAGAAGGAATAATTATTGGAAGGTTGAGACGTCATTGGATAATTTCCCAAGAAAATAGCAAATAGTCGTCGACATATTGAAAAAAGAGATCGAACAACTCCCAAGATCACATTGGAAAGATCTAATGAAGGCATTGGGATCATAAGAGGATTCCAAACAAGCAGATCAAGACGATGGAACATCGATAACATATCTCTACAACTCTGTTATTTAATCGATTATGCTATCAAATTGATTGCAAAGGCGTCTCTAAGTGGTTTTGACAAAAAAAAAACATGACACCTGTCGATTACTTGTTTCTTACGCGTGAGACTTGACATGAAAAAAATTCTGACAATTATCAGGAGTGCTCTGGTTGTGAGAGTTGAAGTCTGTCTTACAAGAAGTTTCTTGGAGTACAACATAGACATCAGGAAACTCTTCCTAAAATATTTTCAATTTGTATTGATGAGCAACAGAATTTAACCAGATATACATTAATCTAGGAAACACTGAAATGAACAGAGTTCTCATGACATCTTTTGAGATGGATCAAGGAAGAACAAAGGATCTGGATGCAAAGTATACTGTCGAACTTCGAAGATGGATATAAAAATGGGCCGTTGAAAACTCTACCCATACGCTCCAAAGCGAGTTCACACGAATAGCTGAGACAGAAAACCCAATAACTAGGACATAAGTAACTCGTGAAAATGTGGACAACCAAACCGATAGCTGCTTGAGAAGACCAAAGGTCACACTGAAGCTAGCTAGCATGAGCATTTCACGCGTCTTTTGCGAAACCTCTCAAAGTGCATATTTCACAATGAATTGGACCAAGGAGGATGTCAACTGGGAGGGATTCTTGCATAGCAAGAAGGCTGACAATCCAATCCTCTGGCCCCCTTGAATAGCATGACACCTTCGACATCTGCGATGCTCCTAATATACCATCCCCAATTCGAAAGGAGTTGAAATGGCATCCCTTCAGAGACCTATCGAGCTGCCCGGAAGCAATAACACAGGAAATACCTGTCAATATCTAAGAAGAATAGATAGAATGTAGACTACAGGAAGCATCATATAGGTATGAACGTTTATAATAAAGTAAACTCTGGAAACTTAACCATGATATAAGAATGATATTGATTGCACCTGATGCGCGTTTCGCACACGATGTTAGCATCTTCACGAGAATAAAATTGATATCAATTTGTCCTAATTGATCTCTACAAAAAATTCCAACTGTTACGACACCAAAGGTTACAACCCCAAAGTTCATCCATATGTTTTCTATTGTTTAACCTACTAGGAATTAGGATCACTCATGGGATAACCCTGTGAGATCGATAGCTGAATGTGTTTTTCAAACTCGGATTTCTGTTTCGTGCGGGGAAATACACTTCCCATCAGCTTCTTCTAATGATCTACAACGCTCAGATACGACCTATCTCTGAATATAATAGCTCTCTCTCTCTATCTATCTCGTCACCAAAACATTTATTGCAACTTCTTAATTCCATTCAAAGAAAGACAATTCGTCTTGTTGGTGATTCTTCGCTCACGTACTTGCTCACTTCACTGGAGCATCGTAGAAAGGTCGGAGACTCGTATCTTTTCTATAGATAATTTCCTGAGGCTTACGACCTTTGAAAATTTAAAGTTTATGTTAAGTCGTATCTCATGTTCCTTGATTCAAGCTCATTAGATATTCATCTACGTCACTGCTAGTTACTCCAAACACATCAGCCGTCGATTAAAGCATAGATAAATTACTCGAGCAACGCAAACAAGTGAATTTCATAGCGTCAAACCGCCTCATAATTCAGCGATTTTCCATTGTTCGCCTCGACGTACAATTTCGTGGGAAAAGGAAAACCGAAAGCCGATCGCCGACGAACGAGGGCTGCTCATATATTAATCAACCTCTTTAATAATGTTCTTCGGCTGACGCTTGTTAACAGATTGCAGATTTCATTAGAACGGAGCACAAAAGGAACGGTCGCCGGGGTCATTAGCCACGAAATTTTCCGGGAGGTTGTGGCTTTGAAGGACGTTAGGTTTTGTCATTTGGTACTGAGTAGATAGTGGAATTTCGTTGAGATGATAGAATTGTGATTGTGATAGAAAAAACTACTGCAGAAGTTTCTGGGTATTCATTGGGGAGACAAGAGATATACTTCAAGTAGAAATGAACGTTTGGAACAAAACTAAATTTCCAATCAGATACACAAAATTCAAATCATCTCCAGCTTTATTTTTCTCCGAATCAAAAAGTACAAATAACAACTGCTAGGGAAGAAGTGAAATAAGAAAAGTTGAGAATTAAGCAAGAAAAAATGATTTCGATGTAATACAGACTTTTTTTCTTTTTGGTGAATGAATCAAATATATTTGAATGATATACACGTATCTATCAACAGAGAGTGATTTAAATTTTTTTTGTAATGTAAAATTTTTATATGCTTGGTATAAGAATTGAGCAAGGAAAAGTGATTTTAGCTGTTTTAGATGGACTTTCTCTTCATTATTGTTGATGAATCTCTGTAAGATATAAACGTACCTATCAACAGACAGTGTTTGTAATTTTTTTTGTTTTTAATTCTTCCATAAAGGTTATAATCTCTATTCCTTGAGAAGAAGAAAGCCAAAAATCATATTCTTCAAACTTCATTTTCCCCTCAAAAATACCCTTATCAGAATTCAAATCAGTTTTCGTCCGAATCGGTGCAACAAAATATCCGAAAATCAAAAAGAATCGAAGTGATTAAGGAAAGTAGATATTTGGTGAAAGGGGTATGAAATTATTAGGCTCATAAATTTTTTCTCATATTTTTTTCGAATTCGAATTCATCGACAGATTTTTCATAAACATACAAACTCATAACCCGTTTTATAATGTGATCCCATATGATGTATTTTTTTCATAACAGTACATAGTTTTTTTATCTGTATCATGACATTGAGATACAGACTTTTCATAACTATACAGATTTTCAAGAGATCCATTATGATGCATTTTTTTCATAACGACACAGATTTTTTATCCGTATCATGACATTAAGATACAGATTTTTCATAACGATACAGGTTTTCCGTATCATAATGAGATCCATTATGATGCAGTTTTATCATAACGATACAAATTTTTACCCAATTGAAAATTTAAGACAGTAACAGAAGACTATATTGAAAATTTGGTTGAGAATAAAATCAGCATTTTCAATACAATATTATACTCTACTGAGACTAGCCAAACTGGTATAAATATTAATATTCTTTCCACTTCCAGATCAGTGGAACTTTTGATACTACACAATGAATAATGTTAATATTTCAACGAAATCGAATCAATTTAATTCAATTATTATGTTCAATATGAATATAAATGGAATATTTATAGTGTTCCTTTATCGATGGTACTACCCGAGGTGATATAATTATATACAATTCCGCAGAATTTTTGAAGGAATACGAGTAATAACTGTCATTGTATTCAATACAAGTATAAATTAGTATATTATGCAACGATCATGTAATGATGGTTATTAATATACGAATATCAACCGGTATACGAAACGAGCCGAAGGTATGGTTGATGCGAGTGTATTAATAACCATTACATGAGAGTTGCATACGCTATTTTATCTGCACCCGATAAATAGTGAAGAACTACAAATATTATATTTATATTTGTATTGCACACAATAATACTAATCAAACGCATTTCTTTGAAAAATTCTACAAAACTGTAATTGATGGTATTACTTCGAGAAATTAAACGATGAAAAATGAAGATATCAAAAATTTAAGAAAAAATTACGCGAGGCCGGAATCGAACCCATGTCTCTTCCAACTAGCGATCATAGTCTCAGCGCCTTAGACCGCTCGCCTACGAAGAGCTCAAAAAATTCGATTGAAAATATAAAGAAATAAATCATGCATTAGTCAAATGACAAATTTTATCATTCTAATTGTATTTCTGCCGGTGAAGGTGTCGAAGGTGATTCTCCCATATCGCTGGTATCAGATATTTTGTTTTGATTATCGAAGTTTGTCTATATTCTTCAAAAATTCAATACCTTTGCCGATTTCGACTTGACAAATGTCAAATGCAGAGCAAGCACATCATGCTTGATTGAAAAATAATGGGTTCCTATTGGTTGAAAATCTGTATCGTAATGAAAAATCTGTATCGTAATGGATTTCATTATAAAACGGGTTGTGTGCATATCTAGACTAGCAATAATGACAAAAATGTATATATTCCTTCCATTTTCAGATCAGTGGGACCCACAAAACGAATATGAAGTTCTTCATTATTTATCGGGTGTGGAAAAAAAGCGTATACAACTCCCATGCAATGGTTGTTAATACACTCGCATAAACCATACAAAACTCGCCTTTGGCTCGTTTCAAGTCCCGGTTAATATTCGTGTATTAATAACCACCATTATTTGATCGTTGCATAATATACTATTTTTGGGCAATGTGAAATATCTTTCTCATCTGAGCTACCCAAAATTTCTATATTTTCATCTTCCCCCGCTTCCACAACTTTTCTCTTGCACTATTTCGCAGCAATCCCTCATAAATATCTGCACTCCAAAGTTAATATCGCGTACCTCGAGATATTTTTTCTGTTTGCTTCGGTTGAATAACCGCATCTGAAAACTTAAACAGCTCATTCCGTATTCATCGAATCCGTAACTACATTTTGTATTTAAATTTCGGAACCGTTGCCGGCGTAGAAACCTCCTGGAAGATGGTTTTGAGGGTGTTTTTATGAGGAGATCGAAAGTGTGTGTCTTCGTCAAAAGAACATTTGCCTTCACGGGTTAGTCGTCATTCTTATATACAAAATATCTTTCTCTTCCCCGACCCTGACTACGAATTGAAAATTTTCCGATACGGAAAAAAATTTGAAAAAGAAAGTCTTCAGTAACTGTTTTACTCACATCCACAATCATTAAAAAATCTGATCCAGATCCTGGGATCTTGGATGACCTTCTGAGGGGTTTCCCAGAAACCAGAGATATTCGTTGAGAGAAAAAAGATCACAAGGAAGTCAGTTCTTTTCTTGCATTCATCTCAGAGTTATTGCTGAAAATGTTTTTTTTCAGGGGGGCTCAACTTCCAATAACAATATATCAGCTCAAAAATATTGAACTGAATGTCTAACTTCAAAAATTAGAAAGAATGATGGCAACTTCTAGTTGAACTTGAACTATCTATTGACCGAAAAGAGAACCTTATCCAGGAATCCAGAAGGAACGAGTAACTATTGCTACTAACTCTTGAAAAATAGTTTTTGAAGTTTACAAAACCTAGCCGAAAGAGTAACGTTCTTCATGTGCATGATCCAGAATAACATATGAAGTAAACGTAAGTTCCGTCCTACACATCTTCCATCAAATGACGACTGTCGAACAGAGCAGACGTATCGACTAGTACCTGCGTGAATTTATTAATACAACTAGTATCAGTTAGTTATCGATCATCAATCAAGTTCATAAAATGCCACAAACACGTGATCAACGGAAGACCCAGAACACACGTAGATTCAGTTATCAAGCAGCTATTTCATGAAGGCACATTCATGGAAAAAATTGCCGATAAGGTTTCAACCATTATCTTGAACGTGTTAGAAAAAAAACTTGAATCATTTGGAAGCAAACTAGATGACATGAAGAAACAACTCACATATCTAGAAATAAAATATGAGAAAGAAATCGATGGACTTAATCAGAAGGTCAAGGTACTCGACGAGATTATTCAAAATCGTGATGATGATATCAAAAACATTGTACAGGTTGTTTCAGAAGTAAATGATGTTAAGCGCAGAGAAAATAATATATTAATGTTCGGAATTTCTGAAGATATTTCTGGTGTTGAGGATTACGTGAAGAACATATGTGAACATATCATTCCAAGGGAAACTATGAATGACATTGAAGTGATAAGACTAGGAAAACTCCAGAATAATAAAAGCCGTCCCATCAAGGTCACCTTGAGGAGCTCGAATGAAGTAACGCTGATGCTCAGAAACCAGAGAAAAATACGCGAAATTCAGGAATACAAAGACATCAGAGTGAAACCTGACCTAACCGTGAAACAGCGCGAATTTCATAGACTTGTTCAACAGGAATACACCAATCGTTTAAATAACGGTGAAAAAGAAATCTTCATCAGCTACAGGACTGGACTTCCAGTCATCCGCACAAAAAACTCAGTGATACATCCAACAGGAACAGCATAAAGGATACTAGTCCAGTCTATGACCATTTTCCCGTGTATTTATCCCAAACAGCACCGATTCGCATGAAAATTTGTATTCAGGATCTACATACACTCTTTTTCAGAATCTACCCTGTGCCGAGGGTTGCTTTCTACCTGGGGGTGGATGCCACCCCTTCTTGAGGGTGAAAAATTTTTTATTGGAAATGAGTGCGGAAATCAATAGATTGACTAATTCTAAGCAATTTTTGTTCAATGGAGTTTTTTCTGAAAAGCAATACTTTTCGAATTATTCGCGAGGGAAATTGTCAGTTTTCAGTCAAAAAAAACACATTTTCAGATCCTTTTTCGTGAATAACTGGAAAATAATGCATCTAATCCAAAAAGCTGTGGAGAGCAAAATTATAGCTTTTAAAAAAACGAAGGCGATTGTTTATTTGTGATGTATGCAAACCCACTACAAACTGAATAATTGCCTATTTAAAGTTGATTGGTATTTTCAAAAATTGTGAATAACTCATCCTTGCTTTCCCCCCCTTTGGAAGAAATCGTTGTCTAGTGGAACTATATATTTATATACATATATAATATACAAATTGTTCGACTAGGCCTAAAATATAGTTACTATGTGTATTCTTCAATATACTAATGTACATACTCTAATTTCTACAAAAAATGTTTTTGTTTTTTTTTTCATAACTCGCTTAGTCTTCAAGCAATCAAATCCGCCAAAAAAGTATTTTGTAGCTTTTTTCAAGAGCTATAAAGCTCATTCAAATTCTTTTTTGTTTCAGTTTATATCTTTGAAAAGGTTAATGCTGGAAAGGCTCAAAAAAGGTACTTTGCGCGAAACCTCACAATATTTAACTGGCCATATCTTACTCTATTTTCATCCTGCAGAAAGAAATGAAACACCGAAATTTTCAGAGAAGAATAGCCTTCATTTTTCTACCCCAGAAAGTTTTGCATGTGATCAATACTTTTCGAGTTATTTCGAAGAAATTGTGATTTTTCGCTGAATTACGTATATGATTTTTTCTCTTCGATCTCAATTTTTTCCAAAACTAAGTACTTTCAATTGATGAAAAAATCAGAACTTATGAAAGAACATGAATGAAGTCAATTATGGAGTAACAACGATTTTTTTCAAAGGGGGGCGGGAGATAGGATGAGTTATTCACAATTTTTTTTCAACGAAAAAATAGGATTCAACATCATTTCCTTCATACCTCGGTCAGTTTTGATGCTAGAGACTTGTATAAATGACAGAAATCAAGTATTTTTGAAGGACTTCAGGAAAGGTCCAATTAGTTTTTCCCGAAAAATGCATTAGTTTTTGGTTACTGTACGTAGAAACTTTCCATTTTGGCGTTTGAAAATACCAATCAACTTTCAACAAGCAATTATTCAGTTTTTAGTGGGTTTGCTTACATCACAAATATATAATCGCCTTTGTTTTTTCAAAAGCTATAATTTTGCTCTCCGCAGGTTTTTCGATTAGATGCATTATTTTCCAGTTATTCGCGAAAAAGGATCTGAAAATGTGTTTTTTTGACTGAAAACCGACGATTTCACTCGCGAATAAGTCGAAAAGTATTGCTTTTCAGAAAAAACTCCATTGAACGAAAAGTGCTTAGAATTAGTCGATCTATTGATTTCCGCACTTATTTCCAATAAAAATTTTTTCACCCCCAAGAAGGGGTGGCATCCACCCCCAGGGAGAAAGCAACCCTCGGCACGGGGTAGATTTTGGAATAGAGGGTAAGTAGAACCTATATCCAAATTTTTATACGAATCGGTGCTGTATGGGATAAATACACAGTTTTCACTTTTTTCACCGTCATAGACTGGAGTGGGATTGAACTCAAAAACCCACATCTTCTACAAAAATGTTTTGGCCTCAGAATACAGTATACATGCAATTACGGAAACCTGGTTGGGAGAAGGAGTGTTGGATTCTGAGCTTTTTCCTACAAACTACAGTGTCTATCGAAATGATCGTTCTCTTGGATCATCCCGAGGCGGTGGAGTATTATGGTGGATTCATGCAACAATCGTAGCTCGGAAATCGGAACTCGCAACAAAATATAAACCATTCATGCAGCAATCTCAAGAGCTGTTGAATCGTAAGAGTGGAAATTTGTTCAATATCTTACGAATTCCGACTCAATATACCTGCATGAACGTTTTCATTGAAAGATATCGACTCAACTTCTTCCTTACGACTTGCGAATTCCGAGTTACGATTGCTGCATGAATCCACCATTACTTGCTATTGATTCTCACTTTTCGAATACTGAACTTGTTAATATTTTTTCACCCATTGCATCTATAGATCTTTTATGTGTCAAAATAATTTTTAACAATCCTAGGTTCAAATATGTTTTTTTGATTTATATTCCGCCATCAACTACTCTTGATCAATACTATGATTTGTTTGAATTTTTTGAAAACTTCCAAGGTATCAGTGACTCCCTCATAGTTGGTGATTTTAATATTACAGAACTACAGGACTATTACAAAAACAATCAGTCATCAAACCTAGTCCTAAGATTCAACTCATTTCTCAACTATTGTAACGTAATCCAAAAAAATTTTATGAAAAATGTCAATAATAGAATCCTCGATTTGGTAATATTTCCTGCTGACACTGACTTATATGTCTCTGAAGAAACCGACCCTCTTGTACCACTTGACACTCACCATCCTGCACTATCAGTTGAGTTCACTCGAGAAATTATCAGAGAAAAATCTTTCACTGCTAAGTGTAGGCGATTGAATTTCAAAAAAATTGACAATGATAAATTCAGTTCATTACTCAACGATATAAACTGGAGTGAGTTCAATGAACTTATGAGCATTGATCAAATATGTACAAATTTCAAAAATATCCTACAAACAACTATCAGACAGTATACTCCAATGAAAAGGAACCATTCACATAAGTTCCCTAATTGGTACTCTAGAACCCTCATCAACCATATCAGAAAAAAATATTCTCATCTCAAATTATACAAAAAACAGAAATCACTCTTTCATTTAGAAAAGTTCAAGAACTTGAGACGCACCATCAAAAAAGAAATTCATGAGGATTATGAAAAATTTATTAGATATTCTGAAACAAACTTAAAAAGTAATCCACAAGGATTCTGGTCATATATACAGTCTAAGCAGAAAAAAACGAGAATTCCTGGTATAATGTTTAATGATGGTGAAAAACTTTCTTCAAGCCAATCTATTGTCAATTCATTTGCGAATCATTTCAAAAGCGTTTATTCAACAGACTGTCATGAGTATAATATAACTAATTTTCTCACACACAATAATTCATTAATCATCGATGAGATATCGGAACAACATATACTAAACGCAGCCTCTAAACTCAAAAATAAACTAACATGTGGTCCTGACAATATACCTTGCCAACTTGTCAAGAAACATATTAATATTCTGAAGTACCCTCTACTCATTATCTATAACGCTATGTTGAAGGAAGAGGTGTTTCCAGAGGAGTGGAAAGTATCACGAGTTTGTCCGGTTCACAAATCAGGAAAGAAATCGGAAATCTCTAATTATAGACCGATTGCACTCATCGATGTATTTTCCAAAATTTTTGAAATAATTTTATTTGACCTGATTTATGCACATGTGAGAAATTCGATTTCAGAATTTCAACATGGCTTCATGAAAATGAGGGGAACTGTATCAAATCTTTGCACCTTTACCCAATTCATATCCAACTCTTTGGATAATAGATGTCAAGTTGATGTAATCCATACAGATTTTAGCAAGGCATTCAATAGAGTCTCCCATCAACAACTAATATTGAAGTTAGGTGCATATGGTATTTCCTCAAAGATACAAAATCTACTAAGATCATATTTGAATCATCGTAGTCTATATGTCGAGTATGAAGGTGAAAAATCGGATGTATTTTTCGCACAGTCGGGGGTTCCTCAAGGATCCAATTTGGGGCCCCTGTTATTTCTACTTTTTATAGATGACATATGCGCTTCGATACAATCAATGAAACTGATTTTTGCTGATGATTTAAAGCTCTTTAGAGAAATACATGATTCATCTGATTGTATGTTACTCCAGAGGGATTTGAACTCACTTCAGAAGTGGTGCAATGGAAACAAACTCTTTTCAATGTTGGAAAATGTAAAGTTATGACTTATGCTCGAATATTAAATCCGTACCAGTTCAATTATTCAATTGATAATATAGATCTACCAAGAGTTGATGATACCTGCGACTTAGGAATCTTATTCGACCATAAACTTACATTCAATGCGCACATTGAAAAAACTGTTCAGAGAGCTTCTAAGTCGTTGGGATTTGTAATAAGAAACTGCAGAGAGTTTAAGTCATTTGAGTGCATGCGGTCGGTTTATTATAGTTTGGTTCGTAGTAAACTAGAATATTGCAGTTCGGTATGGAATCCTAATCAAATCAAATACATTGATGCCTTGGAACGTATCCAGAAAAAATTCCTTAAGTTCGCATATTATAAAAAACATGGAAGCTATCCGGCTAGAAATTATGAATACACTTGTCTTCTAAATGAATTCAACTTTGTAACATTGAGAAAAAGACGAGAAATTGCAGATCTCATTTTTATTTACAAATTGGTCAATGGTGCCATGGACTCACCAACTCTTTTGTCCCAAATTAATTTTAATGTACCTCGATATACGTCCAGATCAAATGTCACATTCCGCATTAATGTACCCAATTCTCAGCACCATTTCTACAGTCCAGTAACCTCTATGTGCCGAAGTGTCAATAAATACTCTATAGATTTATTTTTTTCCAACATGAATCAATTTAGGAATAGTTTGTATAGATTAGTTCCTAACTGAATATCTAATTGTTTACGTATACTTTCATTTATCTAGCAATAGTTACCTGCTCTATTAATGTATACTCCTATTAATGGGCCTCGGCCTGTTGGATGTATTAAAACAATAAATAAAATAAATAAATAAATAAAATGAAAAAAACATACATGTTAACCTTTGGTCCCGTTGACATCAAGCACTTATTAATCAGAATCGTGGCTTCAACAAACATGAAGATGCATTATTTTCTGAAATAGAAACCATCTACGATCTACACTATAGGGGTTCTTTGTTTCATGGGAACTTCTGGAAGTGAAGCCACCAATGAATCCTGTAATCAACCGTTGTTTATGGAGATATAGAATAGAAAGTTAACCATATCATTTGAAGGAATCGAAATAAAGTAATTTGTTAGCTTCATTGGCATCCTGAGAAAATTGCAGTCGAACCGAAAAAAAAATCAGCGTATTCATCAGCTTGTTGGAATTTAATTCTGGGAAAACCCAGGTATGTCTCTTTTCAAAGACATCGGATCTATCTTCATCTCAGATTCAGATGTCAGGAGTAATTATTCCTGAAAAGTCGAGTACCTCCATGCTAGAAATTACGATCAGGAATACTCTCATGGGAAAACCATGTGAGATCGTCCGCTAAAGGTGCTTCCTAGAATCTTTAATTTCTATTTCGTGCCAAGAAATACTTCACTTCCAAAGATTTACAAGGCACATATACGGCCTGTCTCAGAATATAGTTCTCATGTAAGGAGCTCAGCACCAGGTTATTCATTAAAACTTCTCGATTGTAATCAGGAAAAGAAAATCTGTCTTACTGGATATTCTTAGCTCACAAACTCGCTCATTTCTTTGAAGCATCCTAGAAGAGTCGGAGACTTGTGTATCTTCTACGGATATTTTCACGGTCGATGCTCTTCTGAGTTGTAGTCAATCGTTCCACCCTTGGCAGTATAATTGCGGATGACCCGACAAGTCCTTTTTTGTGAGCCTGAAGAACTGTTGAACCTTCCTTGCTCGGGGATCTCTTTTCTAGAGAACAGTTGAACTTTGTAGAATCCATAAATCAACCTATTATATATTCTTTTCTTTCAATAACCTATTTTGCTATCCGAATATTTTGAAAAGTCTTCTTTTTCGTCATTGTCAGCCCTGTTACTCAACAACCCCCGCATTGGCACGCAATTAAAATCAAAATTCTTGTCTCGAAGTCGATCTAACTCTCGGAAAGTTTTCCACTGAACATGTAAATATTAGCACCAACTTGTTTATTAGTGCGATGCATCAGTTTATTTGATCGCAGTCTATTTCATTAGCGTCAGCTGTTCAACAGCGTGCATTTTAAAGAAGCAAACACTTAGATAATCGCGTGAAATATTGTCCCGAATTACGACGACGAATGCTCGCATAAACTGTGGAAAGGTGACTTACGGTTGGGTGGAAAGACACCATACGTCGTCCTATTTGTTTACGTGAAGGACAGGCTGCAACAGATTCACGGGTGCCATTTTGAATTTTGTGTGACATTCTCTCGACACATTCGTGATGATTGAGTTTTTCTGCCGTGAAATAATGGTTTAATTGTGTTTACACGAATATACAACAGGAGGAGAGCACTTTGAAAGTATATCTCTCAGAAGGCAGAGTAAACTCTCTTTGTACTTGTACAGGTTCGAGGATGAGCAACCAGGAAAGTTTGGGAGTTAAGTACTTCAATAATGTACAAACTCCGATTTTAAAACATCTATTGGTGAAACAAGGACAGCAGATAAAAACACAGGAACACAATACAACTGTACATAACTCAATACAAAACAATCAAATACTTCAAGGTCAATACTGATACATACTAACCTAACTAACATAACAGGAAACACAAATAATTTCATTTATTAAATTTTTTGTTCGTGTGGTCAAAAATATATCGGTGAAACGTAAAGACCTATGGAAGTGCGAAAGAGTGAACACAAGATGCATATCAAGAGCAGTGGGATTGGTGGTTTTGAATTATCACAATACATCTCAATTCCGATGAAGATCACACAGTAGAATGGAATGACACTGAAAACTAACAGGAAACGAAGATTGAACGAATCTCTTTCATCATGCTGTCTCAAGATAGTTGAATCTGAACGGGTTCATCCGATATTAATCAAACTCTAGAAACCATCTTGAATGACAAAATTCCAGGGCAAATCCTAGATCTTTGGCAGATTTTTCGGAACGCTACATAGAATTGGAGTATTTGTTAATAAGTTTTGGCAACGGAAAAAGACTTAACAGATTCCTTTTTTCCAAAACGTTAACAAAGATACAGCTTGTTTATTTCATTTTTAATAATTTAATAATTTTCTTGCCAAATTGTATTTATATATGTTTATGTTCGGTTTCCATGGTCAGTTTTATGTAATGGGAGAATTCGGGTTGAACCACGTCTAGTGTTCAGTACCTGACGTTTCGACTCCGAATTTGAAGCCATTTTCAAGAAGTATAATGTGACGTCACTCTGAGGTCTGTCTATTCCTCAGGTGTCGTCACAGAAAAAGATTTGTGACTTGATACAGGGGGCTTAATCTGCCTACTCCCAAGTCTCGTCATGATTCCTCTCTAAGGTCTCAATCTGCCTACTCCTTTATTAGTTACAAACGACATGTGTCCTCTGATAAAGAGATTTTTTTCCACCTCTTTCAGAATACACATTTCTCTAGATTTTCGAAAAATGATGAATCTGCACAAAATATATGTATGTCACGAAATTATTGATGCATACCCATATTTTTTTTTATTTAATTTGACGACAGACTATATCAAACAATAAACACGGGAGGTGAATGTAAATAATAGTATATTACGCAATGAGGGGGATAAGTTCCAATTACGCTCAAGCGAAGAATTGTGAGCACGAGGCGTTAGCCGAGTGCGGTAATTCGCCAGTGCACGCAATTGGCCTTATCCCCGAGTCGCGTACTGTACTTTTTTCCACTACACTTCTTCCTGGCAGATGTAACGTAATGGTTCAGTTACAAGTATTTAGAATTAAAAACGGTCGCCAGTGGTAGTAGAAATTAGGGGCGCGCGCCAATGGGGGGAGTGGTCTGGCTGGTGTGCAATCGACAGGGGGGACGGGGGGTTCGTGCTCCCTTTCTCTTCCCAGTATATTACACACCGAGGTGGGAAGTGATTCATTCCTGTCGTGAGATCAGTTAGTTAATCGAGACGCAAAGCGTCGAGGTTAGCTATGATCTCGAGACAGGAATGAAACTTCCTACCGAGGTTTGTATACTTTTTTATTTACAACCATCATATTTCGATTAAAATTAATAAATCTCTGTTTCGTTCTGAACATATCTAAAATATTACATTTAACGACAAATTACCAAGAACGCGGTTTTCTCAGAATAATCAAGTAGATATATTGTTACCGTGACTACGGGGTATACAATTGTCACCAATATAAATAAATGCCAGATAAAGTCAACAAATGACAAATAAAGTCTAGAATAGATGAAATGAGGGCGGGAGGTAGAGGTGTGTAATGTGACACTTCCCAACCTTCAATGTCATTAGTAGTGACAGCATTACATATATGGTTGTGAATAAACACAGATACTGTTCACCACATCGCTTGTTTACTCAGCATCGGTCCTATATGTGTTTTATTGTTGATCTGAGGAAGCATTTTCAAATATACTAGACACGACACTGACTAAAACTATTGCAACAACCATCATCCTTGTTCGAGTTCCAATAGACAAGCTGATCAGCTGTAGTTCTACCTGTAGAATAAATCGAGACAGGTGGCAAGATTTACAGTTCATGGGATCGTTTCTCGCCGCCCCCTGAAAAAATATAGTCTCACCGTCGGCCGGAGGATCTGATTTTATTTCCAGGGCACACGCGACCTCTCCGAATTTTTACGAGTAGACGGAAGTTGAAAGGGATTTAATTGCCCTAGTGTACGAACAGCTTTCGGGAGTTATTGTACTCGAAAGTCAAGGAGGGAGTTATACTGAAGAAAAGCGTAATATCCATCTAGAAATCGAAAGCCAAAATGTCTAGGAAATGCTCAAACGCTTATTAACTTCAGAGGAGTGGGTGGATTCGTGAGCGAAGTATGTTTAGGAAAATGTTTGATATTTTTGAGACTTGGACAACACTGGCTATCAACTTTTTTCCTACTTGTGGTCTTCTTCAGTATGTCTAGCGCAATCGAAAGTATGGTTGACCAAGACGGTGAAAAAATTCCCTCGTATTTTTAGTTCATACCCACAATTCTCAAGAGATGAGTTCCTGAAAAAAATGTATTTTAATTTATTTCAATTCTAACAGTTCAATGTAAGTATGTATGTATGTTGCATGTAAAAAAACAATTGTCATTGCATAATCGCATTATGTTTACTTTGAGATAGATATTTTCAGACCACTAGATTTTATTCTCAATGTAGTGTCATTTATTTGTGTTAGGTGGGGCCATCCATTGGACAACCATATTTCCAGAGTGTCAGTTGTAAGGTCTAATACTGATTTTTTTGATAAACATAATTTTCGGGAAACCGGTTGAAAAACGGCAATTTTCATAAGTCAATTCATTCGAGAAAAGTTTGAAATATAATTATACTTGTTTCGAATATGTAACGACCAAGATCATAAATAATGACTTACTGGCACTTTTTCAGCTGACTTGTGTCACCTCTAGGGACGTTTATCTCACTTTACCCACTTTATTTCAGAGCCGAGTGCAAAAATTCGTAACAACATCACCGTATAATACGCAATAAACTACTTTCGATAATGGACTTTTTCTCGATTTCATGCATAATGCTTTAACGTTTTACCGTCGACATAAATCCTCCATCACGGAAATAACTTTACTGCCAAACCGACATTAAATTTTGGAAATGGGGCGCAAATTGGTTTAACGGCATAAGTTTAATGGACAGGGAATATTAAAATCCAACCTGTCTTGCAAATTTAGAGTGCATCAACATGGATTTATCGTGAAACACATTATTTTGTTTCCACCTCTCGTAAACATGATTCTGACTTGCATGTTCTAGCCTACACGTTTCACAGAGGTAACTTTAGGATATCTGTTTGAATTCGAATTACACGCGATCGTGTCAAAACTGTTCTACTTCTGAAATAGATTGCATCGGCAGAGATGTTCGGGAAGGGCAATGGTGTCAGGAGTGGGATAGATTTTTGAGCTTAGTCCGAAAGGTTCTGGTTATGATTCAGTATTTTTCACGCCATAAAGTTTCGTCATTTCAACGTTTGACTTACTCGAATGGAATGGTGCACATTGAATAATATACAAAAGAGGAAGAGAGGAATATTTTTTGAAATGAGAACAGTACAATCTCATTAATGATTTTTTTTTTTTTGTGATTCATGAAGTCGAAATCTTCAGTAAGGAAGATAGAGAATTCCTCCAGAAATATTTGGAAATGTTTTCATAATTATCCCATAAAAAGGGATCTCTTGATTTTTCTTCCAAGCTTCCATTGCCAAGTTTTGTCTCTGTTTTGTTTCTGTAAAACATTATGATTAGAACATAAGTCATAAAAAATGTTCGGTCACTGAAATGTCACATCGCTGATCCTGCTAATCTAATGGAGGGAAAACCGGATAAACCAGCCACAGTAAGAAAAATTTAATTAGCGCACGGGAGGTATAAAACAAAAACATTTACCGAAATTACACGAGAGAAAAAACGGAGTGTATTACGTACGAGGGACCAAATGATGTCGTAATCACCGAGATCATTTTGACGGTCGTAAAACTACATTGAGGAACAGTGGCGTAGGTAAAGGATTTATAACGGGCTTCGAAAAAAAAGCCTGAAGGATGAATATTGAGGAACACAAACTGAATTATGGGATGAAATAGAGCTACTGTTTCTTACCAATCTAAGAAAAAAATTGTCAGGGACATGATGGGACTTATGCCCAGGGATCATGCAAAGGCTGCGTTCATCAATTTGGGAATACTAACTCTGCCTTCTCTTTTTGTCTTGGAAGCACTATTATACGTCCATGAGAATAAACATAAATACTGCTTAGGAAAAAATATTCATGATTATCCCACAAAAAGTAAATCCCAGTTAAGATTACCGATAGTGTATCATGAAAATGTGGCAAAACAGAGCGATTTCATGTATATAAAAATTTATAACAAGTTGCCAGAAAAATGCAGGAGTTTTAGCCTGAAACTTTTAAATTATCCAGCAAAAAAGTGGTTGAGTAGAAAAGCGTTTTATGGTATTGATGAGTTTTTTCAGCAACCGTTAACAGATTTTGAAATGTGATGTGTTTAATTAAAAAAAAAAATGTTTTTGCCTGTGATGTGAACGTTCATACAGGCAAATATTTTATCTTGTGACGAATAGAAATATGTATATTTTCAACTATATTTAATGGATTGGAGCTGCTCATTTTATCCGGTGGCTTAATTTTCTAGTTAAGGTTGACTTACCCAAACTATTTCATCATATTGTCAAAGGTGTACTGGAAGATGTAATACTGAGGTGAAATAAAATTCTATTCTATTCTATTCTAAGCACTCAGTTTCAGAATTATAAATCTGAAACGATATAGGATAGCATTCGAATGAATATAACAAGGTCCGGTGGTTCGAAAGTTGTTGAAATACGTCCAGTTACATTACATTTCAAGTTCAAGTCTCAAATGTGGTAGTTTGATTGTATATTCGAAAGTATCATTCTTTTCAGCAGATTTGTATCATTTCAGCAATGTCATTTGTTTTATTGAGTTGCGAAATAGAGCTCTCGAAATGCTCTGATTCTCATATAGGTTTTCTGATCGTACTGGTCAAGAATAACACAAGAAAGAATACTTGTCGTGGAGATTTCTTCTCCTCAAAGATAGGACATCACTAAAAATATCCATACATACATCCGAAATCTTGAGAAATAACCCTGAAAAATTCGGGATGTCAATATGTTTGTCAAAATACTAAGAATATAATATAAAAATGTCTCAATCTGAAAATTGTAACATTCGACTTGAAATATCAGTGATGAATAATTTGGCTTTGATAGAAACCTAAAGTGAAATTGATTTGAGTACCTGTCATTCAAAATCCAGTTTGGCCAGAGCAAATATCATAAGGGGGAAATGACAGCCCTCATATTGCTTAGGTTGAAACAACGGTCGAAATGAATCAATTCTAATCTAGTGGTAGCCAAAGAATCAGAACTCAAACATTTCAAAATGAAACTCAAAAATTTTCTTCTACAGCATGCCTTTTATGATGTCAATGAATGTTTTTCAAAGGTACTCCTACATTTCAGAACAATTCGATTATACAAATTTTGACTCCAGTTCAATGACTGTCAGACTTTTGATGTGCGATTTTATCTCCTTTTCCACGATTTCTTCTATCTATATATTGTTTTTGTAATTGTTTATGTACAGCTAGAAATGACTTGTGTGACTAGCACCAATAAAGAATTGAATTGAGTTGAAAATGGGTCTGATATATGTGTGCTTCCTGGGAATATATGCATTTCATAAATACTTGCTAATCAAGAATTTCACCATGAATCGAAACCCTTCCACATTTTTTATTCATGCGCCTCTGCAAAAAGTGAGTTACCCCAATGTGTAAGGCTACTTGCACACACACCGATTTTGGACGGCCGGTATAAAATCGGCCGATATTTTATCGGTAGCGGGTGCTTGCAGACTCACCGGATTTTTACCGGTCGAACAATCAGTTGCTTTGTTGTCGTGACACGAAGTTATTGAAAAATAATGTATAATGGTCGGTAAACAATCGGTGGGTGTGCAAGCGTGTATTTAGTTACGTACGCCACTACTTCCTGGTAATACCGGCCATGCAGTGGCAGTGGACGGCTGCTAACCGATATTTTACCGGCACCGATCAGCGGTCGGCGTGTGTGCCAGGGCCCGTTCCCACATGTGGTTCACTATTGGAATTTGGACGACCGGTATAAAATCGGCCGTCCAAGATCGGTGTGTGTGCAAGTAGCCTAACCCTGCACATGGACTCATTAGGTCCCCATAACTCTGCGCGTGATGCGAACTGGGACGGAAAGCTGGAAATGCGTACGAGGCGGAACAAAAAACGATCGTTTATTTTCCGAGAGTCGGGAAAAAAGGGGCACATCAAGAAACGTCGGCGCCAGATGCCTTCCCAACCGGCCCGGCGTACATTACAAATTCACCGGACACAACGTTTCGGGAAAAATACGCAACAAATAAAGAAAAGAAATTGACAGGTTTTTTGCGACTGTGGCAGAAAACACCATTCGCAGACTAGACTTTCGTCGATGGCGTTGAGTTTTCATTGCAATGCAGGGAGCATACTGGTGTTCTACTCTCAGACAACAACAAAAACATATTAGCTATCCTACAATTTCTAAATGGATCTCAGATGCTGAAATCGAAAGATGTTGGGACTTATACCTGTGAAAGTTCTAAATGAAATTGCAACACACGCCTACTATGATACTAGGCTTCATGTCTCCTTCTATTGAATATATTCAGATGGCGCTAGCAAATGAAACTAGTTAGAGAATCCGGACCAAATTTGCTAGGAAATACTCTTACTTTTGGACGTCGACCGATTGGCAGACTGTACTATCCGTTCAGAATACCAGCCAAACTCCACACACTTTCTTTCCTTCCATTTCTCGGTTCGGAAGGAAGTGTATAACAACAATTTATACAAAAACGTGAATGAATTTTATAGTACCCGAATCAAAAGAATGCCCTGCCTTTCACTTTCTCATTTCTATTCCACACTTCAGCAGTTCATGTGAAGATATTCCAATCATAAGCACCACTGAATCAAAAACGTACTGGACTAAAAATAATGAAATCACTCAAAACCATAATGAAAAATGAGAGAGCTCAAATTCATCAGGAAGTGAAAACGATCTTTCACGAAAAAATTTAATTGAGATAAAACAAGACAAAAGTTGGAATTGAATGGTATACTGTCTGATGAGATAGGATGTGAGAATGGAGTCCCGCAGGGAAGAGTTCATGGTCCCTTGCTATTTCTTCTCTATATTGATGATATAGTTGGAGTAGCAGGGGAATGTGGAATACACCTATTTGCTGATGACACCCTCATATATTATTCATGTGATGACAGTAATAGACTTATCAAGATACTGGATGAAACTTTAGAGAATATCTATCGGTGGTGTTCCTCAAATTTTCTCAAAATTAATATAAAAAAGAAACAAAATTTATGATTATCAGTAGTATAAAAGATTACAAAGAGTTCTGTGGAATTTGTGGTAACAAGAATGAAATAAAGATTGGCATCGATATCATTGAGAGAGTTGAGCAGATCAAATATTTAGGTGTTATAGTTGACCGGAATTTGAAGTTCAAGGAACATGCAAATTATGTTATCGGGATTATATCATTCAAGATCAACTATCTCTATAGATGTGCTAAATTTCTTTCCCAGTGGTCGTTGATGGTGATATATAATACTCTCATCCTGCCGCATTTCAATTACTGTGCAACAATCCTATTTTTACTAAACCAGAATGAAATCAATCGATTTCAAAAATTGCAAAATCGTGCAATGCGCATAATTTTGAAATGTTCCAAACAAACTCCAATAAAGAATATGTTGAGTAAATTGAACTGGTTACCAATTAAAATATATTGGCAGTATCAAACACTGATATTTATTTTCAAAATAAAATCTGGCGATGCTCCTTCACACCTACGAGATATCGTAAATTACAAGTATGAAGTTCATAATTACTCTACAAGAGCCAGAAATGATTCTGCGATTCCGATGGTATCAAAGAAAGCAACAGAGACATCGGTATTTTTTAAAGGACTGAGAATATTCAATCAACTTCTCCTAGTCATAAAACAATGTTCTACACTTGTGGCCTTCAAGAATAATTTAAAGCGATATCTGAGTGACAACCTCTAACTATGTAAATATGGGTAAGTCTCTTATACTCTTATGTGCTGTTATTTTTTTATATATTTATATGTTATTAGTGTTTTACGTTATTTTATTTATTGATTGTATGGGTCACTATATTTTAACATATTCTATTAATTAGTTTTCAAGTCATTTATTGTATGATTGATGTATTAGTCGTTGACTAAATAAAGGATCTATTGTTTGTGATGTCTGACAACTGGCGTCATCTTGTGATGAAATTGAGAACACGAGATTATCCGTGAATTGTCATAATAACAATCTAGACAATGAACATATTCAGGAGGTTCGAGCAGCTGAGACTGCTTAGTGAGAAGTCTCTGAATGTAACGCTGCTTAAAAGCTGCTTATAAATTTGTTGCTTTTAAGAAAAGCAAATCGCCATCTTGACCTTAATATTTTCCGTAATCGGGTTGTGTGTGTATGTGTTAATTGTTATCATCAATTAACATGTGATAAATATTAGTGTTTTTAGGATACGAATATATTGCTCAAATAAAAAAAATTAGATGAAAGATAAACAATCTTTTGAAATTTTATTACTTTTGTTATTGCTACACGTGTAAGACGATGTAATAATTTTTTCAATATTCAGCAGGGAATGGAATGAATTCGATTTACAAGCAAACCCCTGGTCTTAGTGATAATAATGTTAATTGCAGGATTACATTTTTATATTGTTTTCCATTATAGTTTTGTGCATGAACACCAAACAGGAGAACAATCAGGTTATGTTTTCGAAAGTTTTGACTTCTGATTCGATGTCAGTGAGCTACGCATTCAGCCGAAACTATGGAGCAGATGGTGATCACCGTGAAGCTAAATGCCATCTATTGGATAACTCAAAACACAAACTCGTAGTTGGAGTGAGACCTCTAAGAACGGGACATTATACAGCCATGCTGTAACAGTCAACTTGCCTACTTGTTGTGGAAGCTGCATCCCTGGCAGAAATCCGGATTCCGATATTCACAATTTCAACCCGTATTCTCAATAGCAGTGGACAGGACTCGTGGATACCATGCATTTCAATTCGTCTATCTATTAAGAGAAAAAAGTTGCTCTGGTGGAACTGGTGTTGACCGTGTTGAACATTGTTATTTAGCAGAAGTATGATATAACCACTTGTTCTACGGACAATTACTTTGATCGTTCTTGTGGTTCTTATTTTGAAATAACTTGATTTCGACCAGTTCATCGTCATCGATTTCGTACCAGGGTTGGGTTGATTAAAATCAAGTGATTAAAATCACGATTAAAATCATGATTAATATCGCTTGATTTTTAAAATTGAAACCATGATTTAAGTCAATTTTTGTTTTTTTTATTCAGAACCAGATAACAACATAATATAAAAGTTTTCTCGAAGATCAAAAGGAGTATCTTCTTTTAGCAAAAACAACAAAAAAGAAGTACATAATTCCAAATTCTTGAACTAAACGTAACACCTTAATTTTATTACTGTATATTTTCAGTATATTCATTCTCGTTATACATTTTGAACAAAAACCCGAGTTTTTCTCCGTTTTCTATGCCTAATCTGTTTCTAATATCCGAGTGTACCACTAGCGAAATGCGCGAAATTATTGGGTAACGTCAATTTATAGGTTGAGAAGGAAAACAAGCCTCGACAGGAATATTCTTGCAAAAAGCACAATAAACGCTTTCGTGTTCGTGCCTCACTCGGCACTGTATAGCGAGTGTATAGGACAGAAGGAAAACAAATCGCGACAAGAATTTCCTTGGAAGAAGCGCGACAGATGCGTTGTCACAAGTTTTTGAGGCGCGAATTGTGTTAAAATTTTTAGACTCATACATTAAAATAATCAACAATGATTTCAAAGAATCAAAATGTTCAAATTTTATAGTCAAATTTGAAAAATCAAAAAAATCAAATAAATCGTGATTTTTTTTAAATATCAACGATTTTTTATTTTTCTAATAAAAATCGGATTTTGCCCCATCCTGTTTCGTACACAGCACATTCAAGAACATCTCGCAAACATTCTTGACACTGGAACTAAAATAGTTAAAGTATTCTCCCCCACTTTCACTCAAATGCAACCCTATATCCGATTAAAACCTCAACCGACTTCGAACTGTCTTTTTACGGATTCCCACTTTTTATTCGGATAAAGCTCACATGCGAGAAACAAATCTACTACTTGAATTTTGTAAACTTATAAGATCTCGCTAAGCCCACGTAATCCTCTACTAATTTGTCAGTTCGTCGTCTGGAGAAAAAGGAGGAGTTCTTCTTTAAGCCTTGCATTTTTTAGGGTAGTTTTCTCCTGATCTGGAAAAAAGTTTTTGTCGAATAACATACACGGTGAACTCAAGCAAGGATGATCAGCAATTGGAGATGAATGAAGGCTGGAGTCATCAAAAAGGTGAAATGGGATTCCAAGATGAGTGATAAGATGAAAGTTTCAATCAATGTCAAAATGGTGGACTTTGATTGGAGTCTTGACCAAGGAGGTGCGGCGATGTTATTCTAATATTTTTGAATATAGTTGAAATAACTGATAGGTTTATCATGCACTAATCACGATTAATTTTTGCATAGAAAGTGGAAAAACCCTTGTAACCGTAGTAATCGCTTATCAAATACTTACGATGTTTGATTTTCAACAATATCAAAGTCCCAACCTTAGGAATAGTTGTCAAAGTGATGCAAATCAGTTGATGTTTCTTCCAAAGGGGCGCTGCGATATCAATTTGAAATTCTAATTGGGATTTCAAGATAAGCGATACACCCTCCGGTAAAAAGTTTCAAACATTGTCATATTGTTGTCCAAGTGGTGCTCAATAGTTGAAGTCTTGGTCGAAGTGGGGCTGCGAAATTATTTTGAAAAGTTGGAATATGATTTAGATCATTACTTATGTGTATCAGGCACAATCCATGGTTAACGTTCATATAAAAAGTGAAAATACACTGAAAACAATAATAGTCGCTGACAAAATTTTACGGTTTAGAATTTTCAAACAACGTCCAACTCCTAACCTTAATTAACAATAGTTGTCAAAGTGGTGCATTTTACTCGGAGTTTTCTTGAAAGTGGCGCTGCGATCTTAATTTGAATCCCAATAGAAACACTTAGCTTGAATTATGCCCATAGAAAGAGTTTTGGAATTGTCTAATATATTGAAGTATTTGTCTGGTAGACCGTATTTCCTATCGATTGGTAGTTTGAATTTCCATTTGAACCTTTCAACTATTTTGAAAACTGTTACATTGGATTGAGTGATAGAAGGACAGGGAGGAAATTGGAATGAGTGAATAGTCAGCTAGCTTGATCAGTGGAGACAGAAAGTCGATGACAATTAGTAAAAAAAATTTAATTTGTTTAGATCATGCGTTTATCTCCATCTCTCCGAACATCAAAATATACTGTTTTCAGAGACGCCTGAATATAAAAGATTTTTATTTTTTTTTGAATATTCACGTGATAAAATTATAAGGGTGAGATAAAATTTTGCAGAAGAAGTTCATTGTGGTACTTGATACATTTGAACATTCGCTAATAGTATAATCTGAATGAGATTCGAACTTTTGTTTCGTTAGGAACAGACAGTTTGTGAATTTCAAATAGTTTTGTGAGAATATCAATAATCTGGAACTGTTTATTGTTCAAAGGAGAACTAGAAGTGATAACACCAGTTATTGCCAATATCAGATTATGTTGAACTGACGAGAAATGTCATTATTTGTTTTGTTATTGCAGTCGTTGATTTTCTTTATCCTAAAAATTCGATCGACACTTTTCTCTGGGCATGTTTTTTCAGTTTCACAGAGGAGTATTCCTTTCAATCTTTTTGTGAATAGATATATACATATACATTTGGATATCTTGAAATATTTTTATTACGTATTGGACTTTGATGAAAATATAATTGTTTTTAGCTTCTACAGAATTGATTAAAAATTCATTCTTCCACTAGACATAACAAACTTCCTGAAAATCTCGAACTGAAACCCATCATATACGCTGCCGAGTTTAATGCACGAAAATATAAAGTGCAGGTCATATTTTTTTAACGCCGTGAGCTCATAACAGTATATACGTTCTAGCACACATTTTTCTTTGTTCCGCACAAACTATAGTTCATTAAAGGTTTAAAAGGCGCATTACTACAAATTATTCCAGCACCCATTAGACCATAATTTCGTATTTCCATAACACTTTATGCTGAGCGAGAAAACATTTTTATATTTTAGTAAACGTAAAAAGCAAAACATGGCGTTACGGCGTAGATTGAGCCATTCGATATTTTTTAGATGTTTTTATAATCTATTAGGGAAATGATCGATCGGCAACTGATGTTTCTTTTGAATTTGTTGTTGATGAAATGTATCGATAAGTGAAGAAATCTCCAAGTAAATCATAATTTCAGCTCGATTTAATGCAACCCAGTTTGTAATCAAGGCTAATAACTGGAATCTAGTAGAGTTGATCATGTTAGATAGAAACAAAAATATAATTCATCTCGATGAGGTTGAATATGTACTGGATTTTTATCTGATATTTTCACTGAGATAAAATATTCACGAGGTGAAGTTTACTGCCAGGAGCCGCAGGCGAGTGGCCTTAATCACCGAGAGAATGATAGCCATTATAAGCGAGTAGAATACTATACTTTATCCACGACTAATAAAAAAGATTGTTGAATTTTTTTCAATGGAAAATTTTGTTACATTACGTACATATTTTTAGAATCACAAATATTTTATTCTAACAAATATTTCATACAATACTGTTGACAGATTCGAGTCAAATTTGTTTGTATTCAAAAGCTATTTCGATACGACACGCATATTCTTAGTCGCTGATAGCTCAGAGTAGATGATCCTTGCCTTCTTTTCCTTATATGTCGGTAAATAACTGAATTGAAAATATTTCTTGGTTCAAACGATAAAATTTCAAAAACCGATAGTTTGAAGCCAATATTATAGCTAAATCAAGGAACGGCAGTGAATAATGACTCATTATTCACTAGTGAATACTGGGTATCTTTAAGGTCATGCTAACAGACGTTTAATGGGTACATTATACGATAGTCATGGATAAATATATAAATGCACTACAGAATTATCACTTCGAAAAAAAAATGTATATGAGGTTTGATCAAAGAACGTAAACTTTCACGGCCGAGGTCTTGTGTTTTCGGTTTTGTGGCCTGTTCCCTTTTTTTTCCTCCCTTTCCCTACGCTATGGTAGGCATTCGAGTCTGTGAGGTAACGGCCTTTCTCGTTCTCCGTGTCTTTTCCTCCCTTTGTCCTCCGTCGGGCCACACCTCCCCCCCCCTATATGAGGTTTGATTAGACTTCTTGAATTGTATGTAATCTTTCAGGAGGAAAATGTCAAAATGTCTTGGATGTCATATTCAGTTATAAAATAAATCAGATTTTGTGAAAAAAACAACAAAACCTGTTTTTTTGAACAACGAGAATCACATACTGGTACGTTTCACATAATCATTGAGGACCAGATTATACTATTCAGAAAATTTATTGCATTTCAAGAATCCCAATAGTTGAAGGATGAAACCCCAATTATTATAATCATCAGTATTAGGAACAGTAACTCAATAATTTTCCGCTACACAAAACTGCTCCACTTATCTCAACTGTTCCTCACGTGTCAAAACAATGACTTCATTGGGTTTCAGTTCTGGTCATTATTACACAATAAATCAGGTCTCCCATGGAATTTCGAATTTCAAACAATAACAGCCTACGGTTCATGCTGCAAACTTCATGCTCATGAGAAATCGTCCTTGCTCTTCGAACAATATAGCATTTCTGGTTTCATATAAACACTTCTAACATTACTGTATCAAAAAATCTACAATTTTGCCGCTACCTTTGTCACTAGGTAAGCGTTGCTTTCTCAAAATTGACTAGGTTAAATTTGGTGTATATAATATACCCATCTGTCTTGAACTGGGTCACTTCCCAAATATTGAATGGTAAATTCGTATTCCAAAAAAATCTTCGATCTCTTACCATTTTGAAAAAGATAAACCTCAAATATTCCCCACACATTCCATATGTAGAAAGCATTCATATATAGATCTTTTGGATATAATAGAGATATTGGAGCGGTAAGAACTATTTCTCTGGAGAGAACGAAGTTTTTAGTAACTTTTTCTCTGAATCAATAAAATGGAATATAAGAAACTTAAATAAAAGAGGTAACATTAAAAAATAAATACTGACTCTCTACTCATACATATATATCATTCACGTCACTTTGATACATCCACAAAAAAAAACATTTGCTGTGACGTCGTAATTGTTTCAAACTACTTTCATAACATACCACCTACTTCAACATTTAGATAAGGTCTTTGTCATGAATACCTATCCAATTAGTTTTATAGCACTTGCATCTTATTATTCCTGGTTAATTTGATATTTATGTTGATATACAATGAAGTTTAACGTTGAATTAATTTAAGCACGTAGCGACCCTCAGTATAATTAATCAACACAATTCCCAAATCGTGTACTAAATATGAGGCTTTGTTTCCTTGTGTCGGACGAGCCCACTGAATGAACATCATACATTATTTCTGGCGATAACAAATCTACACGAGAACAAAAGATTGGAGCCGATTCGCCTGGAACAATAACTATAATAGATTCAATTTAATTTCCGCCATTTTTTCGTTGGGGACCTTCCACCATCACCAACATGAATGCGTATCGCTGTCACAATCAATCTTGCCGGTGTATATGTAACAAAGCGCAACGTCAACACTGTATGCTCTCCTGCATATTTCCCGTTGACATTTTATAATCAGCGATGGCTGTCACGGCCGCCACTGTTACTAGGGTTGCTAGCTAATTTTTGGTTTTGTTCGTATCGAGGTGATAAATTGAAGGTCGAGAAAATGATGTTTATTTACAACCATATATGTAATGCTGTCATTACTAACGTCATTGAAGGTTGGAAAGTATCACATTACACACCTCTACTTCCCACCCTTATTTCATCTATTCTAGACTTTATCTGTCATTTATTGACTTCATCTGACATTTATTTATATTGGTGACAATTGTATACCCTGTAGTCACGGTAACAATATATCTACTTGATTATTCTGAGAAAACCGCGTTCTTGGTATATTGTCGTTAAATATAATATTTTAGATATGTTCAGAACGAAACAGAGACTTATTAATTTTAATCGAAATATGATGATTGTAAATAAAACACTATACTAAACCTCGGAAGGAAGTTACATTACTGTATCGAGATCATAGCTAACCTCGACGCTTTGCGTCTCGGTTAACTAACTTATCTTACGACAGGAATGAATCACTTTCCACCTTTTTGTGTAATTCACTATTTTCTACACCCACCCTTGAATATGCTCATCACTTTATGGTTTACTGAACGGATAAGTAGGCGATTCCAATCAAATGAATGGATATGATTTCATATCCACACAAGGTAGGCTATGAATTCCACCAATCACAGAGAACAAAATACCTGGTTACCAGGGACAACCTTGTAGATCGTCACAATTCTGATCTGTCTACCTACGAACACGAAATCCAAATTGTTTCATTCAAGCATAAATAAATGTACTTACATGTGAAATATTTTCTAGTTTATTGAGTCAAATTTGAATTGTCACAAATGATGATTTTTTCTTGAGTGGAATTGAAAGACTTACATCTACTCTTCGCAACAATAATTAACTGAAATTATACAGTCCAAGTGGCCTTGTTATTTAGAGCGTTAGCCCTCTGAGACGGTCCACTTTATAGTTATATGGGATCGAGTCTCACCAAAACCGAGAATCTCCACATTTTTTTTTTATTTGAAATCACTAATTTGATTTGTATCGTTCAATATTGAATTTAATGAAGTGTATTTCCTTTGTGTTTTTCATAAATATCGAAAGTATCTGAAATTGATTACCAATTTGAATTGATAGAAAGTTCTGAAATATTTACCTGGTCGACAAAAAAATCAACTGTACAACTCGAATGGACATTGGTCATCTCGCCCTCGAACCTTTGAGCGATATGGCCACCATATCCACTCCTTGTTGTACAAACTATTATATCGGTATAGTTTCTCAAGACCTCTGAAGATAACTCATTGAGGGTTCTGTCTGTCAAATGAGGGGAGGGTAGGATGAATGATGAGGAGACCCAATTAAACGGAGGCAAGATGAATAAAAACCCTGGTGCGTTGACCGATATGCCTTTGTTTAGCCAATTCCTCTCGACTTGAGAAATCAAAGAGTAAACTTACATTTTTTGACGGTAGGTGGTGTTGAGGTGGTGATACAAATGCGATTTTCCATAGGTACATTTTCACTGAGGCGGCAGCTTACGTGAGGTCGTCTAATAAAAAGCTATTGATTTTTTTGAAATGTTTGACAGTTCGATTTGAATTTGAATGCATTTGAAAGTTCCTTCAATATTCAATATATTGTACCTAGTTCTTGTTTTTTTTCACGTTTTTCTTGTTTTCATTCTTTTCAAGTGTTTATCGTTGCTGTTCTTGTATTTGTTTGATTTTATAGTGATAGTTAGATTTATTATGAACCGATTTACAAAGCTCAAAATAAAACGCTCGTGTTACGGGTAGGTATTACTTATTCCTCATATCATCGGTTCGTAATCACATTAAAATTGCATGTTCTCAACACTATGAAGAAAAAAGTACTTACCTATCTTCGGTTCCTCAGAAAGTAGAAACATAAAATATCAATACTTCCCAGTTTCACTCACAACTATTGTTTCGGAAGATTCAAAATCACATCACAATCACTGAGTTTTTGATTTATTTCTCATCAAATTGAAAGCAAAAAAAATACCTTATAATCAGTCAAAATGTGATGACTACATAATTTCCAGCTTTTCGCGGGAAAGCAAAAAATTGCATGCAAAACATAACCTATAAATCTATAAATAATCGAATGGCCGTCGAGCAGACGGATACCATGGCATCACTGATCAAATTAAAATCACGTAAGGTACGCCTCTGCTGGCAAACTCTCGAAGGCATCTCTTCAGTTAAAATTGATCAACATCAAGATAGCGAAAAATCGAGAAAATTTGCTTACAATCTATTAGGTATTTTTATTCATCTTGTACGGAAGATTCAGACCAGTTTTGCTATTATGGGTGTATGACAGATGAGAAATATTGATCAATTAATCGATCAAACTGAGCCTTAATTGTCTTAGAATCATACTATTGACAAAGAGTGAGAGAATGACAAGTGAAAGGATTGTGTCCTGTGTCCAATTATAGAGTCATGAATATGAAAGATATAGATAGATAACAAGAGTATAAATATATTGTTTCAGTGTGAATGTCAATGTCAGCAGTGATCAAAAATTCAGAATGCAATAGTTTTCATTGAGTATTTCTCAATGAAAGTGTTATTTATGGTAAAAAGTGTGATCCAGAAACATTATATAATGGAGAACGTGAATAGATAGATAATTACAGAAACGTTTCAAAATTTGATATTTGGCGCTATCCATCTAAAAATAATGCTCCTTGTTCTGAACTGCTGGCATTGAAGAATATTCGGAGATGAAATCAAGGGCTGTACATACATTTCGCCATATTCAACTCACTATGCTTTTATTTGTATCAGATCCATATTATATATTCATTATAAATATTGAATTACCAATGCTGATATCTGCTCGAATACACCAAGGATCACTCTCAAAATCTCAATACTCCTCTTAGGCTTAGGGCTTAGGACTCGAAAATGACGATTTGAATATTTCCATTATACTGTGAATATAATATTCAAGCAATATCAGAATTCGCATCCCCATATTGCAGCATTATGCCAATATGCCATCTGATTTGAAAATTCAATATTGCAATCTACGCTCTCGAACAATATAAAACATATATTGGACTCTCGATGTTGAAAATTGAGTATATTGAAAATATTCGGACAATATTGAAATCTCGATGTTGTTAAATTGATATTATTCATTATCACCTGATGAAGTAATTCTGATATTGGTAATGAGTTATCAAACGTATATATCATCGATATTACACCTTACAATATACAGCTGGAGTTCATTGTCAATACTGAACCAATATTCTTATTGGAATAATCGTGTTTTGCAATATCGATTCATAGGTATTGGTTCAACATGAATTTTTCCACCTACGATACTCATCTATATTGGGCCAATCTGAATTCGGGGTCCAGCCACTACGATGTGCTACTTGGGCCAGTTGCCTCCTTCAATGCTCGATATTCGTTCATAACAAACTGATTCGTCCTAATACCGCCCCTTGCCACTCGGGAAAATGAAATCTGCCGGCCAGTCATTAGTGTCAGCTTAAACCACCCTATAAGATCATAGTCGCAACCGGCATTTTTGTTATCGCAGTCTTCCGAACCTAACCCGACCCCCGAAATGCCACTATATCGTACCCCAAGTGCCCGGATAGGGTCGGCGTTGGCAGACCCCCCGGACCCGCCCCCCATAGACCGGGGCGGCTGACTCGACGCCAATTTCGAGTTATCACACTCGGAGATGTTGGAATACAAAAGCTGTGGGAAATTATTAGCGATTATTTTCCTCAATGCCAATAAACGATGAAAAATTTGAAGGCTAGACTGCTTCAAGAGTTTTACAAAGATTAAATGGTCGTTTGGGGTGAGACTGGGCTTCGAACTTCAACAGATTCAGAATTTGAAGGACCGTCCAGACCAGAATCGAATTTCTGGGACTGTTCGTGAACTTTTCGAGAGCTGCACGAGAGCTACACACCAAAAATTGAACAGGGATCGTGAACAGTTCTTGAACGTTCAAGCGTGCAGTTCCTCGAGGTTCGCCCCGGTGAAGTTTGCCTACTGCTCCAAATCCGTTTCCCTTACTCTCTTCAACACCAACTGCGCGCACTGTTTTCGATCTATTTGCTAAGTGTTCAAGAACAGTTCGCGAGCTTGGTCTGGACGTTGCTGAAGAGTACAGCTCATTCAATCCAACATGAACTAAAATCGAATGTCCACTCTAAAGAATGCTTATATATGTTTTTGTCTCGGATTGAAATGAAATCAAAATAAAAGCAGTAGAAACAGGAGGAAAAATAATTTCAGACAATGCATCAGAACAATAAGGATAAAACTTCAGTAGGATTTGACTTATGGATTCTACCCCAGATCTCAATACTGGTCAAACAGGAAGATAATGACCACTTCAACCTCGTAGACCAGAATTAAAATCTTTATGCAGTCATTGTTCACTGTGGTTCTGGCCTTGAATCTGGTCATTATTACTCATTGGTCGAATACAGAACGGACTGGTGGATCAAGATCTTCAGATGATGTGGAACTGCAGGTTTTTCCTGGTTTTCCTGCAGCTGAAAAAGCAAATGCGCCACTGGAAACAATCAAGTTCCGGGGCGTCAATAAATTTTTGTTGTTCCATTATTTATTAATACTTTCGTTTCATGACAGAATATAGACGAGAGTATCTATTGAAATAATTACAAAATCCTATACATACTAAATGACCAAACAGTCTGAATAATTATCCCTCGCCTAAATTCTTCGACTCAGCATCCTTGACCTCACTTGAAGAATGGGAGATGACCTTCATTGAATCGTTAAATTTTAACTATACTCGCAAATGCCAGTAACATCCGTCAGACAACTACTTTCTTGACACAAAGGAAATTCAATTATATCTGAGAGATGCTAACGCAGGATAATTGAGAGATGAAAATCCCCCCATGCGTTAGTTGTGAAACCACAGCCGGATTTAATTACAAATATTGCTCTTTTTGCAGACCGGTTTCGGACTTATTGGCCCATCGTAAGGATACGGAGTGAGCGAATGACAACAGAAATATGCAGGAATTTTTTCTGTAAAGATTCTTGTACCAGCATCATTAGACGTAATCAAATGCGTTTCGTGACATTTGCCAGAGGAGTAGTCATTTTCTGGTGGATATTAGCCCACAAACGTGGAGAGATTGGGCATATGAACTAATCACTCAAGTTTCAAATAATGAGAATAGTGTTTCTTGTAGCCTCTCATTTTCTTGGGAAGTAGAAAATCTTCAAGAACTACACAATCGGGATTCGGGATCTTTGTCCCTGATTTTTCCACAATATTTATGAAGTGGAAGCACAGTTTTGATATGCAAGATTTCGACAGATAATTTGGCACCATGAACCACGATGGTGAGTGAGCCTTTTGAGTTGCTAATAATTTTTTGGACAAGTCCGTGAAATGTAGCATTGGCAGTCATGAAAAGGAGGTACCACAGGGTTCATTTGGACCGAGTGCTGTTTTGACTTCTACCGAGACGATACCCAAACATATAGCTTCTCAGTACTGTTTGAACGTCATTATTTTGTGGTGGATCCATATTTGTTCCGTAGTTTTTTGGATTTGTAACCAACTACAATCTGAAAAAATAAGAATTGATATTGAAAACTATACGAGTGTAGAAGGGCAGATTTTTAATCTCCCCCGAAAAGTTGCTGCGTCTATTGAGAAACACTTCTTTCTGCATAGAACAAGTCCAATAAAGCAAATTTGAGATATACGAGATATATTTATATTTCGGGGTAGTATAAAAATCTGCTCTTTGACACTTCTATAGATTCCAATAATAATTCTTATTTTTTCGAATTGTCGTAGGTTACGAACCCAGAAAATTACGGAATAAATATAGCTTCTCCAAATGTGAAAAAAACACTTCGAAGAAAAAAGCAATATTTGATGAAGAAATCCCCTGAGAATTGAGTTATCCTTTTTTGCTTTCCAGTTGTGTCTCTTCAGCGACGGAATAAGTCGTTTCTTTTCCATTTTTCAAATCCTATCACTAAAGTAAGCTACTTATGAAAGTGACCCGTCCGGAACACGATATTAAATTCAAAGAATTTTTCATGGGTATAAAAATGTTGAAAAAGTTCGTGGGATTGATACGACAATATTCTCCACTGAAATAATTATTTTCGTAAGTATTCGTATAGCGCTGAAAAGCGTAAAAAGGGAGATTTTTCCCCACATTCCTGCCCCTGGGTATTTGTCGTCGTCGAATATTAAAAATGGAAAAGTCTCCATCTAGATATTGTTCGGTTACTTCACAAAATGCATTTCCCCACTTGGAAAGCGCGTTAAAATGCAGTACAAGGGATTTCAAACAATGGAGGGACCGTGAAGAGGTGGGGGGAGAGCGAAAGTAGATGAAGTCATCCAAACTGCATAGGCGTTTCACATTGAAAAATTGTCATTAGGGGTGTTATTCAGATTTGAGTTGACACTCCCACGAAACGGTCCCAGATCGAAAATAACGAAATGACATTTCATTTATATGTGAAAATGAGAAATAGTTTTGTTTTACTGAATAAACTGTATGTGTAAAGTACATAGAAAATATTCAATATAGTTCACTTCTTGTCAGCTTCTAATGATCTACAAGGCTCAGATACGACCTGTCTTGAAATATAATTCTAATGTATCGAGCTCGGCACTAAAACATTCATTGGAGCTTTTTTATTCTATTCAGAGAAAGGCAATCCGTCTCCGTTGGAACATCGTAGGAAGGTCGGAGACTTGTCTCTTTTCTAAAGATACTTTCACAGTCGGTGCTCTTCTGAGCTGTCATCAGTCGTTCCACCCTTGGCAGAATCTATACGGATGACTCGACGAGTAAAGATTTCCCACCCCATTGTGAGCGGAGAAGGAGAGGAAAGGAAAATAGATACATGAAGATCAATGAAAAAAAATCTCATTTCTCAGGAGTGGAATTTTCGGGAGATCTTCGAGAAAACACAAAGGACGAAATATAGCAGGAAGATAATAACTAAAAACAGACCCCTGCGATCCCCCACACCTCCGCCAATGGGCGACACATCGGAATGAAGCCGACCCTCGCTGCCATTCAAAGAGAATGCATTCCACTGGCATTGTTTCTACGGGTTCATTATTTATACACCGAAGGAAAAGGGTTGCGGGCTTTTCTTTTTTCGCGAATAATATGCGGGTATCAAACAGTGCACAGTATACAACAGTCGGGAGTGAGAGCCGCTGCGCCCTATTAGTCGCCTCCCTTTCTGTTTGCCTATTCAACGACGCCTGGGGGTAATGGGAATTGGATATGCTGGGTTCGACTCCACGGATACACTATAGAGTTCATCAAAAAAGTTTCACGGAGGGGAAAGCTATCTATGAAGCAGATATTGTTTGGAGGTAGAACGTTCTGGGATCCATTTATTGTGTTTTCAAACGTATGAGAAGACACAAAAGAGACACAAAATCCCCACCCCCCCAGGTTCAAAGAACACCGCGTGAATCAAGGGACAGGAGATACAAATAAACATTCACTTTGAATGTTTGAAATTTGCAAGCCTCTGTAAAAACATCTCGCGGAAAGGAGTTCCAAAGCTCAACTGTTCTATTGAAAAAAGATCCCTGAGCAATAGAAGTTCGACAGGTCTCCAAGTTCACAACAGTGGGGTGGGAATTCTGTACTCGTCGAGTCATCCGTGTAGATGTTGCCAAGAGTGGAACGATTGATAACAATTCAAAAGAGCATCGACCGTGAAAATATCTATAGAAGAGAGACAAGTTGAATTTGAAGTCTTCGACCTTTCTACGATGTTCCAATGTGTATGTGAGTGGAGAATCACCAACAAGACGGATTGCCTTTTTCTGAATACTGTCGAGAAGCTTTAATGAATTTTTTGGTGCTGAACTCCAAACATGAGAACTATATTCCAAGACAGGTCGTATCTGAGCCTAGATCATCAGAAGCTGTCGAGAAGTGAAGTATTTCTTTGCACGAAACAGAAATCCAAGTTTCTGGGAAGCACCTTCTGCGATCGATCCCACATGGTTTTCTTGTGAGAGATTATTACTGATCGTGATTCCTAGCATCGAAATACTTGACTTTGTAGGAATAGTTACTCCTGACATCTGAATACTAGATGATGATAGATCTGCTTTCCTTGAGAAGAGACATGCCTGAATTGTCCTAGCACTGAATTCCACCAAGTTCATGTAACCCCATTCTATTATTTCCACCAAGTCATCGTTGATTTCAGTGACGTGAATGTTTCTTCGAATTTTTTTTTCTCCAGCTGGTATGGGGGCTCTGGAAGACAAACTAGTATGAAGAGCACTGTCGTTAGCAAAGGAACAACCTTTGCGGGTCTATTGGTTGTTAGCTAGATCTTTCTAATGAAAATCTGCAGCTTCGATATTGGCCCCTTTACATAATGTCTAGTCTCTGGTTACTTTCTCTCGCATGTGTCGCATACTTCCTTGCGAATGTTTTGCACTCGTAGATAACCCTTCTGCCTAACTTCAACGAGTTGGTTTTCGAATGAAAACGAAGGAGAATGCTTACAGAACAGTAGTTCTCAAGGGAGGTTGCTAGACTGTGTCGTTCTACAGAGATGAAAGATGGGGGAAGTTAATCACCAAACAGACCAATGAGTCCCATTCTCCGTAACTGATGAACGACAATTTGGGGGAAGTGTATCTCTTATCTTGTTGGAATCACTAGATTTCTCGAGAAGCTACCTTAACATGTCTATCGTTTTTCCGAGTGCAGTTCGAAACCGATAATGAGTAAGATTGGAACCCATGGTGTGAATGTGAAAACTAAAGTTACCCGCACTCGGCCCATGTTTCGCTTACCAACTCAGCATCTTCAGGATAATTGATACTCATTTCGAAGAAATTGATTAAGATGTAAGGAAACATCGGTCATCACTGTTCTAATTCTAATCCAAGAAATGAAGAAACTGTCATTTTTCCAAAGAATCATATCACCAAGTCCTAACTTCATCCATTTGAATAATCCATATGAGCCGCCTTTTCCTCACGGAAAATTCCTCCCACTTCGTCATTTCCTACGGACACTTTCCCGATTGAAATATTCGTAAACCCACCCAAATCATTTGTTTACATGACAGCTAGGCCAAATATAAGAGTCGTGAACCTTTATTCCCGCTGCTATATTATGTATTTGTAACAATTGGGCACACCGACACCTGTGAAGGTTTCCCAGGCCAAATGTCGAAAATGGAGGTCAAATCGAAGAAAGTTGCGTGGGGCAGAGGCGTGCGTGTAAAATATTGATGAGGTTTCCGGAGTCACTGCATCATAGAAATTAGGCTGATCCAAAGTGAGTACCCACCGTTAGTAACTTTATCGTCAGAGATACCGATTGTGACTCAAAAAGATAACAATTGTTGTTATTGGTATCGATATCATTCATTTGAGGGGATTTCTTCTGACGCGCTTCCCAATCACAGCGGCACTACATAAAGTGGGCATTACACGGCTTACTGGAACGAGGCACGAATACAACGATTCTCATGTGTAAGTAATGTCAAAATCTCTTCTTACTGTGATATTTTGTTTCATGAACAAAAAAGGTCACACTTTTGATTTTATTTTTATTGGCAATGATGTACTTGGAATAATCCAGTTCTTCACATATATTTTTCTCAAAATGAGTTCAGATTTGTATCAGTGTGGTAGTGAACAGAAAATCAAATAACATATTTTGAAAAACCTCAATAATGTCAACCAAACACTGGAAAAAAAGAACTTGATTTACAAATAGGGAAGCCTTATACAAACATAATCAATGTACACTTCATCTATACATAATACATAAAAATCAAAATGAATATTTCTATTTCGACAAAGTAACAGGATTGTCCTTGAGATGGTATTATGATGATGTACTATTTGTGATTGAAATGTTGTCTAAGTATGTTGGTTGCAAATTATTTATTATTCTAAATATACCATAGTTTGATAGTAAAATCTTTGAGAGACAATAAGCCACCTTAAACTACAGTGCATATCTTGTATAGGTGTCATTCTGTTACAGATTAATACTATTCGAATTCCACGATTCTGTAATTTTTGTAATTGATTTAATTTGTTCTGATTCGAGAGATAGAGTCCCGCAGAAATTATAATGAGGTTTGATTGTGCAATTATAGCACATTATGTTGGCATACATCGATAATGAAGATGACACTCTAGCGAAAAAATATAGTTTCTTTGATATTTTACTCGCATGATTTTATGTGTCATCTGCAAATAAGTTGATCATTATCTAAGTCAATGAATTATTCATATAAATTTTAAAAAGTAAAGGTCCTAATACACTTCTCCTGGATCATTTACTACTGTTGGTATAAGTATATCATCTACAGGAGAAACCAATTCGTCCACAAAAAGAGTTTCAGTCAATATAAAGAAACTATTTGCCAGGCTTGCCTAGCGTAACAATATAGAAGTCACCTTTATGAACTAATTTGGTTAACAAATATGAGATATTTATATATCTTCTATTGATGGTTAGTTCACCGAAAAAAATTCATCCAGTAATAAAGAAGAGCACTGGCCGTGAAAATATCCACAATATCTACAATTCTCCGACTTTTCTACGATGCTCCAAAGAAGTGAGCGAGTCTGTGAGCGAAGAATCACCAACTAGATGGATTGCCTTTCTGTGAATGAAAACTGAGAATCCCTCCTTCCGTGAGTGACCTACACCACTGACCACAGTGTGGGCTGTTGTTAACCGTTGATTACGATCTCACTGTGAATTACATGTCGGATTTGTTTACGACTCGCGTGCAAAGAAGTTGATATACTTTGTGTGTGGTTTATTTGTGTCGCAGGCGTCTGTTACAAGGGATAATAGACCTGTAAAAATGACGCCGGTGACCGAGATGTGGCTGCAAAACTTTTTCGAAAGGGATACCTACGACCAGGAGATTGCTGCGAAGTGGACAATTGGTACTTTTCTAGAAATTGAGGTGTTGAGAAAAATATTGAAGGAGATTCGATTGACGAATTTCATTTTTTCCGAAGTTTTTTCGATTAGAAATGACACAAGAGCAAACTGTACAGTGGAATTGTGAAATCCTACGGTTGAGTGTCGCTATTTTCTGATAGCAATTTCAGATACTAAGGATTTTAATGAACATTTGAAATTTTCTTATGAAATAATTTAGACGAAATCACAAATATATATATATATATATATATATATATATATATATATATATATATATATATATATATATATATATATATATATATATATATATATGTTAGCATGAAGATTCTCACGGACGAAGTATGATGAATTGTGTTTTTGGGTTTCATTCCGTGTTCTGTGTTTTTGATGATGATTGAGTTTCGACCTCCGAACTCGACTGTCGAGTTCGGAGGTCGAAACTCAATCGTCACCTAGAAGATGGCAAAGGAGACTTTGCCGAAACGTTGTGACAATTATCCTTTAGAGGATCAAAAACTCAGAACACGGAATGAAACCCGAAAACACAATTCATCATATATATATATATATATATATATATATATATATATATATATATATATATTTCAACAGATTTTTGATAAAGTGAATATATAAAAGTTGCTTATAAAATTTCTTACAAATTACAACAGCTTCTTGGTAACCCAAAAGATAAACCAGAAAACTCAGAGAAGTCGGTAATTTACGAAATCAGTTGTCAAGATTGCAAGAACAAATACATCGGCCAGAGCCGAAGAGCTCTCAAAACCCGTTTCGAAGAGAATTTTGCACACATGAAATACGGAAGGGAAAAAAATCCAGTTTCGTCCAACACCCTCTAGACAATGACCACAAAATTGGTGAAAGCAATTTTAAACTGATCAAGCATGTGCATGACACAAGACTACTCGATGCATGTGAGAGTCTAGCAAAATGTAAAAACAACATGAATGGTGACAAGGGACCTATCCCTTTCAGCCCGCTTTTCAATTCATTGTTGAGAAGATAATCAGAATAATCAATAATAACAGATGAAGGACCAACAGACTTTGCAGGTTTCATTCATATGATAACCAGAAACAAGTCATCGTTATAATGAATTCATCTAGAAGAAAACTGAAGACAAGTTATAATTTGCGAGGTAAATTTCCTCGTAGGAATATCATCCAAACTGAATGAATATGAAGATTTTTCAATAACGTGCTTTTGAAAGAAACCAGCAACACCCAATGAAACTATGCCTAGTTTCAACAATCCACTATATTTTCTTTAGTATCAGCTGGTCTATATATATATATATATATATATATATATATATATATATATATATATATATATATATATATATATATATATATATATATATATATATATATATATATATATATATATATATATATATATATATATATATATATATATATATATATATATATATATATATATATATATATATAGGTATATATATAGGTTTGTAGATACTCCCACAGCTATTGCAATAAATCATTGATGAGATTGGAACCTTCGATGTGGAAGATGATACTTTCCTGAAGATGCCAACTTTGTTCATGAAACGAACGTCGAGTTCATATAATATCAGTTTGATCTTTTTTGAAGCTTTTTGACCTACCAAAATCTGGAATAATCAACAATTCTGTTCAATACTGACACATATTGCACTAACACAACAGAAAACAGAAAGACTTGTAGTTATCAAACTCCTTGTTCGTGCGGTCGAAGATATATAGCAAAAACAATAATTGGAAACGAAAATAAAAGGAATCAGCTATCATCACGCTGCATCTCAACGAGTTCAATTGATACGAACCGAACCTAGCAAACCCCTTTGAATGCAGAATGCTGTGTCAACTCTGACATCTTTGACATTTTTTCCAAAAAACCTTTATAGAAAAAAGTGTTTGCGATATTAGTTAGGAAAAACGAAAGCAGATTTGTTTTCGGAAACGTCAACAAAGCTAAATGTTTCAATAATTAGTCCCCATAGAACCTCAGTACTGTAGAGGACTGAAACAAAAATTCGATAAAATGAATATGAAACTCTTTGGCAATTCAGAAGATAAATAAAAAATACATAAATTTCTGGAATTCACGATATCAGTTGTGAACATTGCAACAATGAATACATTGGCCAGAGCCGACGATCTATAAGAATCCGTTTCAAAGAGAATCATGCACATATGGGATACGGCAGGGTGGAAAAGTCCAGTGTCGCCCAATATGCTTCAAGCGATGACCACCGAATTGGTGAAAGCAATCTGAAACTGTTCATGGATGAGCATAACAAAAGGCTACTCGATTCATGGGGGAGTTTTGAAATGGCAAAATGTGAAAATAGTACGGATGGTTACAAAGGGTCTATTCCTTTTAGCCCGCTTTTCATTTTATTGTAGTTAACAGACGAAGTCCATATCAGAAAAGAGAAAACTTTGCAGATAGTTTTTGCACAACCTTATATTGTTTAGTGAATTGATAGCTCACCCTGGTTCTGATTTAGGGTCAGTTTTTTTTTTCCGAAGATTTGAAGAAATGCGATTCTAGTGCTAATAATATCGGTTGGTTTCTTCTAGCTCTTTTCACAATCTGAAAAAATTTAAACTAATATCGAATCTATACAAGTGTAGAAGGGCAGATTTTCAATCTACCCCGGAAAGTTGATGCGATAATTCAAAAACAAATCTTTCAGAATGGAACACGTTCAATTAGTTGGCAATCTCTCGTATATACCAAATTTCAATCAATTTCCTTCCTCCTGAAGATGCTAACCTTGTTAACGAAACGCGCATCGAGTGCAAAATATCAGTTTGGTGTTAGGGTAATTGATCTCTAGGAAAAGTTCAACTTTTACACCAAAGGTTTCGATCTCTTCGTTTATGTTAGTTCTTTTATTTTTTTGACAGGTGAAATTGAGTTGTTCGTGAAATTGCTGACTGATAGCATGTGTTTCATTCAGAAAGAACTGTTTATAACTGATGTAGGAACTTTCCAGCATTGGTATCTGGACTTGTATAGATTTCAGAATTTTCAGATTGTGGCAGGTTAGTAACTCAAAAAAAAAAGAGGAATACGTCCACTCACCACAAAATAATGACTTCAAAATAGTAATCAGATTTGACGGCATTTTGGCAACCAAAATGTACTGAATCTCGTGGAGAAGATGCATAACCCAGACGAAAACCAAATGGTAAAAATGAAACTTCAAATCCAATCGATGACGATTATAAATTCATGAATCGAGCAAAACGAGCTTTCAGTAATTCTCCGATCCCAGCCCTTCCTTCATTTCCGCTCAACAAAGTCTGCAACGTTATGAATTGTGAGGAATTATTAAAGCCTTTGAAAATTCAAATTGCATATAATGATGTCATTACAGCCAGTTCCTTGCGAAGAAGAAAAATTCATATTTCTCTTGAATACGCTGGCATTAAACATACCTCTGTCGACAACTTAAACACAGTTATAGAGGCCTCTTTGGGAGGTCTCTGTGCATATCCGATGTCAGGACATGATGAGTTCCACTGTCTTACGTCGATAGAGATACCTTATTGCACGAACTATCCCATGAAACATGCGATTCTCTATTTGCGAATACGATTCCATGACAGATTACAGCAAGGCATGTGACACGATAATTTGTTTTCTACTCTTGCTCGACGTGTTTACCCACTTCTGTCGAAATGAGTTTTTGTATCGACAGAGATTTATGTTTCATTATAGATCAATAAGTGAAATGAAGTCGACGGTGAGAATGATAAGTGGTAAGGACGGTAAGAATAAAATGTGGTAAGGAATAATTATAATAGTACTCAGTTATAATATTCGATTGAGTAATAAGTTGCTCGAGAACATTTTTTGAAAAGGGTTGATGGCTCAAGAATATGGAACATTTGAACGGGAGTATATGGCAAAAACGTAATTCATGTAAAGAGGCATGAACATACTTATCGTTAACGTTTCGGAAACTAAATCCGCTTCAGTTTTCAAAACTGAAACGCAATTTCCTGTACAAATCCCAATATATCTTGCAGGCAATCTTGGTAATTGACATTTGTCAAATATTTTCAATTTGACATAACGTTTTGTCCCTCAGGAGAGGTAGCCATCCGCGATCCATATCAAGCGAGCTCATAGATAAGCATTCTTCACCAGACAGCATGATGAAAGCAGATTCCTTTAATTTTCGTTTCCTGTCATTGCTCTCTTTCGTTAAGAGTATTTTGAAGATTCTTTCATAAAAAGTTACCCAGATGGTTCAAAGGTGTGATGGAGATATCTTGATGATGATTTTGCTACATGGGGTCAGGGTCAAAATGAACTTGACACATTTTTGGAACATATTAACAAACAGGAACCAACAATAAAATTAACATCAGCAACAGAAATCAACAATGAACTTCCATTTCTACATGTAATGATAAAGATAAGCCACGTAGATACAAGTGTATATCGAAAGAAAACACATACCAACCGATATCTTCACTATATCTCAAGTGTCAAGAAAGGTATAGTAAAATGCCTTATTGATAGAACAAAAATTGTATTTAACTCACAAGAAAAAATCAATGATGAGATAAACTTCATAAAATCAGTATTGGAAGAAAATGGATATCCAGAAAAATTCATAGAAAAAACTTTTACAGAAATTGAAAATCTGAATACAGTCCACAATGGAGACATACAACCTACACAAAATACACAACCTGTATCAAACATTATACCTTATGTCCCTCGCTTGCCTGAAAAGATAAAACAGATCGGCAACAGGTATAATGTCAGAACAACATTCAAAACAACGAATACTTTAAATACTGTCACATACCAAACCAAATAACACAACGGAAAATACAAAAATTTTATTTATCAAATTCCTTGTTCGTGCCGTCAAAAATATATCGGTGAAACGTCTCGACAATTGGAAGTGCGAAAGAGTGAACACAAGATGTACAGCAGGAACAGACAGATAAGTGGTTTTAAATTATCAGAACACATTCTTACTGCCGATGGAGATCACACAGTAGAATGGAATGACACTAAAATTATGACGAAAGAGCGCAATGGCAGAAAACGAATATTAAAGGAATCTGCTTTCATCATGCTGTCTGGTGAAGAATGCATATCTATGAATTCGCTTGATATGTATGAATATATATATATATATATATATATATATATATATATATATATATATATATATATATATATATATATATATATATATATATAGACTAATTGTCACAACGTTTCGGCAAAGTCTCATTTGCCATCTTCTAGGTGATGTCTAGAGCTTCAACCTCCGAACTCGACTCGCTGAATGCGCCCCCTCATGCCAATAATATCTCATTTATTTCTGTTATGTTTCACGAGGATTGAAGCAAATATCATCATTCGCGTCACTTACTGAAACATTAGCGGCATTTTTGACAATAAAAGTAGACTGACCTCGAGTGACGAGAGCGCTGAATCCTGTGCTTGAGAAATCGGTTAATAAAACAGTAATGTACTATTTGTGGAAACTAGGGCTGTGGTTACTGAAGGGGTTCGTAGTTCCAGGAAAAAACTGAGTACCTTTATCTTTTCAGTTCGTTTTGTACTGAGATGATTGAAATATCGTGTCAGAGATAGCTCGTTTTGCACAACTGCGTTCGTATGTACATGTAAGCAAAGATACAAGCACTTCATAAATCTCGAAGAGCCGAATGAAGTTTCCAATAAAAGAAGAAAGCGAGGTCGAGAAAAAGCAAGATTCAGCAACGTGTTTTTCCAACTTCGTCTTCTTCTGTGTGATCAATGGGTCACATTTCAATATGAAATTAGGTTAGAAACAAGCACATTTCCGGATGATTGTGAATGGAATTGACTATCTGTTTTATTGATAAGCCAGAACATGAATGATTACCAATTGATGTAAAAATCGTACCAATAGGGATAATCAATGATTTTTCATCAAACGTTCTCTCATCCAATGCACCTGTCCCAACAATCGTCCGCGGCAAACAAAACAATTTTTTGCCACCGTTGCGTTTAGCGTTTTGTCATCATTACTCAATAACTAATATATGCGGCCGTGTCGAAACGAATTAACAAATTCGGCTGCGAAACAAATTATCGCCGGACAGAATTTCATTAAAATAATCAATTATTATTGCATTGGCGTTTTTGTTCCGGGTGCACCAGTTTCATGGACGCAACGTGCATAACGAATCGCAGAAAATTTACTGCCCAATTCGGAAGGGACTGGTATAGTTCGGAGTTGACCATAGGGGTGAGTAGATGAGGTACTCAAATTTTTTTATCTGTCGATCTTGTTTTTCTCTGAGCCAGATTCTGAATGTGTTTCCTGGGAATAACATTGTTCAAAAATTTAAACTGATTTCAGAACCCCAGGTCGTTATCCTTGATTCCCTGAATATCACAGGAATATTCCTTATCCAATTTGAATAATAAAAAGCACTCATCAATTTTCAGTACTTCGCCAATAAGTTGTAACAGTCGTATTTCACATACCAAGGAAAGGAAATAATGCTTTTTCTCTCTTCAAGTCATCATTTTTCTAAAGCCATAGAAACTATAATCGTACATACTTATGAGAAATGCAGAAAATTGTGAAACTATATGCGGCTATTATGACATAATACTAAGTAATATATAAGTGAGGATTGTGTCGTCGTCATCGTGTTGATATAGTAATTTATCTACACCCGTTCCCTATGCCTACAACCCGTTTTATTATGAAATCCATTACGATACAGATTTTTTCATACGATACAGATTTCCAACCAATAGAAACCCATTATTCTTCAATCAAGCATGATGTGCATGCTCTGCGTTTGACGTTTGTCAAGTAAAAATAGGTATAGGTATTGAATTATTTGAGAATATAGCCAAACTTCGATAATCATAACAAAATGTCTGATACCAGTGATATGGGAGAATCACCTTCGACACCTTCACCAGCAGAATTGATTGAATTTTTCATTTGACAAATGCATGATTCATTTCTTTGTTTTTTCAATCATATTTTCTGAGCTCTCTATAGCCGAGCGGTCTAAGGAGCTGAAATTGTATCAGCTAGTTGGGTTTGTTGGAAGAGACATGAGTTTGAACCCGGCCTCGAGTAATCATTTTTCTAAATTTTTGATCTTTGTTCATTTCTCATCGTTTCATTTCTCGAAGATATACCATTGATTACAATTTCGTAGAATTTTCCAAAGAAATCCGTTTGATCAGTATTATTGTGTGCAATATAAATATAATATTTGTAGTTCTTCACTATTTATCGGGTGTAGACAAAATAGCGTATGCAACTCCCATGTAATGGTTACAAATACACTCGTATCAATCATTCAAAACTCACTATCGGGTCGTATCCCGATTCATGGTCGTATATTGATAACCGTCATTACATGATCCTTGCATAATATACCATTGTGTTTTGGTAGTTTCGAAATCTTCATGTAGTATATAGGACTGGTAGAATAATTTTTCAAGTTCACCCTCCTCTGGATTACATCTTGAATGAAATTTCATGTATCCATAAGATATTGACATTGATTACTTTCCAGGTTTTTTATCTAGTAGCCAGTTTCAACAGTGCTAGAACTTCAATCTGCACCTGAAGTTTGAGTTTTATTTATCATATGAAAAACGATATCATTTCAATTATTTAGAAGAATAGGTGAGATAGCATTTTGGGTTTATTTTCGTTGTTCTCCAATGTTGTTGATATATGTCTCAGTGGTGATGATTAGTTTATTGATAAACGGTTTCCGATAAGAAATTCTTGACATGAGAACATTAAAATAAAACATGCATGATTTCTCCTCTGGCTGCTACATTTTTTCAATAAATATGGTTTCAAATTCATGAATGCTCCTCATTCAAACCGTTTATGATTCCTCAAAGCAAATAACAAGCAATAACTTTGATGAATGTTCCTGTCTTAGTGAATTTATTGGCAATACAGATTTATGATTTTAATTTGCAGCTACATAACTGGCTACCTCCTTGAAATTCGGCACCACAAAATCAGGCTTCAGCAAATAAGGAAATGTACTAAGTCTTGTGCGGTTGTTTTTGCATTCCATGTTGATAATTTCGATTTCTTAAGATGATATTGACTCTCAATATAATCAACATTCTTCAAAGAGAGAACGTAGCGGTGAATGATGTTTTCAAATTCTTGGGAAGCCAAAATCGAGCAAATGAAATCAAGGAATGTCAATATTTAATTATCAAGCAGTGTTTGAATTCCAGCCCGGTATAGAGTATTCGATACAGCAACATTTCTAATTTTCATTAATTTGATTTGACGAAAACAGGTTTTTCATCCATGACAGGTTGCCTAAATGAAAGGGATATTATTTAACAGTTGTATTTTAGATAGATAATTTTTCTGCCCCTTGATACAAACCAGAAATGGAATAATAACCTCGATATAAACTGAAACACTCAATTGAAAAATAATTTGTGTGATTTTCACTCGCCAGTTTACAAAATCACTGAACGTGTTTCACTATACGATAACACTTTCAAGCTTAGTATAGTAGAAACTAAAAGAGGTCTAGGGGAAGTAATTATTGATCAAGAAGCTCATATAGCATGGGTTCCTCACCGTTTTGGACTGATTTTTACTTTCATAACTTCACAAATTACCTGTTTTCTGTTCAAAAATCATATAATCATAAAAATAAATATCAGCCCAAAACTCTCTATCAGCAATCACCTTCTCTGCCATCTCCTTCAATTTGGACCATGACTCAAGCGACTTATGGGTGAACATATAGGTCAGAAAATGTTTTTAGGAATCCACTAGCTCGCCAAATTATCACACAACATGACATTTTCGTGAGCGTAACTTTTGAATGAATATGTACAACGATTGTATGATCGTGAAACTTTATACATGAGCAATTCAAACACAGCCATCAAAATATCACAATACAAATGACAGAATATGAAATATCAATCAGCCTAGTCACGAAGGAGCTTTGTGATGGCCTCCAATTTGTTTCGGAAATTATTCATCATAATATTGTCTTTCATTTCACATTTGTTTTTGTCAATTTAGCAGGATCAATATTCTGTTTAGTTTGTGCAAGGATCATTATTTTTTTTGATATAATGGACTGAGGTACATTTTTTGGAACTGATAAGATATTTATCATAAATATGATCATACACAAGTGAGTAGATGCGAACAAAACGAATTTGACATAAGAAGGGGTCGTAACAAAATTGTCACATCGATTGGTACTGCTGAAGATGGCAACATGGTCAGCGAAACACGCTTCGACTACAAGTGATTTCAAGTGTATCATGAAGACACAAGTATCACATTGAGTTGTCCAGAAAAGGAAAGTTCAAACAAATAGTTCAAGGAAATCTATTAGCATTTTTTGCAAATTATGGCCATGAATATATAATAAGAGATATGGCATCTCCAACTTTGTTAATCTTATCATACATCACCAAACAACTATATTATGTAGTGAAGAAAATAGTCCATTCGGGTATTAATCCGTGTGCAGACTGTTGAAAATTCGACGTTTCGACTTTCATGCTGGAGTCATCAAGAAAATGCAGACATTTCTTTATCAATAACGCAATGTAATCAATCAAACCCCTTATTAGCGGACCGGAAAAAGCACAATATTAACTTCGATAGCATGTTTTCCCTTCAGGTCACTGGTATATTCTCACAATTGGGTCCGACAACTGATCTGGAAGAGGAGTATTTATATATTAGTGACCTGAAGTTGAAACAGACTATCGAGGTTAGTTAGATACAGGACATGTCTGTATTTTCCTAATGATGACTCCATCATAAGAGTCGAAACGTCGAATATTCAACATTCTGCGCAAGGATTATTATCCGCAAGGACTATTTTCTATATTTCAGTGTCCGTAAAATCATTCACTTCAGTATATCACGTTGGCTTAGTCTCACTTATCTAATCTATGAACAAATCTCGTTTGTTTCGATGCAAAAGCCCCCACCTCACCCCTCTGGTGCCCCACTCTCCCCCGCGCTGATTATATTATTCGATCTGTCCGCTGATAAACGAAACGGTCAAAGACCTTTTGCGATATAATTGCGTAAAATGCTGCGCTTTAGTGTGTGTGACAAGAGTATTCAATTCTGAATATCAATGGCTTTTGTAAATTCAACGTAGTCCGGCAATTTCGTGAGTTATAGTCTGTGGGCCAGGCTACGAGAATAGTTTCATTGAATCGTTACCAAATTGGTCTCTGTATGATGCTCTTCATTAGTGTTACTGGAACTTTTTTCAATTACGACCCTTGTGGAAATGAAAAAAATACCACCACTTTGTCAAACAATACCTGAGGTCGATCACTAAAAAATACAGTAAAATATTAATTTGAGAAGAGAAGTATCCAGTAAAATATTCGGAAGTCTGTTCAATATGGCTATAATTGATATATATTTATATAAATATATATTTTCATATTTTGCTTCGGAGTCGGGCTCTTTCGACAAAATATGAAAATAAGCTTATGCAGTTTTTAGACAATATGCTTTCATGGAAAATTATCGGTAATTTTGAAGCACTTGTGTAATTACTCCCGATAAATTCCCGGCGGGACATTTTCGGGCTGGTAAATACCCGGTAGGTATCGAAAAATACCCGCTCGGTCCGTGTATCTATAGTAACGATTATTAAAATGTACATTTGTCATCTTGACAGGCATAAATACTGAATTTTAAACGTCGTTGTTTTAACTCCGGAAATATTCTACCGAATTACACTCGCGCATCAAAATAAACCTGATAATTTTCCATTCAGGCATGTTGTCCTTCGCAGTCGGGCTCTTTCGACAAAATATAAAAATGAACTCATGTAGTTTGTAGACAACATGCCTTCATGGAAAATTATCGGTAATTTTGAAGCACTTGTGTAATTACTCCCGATAATTTTATTTGAGAAAAACGTAATCTTATATGGGTTGGAATGAAGAATTGTCTTGGTGAGTGAGATGTTTTCTGAAGATAGCTCTCCATTGCTTGGTATACGAATTGAGCAAGTGATTTCTATGTAAACAAGGGGCTGTCGTCTCCACATTGAAAAGTGAGTAGCTGTTTTAGATGGCCTTTTTGTTCCTTTTCGTGAATGGATCAAACGTTTCTGAATGATATACACTTACCTATCAACATAGGGTGTTTGCGATTTTTTTTATTCCACTTCTTTCAGAGAAGTTGTAATTTCTATTTTTCGGCCCAGAGCCAAACAACAATTCATCAATCTTCATCCTGTCCACTAGGATACCTAAGCTCCTAATAATGGCTATTCTTCGAAATACAAGAGTTAAACTGGTCTCACTAACATAATTTGTCTAGAAACAGTCCGTCATAACAGCTTCTGAAATTAACGGAAAATTATATAATAGAATAGAAATTTATTCGTGTACACAATAATTCATGTATACATTTTGTCATTAAAATACATAAAACAAATACACAAAATGAATAATAAAAATTAATACTCACACACACATGCACCTCCATGAAGTAAGAATTCTTCCACAGAGTAAAAACAATGATGGATTAAATATTTGCGTATGTGATGCTTAAATGATTTCAAAGTCATATACTTTTTATGTTTTCCGGGAAGCGCATTAAACATTTTAAAACCTAAGTACAAATAGGAATTCTGAGTTCTCGTTAGTCTGGTCAGTGGAAGACGCAGATCACTACCAGCCCTGGTATTGTAACTGTGTACATTACAGTTCAAAGTAATCTCATTCGAGAAAATTTTGTTCCCAACATAAAGAAGGCACTCCAATATATAACAACAAGGCAGCGGCATGATGTTGAATTGTTTGAAGAGAGGCTTGCAATGAGCATCATAATTACTAGAAGAAATTATTCTAAGGGCTTTTTTTTGTGCTATGAATATTTGTTTAGCATGAGACGCACTGCCCCAAAGAATCAAACCATATGTCATTATACCGTGGAACAACGCAAAATACGCCATTTTTAAATAATCGAAGGACAACTGATATGTTAGCTGACGTAAAGCATAAGTCGCTTTAGCCAGACATTTAGCCAGATCTTGAATGTGAAATGCAAAATTCAGTTGTGAGTCTATATGAAGTCCCAAGAGTTTTATATAATTATTTGAGAATATAGCCATAAAAAATTCCAACTGATTTGAGTTACTCAACAATTCGTTTCAATTAAGATTCATTACACGAGATCCAGGAGTAACTGGATTTTCAATCAGCAAAGGAATTAATTGAATAATCACAGACAAAACAGCAACAAATCATGTTTATGTCCAATAAAAGGTTCAAGAAGCAATTAAAATTTAATTAAGTATCTGCCGAATTCAATGGTTTATACTATAATAAATTATACTACTTTCTAATATATGTTTCGTTGAATAAAAAAAATGTTGGTTGCAAAATATCAAATCGGCAATTATTTTTTTTTTTGTTTGGGTGCCGACACTTTATTAATGTAGGTTGATTTTCATATCTTTGATAGTATATCCCAGTGCTCATCAATTGATGTATACTTTATAAATCATTTCATTCAGTCTATGGAACGTAAAGAAGTGCACTCACTTCTTGCTTTTCGACACATTTGAGGAATATCATCATGAGTAAGGCTGAATCCAGCCTCACACTTGAACTTATTGTCTTTAATGTAAACTTTGAAATTTAACCATAAAAAGGTTGGAGAACTAGTGATGTTCTGACAATTTTTTCTTCAATTTGTGCTTTTGTAAAATGAAGAACCACGATAAATCCAATATTGTGTAATTAAAAAAAATATTTCCACATCAGACACAGTTCCATTTCTAGTTCCATATCAAACTAGGATATATACATGTGCAAATATATAGTTCAAGCAAAAAGAGGTCTCAAATCAAACTTTGGCAGTTATATTCTTTATTGGTACTCTTACTATTTCAGGTATTTATGAGTGATTTGTGAAAATGAATTCAACTTCACTCTGTTCCTAACAGAATAAGGAACAGTCATTTTCGGTTACCCTTCATTCTCACATTGTGAGAAATGTCCAAGTTCTGATGATCAGAGACGTCTTTTTCAAGTCTATAAGCTGAAGGATTCCAATTAGTAGCCGTGTATATTGTATACAAGTTGTCTGCTGCATAATTGAAAAATCAAATCATCAGATAGTCTTCGTCTTTCTTTTACTAGTCCCTGTTACACAATGTGAAAAGAAACGGACGCCGAAATTTTATCAAAATTTTTCCAAAGCTTATGGTGTTGAGTAAAATTTATCTTGAACTGTTCTGCATGAGCCAAATATTGTTCCGCAAGAGACCAGATGGTGTCTGTATGGTGACATTGTTGCCTTCTGAAATCAAGCGACTAATTGACAAGATCAAAGTGATTGAATATGCATATAGGTAATTATGAAACTCATAAATTGTCGGAATCTCCTGAGAATAAGACACTCAATACTCACAGATGCTAGCCATCGTAAAATAAACGCAGTAAGATTGTTTATATAGTACAAACAAATCTTTAATATTTATTTCAATTTTACGATACTTCACCTTCAAACAGATGTCGATTTCAAACCAGTTCTCTGCTTTTGCTATGGGTGATCTACGGAAATAGCAGCAGGGAATTTGAGAAAACGTTGAAAATCACACTTGAGAAAAATCTTTTGAATTGATCAAAATCTCACTAATGACCGAAATAATAGTTATGAAAGATCTTGGGGACAGAAAAACTGAACAGTCTAGAGTCTAGAGTCTAGATGTTTTGGTAACTGAAACCCAAGTTTTTTAGGTATGGTATTCTCGAGGTATAAATACATCAAGTAGACATGTCCTCTGGAGCCCAAAATTATGAGTGATTCAGCTTATTCAGCATAGCAAACATGTCGGAAACCCCCTGTAGCATTAAGTCAAAGCATTCTCAACGGTCTACGTGATGTCAACTTTGGATCGAGTATCCATGTGTTTTTACAGGAACCCATTTGTGAATTGTGAAAAGTAGTTATATTTCTTTGGGTTGTTTTGTATCAGCCTCAATTAAGATGGTTCTGGAATGAATTCCGTGATCTGATTATTATATTTCAGGAAACACTTCGGTTTGTCTACTACATACATAATTGAATTTTGACAATAAATTCAACTATTTTATTTGCTGTGTTTCCTTGGTGGTAAAAAACTGTACTTCATTTTTTGAACAATTCAATCCCATTGGAATAAGTAAACCAGAAGTCTCTTGATCTTCATAGAAGACTTATCTTTCGAGATCAAGACCCAAGAGTCTTGGTCTTGAAATAAAAATGATGAACTAAAATTCACTCGATATTAAGAAAAATCTGATGGGAAATGATATGACGATTTATTCCAATCACTTATTTTTCATATGGGAGGTTCTTGAATTGTGTTCACTCAAAATCGGAAATACATTTTTCGAATTCAGTCATGCAGTTCTACAGTTTACAACAAATGATACACCCATTTGTTGTGGTCCATATCTCCTACTACAAAAGAAAGAAAAAAATTTAAAAAGTTATTTGGTTTGAATTTGAAATTTTGCGAAATATTTACGATACTGCGTTGCTGTCACTTCCAGCTAAACTTGACAAGGAGTTTTCATTTCGAATGAATCATCCTGTATGTTGATGCATACCTATTCGAATTTTAGGTTAAAAATTTTATTAATATTCCGTACCTATTCTCAACTGTTTTTGAAATAATGATAGGTGAAAGAGAGATTTTGCAATTTAACACACCCTGGATAAAGGTTATATTTATATTTGAAAATACCACATAGAAGGTATATAGCATATTCTCCTATTGAAAAACATAGATACAGATTAGTATAAGTTGCACCGTTGCACCCACCAGAGTTTGATACTAATGAAAATAATAAATTATGACCAATAGATTTGGTCAGCTATGTGATATTTCCCCATTCCTACATAATATATTAAGTGAAACTTCCTTGGGATTCCGAATCCACCCCCCTCCGCATCTGCATCTTATACTCATCACACAATAATTCATTGTAAAATGGTCAATTAAAACCTAATCAACATTCCGTACCCTTTGAAACTTTTTTCTGGCCTTTCGGCCTGTGCGCTGTGCGAGTCTAATTAAATCTTTATGTAATATTTCTTAAAAATTATATTTGTTAGGTTAAATGAGAAATATATTTCGCTTATTTTACCCGTACAAAATTGACAATTGTTAAAGACTGATAAATACGAAATACCTTTCGTGTGCAAATAAATTGCTGGACAATTGAATTGAACAGTTGAAATTTCTAGATGCTTTTTGATGCATGACCAAGACTATCGAGATCAAAACTATCTATACCAAGTCCAAGACTGAGGCAGTCTCGCCTTAGTTTTGAAAAATCAAGACCAAGGCCAAGACTACATTCATTTTTCGAGACCAAGAATAAGATTGATCAGTTTTGGTCTTGGCATTGGTCTTAGGTTCATGTTTAAAATGCCCTACAGTCCACCTCATAGGGCGGCGCCCAACGTGGGGCTGAACTTTCCATCTAATAATTTCAATCCAGTAAAATATTCTTATCAGCAATACAACCTCAAATACCGAACGAATTTGAAGAATGATCATCCCGGTGCCTTTTGAGACGTCTTTTCGCATGAAAAACTTGCTTTGCGATTTCAGAGCATCCCCCCGTACCATGTATTCGTCGTCGATTTCCTCATCTGCTCGAAACACTGTCGGAAGCGTGTGTGAATATCGCGTTACCTGCGACTTTCCGAGTTTTCGGTCGCGTTTCCAGGCCCACCGGGACGGAGTCTAGGCTTCGTAGCCGCAGAGGAAATGGATATCGAGGGAGTTTCATTACGCGACTATCGATTTCGGCTAGTGTGTGCGGGCTCGATCGACGAAAGTCGCTTTATACGTGTCGAATTTGAATAAAATTGAATATACGGAGTGTAGATAATACCCGAAGAGCTTTAACTACACGGGAATGACGAATGGGCTTTTAGCCGATCGGATTTCGCTCGCACGGATGCATCGAATTCGAATGTGGTCGGTCGGTTTGAAAGTTCGTAGGGCTTGGGTGGGATAGGCGAAAGGGTTGTTGAATTTGGAAAACGTTGAAGACTTTTTTTGTGCCAAATCGCAGTTGAGTTGGCATGAATGAATTAAAATAAAAAATGACAATAATATACCCTCTCTGTGCAATAAAGCCAGAGTCGCCATAGACTAAATGAGGTCCTACTGTTCCAAAAATGGACTGGCCCTGAATTGTAACAAAACTAATATGTTGCTGTTCTCGACAAGGGAAGTCGATTTCAGTGTACTGGTCCGTTCCGAGAACAAATCGGTAGTGCAAAAGAGGACTGTGAAATTCTTAGGAATTCATATCGACGAGAATCTTTCGTGGATCTATCACATAGATTTTATTACGTCGAGGCTAGCTAGTCACTGTTTTGTCTTGAGACAGTTGAGAAGTTTTGTTTCATTTGATGTATTAAAGACATATTACTTTGCCCATATCTATTCAATCATAAACTACTGCATAATGTGCTGGAGAAATTGCTCCTGGGTGAATGAGGTACTGGTCCTTAAAATAAAGCGATCAGAATTATGACTTCCAAAGATAGAAGGTCATCATGTAAGGACCTATTCATAGGACTGAATATCCTGACTGTAACATCTGTGTACATTTTGAACTGTGTCGCGCATATAAAAAAGAATGAAAATCAATTTATTTTTCGAAATGACGTATCAAACACCAGTGGTCATAATCTCAGAAATACTCATAATATCTAAATTCCTAAACATAAATTGGCAATAGTGAGTGAAGGGCCGGATATAATGTCCATAAAACTCTTTAATAAATTACCATCAGATTTGAAATCTGTTACTGCAATTCATGTTTTTAAAAAGTTGGTCGGAAAACTTTTACTCCAATATAGTTTTTATACAATTGAGGAGTATCTTTACTGTAATATGTGATATTTTTCTGTGTTCGACATGTATTTTTATGTTTTCAGCATTGTTTTTCTGACGAGTTTCTGTATCTGTAAAGATCCACTGAAATGAATCGATATTATTATTATTAAAAAATTCCATGAATTGCTCAAGGAATCATAGAATAAAACTCATTGAAGTCAATCACTCATAGAAATTAAATGCTGGAAAAAGTTCTTTTCTATCTTCTCTTCTCAAGAAAAGCCGATCTATCTAACATTCAGATGTCAGGAGTAACTATTCCTACAAAATCAAGTATTTCGCATTACGATAAATGATAATCTCTCATGGAAAAACCATGTGAGATCGATGGCTTGAAGTGCTTCCCAGAAACTTGGATTTCTATTTCGCGCAAAACATTTATCGAGGTTTCTCGATTTTATTCAGAGAAAGACAATTCGTCTTGTTGATGACTTTTCGCTCACAGACTCGCGCACTTCATTGGAGCATCGTAGAAGGGTTAGAGACTTGTCTCTCCCCTATAGATACTTCCACGGTCGATGCTCTTTCGAATTGTTATCAATCGTTCCACCCTTTGCGATATCTACACGGCTGACTCGACGAGTACAGAATTCCCACCCCTCTGTTGTGAATTTGGAAACCTGTCGAACCTTTCTTGCTAAGGAATCTTCTTTCAATAGAACCTCTGAGTTATTACGCTATAAGGTAGACACGATTAAATTTCCACAAAATTTATTGTCTTCGCGACATGTTTCGGTACACTGTACCTTTATCAAGCGAATGTATTCAAACACTAAATTATTCTTCGCTAAAAGCTCCTTAAATATATCAGGGCCTACTCTAATTATCTATGATTCCTAGAATAATACCACTGACAATGATGATGATTCCTAACTGATGCTGATAACTGATACTGATTGGCATATGATGAATGAGTTGTTTTCTTTTCATAATTCATACGATGTTCACGTATGCGGTTTTTGAATGGTCTACCTGTCTGGCCAATATATACTTTGGAGCAAGATCCACAATTCAATTTATAAACTCCTGATTTTTCATCTTTTATTTTTTTATCTTTGTTATTCTTGATAAACCTTCCCAACGTGTTATCTGTTCTATATGCTACTTTTAAATTTTGTTTAACCAAAAATGAAGCTACTTTTTCCGTAGCAGGTCCTGAATAAGTTAAGATTCTATAATTATTGTCATGGGTCCTCAAAGTGGGGTACACTTCTTGGATAGCTTTTCTATGTAGTTTTTAAGCAAGAATATTTTCTATTAATTTGACTTGATATCCATTGTTAACTGCTATTTGTTTTATGACATTTAATCTTTGTTAAAATTGTCTACAGAAAGAGGAATGTTTACTAATCTGTGTATCATACTATGGTATGCTGATATTTTATGTTTATATGGATGTACCGAATTATTATGAACACGTTGGGAAGGTTTATCAAGAATAACAAAGATAAAACAATAAAAGATGAAAAATCAGGAGTTTATAAATTGAATTGTGGATCTTGCTCCAAAGTATATATTGGCCAGACAGGTAGACCATTCAAAAACCGCATACGTGATTATCGTATGAATTATGAAAAGAAAACAACTCATTCATCATATGCCAATCATATTTTGGAGGAAGGCCATGACTTCGATAAAAATTTCGAAATTCTGCATGTTGAAAATAAGGGCATTAGACTTAATTATTTAGAATTTTTGGAAATCAATAAATTAAAAAATTCAAATTGTTTGCTAAATGATCAATTGGATCTCAATAGTTCCCCTTTGTTGAACTTATTCAATCAATAAGTAGTAACTATGGTCCGATATAATAATTATTATTAGGAATCAGTATCAGTTATCAGCATCAGTTAGGAATCATCATCATTGTCAGTGGTATTATTCTAGGAATCATAGATAATTAGAGTAGGCCCTGATATATTTAAGGAGCTTTTAGCGAAGAATAATTTAGTGTTTGAATACATTCGCTTGATAAAGGTACAGTGTACCGAAACATGTCGCGAAGACAATAAATTTTGTGGAAATTTAATCGTGTCTACCTTATAGCGTAATAACTATGGACTTCCATCAAGTAAAGGCCACCTCAGTCCAAAAAAATCCAGAACCTCTGAGCTTGGGAACCCCCTGCCAAATGAAGTTTTTCCTGGGGCTCACAAACTTCAGAAATTTAAAGTTAATATTAATTTATATCTCCTGTCCCTTGAATCACGCGGTGTTCTTTGAACATTGCGGGTCTTCCTTTTCGTGTGAATCTACATATAAAAAAACATAAAGTAAGATCACAAGTAAAAAATCTGAAGTTGATAGTGAGTGGAAAAACTATTTCGCAGGCGAGAAGTGCACATAACTTGGGTCTGATATAAAATTCACATTTACGATTTAACCCTTTGCGGACTAGTGGTGCTTCATTGGAACCACAAATCAAATCCTGTTGTAGAGCGGCCTAGTAAGCGCTGGCCGGGACCACATAAAGAATCGTATCTTTGTCGGCATCCCCTCTTTCTATTCCAAACTCCGCTAGTTGTGTTCATTTGTTTCTTTGCAGTTATCTGTGAGGTTTGCATGAAGGTTTATTCACGTGTATACGGATACCCTGTTATTGGGGAAAAAACACAATGTCACGTGAGTTAATTGGCTTATTATTTCTAATAACCATTCTTGTTCTATTTGGTGTCAAAATATTTTTAGTTTTTCAATGTTGAGAATGTTATTTTCTGTGGAATACGATGTGGTTCCACTTGGAGCCACAAGGCCGCAGGTGCTAATTATTACTTTCTGATTTCTCAGAAAACAAATTCTTGGATTTGGAGACTATGGATTCTGATATGGCATTTATTATGATCTAGGCTCATGGGTTGTCAAAGATTTAACTCGTTCATTGGTAGGTAACTAATACAGAGTTTTTTTGACAATTATTTTAATGATGTGCAACTACAGAAAGATCTACTGAAGGATAAGATTTACGCTTGTGGGACTACTAGAAAAGGAAGGAAATTGGAGCCGAAAGATTTGAAAGAAGACAATCAATGAAAAAGGGAGATATAGATTGGAGAATAACAAATGAAGGCATCCCGACGATGTAACGACTATTTCTAGAAAATAGAAAGATGGATCTTCAGTAGAATTTCCCTGTTTACAAATGGTCGAAGACTACAACAAGCATATGAATTATGTAGATAAATCTGATATGCATATTGCTACATACAGAATTGACCGCAAGTCTAGGAAATGGTGGCATCTCTTCTGGCACTTTTTAGATCTTTCCCTTGTCAACGCATACATTCTTTTCAAAGATCGTGCACCGGATTGCAAAACCATTACTTTGAAAGAGTTTCGCTTAGCTGTAGCATGTGGCCTAATAGGAGCAGACCCAGAACCTGCACAAAGAGGTCGAAGAAGTACAGATTTACCTATAAACAAATTCAAAGTGACAGTTCCGCCAGAAGTGAAGTTTGATAAAGTTGCACATTCACCCATTCATTGACAGAAGGTTCGATGCGCACGTTGTAGCACTCGATCAAAACCCCATTGTACCAGATGGAATTGCAGTACCTGCCAAGTCGGACTTTGTTTAACCGATAAATCCAATTGTTTTCGAGCATTTCATAAAATATGAAATGATATGTTTCATAAACAATGCTTTGACATATGTTCCTAGTGGTTCCGTAGTGGAACCACATCTTTTTGTTCTTTCTGAATGATAAAAACTTTATTTTGTACAAAATATGAGTTTTATTCACCCCGCCAGAAGTGAAGTTTGATAAAGTTGCACATTCACCCATTCATTGACAGAAGGTTCGATGCGCACGTTGTAGCACTCGATCAAAACCCCATTGTACCAGATGGAATTGCAGTACCTGCCAAGTCGGACTTTGTTTAACCAATAAATTCAATTGTTTTCGAGCATTTCATAAAATATGAAATGATATGTTTCATAAACAATGCTTTGACATATGTTCCTAGTGGTTCCGTAGTGGAACCACATCTTTTTGTTCTTTCTGAATGATAAAAACTTTATTTTGTACAAAATATGAGTTTTATTCACCCCTTTCTATCATAATATTACTGAAGAACAAAAAAAAAATATTTCAAAAAAACCCTAAATAATTCAGGCCGCAAAGGGTTGAAACATACAAACAATCGCATACGTTTAGCATATCTCAGTCTCATAACGATATATTCCAACAGATTTCACCCTACTCGGAGTGTCAAAACCATACCATGTATAGCAACTGTCCTGTCTAAATTGAACTTTTCTGATTCTGCCTAGGGTGCTTGTTCAGACGGAGATGACTAGCGTAAAATATAAGGGTTCAGAATAATTGCCTTCGACTAATTACTGGAATGAGACGTGGTCAAAACATATCGTATGAACTGAAAGAAATCGATTGGTTGAATGTGGCTAATAGACGCTAGCTCTGCATGTATGTTTTGTAGACCTACACGGGGAAAAAAACTATTATCATACCTTGAAAACGGAATAACATATAGAACCTTCGTTCATAAATTGAATATACGGTACAGAGAAACACTTCCCCGCCACCAAAAAAGTTAACTTTTGAAACAAATCTTCTCATATCCAATGACCTCGATTTTTAATAAGGTTCCTGAACTCATTAAATCCGAATCTCAAGCTTTTTTGAAAAATGTGGCAAGAATCATCTATCAATGAACACATAAAATCTATTATCCCGTGGACTCCTCTGATGATTCTCCTTTGTAACTGATACAGGAAAATGTACAGCTTATCCAATCCATCTTGGCACAAACTCAGATACTTTTCCATTTGCACATGGATAGTGTACACCATGGCGACAAAAAAATACCTTCTAGAAATAATTTTCAACATAGTGAACACATATAATGGGTGGTCTTATTATACCCCACAGAGATTGCTGGGCATATTCGTTATCAGTTCTGTGCCAAGATGGATTGGATAAGCTGTATTATCTGCAACTTTTCTTCCTGTGGAACTGCTGCATCCATGTTCTTGTATGAATTTTGTTTCCTTCTTGAGAAAAACAAAGGTTGTACTTCGATATCTCTAGCTGATCTTCGGCATTTTGTCAGTTTTCACATGTATTATAAATGATTTGTATCATTTTTCTTCAGGTGTGGAGTGTCCATCACATAGATTCCAATTCATTCTTATTTAATACAAGATAAACACTGACACAATCTATATTGAAACGATGTTTCAATATAGATTAGTTATGTTTTCTACCTCAAATTGAATGGAAGTCAAACTTTCTATCCTAGAAGGCGAGTATATATGCTTAGTTTGATGAATTTCGAGTAACACGAGTAATTAAATGAGGTAGGAAGTGGCATGATTCGAAAAAAATTTCAAGATAATGAACTCTCGCCATTATTCTGATTACTCTCTTTCGAAGAATGAATGCTTTTTGAGAGTGATACGAATCACCCCACAGAAGAATACCATAAGACAAATAACTATGGAATAAACCTTTAAAACATGAATTCAGAACGAACATACTGACGATATTTCTCAAATGTCGAATCAAAAAGGTAACACTAGTCAATTTCTTTGCTGATGTGCGATATGTGGGCCCCAGTTGAGATTGTAATCTAGTTGCATGCCAAGTCATTTTTTACAGCTAGCTTGTATGAGATTCGAATGGATTGATTCTTCAACAAGATTTTAGCTAAATGTATTGTCTTATCAGATAACGTGGACAGATTGCAAACAATATTACTCTGACAGATGAATGTTATTTATATCATCTGCGAACAGGATGCTTTTCGTGGGTAACATGTGAAAATATTAATCGTTTATGTAGATTCGAAAGAGGAGGGGTCCCAGAACCGAACCTTGAGGAACACCGTGATCCACTTACTATTCGATAGATCACCATTCAATATGGCACTTTGAGGTCTTTCACTGAGGTAAGATTCGAAGAAATACAGAGCCAAGCCCCTGATGACATATCAGTGAAGTTTCTCCAAAAAAATGTCGTGCGAAACACGGTCGAAGGCCTTCGAAATATCACACAACAAAACTTGTGAGTGTTCACCCTCCTCAATGCCCTCGACTATGTCCAATAGTACTTGTGGATATCTAACTCCTAAAACCATATAGACCTTTACAAAAAAGAGAGTTTATTTCCATTATTTTATGAAGTTGTTTTTTTGACGATGATTTCGATGATCTTACCTATTATTGGAATAATAGATATTGGACGAAACTTTTTGACATCGTCAGTGCATCTTTTTTTCAAAAGAGGTATAACACCAGATCATTTCAAGGCATTTGGGAGAATAGAATAGAGTAGTTTATTTGATCATGTTACGTATAAAAATACATTCATGACAGGTCAAAAATTGAAATGGGTATTGCTAACACTATAAAAACGAATTCACAAAGTTTTGCAAAACAAAAAACGATAATTGGTAGTTGAGTAAGGACATTAACAGTTCAAAATATCAATATCATTTATGAACAATTGCTAAGATACATTGAGAAGTATATTACAGTTTATTGCTCAATAGCAACTCTATGAAGCACACAAGTTGATTGGGAAAATAATATAAAAATTTAAAACATGTAAGAGATGTTAAAATCACATCAAAATCATGAATGACAATTTTGAACATCCAGTAAAGTAGGTTAATTCATTTGCATGTCACAAGATAAATCAGATGAAATTCATGTAAGGTAGCTCAATTTATTTGTATGTCACTAGATAAATACTCGTCCACAGAGTAAAAGCTATGTTTCAGAAGTAGTTCCTTGATAGCTCTTTTGAACCTAAATGCATTGAGTTCTTTATAGCTTTCAGGTAATTTATTGTAGATATTGGGATTCATTGTGTTTCTGCTTGTGATTTCAAGTCAAGAGTGAGAACTAAGACATTCTCAACACATCTTTACTGATAGTATTGCTTAAGTGTCTCAGAATGAATATTTGAGATGAAAGCTTCTTGCACCCATTTGAGTTTGTTGTCTAATGTGATGCCTGGGAAATTGACTGAGAGTTCCATTAATTATATATACACAGTCACCAAAACCATCTAGTTTGGGTTCAACTACTGTTTGCCATCCTGAACGACCAATAAAAATCATGGGGTAATCCGTAGAAGTTAACGACGAATCTGATACGGGCCCATCGGCCAACAACTCGTACCACAGTAAACAGAAACGACCAGAATATAGCCCCCGACATAATAAATGAAACATAAAAAACGAAGAGGCCCTCCAATTCATTCCACTGATAAAGTTTTATGTCCGACATTAAAGCGGGGAGCGTCGTATATCATTTCGGCTGAAAAAAAGGCATTTTCAACGATGGCCGAATTATTTCTGCCAGTGTGTTATAGATCATAGTTTATTAGGTTAATTTGCTAAAACTAGATTTATTGAATATCCTCGCACCGGGCTCTGCGTGGAGATAAATTTCCCCACGATGCGAAAACTTGAGAAGAGTCTTGTCTCGTCGGTAGTTTATTATATTTTCGAAACTCACTCATATGCGTTAGTCGAATGGGCCCAACTCCGGACATTATGGAAAATATTAGATGTTTTTCAGAATGAAAATACGGTTGAAATGATATTGTTATGTCACTTATTATGTGGCGTGAGAGATTTCAAGTCTGCCTATTTTTTCAGATGAAATATCACAGGAATAGAAGAGCATTGTAGAAAGACAGACATCTGACTTCAAGCCCACAAAACAGTTTAATGGTCATGGAGTCCAATGCTGCCGAATGAAAACATTTCTCAAACTTGATTATTTCCAGAATCGAAAGAATTAAAAAGGTTGTATTCTTTTCCTTTCAGCAACTCATCAAGGAAATCGTATAAATTCATCAAAATTTCAATTTTTCTGAGCTCAGCACCCTCAAACTTAAGTCAGTTAAAATACGTATCTGACAAAATAGTCACTCAAATTTGTATCTTTTCCCCCAAAAACAGATATCATAGGAACATAATACCTTTTCCTTTTCATTCGAACAATTTTTGTCTATTTAAATATTTTATACGTTATAGCTATCCCGAAACACATGTATTTGAAGCTCGAAGCAAACTTGTCATACTAGTATGTATCCCACATCGTATACCGCTATTTCTTTTATTGTTTCCTGGAGAAAATATATATGATTTTCTAGGAAACATTTTTGAATAACAAAATTGTGGAAAAAGTTACAATTTTTTAATAAAGATATAGTCAACGCCTGTGTAAAAAGAATTTGAAGCATTTTTGTTACGCCATCTACCCTATAATGTCCATATTTCCGTTCACTTTACAATGTACGACGAAGTTTCCTTCTGTCTGTCAGTTCGACTAAAAGTGTTGAAAGACAGGTGATGAAGCTTCAAAGCCTCAGTTGACGATAGAAGTTTATGAAGGAAATTAAAGTTCAGTCATCAAATCAATCTTCAAAACATGAATGATCTATGACATTGACAAAAAGTTCCACTCCTGTTTCTAAATCGATAGCCATCTTTCGGTATTATGTATAAGTAGTCAAGAAAATGTATGATTCAGGCTTCGACGTCCGTTGAAAAAACGTAAGAAAAGACATGACTCAAAACGAAATCACTAGTTCTATCTACCCGTAGTATGCATCCCTTCAAATGATATTTCCATATGGTTGGCTAACTATAATAATAAAAAAGTTCTTCATTATTTTCGAATATTATACATGTAGGTATCCTTTGTAGGTAAATAAAAAACATTTCTGAAAACAAAGGGTGAAGTACATTTTCTGTAGATAAACAATACAGCTTCACTACGAAAATGTTCTGCCACTCAACCCTAATACAGTGTGTCAATGAGATGATTTCAGTGTGAAGCCTGTTTGACAAATAGATAATCAGAGAAAAGGATGGTAATAGATATATTTGTTATTTGGTAATACGTTATTTATCAGGAACATTGTCAATAGGTGTCTCTATACATAAGTGAACATTGTAGTGTTCTCAGCTTCGTATATGATTCTATGACATTGGCGTTCACCTTTCACAAAAAATATTATACATTTCCATCGTATGTTTCAAACTCATTTCCACATTCACTTGAGTCAGGATCAACATACATTTTCGTATATTCTGGGAGAAATCTGCTCTTCAATAATCTACAGATTCATTCTCTAACAGTTTCGATTAACCCAGTACCAATACGAAGCCAGCTAGTTGGCGATGACGTTTCATATCACAGATATCTGCTTTCATCTTCCTCGCCTCTCTCCCCACCCTGGGCCCTATTGAAGAGGTCCTGGATATGGAATATTAGGCAAATATCGATCACGTGACGTGTGATTACGAAGGTATTAGCGAAGTGAGCCATGATTATTGGACTGCGTAACACAACGCGGCTCATCACGTTGTCGACTTCGTAATTCCGGAGTTTGATTCGAATTCTTCGGTATAGATAGCTTCCTGAATATATGTTGATCGAGGAAAGCTGAAAGGATCTGGAGAGGATGAAGTTTCAGGAATTATTTTTTCGGTTTCCTCTTCTCAGAATCAAAAAATTGAAATTGCAGCATCTACGACAGAAAAAGAATAGAAATAATTGCAAATACTGTCTGTTGATGGGTACTTGTATATAATTCTCTCCAAAAAAACACCCAAGCTTCCGATCATCATTATAAAAGATAATTTTCTTCGACCGAAACGATAACTTGTCTGGGCTAGAATATGATATTATCCTGGTGAGTGATTTTTTTTCTTGCTTTATTGTGTGATATTTCCTATGTATGCTATCTATTTCTACGAACTGTACTCTGCGGTGGTACACTGCGGCTCAAGCTTGGATTCCGGTCACTACTACACCAGGGAGAAGAAGGGAGGGTACAAGTTTAACGACTCCTTGGTCACCAAGGCGACGCAAGAAGACCTAAGTCGCTTTTCGCCGTCGGATACACCGAACATACTCTTCTACAATAGGGAAGATGTGTCAGATGTGGACGATCTGTCGTATGCTATGTTGCCTCCCAAGTTGCAGTTGCTACTTCACAATGACAGTTTGGAGCTGGAGCGCGAGACAGCGAGACCGTCTTCGAAGATGTACGACATCAAACAAAAGAATGACGTTGTCGACTCCGAGTAATATATTTTGATTTTGATTTTATATTTTGATTGTTTCGTTGTTTATTTGTATTTATATCATTTTATACTTTGGAAAAAAAAAAGTTTGGAAGGTGTTATTTTTATATGTTTGGTTTACAAATAGAGCAAGAAAAAGTAATTTCTATGCAACCCACTGTCCGTCGTGCAGTATAAGCAGGGGTGTAGCTATTCTGGACGGACCCTTTCTTCCTTTTTGTAAATGAATCAAATGTCTTTCAACAGAGAGTATACTACCTATTTCATGGATGTTGTAATTTATATTTTTCAAATCGGAGAAGAAAGATTCCCTACTAATACAACAAAAAGCCAATTTATTTGCAATTATGTTTGCTGGAAATTCTACTCTAGACTCATCGGAGAAAGATCCCCCGAATAACACGCCTGTCAACATATGCCTGAGATGATTTATCATCAACAAACTATAAGAAATATTTTAATAGACCTAAAGACGAATAAGGCTTGCGAATCTGATGGAATCCCAGCAATTGTTCTGGAAGTATGTGCCCCCGAATTTACACCAGTACTTTGTGAATTATTCAACCTCCCATATAACCTAGGGGTTTTCCCTAAGTCCTGGAGGACAGCAAAAGTTCAGCCAGTTCCTGAAAGGGAAGGGAACTTTATCCTGTAATTATAGACCAATTGCATTGCTTTCTATCATTTCCAAAGTCATGGAAAAAGCAATCAATATAAAGCTCATCAAATATCCAGAGAAATGAGGAATATCAATGATCGACAATACGCATTTCGCCATCAAAGATCAACCAGTGACTTATTGGCTTGTTTCTCATGTTTGGCAGCATTCAATCGAGGAATTCGGAGAAACGATAGCTGTTGCACTCGATATTTCGAAAGCGTTTGATCGAGTTTGGCATTGGGGTCTCCCTTCTCAACTGCCGTCTCATGGTTGGCCTCCTCAGTTGTGTGCTTTGTTGAAGAGTTTCTTGTCTGATAGGTCTCTATATGTGGTTGTTGGTGGAGTATCATCTGATATTGTCCCAATAAATGCTGGTGTTCCACAGGGTTCAGTTCTGGCGCCCACTTTGTTTCTGCTTCATATCAATGATCTGCTCGAGAAAACATCTTGTTCGGTACAAAGTTTTGCGGACGACAGCACTCATACTAGTTTCTCTTCCAGAGTCCCCATACCAGCTCAAGAAACAAAAATTCGAAGAAACATTCAAGTCAATGGAATTAACGATGACTTGGTAAAAATAATAGAATGAGTTAACATGAACTTGGTGGAATTTAATGCTGGAAAACCCCAGGCATGTATCTTCTCAAAGAAAGCCGATCTAACGTTATCTAGTATTCAGATGTCAGGAGTAACTATTCCTACAAAGTCAAGTATCTCGATGCAAGGAAAAACTCATGGAAAAACCAGATGAGATCGATCGCTGGCAGTGATTCCCAGAAACTCGGGTTCTTATTTCGTGCGAAGAAATACTTTACTTTTCGTCAGCTTCTAATGGTCTAAAGGCTCAGATACGACCTGTCTTGGAATAAAGTTCTCTTGTATGGAGCTCGGCACCAGAACATTCATTGAAGCTTCTTGATTCTATTCAGAGAAAGGCAATCCGTCTCATTGGTGATTCTTCGCTCACAGTTTTGCTCACTTCATTGGAGCATCGTAGAAGGGTCGGAGACTTGTGTTCTATAGATATTTTCACGGTCGATGCTCTTCTGAATTATTGTTATCAATCGTTCCACCCTTAGCAATATCTATAAGGATTACCCGACGAGTACAGAATTTCCAGCCCTTCGTTGTGAGCTTGGAGACCCGTCGAATCTCTCTTGCTCAGGGATTTTTTTTCGATAGAACAGCTAAGCTTCGAAACTCCTTGCCGAGAGAGGTTTTTCCTGAGGCTTACAAACTTCAAAAATGCATAGTGAATGTTATTTGAACATTGCAGGGCTTCCCTTTTTGTGTGAATCTGCATATAGGAAAAAACAGGAAACTTTAATATTTTTTTGTGAGCACAAGGCCTAGCCCGAGTGCGGCAATTAGGGAGTGCACGTAACTAGCCTTATCCTCGAGATGCGTATAGTTCTTTTTCTTCTCACAGCATGCTTGTGTGGTGATTCCTGCTGGTGAAGCGCAAATTTCTCCGTAATCCCTTATTTTCAATGATCAATGAGACACTGAATGGTGGCAAGTAGGAAAAACAATTGCTTGCTACATGGATATAACCAGGTACAGTTCAATCCAGAAACTGTTAAACAATAAATTTCCCAAAAATATTATTTTCAAATCAATTTTTCAAAGAGTTTGAAAGGAAAATTCGCTGAATTTGGTTTTTGGGCAATTAAATGTAGTAGTGATGAGAGCAAATTTATCAGGTCAAATGTTACATCTTAATATCCCGTCTTTGAAAAAAACAATTTCGGAAGCAACCGCCATCAATTCAGCATACACGTGTATCTTAAATGAGCCAATACCTAACAGCTGTCAAACACGTAATGAACGGTTGAATATAGTGGGAGTAGAAAACTGTTTATTTTTTCGATATACACCCCCAAGAATTCACGTAATGGAAAACTGCATTGTTCGACGTATAGTCCAGTGAATGAAGGGACGAACCTGTGAATAAATCTATGAGTCCTTCACTTGTGGCTCAATTTGTAGGTCGTCACAGATGTTTTCAAAGGACCCAAAACTTGACACGATTGCGTTCATGTAAATGGGCGAAAATGGCCCCCCAATCCCAGAAAAATGGGTTTCCCGCCAATATCTGGCTAAGTATACGAATAAGAGAATTTTCGCTTATACAAAAATTTAAGATCGTCTCATTATCTACAAAAATGATTCTTATCATTTTTTCCGAAAACTCAACAGTTTTCGAGATAAAGGGACCCAAATCTCTCCTCATTTCAGCTGCCGCTTTCTCTATAGGAATTCTGTTGGAAGGAGGCGGGCGGACGAATTGTTTCATAACTCAAGCAAAAACTGACATTTTTCAATGATTCGAAGTTCAAGATAATGAGAAAACCCGTAGCTATCATTCCATGTGTTTCGGAGATCTTTCTTATTCGTCAAAAAAATTTAATAAGCTTTAAAAAAATTTCTCCGCACCATTTCGACACTTTCATTAATTTGTTTACATTTTTTCAAAGATAGTTTTTTATCGGAAATTTTTTTTTATGATGGGCCCTTTGGGGGTCTTGAATGATCTCTGATTTTTTCTGTACCGTCCCCGCGTTCTAATGAATGATCCATTTGTTTATTAACATTTTTCATGCGATTTCGGAGTTATGTAGAATGTGCGGAACAACCGCGAATTAAAAAATTATTAGCCATTTTATCGACTTGCTATGCACATCGTTTTGAAGCCAAGATGCTCTAGTTTTCAATTCGCGGTTGTTCCGCAGATTCTCCGAAATCGCATGAAAAATGTAAATAAACAAATGGATCATTTATCAGAACGCGGGAAAGTACAAAAAAGATTCAGAGATCATTCAAGACCCCCCAAGGACCCACTATACAGAAAAATTTCCGATAAGACTATTTTTGAAAAATATGTTGAAAAATTAATGAAACAGTGTCGAAATGGTGCGGAAAAAAAATACGCGGCATATTAAATCTTTTTGCCAAATAAGAAAAAACTTCGAAATACATGGAATAGCTACGGATTTTCTCATTATCTTGAACTATGGATCATTGAAAACTGTCTGTTTTTGCCTGAGTTATGAAACAACTCGTCCGCCCGCCTCCAAGCGAATGCATAGACAACAGAATTCCTATAGAGAAAGCGGCAGCGGAAATGAGGAGAGTTTTGGGGCCTTTTATCTCGAAAACTGTTGAGTTTTCCGAAAAAATGATAGGGGTCATTTTTGTAGATAATGAGACTCTCTTCAATATTTGTATAAACGAAAATTTTCTAATTCGTATATTTAGCCAGATATTGGCGGGAAACCCATTTTTCTGGGTTTGGGGGGGCATTTTCGGCCATTGCCATGAACGCAATCGTGTTATGTTTTGGGTCCTGTGAAAACATCTGTGACGACCTACAAATTGAGCCACAAGTGAAGAACGCATAGACTTGTTCACAGCTTTCCCTAGTTTCGGATCTTCAGTTACTGGACTAGTACTTGTGTGGACCGTTCCAACGGATCAGTTCATTTTCAGTAGGTGTATGTTTATTTTCCACCGTCCATTTAACAAATCCGAAGCGGTGTGCAATTCGACAGCTGTTAATATCTTTTGATATTTTTTGACGATTTGATTGAGTGCCAACTGTTTAACCAAGGCCAACTCGTTCAAAAAAACTTGCTTTCGCATGCACAACAGACACATGCAAGTTTTTTTTCGGTGGTCGGTAATAAGTACAATTACGATATTATTTACATATTCCAATGGGTCGTGTAATTGCTGAATTTTTTTCGAGATGGTCGATGATAAGAAAAAAGGAAATCGGTTGAGTCATGGCTTATTTTTAATTTTGAGTTGGAGAGTGGGCAAGTTGAAGCGATCCGGTGCAAGGTGAACTGCAATGAGATTTGCGATTCGTCTTGGTTGATTGGTGTTACTGAAGAAATTGAATGTTATTCCGATATGTTCGCTGAACATGAATTGTGAATCATAGGTGAGAAAGAAGTCAATGAATGAATTTGACCCAATAATTTTTCAAAATATTTTCGATGCATCGAATAATCAATTTGTGTCAACCACAACGAAGAATATTTAATTATTTATGAAAACAATGGATTTTGTATTTGTCATTATTCATCTACAATCTTGTGGTCATTGATATCGAATTGGCTGTGAAATGATGGAGCCAATTATGCTCCCAACTGATTAGGTTTTTCATTCAGTTGAGAATATGTATTGAAATTGATGTTTTCAACAAAAATAGGTATAATAGGAATATTCGAACAAATGTAGTCTTCTCCAATGAAAATTCCAAAGTCGCTTTCTGTCTGCCCATTTGTATGCTTAGATCTTCAAAACTACGAAACGGATTCTGATATATATTATGATTTTATATATACAGGCATAATGAAGTAGAGAAACACTGATAATTCTAAGGGTTTCTAATGTGAATAAACATTGTTTTTCGCATACATTGCAAACACTGGTTGATTCCTAGAAAATGGATCAAAATAATGCACTACAGTACACCTCGATATATATATATATATATATATATATATATATATATATATATATATATATAGTAAAAGAGTAGGTACCAATAGGGAAAGTAAGATACAAGTATCAAAAAATAGTTGAATGCCCCAATGTTTCCCAATTGGAATAGGATGCAAAGTGTCAACCAACGGACAGCTGTTTCGGCCTTTGGGCCTCATCGGCGTTGGGCAGACAATCCTCCAGAAAGGTTTTCATCTTTTTGCGAGCGCAGTTTTTGGTTTTTACAAGTATGGTGAATTATCGTCGCCGATGTAAAATTTTGAATAACTTCTCTGGAGTGTCGCACCTAAACCGTTAAGTAGCTTCACATTCATTTCGCTTACTCTTCATGAGACTATCCCTCGGAATGCTCTGAGATTCCCCAAATTGTTTATGATCATGGATTGTCTGCCCAACGCTGATGAGGCCCAAAGGCCGAAACAGCTGTCCGTTGGTTGACACTTTGCATCCTATTCCAATTGGGAAACATTGGAGCATTCAACTATTTGTTGATACTTGTTGATATATCTATAGGTGATAAGTATTCTCGACCGTCTATATCTACTTGTATACAAAGTTGTTTTTTCTATATCAGGGCTTCGGTCTATAAAAAAAGATTACTCTTTTTAGCTACCCGAGCTTTCGCTAATTTTTATTAGCTTTTTCAAGGGATGCTATTCGAGGTTTTTTCCTGATAAATGAAATACAAAGATAAAACATGTCAAAATTTACATTTCTCATGTTTTAACTTTGTATTTCATTCATCAAGAAGCTCGGGTAGCTAAAAAGAGTAATCTTTTTCTTTAGACCGAAGCCCTGATATAGAAAAAACAACTATATATATGTATATATATATATATATATATATATATATATATATATATATATATATATATATATATATACCATATTTATACCATGGTATATTCACACGATTATAGTCTGAGAGACTTGTCATGAACTTTTCCTATTCAGGAACGTCTTCTTGAAATCTTTTCAAGATATTTGCCATTTTCCATGTTATCAATTATAACATAAGTAACTATTCAATTCGATTTCTCTGCGAATTATATATTCAGTTCTCGTTCATTCGGTATTCACTTACATCCCTGATATACATTCGTATACAGTGAGAAGGAAGATGCACAAAATTTTCGAATTTGTACACTCGAGTTCCTCCTACAATTGATTTGATCTGATGGCATTGGGAAAAATGAAACAAACTTCTGAAAAAATAATTTATCGAATGACAAGTAGAACACGAGGTCATTGGTTCTTTCGAGTCGAAATGAATTTTGAGCTGATTTTGATGGTATCACCAGATTTTTTTTCAACGTTCATTCAGAAACAGACATTCATTGAACAATATTCTGTGAAAAAACTGGTTTCTCATTGCACTTATGCGATCATAAGTTTTCTACTCCTAATATTTCAAACCGTTCATTACATATTTGACAGCTGGTAATGGCTCATTTGAAGTTTTGCAAATTCCACTTCCAAAAAAATTGAAGATGACGAGATATATCACATTCAACCGAATACATTTGATCCATTGACTATATTCAATTATCAAAAAGTCAAATTCCAAATCCTTTGTAAAATTGTATCAAGAATTATTATATTTCCAGAGAATATATTGTTCAACAGTTTGTGGGTTGGTACTGTATCTAGTTATATCCACGAATCGACAAGCAATTATTTCATCTACAAGCTGTCAGTTAGTGTCTCGTCGATCATTGAAAATGAGTGATAACGAAGAAATTTGTGTTACAGCACCAGAAATCACCGCGCAAGTGTGGTTTATTATTACGTGGACTAGCGAATTACCGCTCTCAAATAAAGCCTCGTTCTCACAATTTGCGCTCGTGCGTAATATACAATATACTCATTGGACTACTTTATTTCACTGGCCCACTCTCGATTTGTTACTTACAGGGTCAGTTTATTTCCATGTTATTCATCGAAACGATAAATCTCGGAGAAATCTGATGAATCGAAGAATTTTTGATTTCATTTCAATAGTTCAAAATACAAAATCGAGGAAATGCAAATGTCGGAGATATACGAAATCAGTTGTGAAAACTGCACCAGAAGGTAAACTGTCCAAAATTGCAGAGACATTGAAACACGTTCCAAAGAACATATACAAATATGTTGAAATGTGGACCGCATTTTGCTATCATCATTTTCTTGAGTAAGAATAGAACTTCAATCATAATTAATGAAATCTTCAATTCCACTATCTTTTCCCCAACAAACGTCCACGGAGCTTACACGCAAGGTCGCGGATATCATGAATCACATTTCATTCCGCCAGCCCACAATAACGATAATAAAGAAAATGTGCAGACATGCAAACTCCTTGCGGCAATCGTATTTTTCATAGTTTATCATCGTCAGTTTTTTTTCTTTTCGGGCGATAAAAATTCTGTTTCTCTCGTGACAGTCGTCCTGAATCATAGACATTATAAAATACTTGGGAATGGGCTTGAGAAAGAGAGGGATCAAATCTGGCTTCAAAATGTATAGTCAACGAATTTGATAATGATTTTCAATGAAAAACGGTGTAACACATTCACTTTTGGTTCATTCATCTAGAGCAGAGGTTCCCAAACTTTTTTCTCCTGCGGCCATATTTCTACCATATTCCTATATTGCCCATTTTTGGTCACCAACGTGGACCCCTCGGTGGACCCCTTTCAAATCTCCCCTTGGACCCCTGGGGGTCCACCTGGACCACTTTGGGAATCGGTGATCTAGAGACTATTGAAATTATGTAATTCCAAATTGAATTTTTTTGTCGAGTGTGCATGGAACTAATCATGCGAATGACGTCGTTTGCCAACCAAGAATCAATCCTTCACAGCATCTCTCATTTTGATAGATTCCGCATTGAATTGAATGCATTTTGAATGGGAAAGCTGCATGTCAGCCAGTCCAGATATTTTATGAGGTCTATCTCGTGAATGGACCAATGGACCTTTCAAACTGAGAGCTCGCGACGAAAAACCACAAGAGTTTTACGATGACTCATAGTCCAACATGATATTCTAGTATCGAGAGAGAGAGAGAGAAGTATCCAACAGTTACGTTAAGGCTCATTCAAGTAATTCTGCTTCAAAAAGCTAGTGCATAGCGAAATAGGTATTGCTGTTTAGTTAATCTCATTATAGTGATAGTCTTACAGAAAGCTGGGAGTGTTATTGATGTAATATTCATAGAGTGTCGACCATTTATGATAAACATCATCTCTTCATTGGAATGGATTAATGTAAAAGTGTATAATATTTCGTTGAAACGCTGTATAACTCTTCAATATTAATAGCTTGCAACGCTTCCGATTTTCGGTTAAAATTGCACGAGTGCATAAAAATTACCGATAATTTTGCAAGAAAGCGTGATATCTAAAAATTGCAAGTTTATTTTCATATTTTGGCGAAAGTGCCCGAGTCCGAAAGACGAGGGCTCTTTTACAAAATATGAAAATAACCGAATGCAATTTGTATAAGATATCATGCTTGAATGCAAAATTATCAGGTCATTTTTATGCACGAATGTAATTCATTGGAATATTTCACCAATAAAGAAATTCTCAAGGAAATGTTATTTTTTGTTCATTCATTCCTTTATAGATTTTATGAAGTGCTCACCTAAACGCGAAATGTTTTTCTATTTTTGGAGTCTATCTGACATTTATTTGTGTTGTTTACTGACGTCTAGCGATACGGTTTCAAATGTGTTGTTATGGTGACTTGATACAATGCAATTACCGCTGTGAGTTTTCGATAATTGCATTGCTCTTATGGGACATTTTATATATGAGGGAAATATTCCCTGTAATCAAACATCAACACATAACACATAAATTCTTATATAGTCTTCGTATGACCTGGGATACTACTGCATAGCTGGAAAGTTTCTCCATAGCTAGGAGCAGAATTTCTATCCTAATAGAAATGAATATTCTCATTCAAAATTCAAATAGTTTATTCATCATTAATAAAGTAGAACAGTTACAAAATATGTGGTATTCATTTAAGTGCGATGAATAAACTGATACTCTTACAGAGACAGACTGTGAATATATAAAAGCACACTGATACAAGTTACAATTATTAAAATATATACATCAAACACATTAAATACAATGTTAAAAGTTACGAATTATAAAATGGTATTCAATAAACCCAGAACCATTCAGGCAATGAAAGGTGATATACACCAACTTTACAAGTATCGAATAAAAAAGTTGAAATCACCAACAGGATATTTCGAATCTTTCTGCAGGATCATTCTGATAAAACTATTTTGGGAGACTCCAAGTATATTGAGGTGAGTTCCTAGTACACTTTCCCAACCTATGGTGGTTTTCCACCAAACTTTTGTGAACAACCTTTTTTGTCTGTAATCCAGATAAGAAATAATTTTTTGGAATTTGAACAGTAGACAACAGAGATCCTTCACAAGATATGACATGTGGTCATTTGATTTCAAATGTTGATCCACGTATATACCCAGGTATTTTATTTTTTTTACTGGTTCAATTATCAAATCATGTCATGGGGCAGTGATGATTCTCAACTATTGAATGGAAGATAATGAGTTCTATCGGATTTCAATGATAGAAGTCTACTGTCAAATAAATTTTTTATTTTTTCAATTATAAACTGATGTTCTCAAAAAATTGTGGCATAGTTTCAACATTGGATACACCAGAAAAATATATTTCAATCAGAAAGTTAAATTCAGCCATCTGTTTCAAACCACCAGTTTTAATTTGGATGATTTCGTCTCTTCAACATTGAAAACAAGTTATCAGTGGTGCCAGTTGCATTGGATCAGCCTGTGTACGATTTAAATGCAACACTTCAAAATCGAAAAACACTCAGGATCTAATTATTCAACATACCCTAAAGTGCGTCACCGCCAGGTGTTCCACATTTGATTTTCTGAGTTGTTGCTGACGCATCTACGAACTCGATACTAGATCATATTTTTAAATATGAATCTTTTGAAACATCTAGGAGATAAGATGATTTGGTAATACTTGACCTCGCACAAGGTATTTTGCACGTTTCTAATGGAGTAAACGGGTTTGTTTGCGCTGAAAATACGCTGGACAACGGCCAGTGCGTACAGCACGGGATTGAGTCTGTTATTGATCGTGAAAAAATAGTGGGATTCACTTGGATTTATGGGTGTGTGTGTCTGTAAGCGGGAGGATTACCTAGTGATTCATCCATGCATTTTTGTAGCAGGGATGATCGCCGATGTTGTGATATACAGAATGCTGAATTGAAATCAAATTTGGGCGTGTAATTTTTTTTGTGGGATGTGCTCTAATTTTTGTAGTTTCTGGGCATTTCAACCTACACTTGCTTATATTCTCAAGCGATGCTCATTTTTTTCAAATTGTGTGGAAGATTATAATGTCCGAAGCTATACAGGGTGTAACTGAATAAGTGTAGAACATTTGAGGAGGTGATTCCTCATCAAAAAAAAAGATAGGATCTTTCATATGAAGAAACTTCATTGGAGACTCCCTTGTTAAGATACAGTCTCTTGAAAGGGGTACATAAACGAATAAGGAACGAAACAACAACACACAATTAGTATTATTTCAATTTGGAAAATTCACAAACTGACAGCGTCATACCAATTTAATTGTCCCTATCGCTAATAGCGACCTACTAGACATATTAGTTTCGTATTTTCGCATTTATGACGATGTATCTCTGTAGTTGTTCGTGAAATGATTTTTGCTGCAAACTGGTTTATTTTGGGCAAGAAAACCAAGAGACATTTTTGTTCAGAATGAAACAGGCTCTCGGAAATAAATTTTTAAATAGTAAAGAAATAATAAGAAAAAAGATACATTGGAAATGATATTTAAGGGTTGCGTTTTTCACCGCTTACAACCAAGGGGTAAACCAAATAAATTACTGGCTAAGTGTCTTTTTGGTAGTACAAAACGTCAGGTGAATTTCAATATTGTAACTTTTTCAGTGCTTGTAAAAAAAATTGTTATACAAATTTTATGTCCCCTCTTCCAGGGGCTGTATCTTAACAAGAGATTCTCCAATGAGGTTTCTTTATATGAAAGATCCAATATTTTTTTCGATGAGGAATCACCTCCTCAAATGTTTTACACTTATTAAGTTACACCCTGTATAAAGGATAATCCATCTACCACAAAAAACATAAAGGGTGTAAAAATATGGTTCATTATCTTCCGAGATGGGTACCCTCAATGTATGGAGTGAAACCACAGGATTGATTTCATCGTTATTTTCCTTTATGGGTGAAAAATAAAAAATACGATGTTATGTCATTTCTGCACGTTTACAAACGCAGAGGCTCGCAGGCTAAGGCAGAAAATTGCTTCAAAATCAAATACTATTCCTGGATCATCCAAAACTTGAGAAGAATGGAGGAAGGTTTATATTTTAGGTTGTTTTTGTATAGTTTTCATTTTTTGATTGCCCCTTGCGATTTCATGAAGCTCTTTCGTGATGAAAAGTAGGAAAACTCAAAAAATATTTGGAAATTGATTTGCTTGATTTGTTGGCATCAGAGTATTGTCTGAAGAATGCAAGAAATAAATCTAAGTTTGTCGTTGAAACTTCAAACTCTCATTTCAGACCTGGTGTGATTCTGAAAATAAGACAAGAAAAAGACTGAAAATAGAAGAGAAATGAATAAGGAAAGAGAAAGGCCAAATACAGTTGAAGTAATCAATAGACTTAATGAGAAAATTTCAAATATCAATTATAGGTATGTTAAATCCAAAGTTATGCCCTCTTGGCTTTCATATTTCCCAGATTTTGTAAAAACATTTTTTCTCTCTTGGTAAATAGTGGTGTAAGTGTTTCGAGTGTTTTCAGGAGGCAATATTTTTATTGAATGACTTGTGAATTTTCCTGAAGTGGGTTTACCAATTGAAGAGAATACAAGAACTGGAAACGAGAGTATTTTATTGGGAGAGCATTAGAACTATATAATAGACAAGGAGAATAACAATGATGGACTAGTGAACACAGAAAATTATGCAGAAGAATGACAAGACTCAAAAAGGCCCAAAACTAAACAAAACAACAAAAAAAAGTCCCTGTTACTACAAAGCTAGCTTTTATAATTGTATCACTAGGAAGTTGTTTTCGTTAATCTATACATATAAATTCTTTTTCCAGTATAACTGACTGAAGGATCAATACACATCCTTAACCGCTGATCGTAGAGATCTGCACTTGTGTGTATGAAGGGTTTTCCAAAATTCCACCCTTAATAAGGCCAATTTTATATGGGACAAAGTAATTTCTAGGTCCAATCTACATCAAATTTTGCAAAAATATTCTCTTCAACATAATTGATGGAAAACGTGATTCGTATTTTATGGAAATCCATCGTCTACTTAAAGGGGTAAAAAAATGGGTTTGTATCATTTGCAACTTCTTTCAGATGCTTTTTCGAGCTATGAGGAACCTGATTGAACTTAGTATTAATAACTAACAATATAATTGCATCACAAAACTAATCAACGCCCGACGAGTGGGCACAGGTCGGCTAGTATACCGTGTGTCACAGACTCTGGGTACACCCCCGTTTTCTCCTTTGCTTCTTTAGCTATATTTCTGAAATTTGGAACATTGAATATGCTCACTGAGCAGCATTTCTCGACATATCTGAAAGAAAAAAACAACTTCTAATTTTTCCGGAAATGGCATCAACTTTCGATTCTTGAATGGGACACCCTGTATATTGTTACATGATCGTTTAGGGATGATCATGAGGAATCCAACGATACCAGGTTTGATGATGTTATCTCCAATGACTGCGGAGATATCGCCATTTATTTTATTCATAAGCTCAATGAGTGGGAGAGAGAATTGGATTGACCCGCCAGAAAAAGTTTCTCTCTCCCACTCGTTGAGCTTATGGATAAAATAAATGGCGATATCTCCGCAGTCATTGGAGATAACATCATCAAACCTGGTATCGTTGGATTCCTCATGATCATGCCTAGCCGATCATGTAACAATATACAGGGTGTCCCATTCAAGAATCGAAAGTTGATGTCATTTCCGGAAAAATTGGAAGTTATTTTTTTCTTTCAGATATGTCGAGAAATGCTGTTCAGTGAGCATATTCAATGTTCCGAATTTCAAAAATATATCTAGAAAAACAAAGGAGAAAACGGGGGTGTACTATGAGTCTGTGACACACAATATAATAAAATCGATGGAAAGCGTGACCCCGAAAAAATCTTGTTTCTTTTCCCAGTACCTGCAGACTTCAGATCCATGGATTATTGTTAGGATGACCGACAAATCCCTTCTTCCAACTTCTCCAGAAAAAAGAATCTATTCGAATGTTTATTCAACGCGTCTCGAGACCTTACGCCCTTCTCAGATATCTGAAAGCGCCAGATAAAGGGGGCCTAGAGAAAATAAAGCATTCTTCTCTCGGTTTTCCATCTTATTGAAAAGTTGGCCTTTTTTTCTGTGAGGCCTTGGGGGAATCGCCGGAAAAAATGACTCACATACATTCTCGCTGAACGTGTATCTCTACGTGGATGGATTTTCTCGAAACAATTGAGTGTTTTATTGTGGGGGCGGAGGGGAAAATGCCGCAATATGGACGAGATAGCGAGGTTGTGTGGGGTAGTGGCTCTGTTCGGAATGGAACTTGTGAAAGGAGGAGATCAAATGGGTGGTGTTTACATCACTAGTAAGTTCCTTTTCATGGACCAAAAGATCTATAAGTCTTCATTTGAATAATTGGTAATTAGACAAAAACTGTTATTTTCGTTAAGAAAATGTGAAATGTTTTGAGGAACAAGTTGAGTTTTTTCATCTCCAAATAAGAAATGGAGAATTTTCCCCCAAAAAGCACTCAGAATATTGAACCCTCTTTGTACAGATACGGGTGAGTATACTATTCGAAATGGGTTGTACAATTTTATGAAGGACTTTTTTTAGTGTGAGCAAAAAACACATGTATGTGAGCTGGAAGCATTCTCAAAAATACGCTAAACAGTTCCTTGACTTTTTCAAATAATTAAGGTTCATATAACCACTATTTATCTGCCGGCAAATATTTAGAAAATTACTCTAAAATGATGTTGCATATATATAGAGTATATTTTTTTCACTATAAACAGTATTTTCATGCCCCTTTATTAGTATTCCAGAATTTTTTCTCAATGTGAGGAATTTAAATTTTAGAACATGATACGATAGTTAAGTTCAGTAATCTAGAATAATATAAAGTGATGAGGTTCAGGTTTCAACTCAGATATCCTGTTTTTTTGACTTCGAGCTCCGTTATTAATCTCAATCACTGTTCGAATTTCGTTTTTGTTAGCGTACCCTTCCTTGTTAGCTGTACACTTTCAGTATTCATACAAAAAGGAACCAGTAATTAATCTGTTATTAACAACCCCCAAACTCAACATCCAAATTTGATACTTAACAGTTCAGTTTAGTTGTAGGTCACAGATCTGAAACAAAGTAGTTTTCAGTGTTGCCAAATTGCAACTTCACCATTATAAGCTCGTTGAATTATATTCCATTTTTCACTAAAAATATCCAAATAGAGTCACAATTCAAGCGTAACAATGTGAGATTTTCAGAGAACTATCATCAACATATCATTTCATTTTGAAGTGTAAGTATTCACCTAATGACACTAGCACACCGTGAAATACAGAGCTTTAACCAGATTTCATAACAAACCGCAGTTGAATTTCTACCAAATACACCGTGGCACAAATTTTCACTTGGTCGTGATTTCTCCTTTTGAAAAAAATACTTTCTCAAAAGGGTTTATTTTATTTATTGCAGATTCACACGAAAGGGAAGCCCTGTGATGTTTAAAGAACACCATGTGAATCAAGGGACAGTTGATACGGATTAACATTCAATTTTTGGAGTTCGTGAGCCTCAGGAAAGACCTCTTTCGGCAAGGACTTCCAAAGCTCAGGTGATCTTTTGAAAAAAAAAACCTTAGCAAGAGAGGTTAGACCGGTCTCCAAGTTCACAACCAAGGGGTGGGAATTCGGCACTCGTCGAGTCATCCGTGTAGATATTGCCAAGGGTGGAACGATTGATAACAATTCAGAAGAGCACCGACCGTGGAAATATCTCTAGAAAAGAGACAAGTCTCCGACCCTTCTACGATGTTCCAATGAAGTGAGCGAGTCCGTGAGCGAAGAATCACCAACAAGACGAAATGCGTTCCTCTGAATTGAATAGAGAAGTCTCAATGGATGTTTTGGTGCCGAACTCCACACATGAGAACTATATTCCAAGACAGGTCGTATCTGAGCCTTGTAGAGCATTGGAAGCTGACGAGAAGTGAAGTATTTCTTCGCACGAAATAGGAATCCAAGTTTCTGGGAAGCACTTTTAGCGATCGATCTCACATGGTTTTCCTATGTGAGATCACCACTGATCGTAATTCCTAGCATCGAGATACTTGACTTTGTAGAAATAGTTACTCCTGACATCTGAATACTAGATGATGATAAATCGGCTTTCCTTGAGAAGAGACATGCCTGGGTTTTTGTAGCAATGAATTCCACCAAGTTCATGTTACCACATTCTATTATTTTTACCAAGTCATCGTTAATTTTATTGACGTAAATGTTTCTTTGAATATTTGTAGTCGAGCTGGTATGGGGACTGAGGAAGAGAAACTGGTATGAAGGATATTGTCGTCCGCAAAAGTAAAAGTAGAAGCCCACTTCCGGTGCGGTGTATAAGCATGTGAATATAGTGTTTTCAGATAGGTATAATTCAGCAACAGACGAAACAATCAACTGAATGATGGTGGGGTCTACCCCCAAATCCCCCTGTTGTGAACCACTTGCCGTTTCGCACCAGAGTTTAGATTCCATCAAAAAACTCCCCGGGAATGCATTGCAACAATTCCCCTTGTTCGTTTCATTAAATATTCTCTGAAACAAGCAATCTGACATCGCCGGAGGCTTACCACGTCTCGCGCTTTGCAGGATACTGTAGCTCATGCATAATTCATGGCCCCACGCGGGTTTCCTAAAGGGGTAGTAAATAAACAAAAAAACGGCCAGATGTATATCCAGTCGGCCGCGATCGCCACGTTTCGACCGTTATGACGATCATGCGTTGAGATTTCAGGAGGGTATATGCCGGTTGAGATGCCTAGAAACACTGGTGATTCCACTGATTAGATTTTGTTTCGATTTTTGTGGCGAAAAAAACAATCGACACTTCCGGAGGCCATTTGTCAAGTGTCAAATCAAGTGTCATTGTCACTTCGACATTTTGTCTTTGATGTGTAACGATGTTTTATCGTGTTTGTTCATTGATTTGGTTGCTTTCAAACATTAAAACTTTTTATTGAAACTTGTTGCATCATATTATCATAATATAGTATCGGAGTTGTATTTTTATTGCTAGTTCTGTCTGAGATTTCTGCAAAATGTTGGGTTTTTATAATTTTTGTGGGCAGTCTAGGTCTACAAATGAAGATGTACATCCATTCTATACCCAAGGGAACTGAAATTGGAAGTCAATATTCTGGATAAACCTCTAAGCATGAGGTTTCGTTCATCAGACGATAATATAAAAACTATTCGGACTCTTTTTATGATAAAGTGTAGACCATAATTTTGCATCCTTTCCTAGGCATGTAACAACTATTGCCACCACTAATGCTGTAACTAGTAAAAAATATATTGAACTGGGAAATTCTGAAAAACAATCAGCAGAGACAGCAGATCACGCAAATATAACTTCTACCCAAGTTTATTAAAGTGAACATCGAGAAAAGAAATTCATGGAGGTTTTTTTTTCATGAGACAGAATCGCGCCATCTACTGGTATTTGATTGGCCACCCATTATCCTGTATGTTGCGATCTCTTCTCACTAGCCAATTGAATAAAAATGAAAAAAACCGACTGGACATGTTCACCTATTGCAAAATTAGCTTCAAACAAAACTGACAGAAGCAGTGTGGGTGACATCTGTACGTTTTGTACGGAAACCTCCAAGAGCTCAATTGTTCACCAAGTATCAAGCAATTCAGATTTCTCCATTTTATTCCTTGACTTTCACAGGTATAAGTGAAAACACCAGCGTTTCTAGGCATCCTAATCCCGGTCCAACAAACTTGCACAAACAAAGTGTAGAATATAACATCTCATTTTCTAACTGGGGATTTTTCTACTGAAAGTTATCTGAAGTGTACAAAATTCAAACACTGTTGCACGTCATCGACGACGACATAAAATTAACGCAGTTGTACCAATCCATTGATGGAAATGCATTGGAACGTTTGCATTGAATTTCAAATTTGGCGCCTGTTATTCTTTGGCATCTTGTTGGCAGCACTCACGATATTGTCGAAATTTGTTTGAAATCTGTTATCAATTGACAAATTGTCATTCAAAAGTGGCAGTTCTGTGTAAATGTCTTCTTGGTACTTCAAATTAAATGAATGTTTGAAATATTTTATAGTTTATTGGGTCAAGTTTGAATGGTCGAAATTGACGTTTTTTTTTGTGGAATTGGTGGTCTAGCTGACGAAGCGTTAGCCCTCTGAAACGATTTACTTTAGTCGTGGGTTCCGGTCTCACAATAACCGACATTTTTTCGGTCCTTTTTTTAATTTGACATTACTCATTTCAGATGAATGTTCTCACGAACGCTAAAATAATAAAAATAGTCCTTTCGGGTATCAATCCTTGTGCTTGTTGTTGAAATGTTCGACGTTTCGACTCCCATGCTAGAATCTCAATCAAGAACTCAAATACATATCTTCATCAATATAGCAATTCAGCTAATCTACCTCCTTATGGGGGTTTTGATGTATTGTATTTGAGTTCTTGATGATGACTCCGGCATGAGAGTCGAAACGTCGGATATTTCAACACCATCTTCGGTACCACACCTTGACGGGAAGGAAGAAAAGCGGAGAGGAAGCCGATCAACCATTGCTGTTTGACCGATTAAATCGTAATTGGTTTATCAATACTCGGACCGAATTGTAAGAGGTGTATTGAAGGAGTACTGAAGTGTTCTGGGACCAACATTATTTATTTTATTCGTTAATGATCTCTGTACTATAAACAAAAATAATTTCACTACCCAATTCGCTGATGATACCTCTTTTGGTGTGCACGCTGATGATACCATTGTACTCTCAGAAAAAGCTACAAATTCAGTTAATTACAAGAAATCTTACTGCTCCAGAAATGGCCTTGTTCTTAACAACTCTGAAACAAATAGCATCGTAATCATTCTGAAAAATATCGATTGTAGTATTCTAGTAAGATACGATCATACTTCGATAGAACAAAAAGAAGTCATCAAATTTCTTGGGGTACAAATCGACTCACATCTCACTTGGGGGCATCACGTGGACTATATAACTAATAAGATATCTAGACACTATTATGTTATATGGAATCACAGAAAAACTGTCCCTATGACCATCTTACTCAATTACTACTATGCATATGTTCACTCCACCCTCAATTATTGCAACATTTGCTATGGGAATTCAACCAGAATCAATGAAGTATTAGTTCTCCAAAAGAAAATCCTGAGAGTTATGACTTTCAAGGGTCCTAGAGACTCCTGTAGGGGTTTCTTCCCAAATCTCAAAATTTTAATAGTCATCTCATCATATATACTAAACTGTGTATATTATGTGAAGTCACACAACGAAAACTTCACAAGCAGAAAAGAGTTGAGTCTAGTTGCAGGATATAATTTTTGCGAAAATCAGATGATGTCGATTCCACTTCATCACTCATCTATTGTCTCAAGAGGTCAATAAAATTATATAATAATCTTCCTATCGACATTAGAAACCTAACAAGTCTTTATTCATTCAAAAATGATGTAAAATTCTTTTCACTCAAAAATCCATTTTATTCCAGCAATGAGTAGGCTTTAATCTACTCTAATCGATGTATATCTACAACATACTTTATTATATGTAGTTTTGAATATGCGTTTTGATCAGTATGAGTGAGCAGTTTTTTTTCCTTTCTTTTTAATGTTGACTCGATTTTAATGCTAGTATGTCATAAGGACATTTGTAATGCGAATTTATGTGACGCAATTTCTATGTTTATTTGTATGAACCTGAGGAAATAAGGAAATACTACTACTAAAATACCAGTTACTCGAACGCAGGGCTAACTGTCGAAGTGGATATTGTTGTTTTCCTGGTCTATCCATAAGGGGGTAGATTAGGTAAATTGCTGTATTGATGGAGATATGAAGACTCCAGCATGTCAGTCGAAACGTCGACAATTCAACAACTCACACACAGATTAATACCCGAAAGGACTATTTTCAATATTATTCATTCAATGTGTATCGTTCAATATTGAATTCAATGAAGTTCCTTTCCTTTGAGTTTTTCATGAATATCGAAAGAATAATCTATATCTAAAATAGATTATCAATATGATACTTGAAAACTACTATTGAACAATTCTCTTCCTTGAACAGCTTTTCCGAGATTCACAGCCAGCTGAGCTGCAACCAAGATCCTAATGTGAAACCAAATCAATTCACAATGTTCAATTTCAATACTTCATTCTCAACAGGTATTCACCCAATTACAGAAAAAATATAATAAATGTACATGCTAAATATTTATGAAAGTATCCAAAATAATTGCTAGGCTATCATAACGTATATCACATAAATGGGAGATACTATTGAAAAGATGACACATGAAATATATTGGAGATTTTTGTAAGATATTTGTTCTAGTAAATGTATTATAAAATGTAACAGCTTGTCTAGATTGTCTACGAGGGACCAGAAATTGTATTTTGCAAAGCAGATAACCACAATCGATTTCGTTATTGGGGAGTTTATACAGGAATGTTAATGCCATGCATTGTCTTCTCTCGACCAGAGATTGTAAGTTGAGAGAGCTAAGCAGAGTTCCGTGATAATAACCTCTTGAAGGATAGTAGCCATTGCATTTGAAGAATATAAGTTTGCAAAATTTCATTTGAACTTTTTCCAATCGTTAGACGGAGTTTTGATGAATTGGGGACCAGGTAATTGCTGCATACTCAAGTTTGGTCCTTATAAAGGTCATATACAATAATCTCATTGTATTTACATCTAAGAAATTTCCCCAGTTTCTGGAAAAATAACCCAACAGTCTGAGCGCTAACGATGAAATGTTACATAAGTGATTGTCAAATGTTAATTTTGTGTCAAAGGTCACTCCTAAATCCTTGTAAGTTATACATCTGCCAAGAGAAACATTATCAATTGCATAGTCGTGAATAAAAGGCGTACGTTTTCTATGATATGAAACTATTTCACATTACATGTTAATGAAACCATCAATGTGAATGGTGTTTTCTCAGATGTAAGCACTCTCTTGGTATCGGCAACTCGCCTCGGTTAATTAGCTTCAGACCTCGAAACTTTCTATGAATGAGGGCTCAAGTCTTTCGGGTTGAAACTTTAAATGAGTTCGAACTGTTTTATTAATAGCATCGGGATGAATAATCTGCCGGGCAGCGCCTGTGAATGGAAAACGGAGGAAATGAAGTTTCTGGAGAGAACGTGAGTATGGAGTATTGGAAGGCAGACAGGAATCGAAGCATCTGTTTTGTTTGATTAACAAAAAAAAAGTTGTAGAGCAAGAACTTGGCCCCTCTTGAAACAGGATCCACTGCAGAATTGATGCTCTGATAATCAAAAAAGTATATGCTTTATTGTTGGAGAGGCATAAAATGTTTTCATAAAAAAAACAGGTACCAAGAGAGATTCCCATTATGGTTGATGGCCGTTAATCTTCTTAATCAATATCAATCTATTCACTTTCAGTACTTCGAGCGAGATTGATCGAATGAATTCAGCATCTCCGGACATTTGTGGTTAGATCAGAAACCAGACAATAACGTTGTGGCATATTCTTGAAATGATCACAGCATTATTATTATCATTTATCTATTATGGTTTCGTTTTCTCGACCTCTTTATATTCAAAGAATTAGAAATCGATAAAACAAAACAAATGGACATCGAAAACACAGATAACCAGATAGCCCTTGAGTCTTATAGCATACAAAGATCTGTCAAATGTCAAAGCAACTTGATATTTTGTCAAATAGCCGCATATAATTTCACAACTATCTGCAGTTGTTTTCATGAATAAAAAGGAGAAGTATCAGGAGGAAGATGCTTCTTCCGCAAATCGCTAAGATTTTTTTACTGTAAGGGTTCTTAATCTACTACACTCTGAAAAAACAATCTGCCCCTCTACACTTGTAAAGATATATCAATTCTGTTTATCAAATTGTGGTAGGTTGAAAACCCAAAAAGCTAGAATAACTAATTTAGTTTATGAATAAATCGAAACGTAATGATGCACAGTGTGAACCTTGGGGAACACCTGAGAGAACATCAATCTCATTTGAGCAAAAGTTACCCAACTACATCTGTTTTCTATCGATCAGAGAGACCTCAATCCATTTTAGTAATTCATCATTGAGGCCCATAGTGGATAGCCTGAAAGACATAATTTGGTGGCAAACTCTGTCAAATGCATAAGAGAAGTCTGTACAATTTTTTTTATATGCAGATTCACACGAAAGGAAAGCCCTCCCAAGTAACACACGGGCAGCTCTTATTTCGCCTAAAGCTTTATAAACGATATATTCTTGCAACTTATCAAGCTAAATGACTACATTGATGCTTTGTTCGACACTAAATTGCTAATAAAGATATTTGGTGGAATAAAATAGCTGATTAAACGTTCTTAGCGCTTAAATATGAATATGCTTTATTAAAGCATCTTATATATCTTTTTCATTACTTTATAAAAGGTTCAGTGAGATGCATTGCACAGAAACAAATTATGCACCTTCATAAGTGTTGTTTAAGCTTTCATATAACCATCACGCAACTATTTCACAACATCGGTAATTCTCTATAGAGGCTATAAAATATTGAGTTTCAACTACTTTATAAGCAAAATTTACACAGAAACAAATTATGCACCTTCATAAGTGTTGTTTAAGCATTCATATAACCATTACCCAACTGTTTCACAATATCGGTAATTCTCTATAGAAGCTATGAAATTTTGAGTTTTAACTACTTTAAGAGCAAAATTCCACAGCCTTTTGCAATTTTAAGCCCAATACCATCCAAGCCAGACCTTATATAGTAAGCGTATTAAGGTTTTATGCTTGTGAATGAGGCATCATTCATACAGCATTAATACAACAAAAGTTATATTTTGACACTGAACGTCAGAGTTCCATAACCTCTAAAATTGTACTACTGAATTTGTTCATATTAATAATTCATTGTGCAAATTGTATTACTCTAAAATATGGATACGAACTGGAAGAAAGTGAAGCGAAGTGGGAATTTCAGATGGAAAGTAAATTTGAAACTTCGAAACATTATGAAAGAATTACCCCCGCAATCCACCATAAATCAATAATTGAAGAGAGCATCAATTATGAGGGAGAAATTCCAACGGAAATAACCGATAAGAAATCTGAGGAAGTAATATATCAAACGGAGATATTGACGAAGTAGTCCATGACTGGGACATCCGAATGGAGGAAGAGAACGTTCCAAAAATTGAAACAGGCAACACATCCACTAACAGCAGAAATGATTGACAGGAGAATTAACCTCCACAATGAACAGAGAGAGTGTAGCAACCTACTGTTTTCTGGGTTTCATTTTTCACAAATTATCACAAGAATTGGTGAAAAATACAGATTTGTATGTGGTATTTATAGCTTATGTTCTATCTGATGGCTAGGCAACTGGGGTAACATCAAACAACTCCTATCGAATAGCTACTTATACAGCACTATACAGCACTAATACAGCAACGAAGGAGTCGCAGAGATAGAGAGAGGGGAGAGCTTCTATTTGTCGAATTCATTAACGTTCGAATGGCGACTCGGACGGCCAATACGCGAATCAGTCGATCTAATAATTTCAACTACAGCTTTCTTCTATACATAGGAATAGGCAAGCGCCAAAAATATGTGTAAAAATGTGGTGGCGAAGTGAATTCGATTTGAGATGCCAGAAAGGCCCGTTAGAGGTCAGTCATTTGTACCCCTTTCAAAGATTGCTGTTTTGATACTTTATCCTCGTTTTATAACTGAGCTTAATCGAGAAATGTCTAGATAACACTTTAATACAGCCGACATCACTTTAATACAGCCGAAACGCTGTTTAAAAGCTTTTGTGGACACCTTCTGTGAATTCATTCGGGCCACCATGTTGAAACCTCAAGAAAAAATCGTGATAGAGCGGCCATTGTTACCATTTCAAATGTTTGGGGTGTATTTGATAACTTTTTCTGAATAAAAAAAGATATTTTGTTGAAACATCACTCATGAGGCATTGTAATAGCGTAAGTGCATCATTTCAAGCCCATTTTATGAAAAAAATTATAATAATTTTTTGAAATTATTATTTTTCAATTAAGGAAATGTAGATATTTTGAAAGCGCGTTGAATTATTTAGAAGTAGAGGAGCATGTTTCAACAGAAAAATTTTCTTCCCATGATAAATTTGGTTCAACATGGACGGCAGCAAGTACATAATAAGTTAGCAAATAACTTCCAGTGAGTTTTATATGTACCTACGCCATAACAATATCATTTCCGATCGTTTGATAATTCAATCTCTCTTCACAACACATCTAACAACACCATAATAGCGCAAAAAGTATTCATAAATGTAATTGTTGGAAGCTATCATCCAGTAATTTTCATCTGTCACAAAAATGTCTAACTCTTTAAATGTTTATATAGCCTTTCGAACTCAAATATACCTCTGTTTTCAATCAACTGAGAAGATACTATATTGAGTCAATAGCAAACACCTTAATATGGTTGCTTCACAACTGCAACTCCTAACCCATTCATAAAACAACTTTATAAATGCTTACTGACAGGCGGTATATGGCAGCTGCTAAGAAGTTTTGTAATGTGATTTATAAGAACTGATAGAACAAAGCGGAGAGGTTTTCATATTACTACATAAGCATCAACATACCCCTTACAAATCTTGTCGAGGCTGTATAACTTGTGCCTATTTTGGATGTATAGGTACTTCTTTGATGCTGAAACAGTGTTGTCAACTCTAATTTATACAGTATTAAAGTTATATAAGATTGCTGTATAACTATTGTTAGAGTTTTTAAAAAGTAATTTGTGCTACTTGGGCTGTAATGTTCAAAGAACACCGCGTGAATCAAGGAACAAGAGATGCGAATTAGCATTCAGTTTGAATTTTTGAAGTTTCTAAGCCTCAGGAAAAACCTCTTCTGGCAAGGAGTTTCAAAGCTTAGCTGTTCCATTGAAAAAAGATCCCTGAGCAAGAGAGGTTCCACAGGTCTCCAAATTCACAACAAAGTGATGGGAATTCTGTACGAGTCATCCGTGTAGATATTGCCAGGGGTGGAACGATTGATAATAATGTTACGAATGTCTCAGCGCCGGCCCTGACGAGATCGTAAACACAGTTGTCGAACAGCGACGTCATTTTTCCAGGAACCCATAATTCGCTTGGAGAATTCGAGACACCTCATCGAGGCTTCTCTCGGGGATTCTCAATGGGTGTACGTAGATATATAAGCAGCGGGACATCGCAGCGGAGACAAGTTTTTATTCAGAGAGTTAGTTTCAATCAGAGCTACGTGGCGAGAGTTATTGAGAGCTATGGGGAGCAGAGTTTATTCGCGAAGCAGAGTTTGTATTAGAGGGAATTTTTAGTACAGGGAGTTTTAGTACCGAGCGTTGGAAAGTTAGCGGAGTAATTCAAGCGACTGTATTGTATTGTGTTGTGATAGAAAGTTGTAATAAAAGTAGTGATGTGTTGTTTGGAGTTTTGATCATCGAACCCAGAGGGAATATCGTAACAGTGGTGTCAGAAGTTGGATTTTGGATTGAGAAGAGCATCGACCGTGAAAACCTCTATAGAAGATCTATAGAAGAGTCTTCAACCCTTCTACTATGTTCCAATGAAGTGAGCGAGTCTGTGAGCGAAGAATCACCAACAAGGTGGATCGCCTTTCTCTAAATACAATCGAGAAGCCTCAATGAATGTTTTGGTGCCGAACTCCACACATGAGAACTGTATTCCATGACAGGTCGTTTCTGAGCCTTGTAGATCATTAGGAGCTGACGAGAAGTGGAGTATTTCTTTGCACGGAATAGAAATCCAAGTTTCTGGGAAGCAACTTTAGCATCGATCTGTAATTTTTTGCTAATGCAGGTAGATGTAGATTCGTGAACTGAACAATCTACCGAGAACTCCAATGCAAACAAAACTAAGCGGGATACAATTGAACGAGTTTCAATAAAATTCCGGCATTATGAGCCTCTTTGCAAGCTTCGGTAGTCTCTATCTATCTCAACGAAGGAAAAACGGTCATCAATTCACGAAAATTACCGCGCTCCCAGCATCTCTCGCTTCCTCTTCCCATCGAGCACTAACTTCACGTTCGAAGGAGAACTTCCAGAGTTGCATAATTCGCGCCATTCACCAAGATGCGAATGGGATTATTAGCGGCGACTATTCACTCGAACGATCCGCATCAAGCATAGTTATGCCGACGACGACTATACGACTAGAGTTAAGCAGTTCATTACATGCGAGAAGACAGTTCGGTGGTTCGGTTCCTGAGCCGGGATGAATGCGGCGTGTCTGTCGGAGGCTTGTAGACACGCATTCACATACGTAAAATCGCTACATGAATTATGTACGCCCTGATTAGCGGTTCCATTGTGCGGGAGACGATTCGTCGGTATGATTGTGAATAATGTCGTTCATGAATGTAGATCGTGCCCGATGATTCATATGGTTTATGTAGGTCAAACGGGAAAATAATCCGACACACGAATTAAAGAGCATAGAAATAGTTCTCAGAATGGAAAAACGAACCCTAATTATACATCACACTTCATCTTAGTGGATTACAAGTTGAAACATGATTTCGACTTACGTTTTTCAATTCAATTCAATTTATTCAGTGAATTGTACATTTATCAACAAATAAGAATCATTATTAGCAAAGAATACCAGTTAGAGATAAGGCATCTAGGCATGAAATATCTGTGCTATGACCCGATCTCAACTGCCTTCTTCGTAAAAGTGTACCACCATAAATGTTGATCACAACGAGTGTTTCAGAGTAAACAGTAAAAAAAGAGTAAAAAAAGCGAGGAAGACGAAAAGAGAGGAAAAGAAAAAAATTATTGGAACAGAATATCGAATTTTTCGGGATGATTCATTATAAAAAAATTTAGGTCTTGCTTGCATTTCATGAAATTTTTTGTAGATTTTAGTTCAATTGGAAGTGCATTGTATAATTTAGATGCGAAATGAAAGAACGATCTTTGAATAATTGTCTTTTTGAAAAGTTGTGAATGGATATTTTGGGTAGATTTTGATCTTGTTATTCCACTATTATGATTTTCGAAAAATTTATTTTGAAAAAACATCTTCCTAGAGCTTATCATTTCATGACGTTCACCTCTTTGTTTAATGAACTAGTGGAATAAGTCTATTTCTTTCTGTATTTTCAGTAACATATTTTGAGCTGTTTGAAGATTTTGAAGGGTAGTTCAAAATTTTCCACACCAAGCTGTTATGCAATATGTTATAACTGATGCATTAGGTATATATCATCATAAGCGTTTTTTCGTAAAAACACTTTTCAAGGAATAGAATTCATGAAATAATATTCGAATTTTATTTGTTAAATACGAAACGTGACCATTCCATCTCAAATGTTTATCTATAATAACACCCAAATATTTTTATATTGTCAAATGTTTGTACATTCAGACGTTTGTTTTGCCAACAAAGTTGAACTCCTATACATCAGTATTTTAATAGAATTAGGGTTTCTGATACAACTAACTTTGTAGCATATAACTGAATTTTCCTGAACTTCCGTTTTTCAGGTTCACATGGCAATAAAAGAAACAATACAATATCTCTTCTACACTCAAATCAGATGATGTTTTTGTATCACATGAGAAGAAACAGCGCATGCGTCGTTAATTTTCTGAAATTCAATGTTAGTTGTGATCCTGACAATACATTTTTCTACGGCTAAAACACAGAACTGTACGGCTATTACACAGAACTGCTCTATCTCAACTGTTGTTGGTAGAAGGATGATGTATATTGTATGTCTCCAATTCCATTTCCTCACCTTATAACACAATGATTTTATTGTGTTACAGTTGTAGTTAGTTTTGAACAATGAATCTGGTTTTTCATGGAATGTCAAATTTCAAGCAATGACAGCTGTATTTCAGCTGGTTCATTTCGATACATAAAAAAAATTATATTTCCAATGAAGCAGTAGAGCTAGCAAACATTGAATGAACAAAAGTTATTTCATCTACCTGCTTTGGAGATGGAGTTATTGCTTTTATCCTCAGAGGAAGATGAAGACCTTCCTCCAGATCATTCTCATAAGCGAGATGCATGATGAAAAATAGTCTAGTCCTCAACAGATCTCAATTATCATAAAACCAAACTGAGAATATTGGCACTCGTCACGCCGTTTGCTGATCAAACTATTCACCGAAAGGAACTACCTACCTGTGAAATTCCTGTTGTGGAACTATCTGATGGAAATGCTGTCAACTCACAAGAAATGTTGAGCAACACTAGATTCCCGATTTTTTCTGAGCGGATATGTGCATTATGTTCTTTGAAACGAGTTCTTCAAGTTCGTCGACTCTAACCAATATACTCCTTGTTGTTTTCCAATATAATGAATTGGTTATATCCGAGTTAAATGCGAAAAGAAAATTCGATTCCTAAGCTGGAATGGATCCGATATGTTCTAGTCGAAGTCTGTGTAGAGACACGCATTCTCATACATAACATTGCTACATGAATAATGTACGCTGTATTGAGCGTCCCCATTGTGGAAAGACCGACTCGCCGACCTAATTGTTATTGTAATTTACTGTTTGTTGGCGATATATTCAAATTTTAGTCATCGGTTCTCCTACTGCTATCAGCCTCGTGAATATGGGTCACTTCGGTTTGGGGAAACTACATCGTTTTGGGTCCAATTTTTAATGTCCTAATATAAACAATTTTGCTCAGGTCAAAGAGAATTAAATTCTCTTGATGTATTTGGATACATTACTCTTTTTTCTCCTCGCATACCACAAACATCTGAGATGGCTGGCCTTTTGTCATTAGAGACTCATTGTCAATATACCCATGTATGTCTATTGTGTAGTGCCGACATTGACAACTTTCTTCTAAAATGTCATGACTCAGTGACATGTACCTATTGCTGGCAAAACCAAATAAAACATAACACATACTATTTTGATGTTAGGAGTGACATGTAAGGACGAGGGCTCTTTTACAAAATATGAAAATAACCGAATGCAATTTGTATAAGATATCACGATTGAATGCAAAATTATCTGGTCATTTTTATGGACGAATGTAATTCATTGGAATATTTCACGAATAAAGAAATTCTCGAGGAAATGTTATTTTTTGTTCATTTATACTTTCCTCTATAGATTGTATGGAGCACTCACCAAAACGCGAAATGTTTTTCTATTTTTGAAGTCTATCTGACATTTATTTGTGTTCTTTACTGACGTCTAGCGATACGGTTTCAAACGTGTTGTTATGGTCACTTGATACAATCCAATTACCGCTGTAAGTTTTCGATAATTGCATTGCCATTATGGGACATTTTATATATGAGGTAAATATTCTGTGAAATTATTCCTTCGATGCTAAATACTATGATCAGCAATACACTCCATTGGAAAACCATGAAGAACCATTTTCTAATCATGTGGAGTTTGGCATTGAAACATACTAGGTGATAGATTCCATTAAGAATCAGACAATTTGTTGGTGATGCTCCGCTGAAGACTCACTCAATTCTCTATACAGAACATCGTGAAAAAGTCTGCCTCTTCTATTGATTTCTTCACGGTCCCTTGAAATATCTCAAATAGTTCAGTCTTAGTCGGTTCCATCGAGTTTAGCAGGATGAGGGCAGTCCAGCTTCTCTTTTATTGTGAGCCTGAATACCTGAGTTGTATCTTTCTTCCAGGGTCTTCCCCCCAATGTGAATATCAGTGGAATTGGAAGAAATATTGACTTAATTGAAAACTAACCCATCAAGAAGGTATGTCAACTCACCAAATAACAACCATATTGCCAGAAACCAGCCCGTACTCCCCAGCTGTCAATCCGAACGGAATTCAATCGACGATCACGCCATCCATCTTACTCGCGAGATGAATAGAAAAAAATATGAGTTTCATTGCAGAAATTTCGCTCTTTCACACAGCGCCTCTTATTTATGGGAAAAGCATTAATACATTCGGAGATTTATGGATACAATGCGGTCGTATTAGGTTCGAACAAAACGAAGTACATGTACGGGACGTTGAGTAATGCCTTTATTTATCAAATTCCTTTTTGGACGGCGTCGTGGTGTGCTTGGTACGAGATTCAGTTGTTTCTTTTCTTCCTGCGGCGTCGTGTTCGGAGGGTTTTGGCAAGAGTCCTCGATATGAAAAGACTAATTGAAGTTGTCGTCTGATATGACCTCCAGTAACGTGTCTGTTTAGCCAGCTTTATTAATGGTGAAGAGGATGATAAAGTGTCGAGTTTTATCTGTGTTAATTTTATTATATCAGATTTCATAATCACTAGATTTTGAGAGTTTCTGCTAAGGCACAACGGGGGAGCAGAAGGGCCATACCTCCTTGAAGTTTTAATTTTCCATGATTCCTACTTTTCATCTCGAAATTCCTACTGATATTTCGGAATTCCGACTTCAAAGTTATGATTTCTACTTTAAAGTAAGACTTTATCTCGGAATTTTCACTCTTTTCTCAAAGTCGGGATTCTGAAATGACAGTTGGGATTTCGAAATAAAAAGTCGAGATCATGGAAAAAAGATACTTTCAAAAGGTATGGCCCTTCTACTCTTCCGTACCCTCGAGACTCAACAGAAAATTAAAATCTAGTGAAATCAAATCGGAGTTTCGACTTCAAAATCGGAATTTTGAGCTGAAAGGCGGAACTCCGAGATGAAAGTCTTAATTTCGAGATAAAAATTCGAAATCGTGGAAAAATAAAACTTTAAGAAGGTATGGCTCTTCTGATCTTCCGTGCCTCAACAAAAACTTTCAAAATCTAGTGATTTCAAAATTGAAATCTCGACTTCGAACTCCGACTTTTATCTCGGAATTCCGATTGGATTTGATTCATCGTTAGTTCATTCTGGTGGATTATTTCGAATAAGCTCCCCATCTTAGGCAGAAATTCTCTCACTCTATTCTTTTTATTAAAAGCGAATGAGTTTGGAGGTAGAGATTTGTGGTGGAATCATAATTCTGACTCCAAAGTCTGAATTCCGAGATAAAATTCGGAATTCTGAGATAAAAGTCGGAATTCCGAGATAAAAGTGGGAATTATGAGATTAAAAGTCGCAATTCCGAGATAAAAGTCGGATTTTCGAGATAAAAATCGCAATTCCGAGATAAAAGTCGGAATTCCGAGATAAAAGTCAGAATTCCGAGATAAAAGTGGGAATTATGAGATAAAAGTCGCAATTCCGAGATTAACGTCGAAATTTCGAGATGAAAATCGCAATTCCGAGATAAAAGTCGGAATTCCGAAATAAAGGGAGGAATTATGAAATAAAAGTCGCAATTCCGAGATAAAAGTTGGAATTCCGATATGGAAGTAGGAATTAGTAGATAAAAGTAGCAATTCCGAGATAAAAGTCGGATTTTCAAGATAAAAATCGCAATTCCGAGATAAAAGTCGGAATTCCGAGATAAAAGTCAGAATTCCGAAATAAAAGTGGGAATTATGAGATAAAAGTCGCAATTCCGAGATTAACGTCGGAATTTCGAGATGAAAATCGCAATTCCGAGATAAAAGTCGGAATTCCGAAATAAAAGGAGGAATTATGAAATAAAAGTCGCAATTCCAAGATAAAAGTTGAAATTCCGATATGGAAGTAGGAATTAGTAGATAAAAGTAGCAATTCCGAGATGACAGTTGGCTTTCCGAGATAAATGTCGGAATTTTGACTTTAAAATCGAAATTTCGCATTTGGAGAAGTGAGGTATAGAACTCAATCTTTTCGAATTCTCACGAATCAACAGAGTCAAGGACTCGGGACAATTGCTAAATGACCAAATACTGTTGAAAGTAGTGTGTTCCACCAAACGCCAATCCGGGATATCACGTCAAGTTTCCCACTGCGCATTAATTTACTTGTAGATGAACATATGTTATCTGTGAAACTATAAAAAATTGGTCCACTTGATCTGTCACTGCCACACGGTCTATTTTCTCGCCTACCGTGACTGTTGACATTTGCTAAGAAATGCGCTTGCTTACGATACCGCTACTGTGTTAATAATAGTTGTCGGTTGTGCCTACAGTAAAAAAAAATAGGAACGATAAACCTCACGTGAAACAATAGCTTGTAAATCGAAACGAGAAGGTCAGGTATTTCCGCAGGCCAGAATTAGCATAGCATATCGATTAGCGTATCGAGATATCGATACACTCAATTAATTTTGCAGAATTCAATCAGAATAACGTCAGGTTGATATTGTTGCTGCTACTGAATCTTATCGGGAACTATAATACTTCTGGTCTGTGTTCAGTGATACGACTTAAGATAATAACAATTAATATAAAGCTTCACACATAGTCGGTAGGCATACTTGAAGTCTGGCGATAATAGAATCACCCACCTGCATGAGAAAACAAATGAAGTCTTGGCTAATACCACGAAGGGCGTAGGAATATATATCACAGAAGGAATTTTTTCATATCTCTTTGGTGATACATGGGACTGATATATCCTAGTCTTCATTCAATATGCGAAATCTATATGCATATTCAATCTGAAAAATTCGTACAGTGAAAAATATAAAGAACCTATCAAAATTTGTCTGATATTTGACGAAGATCTGTTTTTTTAAATGAAATGTTGACTCACCCAAATTCAACCTAACTTCTTCCTAGAGACAGACTTATTTCATTTTACGCGGAATATTGAAAATCCCTGTCAGTTACATTTCAAAATTTGAGGAACTTGAACAATTTTTCAGCAAGGAAACAAAGTGTAGGGTATTTTTTGGTAGACTGTTTGGTAACTAATGGGAGGAAAAATTAGCGGGTATTCAGTCTGGCCTCTCTTCAAAGAAGACAGAGCTCTTCCTTTCTTTGAAAAGAGGCCAGACTAATTTTCGACATTTCGGCTCCGACTTTGGAGCCATTCTCAAGACTTCTTGACTTGGTGGCGAAACCTAAGTCTCCCTAACCCCCAGCACTCATCTTGACAAAGTGAAGATTGTGGTTTTGTGGATAGAGCGATGTTTTTTTAGCTGTATGAGAATCCGACGTTGTTGAAACTGTCGGACCATATACAGGTCTGGTTTGAAAGGGATTAATTAATGAATTTGTTCAGAAAGATAATAATGGTTTCCAGGAATTGGAAAGCTTTTGTGAGTCATCTCGTTTGTTGAGGCACTGAGGGCGTTTTTCAATTTCTATTGCTGTGCGAATGATTCTGGAGTGGAGTATTTTTGCTGTGGCAATGGTCTTCGTGTTATTGAAATCAACTTTGTGTCCGGTTTCGTGGTGGTGTTTGAAGAGAGTCGAGGCCATGTCCGCATTACGTACTGCTAGTTCGTGTTCGTAGGACCTGTTTGATACTCGTCGGTTCGTCTGTCTTATATATGTTCTCGGGCAGTCGTGGCAAGGAATTTCATATATTCCTTGTGGGTATTGTATCTTTAGGTGAGCGCAAGAAAAAGGATATTTGATTGTTTGCTGTGAAAACTGTCTTGATGTCGTATTTTGTTAGAATTCGGCTCACTTTATCAGTGACACCCCGAATGAAAGGAAGGAAAGCTTTCGGGCGTTCAGATGGGTCGTCCGGTGGTTTGGGACGCGAGAAGCGGGTGTGTTGGCGTTGAATGGTTCTCTGGATCTGGGGGTAGGAATAATCATTTTGAAGAAGGGCAGATGTGAGCTTTCTCAACTCACTGGGTCTGTTATGGTCATCTGTGAGTTTGATGGCTCTATTGATAAGAGAATTCAGTACGGTGCTCACCTGGGCTGATGGTGGGAGTTGGCATTAAGATATCTATTGGTGTGCGTGGGTTTTCGGTAGACAGTATGAGTGAAATAATCGTTGCATTTTGTGATTTGGACATCTAAGAAAGGAATAGCGTTGTTCGTCTCGATTTCCATGGTGAATTTTATTTTTCAATTTTAGAGTAATGAAAAACCGCCTCAAAAAACACTATATAATAACTTCAATTATCGCAAAGAGTATTCTCAAGATGGATTTTCAGCCTTTCGTCACACTCATGTCACTTTTCCATTTTACAACATTGCAGATATAAAATGGATCCCCAATCTGGAGACATATATCTATAGCGATAACCGCATCTCCCCCAGTATATTACCCAGGATACTCGAGTTCCTTCGAAGCTGTCGAGAATCCAGGCAACTATTGATCGAGACATACGCTTCATAAATTATTACTAACCCTGATAGTCGATGAAATTGCATTATAACGTTCGCAGGGAATACCTGGAGGAGGTTCCCAATATTTTCGTAGAACGGCTTGAGAACGTATGGTTCAGAAAATAATATGAGCAATCATCATCAAGTCACAGCAATCCATACTGATCGGTTTTATCGTAAATGAAAAACACATAATGGTGTAATTTTCGCCAGGAAGTTTACAAAACCGATTCACGTGTTTCACTTTACAAAAGCGTCTTCGGGCGTGTTATGGTAGGTATTATACAAGATCAACCAGTTACTTATTAGCTTATGTCTCTCATATTTGGCAGCATTCAATCGAGAAATTCTTATAGTTTGCCTCCTCAGTTGTGTGCTTTGTTGAAGAGTTTCTTGTCTGATATGTCTCTAGTCTCTGTATGTGGTTGTTGATGAAGTATCATCTGATATTCTGCCAATAAATGCAGGTGTTCCACAGGGTTCAGTTCTGGTGCCCTCTTTGTTTCTGCTTCATATCAATGATTTGCTCTAGAAAACATCTTATTCAATAATAGTTTTGCGGACCACAGTACTCTCCATACCAGTTTCTCCTCTAGAGTCCCCATACCAGCTCGACAAAAAAAAATCAAAGAAACATTCACGTCAATAAAATTAACGACGACTTGGTGAAAATAATAGAATGGGGTAACATGAACTTGGTGGAATTTAATGCTTCGAATATACAGGCATGTCTCTTCTCAAGGAAAGCCGATCTATCATCTAGTATTCAGATGTCAGGAGTAAATATTCCTACAAAGTCAAGTATCTCGATGCTGGGAATCACGGTCAGTGATAATCTCTCATGGGAGAAACCATGTGAGATCGATCGCTAAAGGTGCGTCCCAGAAACTTGGATTTCTATTTCGTGCGAAGAAATACTCCACTTCTTGTCAGCTTCTAAAGATCTACAAGGCTCAGATACGACCTGTCTGGGAATATCGTTCTCATGTGTGGAGTTCGAGACCAAAACATTCATTGAGGCTTCTCGATTCTATTCAAAGAAGAGCAATCCGTCTTGTTGGTGATTCTTCGCTCATATACTCGCTCACTTCATTGGAACATCGTAGAAGGGTCGGAGACTTGTCTCTCTTCTATAGATATTTGTACGGTTAGAGCTCTTCTGAATTGTTATCAATCGTTCCACCCTTGGCAATATCTACACGGATGACTCGACGAGTACAGAATTCCCACCCCTTTGTTGTGAATTTGGAGACCTGTCGAATCTCTCTTGCTAAGGGATCTTTTTTCAATAGAACAGCTGAGCTTTGGAACCCCTTGCCGAGAGATTTGACTGAGGCTTTACAAACTTCAAAAATGAATGTTAATTCGTATCTCTTGTCCCTTGACTCACGCGGTGTTCTTCAAACATTACAGGGATTCCCCTTCGTGTGAATCTCAATATATAAAAAAAAAGTAGTTTGTACCAACAAGAGTTGGTATGGTGGCCATATCGCACGAGGACGAAGTTTAAGCACGATGTCGTAGGCGTAAATATTGGGTGGTTGAATCTATATATGAACTTGAATTTTGCTGATGATTGGGTCCATTTCAACTGTACAAAAAATGTCATTTATCGACTTTCAAAAGAAACAGAAGCTCATAAGAATCCAGTACTTTGAACTACAGGTATCGAATACATGATGCTCGTTGTTGTTAATAATAATAACAGTTGCATATAGGGTTGAAAAAAATTATGACTTCCCTATTTGTATAATGAGTCTATATCAAGTACTTCATTGGACCAATCACTATTTTTAATTGGCTAGAAAAACTGGTTGACACGAACTGCTGATAAATAATTAGTTGTGAAAATATGTACAGTGTTCGAAAAGTATACAAAAGATAAATTTGTTTACTTTGAATTTATTATAAAAATAACTTGGTGGTAAGGAATATTTCGTGATTCGAAAATGAATTTTTTAAAATAAAAAAACCTATGCAGGATTTTTTCTTTGGAGAATACTGTACTGACACCTGTCGGGTACAATTCAACGCCATTAGTGGTATTAACCAGGAAAGAAGTTATTTTCTGAAAGGTGTTTGTCCATTTATTTACTGTGTGGGTGAGTTGAGAATGACCTGAACGAATTATGCCTTCAGATGGACGGAAACAAACAAACTGGAACTTGAAATTGAGTTTTTTTCATTGTATTGTTTTCAGTGCTTTTGTTGTTTCATCATGTGATTGTTGAAATATTGAAAAGTCGCTGAAAGTCCATAACAGATTGTTGGCACGAAATACCTTGTCCAGCAGCCTAAATACACGTAGGCGTGGTTATTTTTTTAGATGAATACATGTCGGACACCGAAAGCGCTTGATGCATCACAATAAATAACATAATATCTTATTGTCCGACAGAAATATTAATTTCTACAGCCAGTTTGACATTTTTTTTACAGAATATTTTCAATCTGGAAGCGTAAAAAGTCAACAAGGAGAAAGGTTATGTTTCGTGATTAATACATGTCGAAAAAAAAAACATGATACTTTGAGTCCAATTATATCAAAGTATGCAATTGTCCGACAAAATGTGCTTCTCACAGTCGACTCATGAAAAATTGTGTTGAAAAGGAATGAAAATTAGGAATGGTGTATTCCAAATTCATTAATGAGTAAGCTTGTCTGTTCTATCTGAAAAATATCCCAATAATATTGTAATAAAATGTACCCAACTAAAGGGTTACACCACAAGCCTCAATACCTTTTAACCTAATCTGCCCATAGAAAGAGTACAAAGCAAAAAGGACTATACTACGTTTGGACCTGATCTAACCTGTCTGCCCAAAACGGACACAACAGAGAGGTCTTAACCCCAAACTTCATGCCTAACCTGACCCTCCCATCCCAAACTTACACAACAGAAAGCAGTGATAGGGCCTTACTTGAGAGAAAAAAATATATACAAAATTCTATACGGATTGTTTTTCTTGGAAAAACTTATTCACACTCTCATTAAGGAAATAAAATGTTCAAGTATCAATACAAAATTATATAATACAAACAGTTTTATGAAATTTGTATATTTTCAAACTTGTAACTTATTTCTCCTTGAAATTGGAATCAAAATCATTAGTCCATAACTTGAAAATATGAATTTCATTGATCTCTGAATCATTTTAAAAACCTCTTTTTCTTTGAGATGTAATTTTAATTAAAACGAGTACATTTTCAAATAACTGTGAATGAACTCCATTTCTCAGTGTTCAATTTGGAATTCCTCCAGTCAAAACCACACCTACCGCATGAATCCAAACAGTAGCACATGTAAACCATTTCTCAGCCCTCCCACAAATATTAATTCCGCGAGCAGATAAGAAAGAAAACTCGCGTATCTCAAGTTGCCCCCGAGTCTACACCAGTTTCGTGACACGAGCTCTCTTCTACTATTCTATTTTCGTAACACTTGGCCGGAGTCGATTGCCTTTATCTGACAAGAGACAGGTCTGATAACGTTCCCAAAATAAATAGCGCCAACGAGATAGCCGACGATTTTAAAGCTGGTTTGTTTCTCGGCTTGTCGCTCCGAGTGTAAACAGATACTCTTGACTGGTTGCGATGAACGTCGGGTGGGAAAGTTGAAATATAGGACGAGTATTTTTGTGAGTGATCGAAACCATGAGATCATCTTTCGAACAATCTGTTCAGGCCAGTCTCAAATTACCTACACAGTAGGTTTCGGCTAACACCTGTCAGAAAACAACTACTCCCCTGGCTAATACCACGAAGGGCATTGAATTATGTCCGACCGGTGCCAGTGCAGGTTTCTTCACAGAAGTAAATCATGCATTTGCTTTCGTCGATACAAATGAAGGAATTGATTTTCAATTATAGGGACGGACACACTTGCAGACCGGTTTCGGGTCTTTTTTGAAATACCTCGTCCATTGGTAGATGGCGCAATAACTTCGTTGTTCGTATCAGCTTTGGTCGGGGCTTGATCCTCTGAAGGATTTTGATTTTTGATTATGGAAAGTTATCGACTTTATGTTGATGATGGCACTGCCTTGCACTGACGAGTGGCCAAATAGCCCGAAACCGGTCTGCAAGTGTGTCCCTCCCTATAATTGAAAATCAATTCCTTCATTTGTATCGACGAAAGCAAATGCAGGATTTACTTCTGTGAAGAAATCTGCACTGGCACCGGTCGGATATAATTCAATGCCCTTCGTGGTATTAGCCAGGGGAGTAGTTGTTTTCTGACAGGTGCCAGCCGAAACCTACTGTGTAGGTAATTTGAGACTGGCCTGAACGAAAGAATGAAAGATGATTTGATTTAACGCCAGTCTTCAAGTATCTTCAAGTATGCCCACTGACTATGTCAAATGAAACCATGAGAGCTGTCAGTGGTCAGATCCATATGGTGCAAGCATTCTCTCGACGGACTCACGAAAGAGGTTTGATGATAGTTGAAACTCTGGTTAGGATAGAGACTGTAGAATTATTTATGAAATCTCGAAGAAACCGAAGATAGAGGATCACTGCAGAAATGATTCAAATGAAGCAGTAACATTTCAAAATGAGCGAAGGACTATTTGTTATTGCTAGTCTTCCTTTTTTATGGACCGAATGTTCTCATTACATTGAAATGAAAACCAGTTACTGAAATCACGACAGATTCCTTCTGATGAGCTGGAAGTTGGCTCTATACTGGAATCAGAATATTCTTATTTTTCAGAAGAAAAAGTAATTCTTGTTGACAAAGATAAGGTCTGGAAGTACAACAGACAATATAACACATAACATGTTTAAAACATGCATAACATACAGCACTTATAACTTATTTCAAAACAATGTTATAAGCAAAAATCTGCGCCTGAACAGGACCAATCACGTGGGAAAGAACTCAAATTCAAATCCATAGGATGATACTGAAAGACCTCACTAAAATATTCCTCCACTTCATACTAAGCTTTCTTGGCCAGTAGCTGTTTGAGAGTTTTCCTGGAATCTTTATGGTCTGTGGTTTCCTTCGAGTAAGTAGGTGGGAGGTTGAAAATTTTCAATGATTAAAATTATTTAAAAAACTGTTTGGCTTCAGTCTCCCCAGAAAGCAAAGCCATAAGTTAAATAGGACTCTATAAGGGCAAATGTGCTGACCTGGTAGCAGTATATCCCAGATATTTCGCATTGCATAGCATCCCGAAGCCAGCTTTCTGCTAAGATTTAAGATGTATCAAATTTCAAGGGTGCATCAATCTGGAGTCCAAGACATTTTGTACTTTTCTACTATAGTATACTCGCCTAGTAATCGTGGGTGGGGATTATAGCAGAGGCATAGTATGTTTGCTTGAGTGACAGGAAATTCGAATCGAACTAGGTTGGCCTCATTTTTATCATGCCTTTGAATGGTAGTATCGTCGGCAAATAGGGTGAACCTTGCGGATATATATGTATATATATATACATATATATATATATATATATATATATTTTTAAAGACTCTTTTGAAGTCAAAAAACTTTTTAATAAGATGAAACTTCCTGAGGACTATGTTCTGGCGAGTTTGGACGTTGTGTCCCTCTTCAGTAACGTATACTTAGAGGCTTGTCTAAGAGCCATCGATAAGAGATGGAGTCGCATCTGCAATCATTGCAGTATTACCAAAGATAGCTTTATTGAATTAATAACCTTTTTATTTAATAATACATATTTCTCCTTTAATAATAATTTCTATAAACAAAATTTTGGAACACCCATGGGAGCTAAAATTAGCCCCATCTTAGCGAGTTATGTCATGGATGACATATTGGACATGGTCTTGCAGGTTTCACCTTTATTTATTTTTCATCAAAAAATATGTGGATGACTTAATTATAGCTCTCTCATATGACAGAACTACGGAAGTGTTAGATGTCTTCAATAGTTATGATCCATTTATACAGTTTACAATAGAATGTGAGGACGAGGAACATAGCGTTCCCTTCCTAGACACAAAGTTTCACCGTACTGAGGATAATCAAGTAATCATCGACTGGTATAGAAAACCTATAAGCAGTGGAAGATATATGAATTATCACACATACCATAAACAGTCTATGAAAGTAAACTTGGTCAAACAGATGAAGCATAGGATACTCTGTATTTCTGATTCAAATTTCCATGAAAGAAACCTCAAAATTCTATATAATTTATTCATAAATAATTCTTATCCTCCTGCACTATTAAAAAAGATCATCTTCAGTACTTCAACCATTGATAACCATAATTCAATTAACATAAATAATATAACACATAATTCTTCCAATAATACTATCAGTGGGGCAGATGTGACCCCAATCCCATGTTTTTTCACTTCATTACCATACATTACTGACATATCTTCCAGACTTGCACAAGTCTTTAGAATTTTTCCACACATAAAAATTGCAAATAAAACAGTTCTTACTATAAATTCAATTTTCAGTAAACTTAAAGACAAAACTCCCTTGCTGTCACAATCACAAGTGGTCTACCACATTCCATGTTCGAATTGTAACAAAATTTATATTGGACAAACTTCAAGAAATTTAAAAGATAGAATAACATCACATAAAAGTGACTCCAGACTTCATCCAGAACGTTGTGCTTTGGGGGAACACGTAAATAAAACAGGATATAACATGAATTATAATAACATTAAAATTCTAACTAAGGAATGCAACTTGACCAAGAGGCTATTCATGGAGATGACCTTCATCACTAACACGGATCATTGCCTCAATAAGAGAACAGATCTCAATCATTTGAGTGAAATTTACTCTTTCTTACTTCAGATTGATAAAAATAATAATTCAAATAACTTTAATACTTCCATGATTAATAACTCTCTCTTTTGAACATAGTAAGTTGGCTGATGTCTCTAGAAGCAGCGTCCAAAACCAAAAATCTCATTTGTCATTAGTCACAGATCAAACCTTTCAATTGTCATGTCATTTGTCTGTTTCCTAACCTTAGAATCTTCAAACCACGTTTCAATTTTTGAACTGTTTTAAATAACTTTTATTAGAAAATTTTAATCATATTTTATCTCACATATTTTAAATAATTGACATTACCATGTACAGAATGTTAAATCTGACAATTCACTCGCAAATCATTCATTCATTTTCCAACATTAGCAACCATTCTCAATAACACAGTAAGTAGCACTGTTTGTTCTCGTTTCATATTTGATAAACAATTTCGTTAACCATTTGTAGCTTCCCTGAAGATGACAGTATTCACTGTCGAAATATCGGAAATATAGTGTTGAAAGAGTACACGTTTTGCTTGCTGCTTTACCCAAGAACTTCCTTTTTGTTATATATATATATATATATATATATATATATATATATATATATATATATATTTGATCGGCTAGGCTTCCGCGGTCAGAAATGTGCTGGCTGGAACTTTCAGACGCGGATCAACCGGAAGTTCCAGCCAGCACATATATATATATATATATATATATATATATATATATATATATATATAATAGGAAAAACACAGAAACAAGCACCGAACCTTGAGGTACACCATAGCAAATAAAATGAAATCCTGGGTAATAATCTGCTTTGAAAATTCGATAAAGACGTGACAGAAAATATGAATCATCCATTCACAAACGTACCCAATAATTTGGGAGACATTTTTAACAGAAAAGCAAGTTGACGAGACGTAGCTTTACACAAAAAGTAACAGTCTCTTGATGATTGTGAGTGATCTTAAACTGAATAATTCTTTTTTGAATACAAGGACACCAAGGCGTATGATGAATACACTGCGAAACAGCAAGCAAAAAAATTCAGTACGTTGACTGAGAGAAATTTCCATATGAAGGGGAGGCTCAACAATTCATGTTACCTCATAGGGAGCATCTCATTCTACCCCCATTTCGTAACACCCACAGTACGTAACACCCAAAGTGCGTAACACCCACATGTCATAACACCCACATTTCGTTATGCCCACACTCTCCGAACATACCCGAATGATGCGCTGTTGCCAAATTCATCCTTCTTTTAGGTTAGGTTAGTTAGGTTAAGTTAGATTGAGTTAACAGAAAATTGCAGAATATCCGGTAAATTTTGCAACAGTGCATCATTCGGGTATGTTCGGAGAGTGTGGGCATAACGAAATGTGGGTGTTATGACATGTGGGTGTTACGCATTTTGGGTGTTATGTACTGTGGGTGTTACGAAATATGGGTGTTACGCAGCGCACCCACCTCATATGGCTGAATTTGTAGATTTTTACCATACCAAGGGATAATCCAATATCATCAATTATATGGAACCTCAAGAGTGAATTTGGTGAGGTGCTCTGCACAATGATCGATTGGCACAATAGTCAACAAACCCAACAGTTAATCGAAAACTAACAAAAAAAAAACAAGCTGATGTAGTGAGTTTTCGAGGTAAAGAAAGGATAAACAATTCATGAAAGCTGATTTGTCTGAATTCATAACAGATATACCAAACCATTTATGAAAACAGATGATAGGACTGGAAATATTCAATATCATCAATTTTGTGTGAATTCAGAAGATGATTTGATGAGACGTTTTGCACGATTATTGATGGGTAGAATAGACTTGCAAAAAACGCTCGAGCTTAAACTTCAGAACCAACCAAGTGTTCATTTTCAGTAATAAGTTATGACAAATGTCAACAATTTCAACAGCTTCCACTACAGTATCACATCAATAGAATGATGAATTGAAATTCAGTCAGTACATATAGAAGGAAAACCTCTATAAATAATAGAAAATTTCAGCTCTTCCACTATCGCAAGATCCTAGATTCCATAGATATATCAATAGTGTAGGTACTAAGACCATGTTTTCTGTTAGTTAATTGGTTAAATTTGGCTCTAGCATAGGAAATGTCAGAACTTTGATTGTCCACAGCACATAAGTTTTCATCCAACCAAGGAATAGGATTAGTTAAGTGCTCTTTATTCTATGATATCAGAAACAAGGTGATTTCGAAATGAACTGAAAGGAATAACCGGTCGCCAACTACAGCTCATCCTATCACATCTTGGCGCATACTCAAGACACTTTTCCAGTTGCCCACTGTTCCGTAGTTTTTTAGGTTTGTACAAAATATTGATCCTCCACAGAATAATGACGTTTAAACAGTACTAAGAAACACCTTTTATAAATAAATGTCAACGCTGGGAACACATACATAATAGGTATTTTTTTATCATCTTGGTCTCCTTCACAGAGATTGCTGACCATATACGTTATTAGTTCTGTGCCAAGATGGATTGGATGAGCTGTACAAACTTCACTTTTCTATTAGTCGGAACATTATTGAACGGATATACACACCGTACTTATATAACGCGTTAATCAGAGGCTATCAATGCGCTTCCAATCAGAATCAACATCTTTCCACTCGATAAATCCATTAACAGCGATGTTCTGTATAATGCAACCGGAAAGTCTTTCAGCATTTGAATTTGAAATCAGGTGCATACATTTCGCGAATGCGTAATGCAATAGTTCTGTTAAGTGGATGAGGATTTTCACCAATCGAAAGTTTCCCTTTGTCAATAGTGTAAGTAGAGCCACATAGTCAACACGCTTGTGTGAATCCTCAGAGATTTATAATTCAGAAAATAATCAGGAGGGGATATTTCATTTTCTCATAGCTTCTCAATTTTAGCCTTGAGAAAGGATAACTATAACACAGTCAGATGAACATCAACAATGATACTAAAGTGTTCAGTAATGTTAAAGTTCAGAGTTGGGAGTTCAATATCTATAAATTAACTGTTTGAACGTCATTATTTTGTGGTGGACCAGTATCTGTTCCGTAATTTTCTGGGTTTGTAACCTACCACAATCTGAAAAAATTAGAATTAATATTGAAATCTGTACAAGTGTAGAATAACAGATTTTCAATCTACCCCGAAAAGTTGCTGCGTCTATTGAAAAACAGTTCTTTTTGAATAGAATAAGTCCAATTAGTCAGCAACTTCTCGTATAACTCAAATTTTGCCTATCAAAAAAATAATAAGAAACATGTGTGTGATGGCTTGGTCAAATCTATTTCAAATTTTGCATTAACATTCTTCATCAGAATGGGAGACATGTTTCCTATTTCTTTTAGGGGTGCATTTCGGGGGTGACACGCAGCCTAAACTGCTGATCGTGGAAATCTGGAACTGGGAGGGTGTGTTATGAAGTAGACATCAGATGACGAATTCCACCCCTAAGGAAGTGAGAAACAGGGTCAAATTATGTATGAGGCAAGGTGATGGCTTGGTCCAATCTACTCCAGATTTTGCATTAACATTCTTCAGCAGAATGGAAGACATGTTTAACCGCTGATCGTGGAAATCTGAAACTTGGAGGGTGTGTTCTTATGACGTAGGCATCAGATGACGAATTCCACCCCTAAGGGAGTGAGAAACAGGGGCAAATTATGTATGAGACAACGTGATGGTTTGGTCCAATCTACTTCAAAATTTTGCATTACTCCACAAGATGGAAAGATGGAATAATATCCGAACATGTCAGATTAGAAATACAATGGAAAAACTAATTTTCGATGAAGTTGTCCTACATATCGATCGAAACCGTTTTTCAACAATGAAGTCCTGACCCTCGTTGAAAAAACAATAGTAGAACTCTTTTTTCGAATTGTTGTAAACGTTTTTGAATTATCAGCTTCGAGGTTATTCTCTATACTAGAAAACTCATGTAGTTCTCAAGTAACAAAGTAACTGAAATGTGCGATCCCAATCAAAGTAACGAAGAAACACCACCTTTTGTTCCCTTCAGAGCTCAGCGTAAGTGAATTTATTTCAGAGGTTGAAAGTAGGTTACCGCTCCCCAACGTTGTTTATTATATTCCCAGCTACCATCCTGAAAATCACACATAATTATGAGTAAGTACCTGGATGACCAAGCTTTGCTGGGATTTTTTTTGGTAAAATGTGTTTTTCGGGAAACAAAATTCAGATACGAATTACATGTTGATGAAATATCAATAACATTTTTTGATCTTACCATCATAATAATAAAACAATATGATATGGTTATGTCGGTCAACATAAAGTCGATGACTTCCCTTAATTGAAAATCGAACACCTATAGTATCGAGGTTCGACCAAAGCCAATGCGAACAACACCAAGTGTAGAATAACAGATTTTCAATCTACCCCGAAAAGTTGCTGCGTCTATTGAAAAACAGTTCTTTTTGAATAGAATAAGTCCAATTAGTCAGCAACTTCTCGTATTACTCAAATTTTGCCTATCAAAAAAATAATAAGAAACATGTGTGTGATGGCTTGGTCAAATCTATTTCAAATTTTGCATTAACATTCTTCATCAGAATGGGAGACATGTTTCCTATTTCTTTTAGGGGTGCATTTCGGGGGTGACACGCAGCCTAAACTGCTGATCGTGGAAATCTGGAACTGGGAGGGTGTGTTATGAAGTAGACATCAGATGACGAATTCCACCCCTAAGGAAGTGAGAAACAGGATTATGTATGAGGCAAGGTGATGGCTTGGTCCAATCTACTCCAGATTTTGCATTAACATTCTTCAGCAGAATGGAAGACATGTTTAACCGCTGATCGTGGAAATCTGAAACTTGGAGGGTGTGTTCTTATGACGTAGGCATCAGATGACGAATTCCACCCCTAAGGGACTGAGAAACAGGGGCAAATTATGTATGAGACAACGTGATGGTTTGGTCCAATCTACTTCAAAATTTTGCATTAACATTCCTCATCAGAATGGAAGACATGTTTCGCATTAATTTTGAGGGGGAATTGTAGGCATTTAATAAAAAAGAATTTTTCGAAATTCCACCACTAAGAGAGTCAAAGTTAATAATATAATAATATCAATTATGATATTGTAGGTTCAGGTTTTGTTTGGACTGTGACATTCACATTGTACAACTATTATACTTCACTGCAAATGAGTGACCTGAATGAATTATTGATGATGATGAAAAGATATTCATATTCTGAATATTATGAGAAGTAAAGCGTTTTGACATTCCTGACAAATTTCAATTGCCACTTTGTATGCCAAAATGAGGAAAAGTTATATTCTAAAACTACTGAGACCTTTCAAAATACCGTGAATAATTCAAAATGTAACTCTTTGCTAAAATATGGTTCAATATCATGGAGAACCTCATTTTTATCATTTCTTCTTGATGGAATATCTATTCTAGAGACTTTTTCAATATTAACGAATGGTATTGTCTATTTGGCGCCTCTTGAATAAGGTACTCTCATAACGAATTACCTCCAGAGGGCACACTTCAAATCATACAAAACCTTCGATACTTCTCGAGTCATAATAATAATATGAAAATCCCATGAGATTATGCCACATAAATATTTGAAACCATTCCATAGAGCAACTTCTTCAAAGGCTATATGCCTTCATAATATGCTTTTCTCTTAATAAACTTTATATTCCTGATATTCAGAATAACACAAATTACTCAGCAACTAGTTTATTGATGGGTAATGCTATAATCACCATCACAAATCCCCTCCGTCATGCATTCAGAATAATACAATCCGTACCGAATGATTGAAAGCATCGGATGATTGGGATTTCTGTCGATCAATCATGACTTGGCGGTTCTAGCCTGCTTCACTTTTATTCGATGGACGAAAATTACTCTCATTATTTATATGCCCACATTATTGGAAATTGATTGATGATTGAGAATCGTATGTTGAATACGATTCAAACCCCAGGTGAAGTTGGTGGCGATGATGATTTCCAAAAATTTAAGGAAATGTAAAATACATAACTGATAATGAAAAATAGGATAGCGATTGTTCATAAATAACTAATGGTCAAAATGAAATCGGAATATTACACTGCACTAAATGGACCCTTTTCATTGAAACATTCAATATACAGCTTCATATAGAACTATTTTCGAAGAACCAAACAAGAAATCTTATCGTGACTAGAAGCATTTCAAAACTCACATGTTTTCTTACAAGTTCTTCCTTGGTGCAGAAGAATGTCCAAGTTCATCAAAATGTTGGAATAAGAAATTCTATTCTATGTGTAGTAGTAGTACCTCGAAAACCCGTCAATATACCTTGCGATTATGTCGACTTTTGGGTCGTGATAACAAAAAAAATGTATTTTTCTACGGATGCTATATAATGTGCCACTTCTCTCAAAGCTTTCATACGTTCAAAACGAAAGATTTCTCACGCAGTGAGATATATCCGCCATAACAGTGAGAAATAATTTCTCACTGTTATCACGGTAACCCAAGTCAGTCATGAGTTGCTACATGTCAGATTGATATGACACGTTCTCCATGTTGACAACGGCACGCCGCGCCGACGACTCGCGTGCAATATCCTAGTAGCCCAATGTTGGCGTTTCCATAACAACGAAACCGAAGCACTGCATAATTATTACTGTCAACTTACCCAACGAAAATAGTTTTATTGCTGTTTGTTATAGTATAAAGAGTCTAGATTTATTAAATATTGAATATAATGGAGTACGAAGATTAAGAGTTGGAAAATATACCTCCAGATTGATATTGTTCAGAAAGCAGTAGATGTTTGCAATAATTTGCTACCAAGCACATCAAGAAAAAAATATGAAATCGCTTGCAGAAACTTCATGGACTGTAAAATGAAAGCCAAGGTAAATTCTTGTTCCGAAAATACCTTGTTAATTTATTTATTTTGGAGAGTTGTCAAGACTCAGTACTCGATGCTGAGGAATACCATATTCATTGAAAACTGTGCTGATATATCGAAATACGTAAAACTACGTGCATTTTTGAAACAAAAATCTGAAAAATATGCTCCAAAACTGTCAAAAACAAACTTCTGAAAAAATTCAACAATTTTTAAAAGATGCACCTGATGAAAAGTATTTTCTGATAAAGGTATGAATTGAAAATTTTTGAATTGTTACCGAAAAAAGAATGTTTGGTTTTGATTTCAGGCTGCTTTAGCTATTGGCCTTACAGGGGTATGCTTTTGTGATGAACTACGGAAATAAAAATCGATGACATGAAGGATCTCAATTCGGCTCTTTCAATAAAATTACCCCATACTGAACCCAAGGTTCCTAGAAATTTCACAGTTACAGGAAAATTCTACCAAATTTACAAAAAATATGTGAAGCTTCGACCATGCACAAATAAAAGACGTTTTTTTAATTACAAAAATTGCAAATGTACGAAACAGTCTGTGGGGTTATATCCTATTTTTCCAGATGGGTGGGTGTCTGTCTATTTGGATATGACCAACCTCGTATAATTTGTGTTGAACTTCAGGTAAGCCGTTCAATTCACTATAGTCAGTCGTAGCAATGTATGTCTTATCATTATATCGTACTCATCCTGTTCTCATATATAACTGTGTTTGTTTCCACAGCTCACCGAGATCTCTGGTGCTTTCATGGGGCATATTCGTATTTGATTGCTACGATATGCAACTTCCGTGTTGCAAATTGTATGCTTATAAAACGAGTCATTTGATACAAACTCAGAGTGATGTTCTATGATATTTCACGAACAAAGCAAGTTATGATTCTTGTTAGATACAGTGATATAGAACATGCCCTATTTAATTTTCAGTGGTGTAAGATTGTGGAAATGAAGAAGCTATTTTCATTTCTGTACAAACAAGAACTGAAGTGGAAGTTGCTACTCTAGAAGGTTCACTTCACAAGATGGAAAGATGGAATAATATCCGAACATGTCAGATTAGAAATACAATGGAAAAACTAATTTTCGATGAAGTTGTCCTACATATCGATCGAAACCGTTTTTCAACAATGAAGTCCTGACCCTCGTTGAAAAAACAATAGTAGAACTCTTTTTTCGAATTGTTGTAAACGTTTTTGAATTATCAGCTTCGAGGTTATTCTCTATACTAGAAAACTCATCTAGTTCTCAAGTAACAAAGTAACTGAAATGTGCGATCCCAATCAAAGTAACGAAGAAACACCACCTTTTGTTCCTTTCAGAGCTCAGCGTAAGTGAATTTATTTCAGAGGTTGAAAGTAGGTTACCGCTCCCCAACGTTGTTTTTATATTCCCAGCTACCATCCTGAAAATCACACATAATTATGAGTAAGTACCTGGATGACCAAGCTTTGCTGGGATTTTTTTTTGGTAAAATGTGTTTTTCGGGAAACAAAATTCAGATACGAATTACATGTTGATGAAATATCAATAGCATTTTTTGATCTTACCATCATAATAATAAAACAATATGATATGGTTATGTCGGTCAACATAAAGTCGATGACTTCCCTTAATTGAAAATCGAACACCTATAGTATCAAGGTTCGACCAAAGCCAATGCGAACAACACCAAGTTATTGCGCCATCCACCTATGAACGAGGTTTTCCAAAAACAAACCGAATTCGCCCATTCCTCCATTACCGCCATTAGAATCGCCAAAAGCAAATGCAGAATTTTCTTCTGTGAATAAATCTGCACTGGCACCGGTCGGATATAATGCAATGCCCTTCGTGGTATCAGCCAGGGAAGTAGTTGCTTACTGACAGGTGCCAGCTGAAACCTACTGTGTAGGTAGTTTGAGACTAGCCTGAACGAATTGTTCAAGAGATGATTTAATCTCAGACTGCTTATGGTCGCTTGTGGAGGGTTTCGAAACCTGGGGATCAGAACTGTGGTCTCTAAGCGACAATTGATATAATATGCTGAATCATGATAGAACATAATATAACTGTAGTCTTTATACTTCAGTATAATAGGATACCCACGCACAACTTAGGTTTTAGTGGGTCTCTCTTTGTAGTGAGTTGTGTTTTGTACTACGTAACTTTCTATATACAAATAAACATTATTATTAATACAAAAAAAACGCCACGGGACTATGTTATAAATGAAGGATCTAAGTATTAACGATTTCTTGTGGAGGGTTTTGAAACCTAGGGATCAGAACTGTGGTCTCTAAGCGACAATTGGTATAATATGCTGAATCATGATAGAACATATAACTGTAGTCTTTATACTTTAGTATAATAGAAAACCCACGCACAACTCAGGTTTCAGTGGGTCTCTCTTTGTAGTGAGTTTTGTTTTGTACTACGTAACTTTCTATATACAAATGAACATTATTATTAATACAAAAAAAACGCCACGGGACTATGTTATAAATGAAGGAACTAAGTATTAACGATTTCTTGTGGAGGGTTTTGAAACCTAGGGATCAGAACTATGGTCTCTAAGCGACAATTGATATAATATGCTGAATCATGATAGAACATATAACTGTAGTCTTATACTTCAGTATAATAGGATACCCACGCACAACTTAGGTTTTAGTGGGTCTCTCTTTCTAGTGAGTTATGTTTTGTACTACGTAACTTTCTATATACAAATAAACATTATTATTAATACAAACAAAAACGCCACGGGACTATGTTATAAATGAAGGAACTAAGTATTAACGATTTCTTGTGGAGGGTTTTGAAACCTAGGGATCAGAACTGTGGTCTCTAAGCGACAATTGGTATAATATGCTGAATCATGATAGAACATATAATTGTAGTCTTTATACTTCAGTATAATAGGATACCCACGCATAACTTAGTTTTTAGTGGGTCTCTCTTTGTAGTGAGTTATGCTTTAACTACGTAACTTTCTATATACAAATAAACATTATTATTAATACAAAAAAAAGAAACGCCACTGGACTATATTATAAATGAAGGAACTAAGTATTAACGATTTCTTGTGGAGGGTTTTGAAACCTAGGGATCAGAACTGTGGTCTCTAAGCGACAATTGGTATAATATGCTGAATCATGATAGACCATATAACCGTAGTCTTTATACTTCAGTATAATAGGATACCCACGCACAACTTAGGTTTTAGTGGGTCTCTCTTTGTAGTGAGTTATGCTTTAACTACGTAACTTTCTATATACAAATAAACATTATTATTAATACAAAAAAAAAGAAACGCCACTGGACTATGTTATCAATAAATGAAGGAACTAAGTATTAACGATTTCTTGTGGAGGGTTTTGAAACCTAGGGATCAGAACTGTGGTCTCTAAGCGACAATTGGTATAATATGCTGAATCATGATAGAACATTTAACTGTAGTCTTTATACTTCAGTATAATAGGATACCCACGCACAACTTAGGTTTTAGTGGGTCTCTCTTTGTAGTGAGTTGTGTTTTGTACTACGTAACTTTCTATATACAAATAAACATTATTATTAATACAAAAAAAACGCCACGGGACTATGTTATAAATGAAGGATCTAAGTATTAACGATTTCTTGTGGAGGGTTTTGGAACCTAGGGATCAGAACTGTGGTCTCTAAGCGACAATTGGTTTAATATGCTGAATCATGATAGAACATATAACTGTAGTCTTTATACTTCGGTATAATAGGATACCCACGCACAACTTAGGTTTCAGTGGGTCTCTCTTTGTAGTGAGTTTTGTTTTGTACTACGTAACTTTCTATAGACAAATAAACATTATTATTAATACAAAAAAAACGCCACGGGACTATGTTATAAATGAAGGAACTAAGTATTAACGATTTCTTGTGGAGGGTTTTGAAACCTAGGGATCAGAACTATGGTCTCTAAGCGACAATTGATATAATATGCTGAATCATGATAGAACATATAACTGTAGTCTTTATACTTCAGTATAATAGGATACCCACGCACAACTTAGGTTTTAGTGGGTCTCTCTTTCTAGTGAGTTATGTTTTGTACTACGTAACTTTCTATATACAAATAAACATTATTATCAATACAACCACGGGACTATGTTATAAATGAAGGAACTAAGTATTAACGATTTCTTGTGGAGGGTTTTGAAACCTAGGGATCAGAACTGTGGTCTCTAAGCGACAATTGGTATAATATGCTGAATCATGATAGAACATATAACTGTAGTCTTTATACTTCAGTATAATAGGATACCCACGCACAACTTAGTTTTTAGTGGGTCTCTCTTTGTAGTGAGTTATGCTTTAACTACGTAACTTTCTATATACAAATAAACATTATTACTAATACAAAAAAAAGAAACGCCACTGGACTATGTTATCAATAAATGAAGGAACTAAGTATTAACGATTTCTTGTGGAGGGTTTTAAAACCTAGGGATCAGAATTGTGGTCTCTAAGCGACAATTGGTTTAATATGCTGAATCATGATAGAACATATAACTGTAGTCTTTATACTTCAGTATAATAGGATACCCACGCACAACTTAGGTTTTAGTGGGTCTCTCTTTGTAGTGAGTTATGCTTCAACTACGTAACTTTCTATATACAAATAAACATTATTACTAATACAAAAAAAAGAAACGCCACTGGACTATGTTATCAATAAATGAAGGAACTAAGTATTAACGATTTCTTGTGGAGGGTTTTAAAACCTAGGGATCAGAACTGTGGTCTCTAAGCGACAATTGGTATAATATGCTGAATCATGATAGAACATTTAACTGTAGTCTTTATACTTCAGTATAATAGGATACCGACGCACAACTTAGGTTTTAGTGGGTCTCTCTTTCTAGTGAGTTATGTTTTGTACTACGTAACTTTCTATATACAAATAAACATTATTATCAATACAACCACGGGACTATGTTATATATGAAGGAACTAAGTATTAACGATTTCTTGTGGAGGGTTTTGAAACCTAGGGATCAGAACTGTGGTCTCTAAGCGACAATTGGTTTAATATGCTGAATCATGATAGAACATATAACTGTAGTCTTTATACTTCAGTATAATAGGATACCCACGCACAACTTAGGTTTTAGTGGGTCTCTTTTTGTAGTGAGTTATGCTTTAACTACGTAACTTTCTATATACAAATAAACATTATTACTAATACAAAAAAAAAGAAACGCCACTGGACTATGTTATCAATAAATGAAGGAACTAAGTATTAACGATTTCTTGTGGAGGGTTTTGAAACCTAGGGATCAGAACTGTGGTCTCTAAGCGACAATTGGTATAATATGCTGAATCATGATAGAACATTTAACTGTAGTCTTTATACTTCAGTATAATAGGATACCCACGCACAACTTAGGTTTTAGTGGGTCTCTCTTTCTAGTGAGTTATGTTTTGTACTACGTAACTTTCTATATACAAATAAACATTATTATCAATACAACCACGGGACTATGTTATAAATGAAGGAACTAAGTATTAACGATTTCTTGTGGAGGGTTTTGAAACCTAGGGATCAGAACTGTGGTCTCTAAGCGACAATTGGTTTAATATGATACCCACGCACAACTTAGGTTTTAGTGGGTCTCTTTTTGTAGTGAGTTATGCTTTAACTACGTAACTTTCTATATACAAATAAACATTATTATTTATACAAAAAAAAGAAACGCCACTGGACTATGTTATAAATGAAGGAACCAAGTATCAACGATTCATCACTATTCAACGTGCGGTTCTTGGAATTGTAGACAATATAAGACTGAAAACAAAAAGAGTGAACGAACAGAATATTCCAGGAAATTGAAAATAAATGACCATGAAAGTTCTTCAAGAAGAGAACTGACGATCATGCTGGGGATGAAATAAACGGCCGAATCAGCTGAAACAGATGGAAGGCGAGCCCTTTGTTTAGTCTCGCACGTCGCGACATGTGCGATAAAGCGCCTTATCGTACTTGGACTCAACGTACGCACCCTGCAGACCGTTTACACAATACCAGGCGATAATGTCGCAGAGAAAACATCGCCTCAGGACGATTCACAGAGTGTAATTGTTTGTGGACCGAACTAGGGAGGGACGCCTTACGCAAACAGAACAATGAACAACAACATACCGATGACCCTGCGAGCTATATTTGTACAGGGCGTATTTAGAAAGATATTGAGAAATTTTCAAATTTCTGCCAGAAAGTAACTCTGTCGTTCTCTTCATTTTACATCAGAAACTATTTGCATAGATCAGATTAATCTTACTTTAGTCTATTCCAAGAATAAGGTAGAGGTAATTAGGCAAAGTTACTTTCTACTATACCCGCTGGGAACTCGCATTTTTTATTTATATCATTGATCATATGTTGAACATCAATTTCATTATTATTTATCTACTTGAACGTCATTATTTTGTGGTGGATCGATTTTTTTTCAGTAGTTCTCTGGGTTTGTAACCCACCACAATCTGAAAAAATAAAAAATAATATTGGAATCTATACAAGTGTAGAAGGGCAGACTTTCAATCCACCCCGAGAAGATGCTGCGTCTATTGAAAAACAGTTCTTTCTGGATAGAACAAGTCCAATTAGTCAGCAACTTCTCGTATAACTCAAATTTTGCCTGTTCAACAAAATAATAAAGGATAATATAATATATATATATATATATATATATATATATATATATATATATATATATATATATATATATGTATGTGTGGAATTGTTCTTCTTTCGACGTTTCGGCTCCCACTTTGGAACCATTCTCAAGACTTCTTGACTTGGTAGCGAGGCCTAAGTCTCCTCAACCCCCAGCACTCATCTTGACAAATTGGAGATTGTGGTTTTGTGGATATAGGGATGGTATTTATTGGGGTAATGATCATCCGACGTTGTTGAAACTGTCGGACCATATACAGGTCTGGTTTGAAAATGATTATTCAATGGATTTGTTCGAAGGGATAACAATGGTTTCCAGGAATTGGGAAGCCTTTGTGAGTCGTCTCGTTTATTGAAGCATTGAGGGCGTTTTTTAATTTCTATTTTTATATAATTTTTATATAATTTGTTGTGGCAATGGTCTTCGTGTTGTTGAAGTCAATTTTGTGTCCGGTTTCGTGGTGGTGTTTGAAGAGAGTTGAGGTTGTACATGTATTTATAAGTCAACCTTTGGTCTTGGGGCCTGGACACCTTTCAAACCTTCCTTAGTGGTTGTTGCTGAACAAATCATAAAAGCCTTGAAACTCTTTCGAGAGGTGTATCGCCTTCTTGCTCCTAGTTCCAGGGTTTTATAAGCCTGGATGAAAAAGTAAAAATGGAATATCGACCGACAGTTTTTCTACATAGACTGAATCTTACAAAAGTGTAGATAGTTCATGGTGGAAAAAGTCACTTCTAACTCAAAACTACTCTTCATTCCAACCACAGTTACTCTACCAACTAAAAACACATCAGAACACCTGCAAAACATCCCTTAACCGCATCCCCACCGACAAAAACGAAATTCATTTCAGGTTTCGGGAACAATTGAACCCCGACCCGACTATTAACCCCGAACACCCTGACACCGCGTTCCAAGGCATCGGAGAAGGATGGCTGACGATTCTCCAGAACAAACAACTTCGACGGCAACAAAAACACGAGGTGTTGAAATTGATTTATCAATCCGTGACCATGTGCTCGCGATGTCGTCGACATGCCGTGCGTCGAGAAGCGACCTACGTCCCGGGCTATCGATCTGGACGGATGGAGATAGTGAACTCGGGCAGTGTTGTCAGATATCTGGATGGTAGTAGGAGTAAGGTTCACCTTAATCGGTTCAGTACTGGTGAGAGAGACACATTCGTAGTCAACAATTTGAAATTGGCAGATTGCGTTTTGGGTTCAAGAATGGCTCTTCGACTTTCCCGAAAACTATGAATAAAAGAACGATTCCATTCTATTCTATTGTTAGTCTCGTTGGTACCTATTCTAAGCCAGCCCCACAGTTCACTTCAAATAAACCACGTTTCATATAAAATCGTTTTGTTTTGCACTAGATATATTCATGAACACTTTGCACCTAACACATCGAAATGGAAATTTTAATAAAATATCTGAATATTAAAATGAACGATGCTCCACTTGAAAGTATGGTAAGTTATTCAACTGAAATATAACTTCGTTTTTTTATATGCAGATTCACACGAAATGGATGCCCTGATTGATGGAGCCACGTATTAGGATCGTTGAAGTCTTGGAGCTTATGCTCGTTCCCTTGCTTGATCATTCAGAAAAAATCTTCTCGGTACTTTATTTCGAAATATCTTTACATATTTAATTGTAGATATATTTTGAGTTGATGACTGCAATATCGAAAAGTGCGAATCCAACTGCGACACATAATGACTAGTGTGACATTTTCCTATCTTCAGGAAATCAACATCCTGTTGAGATCAGAGAACATTACATAAAACAAATTGGCCTTAAATTCTGATTCCGGGATGATGTTGGAAATATAATCCTTCATTTCTGGAGGAAGACCCACTTAGATAAAAATGATTTCAAAAATGATTTTTTTAGAAGTTACTATGGAGTGAAATCCTTGTTGATCCTGTGAACTCGAAATTCTAGATGGAAATATGTTATTTTTCGAATCTTCATACATGAATGTTACAAATAGTGAACATGGTTCTAAAAGAACGTATCAACGTATCATTGGCTGTACACTCCAACTCATTCCAAGCTATGTACATACATTTTTGTTGACCAAGTAAATGTGAAGTTATAGTTAGAGAAAATTTTCATTTTCCGAATGTTATGTTAAGAATGATTGTCAACAGCATATCATTTTAACAAACTTCCCAACTCATTATTGACTGTACTTTCGAAATTATTTCAAGGCAACCCCGAGGGCAACCCTGAATACTTTCCTGTGATGGTCTGACAATTACAAAAGAAGTAATCGATGATATTTAAACACTTCAATATGTATATTTCATTAACAGATCGTTGATTCATTCACAAATCAGGAGGAATGAAATCTATAACGATTAATTTCCTGCTTATATCGCTCACCATTTATCTTTATGGTGTATTCGGCATACTAATTTAATGAGAGAAGGAGATTAAAGGACGATAATATAGGCAGTGAAGGAGTTATAGTCGATATTCTGTTTTTCTTCTTGTATACAAATCAACCACTTATAAATGAAATACACGTACCGATATATATCCGTAGATTGATATATTGTCTCAATTCTTATTTTGACAAAGAAAATAAATATGATTCTAATCTCAGAGGATACTCACAATAAATCAGTCACAACAATCTTATATCTCAAAAATCAATGAATGAAATTCATTTTCATAAGACGTCGCGGAAAAAAACAAGATCTGACAACCCGGCATTTCTACCTGGCCTCGAGCGTGCGCGTTATGGTTAAGGTCAAGGTCACCTCAATATCGGTTCTATATGCGTTTTTTAATAGGCCCATTAATGGAAGGAGGTGGCGATATGGGGACGACGTACTTCAGGCGGGTGCTTGTGATATCGGTTATTAATAGTCCCGATAACTATCAGCCTGTTTTCGATCGGGGCAGGTATACGAGGTTTCACGAAAATGTTTCTGGTCGTATCAGTAGCGGATTAACATTTTTCCCACTGCTAGGAAGAACATAAACAGGTGCCCGAAGTGTAATAAGTGACCCAAGAATGTTAAACATCATTACAGAGGTTGGCCTGATTCGCCAGTTTTGGTATCCTGTTAGTGACGTCAGCGTGATGCCTGATACATAACCAATAACATATGTTCTTCGGGTTCACAAATTTTTTATAACTGATATTCAATTTTATAGTTGTGAATAGACCGCGGGCATATCTGACAGACGACAGTAAAATGATAGTTGTAAATCCAGCCTGCTGGACAAACAAGCAGATCTACAAATGCCTATTGTGCATTTGTGTCATATTTCAAAATAGTTTTTCTCGATAATAACTCAATTTTTAGCGATTGTGATGTTTCAACCCATCGATTCTCTTCTATTTTCGACAATAGAAAGAATATTAATCCTTCTGCTGTTAAGAGACGTGAATTGTGTGTGAACTAGGAGAGTAGATTTAATTACTGATAAGTTGAAATGGGCAATGGTATATTCATGCATTTTGTATCTCAGAATTGCAATTATAATCTAATTAAATTACCATTGTTGTTTATGGAAATACGATTTGTTTGTCCAGCAGGCTGATGCATGTGAAGTCACATCGTTATATTAGTTCAGACTTCATTATATCAGTTCAACTTGATCACGAAATAGAAGTTGAACTGAAGAAGCGAAGAAGGTATCGCGGTGACGTCAGTCGATAAAATTATATTGCAGTATAGGGAACTAGTCATCCTCTGACTGACAATTTACTCTGATTCTATGGAGAACACAGAAGGCAACGATTACGACGAGACTGGATAAAATGTTGAATGATGGTAGGAGAGTAAAAAACATGGGACAGAGGAAGAACGATTACGGAGAATCGAAAGCCGTATACATTCAGCTATTTCCAGACCTTGCTTGTATCGTAGAGTCTATCGCCGTGTAGTAGTAGTAGTATTATTATGAATAGTGATAAAGGGCCAATCACTCTCAGACCGAAAATAAGTTTGAATTTGAAGAGGTAACTTTTTTGAGGAATAATTCTGCAAGAAATTCCTCCATTTTTGGTACTTGAAAAATATCACTATCCAGCACACACCAACAAACTACCAGTTTCCCTATTTGCTAAGGCATGATTTGGATATCTTTACTGATAAGTGCGCTTGGCTTCTGTTGCTTTACCATCGACGAGGCCATATACGTAATGCATTGCAGCCATTTCCGCAATCGTATAATTTACCATATTTACTGATATTCCGAAAAGCAGCGAACAACCCAAAAAAAACTTCAATAACACACTTGTAAAGAAAATAATAGAATAGCATCTAGCAAAACAATACTCAATTCTAGTACTATTGAACTATCGGATAGATCAGGAGTGTATAAATTATTGTGTGGTACATGTCCTATGTCTTATGTCGGTCAAAAGGGAAGACAATTCGATACACGCGTAAAAGAACACAGAAGTAGTTTTTACAAAATGGTAAGTCAAATTTTACGTATGCATCTCACATTACAGAGGGATATGCGTTCAACCACGAATTTGAAATCCTTCATTTCCAAGAGAAAGGTTTGAAACTCAATCTCTTGGGGAGTTTGGAAATTAATAAGTGTAAACATTCACAGTTCCTAATAAATGATCAGTCGGAGTTGAATAATTCGCCCCTGTTGAACAAGTTTTTTCCAGGAAATTGTACTAATAAGGATATGTCGGACCATTAATTGATCTATCAATTAGTTGTCGGAGTATATATTCTCATTGACCGTCGGATATAAGGGTGTATAGTTTCGAATTGTTACAGTTTTGAGATTAGTTCAAAGTTCCTGCTTGAGGAAGCTATTGTATAGCGAAACACGTGGCGCGGTTTAGTAACCCGTATTATGTGAAGATCTTACAGGCAAATGTATTTTGTTTGTTTTCAATACCAATAATTTCCATACCTCTCTCTTCAGAGTGAAAAATTTTATACTCATGATTGAACTTATGTACTTCAACAATTTGCATAATCAGTGTTATAATTTGAATCGTTCATTGAAACTTACATTCATCAAATGAAAAAAACTGGTTTTTGTGCAATCTGAAGTTTTAATGTGATGAGTACTTATTGCTTTCTTTTCTTCGTTTGAAATTGTTACTCATTTCTGAACTAATTACCAATTGATACTAAATGAAGTCAATATAAATAAAACGATTTGATGATTTCTAATACCAAAAACTATTTTCTGAATTCTCATTGAACTTGAAACACATCTGATATCATAATTTGCTGTCGGTCGATCATTTTTATCGACTTGATCCTGAAGTAGTACGATTTTTATTTTTTAAAGTGAAACCATGTGCCTGAAAAAAAAAATCTAGAGATCAAATTTCTTCAAAGATAAATGAATATTTCAATAAAAATTTTCATCTTGAGAAAAACCAGTGGCGTACTGTATTTTCTCCAAAAATATTCAATACAAAACCCGTACAGATGCCACTGGTGGAGAAAATGAAAATTCTTGTAGATTAGAAGACATAGAATGCATGTACCAAATTTCATAAAGATGTCTACACTATTATCTCAGTTATTTGAAAACTATTATTTCAACTTTACTAGCCTGTTTTTAAAAGAGATGTTTAGGACACACCTTCATAGAAAGTTTTTTTCTTGAAATGGGTCCAAGAATCACTATCTTGAATATCAGCATGTCTTCAAGGAACACCCTGTATATTATTCGTCAAGTGTCGATTTCTTCTCCAGAAGATACTAACTTGATTTAGCGAGACGCACAGCGAATGCTCTCAGTTTGGTAACACAAAACTACGGATATTTACCTCTGTTGAATGTTTGATCATTCATGAGCTTCTTGGTAGAAAATATTGCTCTACAAGAGACACATTTCACATATAGTCCAAGAGACGAAATAGAGGTCGACCTTCACCCTTACCGGATGAAACATACTTTTCATAGGGTGTCAAAAATAGGCGAATACGCCTATAATGGCTTGCCTTCAAATATAGTCCAGATTATATACAATGGGATTCAAAAATTTCCACCACATGGAAAACCTTTTTCTTGTAGAATACTTGCCTATGAGATGTGAAAATTTCAAATTTTCAAACAGTGTACAGAGAACGAAAAATAGGAATTTTGATCAGGTGTAAACCACATATGTTTTGACATTATAAAGAGTTCATTTAGAGGAGGTGTTTAGAATTGAAATTAATATTCAAATTTGATATCACATCCAGGGTGGTTTACTCTTGATCAAAATTCTATTTTTCGTTCTCCCCTGTTCACTGTTCGGAAATCTGAAATTTGGCAACTCATATGCAAGTATTCTGCAAGACACCAATTTTTATGAGGAATAGAATTTTTGGACAAAACGCTAATAAAAAAGTTTTCTATATGATGGAAATTTTTGAATCTCACTATATATAGTCTGGACCACATTTTGATAGGCAAGCCATTATAGGCGTAATTGTCTATATATGACACCCTATAAAAAGTACGTTTCATACGGTAAACAAATGGGTGAAGGTCGATCTCTATCAGTATTATTATTATCATTTTTTTTCTATGATGGATTGGATGAGCTGTACATCATTACACTTCATAATTATCAACAATCCTCCCTGTAACGATTCGAAACCAAAGCAACAGAGTATGCAACCTCACAGCTTCGATAAATAATTGCGTTGACAAATTACACGAATCAGGAGATATTTTTTATCTCCAAGAAACAAAAATGATTTATGTCGCATTGTTATCTGCAACAATACATCATTATTCCTCTGGAGGAAAACAATGGACATGGCTGTCCACTAAAACAGGTCGGAGGTCTCATCTGAAATCGAATCCGCTTGTTTTTAACGTTTCGTGTTTCTTGTCACAAATTATTGGTTGTATTCGACAGGAGGTATTCGTATCGTGAAATTTTATAAATTGGACATGGGAATGTGAGAATTTTGGCGTGTGACAATTGACTGAGTGGTTATCGTCATTGTTTTACCATCATCACAGAAATCAAACCTCTATATTTCATCCTTTATGTGGATAAAAGTCACAATCTGAGCTATGGAAGATTTTGTGGAATATCAGCTTATTGGGATTTCGAAAATCTAGTTCACGCTGGAGAAAGAGGGCAAAAGATACACGCTTTCCTGGAGACATTATTGGACTGATGAATGGCAGGCTGGAGCCAAATGTGTGCAGAAAACAAACCAATATTCGACCAGGAAATTCAATCATCACTGGCGAAAGAGAGCACTCATCAAGAGTATGGTAGAAAGGGCGAGACGTACTGTGAGGCTAAAGAACTACTGGGAAAACAGTGATATAACTAGGACGAACAATGAGAGGAGATTCAGACTCATACTCAACAGGAATATTTTGCTATTTTCTCTCCCAATTCACTTTTTTCTTTGCGAAACGAAAGAGGGAATGAAAAATATTTGTAGTAAATGCGAAAGTGTTAGATATACAGACAGAAAAGAACAGGAGGAGAAAAGAAGAAAAAACTAGGCGGGCTTGATAATATAAAATGGAGACTAGTCCAGAAAGGAAATATAAAAACTAGGAACGAAAAGGGACGGGTATTTGGAAAATGGGGAAAAGTAAAAAGGTGACAATAATAAAAATGGATAGTGAATCGAAAGATAGATGATGGTGTATTTTGGCGTCATATAATGTCTTTAACTCTTTAATAATGATACTATAATAATAATAATAATAATAATAATAATAGTTCATTCACCTCATAACATTTATCCATGAAAAGTTATCAATCATTTTCTGCTGAAATTCAGAGATAAACACGTAATGATAAGCAATTGTTTCTGATATTAGTTTTATCATGATAACAACGAATGAAAATATAGTAACACACAGAACACTTGAAATTTAACAAATAATATATATATATATATATATATATATATATATATATATATATATATATATATATTCAAGATGAATTTTTCTGGGTTTTTATCCGTTAGATATCTTCTGATTTGTTCGACGTTTCGAATTCCATTTTGAATTCATTCTCAAGAACTGTGAGACGAATATCTGTCCATACCGTCCTGGTCAATCACTCCCCTTACGAAGCAACCAAGCAAGAGCAAGCAAAGACTTCAATTGTCTGTTCTTCACGGAAACTGGTATTTATAATGACTTTCCTTAGTCATTATCCGACTTGGTCCGATATTAAGGCTGCATCCTGCCCATCCAGGTATTATGTAGAAATTGATGTTTTCACGGATCTTCGATATTCAAGATGAATTTTTCTGGGTTTTTATCCGTTAGATATCTTCTGATTTGTTCGACGTTTCGAATTCCATTTTGAATTCATTCTCAAGAACTGTGAGACGAATATCTGTCCATACCGTCCTGGTCAATCACTCCCCTTACGAAGCAACCAAGCAAGAGCAAGCAAAGACTTCAATTGTCTGTTCTTCACGGAAACTGGTATTTATAATGACTTTCCTTAGTCATTATCCGACTTGGTCCGATATTAAGGCTGCATCCTGCCCATCCAGGTATTATGTAGAAATTGATGTTTTCACGGATCTTCGATATTCAAGATGAATTTTTCTGGGTTTTTATCCGTTAGATATCTTCTGATTTGTTCGACGTTTCGAATTCCATTTTGAATGAATGGGTTTTGAATGAATTGAATATATATATATATATATATATATATATATATATATATATATATATATATATATATATATATATATATATAAAGTTTGCAAATATAAAATATCAAAGTCAACATAAAACTGTTGTACCAATTATTAAAATACAGTTTGTAGAAATAGAGGTGATAAGGAATGCACTTTAACAATATCATATAAGAGAATACACATGAAACCAATAACAATGTTCATTGGTTTTTAATATCCACCATTTTATGTAAAGTCAGTCTCGGTTGATTGGATATCCATTTTGTTTTTCTGTCTTTCCATAAATGAAACGAATTGATGTTTCGAATTTCTATTGGTAGAGAAGTGAATATTCTTTACCACATGGTTGTAATAGAAATAGCTTTTAAATGATTAAGGCTTTATTCATCACAAAACTCTAGTGACAGGACAAAGATTAAAAAATAAGGGAAAACATCATAAAAGTACTTGTCATAATAACAAAACTAACAGAACAGTACCGTACTAACACCACAATGGTATCAAATTCCAATACACGTTCGATACAATACACTGAATTAATTCACTCATTTTTCATTTCATTTTTCCTATAAAAAAGATGATTCAATAATATCTTTCAGATGATATGGAAAGATATCTTTCTGGTGAAAAGGAAGGATATCTCTGGGCTGTTATGAAAGGATATCTTCAAGATACTGTTTGGACGTCATTATTTTGTGTTGTTTTTTTTTTCAATTCAATTCAGTTTTTTTCATTATCCCAAGAAACATTACATGTTTATGAATAGGGACTAAAACACAAGTACATATTCAATTAGTAAATGAAATTTTCAAAAGTATTTGTTCCGTAAATTTTTGGGTTTGTAACCTACCACAATCTGAAAAAATAAATATTAATATTGGAATCTATACAAGTGTAGAAGGGCAGATTTTCAATCTACCCCGAAAAGTTGCTGCGTCTATTGAAAAAAGTTCTTTCTGGATAGAAGGAGTCCAATTGGTCAGCAACTTCTCGTATAACTCAAATTTTGCCCATCAAAAAAATAATAATGTCAATGTCAATTACGAAGATCGCCTACAAGAGATATTTGAATATGAACAGGAATTTGCGTATAAGTTTTGAGAACGGAAGCGGATTTCGTTTCCGAAATGTTCACGATAAGTATTTACATATATATATAAATTATTCTCTTGATAGGTGAAATTTGAGTTATACGAGAAGTTGCTGACTAATTGGACTTGTTCTATCCAGAAAAAACTGTTTTTCAATAGACGCAGCAACTTTTAGGGGTAGATTGGAAATCTGCCCTCCTACACTTGTATAGATCCCAATATTATTTCTTATTTTTTCAGATTGTGGTAGGTTACAAATTCAAAAAACTACGTGAAAAAAATCGACCCACCACAAAATAATGAAATTCAAACAGCAACACAGTGAAGTTTCACAACTACTCAAATTTTCTTAAAATAAACTATTTACCGATACGTCGAGACACTCATCTCATTGCAAAATAACCCTGATAAGGCATATTTTCGTGACGAATAAACAAACACAAGACATTTCGCAACAGTGTCGATTGTTTTTCAGCGGATGATCGTTGAGCACGTACACCCCAGACCCAACTAGATAACACATTGTGTAAGGCGTCATTTCTTGACCTAGAGCAACCGTTATATAAATACACTTCAGTGTATTTATGGAATCAGAGTATAAAGACAAACAATTAATCCTTCAACGCAGCTTCACAAACACTCCGCCTCAGGTTCTCAGAATGCAGTTCGGTGTTTTCTCGATACGTAGAATTGTGTAATCATCAATTTCCTTATTCGAACCATCTGGTTCTCGGTGGAGACGTATAGAAACCAGATATGGTTTCCTTTGAACATGGCATTTGATAATGGAATTGATTTCGATCCTTTTTGTTTCATTTGATTCCAAATTCCCATGTTATTATTATCCAACCAACTTCAATTCGATTAACCTATGGAATTGAAAATAAGGAAAATGTGTTCCGTAATATTCTGGGTATTGTAATCTAACACAATCTGAAAAAATAAGAATTAATATTTTAATCTATACAAGTGTAGAAGGGCAGATTTTCATTCTACCCCGAAAAGTTGCTGCATCTATTGAAAAACAGTTCTTTCTTATCAGAACAAGTCCAATTAGTCAGCAACTTCTCGTATAACTCAAATTCTGACTATTAAAAAATAAGAACTAATATATATATATGAATATTTCCCTCATATATAAAATGTCCCATAAGAGCAATGAAATTATCGAAAACTTACAGCGGTAATTGCATTTTATCAAGTCATCATAACAACACATTTGAAACCGTATCGCTAGACGTCTGTAAACAACACAAATAAATGTCAGATAGACTTCAAAAATGGAAAAACATTTCGCGTTTTGGTGAGTGCTCCATACAATCTATAGAGGAAAGTATAAATGAACAAAAAACAACATTTCCCTGAGAATATCTTTATTCGTGAAATATTCCAATGAATTACATTCGTGCATAAAAATGACCAGATGATTTTGCATTCAAGCGTGATATCTCATACAAATTGCATTCGGTTATTTTCATATTTTGTAAAAAAGCCCTTGTCCTTCGGACTCGGGCACTTTCGCCAAAATATAAAAATAAACTTTTGCGATTTTTAGATATCACGCTTTCTTGCAAAATTATTGGTCATTTTTATGCACTCGGGCAATTATAACCGAAAATACTTATCGTTAACGATGGAAACTAAATCCGTTTCCGTTCTCAAAACTGATACGCAAATTCCTGTACAAATCCAAACATCTCATGTAGGTAATCTTGGTAATTGACATTTGTCAAATATTTTCGGGGTAGATTGAAAATCTTGCCTTCTACACTTGTATAGATTCAAATAAATTCTTATTTTTTCAGATTGTAGGTTATAAACCCAGAAAACTACGGAACAAATATTGATCCACCACAAAATAATGACGTTCAAACAGTAGTAAGGAAAATGTATCGTCTATTTTTGTCGATGGGGAATGATGAAAAATAGAAGTAGAAGAGTATTCAAATGCCTCTAGAATGAGGTATTTTATTGATAGATCAGCATTTTTCCACTACTCATTAAGAATTCTGGTTCATTACGAAATTTCAAAAAGGCTTGAAAATGAAGGTAGACTAGCTTCCTGAACGTCACCAAGTGAAAGTATAGGCACTCTTCAATATATTTTTCCAAATTGATCGCCAATTTCATACAAAATACGATACGAAACCAACAAAATGATTAATTTTGCTTCCTAATAATAGGTATTGCAGATACGTATCGGGAAAAATATATCAAGTTGCCCTAAAAATAGGTGTTGTAAGAATCTGATGGTTTTTCTTTTCAATTCCCAGGGGAGAAAAAACCAGGAAAATGGATTTCAGAATATTTCCACCTTCAAACCAGACCTGTATATGGTCCGACAGCTTCAACAACGTCAGATTCCCATACAGCTATAAATACCTTTCCTCTATCCACAAAACCACAATCTTCACTTTATTGAGATGAGTGCTGGGGGTTAAGGAGACTTAGGCCTCGCCACCAAGTCAAGAAGTCTTGAGAATGGCTCCAAAGTGGGAGCCGAAACGTCGAAAGAAGAACAATTCCAGACGCGGTTCATCCGGAAGCTCCAGACAGTACATATCCGACTGCGGATGCCTATCCGAGCACATATACACAATACTATTTCCTACTTCATTCTACCATGTGATGAAAGAAACAAATGGTTGTTTCAGAGCACATGAGTTCCACCTAATGAAATCAAATTTCCAGAAAATTAAACATACCTAGTTTTGGTCTAGTAATTCTTGAGTGGAACATAAAAGTTACACAACTTTATACGATTAGCTTTCTAAAACGTACCCGCATTTACATTCACCGGAAAAAATTCGTTAACGAAGCATGGGCTTGTCGTACATCGTGATTTGGCTGTGATTGCGGAATGATCACACGGCTTCGTCGTTATTTACGATTTGGTACATTTACCTAGAAGCCTTTCATTTTTGAACAAGGAATATGTTGAAAGAACTTGATCGAAGAGATTATAACAAAATTTCAACAAAATTATAATACAAATTAAGTAAACTATGAGATGAGAACCTTTGGTGTAAAAGTGAAGATTTTCTCTAGGAATCAATTATCCTAACACCAAACTGATACTTGCATTTGACGCGCGTTTTGCTAACAAGGTTGAACTGAATATAAAGACCAAAATAAGTATATTTATATCTCTCTTTTAGGAAAGTGAGGTTAACAACATAACTGTGGAACTCGCATCGGCGATGTCTTGCTCGTTCGCCTGTTTTGTTAACCTCACTTTCCTATCAGGATATATTTCTCAATCTTGTAGCGAAAAATGCTTTTAATTCGGTTGAGAAGTGATGAAGAAGGTGGAACAGAATGTGTATATTGTGCTGATATAAAGAAGGAGGAATTCCGAGCGGAATAAGCTGAAAAACAAATATAAGCGTCAACCCCGTTTTCCTGTCTTTGGGGGGCCGTATCTTCGAAACTAGTTGAGACCGCCAAAAATTTCATGAGAATTGTTTGTTCAGGAGACCGAAATACGTAAGTTAAAAAAAATTCTCAAAAAACAGGTGGCGCCCGATAAATAGAATTTTACCCAGTTTTTGTTGCTGCGACTGACAAATCCGTATCATATGCATAACCAAAAAAATTATCAGAATTAACCTGTGGAAGAAGTCCATTATGTCTCAAAGTGGAGTGTAGCAGATTTACCATAGAGATCAAAGTCGTCTCCCCAATTTAATATCCTATCAGATGTCAGAACGGTAAAACCATCGATCAGGACATGTTTCGAACCTATATAGGTTCATCCTTGGGTTCATCATCAGCTGAATTTACATGAGATGGGATATTAAATTGTGGAGACGACTTTGAATTCTTCTGCATCGTGAATCATCAAAATTGTATGAATACGATATTCCCCTCTTCATTCTGTTTGTAATTAAAAATATCGGCCCCTAGACGGAACCTCGAGGAACTCCCATCTCAAACAGTTTGATTTTCAATATTTGAGGCAATACATTACCACTTCCAGCAATACAGTCAAATCCGACCCTCTGACCCTCCTAACACGCACGCCACTGCTCCGTGGCACGTTGAGAGCGATTCTCGTAGGAAACTCGTCAAACATGGCAGTCGGTACACGCACAGAATACACGCACTAGAGCACGCATACCCCCCCCCCCTCTCCGCCCCTCGACAACAGCCTTCGACAAAAGGAAAAAACACCGAGTGATCGATAACAACCGTACCCGTACCTAATCAAAGCGTGAATAATGCGCCTCGAAAAGCTAACAAGTGTGTTAAAGTGTATGGGCGGGCTCAACGGAATCATTACCTCTCTGAAATATTCATGAGGAAAATGACGATAAATCGTGCTCGATTTTCGACGAAGGTATCGGATAGAGTGGAGACTTTGAGCACTTAGAATTGAGACATCTGGATCGGAGACCATTATGGATAGTCAGGTCTTTTTTACATGATCCCCATCAGGATTGATTTTCTACCACAGATGCTCTTCTGGAGGTGGTGGGCGGCTCAGTCGAGAGCCTCGAGAGAGGAGAAATCATCGCCTTTACCATGTGCGATCTCTCTAAGGCCTTCGACTGTGTTTCTTATCTTAATCTCCTTGGAGAAATGGAGAAACGAATTGTCTGTGTAATCGTCTGTAGGCACTGTTAAAAATGGTGTCCCACAAGGGTCGATCTTGGGCCCCTTATTTTTAAATTCTTGTGAATGACTCGTAGTTCTTCATGTATTCAGTATGCCGGTGACACACCTCTCTGATATAAAGAGAGAAAGATATTTCACACAACTCACACAATATTAAATAATTGATATCGAATATTACATAAGCTTCCTCCTGGTTCACAGCAAATGAACTGGAACTGAATAGGGTGAAGACGTAGGAAATAATCATCATAATGCTCAAACTATTCATGCCAGAGTACTCGGTGTCATTTTAGACAATAAACTCTCATGGTCAGCTCACATTGGGGACCTCACTAAAAAATTAGCTAGATTTCAGACAACTCCGTGAGTCTCTGAGTATTGATGTCCTGTTGAAGGCCTGCTTTGCACTGTTTTAATTGAAATTAGAATATGAGCCAGTATCATGGGGAAATTCTCAACACTCTACTAATATTTTTAAACTACATGCTGGATTCAGACATAGCTGCAGACCTTTATTTATCAGAAATAAAGTTATGCTTTTACCATGCATTATATGTTTTCAAATCACTTTTGGAAATTCATGAAACACAACACGAATTTGCTCCACATTCCAAAGTTAATAATTATAATACCAGAAATCGTAACCATCTTGTGAAGCCCCGTTTAGACTCAACAGATCTCAGAGAAATGACAAATTCTCCAAATAAAAACTTTCAAGAAAAATAGTTGGCAGGTCTCGAAACTCCAATTGAGGAGACCTTTCTTTCTGGTGACGGCAATCCTCGCAAACTACTTAGCCCAATTTCCTGAAGTGGTACCTCAGAGGACAAGCACCAGTGAGTAGTCTTGCTACCACTCTGAAATCTCTTTCATTCAACCCCAAAAGTTGTTTCCCAATGAACTTCTCCTAACGAAGGGCTAATATACCTTTCCGTTCTGTCCATAAACTCCATTTCATTGCTCGTTCCAATGACATCTCAATAGTTCAATTTACTAGTAATTGAGCTCCTCTCATATATGTGAGTGTTTGATAGGCCAAAAAACGGTGCTGGTAAGGGAAAATAGTTTCCTTTCTACCATGGTTTGGAATAATTGGTGAAAAATTCTGGTACAGCAGTTATATCTCAATCAAAGGTATTGGCATACAGCAACACATTTGATGCACCAATCGAATTTTACCAGCAATATACTGCAACCACAAACCCAACAGCATATGTGTTCTTGCTAACAGAGTCACATCATTTAAGTCTTCAAAATGTTCGCATCACCATGAGCTTTGTGAAATAAGCCCCTATTTCTTTGGCAAAAGATCACCACATAAATCGGGATACCGTTTCAAATCAGAAATTACTTAATGTTTTGCGATATGTACGCCAAACTAGTTGCATAATTTGCAGCTTGATGATTCTATTCAGACAGAAAAAAATGCAATTCTCTCACGCTAACTTCCACTATATTTTTGCCTGTCATCTGGAGCACAAGCCAATATTGCCAGTACACAATTCGGCAAACGACTGTACTCTTCATACAGCTTTCATGTATTTAATATATGGAAGGAAAATTAAAGTTGCAAATGTGAAGCTGTCGAAAATTGAATTGCAACTGAGCAATCTCAGTTAAGAGTTAATTACCAACAAAACCCAAATTTGTCATATTTTTTTCTAGACAGCTAATCTCATACTGTGTACACATCCTTGCTTGGTATCAAGATCAACTATCCCTCTCGAGTTAGGAGCAAGCTATCACCATGACTACATCACAAAAGTATGACCTTCTACTTGTAATAGAAAATACTTCCGTTCTTTATTTCTCTTGATTGAAGATTAGTTTCAAAAATGAAAAATGTTTCAGGTGTGGGTTGAGCACCTAAATATGAATTGTATCTGTTCAATTTCATTTAGAGAAAGGCAATCAGTCTATGAAGACAGTTTACAGATATATTCAAAATATTTCATCTTTCCGAAAATTCTGGCCAAAACATTTTGAAACCATATGTTTTTTTTTTGAAAATAGTAACCAATGATTCCGTTTGTAGATTTAATCACAAGTCATTTCATTCGTAATTTCCTTGTATAATAAAGTACAATGGGATCTTACTTCTTCGCTAGATTTGACAGAGGAGAAAGTCACCGGAAAAGATGAAACAGTGGTTATTGTGTGTGATTTCACCTACGCTGCTCAGTTGAAAAAGAGGTTTATGGGCAAAAATATTTACTATTGAAAGATACAAGGACAGGGTCAATGACACTTCAAATACGCAATTCCATCGAGAACCGTTATCGCATATCTTATTAAAGTATCATCGATAAAAAATCGAAAACAATTTTTTTAATGAATTATTGGTCAAAAGTCATCTAAATAATATTAATATCGTTTGAGATAGCTTTTACAGTTTCATTTCCAAAGATAACCGTTGTCTCGATGTTTTCATGCGTTCGTGTGTACTTATAACACCTTTCTTTACGTTTGTTGCCTAGTTACATATTTACACTCTTCTGTTGACTCACTCATTAGCATAATGAGATCCACGACTTTGTTAGTGGTTTGAACTAACCACTGGGCTAGAAAGCATACCAAATATTATCCAGATCTCACGTCAATTATAAGAATGAAAACTCACCGAGATCCCAAAGTAGCATTCTACGACTCACCTGTAACAAAAAATCATATAATTATTAGAAAAATTGACAGTGAAATTATATTGAATGAGTAGGTATGATTCTCCTCTGGGCAAAATATTCAACTACATCATAGCTAGCGTATGACAAACATGAAAAAAAGAGTAACCACTTCCTTCCGTGATATTTTGAATGAAAAGGGGTGTATATCGCAGTAATATTTCGAGTTCAGCATTACATTTGTTACCTCTGGAACTGAGTTATGACAATTTCGCAACAACATACTCTGAGATGATGTAATTCTGCAATCGGCCAACCATGAACGAATTACGTTAATAATTATCAACGCATATGTAATGAATATCCTGTATTCTATAGTCTAAATAGTAGGAAAATTAAAATCCCACCTCAGTGAATTGCACAATCATACATTGATTGGTTTATTGAGTTCTCTTTTTCTGTTACGAAATTTGAGTGGAGTATATACATAGACAATAAAGCATTCAAACTTTATAACGAGTTGCAAAAATTGTACTCAATCTTTTGTAAATATCTAAATTTCTGATCCTTCCTCGAGATAATACCTAAATGAGAATTGTTGACTCGTTATATAGAAATCAATAAGAAAAATATATTCAGGGATTCGTGAAAATTATAAGATTATTTAGTATGAAAAATAACAAACCCTTTATTTTCAATACTGAACCTAACCTCAAAGTAACCAATAGTCGTCAAAGTGGTGCAGATAAAATCGACGTTTGCTTGAATGTGATTGACAATGTTCCTTACTGAATGGTAAATGTTTCGGACTTCCATTGTCTATATTATAAACTCTATTGAAACCTGTTGCTAAGAACGAAAGGATGAAAATACAAATCAGGTAAGAAAATCAAATCGAAATCAAATTTTCTGTCAATGATGAAATAAGGAATTTATTGATCGAAGAAAAATAATGTTGTTACAAAAAATCGAGATATTGAATATGAAATATATATATATATATATATATATATATATATATATAAAATGGTTGAGGCTTTCGCGGCCGAGGTTATTAGTATAACTACTGCTCTTCGGGCTTGAAGGCCGTCGTACTTTGGAATTTCTTCCTGACGTTTCGCTAGCGCGAGTGGCCAGCTTCTTCAGAGGCTTATTCATCATCATTCATCGGAGATGAATAAGCCTCTGAAGAAGCTGGCCACTCGCGCTAGCGAAACGTCAGGAAGAAATTCCAAAGTACGACGGCCTTCAAGCCCGAAGAGCAGTAGTTATACTTATATATATATATATATATATATATATATATATATATATATATATATATATATATATATATATATATATATATATATATATATATATATATAGATCCTTTATTTAGTCAATGACTAATACATCAATCATACAATAAATGACTTAAAAACTAATCAATAAAATATGTTAAATTATGGTGACCCATACAGTCAATAAATAAAATAACGTAAAACACTAATAACATATAAATAAATAAAAAAATAACATTAGCACATAAGAGACTCACACATATTTACATAGAGGTTGACACTCTTGAAGGCCACAAGTGTAGAAAATTGTTTTATGACTAGGGGAAGTTGATTGAATATTCCCAGTCCTTAAATAACTACCCAAGTCTCTGTTGCTTTCTTTCATACCATCGGAATCGAAACATTTCTGGATCTTGTAGAGTAATTATGAACTTCATACTTGTAATTTACAATATCTCGAAGGTATGAAGGAGCATCGCCAGATTTTATTCTGAAAATAAATATCAATGTTTGATATTGCCAATATATTTTAATTGGTAACCAGTTCAATGTACTCAACATATTCTTTATTGGAGTTTGTTTGAACATTTCAAAATTATGCGCATTGCACGATTTTGCAATTTTTGAAATCGATTGATTTCATTCTGGTTGAGTAAAAATAAAATTGTTGCACAGTGATTAGAATGCGGCAGGATAAGAGTATTATATATCACCATCAACGACCACTGGATAAGAAATTTAGCACCACATCTATAGAGATAATTGATCTTGCATGATATAATCCCGATAACATAATTTGTTCTTTGAACTTCAAATTCCGGTCAACTATAACACCTAAATATTTGATCTGCTCAACTCTCTCGATGATATCAATGCCAATCTTTATTTCATTCTTGTTATCACAAATTTCACAGAACTCTTTGTGATCTTTTACACTACTGATAATCATAATTTTTTTTTTTATTAACTTTGAGTAAATTTGAGCAACACCACCGATAGATATTCTCTAAAGTTTCATTCAGTATCTTGATAAGTCTATTACTGTCATCACATGAGTCAAAAAAATTTTCTAATAACGAAATAAATGAAATAATATTATGACAAGAAAATTGAGGTATCGAATCTGAAATACTAGTAAAAAAATGTAAATAAAGAAATCAAATGAAATATTATGAAAAAAATGTTGAAACCAAGTTTCAAGTTGAGTGTACTCACGACGTTTCGATTGCTGGTATCCTCAATCGTCTTCGGCTGATAACTAACTCAACTTGAAACTTGGTTTCAATATTTTTTCATAATATTTCATTAAATTCTTCTTCATTTACATTTTTCAATTTTTTTGACTCATTCCATATTCGATATCTCTATTTTTTGTAATAACATTAATTTTCTTTGATGAGTCAATCCCTAATTTCATTATTGACAAAAAAAATGATTCCGATTTGATTTTCTCACCTGATTTGTATTTTTGATCCTTCCGTTCTTAGCAACAGGTTTCAATAGAGTCAAGTAGAGTTAGAGTTTTCTGGAATGTGGTGCTGCGATCTCAATTTGAAAAAATGATAATAATAATAATTAATTCATCATCATCAAAATGGAGGATTTACAAAATATGTGGTATACATTATAGTGCAATGAATAAACTGATACGCCCTCTGAGGATAGAATCCTGTTTGTGGGCGAAAAGAGTACATAAACAATTCTTCTTGAATTAAATGGCAAAACACACTTAAAATTTACTATCGTACAGAGACAGTTAGTCAATATTTAAAAGCAGAATAATAGTAGTCACAAATATAAAATTATGTACATCGAACACAGATCACGATTAATCAACATATAAAACACAGTGTTGAAAGATACGAATTTTAGAACGGTAAAATGAGACAATGAAAAAGTGATATGCCCCATCTTCAAGTATCGAATAAAAAACCTGAGATCATCATCAGTATGAATTTTGTGCAGAAATCCCCAACGATTTTCTTCTCTATTCCATGAGTCTGTATATTTCCTATCTTTGGCTTAATATGAAAGTTTTCAGTTCTTTTTTAAATTTTTTGAAAGAAAGTTTCTTATTTTAATGTATGATGTAGAAAATTTCACATTTTCGGGAATATATAATAAAAGCTTTTTGGTCCCACTGTTTTTTTTTTCATTCTAGGAACAAGAAACCTATGTTTTTGTCTTGTACTGTATCAATGGGTAAGTACATTCGATTTTTCCTTATTAAGATACTGTCTTATGCATACTTGGACACTATAAAGTTGCCTTGGATCCATTACTCGTGTTTCAGAATAAAGTGTATCACTAGGATATCTTGAATCTTTCTGCAGAATCATATTGAGAAATCTCTTCTGAGACACTTCGAGCATATCCAGTAATAATAGGAGAGCACAAGGAGGGATTCCGGGATTCACTAAAGCGCAGTGGATTAATATACAGGGGGATACCTTGTACCCGGTTAAGTACTTCCACCATATATGAGCCCTATATATATATATATATATATATATATATATATAGCCGCTCTTCAAGGAAAAAGGATCAGATTAGTAAAAAAAATTGGTCTTCTGAAATTCTCGAGCGCGTCAGATTAAGGTAGGGTGATTTAGTTATATCCTGAAACGTATATATTCCACTAATCTGAGAGTGACCCAAGGAGGAAGGCTACAAAGTTGTAAAAAAACGTCATCTCGACATTCACGAGCGTGGCTAATTTTATTTTCATTTCGAAGGAAATAATTCAAGAATTGCAAAAAATATATAATCTGGCGATTTCCACAAGCCGAAATAATAAAAATTCATCGATAACGTTGACTGCGTGCAGCTACGTGATGCCTATATTTCCCTCTCAACGTTTCTATTTCTCTCTCACTCTTTCTCCATCTATTGCTCTCTCACTACGTCCTCACCCTGGTTTCTGTTGCCATGATGCCATGACAGTTGATCACACAGACTCGTTGGTGCGATGATATTGTTTACAACGAATATCCAACGTTTTAAAATTTAAAAAATTTAATTGCTTATTATTATTTTCTTATAAATACAAGTATTCTACTAGAAAAAGCATACACGTTTTCATTTGCATGTTTTTCCTGAGATTTTTGATAACTCAAGTTCAATGATTTGAAAAAATTAAAAAAATATAAAATTGGCAGAATAGGCGAATCCCTCCAGATAATCGTTAGATAATGAGACTGCGACGTCTGGGCGTAAAGATGAACCATATATCATCCTAATCTGACGCGCTTGTGTATTTCAAAATGACGATTTTTTTTTTATATTCTAATAACGGCCGCGAGTCTGCGTCACATCCAAACCGTCAGAGTCTTATATAAGAGCTTTTTCTTAGGTTCACTCAACATCTCCTCAGAAAATCTGACGCGCCCGAGAAATATTTTTTTTTTCATTCTCAACCCTCACGTACGACCACCTCCACCATGGAAACAAGCAGATAAACATAGGTACATTTTTAAAAATATGTAGGACATAGATGATATCAATATCTGACGCGCTCGAGTATATCCATGCAACAGTTTTTTTTACATTTTTGGAAGTGTATAGCCGCTCCCCCCACCGATGAAAAGGTATACATTATATAACTTTTTTTTCCCTTTATCATCTAAGCTTCGCAACCCAATAGGTCTCTATGACGCTCTAGTTAATACCGATTTAGCTACTACTATAAGTTCCTGATCCACCTCCCCAACCTATGATTCCATAGTTGAGATGGGTTTCCACTAAACTCTTGTAAACAATCTTCTTTTGTCTCTAATCCAGAAAAGAAATGAATTGTTTGAATTTGAATAGTATACAACGTAGCTTCTTTACAAGATATGACATGTCAATAGAACTCGAATTTTTATTCCTTTGGCATGTTCAGCCTGCAATTGAATCAATGATTATAGACACCGCATTTCCACCTCACTTTCCGTGCCGAAACAGGTTCTTTTGTGCGACTCGGATCACATAAATAACTTTCCCGGCCGCTGATTGAAGTTTTATTTTCGTGAATCCCCACAGATTCCTGCCACGTCTCTTTTCAATCACTGCGAAATCAGTCGGCGTTCTCCTCATAAATATTCCGAAGACGCAATTATGCCCGCTTAGGCCCGTACAATTTAACACACTTGTTAACTTTTCGGAAGCGCGTTATTCGCGCTTTGATTGGGTGTTCGTTTGCCGAGGGTATCGATCGATTCTTGGTAGGCTGTGCGGATTCAGTAATAGGAATTACGGGAGTAAAGAAACATTTTTCTACGAATGCTATACAATGTGCCACTTCTCTCATAGCTTTCATACGTTTATAACGAGAGATTTCCCACGCAGTGAGAAATATCCGCCATTACAGTGAGAAAACACTTCTCACTGTTATCACTATGACCCAAGTCAGTCAATTGTTACATGTCAGATTGATATGACACGTTCTCCATGTTGACAACGCTACGCCGACGATTCGCGTGCAATATCCAAGTAGCCCATTGTTGGCGTTTCCATAACAACAAAACCGAAGCACTGCATAATCATTGCTGTCAACTTACCCAACGAAAATAGTTTCATTGTTGATTGTTATAGTATAAACAGTTTAGATTTATTAAATATTGAATATAATGGAATACGAAGATTTAGAGTTGGAAAACACATCTCCTTTGTTCAGAAAGCAATAGATCTTTGCAATAAATTGCTACCAAGCACATCAAGAGAAAAATATTAAATCGCTTACAGAAACTTTATGGACTGGAAAATGAAAGCCAAGATGAATTCTTGTTAGTTTATTTTGAAGAGTTGTCAAGAAGATTGAAATCATCAACATTATGGTCTCAGTACTCAATGCTGAGGAGTACCTTAATTATTAAGAATTTTAACTTCGACTTCTGAAGAAATTCAACAATTTCTAAAAGATGCACCCGATGAAAATAATTTGCTGATGAAGGTATGAATTGAAAATTTTTAAAATGTTATCGAAAAATGAATGTTTGGTATTGATTTCACGCTGCTTTAGCTATAGCCATAGCTAAGGGCATGCCGTTGTGAGCCTCGAAAATTAAAAATTGATGACATGGAAGATCTTAATTCGGCCTGTTTGATAAACTTAGCCGATACTAAAACCAAAGTTCCTAGAAATTTCACAATCACAGGAGAATTCTACCAAATTTACAAAATATGTGAAGCTTCGACCATGCACAAATGAAACACGTTTTTTTTTAATTACGAAAATAGCAAATATACGAAACAGCCTGTAGGGATAAATAAATTTGGCACCATGGCGAAAGAAATAGCGAAATGTTTGCAACTACCGAACCCTGAATTATATACTGGCCACTGTTTCCGAAGGCCATCTGTGACTATTTTAGTTGATGCAGGGGCATATCTTTCTAATTTAAACGCCATGGGGGTTGGAAATCCAGCAATGTTGCTGAATCTTATATCGAAAACTTCTTAGCTAACAAAATAAGAATTTCAAAAAGTATAGTAAAATCCACTACTATTATTGTAAGTTCTGTAACTAGGGTAGGGCGCCGTGACAAAATACAAAACTTGTAAGTACGCCGACGACTGGAAAAGATTGAGAACCCCTGCCCTAACGGGAAAAAGTACAAAATTATCTTTCTAATGTTACCATATTCAATGAAATTTACTCAAAAATAGATGCGAAAACGCCGTTTAGAACATTAGCCCAATAGTTTTGGTATTGATGAAAAATAAAAAAAGTTTTGGGGATTAGGAATGGAAACATTCACAATTATTGGTAGGTTTCAATGTTTGTTATTTGAACAAGCTGTTGAATGAATTTACTGAAACGTTACTTCAAAAATAGTTCAAAATGTGACCCCTTCTCTTTCATACAATAGATTTTGTTGAAATTCATTTCCAAAAACAGCAAACGGTAAATGGGGAATTTGATTCTAATGAAAAATTTCAACATTGAAATCTTAGTACGGTTGAAAAAAAGTATGTAAAATGCATCTCTTCCGAAACTTTTTGCTTGAAATTCCAAATTAAGAAGAAAAGAACGGTGAATATCGTAGCTCTGGTCGATAAGATAGCATTCTTGGTCATTTTTAGACAACATAAAAGAAAACAGAGCATTCCGTATTCTGAACAGAAGAATCATCAGTTCGATCCACTGGAAAAATTATACGATTTTCCGTTGCAGATTACCCAACCCCCATAAAATAATCCGTAGTTATGAGAATTTGCATGAAAAAGGGTTGGGGCGTTATCCTCGAACGATCGAACGGACAGGGAAGGGTGACTTGGATTCACCCTCACCTTTTTTTTATCATAAAAAGGTTGATTTAGTGGAGCGAACCGGCGACCACTGCTGAATAATGTTTGCCTCATTCGAGAATTCACCTAGTGGTCCTGTTTATTTACAGGGAGGTGGCGTACATGCCACCCCAACATGTTTGAGCTGTCTGTTTGTTGATGACTGGGCATACAAACAATCGAACGTTCTTACTCAAGTAGTACAGACATTATTTGTTCAATTTTACAGGAATATCAACCTTTCATTGTGAATATTGTTCTAAAATTGTTCGTTTCCGTTAACCAGCTGACGAACGTCAACCCTCAGAAGTCGAAACTTGTGCGAGCAATGGATCAACGAGGCCTTACCTTTCAACATGCGATTACCCAGCACGGTGGCCCGACGAGGATTCGAACCCCGGCCTTCCGCTTGATAGGCAGATATGCTTACCACTACACTACCGATATCATATTGGCCATAAAAAAATGTGAACATTCGGCGATATCGGATCAATATTTGAAAACAATGTTACGATGTATCGTTTTGACTTTATTGGTACAATATTGTAAATAATATATCGACAAAAAATATATATTCGATTGATTTCACTTAATAATTTTTAGTTTTTGCAGTCGGAATTATTCATTTCTCTTTATCAAATAGTCAACCTGAGAAATGCACTCCTTCACATGTACTAACCGAATACTGACTTGGAAAAAATATCTGGCTGCCACGGGGCTTGAACTCACGACCTTCACAATGGCAAAATCATCGTCGACCACAATACACTCTACGGCACGGAGAGAGCTATTTCAAGGAGTTAGGTGGTATAGATGTGATGACTTCAATGTATGTTCAAGATTTTCGAGACAACTTCATAATGTTGGAAAGTTTAGTCAAAATGATAATCTTTTTGAAAATACACTGAAGGATCACTGTCTCGTGTGATGGCGGTTTGGGAAATAAAACTTCATATTTCAATTTTTCCATATTTTTTCAGGAATAATTATTCATCATAAATATTGCATTACCATTATTGTTTGAATATACTAAGCAGCCATTCTCCAAATCCATATACGCCTCTTATGTTGTGATTCGAAAATTACGATTTGAATATTTCCATTTCACTGTGAAAATAATATTCAAGCAATACAAGAATTCGCATATCTACGTTGCAGTATTATGCCAATATACTACCTAATTTGATAATTCAATATTGTAATTTACGCTCCAAACAGTGTCGAATGTATATTGGAATTCGGATGTTGAAAATTGGGAATATACAAAATATGCAGACAATATTGAAACCGCCATCAACTGATATTATCCATATTACCTAATATGGTAATCCTGACATTGGTAATAAGATATCAAACCCTAATACTATCAACATTGAACCTTACTGAAAGCAGTTGAAATTTATTGTCAATATTGAACCAATATTAATTTTGAAATATTGGTTTTTCAATATTAATTTATACTGGTTCAACATAAATTTTTCCACTTGGATATAAACGTTGTTTCATTCATTCAGTGATTTATCCACATTTTCATCACAGTTTTCTGAGGTATATTTCGTTCACAATCATTCGAAAATAAGCTTGTTTCTAACCCACTTTCAGGTTGGAAGAAGTTCACTCAGAGAAAAACTAGGTAGGAAATAACTTTCCCGAGCTCTTTTGAAACTATTCAACCTTTTCGTCTTCTATTCAGAACATCATTTTACTCATTGGAGTTTACGAAGTGTTTGGAAACCCTCTAACATGAACACCAACGAACCAAGCTAACTTGCCCGACATAATATTATAGCTACTACACAGGATTCCAGAAATTGCCAGAAATCCCAAACCTCACTGAGTTTTTTTTCGTACAGCATCTATCGCAGTGGATCTAATCGGAGCCTCCAATATCTCAGAGGGTGATCAAAATATTGCCTATATGCAGCAATCCCACTATTTTAGCTACCACGCGCTCACATACATCTCAGTACAAAAAATCTATATGTAGTCACCTTCTCCATTAAAACACCAATTCTCTTCAATAAATGAATCCTCACCCGGTTTTCAAAAATAAAACGTTACCAGATATTTTCCAAATACAGCATCTGTCGCATTGAAGCTAGCTAATCAGGGCCAGTCCATTTGCATTGTTCAGAATACTGCCAATATTTCAGTGAGTAATCCAAACATTGTCTATAAGCAGCAATACTCGTGACACAACTGAGATTTTTGAAATCCAAACCCATTCATTAGAACGAAACCAAAATGTTCACCCTTTTGTTTTATCTCTACGTAGTAAATAGTCATTTTGTTATGCCTACTCAAAATACGTTTCATATTCCTATAAAATTATCAATTTGAATGAAAATGTTAATTTTATTCAGATTCAGCATACTTACTAACAACTCATTGAAGAAGGAAATAATTAATTTTGTGTTGTTAGATTATAAAGACACTCGAAAACTCCACTATCACATCCAATTTATCCTTATTACTCGGATCTTTTTTCCTATTTGGGCCATACATGAAAACAAACGAAAAAATTTTGAAAAATTAACGTAGGCTCTTATAATTATAGGTTTTATTTCTAGATAGATCGCAAGTTCTTCGGGCTTGAGGGCCGTGTCCTGGAATTTTGAGTTCCGGAGCTTTCGGCTGCATCTGCGGCAGCCATCTTTAGCGGCGTGGTCTTAGTTGAACTCCTTCCAAAAAAAGATTTTTCAGGTATTTTCTCAGAAATTTTCTACGTTGTTTATCGTTTTTAGTGTGCTTTAGTGTTATGGGGATTCGAAAAACCCAATAATATACTGGGTGTGCCATTAAAAAAAGCATGTCGTTATTCTGAAATGTACCTTGTATGGTAGAAGTATGTTCGTCATAACCACAAACTGAATGCAAAACTCGACCTGGCTGATATTTTCCTTCAAATCTATTTCGTTACTCTCCCAATGCGCTGTGTACTTTTTCATATCAGGTTCAATGTCGAAGCATGGCATTCTGTGAACTGACACCACCTATTATGTCATTTTTCACGGGTTCCAGCTATAATCACTGGAATGAGAGTATGCTCCAAACAACGGACATTAATTTGGAATTTGGGCGAGCAACAACCCGGCTAATGAGCCTTTCTCCCCGCCCATGTCAATGGTACATTTAACCGCGGTGTCTAATGACTTTTTCGTGATGCAATATAGACCACAGATATTATGAAAATTATACGTTTCCTTGAGATTGTAATATCAATTCTTTCTCTTCGAGTTTGGAGTGCGGGAAACACCGTTGCCGGATAAAAACGTGATTCGGCGTTGACAGGGTTGCCAACAGAAGAGAAAAATTAGTATGAATGTCATATCATCCACAAAATCTTGTTTTTTTGAAGTAAAGATAGGATTTCTGCTATTTCTTATATCTAACCTAGTTTCAGACAGGAAAGTTACGAAGAAGGAATATGTATGATTTTCTGTTAAGTCTCAAATGAATCATTACCATTTTTGTAACGAAGCAATAATAAAAATCGGAATGGAAATATTCAAATTATTGTTCAAAGTGAAATGTAAAATATTGAATGAATTTGTCGCGTTCAAAAGTCACCCTGTAGCGCGCGCTTTGGAATACATCACAGGACATGTCCCTTGTTTGTTTGCTCTAGGCGTGTCAGTTATTCAAACATTCTCAGTTTAAGTTGCTATATAGATCATGAAGGAGCTAACAAGCCATTTTATTAGTATTTTATTGTACCGAAATGCAAAAACATCAGAAGAAATACACCTGATCAAGTTTTTTTTGGTTTTCCCTGCGATGCCAACCTACAAAAACATTGGTGTGAGATATTGTGCTATATTGTTGTGGAAACCATTTTGATGCGAGTGTCAGAAATGAGTTTTGCATCAACCATTTAGTTGTGAAATATTCGGTTTGAAAATAACCTAACCCATATCGATTTCTTCTGTACATCAATCACTTTATATTTATCTGATATTCACAAAAAGTAAATGAACATAATATCATACTTGACTGATCCTCATTATTTTTAGTAGGTAACTTAGGGCCAGTTGCACCGCTTTTTTTTAAGTTGTGCTTTATCTGAGCCAGGCTTTGTTGCTATGGATTTGCCGATCAGCTTCCTTGTTCCTTAACGATTGAGCCAAGCTCAGTTGAATTTCTGCTGAGTTGAAGCGGCCCTAAGCCTGAGATAGCTCATTCATAGCAATTCTTGTGAAATATCACTGAGTTTTATGGAATACTAAGCTGAATATGAAAATTCTCACCTCTACCTATGCAAAATGACGTTCACAAAAAATTACATTTTTTGGAACACAACATTTATTGGAATGGACCTTGCAAATATTGATTTATTGTTCATCATATAACATTTTTTCGGTATATATATGAAAATACTTATCGTTAACGTTTCGGACTCTAGATCTGCTTCCGTTCTCGAAACTGATACGCAAATTCCTGTACAAATCCCAATATCTCCTGTAGGCAATCTTAGTAATTGACATTTGTCAAATATTTCCAATTTAACGTAACGTGTTGTCTTTCAGGAGAGGTAGCCATCCGCGATCCATATAAAGTGAATTCTTAGATATGCATTCTTCACCAGACAGCACGATGAAAGCAGATTCCTTTAATTTTCGTTTCCTGCCATTGCTCTCTTTCGTCATAATTTTAGTGTCATTCCGTTCTACTGTGTGATCCCCATCGCCAGTAAGAATGTGTTCTGATAATTTAGAACCACCTATCTGCCTGTTCCTGATGTACATCTTGTGTTCACTCTTTCGCACTTCCAATGGTCGAGACGTTTCACCGATATATTTTTGACCGCACGAACAAGGAATTCGATAAATACAATTTTTTGTGTTATTCGTTTTGTTGTTTGGTTTGGTTTGTGTCAGTATTGACATTCAAGTATTTGTTGTTTTGAAAGTTGTTCTAACATTATACCTGTTGCCGATCCGTTTTATCTTTACAGACAAACGAGGGACATACGGTATAATGTTTGATACAGGTTGTGTATTTTGTGTACGTTGTATGTCCTCATTGTGGACTGTATATGGATTTTCAATTTCTGTAAAAGTTTTTTCTATGATAGGTACTATTGACCTCCAGGACACACCTCCATTTTCATGAAAGTTTTTTAAGAGGAAGAAATTCGATCGATTCATCAATTTCCTTATCCTGAGGATGCTAACCTTACTAGCGAAATGTGCAACGAGTGCAAATAATATCAGTTTGGTGTTAGGGTTATTGATCTCTACAAAAAGTTTCGAATTTCTCATCAAATGTTCCAATCTCATTAAAGAAGATTAATTTTCATTAAAGAAGAATCAATACCAACTTTCTCTTCAGGTATATTGAAATTTCAATTATGCGCAGTTCACTAGAAAAAATTATTCTTTTTGAACGTTATATGTAAAACAAGAAGTGTTACAAGTGTAACTCACTGGCAACACTGGGCATTGCCGTGACTCTGGTAATTTCGGTTTTATGTGCTCCATCACATGGAATGGAAAATTTCCATGTGGACTTTCGAAACCGACTGTGCTGACATGGCATTCTCGGTTTGCGACCCGTTAAATATTGCCGATTTATGAGAGCCCGGTTTCATCACGATCCATTGAACTTTCATATTGAGCGGTTGATGGATTACGCCAATATATATACAGTATATCAAGGAAAATAAAAGTGTTTCAATAACATTCATTTCTGGATATATCATCCATAAAGTTCCTCCATGGTTCCCAAACATAATGCCTATAGAATTCAAAAAACAATATAATTATGCAAAGGTTGCCATTCGCACTATCTGTTTATATGAAAAGTCACGTGATTGTGAAGATTTTCGAGAAGTTTGGAAAGATTCCAGTGAAATAATTGGAAGGTTTGCTGCTTTTCAGTTATTGTGAGCGTATTATTTACTATTTGTTGTTTTCTAGTTCTGGATATGAACTAGTTAATCTTTGATACAATCTCTACGGTATGGGTGATAATGTATAATTAATTGTGTAATGCATAATTGTAATTATGGAGAATCACATCAACCAACTGAAAACTGCTACTTCTGATACTTTATTATTGCTTGAATACATTTAATAAATTTTATTTTCAAGTGATCGAAGTCAATTTTTCCAGCTGAGAGATATAATTTTCAATTATTTCAGCAGAAACTCATAAATACAAGTCTCGAGTCTTTCGAATTTCACAATTTTTTGATAAAGAAAAACCTGCTAATTTGTTCAATGAAGTGTTCTTCAAGTATTCAACTGTCGATTGAGTCACTTCTGACACAGAAATTGATGAGAATTTGAAAATTTTACGAACAAAAGGAACACGAGAACATCGAAGGTACATATATATAATTCAATGAATTTATTAATCCCAAGAAGCATTACTGCTTATAGAGGGATATTAATAAAGAAAACTTTATATACATTACGAAGGAAAAAAATATATACAATACAAATCGAAATGAAAAAAAATAAGATAAGCAAATCTATACATGTAAGACCTCATAAAAAAGTTGTGATCAATTTAGTCAAATCTGAAATAGTTTTGGATGTGGATAATATTGTAATTAAGACCTCATAAAAAAAATGTAAACATGACAATCTAACCATGGACAGTTCCGCGTTTCTCCGCGCTAGCGCTACGATCTTATTTTCTATAGTGAATTTTATTTTTTGTTAAACAAAATTTCGAAAATTCCAATCTTTATTTGTATCAAATATTGAAATTCGTTCAGAATGTGGGTACTCACAGAAACATTCAAATTCTCATTTATATTAATATTTATAGAAAAATTTGAGGAATATCTAATATCTAAGGCAATTAATTTGTTTAAATAACTGACAGCATCAATTTAGTGGTAACACTCAACACATGCTCATTTTTTTGAAATTTCCTACAAGAATTCGAATATTTACGTCAGTTCATTTTTTTCACTGATCTCTTTCTATTTATCTTCATTTTGAACTACATAATTTCATTGGCTGTAATCTAGTGGGCAATTGGAGATCGAATATTCTGCATTCAATAAAATTGTAATCAATGCGATATATATCCTTCGAGGTTTTTCCATTCTTCCTTTTTGAATGTTTTGGGAAAGAATTATAGATATAAAATATACGATAACTGGATCTTGAAGGACACTTTGTTGAATATCGAGTCAAAACGTCACCGTTCAATATATGATTTTATTCAAGTTATTTTTCATTTTGATGAAGACATCTGTATTACTTTGATTTATTGATGAAATGAGCTTTATGAGAACCTTCATTAGTTGAATTATATAGGCAATGAAATTCATAAAACAAAAAATTAAAACATATAATTTATAAATCACAAAAACAAAAATCTAACATACGTATTCGTTTCATGTTTATCTTGCACTGAATTTATATTGACTTTCCTAAGTTCATTCCTAAATCTCTCCAGCGATCTATTGACTATCCACTCTCCACTATGACCGGACTTTCCAATTCCGGGGCTTGTTCTTCCCGGATTATAAGGGTTGTTCCATTGATTTCCCTCGAACATATCTCCAACAGTGAGAGAATATAAACGCACTCTGGCTATGTATGATTGATGAACGGTACGCGGCCATAGATAACAAAGGATCCTTCTTTGACTTCGTTTTTGACCGTAACTCCGTTACGGACACGTTGCTTCAATTAATTTCTATAAAACGAACGCATTGTGATATATTATCTACGTTGTTACGATCAGAGAAGACTAATGGTCAGAGCACGATTTTCCGATTATTTTACTTTATGAAAGTTTCAGAGGAATGGAAGCTACACGCATATTTATCACGACATCACGACCTGAGAATACCTTCGAAAATTTCACACAAACAGTTTTCGACTATTATTGTTCTAAAATTGTTGTTGTTGTTCTGAAATTGTTCGTTTTCGTTAACCAGCTGACGAACGTCAACCCTCAGAAGTCGAAACTTGTGCGAGCAATGGATCAACCAGGCCTTACCTTTTAACGTGCGATTATCCATTGAATGCGTATTTTGTTTCGCGTTACCATGGCAACTGAGGTATAGTAGTTTTCACAATAAATGGTATTGACTGAGGATTATAATAAAACCAATAAGACCCTCAAGTTGTTAAATCCGAGATGCACATCATAAATGTAAAAGGACCGGATTCAGGTGATTTTGTTTCTCAGAGAGGGATTGTAGAGGATTACAGCTTACACTTCTTGTTCATTTTAGTCTTTGTATTTCATTGGAAGTGTTCACTTGTGTTACGGCGTGCAATAATTTTATAACATTTATTTGTTATCACAGACATTAATAGCAAAGATTTTATACCCCAACGTACAGAATAGGCATTATGTGGCGTCCGTGGATAAAAAGTAATAGCGCTTCTTCCAGTGGTTCGTTAAAGAAGAATCACTTATCTTGTGACGCGAAAATCATTATAAAAAATGTGTATAGTTCCTTACTTCAGCAAGGATATAACGCGGGTGCTGCAGCAAAAGTAACCAGTAATTTGACGAAGATGCCTCTTACTTCAGTTAGACGAATTGTTGAAAATTACATGGAATCAAGAAAAAAGCGTAAAGATTCCGGTGTCACAAAAGTCTAGACGACTGGGAAAAAGATTTGATGAGGCGAAAAATCTACTATGTACGATGAGCAGCGTGTCCCTACAATCAAGAGTCTGAAATTATGCAAAATTTAAATTTCTCAAGTTCGACCCTGTAGCACATTTGCATCTTTTACCAGATGATTTTCTACACAATGGGATTAAATCGGGTAGTTTATTGCAGTTAATGAGCCAATACCATTTACTGTGAAAAATACTATATTCATCGGAATGTTATTTTTTGGCGTGAACAAACTGTAACGTTCTAATACGGCTCTGGAGAAATTTAGCGGACTAATGAAAATACAATACTGACACTTCACTATCTTCTTCTTTTTTCTGAAACCTTCCAACTTCTTTGCCTTTTATTTAAAGGTCATACTACTCATCGGAATCTACGAAGTGTTCAGATCACTAATATGTAGACATAAAGGCAGCTATATAAAACGGGCTTACTCTTACTCTATAGTGTAGGTACGCACAAAAAGGATATGGATACTTTTTTTCATCAAACCCCCTTCAACAAATGAAGACTTACTCATTTTTCAAAAATATGCCGTTAGTTTTTCACCAGCCATTTTCCAAAGTACAGCATCTGTTGCCCTGTCACTCATCAGGGCCAGTCCATGTCATTGTTCAAAATGCCACCAATATTTCAGTGAATAATCCAAATATTGCCGAAATGCAGCAATACTATCGGTGTGTTAAAGAAAAGAATATGTATTCTCTCTTTTTTACAAAGGACGACCAGTCAGTCCGATCGTTTTCACTTGTTCAGTTCATACTATCTTATTCGGAAATACTATATTCGACTCTTCTATCCTTGAACGTGATATGTTTTCATTACTCGCTCAATGTCGATTCAATATCGACAATATCAAGATGGAGATATGATACGAAATATTAATTCACTGACAGATGGCGGAGTATATATACACTTCAGTCATGTTGACACATAGATAATTCCAACCTCACGCTTCAACAAAGTAAACGATTCCTGATTTCCTTTTTTTGAAGATTGTTCAATGCAGTTTCGAGTTCAATTCGGTTTTATTAGAGTTCCAAACTGAAATATACTAGCTGTTTTCTTATCCGAGTAAAAGAACGCAAGGCATTTTCAATTGTTTTCACATACTCTTTTTGTTGACAAAGGGGTAGAAAATCGTTTCGTAAATGTACAATTCAGTTTTTGACAACGTTTCTGACTCTATAAAATCCATCATCAGGATTCTGGAGGATTTAATTTTTATTTGAAGTCTGGCAAAAAATCAAATTGTTCACCTCCCAAAGAATTCTTGATCCCTTTCCCAACAAAAACAGGATTTGAAAATATCATCGCCAAACCTCACGCATTTTCAATTGTAAGGAAATATCAACCGTAGAGGATTGTGATCAACTGTAACTCTCAATTGTTGTCACAACACCTCAACCATATAACTTGTGAGTAATAATGGTTTGTTTTAGGGTAATTGATCTCTAGAAAAAGGTTCAAATCTTACATCGAAGGTTCTTATCTCATTGTTTACTCTAGTTTTTTGTAACACTTTGTTCACTCTTCTCTGTTGGAAGTGAACAAACGAAAAGTGTATAAATTATTGTTGGTACCATTAGACTAAACATCCTCAAACGTCAATTGAATATTGTTCCTAATATCAAGTTCTGAAAACAGGATTATTTTTGTGGAGAGAAAGTTTTTAGGAAGTGAGTTTGGCTTTCTGACATCAAGGAATCAACAAACATCAATACACTTTTTCAAAAATAGCGGTAAAACAATAGTCACATAGCTTCATATTGACTCTACAACTGTTTCATACCCCTTGGATGACAATGATGAGTACCAAGTTATGTAGTCATCCTACTTATTGTATTTAAAAAAATGAAAATTACTTCATTCACAATCTTTCGAAAATGTGCTTGTTTTTAAACTACTTTTAGGTTGAAAAATGACCAATTTTTCACTGAGGAGAAGACGTAGATGGAAGTAGCTTTCCCAACTCGTCTCCCGACTCCTTCTGAAACTTTCCAACCTCTTCGTCTTTTATTTAAACGTCATACTACTCATCGGAATCTACAAAGTGTTCAGATCCCCATTAATATGTAGACACCAACGCAGCTATACAAAACAAGCTTACTCTTACTCTATATGGTAGGTACGTACAAAAAGGATATAGATCCTTTTTTTTCCATCAAACTCCCTTCAACAAATGAAGACTCACTCAGTTTTCAAAAATATGCCGTTAGTTTTTCACCAGCCATTTTCCAAAGTATAGCATCTGTTGCCCTGTCACTCATCAGGGCCAGTCCATGTCACTGTCAATCAGCCTGCTGGACAAACAAACCGTACTTCCATAAGCAACAATGGTAATTTAATGAAATTTCGATCGTGATTATGAAGAAATTACGGGTCTACTCTAATTATGGGTATACCCTTAGTGTGCCTGACATATATAAATGTCTATATATTGCAATCTATAGTCATTATTCTTCCTGCTTGCAAGGAAATTGTATGTGAAATGGCATATAAAAGTGATTATTTCAACACCTTGTCTATGGATATTCAGAAGAGATATTTAGAGAAACTGAAGGAAAGTAATGGATGTGATCCTTATTTATTGAAATTTGGGGATTGTAGTAATGCTGTGAAATACTCTCCTAAAGTTTCATGACATGTTGTATGACATTATAAACTATTTTGTATATGAGAGTGCATGCACAGGAGAAGACTTCAAAGGCTATAAAAGTTTGGATTCATACAATATGTTCATATCTAAATGGATTAGAAGGATTGGAGTGAAGCTTTTGAAAAGAATACTGAAAATGTATTTTAATAAATATTAATTGAAAGAACAGATTTAGGGTATGTTATATAAGGCTCTACAAAATTATAAATCACAACCATCTTTTCATATGGTAATCCTATATAAAAAAGACATTTAGATGAATTATGCTTTAAACTTTCCAATGTGAATGAATAAGTCTGCAGAGTTTTCCGGAGATGATGGATTTCACGATAACAATTCTGCAAGTCAAAATCAATATCTGGACATAGGTGTTCACCAGAATTTTGCGCATGTTCCACTTCTTCAACTAGTTAATTTATATCATTCAGAGTTTGATTTTGCTCATCGATAATATTCAAGTTCTGAACAGCTGGATCATCACGCTGCTCCCTGCGAAACAATCTCTGAATGCTTTGAACTGCATTGATATTTTTTTTGTAGCCAAGTAATTGATTCTGTACCCAGTTTGAGTGCACTTGGCTTGCCTGAAATGAAAAAAAAATTATATTGCCTATGTTTCCTAGATTCTTTGAAAATATCCCCTACAAAATGTTTTGAACACACCGTTGCCCATTTCAACTTATCAGAAGTTAAATCTGCTCTTCTAGTTGCCTGAATCCACAATTAACATCTTTTTTCAGCAAGAGGATTAATCTTTTTTTCTATTGTCGAAAATAGAAGGGAATCGATGGAATGAAACATTATCTCTGCCACTATTACTTCCACATTTCACAATCGCACAAAATTGAGGCTTCATTGAGAAAAAAGATTTTAAAATATGACATAAACACACACTCAGCATAGGTAAATCAGGTTTGTTTGTCCAGCAGGCTGGATTGACAACTGTCATTAACTGTCGTCTGTCGGATATGCCCGCGGTCTATATTTCAGTGAATGGTCCAAATATTGCCGAAATGCAGCATTTCTCATGACGCAACTGAGATTCGTTAAAAATTATTGGTATGCCAATCGCCTTCGGTAGAACGATTCCATGCATGTACCTACTTTTTTTAACGTCTACGTAGGTAAATGACATTTGCCTTTTTTGTCAAGATTTTCACACTGAAGGACATGATATTTCCATACAGTTCTTGGTGTTCTCCATAACTTAATGAGTCTATAAAACGTACATTTCTGTTGAATAAAATACTATACAAGCCTCGCCATACGATAAACTTCCTCTCACTGAAAATATAGCTCACATTCTTCCTCGGTATGTGATATATTACTAGTTGTGGCTCCTTAGATCATGCTAGGCTAACACATACATACATACATAATTCTGTATCCCTAACTTCAATCGATTGAATTCAAGATGATCATTACTTCTGGAGCATATTTCGGTATTCAAGAGAAATCTCAGCTTTCGAAGAGTACCGTTCGAGGCCGAGACAGAAAAATCACAATTTCACGTTAGGATTCAAACGACCCATTAACACCAAAGCATTGAAAAACGCATGGAGTCAATATAAACGGCTATTGAAAGTACCTAGCGGTTCTGCCACGCAGTGGAGCCTTCTTGATTGACTATTTTTGAGCAAAAACTGGCTCTTCCAACCGGTTGAGCATAATATATACATATTCACAGTAAACACACCCATACATCATGATAACTGTGACACAAGCGCATCTATTTATAAATCGATGCGAAAGGCACGGTAAATGAATGGATAATTTCACGTATTTAGCTCGGCAAGTAAACAGGTAATTGGTACGATTAGATTTTGTAGTTGGACGTGGAACTACTTGATAAAAACAACGCCATCATGGAGTTAGTTGTGAATAAACGACGTAAATGATTCCAGGATGGGTTGTAATGAGATGCATACATTGTTTCGTGAAATTATTCCGAAAGCAAAATGCTGTACGTAACCTACTTGGGTATCAAGATTGTCCTTACAACTTAGCTTTTAGTCTTGCTTTGAAAAAGCTGCTCGACAACAGATTGGTAAGTAATCAAAAAAACTATGTCTTGTAAAAAAGATCAAGGAAATGAGAAACAATTTCATTATCAATATTTTTATCATGATATCAAATCCGGAAGTATTCAATAAGGTAGGTAGGTATAGGGTGTTGAAATCAGAACTCCACAAACAAGTCATCAGGATTCAGTGGATGGTCTACAGACATAGTTGAGAGTCTGGACAAATTGATCCAAGATAATTAATCAGATTTATAGCCAGTTTTCAGTTATGGTCACCGACTATGTTGAAAAGTCTTCTATACTGAATCAGATAAATGAAAACAAGTAGGAGTCCAGATGATTGTGTAGGTCATTTGTTAGTTTCAACTCGATTTTTTTGTCTGATTTCCGATGTTACTTCCATTACATACTCATTTTTGGGAAAAACTTTGGTAAAATAAACAAATTATATGCAATCAGTTCCTTGTCAATAAAGATTATCTTTGGCATATATACCCAATTTTATTACGAGCAGATTTCAATTTATTAAAAAAATTTAACTTAAAAGCATGAATACCCAATATGATTATACAGTCATAGAGACGAATATTTTTATTCAAGGCAGAATTGATTGCAGCTGAATACCATTAATTCCTCTTGTTCTATTTTCAATCTAGTGTTCTTTTGAAATAACTGTTAGACATGAGATAATTGAACATTCCATTTAATAATCTCCTGCACTTAAGAAAATATGTCGTTTCTTGTTGAAGAAATTCAACCATTCGTGAAGATCAAGTTGTTTCAATAAAATAATATCGAATCAATATCACTGATAAAACGATTATCTTTCTATTGTTGTAAGAATGCATTTTCATTCACAAGCTATGTAAAGTAACTTGAAGTCATGTTTTCCTTCGCAATTGATAAGATAAAGATGTTTAGAGTGTCTAGGATACTCAAGATGTCAGAATCGAGTATCGATAGATAAGATACTATTTTCTTCCGCTTTCAATAGCTATTGTTATCAACGTCATTAGGAATTCCAATTGTGATTTTCTATGTAGCTCCATTTGAAACAATAAAGTTCCCAAAGGAAGGAATATGCTTTTTTTTCGACTTATTGTATCGCGTTAGTAACACCCTGATTCCAGAAATGTTATCAATTTATCAGTTTCCATTGCCGATATTAAAAAATAGCACTGTTATAAAGATGAAAGTATACATCACTAAACTAATATATTATTTCATTCATTTTTAGTTTTCGTAATTGTAATAAATTCACCTCATTCCTTCTCTTGGTTCCTTCAATTTCGAAAATACTACCCATAGATTACCCCTAGATTGGGAAACCTTGGCCTCGTTGGTTAAGACATCCTCCTTTATGGTCGTTGGTTCGATTCTCACCAAAACCGAAAATTTTTTGTGTTTTTTTTCAACGATTGAAATATTATAACTTTTCAGTTACTAATATTTTTGTAATTTTAATGAAGTTTCTTTCCTTTGAGTTCTTTTGAGTATCGAAAAAATACTGTATTATCAAAAATCGTATACCAATATGATACTTGAAAGAGAGTCCTGAATCATTTACCTGGTCGAAAAATAAATCAGCTGTACAACTCAAATGGATATTGGCAATACCGCCCTCGTGCGATATAGCCACCATATCCACTCTTGTTGTATAAAGTACTATTATTCACAATCATTCGCAAACGCTTTTGTTTCCAACATACTTTCATGTTCAATTTTCAAATTCGTTTAGCACGTTCTGCATCGTTATCACTGACAGGAAGCACATGTAATAACTGCCTATTATTATTATGATGTTATGATAGTGCCCAAAACCATTTTGAATATTAATGAAGAAAATTAGAACAACTGCTTTACTATTCCTTTTGGCAGTTTTTCAGTGGAATTAAGGCTTTTTTCTACAAACTTCAGTAAAAGTATAATTTTTGACGCATGCTGTCAGTGTCAAAAATGCCATTTTATGACACTGGTAAAAGTGAATCATTTTTAGCACTAGTGCTAAAAGTGATTCATTTGTAGAGAAAGTATAAAAACATAATTCAAAATGAAGTGTTTATTCAATTAAACGTACAATTAGTGAAACTACAATAATTATGATAGAAACTCCATGGCCAGTCTCATTGGTAGATGTAACAGAATTTATTTTGGTGAAGCTTGTACCAGGACAGAGAACAATGTTATCCGCCGAAGTTTTGGACAAAATTTGTACCGCAATGTTCTGTTTCCTTTGTAGCGAGTCTTCTATATAACTCTCTGTTACTGTACTGGACTTCCATCCACCGTGTCTTTTAATTGTAGTAAGACTAGCACCAGAGTCCGCCAACAAACTTCCTGAGGAACGTCGGAAACAATGTCCAGTATAAAGATGGGAATCAGGCAAATTTAGAAATTCGGCAATTTTGGCAGACATCTTACCAACTGGAGTCTTGGCACATTTATTCTAAATGCATTTTATAAAAACTCTTGAATGATTGATATTCACTGAACGAAGGGCTATGTACTTTTTATAGTAGTTCATATACAATGTACCACTTACAACAAAGGTGCGTGGCACATTAGTTTTTGTGTCTGGTGAAGTTCCGGAATCCTCGATATTATTTAATGTCAAATCGCACAGTTCCTCTCGACGACAGGCTCCAAAAACACAAAAAATAGCAGCAACTTTCTGCGTTAGATATATTTCATCCGGGGCTTCTGCGAGAAATTTGTCGATTTGTTCCCTTGTCAATATTTTTGACTTTTTCGGTCGATATCCTCCACCCTTTCGATTAAAAAAGCCATAAGCTTGTAATATCTGCTTATGTCCTGATTATTTATGTTCATCATCGACTTCAACATAGTGTAATTCGACCAAAGCGTTGACGATTTCCATGTTTTGGACTTTTCTTCAAAGTATGCAAGAAGCACTTTTTCACTGGCCTCCTTGCCACTGACATCTTTCTGATCACACCATTTCAAGAAACGATCGTATGAAAACTCGTACTGTTGCTTTGACTTACTAGGCAATAATTCAAAAGCAGCTTTATTGGCAGCTTCTTCAATTTCCGGCGGTAGAAATTCATTTTCTGGATCACTTTCCATCGAGGAACGAAGAAACGAGAGAGAATAATTCGTGGTTTATTGACGTTAGTTGTCAACAAAGCCAAATCAACAAATTCTGGCAATTTTAGCAACTTGTTTCATGAATAGATTAGATGAAATTGGTTTCAAAACTGATAATCTCGAGGCTATTATTCTATCAATTGATTAATGTAAAATAGGTATGCGTTAATTTGGACTTTTAATGGTGTTTGTAGAAAAATAGTGTAGGATATACCTGCTAAAAGTGATTTTATTTTGTTTGAAGGGAAGAAACACTTCGCCTTCGGCGTCTCGTCCCAAACTTCCCTTCTCACAAAATAAAATATCACTTTTAGCACTTATATCATAAATAACTATTATGATCGACCTCACAAAAAGGTGACAATTAAAAATATTCATGCATCAGCCCAGTGCTCCCAAACCTCCTCGAACACCAATAAAGAAAGCTAATTAGGATCCGTCATTTGCATTTACGACCAGAGCAGAACCACCTCCATAAAAATGCACAGCTGAAATCACCGAGCAATACATGCTGGTCTTCTACTTTGGAAAACACCCGTCGACATCATAAAGTGAAATTAAAGGAGCTGTGTTCGTATGCGCTTCTGATGCCAGTTCCGTAAGTGATTCCGTTTGTTCCGGTTTAACGCACGTTGGTCATCGGCCATCGAAGAGGGAGGAAAAGCAGGACAGTAGCAGGGGGGAAGAGTGAACTAGAAAACGGAGGAACGGTTGGGATACCGTCCCAGTGGATTAGGCAGTTTGTTCCGCTGTTAGATCCTCACGAGATCAAGGGAAGAAACAGTAATCGCTAACTGCTTATCAGTGTAAAGCGGAACTGACAAGTGGGAGTCGAAGTATTTACGGTTCTTATTGGAGATCATGACAACAATATTTTTGAATTCATATTTATGACGTGAAAGAGCAGGGTATTCAACTCCGAACAAGCATACACAGTGGTCAAACCTAGCTTTGCTCCTTTATTTTTGATTTGAAGCGAGGTAGCTGGCACACATTGTGTTTTTATCGTTCTATATGACGATTTCGTTGCTTATAAACATTGAATGATTCTTTTGAAACTTGTTTCAGGGTATTATAGTGTCGGATCTGTATTATTGTCTTTGATTTCATTTGAGATTCTTGCAAAATGTAGCGTTTTTGTAATTTGTATGGAGAGTGTAGGTCTACAGATGAGGATGGTCACCTCCATTTTAAAACAAGGTCACCAAACCTATTGGAAATCAATGTTTTGAAGGAACCTCTAAGTGTGAGGTTTCGTTCACCAGGCGACATGATGAAAACTATTTTGACTTTCACAGTGAACTGTGAACCCCAATTCTTATCAAAATATAGCGTTCTTTTTTTTTCAAACATTTGTTGGACACTTTTCAACTCTGAGAATTGCAACTGGGGGTAATGAAATTGCATGAATACTATATTTTGGAGTAAAATTGACAGATGAAAACTTCAAGATGGCGACTGGACGCCATGTGGGAAAAAACTTCAAAAGGAAAGGGGGGTTTTGTGACACATCCTTTTGAAGCTTCTGACTAATTCTTCACAATCCTAGGATATAAAGTCAATATCTTCATCTACTACAAAATGGTGGAACATTTAATAATTACCTGAATACATTAACGTCGATATCACTAGAAATATTCGTTGTTCTCTGCCATATGGCAATCCCAACGATCGGATGAGGTTTGATAAGTTATTTTTATATGAAAAAAGACAAAAAATGTCAATACGACAACGAATATCATTATTCAGTTTATTCTCATTTAGTTTTCGGTTTTACAAGTAGATAGGTACCATCAGCATCTCTAAAATAGTTAATCGAACAAAATTCAACAGGGCAAATGTATTTGAATATGCTGGAAACTACTGTTGACCCTTTAATCACCGAAATCGTCGAAACCGTCGAAGTTCAACGGAATGGCCAGCCCGCTTGTCAGATTTGACCCCTCTAGACTTTTTTATAGGGCTATTCGAAGCAAGAGGTGTACGAAACTGAACCTGATTCAATATTGAATATACGACAGAGAATAATAAATATTCGTAGAAATACCGATGTTGGTGTGTTCCAAAATGTTCTACGTGAAATATCGGATGGGCTGTTCTTATGTCAAGACAACCGTTTCGAGCATTCTCTGAATTGAACTCGGCTTGTTTTCTCAAACTATGAAGTTAAACGTCGATGTTTTCGAGCAATCATTAAATATTTGCCATTTTGTAGTAGGTGAAGACATTGACTTTATATATTAGGGTTATGAAGTATACATCGGGAGCTCCAAAAAGATGTATCACAAAACCCCCTTCCCATTAAATTTTTTTCCCAGGTGACGCACAGTCGCCATCTTGAAATTTCCATCTGTCAATTTCACTCCAGAATATAGTGTTCACGCATCAATTTCATTATCCCAAGTTTCAAATTGAGTTGACCCGTTGAATAAAAAGGGGGGATATCAAAGAAAAGCACTGTAAACTCCTTGGTGAATATACCTTTCGCTCTGAAATAAAGACGAAGCATGCCCCTCCTCGCAGCACTTCAATCCATCGTTTGATGGAACGGCCCATTCCGCTGTAACCGAAATCGAATCCCTTGCACAATTCCATACAATTACTATTACGGCTCTGGAGATATGGCAGCAGGCAGCTCAAGGGGTTGAATAGTGCCGTCCAACTCCCAGGGTGGTTTGACCCTCCTAATGCGGGGCGGACAAAGATGGATCAGAACTACTTTAATTCTTCTCGCCGAGATCGAAGGCTTTCAGGAAATGCTCCGAGGAGTATAGGGTATTACGTGTCAAAAAACAACGTTCGTTCTTCATTGGGGATGATTGGGGAAAGCCTTCTTGAAAAATACTCTTCGTTCAATAATTCCAGATGGAAACATAATTTGAAGGGATGGATCTGAGATGTCTAAAAGCCCTGTTGTTGCGATATTGTTAAGAATTATATGGCGACACTTTCGGTTATAATTGCACGAGTGCATAAAAATTACAGATAATTTTGCAAGAAAGCGTGATATCTAAACATTGCAAGTTTATTTTCATATTTTGGCGGAAGTGCCCGAGTCCGAAGGACGAGCGCTCTTTTACAAAATAAGAAAATAACCGAATGCAATTTGTATGTGATATCACGCTTGAATGCAAAATTATCTGGTCATTTTTATGCACGAATGTAATTCATTGGAATATTTCTCGAATAAAGAAATTCTCAAGGATATGTTATTTTTTGTTCATTTATACTTTCCTCTATAGATTGTATGGAGCACTCACCAGAACGCGAAATGTTTTTCTATTTTTGAAGTCTATCTTACATTTATTTGTGTTGTTTACTGACGTCTAGCGATACGGTTTCAAATGTGTTGTTATGGTGACTTGATACAATGCAATTACCGCTGTAAGTTTTCGATAATTGCATTGCTGTTATGGGACATTTTATATATGAGGGAAATATTCACGTCAATTTTACTTATCGTGAAGTCTTTTTCAACATCATCGGTAGTTGATGCCAGTTGCCAGCCATTACAAACGACGTCAAATGATTTGATGTTACTAAGATATTTTTCAGAAGAATGAGTCCCACTTCCAGCTGATTTCGAGTTCTTATTGTTTGTCTTAGTTTCGAGTTGATTCGTTATTTATAGTTCAGTTCGTTTTTTATTCAGTGTTGCTTAAATAGTGGTTGATTTGACACTTGTGAGCTAGTAACACTCGCGATACTCCTGCTTTTTGTACTTACCAGAAGTCTGAATATAGTCCAGTCTATGACCATTTTCCCGTGTATTTATCCCATACAGCACCGATTTGCATGAAAAGTTGTATTCAGGATCTACATACCCTCTTTTTCACAATCTACCCTGTGCCGAGGGTTGCTTTCTACCTGGGGGTGAATGCCACCCCTTCTTGGGGGTGAAAAAATTTTTATTGGAAGAAATAAGTGCAGAAATCAATAGATTGACTAATTCTAAGCACTTTTTGTTCAATGAAGTTTTTTCTGAAAAGCAATACTTTTCGACTTATTCGCGAGTGAAATTGTCGGTTTTCAGGCAAAAAAAAACACGTTTTCAGATCCTTTTTCGCGAATAACTGGAAAATAATGCATCTAATCGAAAAACCTGCGGAGAGCAAAATTATAGCTTTCGAAAAAACAAGAGCGATTTTTTTGTGATGTATGCAAACCCACTACAAACTGAATAATTGCTTGTTGAAAGTTGACTGGTATTTTCAAACGCCAAAATGGAGTTTCTACGTACAATAACCAAAAACCAATGCATTTTTCGGGAAAAACTAATTGGACCTTTTTTGAAGTCCTTCAAAAATCTTTTATTTTTCCACCAGGCCTGAAATATAGTTACTATGTGCATTCTTCAATATACTAATGTACATACTACTGTAGTATTCGAGCAATCATATCCACCAAAAAAGCTTTTTGTAGCTTTTTTCAAGAACTATAAGCTCATTCACATGATTTTTTGTTTCAGATTGTATTCTTGAAAAGGCTCATGCTGAAAGGGCTCAAAAAAGGTACTTTGCGCAAACCCTCACACTATTTAACTGGCCATATCTTACTCTATTTTCATCCTGCAGGAATGAATGAAACACCGAAATTATCGAAGAAGAATAACCTTCAATTTTGTACCCTAGAACATTTTGCATGTGATCAATACTTTTCGGGTTATTTCGAAGAAATTGTGATATTTCGCTGAATTACGTATATGATTTTTTCTCTTCAATCTCAATTTTTTCTAAAACTGCGTACTTTCAATTGATTAAAAACTCAGAACTCATTATAAGAACATGAATAAAGTGAATTATGGAGTAACAAAGATTTTTTCCAAAGGGGAGGGGAAGAGAGGATGAGTTATTCACATTTTTTTTTAACGAAAAACTAGGATCCAACATTATTTCCTTCATACCTCGGTCAGTTTTGATGCTAGAAACTTTTATAAATAACAAAAATGAAGGATTTTTGAAGTACTTCAAAAAAAAGTCCAATTCGTTTTTCCAGAAAAATGCATTGGTTTTTGTTTATTGTTCCTAGAAACTTTCCGTTTTGGCGTTTGAAAATGCCAATTAACTTTCAACAAGCAATTATTCAGTTTGTAGTGGGTTTGCATACATCACAAAAAAACATTCGCTTTCGTTTTTTCAAAAGCTATCATTTTGCTCTCCGCAGGTTTTTCGATTAGATGCATTATTTTCCAGTTATTCGCGAAAAAGAATTTGAAAACGTGTTTTTTTTGCCTGAAAACCGACAATTTCACTCGCGAATAAGTCGAAAAGTATTGTTTTTCAGAAAAAACTTCATTGAACAAAGAGTGCTCAGAATTAGTCAATCTATTAATTTCCGCACTTATTTCCAATAAAAATTTTTTCATTCCCCAAGAAGGGGTGGCATCCACCCCCAGGGAGAAAGCAACCCTCGGCACAGGGTAGATTTTGAAAAAGAGGGTATGTAGATCCTGAATCCAAATTTCCATGCGAATCGGTGCTGTATGGGATAAATACACAGTTTACACTTTTTCCACCGTCATAGACTGGAGTAATAGGCCACAGATACGACTTGCGGTGACTATTACATGTGATCTATAACATATATTCACGCAATGATCTTGAAGCATAATGGGGACATGTTTGAAATTTGTTCCTTTCTGAAGAGTTTCGATTCTAGGTTGAGTTTTGTCATCATATATCAACACGTTTAAAAAATATTCTACGAAAACTTGTATTCCGACACATATGAAGTAAAACGCGGCGCTTTTCTGTAGTTCAGAAGTTATCGCCTTTCAAGTTAGTGAAGACAGGTCTATTTTAACCTTTCAGCATCATAAAACCAAAGAAGCACACATTACTCATTACCTTCACACATTCTTACACTTGCTACGAACTATTCTTTCCACACGAGTTGAAAGACGGATATTCCATACATGATTCTATCAAATTAAACCAACAAACAATAAAAACCTATCTCTTAACTGGAATTATAGCACACTTTTTGTACGAAAAACACTCTCCTCCAGGTTATATACTAAATCTAACTTATATAACGCAGTTCCTTTCCATTCAAAATCCTGTCTCTTTGGTAAGTATACTATTATGATTATATTACAACTGAGAATCATGAAGGAAATAAATAGGTTATATGTGATTCCTTTTTCAGTAAGTCTCACCATAAATTCCGGAAAAAAAAGTACTTTGCAAACAAGGTGTGGCATGTAAATTTCATGTCGAGATCTGAACCAGACAGACTATGACGTTTAGTAACGTTGGTTTGTTTCGAATCAATAGGGTTCAAAACTCAGGGTTCACTCGTTTTTTATCACAAAAAAATGTTTATGAAAAAACTGTGATGAATGTCATGGTGTTGGAATTGAATATGGGTTATTTCTAGATATAATTGATAATACTAGAGATATTTCGGAAACATTTGCTTGCACCTTTCATCCAAAAGTAAGCAATTGTAACTGGAAAAACATTTGAAAGATATTGAACGAAGCGCAATTTTCCAAGATGGCGGGTGTTAGGCCCCCATTCCCACCCTCCATGAGCCCCCACCACTCGAAATATACATTCGGGTGGCACTTCCAATCATTCTCAGAAGATAACAAACTTACGCCACTTTTTCCGATACTGTTCCTTTTTTCCCTCATCATTTCCTGGACTAAACCTTTTCAGGAAAACAACCCGACTCTGCAAACAATGTCGTTGAATTTCGGTTTGTCCGCGCGTTTCGCCAAAGTAAATACTTTTTCGCGTCTTTGGAATTTATTATTGATTCGTGACAGGGAAGAGAGAGAACTTAGGGATATCGAATTGAAAGGTTGATGGTCGAAGTAGAGGTGAATTTATAGTGTATCGCATGCCAATGTTGAAAGTATTTCTCTATAGGAAAATATTATCACGTAGTCCATGGGCATAGGTAACTCGATTTATTCAAAACTTTGGAGATGCTCTCATAGACTTTATAGAATACCTGGACTGGCTGTGACGTGACTTTCTTATTCAACCTGTATTCAAGTCAGTGAGGAATATATTGGAGAGAGATAGATTATTTATTGGCAGTAAGCGACTCATTATTGTACTCAAATCCATGCGCACCACAATATAAGAAGTATTTAGACCTCCGCTAACGTCTTAAAATGTCACTTTTTAATCTGTTATAACATACATTTGACAGTCAGACCTCAACGAAACGGTTCTTCCTCATAAAAACTCCAGCTTCATTGACTATAACGAAGACGAAGGGGTTCATTTCTCTAGCCAGTAATAAAACGTTACCGGAATATTAGCCATATTGCCAATCACGGCATGGCAAAATAAGGAAATATTATTTGAAGGAATGGCAGTAGTGATTACGTTTCCAAGTTATACGACGGCGTATTAGGGTCACTGTAAAAATAAAAAATATCGCCATTGACAGATTTTAATCTGTCAATGCCAGATTAAAATCTGTCAATAACAGATTATAATCTGTCAATGCCAGATTAAAATCTGTCAGTGACAGAATAAAATCTGTCAATGACAGATTTCAATCTATCAATGACAGATTTTAATTTGTCAATACCCCATTGACAGATTTAAATCTGTCAATATGCCATTGACAGATTACAATCTGTCATTGACAGATTTTATTCTGTCATTGACAGATTTCAATCTGGCATTGACAGATTATTATCTGTCATTGTCAGATTTTAATCTGGCATTGACAGATTATGATCTGTTATTGACAGATTTTAATCTGGTTCTGGTTTAGTGGTCTCGGTAGTGTAGTGGTTAGCATATCTGCCTATCAAGCGGAAGGCCGGGGTTCGAATCCTCGCCGGGCCACCGTGCTGGGTAATCGCACGTTAAAAGGTAAGGCCTCGTTGATCCATTGCTCGCACAAGTTTCGACTTCTGAGGGTTGACGTTCGTCAGCTGGTTAACGGAAACGAACAATTTTAGAACAAAAAAAAAAAAGAACAAATTGACAGATTATAATCTGTCATTGACAGATTTTTGCCAATATCGTAGATCATTCATATTTTGAAGATTATTTCAAAGCAAATGCTTCCATTTCCTTCATAAACTTCAATCGTCAACTTCATTTTGAAGATTCATTTTTTTCCTTTCAATATTTCTGTCTGACAAACATAAGTTTCCACCTTTTTTTCCCTTCAGAGTAAAAAACTTCGTCGTGAATTGTCAAGTTAACGGAACTATCGACATTATAGTGTAGATTACATAGGAAACAACTGGAAATCATTAGGAGTCCTACAGTAGTAGTTCAGAAAATGAAGGTGAAGAAATGGTAAAACCTCGCAATTTTTTCGTCCAGCACCGATTTGTACAAAAATTTGGGATTAGGCTTATTACACCCTCTAGTTCATTTTCTATGTTGTGCTGTTGTACGCTTTTTGTTTTTAGGGGTGAAAACTACCCCTAATTGTCAAAAATTATGAAATAATAATAACGGCCGAATATACCATTTATGTAGATTACTACGCTGCGAAGCGGGTAATTCAAATTTTTCAAAAAAAAATCGGTTTTATAAGCATAGCTCCTTCATTTAAGGTGATAGAAATTTTTTTCAGAAACGATTTTATAGAGCTTTTCAAGAGCTATAAGACTATGTGAATAAAATTACTCAAGATCCCTCAATTTTTGGATGGGGAGAGTTTTTTAAAGCGCTTGACTAAGGTGATGTTCGATCGTAAATGTAGGTGTTAAACGGCTATATCTCGCCGAATATTCACTTTACGAAAAACTACACATAGGGAAATTTTTGTCATTAAAAAAGCTACAATTTAGTACCATATCGTACCATTCGTATCTTTAGTATTTTGAGAGATATTTTCAAGAAAAGGGTTGAAAACACGAAATTGAAAAAAATCGTTTTATCTTTAAACTCCAATTTTTCTGAAATTAGGCATTTTGAATTCGTGGGTGTATTAATAGTACATATTATATAAAGAGAATCACAGAAGGGGGGCGATCAATTTCAGTTAGAGGGTACTTTGGGGGTTGTTTTCACAGATTTTTTTCGTAGAAAAAAGCGGGTACCGATCATTTTTTTATCTGTTCGAAAGCTCTAATCAAATACTTCAGAAAAGATTCTATGAGCTCTCTTCAAAAAAATGAAAATTTTTTCCCTTATTTTGCTTTGAATTTTCCAATTTATACATTTGACGAAAAAAGCTAAGCATTAATTTGCCGTATCTCAGTTCGTATGTGTCGTAGAAAAATTATAAAGAAAGCATTGTTTTTGTTTTTTCAAAAGCTACGATTTGCCTTTCCGCTCTTTTTTTGATAAAATGCATAGTTTTAAAGTTATTTGCAAAGAGACATTCAAAAAGGGCGATTTTCTCGTCGAAAAACTGTTACTTTCAATTTCGAATATTACTTTTACGAAAAAAACGTTTGGAATATTTTTTCTTAGAATAACTTTTTTGACGATTCCTTCAGTTAAAATGTAAAAAAAATTTCCACCCCCGTTATAGGGTGGCAACCACCCCCAAGGCTCTAGCGTACAGCGGAATGATATAGAAAATGATCCTTCTGTGAAAAGTTCAGGTAAATCCATGGTGGACTAAAAAATTGCGAGCCAAAATGCTGCATTTCCTGAACTATAATTGTCTGGATGAAACAATGTATACCGGAGGCAAGTAGTTCACGAATACCCACAATATTTTCTATATTTGTTAGAATTTCATATCGGGGTACAGTCGATTTGGGTCATGATCTTTCTACATCAGTCGATTAGTAATCATACTCAGAAATTCATAACATAAAAGGCCATGTGTTGAGTTTCCGATTAAAAAAAAAACATCAACTGATTTCCATTTCTCATTCAAGATATATAATATCAATCATCTTCACATTTTCGTGGTTCACCTGGTACCCGAAAATATTCGAAACCACCCATAACAGCTGCATTGTATTCAAATTTCGAGTAATGGAATAATAACCGGGTACACCGTGAACGATGCCAGATGGCCTTGAAACATGTCTTAACACAAAACAGAAGATCTTTCACGGCCTTCATTCCGAGGTGCGCCCACAAAAAAAAACGAAATGAAACAAAACGAGCTGCTCATCTCATCGTCTTTCGATATCGATTTCGGATTCCATCCATCATAATCTTGTCTGACAACAGCATCAAGACAGTAGTCGAGTCTGTACATATAAATATCGCATTCTTTCGGGCGATATTTCAGTCATGACGAATATTCCTTGAGGGTTTGGTGATCCAAATGATGTTACTCAATAAAGAGTTAAGCCGTTGGATGAATACCTACTTGTGAGAAAAATAATAGCTACCTGAGGATGGACTTTCGAAACTTTGACAGAAATAAATAGTATTTTCTTTTGAAGAATTATTCCTCACTCGTCTTTACTTTCTCACTAATATCGAATATTTATAAACAGGCACAGATCTGTTAAAACTGAAAACTCCTAACAATTCGTAGAACAACAGAAACAAAGAATCTAGGGCTACAAAAACGGTTTCGCCAGATGACGTTATCAGAACTACTTCAAAAATCCTGCCGCCATCAAGTCGGCCTACCACGAGTACAGAGGGTTGAATAAAAAATTTCCAGTTGTATCGTTATGTTATTTTTGTGGAGGAAATGACTATTGATTATCCCGGTGAGATTTTTTCGACAAATAGCTTTCTATTTTGCTTCGTGTAGATATTTCCCAGGTATGCTATCTATAGTATTTTCACAGTAAATGGTATTGGCTTATTAACTGCAATAAACTACCCGATTTAATCCCATTGTGTAGAAAATCATCAGGTGAAGGATGCAAATGTGCTACAGGGTCGAACTCAAGAAATTTGAATTTTGCATAATGTAGGAGATATACAAGTAATTAATTTAAATGTTACAATTCTATTCTATATTTAGTTCAGTGTCGCTGTCGCTATCCTCATCTAAATTAATTATAATTGGCGCAATTGATTTTACAGAAAGGTACGAGTTTTCAACATTTATAACATGACTAACAGAACTTTTCCAACTCTCGGTAGGAATGTCATTCATACAGTTCCTAATTAATTCTACCACACTACCACTTAAAGTTGGAGAAGTATTATTTCCGCGCACGCTCGATTTAAGTTGGTGCCACATAAGCTCTATGGGATTGAACACGCAGTAGTAGGGAGGTAGTCGTAACACTGTATGTCCCAATTCTTCTGCAATTGTATCACAAACATACGTTTTTTTTTAAGAAAATGACTGCAGCACTTGTAAAAGTTCTTTTTTTGTATAATTTTCCTCAAAATATATGTCATTTGCAGCCATGAAGTTTTGAATCTCCAATTTCGTATTCTTTGAGCCAGGAATTTTTTGCAATTGTCGACTATGATAGCTTGCGTTGTCCATTATTATAACGCTGTTTGGCGGAATGTTGGGTAACAGGCAATTTTTAAACCAATCTTCAAAAAGCTCTGCTGTCGTATCTTCGTGATAATAAACACAAGAGTCCTTAATATTTACAATCCCTCTCTGAGAAACAAAATAACCTGAATCCGGTCCTTTTTCATTTATGATGTGCATCTCGGATTTTACAACTCAAGGGTCTAATTGGTTTTATTATAATCCTTCAGTCAATACCATTTATTGTGAAAACTACTATACTTGATTCAATTTTCATACGAATGGTGTACAAATTCAAGAAGCAATAGTTGTTTGACTAGGCAGCAAAGTAGTAGATTGACTGCCATGGCTGGCAAAATAAAAGAATTCTTAGATATTTATTTTTGTTATATTCGTTATTTTATATACATTGTTGGTAAATGTTTCGATACTTTTATAGAACAACAATTATATAATATATAAATCATGAATCTGATACGTTGCATCAACATATCCTTCTTGATATTGTAACATTGTTATGTAACCTATCCGGACATTGCACTTTAACATAACATACAGGTAAAAGTATCATATTACGAATATGTAACATATAATATCTTAATGTAATTGTCTCATTGAGGTTATATAACAACGAGTATAACAATGTTCAGTGGGAGAGTATTCACAATCTTCAGTAACTACGATGGTAAACATGGTTTCAAAAGTATTCTCATTTGTCTCAATTTGTTGTTTAATTTTTTTTATAATGGAGATATAGCCTATCAACAAGGTTCTGGAACATCCTGTATATTCCATAAGATGGCAAAATTCCTCGATTCTCTTTGGTTCCACTAGTACGAAGTCGTTGTAATAAGCTTTATCTCTAACAGCCAAGTTATGTTTTTCGACAATAAAGAACTTGGGAGGTTCTGTTTCTGTTTCGTCGCAAAACACTCTTCTGTTTATCTCCATGGCATAGGAGGCATGCCGATATGCTTCGCTACGCTTCTACCGAACTTTTCAGTTGTTTTCGCTCTCTTCGAGAATAATGAAGTTGTACAAAGAAATTTCACTTCGATTTAAGCTGGTTCGGATTTCCGAAAGAAATTTACATCGAGCAAACAGAAAGGAAACGAGAAAGAGGGTGAGAGAAGTGATTCATAGGAGATAAAAACGGGGTGCAGGATGACAAAAAATGCTGATAATTCGTTCGTTTATTACAACTAGGAACATAACAAAGAGCAGTGAAATAGAAAGATACATTGAATGAAAGCTTAGAGTCTGTTAAGGATTCAATTTTTACTGAAATCGTTTGTGAAATAGACACTTTCTACATTACAAATGAAAACTACTGATAGTTGGCATTGGGACGTGCGTTTCCAAAGTCATTTTTTCTCTTACAGACGTCTTAGCTTGATTCTCACATTCTCTTAGTTAATTATACAAAGTTTCGAAAGATGGTATTAATCAATTTCGAAACAGAAGTGATGTTTTTCGTCATTGTCGTGAATCAAACATTTTTCACGATTATTTCATCACAGTTTTCGATAGCACGTTATTTGGTAACGGTCCGACGTCAAAGGCGGAGGGCTGTTACCTGAAATAACGTGCTTGAGGAAGTTGTGAGTAAATTATGAGCTATTTATCAATGTTTCAGTCAAAGCCTGTTGCAAACATCATGACAAAAGTAACACACATGACTAGAAATAAACAAATTTTAGAGGACGATTCTTAGACAAAAAAATGTTCTGTATACACATCTACTATCAACTATCTATTATATAGCTTCATTAGTTTCCTGCCAAAATTTCATTGAAACTGTCAAATTTCAACAGTTGAATATCGCAATGTATGCTTGTTAATACTAAGTCACAGTTTCGGCAATTGCTTTGCCAATTGGCAATTACTCTGCGTGATATGTTTGATTGTAGACCTGTTGTATAATGATAAAGTTCCTAGACATGTATTGGATGGCAGATTACCATGTAATTTTTGCTACTTTCATTCTTCACTTCCATAGAAGTTTTCACTTTTATTTCGAGAAGAAACAGTTGAAAAAAGTTTCTCAAAACATCACACTCTGATAATTTTTCAAGATGGGAATAGTTCCAAGGAGATGGCGGTTGGAAAATTACTGTGACAGAAAGTAGTGAGTTATAAAGCTTTAGTTTGAAGTCACTACATCGAATATTTGTTGTAAGCAGTTATTGTTGTGTTCTACATTACTTTTGTTTGAAAGCTTTGCTAACAATAAAGTGGTAATTTCTACAGATGTTTGTCTTTCAAAAAAGCTCTAGTATATATATATATATATATATATATATATATATATATATATATATATATATATATATATATATATATATATACAATACATATATATATATATATATAATTATTATTATATTATATATTATATTATATATTTATATATAATATTTTTCATCATTAGGATAAAGATTTTAACTACATTAAAAATTCAGTACCAATTCGCTTTTGACTAGATAAATATGAATCAGCATTATCATCAAAACATCTCTTACATTCATCACAGTATAATTCCGCTTATATATTATATTTCAGGATATAAGTGATATATGAATTTTTCAATGTCGAATTCCGTTTGATGCTAACACCCGTTATCTTAAGAGATATTGAGACATGCAAAACACGTGGATTACACATATTTATATACATAAGAAATCTGTGCAAAACGATTCTGTCAATTTTCACCAACCAGGACAGCTTGAACATTGGTCCATATCTGAAACCAAAACAGATACATAAGCAGATGGCATATTTGTGGATGATGAAGAACTGATAGAAAAAGTTATGAATTCAATAGAATTGGGAATTGTCTTGAATTCGGAATTGAAATGATAATTCAAAATGAAAAACGGCATCTAGAATAAACTCATTATCTGGGCTGATAATTTTTAAAAAGAATGCACCCAAGTATATAAAAATTTTCACCTGCTCTTTGTGATCTTGACAGTGAAAAATTATCGATAACACGTTATTTTATCTCGAAGATTTACATAATTTGTGATAACAGGTTCTACATTTCTCAGAGGACAAAAATCAATATCAAGTAAAGTGTTTACTCACGATTTGACATTGGTAATATATTTGCTAGTCTCTGTTCATTTCCGAAGATTGCATCGTGCGTTTGGTACCCCTTGCTGAGTTCTCGATGATGGAACCAACGTCAAATGGAACCTACAAAAAATACATATATCAATACTCTTTCGGATTTCAAGTATCTCATTTATAACTATTTCATATATGAATTTGACCAATAGTACAATTGACTTACGAGCTTATGTTGAAAAAGTTGTCAAAGGCTCACTGAAACAAGTGCAACGAAAACAGAAAGGTTTCGTTAACAGATCACTTTTGATTTGTTTTGCCAATAATGAGACCAGAAAAATAGCTCGTGTCGTGAAATGAATAAATTTCAATTTGAATATTTTTTTAAATTCTCTGAGTGCCATATTTGAGTATTCATGATTGAAGAACTGAAATTCTTGTTTCATTTTCCTCAGCTCTTGATCTAAGAATATGTGATGTAAATAATAGGTGCTGTTTTTCATGATTTGCTACCCCTAAATTGGCACACAAAATACAAAACCAGCAAAAACCATAGGACGTCAAGCCCTAAGGAAAAGTTATCCAAAAAAATCATCGTATCAAGAGAATAATTATAGAAAATCTACATTATTATATCAAGGCAAACCTAATTTGAATAATCCCTACGTAGAATGTGCAATAGTACTAATAGAAATAACGAATTGGGAATGTTTATCAAAAGTTACAAGGACGTAGGTCAAACTAAAGTGATTCGAGACCAGAATGAAAGAACATATGAGTAATTCTCATGATGAAAAGTTCGATTCTCAACCTATTGGAAAAGACACAGATACTGTTTCAAGATTCCCAATATACTTAGCATAAATCAACTCATATTCTATGAATCATCGATTGAATTTTAATGAACAGAAGCAGTGAATGGATGATATTCTATTCATTTGTGATTTTCTTTATAATTCTACACCCAAATCTATTTGCCTTACATCTTTTCATCATGTATGATATTATACCTATTATCATTATTCGAAAATTATTGACAAAGGCTGGACTAACGACTACTAACTACGATCAGTCTTTGTTCAGTTTCTGAATCCAATTCAGCAAGTTACTTGAGAACTCACAACATACGAATTTGTTTTTCTGGCATCCAAGTAAAGTCGTAAACAGAAAAACTGACCAACTTTTCCGATTCTTCGTCTAAAACCCCATCTTCGGAGCTTTATTGGGTCTACATAAGCAAACTGATTTCCGAGCCTTCTGAACATCTTTGACAAAGCAGCGCACTTTTGCTATTTATTGAGTCATCACGAGAACGGCATTGAATTGAATATTTGCAAAGAAATCTTCTGGAGTTTGTAATAATGGGCGGAAAAGTTTTTTCGTTCCATTCAGCGGGAAACTTTCCGTCTCCGTAATAGAGTAATATGTGGAAATATAAAAACCGAGCTGGGAGCTTTTCTTCAGGAAAATGACTTGTTTTTCTACGTAAATGGGGTATAAAAACGAACTCGTATTTTGAATGGAAGTTCTTTTTCCATCTAGAAACTTTCAAATGGGTACTGAAAGGACGACTGATTGAAAAATTCACCATTTCAGAATGTCTGAATGTAACTCGTCAATGACGATTCAAGGCAAGACTATATCAGGATAAAAATGCTTCTCGAGGAATGGAACTTTAGCCAATTTTTTAATCCTGGGTTTATATACAGAAGTTTATTGCCTGTACCTCAAAAATATAATTATCATTCAGAATAAATCAAAATTCATATTATTGATACGTTTAGGTAGATATGGTAAGGTACCGTGTTTCGCTTATATGTTTACATTTTCCTTTCTCACATTTTTTTTCGATTCTGTCTTGATGCCAGCCTAGGAAAGCCAAGGAAAGCACAGTCGAAACTGTTTATTAAATATTCTCAAGTGAAAAAACACAATCTCACATAAACTGTATTAGTATTTCCTAATATATATTATTCAAGTAAATATAGGCCAGTTTTATCAGATTTTTTCGACAACCAAATGCTATTCAGTTTATAGACACTACACGATTAATATATGAATTAATCCACATCTAACTCCGTTGATAATCGGGGCATTTTCATTGGCAGATATCACATTGTTCATAAAAATAGCGACTCTGGTGAATGTTAGAAAAATGACGTACCCCTGACATCGCAAAAGTAACATCTCAACGTATACATCGTAGCGATGTAACAAAAGTTATGTCGCAGTGTTAGGTAATAGAGGCGTTGCAGAATGTCATGTCAGAAACGTGTTAGCTGTGCTTTAGGTTTTTGAAGTCAAGTCGGTAAATGTCATTATTTGTGAAGGTCGTGAATGCTATACGCATGCGTAGAGGAGATGGTACATAGTTTAACAATTCAATTCATGTCATCTATTCAAATCAAAATTAAAGAAATGGATATGCTACCAATCACGCCTTGCAATCCATCAATATATTGACATGAAAAATGTATGCCACAGTAAAAATGAAATTTAAATGCGAAACAAAAAAAAACTATTGCCAAGAGATTGTTTATCGGATATGTACATAGATGTTATTTCTCCATGTATTACTATTACTCCATGTATTATATATTTTATATTTTTTATATTTGCAACTACAATGGTTTTTTATATTGTGATATTTTTTATATCTTTTATTTCTTTGAATTTACTACACCAATTTTTATCGTGATATTTAATATTTTGGTATATTCTTTATATTGAATATTTTTAGCATTAACTTGATATCGAGACTCTGGATCTACGTAGACAATTGTCACTGTTCACAAGGTCCGCCTTTTGGTCCTTTGCCTGCTTCGACCAGATCTCTGATCATGTTAATACAAACTTTCAATCTCTGACCTAATCTAAAAATTCCTTTCTCATCACCTAAGGATACTAAGTTAGATATAGATTAGTTTTGACTCCCACTACCAAGGCTTGCCTTGTTGGGTAGGATGTATTTATTTACCGTTATGTACCTTCCCTCTTATTCTGTATTGTTTTAATTAATGTACCTTTGAGTAAATAAATATTATTATTCTTACTAATGAGTAAGTAAAGATGTAACATGAACTTCAAACTGAATGACATTTGAAATTTCCATTCAGGTACAATTAAATGAGTAGATAGAGCTGTCGTTGCTTGAAATTTGCCATTCCATGAAAGACCTGATTTATTGTGTAATAAAAACTACAACTGTAACACATTGAAGTCATTGTTCTATCAATAACAATTAAGATGGAGCAGTTTTGTTACAAGCGTCAGCAAGCCATTCGTATCCCAGTTAACTGTCAAAGTGAGTCCTACAAATGAGAAGTGAAAGATTCATTTTTGGCAATAGAAGATGTAAGTAAATGAACAGTCATACATGCATCAATGAGTCTGGTTGGGCGATGATGGCCTATAGTGTTCCCACCTCAGAATTGATTTTTTTATCACTACAACAGAACCCCTTTGTTGACCTGGCAATTTCGGCAGAATCGAAGAACAACTATCAGGTCTTTCTATAAACAATATACAGTGTGTCCAAGATAAGGATCCTAAGCATGGGAATCTCAGTACCTGTTGGAGATACAGCTTGGGTTAAATTAGGAAAAAGTTGTGTTCTTTAAAGCTTATTTACATGCCGTTCAGAAACTTGAAGAATGTTCATGGCCTGCTGAGATATTTGGGAAAAACGAGAATTTGAAAATATCGATTTTATTTTTTTCTGACTTTATTTGAAAAGATATCAAAAAACGAATAACACTTTTCATTGGCACTTTCAAGGTACTACACGATGGTATTTTCAGTTTTTATATCCGACGTTTCGTTTTCAAAAAACCATCATCAACTTTATTTTTTTAAATAGCCCGAAAATATTTAAAAATGTATTTAAAAATACATTTTAAAAAAAGAAAAAATGCAATTTTCCCTTAAAGTAAAAAGAAAACAATGGCATGTGATACATCGTTGAATTCGTAATAAAAAATGGAATCAGATACAGGGTGTACTTTTTTTCGGGCCATATAAAAAAATAAAGTTGATGATGGTTTCTTGAAAACGAAACGTCGGATATAAAATCTAAAAAATACCATCGTGTAGTACCTTGAAAGTGCCAATGGAAAAATGTTATTCGTTTTTTGATATCTTTTCAAATAAAGTCAGGAAAAAATAAAATCGATATTTTCAAATTCTCGTTTTTCCCAAATATCTCAGCAGGCCATGAAAATTCTTCAAGTTTCTGAACGGCATGTAAAAAAGCTTTAAAGAACACAACTTTTTCCTAATTAAACCTATGCTGTATCTCCAACAGGTACTGAGATTCCTATGCTTAGGATCCTTATCTTGGACACACTGTATACCGAGCTAGTCCCAGTTATATTGTTCTGGCAAGGACCTCAAAATAATATTAGTCATCTTCCTTAATGAAGAAAACATTTTTCTCGCCAATAGTATACATTTTCTCAGTGGAAAGATATTCTTCGCAAGGTCACAGCTATACATTTATGTAGGACAACATGAATGCTATCATCGCTTTGTATTCGGCGATATAACTTGTTACGTAACCCAATAAAAAACATTTTGCGCTAAGATAAACAGACAAATATTTGCGGAAGAAAATCTGCTAGCATACTGTAATTTCCAGACTATTTCTCCTCAGTCAGTGGACTGAAAATACCGGTCGTATCTATATTGCGAAGATAACAGCAGTTTCGATAACGAAATTTAGAATACACAGAATTTGCCTTCAAAATATTTATGTTTTAACGTCAACAGAGCATTTGTTGGGCAGGTTATCGAGATTCTTGCAGCATTGCGTTACATTTTCCATAACAAGTCTCGTAACAACATTGTTTCAACGCACTCCAATCGAATAAGAACGTAGAACAACGGCGTATGCGAAGGGGGTTTTGATGGGTTATGCTTTTGTCGATAATTTATTTGAATGAATTCATGAAAAGGAAAGATGAATCACTTTTTGTGGTAATATTGTTGAAAACTTCACTGGAAAATACGAGAAGTTTAGTGTTATATCATGGACATATTTTTCAACAAACCTCATATAAACTGGGTAAATGGGCTGAAGAAAAAAAAAATATTATCCTACAACTGTCAAAAGAGTTGACATCTTTTTGTTTCTATGGATGCGTAAATAACACCTTTTTTCTGCAATGAGAAAAAGTTTTGTCCACGACTATTGTATAAAATATTCATAATGCATGTGTTTCTTCAAGAATTACGATACCAATCAATCACTACCTAGTGAATAAAGATTTCATTATTTACTGGTGATCAATGGATGTCGTAATTCTTGAAGAAACACACGCATTATGAATATTTTAATATTTTTGTTGAATTCTTTGATATCATTGATAATCCTAAGGTATTCGAACATACTGTTATAAATTTTGATTTTGATTAAGTATAACGATTTTCTTTTCAATATTGGTTTGAAATGGTTGGTTTATACAATAGTCGTGGACAAACTATAGTATTCTACCGCGTATAATGGCTATTATTCACCTCTAGAATGATAGCCATCATTACACGCTCGTTTAATAATACTCTTTCATTTCTTGTGTTGATAAGTTTATAATTATCATAAATTCGTTTCACAAAATAACAAGAAAGATGTCATACAGGGTGTCAATGAATTACAAATGAAACTACCATAAACTAACACACGCATAATAAAAATAATAATAACAAGTGGTCTTTATAATACTTGGTGTAGTAAGGTTCAATCACTATTCTTCCACTCATCCCAAGGACAATACATAATGTTGAATATGAGTAACGATAATTACTTATTTTATTCAAGGTATCACTGGAGAATATAATGAGATGAAAAAATAGAACGATAAGAGATAAAAGTCGCGGTACTGTCTACCAAGCATGATTTGTTTTATCTAAGATATGAATGAATATGTGTGATTAGGTTTAAATGATCAACCACAGAGACAAGAGATCAATTACCCTAACACCAACTTGTTATTTTTGCACTCGACGCGCGTTTCGCTAACAAAGTTAGCATCTTCAGTAGAAGAAAATTGAAAAAAATAATAGTTTGGTGTTAGGGTAATAGATCGCACCGGTATATTCAAAAAAACTCCAACTAATAAGCACCAAAATGGTTAGGGCTTTCGCGGTCGAGGTTGTCAGTATCACTACTTTGGTTCGGATTTGAAGGCCATCGTTTTTTGGAATTTTTTCCTGACGTTTCGCTGGCGCGAGTGGCCAGCTTCTTCAGAGGCTCATACATCTTGATGATGTATACATCTTGGTGATAAATGATGTGAAAAAACGACGGCCTTCAAACCCCAACCAAAGTAGTGATATTAATAAGCACCACTTTGACAACTATTGCTAATCGAGGTTAGGACAGTGACGTTGTTTGAAAATTTCAAACCGTAAAATTTTGTGTCTGTCACAGGTTTCAGTGCTTTTTCACTTTTATGTGAAAGTCAACCATGAATTGTGCTTGAACAACATTAGTAATCGTTTCAATCATATTCCATATTTTCTCAAAATCCTAATAGAGTAAGAATTTATATTCATATATTTATTATAATCAAAAGAACATCACGACCTTCGGCTTGTATCTTCATGTCGAGCTTTATATGTTCTATGACCGTCTCTGGTTTCTGCTGTGCAAAAATTATTGTGGAGGTTTTCCCTTTTTTTTGCATTCTTATGGTTTCAAAGTGGTTGCATAATAATCATTTTGTCGAAAACTATTGTAATTCGATTCAATTCTTGAAGTAACACATGCATTATGATTATTATTCATATTTTTGTTGAACTGTTTGATATCTACATTTTTAGATATTCAAACAGACAGTTATAAACTTCAATTTTGATGAAGTATTACAATTTACTTTCCAATACAGCTTTTAAAATGTATGATTCATGCAATAGGCGTGGACAGAGTATAGTATTTTATTTATTCTTTCGAGTGGATCATCAGTTAAATCCATATTTGAAACTCATATCACATGATGGGATGGAAGAAAATGATTAATTATGGTAGGGTTTCCATTTGGGACACCCTGTGTTGTATAAGATCTGTTTTGATATCATCCTGTGTAATTGTTGAGTAGTGAAGTTTGATATATTTGTAGATAGTGACGTTCGATACTTTCCTTAGTAACGAGCTTAGTAATCAAAATCAGATGTTACAAAAAAAAGGAAGTTGTTTTATAAAAATTCTCAAGATTTTTCCTAAAATATGAAATTATTACAGGAAGCCTTCATTTCATTGGATGATAGTATATAACAAACACCCTGTACATTGTTGTGACAAATCGACGGTTATCTAATAGGCAATGAGTCGATAGTTGACCCGCTACTCGCTGATCCAGCAGCAATATCCGAGATGAGCAATCAATGGAAAACCGCAAGAGTGGAGTTATGTTATGGAAAGGCTCCAAATCGCCAAACCGCGATAGTACGAAGCGAATCTGTGGTTGTTCCGTACGATGCCTCTTCAGCAGATCAAATTTACGACAGCGGATCTTTTGTTGGGAAGAATTAGCTGGAATTGTGCTCGTGGAAGTGTTGAAATATTAAGGCGGATTTATGCACACTGCTTTTTCGGAGGCTTTTTTTTGTACTTTGTAACTTTCATTAATTGCCACTAACTTTGATTTGCTTTGAGAATTTTGGCGCCTTTATGCACTTCTTCCATTGAATTTCATTTCTTCTATTGGTATAAACATAACCTAAAATTTGGTTCTCTCAAAATTTGAAAAGTTAGCACTCGAAGAGGTTTCATAATAATCAATACAATACAAGTACTTTATAATTTTAATTCAATTTTGACCAATCTGTGTCCTAACAAAGAGGTTATGACAGATTTTCTTTTTCACTGAAAGAGGGAAGATGGTTACCTCTTAAAGAAGATCTCGATAAAGATAAAGCTGATTTGTTAGTTCAACGTCCCTGTGAGAGGTTGATGAAAGTGAAGATACAAATTAAATGAAAATAATGTGCATGAATCAGCTCTTCAATTCGGTAATTATGAAGTTAAACTGAATATTTCCCTCATATTTAAATGTCCCAATTATCGAAAACAGCGTAATTGCATTGTATCGAAAACTTACAGCGGTAATTGCATTGTATCAAGTCACCATAACAACAACACAAATAAATGTCAGATAGACTTCAAAAATAGAAAAACATTTCGCGTTTAGGTGAGTACTCCATACAATCTATAGAGGAAAGAATAAATGAACAAAAAATAACATTTTTTTGAGAATTTATTTATTCGTGAAATATTCCAATGAATTACATTCGTGCATAAAAATGACCAGATAATTTTGCATTCAAGCGTGATATCTTATACAAATTGCATTCGGTTATTTTCATATTTTGTAAAAGAGTCCTCGTCCTGCGGACTCGGGCACTTTCGCCAAAATATGAAAATAAACTCTTGCAATTTTTAGATTCCACGCTTTCTTGCAAAATTATCGGTAATTTTTATGCACTCGTGCAGTTATAGCCGAACACATCATTTTATTGTTTTCGCAATTTGATTTATACATTCACTAGGGTACAGACAGGACAGAATTCGTGCACCCAGGAGGTTGGGATTCAGCCGCCCCATCCCCCCAGAGCCTATAAAATTACACAGGTCCAATCCTCTTTTTTCAGAAACCCACATCTGAATCGTCAAAATTCATCAAAAATTTACATTTTTCCAAATACCTGACGAACTATTGGATTTTTTCCCTTCTAATAGTCAATATTTTTCGGAAATGAATCAATCTTCATTTTTGTCTGTTGATTGTCCCGCCCAACGAAAGATGGTGGAAAAAATGACAGGCGTACGAGCTACTATCGTTGTTTTTTGATAATATCGGAGTTCAGTTTACGGAATTTTCTCACCATCCGAAGTATGAATATACCATTTCTTCATCATGAGAATAACTCTTCCTTCCACAACTAATATATGAGACTTCATGAGTATTTATGATGAACAGGACATTCAACTTCTTCTGAATCATTCCAAGGGTTTGAATGAAAAAAGATGGGAAATTTAGTGTTATCTCAGCTTTCCTTTACGATATGTGCTGATTTTGAACGAAAACTTGCTTCGATATGGAGAATTGCTACTGATATTCAAACCAAGACTGGGTTTTTGGGCCAGAAATGAGTTTGTCATCTCCGATAAACCCCTACCACTGTTTATGGGTACGATAATTCGCCATTGTCTGTATGAAAACGATTTGGAGAGATTTTGTTACGCCATCTACACTGTAATGTCAAATCTCAAATTTTTGACATGTATGAAAACGAACCTTTACCCTGTCCATCCAAGCAAAGGAGTGACCATTTCAATCATGCGATTTGGTTTTATTTTTGGGGTCAAAACACGCTGCAGGAGAGTGGCACACTACTTTTTGGTATACGCAGGTACGCTGTTTCCTGTTTATGTGATCCAAGATGCATAAAATCCTTGTTGCCTTGACTGATATGCTTTTGTTTAGCCAATTCTTTTCGATCAGTGAAATCGAAGCGAGAGTTTACATTTTTTGACGGTAGGTGACGGTAGCGACAGCTCGATACCGACGGTCTCATTGGCCAAACCTGGCGGGATATTTCGTTCACCAATAGAATAATCAACACAAAATTTGTGTAGACAAGGCCACCTTATAGAAAGCTAACCCCTTGCGTACAAGTTTGATACTTCGATTTGAAATATTTGAAATTTGAAGGCGTTTGGAGGTTCCAATAAACTGAATATTAGTTACTTTTATTGTGAATAATTTTGCATTGTTTGAAAATATGTGGTAGTTTAAACACATATTCGAAAATCCCAGAATCAAAATTGATGTCAATTTATGATAGAACGCGAGATTATTCTGACGATAAAGAAAACAAACTCCACCTTGAATAACCTGTTATTCACTTGGGTAGTTATATTTATTTGATTTGTGTTAATTATTTTCCCCATCATTATTGACAATGGTTGTTACGTACCTAGTAAAAAAAGATCCAAAAACGATTCTTCATAATAATGAATTGAAAGTTCTTTCAGGCGAGTTGAGAGGAGAGTTTTCAAATGCCCTTCCTACAGAAATTTGACGTTGTTACCAGATTTATAAAGTGCGCCTCTATTGGCAATCTCTGGAAGGGATTTTTTCAATTGAAATTATTCAAAATCAAGAATGCGAGAGATCGAGAATTTTGACTCACGATTCTTCAGGTATAAGTCAACACACCTGGGTTTGTATGCATCTTGATGTGATATGTGTTCCTATTGTATTAGCATTCGTTAGTAAAAGAAGATTATTTGAAGCAAATCACGACGTGGTAACACACGTATAGCATTTTATTAACGAAATTGGAATGAATACCATGTTCCACAGAAAAGTCAGCCAGGGTTGTTTATGACTGCCGTAAACTGCATACTCATAGATGTTCCGACTGCATTATTGCGTTCACACACGGAACCCGTAATTGGAAATCGCCAGCAATTGTTCACGTTACCCACTGTAATTGAAAATGGTGGATTGTTCCAATCCACAAAACTCGAAGCTTGCAAAAATGCCCAAACTATTCGAGACTATACTCTATCAAAAACTTAGATGTCTCATCGGAAATGTTATCATATTGTTGTTAAACGTTCATTATATTTCATCATTAACAACTGCAGTAGAATGTTTAAGAGACATTTTTATCTTTATATATACATATTACGTCTGTTTTTATTCAAATAGTAAAATTGCCATGCTGTAAACCTTGTGTGAAACATTTAATAGTTATTTATGATGCTAGTGTGTTATGTTGAGATTGGACTTAGGAAACGTAACACACAAGTGCCATACAATGTTTCATCCAACACATGACAGTCAAAACGTCATAACTGTGTTGGATAAATGAATTCATCTATCTACTTATAGTACTTTAGGAACGTTATATGGCGCTAGAAACTTTTTACGTCACACGTTACTATTACCGTCTTTGTTCAACTGATTCCAAAGTTGTACTTCTTCAGTCAATATGTTTGGTGAATTTTTGGTCGCAGTGAGCATATGAATTTCGAAAAGTAATTGTGGAACTTACGTAATTCGGTCTCCCCCACCAAAAATCCAAATAAAATTTTCGGCAGTCGCGTCCATTTTGTTGAAAAACTTCCATTGTTTCAAAAAATCTGCCTTTCTTCAAATCATCACCAATCCGTTGGGATGTCATAGTTCAATCACAGCCAATACTGATTCATTCGCAATGTTGCCGCATCATTGTTATTGTTTAGAACATCTTTATGTTGATTTCTAAAGGTTGTATTTGTTGAAACAATGATGGTTGTTTCTGCTTAAAAATATTATGAACAAGTAAAGGGGGGCGTGGGTGGTGTTATAATCAAATGAAGGACAAATTTTGTGTGTTACAAACAACAGAAATTGGACAAGGAAAATGGTGAAGTTTATCAAAATGGACCTGCGAGTATCTCCGAAAATAGACGTGACCGCCGAAGTTTTATTTGGATTATTCGTAAGTTCTTCATTTTTTTTTTTGAATTTGGATGCTCACTGCAACCGAAGTTTTAGTATGTTTCAATGATTATGATTGAAAAATAGTCAACATACTTATTGCAAAACAACAAATATTGTAGGAAAACAAACCCGTCAGAACGGTGAAAACTTATCAAGTGAATAATTTCTCTATATCTACACCCCAAAACGAATCTTGTATTGATGAAAATTGTGTAGATTGATTCATGTTTTGTTCAAATATTCGTTCAAATGGGTACGGTGTGGTTCGAAATAAAGTTTAAATTCCCATTAAGAAACGGTTTTCAATTCATGGTGAACACTTTTCACCAAACTTTGTCGTGTCTATATCTTCCTTCAATTCATCACAAAATGGACAAACATTCGGTCGATTTGAATTATTCTGAATTAACCATCCGTGCAAGTAAGAAAGTTCCTTAACAAAAAAGTCCTTAATGATCGCTGGGAAACCCATTCATGAAACTGTATAAATAATTATTATAATTACCCGTCATACAAGCATAATAGCCTCCATATCTAAATGCAGATACGAACTTTTTTGATGCCTAAATTACAGCTATTGAAACCTATATGTGATAGCTGAGTATCATGTTACGTTAGCTATCGAGTTGAATGTTCCATTCCTTTTTAAGTGCATATAGTAATATCCCTAATCACTATAAATGTTTTTTATTCCCGTTCATTATTGATAGAATTCTACATCATTCATAGATATTCATGGGGAAATATATAATTTGAAGAAAATTGGCCTCATGCATTTTATCAAGCAATAGACTGTCATGATGTGCAGTAATTGTTCATTTTGGCTAATCACGATTACCAAACTCTGTCGTGTCTAGATTTTCCAACTTACGATTTATAGCCTCAAAGATTATCAGTATATTTTTTTTTGGAAAGTTGTACTGAAACATCATCTTCTTGGCTGTTAAATTCTTTCACTGTTTTTTCTGAGATGAAGATCAGTATACACCAGAAGATAAAAGGAAAGGCCATTCACGTAAATCAGAAACAGAAGAGGTCCAAGTATACTCCCTTGTGGTGCACCAAAGGGAACATCACTTTTTCCAGCAAGATAACAGTTGGGGAAGCAGTTGCTTGGACTTTTTTTTATAATCCCGTAATCTCAAGCACATACCTATCTCAAGTTGGTTCTGCAAACATTCACGATTTCTAACCTCAAAACTTGGTGTATCATCTGCGAATGCTCGTTTATACTTTCGCGATATTATTTATCAGTGACTCGTAATTCAGCTTATCATGGGCGTTTTGAGGGGCCTCATTTTATCGATTCGTGTTCAGTCTTTTGTTTTTTTATCTCTGTGTTTGTTTACGAGTATACTGAGTTGCAGATAACGCCTGCACATGACCGATAGGTACTAGTTTCGATAAGCAGTTGCATGAGGTTCGGGCCTTCCCCCTAGATTAATTCGCGTGAGAATAATAACTTGGTGACTTTTGTGACAGTGTGAGAAGTTTTCATTTGTAGATGTCGCCGGTTACCTTGAAAAAAATAGATTCCCCTTCATGATGTAGGGGATCAATCAATATGCCTGATGTAAACGGATTCAGGCTCGGTCCTATGAGTAATAGTTAGGGAGGCGAGGTAGCTAAATGGCGTAATTCAACGGCGCCGTCGAGACCTATCAAAATCGAAAGATAAAATAATTCCGAAAAGATAAGCTCGTATGGTAAAAACTATTTTAGCGGTGGGTTTGGCGTGTACGGTTTTTCAAAAATGTAAAAAAAACAGTTACTTGGGCTTTCTCGAGCGCGTCAGATATTCATACTACGTATGCCCCAAGTGCCTCTGATAACAACGGTATACTAATCTGCCGGTTTGCGTGGTGGGGGTAGGCATATAAAGTAGTCAAAAATGCAAAAAAAAAAAATTTACACGAGCGCGTCAGATTTTCGGAAGGGGTGTTGAGTAGGCCCCAAGGAAGCTCCCTTTAAAAAAACTGACGATTTCGGCGTGACGACAAGTCACGATGAGTTTTTGAAAATGCAAAAAAAAATTGTTTTTTTGAAATACTCGAGCGCGTCAGATTTTCATAGGGGATGTTTATCTCGGTATCCTGAAAGCATATTTTCTTAATCTGACAAAAATGTTGGTGGGTTCTCTTAGTCTGACCGAAAAAGGTTGTTTGGTTTCTTTTTTTTCCTTTTTTTCACCTTGATAAAACGGGAAAATTAAGAATGACAATAAAGCGATAGATACAACCAACGTAAATGTAGATGAAATGTAGTACGAATTGTATTATTAATTGTATAAAAAAATGAAATGATATAAAAATTGTATTATAACTGTATTGTTATGTATGACCTTTACATTTTTGCTCAATACAATTCATCTTCTTCTTCACTGGAACTTTCATATTGTGGCTCCTCATCCACAATTCTTTCCTGCTGAGTGCCTGCAACATCCGTAACAATTATTTCTATTCAGTAATTTTGTTGAGAGAATATTATTGAAGTACAAAAATTTACCTGAATCAAGCGTCTCGTCATTGCTGTCCTCAGTGTCATTCTCGTTGCCCAGAATATCCGGCGATACAACACCATTTTCATACGCATCGGTCAATTGATTCCCGATAAACCACGTGAACTCGAATTTATTATTATTTTCATTCCACCCATGATCGGTTGGTGCAAGGTCAGTGATGTCGGATTTGTAAGCATTCCTCCACAAATTGGCGATGTTTGAGTTTTTATGATGCTTCAAGTCAAAAACTTTCAACTTTGGACAAAAATGTAAAGAGACCTTTTTTGTGTAAAATAAAATTACCTTTTTTGTTTATTTAAACTTTTTTTTTGTAAAATGTATCGTTCGCGACTTATATGCCGCAACGCGTTTTTAGGAAGACGAAATGGCTTCTCCACACTTCCGGTCATGCGGAAACCGGCAGATTTTGTATTTTTAGTAAGTTTTAGATTATATTCTTCAAAATAAAAAAAATAAAAATCGCGCTCGAGAATGCCGGATCAACGTTTTTTTTTACAAGTTCGCGACCCTATAACTCGGCGGCGTCAAGGACTTATCGTCAGATTAGTTGAATTTAGTCTTAAAACACTAAAATCAACCCCCAATATCTTAATCTGACGCGCTCGAGTATTTCAGACTATCGATATTTTTTTTATTAATCTGATCGTCTATCCTAGGCGCGCGTCACTACATATAGAGCTAAATACTTCACAAGGTTGTTCTATTAGGTCTAAGGTATCTTTCATATCTTAAACTGCCACGCTCGAGTATTACCGAAAATTCCCCTATTCGCCTCCCTAACTATAACATTTCTATCCCTTTGAGTGGAATTCAGCTCATATGAGATCGGCAAAATATCTTAATCGTTGTATTTGTTTTACGTTATTAGTATAAACTTTGACAAATATTACAATAGCTGATGTATAATTCACTCATATCCGAACTTGCTAGAGGGAAATATATGATGACATTCAACTTCCCAGTCGATTCAAATAAGTCACTAGAACTCTAAGTGATTTATGGATCGCTCATAACATTTCTCTTCACTCAACATTTTGAACAATGGAGTTTTTCATCAGTATCAAACGTTTCTCCTCTGATGAGCAAGTCTATGCAAGCCGCAACTCAATCTAGGAGTTTCTTTGAGAAACAGGGATCAAAAATCCAAAACGAATCGAAATTCACGGAACTGTAGTCGAAATATAATATAATTTGATATCTCGAATCATTCCAACTTCAATCTTCGTCGGTTCGTATTTGTTTTCTGAAGATGACAAAGAATTGAAAATCAATCTTCTGTTAACTTCTCCCGAAGAATCGCCTAAGTTCACGGTTAGGCACTACTCATTCTGGCATGTATTCTAGTGTTCGGAAAATACTGGTATCGAACCATTTCTGAAAAAAAAATACTTTCAAAAAATTCGTATCCTTTCGTACTTCAAATCTTCTGAATCTTAATGTGGAACTCCCGTTGAATTCAACTGTTTCCCTTCATGAATTCAAAAACTAAGTGCTTCGTACTGAGAAAGATGGATTTATGCTGCTTTCAAAGTGTTCGTATCGTCTATTTTTATAACAAACTAATCTCCGCGCTGTATGAAACCTGCAATAAACCAGTACCAATTTCCTTTCATTTACAATACCCATTATTAAACAATACCAACGGAACGACTCGAAGTGTGTTCGCGAACAGCAGAAAAACAGTCTCTTCGAATTTTAGGTCGGTAACCTTTCACTCCGTTTGCACAAGGTGAACGCTAGAAAGAGAGAGAGAGGAGGTAAAAGAAGGTGAACTATTGTGAACGTGAATCTCGAGAGGACACGATGTAGGCGAGCTAGCTTGGCGCCTGAAAAACTACGTAACAAATGGATACGTTGGGAGTTCGGGTATTGAATAACGTGCTGTGATCGGTTGGCCTGTTGAAATTGCCCACCGAAGATAGGAAATAATTATAAAGATGAGAATGGTGTATTACATACCAAGGCGGAGGAATCTTCATTATTCTCCAGGAGAAATATTGTCTGCGAGGAACATAGGCCCACGTTTGTGTTTCCAGTAGGCGTTGCAATTAGAAAAAATACATTTTCCAACAAATGACATTAATGTCATTAATCTACGAACTAGATGACTTTGATGAATGCATTGACATGCCAATCATATCTCGTAAATATCGGTTATGTTACACAAGGATTGCCTTAAATCAGCAATGAGGCAAATGTGTTGCCTTTGCTGATGAAAACAATAATAAATACTGAATTCGATGAAGGCAATTTCAGATATAACAATGCCAACACTTCGAAAAGGAACTAATGAGTTGAAAATTGAATAGTAGTAAACCACGAAAACTTTGATTCTCAAGCAGAAATTCAGTAAGTGGAAACAGCGTCGAATTACTTGGAATGGTGATTGATGATATGGTATCTTGGTCATCACATACCGAAGTATTCTGCAAGAAGTAATCAAGCCCGACATATCTCCTACGTAATCTTAGGAGTCAAATATGTTTCAACATACTGGATTCATGCTATTTATCTATCTTCCATACTCATATAATTTATGGAATACTTCTTTGGGGCAACTCTTGCAATACATCTAAAGTTTTCACATTACAAAAGAAGGCAATCAGAATAATTGCAAGGCATCTAACCAAATGGAACTGCAAATTATCTGGGTGTATCGCGTTTCAGACTGACTCAAATCTCTGGATATGTACAATTTCAAGAACAAAGTTAAATAACAGATTATTCGCCACTACTTTTACTTTTACATTGATGAATATTTGAATACTCCCGGCTGTCTTCATCAGTGGCATGACTTCTTTATTCCTTGAGATTATTTTTTTTATCTTAGTTTGTTTTATTTTCAAGTGACTCCTCTAGCTGTGTATGTAGTTTTACCAATTTAGCCACTTCCAAATGATTTCAGAACATGTGCCAAAAACATAATTTGGTCAAATGAACCAAACTAAACTGAAAAAACATACGATTACTCATTAGCGACAATTTCGACACTAGAAATGAAATAGCCCTGAGCAAAGAGAGACCGAGGCTAAAGAAAAGGTAGATGCTGCTTGCTGATCAAATGACTGATATCCGGTGTTGTTTCGTTTCTGGAATCTGGTATGAGGTCGAAGTTATTGAAGAGGTTGAATCTTTTCTGTTCTGTGATGATTTTCATTTATTTGCAAGAGAATATTTGTCTTTCATTCGGGCTCCTTCTCAAAAATATTGAAATAAATCCATGCAATGTCGATAATACGTGATTTTACTTTCACCAGGAGGTGCTAGTGAAGTTTGGGGTAAAACTGTTTCTATCTGTTAAGTGGGTTAAATAAACTCAACAATCCAGAACATACTGATAATCAAGAATGCCGGCGAAATTACCCATATTTGCGTTCCTTTCATTTGGTGAAAATCAAGTTTTTTTCTTGTTGAATGGAATTATTTGTGTAGAAAATGAAATGAAGCAGGTGGAAGAAAATGTAAAGGTGAATAACCCTGGTGAAATACGCTTCCCTAATTTGAAACGCCATAACTTCTTCACCAATGGAAAGCGATGAGTTTTGCCTTATCATCTGCATATCCTACACTTTGAGATACAGATATTTATGGAAATATTGTTAAAACGGTAACGTGATAACAAAACTTTGTCTCTAATCGAAATGCTATTAGTCAACTCTTCAAAAAGGAAGAATATCGCATCAGTTACAACACCAGATATCTAGCCTGTCGTTTGTTACGTTAACAATTCTCTTAGTTTCTGTCAGTAATATGTTGCTACATCCATACACTAGATGAGAAATGACGTTCAATTCATATTCCGCAAGTACCTCCACATAAATCGCACATTACGATTTGTTGCGGCTCCAGCAAACAGAATACAAAACACCTGACATCGTTCTCTCAGTCTCTATAATTGGTTTTGTGGGAGAGTCTGCCACGTAATTATTTCAATACTTCTTGGAATATTACGGATTGCTACAAATTGCGGTGTAAGTGAACACCAAGCGTACGCGTCGATTGTAATTATGTCGGATTATTATCGTAAATCGTGGAAAGGTGAGCCTAGAAAAGAGTACTTAGAGAACAATAATTTCGATTGACTATTGTAGTTTTTTGCAAGGGGTCAATGACAGTCTTACTGATAAAGCTGTGGTGAAACATCTATCACGTTACACGGCGTTGAGTTACAGAACATAAGCAAAGTTCAAAATCAGATCAAAAATGAGACAAAAGTAGATCTACTCTTGTAGATTTCGCATCAGTGACAGTAGAATGCTTTTTTCTTGGCATTTTGCTTCAAACACTTTTCACACACTGCTTTTAAATCTAGTTTCCCAGATGCTGTCATTAAATGTTGCTTGATAATAAACTCATATCTACCCCAAATTGGTTCGGAATGTATTTAATAACACCTTTAAAGAATCAAAGCTATTATACAGCATCGATAATAGTGGTCTGAACTTCAAGAATTTTATTTCATCTCTGTGAATATACTCATTCGGAATAATTTCAAAATGTACTCGTTTCCAAACGCATCCATTATGATGAAACTAAAATACTCGTACATACATATCCATATTTTTCACTTCTACGTAGGTGAATGAAACGATAAACGAAACGAAAAATTGAACGATAATGACAATAGTGAGCTATTGCGTTGGGAGCATCATGAAGTAGTTCGTCTATTCGCAATACCTACCATAACTAAACAAAATGTATTAAAATTTATCTTGCCAATATTCATTTCCTGATCATTTAAAGAATATTGCAAACGATTGTGATTGAAATACTATAAAAACCTCAGCAAAAGATAAAATTTCCCTGTTGGTAAACTCTACTTTTCTCTACTATTTTTTGAGAGTTTGTCGAGTTTACTGAGCAGTTCAAAAGTGAACCCAATCAACTCTTTCGCCATACAGAATTATATCTTTAAAGCGCTCGTTCGGACGTTAGAACCTTCAAAATTTCAAAAATAGGCACTATTTCAATTTTCTCACACCAAAAAAGTTGAAATTGATGGCTATACTGGATGAACATGGCACCATACCGAGAAGGAAACATCTTCTTTCAATCTTGTACACCTAAAAATTCATTCAAGTCACCGTTTTAAGTCGTGCGTTTAAGTCTTTAAGTCATGCCTTCAAGTATTTAAGTCTTGCGTTTGAGTCTTCAAGTCTTTGAACGATTTTGAATCTTGTACAGATTTTATCTAGTTGTTTTCCCCTCACACCATACATACAAAGAGTATTACTATTCTTTTGCAATTTGTTGATTTTGATTCCACTTCTGACACCACCTAGGGCACCACTGTATATCTTCGATAAGGAGACGATTTTCTAAGCTGTGAGAGCTACATCAAATATTTATGGCCAGCTTTTCAATTTACTGTTAACATACCGAGCTGTCAGCTAAGTCCTTAACGTCCAATCGAACGTATCGGCCAGGCTATTTAGCTTTCAGCTAACGCAAAGCTGGTGATTGAAATAATTACCCTTAATTTTGAAAGAAGTGAACATTGTTACACCCCTCAATATAGATTTCCAATTGCTGATTAAACTACATACTCCATTTACAAATACTCAAGTGATCTCTATTCTACATGGAGCTAGCAAAAACCATTCTGTCTTTCACAATTCACGTTGTATTAATAGACCACTTTCGAATGTCGATGAATAAAATTTGGCCTTAACCTTAACATTCATTTAAAATCGTATTAGGCGAATTGACCTTCGCCGAGACCTCAACATAACTATCACTATCCACGAATATATCCCAAACAAAACCGTTTAAATAAATCGCCAGTCGAGATTCGCTAGAATATTTATTTTGGCAACATAGAGCAGAGTGCTGCTTCGTTTTTAATTTCCTACATTCAAAGCTTTTCGATCGTGTTTCTAAATATCTCATTTGCGTAACTACAGAGGAAGATTCCAGGATATTCTTTGCAAATCAAGGTATTGAAAAGTAATCGATTATGTTTTCTTTAGACTACCAATTTGAGTTGATTGTTTTCGTGTACTTACTGACTTGATCATATTTCATGATAGACATATTCTCACTTCAAATTTTTTTGGGGGGATATCTGGAATAAGAATAGTGCTAGAAGTAGGTATCCGACCTAAGTAACGTATAAAATACAAATTGAGCTACCAACCTTAATGAGTATGAAGTTTCATGACTTTACGTTGCTTACATTGGCCTAACAACTAATGATTTGGACACAACGACATTTTTCCTTGAAACAGAAGAAAAAGACATTAAAGGAAGGAAGAATATTATGCACCTTGAAGAGATATTGTGAAGGTCTCTATCTCTTCAGTCTTTTAGTTGTAATGGCAATAGTGTGGCCGAGGGTGTTGCTTAGTACTTGTTTGACAGTCATCAATTGTGAAAACTTTTTTGATTCATTTTTCCATCATAAGTTATAAGTTTCGTCAAAATATTTGAACAGGGTTAAAAGTGAGATAAAAATTCAAGGCAGGAGTCGATGATTCCTTGAAACCTTCAAATTAGGAAAGGCTGCTGAAATTCAAGCAAATGATAAGTAGATGAGTTCACCTTTGGAAAAATATACAAAATACTTCCAGTCCCCGAAGACTTCTTACCACACAGAGCCTGAAATCACCTTTGAATAATCGATTATTGTACACGAATTTGAAATATAATGACCTATCCTAGGACCTATCAGTAAGTATGTAAACTCTCTGTAATTATTATAATGATGGTATTTCACAAATAATAACGATAATCAAACTTTTACACCAAACCATTAATGAATCTTTGAACATGGGAAAATCATTTATTGTTATATTATAAACCTATACAATTCATTTCAAACTCCTCAGGCCAACCAACCGTTGTCAAAACTCAACAAGAGTAAAATATTGAGAATAGTAGTATGATAAAATGTGATACACAGTATCCCAAAATATATCTTCTCGAAACATAAACCGTATATTGATAAATATCAACTCCTTAATCTCGACACAATTCATATGTATGTCATTACGGCAATTTCAATATCTCAGTTGTGACTTGAGAAAGTAAGCAAACGAAGTAATGGGTTAGTTGGGTAAATAAACTTCAACAAACTGAGAGCGTGTATCTCGTTCTATAGATTCAGCCAGGAAATCTGGAAGCTGATCAAAAACACGTGTGCAATATTAATGGAATTTTGACTTTGAATTCTTGATTATAGAGGCACAGTACTGCTTGAAAGTTGTTATTTTGTGGTGAATGAACGTTTTACTCGTGTTTTTGGGCCAGTAACCTGGGAAAATTTGATCTGGAAAAATCAAGAATTAATCTCGGAATTAATATTGAAATATACACAAATGAAGAAGGGCTGAAAAGCAGCAACGAGAGTAGCAACTCCTTGGGTTTAATTATAAATCTGCCATTCTACTCTTGTATAGATTCCCATATCGATTGAAGAGGCCCAGGATTTTGAAATTCTAGTGAGATACTTTTATGTATCCCACCAACAGTATGAAGTGCTGAGTTAGTTAAAGGAATCATGTCATTGGTGAACTTATTTTGCATCGTTTTCAACAACCACACAATCAATAGAGTAAAGTCTGTGGATATTCGACAGATATATTGTGAACGAAGATCTAGCTCATCGTAATTGAGACTAATTAAGTCACATTTACTATACCTATATTTTCTTATATGTTTTTGCAATTCATTCCTTTAAATCAACCACCATATTAAGTACTGCTCTTACGTTAACTTGCACAATTTTGTTTCCTTATTATTACCTTAATGACTATTTTAATACGATCTCTCGATTTCATTCGTATAGAAAGATTTCTTTTTCTCAACATTTGGTAAAGTTTACTCTGACATGAATTGGGAGTATGGCTGATTGTTTTTTACAAGTTATTATACATATTTAATATACAGTTCTAATCAATGAGTTGAGAAAAAAACACTGACTCTTGAATTTTGGACACGTTAAGCAGAAATGTTGATTAATTGGAGTGAATGTGCTTTCGTCTATCATCAAGGGAGAAAAAATATTTGTCTTATTGATAGTAATGTACAAAAAACATTTCGTATGAAGCATTAAGTATTAGATTTTTCGATTGTATTTTATAGAAAAAGAAATACTTGAAAGAAACACTTGGAAATTGTTTTTCAATCGTTGTACCTACATTTGATTTCTTTCGCCATGTGAAACATGAAAAGATAGCGTCAATGCTTTCATTTAACCATCATTAGAGGTGGTTTATCATCATTTTATTAGTCATCGTTAGATCTGTAACTCTTATCTATGAAATCGCTTCGTTTTATACCATTCAAGTAACTTTGAAGATCGAATGTTTAATATTTGACAAAAATTTATACAGTATATAGTACTGGAACAATAGCATGGAAAACCAGTTTTCAGTGTATATTTACGCTAATTAGCTCTGACACGTGTACTTCGATCATGGGATCATTCTAAGAATGAATAGAAAAAATATTGTTCAAATTAAAATTTCATAATATACTTATTTCACTTTATCGAAACCCTGCTGACACGTCAAATTTTTGAGTAGACACATTTGGCATCACATCAAAGACAGACTTTCAGTCACAGTATAATAAAAAATGAATGAGAAAAATTCATAACTGAAAAAAATCGTTGAAAGTATGTTTTGTGTGAGCGATGACATGTTTACTATTGCATTGAAATTCACCGTTGACGTAAATGGGACTGCTTTTAATGGCCTCGAGACTTGAAACGGTTTAAAAAAAAAACGGGAAAACGCAATGAACAACAGAGGGTAACTTTTATAATATCGAAGCGAAAGAAGAAAATTATACTGAAACAAAATAAAATGGTTAGTCGTTTTCATCACAATCTTTAGGAATGAGGTTCTACCTGCAACATCATTCCTGAAAATATTAGGGAATTGATCATCATCCAGAGCATGTTGGAAACCACTGGATGAAATATATTATTAATGAGTCGGTGAAATGTGTATAATGATATGCATCAGATCAGTATATATGACAGACCACTTTGTCATATTATATCTTTATATTCTTGTACTTACAGTTCAACCGAATTAGTTGGGGTACTCCTTGACAGTCGGAAAGAAGGTGGAGCCACTCTAATTTGTACTCAGGAGCGGTTCGTTCTCAACTCCTATTGAATTCTTTGAGATTGTACAAAATTTATTTCCATCACATTTTGAAGACATGTCATTCAAGTAGGATCAGTTGGAAAATAGAAAATATGTACCTAAAGAATTCATCGAGGCTCTTCATGAATAAAACTATTTAAATTATGAAGATAATCGGGGGATTTCTATGAAACTTGCTGCTGATATGACAATTGACAAATTATATCGCAGTCAAATTGAACTCTTAAGAGAGTTTATATATATATATGTCTGCGTTAGGCCATAGCCAATGGAGAGAGCAGTACTCTGAAGCTCAGAAGTTGAAATGAAAGTACTGGACACTTTCAAACCGATAGAAGATATTGATAATGTGATTCAACGTTGTGTTTGAGCAAATACTCTGAATAAATGGTCAATGAATTGAACAAGTAGATGTTGATAAATAATTGATGGAATAATTCACACAATCAATGAACGAGGCCTACGGTGGGTCATATCCCAAGTAACACACGGGGAGCTCTTATTTCGCCTAAAGCTTTATAAACGATATATTCTTGCATCTCATCAAGCTAAATGACTACATTGATGCTTTGTTCGACACTAAATTGCTATTAAATATATTTGGTGGAATAAAATGGCTGATTAAACGTTCTTAGCGATTAAATATAACTATGCTTTATTAAAGCATCTTATATATCTTGTGCATTACTTTATAAAAGGTTCAGTGAGATGCATTGCACAGAAGCAAATTTTGCGCCTTCATAAGTGTTGTTTAAGCTTTCATATAACCATCACGCAACTGTTTCACAACATCGGTAATTCTCTATAGAGGCTATAAGATATTGAGTTTTAACTACTTTATAAGCAAAATTCACACAGAAACAAATTATGCACCTTCATAAGTGTTGTTTAAGCATTTATATATCCATTACCCAACTGTTTCACAATATCGGTAATTCTCTATAGAGGCTATAAAATATTGAGTTTTAACTACTTCAAAAGCAAAATTCCACAGCTTTTTGCAATTTTAAGCCCAATTCCATCCAAGCCGGACCTTATATAGTAAGCGTATTAAGGTTTTATGCTTGTGAATGAGGCATCATTCATACAGCATTAATACAACAAAAGTTATATTTTGAAGCTATATGAAGGCAGGAGCCTTCTGCCTCAATAGAACTTTCTTGTGGTTGAAGGACACTGAGTCAGTTCCATAACCTCTCTAAAATTTTACTACTAAATTTGTTCATATTGATATTCATTGTGCAAATTGTGTTACTCTAGAATATGGATACGAACTGAAAGAAAGTGAAGCGAAGTGGGAATTTCAGAAGGAAAGTTAATTTGAAACTGTTGTTCTATCTGATGGCCAAGCAACTGGGCTAACATCAAACAACTCCTGTCAAATAGCTACTCATACAGCACTAATACAGCAACGAAAGAGTCGCAGAGATAGAGAGAGGAGAGAGCTTCTATTTGTCGAATTCATTAACGTTCGAATGGCGACTCGGACGGCGAATCAGTCGATCTAATAATTTCAACTACAGCTTTCTTCTACATAGGAATAGGCAAGCGCCAAAAATATGTGTAAAAATGTGGTGGAGAAGTGAATTCGATTTGAGATGCCAGAAAGGCCCGTTAGAGGTCAGTCATTTGCACCCTTTTCAAAGATTGCTGTTTTGATACTTTATCCTCGTTTTATAACTGAGCTTAATCGAGAAATGTCTAGGTAACACTTTAATACAGCCGAAATCACTTTAATACAGCCGAAACGCTGTTTGAAAGCTTTTGTGGACACCTTCTGTGAATTCATTCGGGCCACCATGTTGAAAACTCAAAAAAAATCGTGATAGAGCGGCCATTGTTACCATTTCAAATGTTTGGGGTGTATTTTATAACTTTCTCTGAATAAAAAAAGATATTTTGTTGAAACATCACTCATGAGGCATTGTAATAGCGTAAGTGCATCATTTCAAGCCCATTTTATGAAAAAAATAATAATTTTTTGAAATTATTATTTTTCAATTAAGGAAATGTAGATATTTTGAAAGCGCGTTGAATTATTTCGAAGTAGAAGAGCATGTTTCAACAGAAAAAATTTCTTCCCATGGTAAATTTTGTTCAACATGGGCAGCAAGTACATAATAAGTTAGCAAATAACTTCCAGTGAGTTTTATATGTACGCCATAACAATATCATTCCCGATCGTTTGATAATTTAATCTCTCTTCATAACACATATAACAACACCATAATAGCGCAAAAAGTATTCATAAATGTAATTGTTGGTTAGGAGTTGCAGTTGTGAAGCAACCTCCTAACCCATTCATAAAACAACTTTATAAATGCTTACTAACAGGCGGTATACGGCAGCTGCTAAGATGTTTTGTAATGTGATTTATAAGAACTGATAGAACAAAGCGGAGAGGTTTTCATATCACTACATAAGCATCAATATACCCCTTACAAATCTTGTCGAGGCTGTATAACTTGTGCCTATTTTGGATGTATAGATACTTCTTTGATGCTGAAACAGTGTTGTCAACTCTAATTTATACAGTATTAAGTTATATTAGATTGCTGTATAACTATTGTTAGAGTTTTCAAAAAGTAATTTGTGCTACTTGGGATGGCCATCATATAGAGAAAACGTCTTGCGATCTGCCTCGAACAAATCATTTGTGTTTTTATAGATTCAATTCAAGAATCTCCAGACTCATTTTTTCCAATAATATTGACCTCTTCTCCCAGTTAATCTGTGGCCACAGAACGACCAGTCGAAAATACGTCAGTGGCCCTACAACAGGACCTCGAGGTGCACTCGACGAATGCAACACTCGCAAAACACTGGCGAATCCCCAAAGTTGCGACCACTCTCCCACGCCAGACGATAATAATAATTATGCAATATTCCATGCTCTCGAACCACCAACCTTTGCCGCACGCTCGCCCGTCATTAAACCAAACCTCGACGAATTACAAATTAGGTGAACCTACTCTCTCATTACGAAAAGTTAAACTGTAAATAGGATGATTACTGTAACTGTTGCCAAGCAATGTGCGCCGACCTTGTATAAAAATGCATTATGCGACTGCAGCATCACCTTGAATCGAACTTTCGCACACGGGACACCACACTGGCAGGATCACTTTTCCTTTTTTTTTTCGAAGGCACTCCGCGCACAGGACACTGTTGATAGTGTTAATCCGGCAGAGACACACACACAGAGAGAGGGACTCACCTATTTTTCTCCAGCTCGTTGTGGGAAGTCCTGGAACAAAGAAAAGTGGGGTTAGGCCAAGTTCAAGAACAAAGGAGCGCGCTGGAGCCCACCTGTTCCCCTGGGATTTTTTCGTCTTCGGCCTCTTGGTGATCCTGAGGTCGTCGGGAAACCTCAAAGTGGACGCGTACCCGTGCTCCGCTTCTGCTTCTGAAACAAAATAAAAACAAACGATCAGCTGATCGTGATTTTCCCGAAACGCGTTGCGCGATTGTTTCAGCACTGACCTCTTTCTCTCCGGGCTATGTACTCGGCGGCTTCCAGGAGGGTTTCGATGGAGTTCATGGTGGAGAATAGTTCGATGAGGTTGTTTGGAGAAAGCCGCAACTCACGCAAAATGCACTTCGGACGCACCTCTCACGTCTCGCGACGATTTCAGACTGCCGGCCGATTTATATCGATGTATCGCGCTGGCCGTGCCGCCGCGTTTAGCGCTTGTTTTCGCATGCGCGGCAGGCGGTGCGCGCGCGGTTCCGTTGTTTTTTGTTTGTCGACGGTGTTTTTTTTTTGGTGATTGGGTGAGCCGTGATCGGTCGGTTTTTTTGCGATGGGATGTGACTAGGGTTTCAGGTGGAGAAAAAGTTATTTCGCGAAGTGCCTCAAGGATCGGTATTGTAGCTACTGTCAATACAAATTGTATTGAGTCTGTTTTTTTCCAAAATATTGTTGAAAACGGTCATAACGACAAGTCCATAAGTTGAAATGTCTATGACATGCATATACAGATCTGGAAAATAGTTATCAACTCATGCAAAATCAATGTGGTGTGAACGAAGCAACATTGGACCAGGTTACAATTAGAGGATTTGTTCGCGACGGAATATATACCATTCAATTGAACCACCCTGCCTCCTAGATTACTTTTTCCGCGAACAACTGATACGTAGAAAGCCGGAAGTCGCCTGCGGGCACGAATAATTGAAAATAGAGTAGTTCAACCGCATACTTGATAGTCCGTCGCTACCAAATCTATAATTTTAAGCTGTCCGACTGTGATTTTTGGCTGGCATTGAAAGTCTCACGAACAGATTACATTCATTCTCCATTCTGTATTCACATGAGTTTTACAAGGTTTTTCCATAGATAACAGCTTCAATGTCTAAAAAAATGATAACTTTTCATTACGAGAGTGAAACGGAGATTCTGAATGAATTTTCCAAAAATTTTTCCTGGTTTTTGCTACATTTTCCGACTATTCTATACCTTGCTTTTGAACGAGATATGCCACGGCGTGAAAGGTATTTTTTTATTGATCAAATCTTTTCAAAAATTGTGTGCACGCTCACTCCTAATAATTCCAGCTTTTTTAACCAAGAGGCGCAAATCATTGAAAATATGATATTTGTAGTGCGGAAGATATTCATGAAAAGTCCTTCAAGACAAGAAACTGATGAATTGTCTCTAAAAGTAACAGGAATTGCCTAGAATTGTTTATTTTATTGTTTATTGAGTAACTGATCCCAAGAAGCTAATGCTTATACAGGGATATACATATAGAAAAACATTAACAAGATACAAACACAGAATAAACAGTTAGATCATAACATAAAAATAACGAAAAAGGAATTTTTATATACTTGGAAATTCTATTTTATTGTCTCAAGAAATATTTTTTTAATTTTGATTTGAATCATAATAATACTACTGACTGAACATTTTACACTCGAAGGAAACCTAAACAGATAGGGCTAGAGCTAGTATAGTAATATATAGATGGATAACAAACTGAAGGTCAAGAAGATGACTCTCATATGCAGCAATCAACCTGTATGAACTCCTGCAGGAGGGGCAACATTATTGCAATGGGTGTTATGGCTGTTATTCCCTTTCATTAATAACAGAAAAATTGCCAACTTCGATGACAACTAGTTGAGCACCAATTTTTTAATGTTACAAAACACTTGTAGAAGTATAACTCAACATACTTCAGAGTGTGCCAACGCCAGGTGTTCCACTTCCCTGCCTTCAAAGGATGCGCTGAAGATTCGTTTACACCTTTTGTACTACATCAACTTGATCTATGAGCTTTGGAATTTGAAATTTTTGCAGGTGATTGATTCATCCTTTTATATAACATGTAGGAAATATCCTTCAAGCTGAAGTCCGGTTCGAAAAATTTCTCTTTAAATCAATGTTGATGAAATTGCAGGTACACCAAAGTAGATCAATCGCATACATTATGCATACTGTTCCTACAAGAAGTTTGATCAACAAAAATTCTCTCGAGTAAAGCAGATAAAAAATTGATTAACAGATGAAATATACAGATTAGTATTATGTTGATCTAATATTTGGTAAACGTTCAGCTTACACTGTGTAAAATTATCGATCGCTTTTCATGTTTTGGTATTGGCTGCGCCATCTATAACTCAAGTATGGAACTAATGATGTGATCAAACCAAACCAATATTATAGCAGTAGGAAAGAAAACTGTATATATCCCGAGGTCCAGTAACTTCTCTAGGATCAATTCAGCCCTTGTAAACTGAAACAAAACACTTATTTCTTGAACTCACACGCCATAGACTGCTTGAGCAGGGTTGGGCTGATTGAAATCAAGATTAAAATCATGGTTCAAATCGCTTGATTTTTAAAATTAAAATCACGATTTAAATCAATGTTTTTTTTTTATATTCAGAACCAGATAACAACATAATAAAAAAGTTTTTTCGATCAGGACTATCTGCTTTGAGCAAAAACAACAAACAAATTACATAATTCCAAATTCTCAAACTAAACGTAACACCCTAATTTTATTACTGTATATTTTCAGTCTAGCGAGTATAGCAAGTGCATAGGACAAAAGGAAAACAAATCGCGACAAGAATTATCTTGCCAGAAGCGCGACAAATGCGTTGTCACGCAGTTTTTGAGCCGCAAATTGTATTAAATTTTTTAGACTTATACATTAAAATAATCAACAATAATTTCAAAGATTCAAAATGATCAAATTTCAAATTCAAATTAATAAAATTAAAAAAATCAAATAAATCGTGATTTTTTTTTAATCAATGATTTTCGAATTTTTTTATAAAAATCAGATTTTGCCCCACCCTGTGCTTGAGTAACAAATCTTTTGATAAAATAGATGTTTGTCACTGTCTTCCTTGCATTTCAGATACCAAAGCTCACAGTCCACAATAAAAAAACAAAATAGAATGATTAAAAAATATAATTTACAAAATAAAAAACCAACAAAAAATAAATATAATGTCATTCAAATTTCAGTTATTAAAGAAGTATAATTCAAAATATGCCAATCAATGTGAATCCTGATTTCACTGTGTTTTGATGTGTGCTCTTTCGTATTTCACAATAGCTTCAATTCAGTAAAAAGCTAAACTGTTACATGACAATTGCATGTAGTAAAAATAAAACAGCCAAAGGATCTCCAGCCCTGAGGCCCTTCCAGTTTCAATTATCCTAGACAGGGATGTCAAATCATTTCATGTCACATCCATCTTCGATTCTCAATTCCAAATCACAAGTTACCAAAGACACCCAATGAAGTACAGTAACTTACAGAAATTGGAAAGGGTGGATGCTATTCACATTTTACTGACGGGCTCAATGTTCAACAAAGCCAATGCATTGTGGAAAATCTGCTGAACAGCTTTCAACAAGTATATCCTGGCGTGGATAACAGCAAACATGTGCTCTCTTGGATTCTGAAACAGAGTTGTTGTAGGTTTGCTCATAGAAATGTCAAACTATCAGTACCGTAAGTATCCTTACTCTTCTGTAATAAACACTGAATAGAGACGTCAAGTTTGAAAGGAATGTTACTATATACTGTGGATTGACTAGTCCTTTCTCTATATGCCTGATGGAATTTTTGACAACAATTGGATACTGAAGGATATAAACATAGAATAATTCCCATTCTTCCTGGAAAATAGATAGGTGAATCAATAGACACATAGACCAATAAGATTCAGGGATGGCAAGAACCCAGGATTTTGAACAAAAATTCAACCCACTGGTTATAACCAGTTGCAATCGGGCAAGAAGTGTTATAACCGGATATAACAGTTACATATCGGATAGAATCATACTAGGGCGACATCTTATGCCGGGGAGATGAAACAGTATATACAATTCTACTCACTGCAGAAAATTGTGATGCACTAAGGATTCAATCTCAGGCTTCATTATTAGGCATTCCAGATACTTGTCAAATGAACCAATGCCACCAAAAAACATTCCTTTGTTTTTTCAATGATAAAACTAGTGCGCCCTCAGTTTTTTCTCAATTTCATTAAGCAATTTAATAATGGATGATGAAGATACACGAATTTTACACTGGTTTGGAAAGGTGGGAATTTGAAGTATGCAACATATAAACGAAACCTAAATAAAGTATGAAAACGGTGGCGCCTCGTTTGTTGTTTGTTTTTTTTAAGGCAATTTTAAATTGAGAAAAAACATGACCAACTGCAGTAGGAAGCTCTCACGGAAATTATGTGGTTATAACTGGTGTTTTTTCCGTGGTTTTAACTGGTTTAACACAGTTCTAACTGGGTTGGGTAAGGTTAGGTTGGGAATAACTGAGCTCTATCAAAAAATGTTTACTATTACACAAAAGATTCCAATTATATCGATGATTTTGTGATTGTGCAAAAAAACTTACATGTTGTGATAAAAGAGAAAAATCAACAGTATTGATTTCTGGTAACCCTGGATAGGCATTCCCAGATACCAACTTCTCAAATTCTTTAAATAAAACTGCTAACCTAGCACAGTTATAAAATATAAAACATGGTCCTGAAAAAAAAAGAATCTGGTTTCAACAAGAGGGATTCTAAGAAGAAATCAAGGAGTATACCTTTGTGAGCGGTCTGTAAGTCGTTCTGAGTAACTTTGATTGGTTTCTGTGGTTTGTTGGACAGCATTTCGATTGTGGCACACCCTTTTCCCAATTTGGTGAAATATTCTTCCCAAATTGGTGTTGGTTTCACTTGTACACCATATTTGTGTTGAGCCATCATTCTCATGTCAGCCGCTCTTTTCCTACAAAAAAATAATATACAATCTTGACAAAAATGGTGCTTGGATGTAAATGCATACTCATAAAGTTCCTGAACAGTGGTTAAGTTCTTAGTTCCCTTCTCACTTAGCACTGGTCCACATATTATATTCTTAGGACTATCCCTCACTGGTTGAGAGGATAAAGTAACCACAGATTGTTTTTCAGCTGCACTACATGACGAGACTTCCAACAAATTCCTAGTTACTTCTTTCAAGAGATGTAACCTCAAACAGCTCAGGCTTGATTCTGAAGTAATACAGTCTGTTGGGTAAGTTTCTAAATGCACTCTGCTCTTCACTATGTCACTAGAGCCATATTTACTTCCTAAATCTAATGCTTCTTTCAAAACAGTTTCGAAAATCATAGATGTCCTGGATATGGAAATATCCACATGAGTTTTCTTCTCGCTGATGATGACTTTGGCAATTTGAACTTGCCAGTTGAGGCTCTCTGATTTTAGCTGTGCGATTTGACTTTTTTCATCCTTTTTTGGGTGTTTAAAGTCAAAAATAGTATTACAATTTTCAATGACTTGTTCTTCAAGTAAATGACTCCAGTTGCTTATGTGTAGAGGAAATCTAACTTCCCCCACTTGCTCTATCCTCTTCGGGTGCAACCCTATTATATTGTAGTCAACGTCTCTCTTTCCGATAAAGTATTCCTGCAAATTCAATACGAAAGTCTCTAGAATAGACATAATTTATACTATACGTTCGCCTCAAAAAAATAGAGAACTATGATATACTATGCTATGAGCTATGAAACTATGAACCATAACATAACCCCTCTTCCTATTTTTTCTTCTTCTTCATGTGTTGGCCTCTGCTACTAAGACTATCCGGCCAGTGGGTAACGAATTTGATACGTTAGAGCCGAACTTGGCCACAATAAAGTGAGCCTGGGACGATCACACCCACATTCGGTTGGTAAATATACTACAAAGTAAGAGAATCCTGGTATGATACATCGTGTGGGAGTCAATCGATGGTCCATGTACTGAAAGCGGAAGGTCACAGACGAAGCACAAAAAACTAAAGGTCTGTTCACCGTACTGAAGCACCAAGCTCTAAGTAATTACAGCTTCAAATGGGATGAGGATAGGAAGGAATGAATTTCCTCAACATTGTGATAGTTCAAAAAATCGAATAGCAGGTCATTAAGAGATATCGGTCCAGGTCTGAAGAGAAATATGAAGTCTGAGGATATAGTCTTGATTGTGTGGGCATGAAAGGAAGATATGCCACTGGTCCTGTCGTTCCCCGCACTCGCATCTGTCATGAGGTTTCACTCGAATTTTATGCAAATATGTGCCATGGATAGATATTCGTGTGACAGTAACCCCACTTCCTATTCAACCGTAGACAATTGACACTTCGACAACATCATAACTTCTCAGTATACATTTGAACTACTGCCAACTTCACCTTCCTCATTTAATTTTTTATAGGACCGTCTTACGATCAGATTTCGGATCTGTCTGAATCCAGCCTAAAACAATGTGGTTGTTGAGAAATGTGGTTGTTGAGAAATGTGGGTGCAAGGAGATTTTTCCTCTATTGGTAGGTAGAATCGACAGGAGGAGTGAACTGTGGAAGATTCCTTTTTTTTTATACGAAAGTTGAAAAATGAGAGGGGTATTACCACTCCTATAAGTTGTAATGACAAATCAATCGTTCTCAACTCACAACAGTCAAGATGAAATTAATCCATTAGGAAACATTAGAATAATAATTCTCAAAATGGGGTATTTTCTAAGCTTGTTGGCATCCAAATCTGGAATCTGCACGCCTTCTATGAAGCACCTTTCATGCAATGGCTGCGTCTAACAGCTTACATCGCTTGAAGCAGCTTCGCAAAATTTGACATTTCAACATGATGAAGTCAAATTTTGTGAAGCAGCTTTAAGCGCTGTAATCTGTTAGACGCAGACAATGTTACCAATGCACTAAACTGACGTCCAATGTTCAAGTTGGTATTTCGCAGCGCCACCAACATGCCCCCACCCCACCTCCCCTCCCACACCACCACTCCACTCGGCATTTCCAAAAATGTTGTGACAGGTGGAAATGATTTTAACGTGGCTCCAAGTTATCAAAATCATATGGTACCTGCCGTTCACACAGTCAACAATGTTGAAACAAAGTGTAGTTCTGACTGGGTTCTTAATTATATTACCAAGTTTCTGCGACGCACAACTTTTGGAAGGGCTATATTGTGGAAAAGAAAACTGCTATGATGTCCTGGAGGTTACCAGAGAAGCTAGCAAAAGTGAAATTTCCAAAAACTACAGGAGGCTTGCAAAGCAGCACCATCCTGACCGACACAGAACGTTGGAGGCCAAAGAAACAGCTGAAGTACAGTTCAAAAGAATAGCTAATGCCTATGAAATCCTGAAAGATGAGGAATCTCGAACAGACTATGACTACATGTTGGATAATCCAGATGAGTACTATGCTCATTACTACAGGTACTATAGGAGAAGAGTGGCGCCAAAAGTAGATGTAAGAATAGTCATAGTAGTAACAATTTCCATCATATCCATAATACAGTACTATAGTGGCTGGCAAAGGTATGACACAGCCATCAAATACTTCGCCACCGTGCCAAAATATAGAAATCGAGCTCTCGACATCGCCAAGCAAGATGGGCTCCTTTCGGACAGCAATAGAAAATCCAAAGGCAAGGGTAAAATATCCAAAGAAGAAACAGAATCCATCATAAAAAAAGTGATTGAAGACAAGATGGACATCAAAGGGGCTTATGCCAAGCCAAGTTTCATGGATGTGTTGTGGATTCAGCTTATTATTTTCCCATACACATTGGTTAAATACATTTACTGGTACATGTCTTGGATCCTGAGGCACACCATATTGAAAAAGCCTTTTAACGAAGAAGAAAAGCTGTACATCATCAGGAAGAACATGAAAATGAGTCAGCACCAGTTCGATAGTCAAGAGGATGAAAAGAAACAGGAGTTTCTGGACAGGGAGCTGTGGATAAGGGAAAATTTTGAAGAGTGGTTCAAAGAAGAGGAGGAAATTTCCAAGAAACAGCTGGCAGAGAGTAATAAATATAAACAATATAGGAGGTACATGAAGAACCATGGGGTTGGGAGGATGACATTTGATGATTCATAAAATAGAAAAATCAGTGTGAAAAACTCAAACAAGTTATTTATTCTGTGTCACCATAGTACACCATAATGGTTTGAAATTTTATATTCATTTTTTTTTTTTTTAGAAAATACTCAGTTCTATCGAGAAAAGTCATGTCATCTGGATTTTACAGGTTGTGATTTGGAGCTTTTCAAACCAGTCTCTATGTAAATAGCTACTTCTATTTGAATTCATTTTATTGCATATTATGGATATTCAAAAATTCAACTGATTTTCACAGAAGAGCCAGCATCATCATTTCTTGAAAAAACTGCCACCATATAGTCATTCATAATGCATAGAATCCTGTATTTATTATTTGTGTTTTGACAATAATAGAATGTTAACATCTAAATAATAATACTTATGAATTATAGATCCAAATGATCATGACAATATTCAGTGTGTGTACCATTTTAATCCTGAGTGATCTTTAGTACAGGCTCTCATTTATGTTTTTATTTAATTTGAAAGAATATATCTCATTGATGAACTATTATGGAGATTATCAAAGATTTTAATTCTACCAATGAGTACAGCGTAAGTTTTCCAATGAAAAGACCATCATAATGAGAAATGAAGTTATTATTCTTGGAATATATTTCAGAATAAACTTCTCAATTAACAACATAAGTGTTTCCTTTAAAAAAAGCCCTTGAAGAGAATTGGTTTCGAAAATTTTATCTAGTGATACCTATATGTTTCAAATTCTGACATAAAACATTGTTAAATTGTAAGAATTTTAACTTTGAGCAGTTGAAATGTATGTGCACAACCAATAATTTTAAAAATTTTGCTTGGCAAATGACTTGAGTTCTTGATAGTGTGATAAAATCTCGAAATCGCAGTTCAAGAAATTATAAACACAAAAGCGTTTGTTTTCCAGCAAACTGAAAATTCAAGTGAAAATTATGGAAATGCACGTATTTTGAATGATCGAGCTTGGTGTAAGAGAGATAAATTGAAATTGTTGCTAAGAAAAAGTATTTTAACTCAAGAAAACGCTGATCGATTTTGTCGGTTCAACAGGCTATATGTAACAGCTAGCTAGTCTTCAATTTTTTCATCGGTTTATCCGCATTGTAAGAAGTAATCAGCAATAATGTAGCCATTTTCTGGTCTATTTCTTCTAAATCATTATATAATCACATTCACAAACTCAAATCTTAGTGAAAGTAAACCACAAATTTGTTTCATTTATACTGTTATTTCTTATGCTTCATTGCACTGTTATTCGTGAAATCTTAATTTTTCGATGATTCCACTACCTGTTGCAGTATTTTTTTACTTCACAGGTAGTTTGAAAAATGCTCAAAAATTTGTTTTCAAAACAAACCGAGACTTCTAATATAATGTATAAGATTAGATTCAATGAATATTTTCTTGAATAATTCGAAATATTTGTATTGACCTTTGCTTCCTCCAAGAGGCATCAGGTCAAAATGGATCTCATATATTTTCAAATTCAAATTATTTAAAAATTAATAATCCACTAACCAGTGCCGCCAATATAAAATCATATGGTTCAAGATATTTTTTGTTTTGTGATCTACTGTATGAATTCAATTTTCATTCTCAATTTTTTGGTGAAGATGACCGATTATAGAAAAAATAAGGTGAGGTATTATAAACGAAAACACTTTTTATTTACAGCAGTGTTGGAAGGAAGAAATATCAAAGCTATATTTTCTCGGTTGATGATTTTGAAATTATTTCATCCATGATTTTGAAATACTTTCAATATTTGACAGATGTAACGTTATTGTATATGCAATTATTTCAACGCAAAAATAAAATGATTTCAAAGTATTTCAAATACTTTACCGAGAAAATATGGCTCAATTAACCCTCTCCCTCTCTCAAATCCCATAATCGCAATATAAAGAAGAAGAATATGAGGGAAAGTTAACCTTAGCTCTTCTCTTCGTTCCTTTTAAAAATTAAATACTGATAACAACAATTAATTGTCACTGATTGTAGCTATGGAAACAGTGATCGTGGATGGTAATCAAGAAAATAACCACTCAATGATGAGGAGAACTACACAACAAAGGAAGTTATCTTATAGAAACTTGTTAAATAAAGTCGAAGGAATACGTAAGTAGAAATACCCAACAAAATATAGTATTTACATGGTGTCGTATTTCTAGAGGAGTCCGAAGATGTAGGTCTGAATACCGTCAAGGATATCGGTGAAGTTTTACGAGAAGTTAACAACTTGGACTCGGAATGGAAAATAGATGATCGTGTTGAACATGCAGAAGAAACCCTCTTGGATTGCATGGTTCTTTCTTCAGCTAGCAGTGTACTAAAAAAGTGTATTGAGGCTGTGGATGTGTTCACCTCAACGTATGAACAGAGCGAGTTTTCCAACAAAATAGTGAGTAGTAACAAGAGCAATAATTATTGTAATTCATATTAAAAAATTTTCTTTCAGATCAGTTGCATAAAAGATGACGAAAATGAGGAATTGGAACCCACTGACATACTGAATCTTCTCGAGGATGCTCGCAGAATAATTCCAGAGATACCCAAGTACCGCTATGTGTATGGCGCTTATGATCTCAACAATCTTCCAAAGCCAAAGCCCAAGAAAGAGAGGCAGAAAGTTACTAGAGAGAAGTTACAGAAGAAAGAACCAGAAAAAGTCACCAATGCCGATAAGGATGAAGAAGGTATAGAGGAGATTGTCAAAGTACTGTTTGATGTTTTGATGGAGAAGTATTGCGAGAACAACGAGCAGCCAATCAAGTATTATGATTACATCATTGACACTGATGATTTTGCCAACACGGTGGAGAATATGTTTTATTTCGCGTTCTTGATCAGGGACGGCAGGGCACATATTGACTTGAGTGAGTTTTTCAAAGATTACCAAGAACCAATCGAACATTTTTTTGTATTTGTAGATAGTAGGGGAGAGCCGATAATAAAACCAGCGAAGAAAAGGGAGTTGAAAGAGTTCAGAGATGAGGGGGGAGTGAACACCCAAATAATAAGCTCAATCAGTATGGAACAGTGGCAGGTATATATTCTTTTCTATTGCTTAAATTCATCAAAGATAGTTTGACTGCAAATACAATTCACCTCACTCATAACATCTACTTGATTATTTTATAAAAATAATCCAAATTGAATATGTCATAAAAAAGTTACGACCGTTATTACCTAAATTCAAATTTTTACAGAAAATTTTGGATAGAAAACACATGCAAATGATTTATTTTTCTCTAGTCCAATCTCAATTAAATTATGGTATTTTATCTTGGGGGGGAGTTGACCAAATATATCTTAAGCCTTTGGAAATATTACAAAAGTAGTTTTTGAAAATCATATTTAATAAAAACCTAAGATATTCTTCTGATAAATTATATTCTGACTGTAGAATAATGGATATTAGGCAATTATTCAGTTCCAAGATACTCACTTATATATTTTCTCATAAAAATTGCATTAATGTAAGCATATACTCATGATACACGAAATAAAAATGAAATAACTGTAAAAAATAACATATATGTAAAGTAAAGTCACAAAAAAATTTCTAATTTAGCTCCATTCATTTATGATAAATTACCAAATTCGATCAAAATTACCAAATCGAAATACACTTATAAGAAAAAAGTGAACACATGGATTACTGAAACTCCTAGACTATATTTCCAAAATATTATTGAAAGAAAATATCCAATATACCCTGTGTCATGATTATATTGTATCTATTAATTTTCACACTACTATTTATCTTTGATATTTATGATTTCTGTTTAAAATCTTATATTCACTTGAATAATATAAAAATCTAATATAATGTTTCCTCACAACAAGTGCACAACTTCGTGAGGTTCAATTATTTATTCACATATTCTAATGTTTTTTTTTGCATTGTTACTGATATTTAATAGTGAATAAATTGTTATTATTATTATTATATAATGGAGATAATTTATCTCCCTTCTGACTTTAAATTATTTGATGAGCAAGGTCAAACCTCCCAAAGGACACCTTACTCTTGCCCACATATTCTGTCAATATTCAGTTTTTGACATGTCTTCTGTGTATGCATGAACAGAATGATGAATATCCTAGCTGAGGGAATTTTGGTGCTGTTAGATATATGCATTTTTTCAGCATTTTTCAAGAACATTTTGAAATTTACTCGATCGTAAAATTCAGCTTCATAATTGATAACTGGTGATACAGGGAATGTGAACATTCCTAACAAAATTCTCTACAATTATTTGTCAACTAAATTGCATACTTGATCAATTGAAGAATATATTCCACAGCACCATTCAATGTACTATATGATATAAGGGCCTGTGATGCAATGGAGATGAGATATCTACAGAAATAAGTTTCTGTAATCCTTTTAAGGACTGATGTTTCACTTACAAAGGAAAGACTCATTTTTCATATTGTATTTTTTCATGTCTCATAAAGCTTGGAGCTTTATCAATATTCTCTTTAATCCATCATTTACGAGAGACATTTAATCCAAGAGTGAAGTTACCCTTAATCCTTGAAGTATAGTAGCTGAGATATTTTTGCAAATATTAACTTTGCTCATATTTGCTTCTCAAGAAACTTTGTCTGAGATAACCATTATTCTTTGTACTGGTTGAAAATCATTATTTATGGTAGGGGAATGTTTTTGGGATGTAAATCTACAAAGATCTGAAAAAATTGAAAATTCCTCTTGAAATATACACAAGTGTAGAAGTGTACATTTCTAATCTACTCCGAAAAGTTTTAAATGTAGTTCCTTCTAAATAAAACATATCCTATTATTCAGCAACTTCTCATAAAAGGTAAATTTGCCTCTAGCAAAAATACAATTTATATAAAATACTTTTTTGACGTTTTGGGGAAGGTATCTGTTTCCGTTTTCGAAACTTATCACAGATACTTCTCTTCTAAAAAGGTATTTGGAAAATAAGTCAATGATCAAAACTTGTATATATTTCAAAAATAGTTTTTTTTTAGATTGTGTTAGGTTAACATCCCTGAGAATTTCAAAATAAACATTAATCTTTCATTCAATATTTTTCAGAAAATCAAACGAGAAGGCCATTTGCAGAAACACAGAAAACAACAGTCTTCTCAGTGATAGATGATTTTAGTTTTGCTGAACATACTTAATTTATTTTTTTTTGTTGATTGTTTTGTACATCAGAGTTTTGCATCGCAGATGATTCATGTATTATTGGGGTATTCGAAATACTCCAGTGAATTTTTTATGTTTTCAAAGTATATTTTTGTAAGCACAACTTTATGGACCAAAAGGAGTCATCAAGTATGCATATTGGGTTAAGATTTTTGTATTATAAAAAATAAAAATTTTTGCATGTCTGTTTTCTTGAATTCCAAATATACATTGTAAAAAAACATAAATAAAACTTCCTATCATTCCTAGAAAATGTGGTGCTGAAAAAATCACTGTCTTTCCTCACAAATTTGAACAGGTTTCTACTTGTCTATACTATTGAGCTTTGACTACTCACTGATAGAGAGCAGAAGGAATACACTCAAAATATAGATATAATCTTCGTATATAAGTCTATATACGAAGATATAATCGATTCCGTTTAAAATGGTCCTGCCCCCAGATTCTATTTCACGAATTCGATTGTCGAGTAGCTCAGACTGTGACTGTAAATGCGTTGTACCGAAAATATACGCATATTCTAAGCAATTGGATTATCGAATTCGTGAAATAGAATCTGAGCTTCGAAATGAATTTTTGTTACAGCTTATCCATCTTGGCACAAACTCAGATACTTTTCCAGTTGCATACCGGTAGAGTAGACTATGTGAAAAGAAAAAACACCTAGGAATAAATTCCAACAAAGTGAACACCTATAACAGATATTTTTTTATGTTGGCGTATTTCAAAAAGATTGCCAAGATGGATTGGATAAGCTGTACAAATAATGTTATTAGAATATGAAAACACTGGTCCTTTGGTGCTGTCGGCCATCTGTTATCTGAAACCAACACCAATTTTCTAATTCGATCGTTCACTTTATGACACGCCAAAGTTTTCTATACATTCCTAAATATATTCGGAATAGGAAGTTATTACTTCAGCCTCTAGGAGATAGATGGCACTAGCATCACAATTCCTCCCATTTCCTAATATGTGGCAAAATTTCTCTTCATATCTCACATATTAGTGCAATAATGGATATATCAGTACATTATGTGATTTAGACATTTGAAAATTGTTTTCGGAATTCATATTTGAAATTTGTTTGGTATCTCTTTTGATTCTAGAGTAATTAAGATTCACAAAATCGATTGGCGTGGATATAAGACATTTATTTTTTGTAGTGAAGTCAACAGAAATTGCAAGACTTTACAGTGAAAGCAAATCGAGATATTTCCAACTTTTTGGTTCAGAATCCATGCATGAAAAAAATAAAATCCTTTTTAGTTCAGCTCTTCTGATTCTCGAGATATTATAGGTTTTCGGGCTATTGAAAATCGGAAATGATTTAAAAGAGGCACACAGTTGCTTCTTGGAAGGCAGAATTTAGAAGTAAAAGTTTCTCAAGTTATTATAATTTTTGTCGGTGGATGATTGGAAATCTGAGTAGTGGTGCTTTTTCGCTTTAGAGAATGCCTTCAGAAAGCTCCACATAAAATTCTAAATCTCTAGCAAAAAGTTGTTTTTTTATTGGAAAATAGTAAATAACATACCAAATTCAGGAGCTCTAGAAGGTAGTTGTTTAATATGGAGAAAAAATCAGAGGATAATTTCTTATCTTTTTTCGAAAAATAATCGTTCTCCAAGGAATTGTATGAAATTGTACTCAAGTGGAACAACCATATTAGTACAATATGAAGTGATTCACATGTTCAGACTTTTTTCCTGAGCTACTTTCTTCAAAGTAAAAAGACACTTTGGAAATGAAAGACAGGTATATGTAATCATTATTTTATTCATAAACTAAACACTATAATGTTGTTGATACGAAGTATGTAGTTTTCCGTTCTTTGATACATCTCTGCTTGTATTTCTCTATGAGTGATTATATGAACAATTTTCCATTCATTCACGCGCCATCTATCTCTGGGAAGCCCAACAATTTTTTTGCCATCTCGTCCTACGGCCATTGCATCCTTAGACAATGTCATTGTTTTCCATATCAATCTTCATTTTCTCAGGGTATGACACATATCACTTCAACTTCCAATATATAGATGTCGTTAGTAACATCAAAATCGAATTTCCCGTTTTTATCAGTTCATCACTGTTATATATCTGTTCGACACTAAATATAATCGTTCTTCCAAGGAATTGTATAAAATTGTATTCAAGTGGAACAACCATAATAGTAAAATATGAATTGATTCACATTTTCAGACTTTTTCCCGAGCTACTTTCTTTTTCAAAGTAAAAAGACACTTTGGAAATGAAAGACAGGTATATGTAATCATTATTCTATTCATAATCTAGACATTCTATAATGTTGTTGATACGAAGTATGGAGTTTCCCGTTGTTTGATACATCTCTGCTTGTATTTCTCAATGAGTAATTACATTGTCTAAGGATGTATAGTCAGTCAACCTTATGGAATTATCATTGGAGGACGATGGAAATCATTAGTAGATGGCGCCACCACGTTGATTTCCAAAAAAGAGATAAAAGAATGAGATAGAGAGTGTCGTAAATAGCCGCGTCTAACAGCTTACAGTGTTTAAAGCCTCCACACAAAATTTGACATTAGACGCGGCCATTGATTAGGTAATTTCATGTTTCGTCTTCGTACCCGTCCTTCACATTTTAAATTTTAATATTAGTCCGATGATACGGGGTACGGGATATTGGACGTCGGATATCGGATCTACCTGTATTCAACTTTACTCGTGCTTACCCGGCTTACCCCAGTCATTTGCCATTTGCATAACAATTCAGTAAGAAGTTGTTGCGAATAATTGTGGTTTCTGGTGTTATTGTTATTTGTGCTCCCAGTGGTTATTAGTTCATTATTGTGTGTAGTGTATTATTTGTACTTTTATAAGACAATTGTGTGTGAATTGTGACAAAAAACATCGAAAAAAGGTAAAGATATATTCAATTATTTTATTTGAAATTTCATGTTATGAGATCCCTCCATATGTCATTCCAAAATGAATGATTCAACAAATATTCAGTTGCAGAAATATCAGTTATTTATCAAAGTCATATACATTATGATCAGATTTAATAACAGGTTATGTTGCAAGATTTTTAATCTTCTTCTGAAGATGTTGAGTACAGTTGATAAAATATTTTCATTTTTTGGTCAGTACCCTTATTAAACGAGTGACCTGATTTTCAAGTTGGTATTTTGCAAAAAGTACTTTTATATTTCAAAATATTAGGCATTCCAGATACTTGTCAAAATGTCAAATAAATCGAAATGAACCAATACGGCGGCATCTGCCCCCCAGGAACTTTCGTTTGTTTTCTTGTTTATAAGTGTGTGATTGGTTAAAACTGGTATTTGCCCCCCAGACATAACCTGATCTGGAATGCCTAATATAATGAATGTGCACTTAACTGGTGGAAATTTTATCAGCAAATTTACCTAATTGGTTGTTTCCTTTCATATTTCATCTTTATTTCCAGATGTCTGGCAATAAATGTTCCTACAACAACTGTGGACTGTCAACTAGAAATGACCCTAGTTTGAGTTTTTTTCGCTTTCCAGTCAAAGATTCCGCAAGATGTAAACAATGGATAATCCACTCAGGTAAGAAACCTCAACAGCTCCCAAAATATATCAATTTCGAAGTGTGTTGATGAAAGTAACTTCCTGCAAGAGGCTTAAGGTGGATTCATGCAGTGTCAGTTATCAGGTAGCGATTAACAATTATCAAGTAGAAAGTAATGAAGAAGAATACATTCATATTCATGTACCTGAGTTTAACAGATATCAAAGCTTGGGAAAGGGAATCGACTCCAACCTTACATTTGCTTTCAAGTAACATTTTTTATTCATTTTCATATTCCCTAGCTTCGTTTTGGAGAGTTGAAGATTGAAATCACTGCTCACATTCAGCGAACAGAAAGAACTTCCCTAAAAACAAATTATTCGAAGAAAAATTTCGTCATGATCATATAATTTGTCATAATCTGCACATTGGAGGCATATTTTACAATTTAACAATCGAAGTAAGAAAGTTGAGTCATCATTGATAAGTGTTATTTGCCACTTTTTTATTGTTCCTTGAAAATTGAAGCTGCATGAGTCCACCTTTATTTTATTTTGAAAATTCAGGTCATTCATGTGAAAGTTTTGCAAATGAATAATGATATATGATCCTTCTCGTCAAGACAGACCCTTTTGGAAATCTGTTTTTGAAGTTCGACAGAGTACCATTGAACATTAATGATTGGTGGCAATTTGTCAGGTGGATTCTTATTTTATGAAGCTAAAGACTTGTAATCCCTAATTTTTTCAACAATATTTCATGTAAGACATAGTTTTGATATCGCAAAGCTTCAGCGCAGTTTGATTGTCTTGCTCAAGTTCTTCAACCAAGCCTGTCACCACCGCCGCTTTGCTGAATATTAAAGTAATTATCGGTCAGTAATTACCCATAATTGTTGCAACTTATTTTATATATGTGGGTAATACTATACAAAACTTTATGATGTCTGAAGAAAGATGCCAGTGCATAAAATGTATTCGATATTGGATATTTGTCATCCAATGTACATATGCAGCAAAGGTTGACCTCAATCGTAAACCAGCAAGTGGGTCAAATTTAAGTTGCAAGATTTGATTACACACACAGACTGATACCGAGATAGGTGGAACTAAACAAAAGATTGTAAAAAATAAAAACGTACAAGTTGTTATCGAGTTACCAACTAGTATTTTTTCTTTTTCAGGCAACATCACATTGCCTGGTACGAGCCCAACATCACTCAAAAACAAATTTTTGTGCAGCAGGCATTTCGACCCACGATTTCTTCAAGGCAAACGGTTGCCATCAGATGCTGTCCCAATCAAATATTACTCACAAGATGACTCGGAAGATGATGACGAGAAGGAAAATCTGATATTTCATCACAGAACAGTTAGAAAAACATATGGTGCTCCTATGGGCTCGAACCAGCAGCAAGCTCAGCCATCAGCAAGTGGGCCAGTCTTCGAAGAATCATTTTCAAGTGAATCTACAGATGAATGGTTGGCAGAAATTCAAAATTTTCCAGTTACATCATATCGCAAAAGAAGATTGCCTTCAGATCAGGAACAAATTAAATCTTTGAAAAAACAACTGAAAGATTCCAGAAAGCAAAATAATAATCTTCGAACACAGCTTTCAAATGCGAAAAAAAAAATATTGAAGGCTCAACTCTCGGCCAGTAAACCTGTAAGAAATGATATTTCCCAGTTTTCCAAATCATTGGTCAATATGCAACTAACACACAAACAAAAAGCTTCTTGGTTACCTTCCGAAAAAAGAGCTGCACTCTCCATTTATTATAAAGGACCTTCGACTTACAGGTACCTCAGAAGGAAAGGTCTAGTATTACCATCTGTGTCAACTGTGAAAAGCTGGGTCAAAAACTTCATCTGCAAACCAGGATTCAATATGAAAATTTTTTCACGGTTGGCTCTGAAGGCTGACACCATGTTGGCTTGTCAAAGAAAATGCATCATATTGTTTGATGAAATGGCCATCAAGAGGAATCTTGAATACAACAAAAAGCTAGACATCATTGAGGGTTTCCAAGATCTTGGTAAATTTGGAAGAAAAGCTGTACCTGCAAATCAGGCATTGGCAGTCATGGTAAGAGGCATTTATTCACCTTGGAAGTTGCCTATTGCATATTTTGTTTCTGATGATGGTGTGAGTGCCAATAATTTAAGCGATATTTTGACAGAAACATTCATAAAAGTGAAGGAGTGTGGACTGGAACCTATGGGAATGACATGTGACCTTTCAACAAGGAACAAACAGTTTTATGATATGTTAGGGGTGTCAGTTCAAAAGCCATTTTTTTTTTTGGGTACTCAAAAATATTATGCCTTTTTTGATGCCCCTCATTTATTGAAATGTGTCAGAAACAATTTTGTTGCCCATGATTTTGTACTGCATGGCAAGTTTATCAGATTTTCAGATATTAAGAAAGTTTATGAATTGGATAAACAGAGTTCCACAGGCAAAGCATTAATTAAATTAACGGACACTCATATGAATCCAAACAATTTTCAGAAGATGAGTGTTAAATTGGCTGCACAATTACTTGGCCATAGTGTGTACTCAGCAATCAAAACAGCATTGCGTACGGGACAGCTGGATCAATGCTGTGCAATCATTTGCTAGTGACGAAAGGGAAAAAGGTCAAAAATTTTTATTTACTGGACGGCTCATACAGGATCCCTTGGAAAATCAATTTTCAATATTTAGGCAAAAAGGAGGATACAATAGAAATCCAACTGTCATGTCATTCAGATCAGCCTTCAAGTTGAATATAGTTACAAATTTAATGAGGCCACCAACAGCTGCGAATTCCGGAGGATCATTAGATGAGGATGAGAACATTTTTAATACAGCAGAGGACAGTTCTCTGGAGACCACCTTGAAGTTATTCAATGAAGAAGAAGAGGAGGAGGAATCTTCGAATTCAAGTAACGCATCAGAAACGTCGAATGCACCTGCAGATACAATAGATGATTTTTCCGCAACACTAGAATCCTGTGCCGTAGTATACTTTGCTGGTTACTTAGTGAAAAAATGTTTGAACAAATTTCAGTGTCATGAATGTAGAGTTATTTTACAAAGCGAGGAAGATTTGGCAGATGATGATGAATTATTGACTTTTTTTAAAAATTACAATATTCAAAACCCAAGTGGTTTGAAAACGCCCTCAAATTTTATGAGGCAATTCACATATAGGACAATGCTGTGTTATAACCAGTATATCAAAAAATACTGCACCAAAAAAATTATCAGGAATATTAGAGTCAAGGCAACTAAACAACTTTCTGAGTCTCTTCCCGAATGGTTTGAGGCACAAGAAAAATGTAAAGAACACAGAAAATATATTGTTGATCTGTTGTTACGAACACAAGTTTTCAAATACTGTAAAGATATTTCAGGTAGAATAAAAACGAGAGTAGGGACAAAAAATGTCAAACTCAATATTTTAAAACATAATTAGTTATAAGAATCAATATTTTGATTTCATTTTCATACAAATACACAGAAACGATGCCTTGAATCTGCAAACTGACCAATTGTATTATTACTGTACTGCAGGATTGTACCTTTTATCGCTCGTTGTATTGTAATTATTTACATTTTAAATTTACATCAGACATTTTCACATTTTTATGTCATATCCTAGATTTTATATTTTATAGTTGACATGTTATCATTGTAATATTTTGCTTCGCGAGGCCATTATTCTTATTCATTTATATTATTCATTTACACTATGTATTCATCGAAACAGTTTTATGTATTGATTTATTGTGTGAATGAAGTTATTATTATTATTTATTATTATCTCATACTTAGAATCTTAGTTGTTTTTGTTTTCACCACACATTTGTACAAACTTAGGCTTACCTCTGAAATATATTAATAAATAATATTCTCATATAGTTTCATTGATTTTATCACCTTTTCTTTGTTCCGACACACACAGATAACATATTCCCTTTTTTTAGAATTAAAAAAATTATGATGAAAAATTTCTAATTCTGAAATAATCTTTCATTTTCAATTGAGAATGTTTCCTTTGGATTGCATTCATATTAACAATTAAACATCCAGGAATAGAAATCTTAAAAAATTTGAAGAAGTCTGAAACTAAAGATTTATTTTGACTGAAACGAGAAGTATATTTTGATAGACACAAATTCGTCTTCGTAAAGTGAGATGCCGTTCTGCATCATAAATATGCTAGGAAGGCTTTCTTCTGGTGAGTACATGCTTTGTAATTTGAACAGGCGCGGTCAGACCAATAAGATTTTGAGGTGGCAAGTTGGACGAACCACACTAACAACAAAAAATTTCCTTAAAATTTATTTCTGAGTTTTGACAAAAAATTACTAATCTCTGACCTCTTTCTCGCCCCCACATACCAATTTTGAATCGACTACCCATAATGCAAAACTCGTTCGACATCTTGAAAATGAGAAATGTCTTAAAATTCACAATCTCGGACCCCTAAAACCCCCAACTATCAATTTTCAATCGAAACAAAATCACATCCATCTTGGAGCCACCATCTTGATCTTACTAATTTTGACTAATTATTCATATTCTCCTGCTCCGAAAACTCCAACAAACCAAATTTCAATAGAGTCGGACAATAATCCAAATCACGTCCATTTCGTTTTTTTCTGTAGGTAACAAAAATTTCATATTTCATTTTCCCCGGAATTACCTATGCGAACATCTGCAATTTCAATAAGATGTTGGTCAAATTTTACTCCACAAGATCTGTACCGCGAACAGACAGACAGGAAACCGAGCCAAAAAAAACCTAGTAAAATCATGATCTCTGGCACAAAAGGCGCCTATATACCAAATTTAAATGGAATTAGGCCATAAATCACATAGCTCATCCGCCATCTTCAATTTTAAAAAATGCCTGATATTCGACTTCAAATTAACAATTTCTTGTAGAATCGGAATAAATTACAATACTCATCATCTACCGCATGAATGTTGATGAAAATCTTTCCCATCACCAAACTCAACCTCTGTTTTATTCTATCTAAATGTTAATACATTGTCACTCGAATGATATGTACCCCTGCCAAATTAAAAGATGATTGAATAAGTGGCCTCAAAATCATATTCTCTACACCAATATCTATACTTGGATATTATTTTTCATGAAGTCTAATATTCGGAACATCCGTATGCAAATTATAGCCGTATTCGGGTTCGTAATACTCATCTAGGACGGTTCAAAATAATCACCCACCCAATTATTTATTGTAAATATATTCGAGACAAACCCTTCACGCCTCAATAGTCCAACCTTTGTTCCAACTATTTCGAACCGTTCCTGGACAGTTTTTGTTGTGAACCCGAATACGGCTTATATCTCGGCTTAAATTCAGCTCAACATGATATTATCATCAATATGTTCTGTACATATACTGAATCTACTGTGTCAGCGCTTTATTCAATTGAAGTTTTGCCACAGCAAACCTAAAAATTGTTAGAAATGCTGTGGTTTTGCATTCCTTCCGATGAAGGCGCCACATTACGGGATATTTTTCTGAGTTTCTAGTATAAAATTATAGATGGCTCTGGCAACATCCATCCAATGCTTTTACCATTGCGGTTGACCGACTATACATCCTTAGACAATGGCCATTGCATGTCATAGTTTTCTATATTAATCTTCATTTTCTCAGGATACGATACATGTCACTTCGACTTCCAATGTATAGATGTCGCTAGTAACATCAAAATCGAATTTCTCGTTTTTATCAGTTCATCACTGTTACAAATCTGTTCGACACCAAATAAAATCGTTCTTCCAAGGAATTGTATGAAATTGTATTCAAGTGGAAAAACCTTAATAGTAAAATATGAAGTGATTCACATTTTCAGACTCGAGCTACTTTCTTTTTCAAAGTAAAAAGACACTTTGGAAATGAAAGACAGGTATATGTAATCATTATTTTATTCATAATCTAGACATTCTATAATGTTGTTGATACGAAGTATGGAGTTTCCCGTTGTTCGATACATCTCTGCTTGTATTTCACAATGAGTGATATATGAGCAATTTTATATCTATTCACGCGCCATCTATCTATGAAAAGCCCAACAAATATTCTGCCATCTTGTCCTACGGCCATTGCATGTCATAGTTTTCTACATCAATCTTCATTTTCTCAGGATACGATAAATATCACTTCGACTTCCAATGTATAGATGTCGCTAGTAACATCAAAATCGAATTTTTCGTTTTTATCAGTTCATCACTGTTATATATCTGTTCGACACTAAATAAAATCGTTCTTCCAAGGAATTGTATAAAATTGTAATCAAGTGGAACAACCTTAATTGTAAAATATGAAGTAATTCACATTTGCAGACTTTTTCCTGAGCTACTTTCTTTTTCAAAGTAAAAAGACACTTTGGAAATGAAAGACAGGTATATGTAATCATTATTTCATTCCAAATCTAGACATTCTATAATGTTGTTGATACGAAGTATGGAGTTTCCCGTTGTTTGATACATCTCTGCTTGTATTTCTCAATTAGTGATTATATGAGCAATTTATTCAAGCGCCATCTATCTATGAAAAGCCCAACAAATTTTCTGCCATCTGGTCCTACGGCCTGTCATAGTTTTCTATATCACTTCGACTTCCGATATATAGATGTCGCTAGTAACATCAAAATCGAATTTCTCGTTTCCGTCAGTACATCACTGTTATATATCTGTTCGTCCTATATATAATCGTTCTTCCAAGGAATTGTATAAAATTGTATTCAAGTGGAACAACCATATTAGTAAAATATGAAGTGATTCCCATTTTCAGACTTTTCCCGAGCTACTTTCTTTTTCATAGTAAAAAGACACTCTGGAAATGAAAGACAGATATACGTAATCATTATTTTATTCATAATCTAGACATTAATTCCATATATAATTAAAATAATTTTATATTAACAATTACTATCATTACAATATTCAGACTGTTCAAAAATTACTTTTAGGCACGTTTTTACATTGGCCCTACTATTCCTAGCTGTATATTTCTAAACAATCGAATTCCATGTAGAATAAATATATGTGCAGTTGACTGGTTCGCAATAAATAATATATAAAAATAACATACAGGGGGTCTGGAGAGAGCGGATTACCTCGAAGATCGAGAGAAAACTGAAACTTGCTGTTCGCGACATGCACAGGATGTCTCGTCGAAAAATGACTAACATCAATACAGGTGTCACAAAAATATCTGTGAATTTTATTTAATTATTTCTTCCATATTCATCTACAGTTGGAATGTGACCAATAATTCAATATACCCAAGTCAGAAATGAAGATATGTTATTCATATTGCCAACGAAGGTATGTCATATTTTTTTAATATGTGGATCAATGCTCTCTCTTTCTCTGTCTTAGGCTCAGTCCAAGTATTCCTTGAGGTTTATGGCAAACATTCATCTCATATAATTATTTATTCATTATATAATAACTTTTCAGGGATCACTATGAATAAAATAGTAAACAAAACAAGGCAAAAGTACCAGTTCTCTCTCAAGAAATTGTTTACCTCGGCCGACAACCTCGGTAAACAATATTTTCTATTCGTGACAAATGATGCACTTTCTCCACCGGCATGTAATGTACGATTGCCTAGCTGGCAACTCGATTTTGCTTTTCAAAAAGTTCTCGAGAGTAAAACAATCGACACAGCCGTTGCTAAGCAGTTCACTGGGTTCATGGATAACACAATCTACCTGTATATCATCCAGAGATGATGTCATTAAGAGACTTTGTAAATGCCTTCCTCTACAAAATATTTTTCTCAGTTCACGGTATAGTCCAGTAAATGAAGGGACGAACCTGTGAACAAGTCTATGAGTTCTTCACTTGTGGCTCAATTTGTAGGTCGTCACTGTTTTCAAAGGACCCAAAACTTAACACGACCTAGAAAAATGGGTTTTCCGCCAATATCTGGCTAAACATACGAATTAGAGAATTTTCGTTCATACAAAAATTAAAGATATCTCTCATTATCTACAAATATGACCCCTTATCATTGTTTCTGAAAACTCAACAGTTTTCGAGATAAAGGGACCCAAAACTCTCCTCATTTCAGCTGCCGCTTTCTCTATAGGAATTCTGTCTATGCATTCGCTTGGAGGCGGGCGGACGAATTGTTTCATGACTCAGGCAAAAACTGACATTTTTCAATGATTCAAAGTTCAAGATAACGAGGAAACCCGTAGCTATCATTCCATGTATTTCGAAATTCTTTCTTATTTGGCAAAAAGATTTAATAAGCTGTGAAAGTTTTTTTCTGCACCATTTCGACACTGTTTCATGCATTAATTTGTTTACATTTTTTTTCAAAAATAGTCTTTTATCGGAAATTTTTCTTCATAATGGGTCTTTGGGGGGTCTTCAATGATCTCTGAATTTTTTTTGAACTTTCCCCGCGTTCTAATAAATGATCCATTTGATTATTTACATTTTTCATGCGATTTCGGAGTTATGTAGAATCTGCGGAACAACCGCGAATAAAAAAATTATAGCCATAAAAAAAAAAAAATATATATATATATATATATATATATATATATATATATATATATATATATATTCGGAAACTAGAGCATCTTGGCTTCAAAACGATGTGCATGGCAAGTCGATAAAATGGCTTTCCTACCTTTGAAAACATCTGTGACGACCTACAAATTGAGCCACAAGTGAAGAACTATTATAAAATGAGATTATCCTTCAAATTATAAAAATAGCGAATTGTGATGAAATCATTAACACTGATAAAGAAGAAGGAAAAACAAATCTCAATACTTCACAATTCACAGAATCCAAATGATGGCGTAGGGTAATTATTATCCTGTCACTTCATTTCAGTTTTAATTAGTAATTACAAATTTAAATTTTACCGACTACTGCTGTACATTAAGCTTAATTGTTGACTTGTGAAGGTTTCCGACAAAACACCCGAACAGTCATGATGAAAAGAAATGAAACAAAAGCAAAACTGATGCTTGTAGGGCATCAGAAATAGCCAGACCACTTTCTTAGGTAGATGTATTTCAAATACTTTCACCAGTCTGAAACGAAAACACGCTTATTCTTGTCGATAATTTTTCCAAGTCAAGTCAACAATCACTTCAAATTGAAACACGAACATTATAATTTACCGAGATTTGAATCAGTCCCCGTTCATATCTAGGCGCTAACGATACACCAATTTTTACAGTTACATATTTGGCACTTGACATTGACTATCTAACTACGGAAGCTCTATGAATTTCTTGGTCTTGTTATCGAAATCGTTTCCTACATATTGATCAAAATTTGGGGTGAAGCTTTGATACACGAAGCTCTTTAATTTTTGGGGGAGTTCTAGTGTAGATCAAGTCTGCGTGAGCAGCTTTGCAGAAATGATATTATTATTAATATATTAGCAAAAAATATAATTTTTTTTCTAACTTGCAGATAATTTTATTGAATGTAGTAAGAATCGCTCAAGTTAATCAGTATACAGGGGAAGTCAAAAAATATCCATTTTTTTCACAGATACAATGATATATTATTTGGAAAAGTTGTTAAGAGTCGAAAGTTATACTCAAATACAGATCTGTGGTTACCTGACAAGGTGGAAATCCAAGAAAAGTTTACAAATATGCCTTGATTTGAGAAACGTCATTTCGAAATGATATGATTGTGGCTACTTTGAATAAGTATAAATCAGAATGCTCAAATATAATATCATATTGGAGTAATTAAAAATTTTCCAAAAAATAATGAAAATTAGATTCTTAACAACTTTTCCAAATAACATTTTATAGCATCTCTCTAAATGAAGCTACTTTGATATTTTTCAACCTCCCCTCTTTGCTGATCAACTTGAAGCCATTTTGAGTACATTCAGCAAGATTACCGAAAATGCAGTAACTTTTAAAGGTACTCCAATTTTTATTGCGCAAGTAATAGACAAAATTTACAATTAATGGACCACACTGTATATTGATTTTTATTTTTTTATTGTTCCTCTATGAGCATTATATGTTTCTAGGACCAATGAACGGTTACATTTGAAAAAAAAATTACTGCGCATGCCAGTATCTCTGGAAGTGTACCAAATTTCGAAAAGAAACTTTATAATTTTTTTGACACAGAACAAACAGGCTGGCTTCTCAAAGTGGGCCACTATTACAAACTCGAACACCCTTAAAGTTAGGAGGTCGATCAAATCACAAAAGAGTTTTTACAATCTTTGGAAAAAAAATCGTTTTCTCTAAATTTTCAATAATGAAACAGGCATTTTTTCATGTATCTCATATACACTTCCATTTGGACTAATTGAATTTTTGAAAGGGAGTTTCGTTCTAAAAACTCAACCATTAACTTTTTTTGCAAATTCGTACCTGCACATAATATATCGCTTATCATGGTAATAAGCTTGAATAAAAATAAGAATTCCGTCTTCCATTGGTCGAACCATGATGATGGTAGTTATGGACCGAAACGTTTAAAAATTCATCGAGCTGAATCTGAGATAGAAATGGTTACAAAGTTCAATAAAAAAACTCTTGCTCGTATTTGAAAAAAAAGTTGTAGAAGACCTTCCAAAAATTTAATAGTGCCGTATATATTAAATTCATAAAGAAAATACTCCTTTATCTTTTTGTATTTTGGATGATGAAAACTCTGTATTGAGTACAGGAAAATCGTTTATTTTTTCCAAGTGATTTTATATCGCCTCTTACTTTTTTCGATTTGAGTACATCGTTTGGTTAATCTTTGGAGTACGCTTATTTTTTTAATATATTAACCGATTTTCTAACTTTGGTTCTCGAGATTCTGATAGTGGCCCCGCTACCAGCCAATATTGAAATCAGTTGATGAAAGACTATCAACAAAGTGCCAATTCAATTTATTCCCAGCGGACCGATATTACTTCATAACCACCAAAGAGGTCGTGTATCAAACTTTTACCAAAACGAATATTTCTGGAAAGTAAAATATGGCAGAACACAAAAATACAGCGACACATGAAATTTGTAACCCACCCTGTACGTACCCTGTCTACCCAACACATCAAATCATTTTTTAAACCATTTTTGTCGTCCCACTCATTTTGTTGTGGAACACGAATTTAGAGTCAAAATGGCGGTCTTCTTTCATTCGGAAGTTTTGGCTCTTCGAAGAATGGACCAACTATTTTGTGCACAATATTACGATCGGAACAAACACGTTTTTATTCGTCCGGTGCCCTCTTCCACCTCATTCCATATTATTTGTTATGAAATGCCTGTACTATTGTGTTTTTTTTTCTTTTTTGACAATACTTTATGTTGTGAAAATAGTATATTGTTTACTAGGTAGGCAAAGCCTAACATTCCTGGACGACTGAAGACAGATCTTTTGAAATTCCTCAGATAATAATTAATTTTGAAAAAATCGCGAATAATTTCATTCAAAAATAAATGGTGCTTTGACAAGTTTCTTGGGTTACTACTACTGGAAATTGTTTTCAATCATTTGGGTGAGGCAATATAGTACAGGTAATAGGGAGCCAGCTACTCGTGTCCATAATGCATAATTAGGCAGGAGTTATTTTATTGCATGGATTGTTGCAGTCTGACGTACTTAACCTAAAAACACAAAATACTTACAAAAATGGCGAACGGAAGTGCCGCCATTTTGTGAAAAACCGTTTGGGCCTGATCTCCGTAACCGTGCACTTTAGGCCCACAACTATCGGGACCTTTTTTATAGATAATTAAATTTCCTATCTTTTTTGTTCAATAATTTTTTTTGTAGCACTTACCGTTCACGACTTATATCATTATTACTTTTTGTTTATTCACTTTTTTACCGATATCTCTTTAAATGAATGTTCAAACAATAGATTGTTTATAATAAAACTTTTGAATCGATGAATTTTCTACAACTTTTATTCAAAACTTTTTTCTCTAAAGTCAATATTATCGAAGTTACAACGTGTTAATTTCAATCGTCTTGTATCTGGGAGATCAACTAGAGTGCATTTTATGCAAATGCAGAACTGGCTGTGGCAGAGCCTGTGGGTGTCAAAAAGCAGGATTGGACTGTACGGTAATCTGTGAGAACTGCACAGAGGAAACGTGCACTAATCAGCTGAAAGTAATCGTCAACAACACAGAATTGTGCGACATCGATGAAAATATTGGTGATGATTCTAACGACAAATTAATAGAGGCGTTACAATCTTTATATGCCACTGACGAAGATAACGAAGAGGAAGAGGAGAATGTAACCAACATTGAAAATTCAACACCCTCGAAACGCCAAAGAGTCAGAGAAGACATATGATTCATTTTGGTGTACATTTGTAAAAATAAATTTCACATAATATATATTCTTCAATAAATATTCCATTTTTTTATTTGCGTATGTAATTATGGCAGTAGTTTTTAAATTAATTATAGTAATATTAAATTGTATAAAAGAAAATACAAAGAAAATATTTTAATGGGTATTCGCTATTTCTTGCAGGTAAGAACTTGAATTATTATTTATTTATTAAATCAAAAAAATTCTAAAATCAATTTTTTTGTATTATGTATCGGATTCGCTACATCATTACGCTATGCATACTTCGTTCTTAATAACCTTGTACTCTGTAGAACAACATTGAACGCGTTGTAACTTCAAAAATATTAACTTTAGAGAAAAAAGTTTCGAATGAAAGTTGTGGAAAATCAATCGATTTAAAAGTTTTATTTCGAACAATTTATTGTTTAAACAATTATTTAAAGAGATATCGGTGAAATAGTGAATAAACAAAAAGTAATAATAATATAAGTCGTGAACGGTAAGTGCTACGAAGAAAATTATTGAATAAAAAAGATAGGAAATTTAATTATCCATAAAAAAGGTCCTGATAATTGTTGGCCTAAAGTGCACGGTTACGGAGATACAGACCCAAACGGTTTTTCACAAAATGGCGGCACTTCCGTTCGCCATTTTTGTAAGTATTTTGTGTTTTTAGGTTGAGTACGTCAGACTGCAACTATCCATGCAATAAAATAACTCCTGCCTAATTTTGCAAATCAAAATCCTCTATTACCTGTATTAATATCACTTTTTCACAGTAAGAAAATCTTGACTATATGAGAAATTTTGTCTGGAATGTAAAAATTTATATTATTGAATATACTAACTTTGTCGATCATTGAATTTTATTTATCGATATTTGCTTATATTTTTCGAGGGTTTTATTCCGAGTTTATTCGGTTAAAATGTGTGCTGCACATCCATGATTTTCGAAATCTTGCCAAGCAAATGACTTGAGAGTATAATCATTTGATAAAATCTCGATATCGCAGGTCGAGGAATTTTTTCTTAAATTATATAAGAAGGGAAATTCACCAATTTTGGTGTAGGAGGGATATGTTTAGATTTGTTTCATAGTTTTCTGGGTTTGTAACTCACCACAATCTGAAAGCAAGTTCTCGTATAACTCAAATTTTGCCTATCAAAAAAATAATAAGAACTGATAGTTTCGGAAACTAAATCTGCTTCCGTTCTCAAAACTTTTAGGCAAAATTTGAGTTATGCGAGAAGTTGCTGACTAATTGGACTTGTTCTATCCAGAAAGAACTGTTTTTCAATAGACGCAGCAACTTTTCGGGGTAGATTGAAAATCTGCCCTTCTACACTTGTATAGATTCCAGTATTATCTTTTGTGATAGGTTACAAACCCAAAAAACTACGAAACAAATATTGATCCACCACAAAATAATGACGTTCAAACAATGTTTAGATTATTTCCAGCAAAAATGTAAACTCGGAAAACTTCGAAATCGACCACAGGAACTGAGAAGTGAGCCAAAATACAGGTTTAATTTGATCAGTTTTATCGGTTGAACAGGTTTAGTGCAATGAATCGCTGTAAAACTCTATGAAGGCATTGATCATGTTGATAGAAATAACCGAAGTGAGTTGCGAATAATTTTTTTTCGTGGACAATAGGTTTTTCGGGCTTGAGGGCAGTGTGCTGGAATTTTGACTTCCGGAGCTTTCGGCTACATCTGCGGCAGCCATCTTCAGCGGCGTGGTCTTAGTTCCGATTCCCTGGTTCTATGTGGCTTCGTCTTAGTTGTTCTTAGAATTGGATACCAAATTTGGTATCCAGTTCTAAGACGAAGCCAGATAGAACCAGGGAATCGGGCGGCCAAGAGAACGCTGTCGGAACAAAAGATAAAAACGAGTTAATTCCAGATTTGCAAACAGTCGTAGTAAACTCACATAGAGGAGTTCAACTAAGACCACGCCGCTGAAGATGGCTGCCGCAGGTGTAGCCGAAAGCTCCGGAAGTCAAAATTCCAGCACACTGTCCTCAAGCCCGAAAAACCGAAGATGTATTAACACCGGCTGTGAAAGCCTTCATTCTTTCAATAGGTATATTATAAATTGCAGAAAAAAAATATGCAAAATTTTGAAATGAGGTTTGAAGAAGACCCTGACGGATAAAAACGTGTGGTTCGATCTTACTTTCGGAGGGAGGGGAGGCGAAAGAACTTGGAGTTTTTTTTTTCTGACCTCTTGAAGGGCTAACCTATGAACGATAGGAGACCACCGCGTTTGAAGTTCATATTCGTACTGTACGCATCAAAATACGTAAGTTCCACAAAACAATTTTTCAAAAAGTTCTATTCCTCATTCCGTTAAAATTTATGTCGCACTGAGCACTTTTTTTTAAATATTCTGTGGAACTAACGTAACTCGTTCTCCTCTACAAAAAAATCCAAATGACATTTTCGGCGTCTCGTCTATTTTAGGAGATACTGGCCAATTTTGGGAAAAAGCTTCACCATTTTTCACATCAAAGTTCTTTTGTTTATGACACACGGAATTTGTCCTTCTTTTTATCAAAACACCACACGAACCCTTATTTACTCGTTTTCATATATTTTCGAGGAGAAAAAACCATTAGTTCAAAAAAAATTATTTTTTCTTCGAAACAACAAGATTTTATTGGGATGTCATAGCTCAATACTGATTTAATTGCTACGTTGCCAACGTTACCGCAGTCATTGTTACTGTTGAAAACTTAACATATTCATGTAGACTTTTGAAGAAGGGTAAATTATTTGAAACAATAATTGTTTTGTTTGTTGAAAAAATGTTACAAACAAGTAACTGAGGGACTTGTGTAATGTTTTGGCAAAAAGACGGGCAAATTTTGTGTGTACACACAACAGAAATTTGAAATGAAAAATTGTGAAGTTTGGACTAAATGGACCTGTATCTCCAAAAATATACGAGACCGCCAAAAATGTGAAGGATTTTTTTTGTAGAGGAAACATAATTACGTAATTTCCACAAAAATTTTTTTCAAAAAAGGGGTAATCCTTCGGTCTCAATAAGAACTTTCATTTCGATTTTTTTTTTGTGGAACTTATGTAATTTGGTCACCTCTTCAGAAAATTCAAGTCTCGTATACTTTCGGAGATACAGGTCCATTTTGTTGTGAAACTTCACAAGTTTTCACATCAAATTTCTGTTGTTTGAACAAACAAAATTCGTCTATCTTCTGATCAAACAAGATTCACTCTCTTATTCACTCGTTTTCAACATTTTTAAGCAGAAAAAAACATTAATTTTTAAAAAATCCAACTTTCTCCAAAAGTCAACATTAATATATTTAGTTCTCAACAATATCTATGAGAGCGGCAACACTTCAAATACATCACTTTCGACTGTTATTGCACTATGACATCACAAAAAATTGGTTATGGTTTGAAAGTAAATGCATTTTTTGAAAAATTATTTTTTTTCGCTTGAAAATGTTGAAAATTGTGAAGTTTTACAACAAAATGGACCTGTATCTCCTAAAATATACGAGACCGCCGAAAATTTCATTTGAATTTTCTGTGGAGAAGACCGAATTACGTAAGTTCCAGGAAAAAATTCAAAAAAAAGGTGCTCGTAGCGATCGAAGTATTACCAAAAATTTTTCAAAAAAAAGGTGGTCATAGCGGTCGAAGTTTTACCCCCTCATTTCTGCTGTTTTCCAATCTTCCCATTTCGCAACAACCTGGCGCCCGAGTTCTGACTGAAATAAAAACCCAATGGAAATCTAATCATCCGTTTTATATTTGCCTCTCCACAACGGTACATACTGCAAAACGTCTTTCCAATCGCACAAATACACGGTACACAAAGCGCCAGCGACAGTGAAATACACCATGCTCGGCACGAATTGCTGGGCGATCTTCAAGTGCTTCGGTCCTACGATTCTCAAGAAATCGGGCTTCTCGAAAGCCGAGCACGTCGCCTCCCACAACAGTTGCTTGCTGGACTTTTCAACGATCGAGCTCTTCGCTTGCTGTTCGGCACATTTTCGCGCTTTCTCCTCCAGGAGGTCTTGTTTCGTTTGACAGACGATTTTCGCCTTGGATATGTGGCCCTCGTTTTTTGGGCAGTCCTCACTCATGGCGGCTTATTGTGGCTCGAATGGGGACAAAGTACAAAAAATCAAAACTGTCATCGATGACAGATTGTTCGCTCACTTGACTATGGCGTTAGGCGTTGTTCCCATCAGATGAATTTGAAAACCAGCCCAAAGATGGCGTAACAATTATAAAAATGTCAATGTTCAGGCACATAATAATCGAACTACTACACAAGAGCGACTCCAATGACATATGCTGAAAGGCACGCCTTCCCAACGTGCACCAATGAGAGCGTACTGAAATATTCCATTGCTTTTGCTCCAGTGAATCAGATGAAGACAGCTAATTAATTTGACGCATGTCTACACTTTAATATTGATATTTTTAGTATAACTACTTTTCTTCGGGCTTGAAGGCCGTCGTTCTTTGGAATTTCTTCCTGAAGTTTCGCTAATGCGAGTGGCCAGCTTCTTCAGAGGCTTACTCGTTTCTGATGACTGAACGTTTCGGTTTCTTAAGGCGTATTTAAGATGTCTAGAAGGATGGTGCTGGGACCGATGCGATATTGTTTAGACTTTTATGGCGACACTTTTCTGTCATTAGTGTCATTTTTACGTATCGTGGTGTGTTTCTCAATTTCATCGCTAGTTGACGCTAATTGGAAGTGCATAGTCAACCGATCGATTGACAAACTATATTCTTTGATTCGAGCAGTCAACAAAATGAGCAAAATCTAATGTCATATTCATAAAAAACAAAATCGAATGATAGTAACACAATTATAGGGAATTCGGCCAGTATTCTAAACAAATATAGGTTGTTGATCAGTCAGCGTCAAAAAGTAAAAGTATAGCCAGCCGTCATGTCGGCCGTTTATACATTTCCTAGGAAATTTGTAACTCTTTTCGTTGCAAACGCCATCTGAACTGATTTGATGTCGAAAAGCCATGATGCTTATTATCATAGTAGGCATGTGTCGCCAAGTATACCCCAAACATGCCCAGGTATAACTCAGTACACCATCCTTCTAGACATCTTAGGCGTATTTATATTGATGCAGGTAGTCTGGAGTGTTAATTACTTCTGTCGGGTTCGGGGAATAATCATCATTATTTGTTGCTGCACTACCTGCCGTGATTTCATTAGTTATTCTTAATTTCCTCAGAATGGTATTCCAAATTCTATTTAGACTCAACGCTTCTTCTTTTCTGTTGAAATTGTCCGTGTGTTTTTGGATCTCTATTGCCTCCCGTACTAGTTGGCTATGGTAACCGTGTTTGGGGGCAATCAGTTTAGCATTTTCAAACAGAATCACCCTCACTCAGTGCGTGTTCCGCCACCGCCGATTTGTCGGTTTGCCCCAGCCTGCAGTTCCTTTCATGCTCTTTGAGCCTTGTTCCCATGGATCTTTTTGTGAGGTTTATCGCATACCGTGCACCTGTGGAAAGGTATACATCGATACCACGAAAAGATCCATGGGAACAAGGGTCAAAGAGCATGAAAGGACCTGCAGGCTAGGGCAAACTGACAAATCGGCGGTGGCGGAACACGCACTGAGTGAGGGTGACCACAGGATTCTGTTTGAAAATGCTAAACTGATTACCCCCAACCAGGGTTACCATAGCTGACTGGTACGGAGGGCGATAGAGATCCAAAAACACACGGACAATTTCAACAGAAAAGAAGAAGCGTTGAGTCTCAACAGAATTTGGAATCCCGTTCTGAGAAAATCAAGAATAACTAATGAAATCACGGCAGGTAGTGCGGCAACTGATACTGATGATTATTCTCCGAACCCGACAGGAGTAATTAACAGACTACCTGCATCAATATAAATACGCCTTAAGAAATCGAAACGTTTAGTCATCGGAAATGAGTAAGCCTCTGAAGAAGCTGGCCACTCGCGCTAGCGAAACGTCAGGAAGAAATTCCAAAGAACGACGGCCTTCAAGCCCGAAGGAAAGTAGTTATACTAATAACCTCGGTCGCGAAAGCGTTAACCCTTTTTTTATTGATATTTTTGTTTAATTAGCAGTTTTCTTCTCTGGAGGGTGGAGTAGGTGCAGATTTATGTGTCAGTTTGACTGAAATATTGAAAGAAAGCTAGAGAAACTTCAAAAAAGTGTCGACAATAGGAGTTGATACAGGAAATGAAGGTTTGGGCATTGAAATAATATTTAAAATATACGATATTGATAAAAACCTTTTTTTAATTTAACAACGCAGAAAAAATCAAGCTTCGAAATAGTGGTTGACGACGAAAATGAAGTTTGATCTTCAAAATAATCATTCAAATATGAATGATCTACATTAACAACAAATTAACAAAATCCGGTTTTGTATAAAAATCGATTTCCATTTTAGCATGGAAACTAGCTATCCTTTATCTATCTCCATAACTGTTCATATAGAGAATAGCTAGTCAACCCTACGGAAATATCATCCGAAGGGATGGATACTCCGGACAGATGACACTAGTGAGTTCATTTCCAAGTCTTGTTTTACGTTTTTCTTACATATTGTCATAAGATGACGATTTTCTCAGAAAGGCGTTATAAAAACGCTTCGAATTCTTTTTTCACAGACTTACTATTCTGTTTTTTTATAAACCATGATGAAATCAACATGAATTCCAGCAAATATATTTATCTTTCACACGTTTTACTCTGCTTGTACGTTGAAAACAGAAGAGAAAATATTAAAATGTTATTCTTTTCATAACAGTTTCTAAGGTTGGATGTTTGACAAGCGAACGTTTGAGCTTCACTCTAACTTCAAAAGAGAGAAAACGATCGAAAAAAACGTCTCGTTAACGTTTCCCCAAAGTGCTGAATACGGATATATCTCCCGCTTTCGAAATTGTGTAAAACATTTTTTAAACATTCAAATGCAGTAGCGCATAATTTCATCAATCGACTTCAAATGAATAGATTAATATTTTCCAAAGCTCATCTGACTGATGTGTTATCATTGATCTGGGATGAGATTTCTCAACTGAATTGACATTCGATAAAAAAGTCATGCATCAAGTCATTGGGTTGAGCCCTCAGTCTATTTCTTTTTCAATTTGGCAATGCTCTCATCTACTACTGTTAATTACAGCTAGGAAATCATTCCTTGCTGGATAACGTTTATATGAACGATTTAGCTGATAAACGTTTATAATTCAACTGATCACAAAGAATTCAGTACAAAATTAATAAAGTTGTCCAGAGAAAAATATTTGTTGGTTAAAAACGTTAAAATACCACCAAATTTGCGATTTATATAAACGTTGTAAAAACGTTTTGTAAACGTTGAACCGGTATGGGAATCTCACCTGAATATTCGGACATAAATGAACGGTCAGACAAAACGTTTTTTCTAACGTTTTTTAAATTCAACAAGTAGTTATATACCTACGATATTCGACATTTAGTCAACCCTCTTCGAAAGTTTCTTTGGCCATAAAACCGGTGCATAATTTCGCCAACTCATTTCACGAATGATTGTAGGGACCCATGAGCGTCTTTCTATTATTACGCCATCTCTGATCTGATAAATCAACAGGTGAACGTTTGAGCTTTACTCTAACTTTATACGACAGAAAACGATCGAAAAAAAGGTCTTGTTAACGTGTCCTCAAAGTTCGGAATACGGATATCTCTTGCTTTTGACATTGTGTCAAATTTTGTTCAAACATTCAAATGCAGCAGTGCATAATTTCATCAATCGACTTCAAATGAATAGATAAATATTTTCCAAAGCTCATCTGACTGATGTGTTACCATTGATCTGGGATGAGATTTCTCAATTGAATTGACATTCGAAAAAGAAGTCATGCATCAAGTGATTGGGTTAAGCCCTCAGTCTATTTCTTTTTCAATTTGGCAATGCTCTCATCTACTAATGTTAAGAATGTTCTGATTACAGCTATGAATTCATTCCTTGCCGGATAACGTTTATATGAACGATTTAGCTGATAAACGTTTAAAATTCAACTAATCACAAAGAATTTAGTACATAATTGATAAAGTTCTCCAGAAAAATATTTGTTGGTTAAAAACGTTAAAATACCACCAAATTTGCGATTTATATAAATGTTGTAAAAACGTTCAGTGAACGTTGAACCGGTATGGGAATCTCACATGAATATTGAGACATAAATGAACGTTCAGACACAACGTTTTTTCTAACGTTTTTTTTTGTTTGAATTCGACAAGTAATGTACCTACGGTATTCTATATTGAGTCAACCCTCTTCGAAAGTTTCTTTTGCCATAAAATCGGTGCATAATTTTGCCAACTCATTTAACAAATATCGCTAAATAATTCGTAGAGACCAATGAGCGTCTTTCTATTGTTACGCCATCTCTGATCTAATATACCGACAAAAAACGTCATGAAACAAGCCATGTAAAACTCCAAGAATCTTTCAATTTAGCATCCGACTGTTTCTCAGTCTGCTTCGTGGTATCGTCGAACATTTTGAAACACCCCGTTTTTCGCACCTCCGAAAACAATTACGAACGTTTCGACCCCGTTCGCCCCCTTCAGTCAAATAAAGACTTGCTCGTCGTCCGAAGTGGAGACGTAATTGACGTCCTCGAAGTCGGCCGTTTTTTTGACAGGCGTGACCGGGTACCTGACAGGCCCCCTCCACTTCCTGCTCAAACCGAGACTGCGCGGTACGGCTATAGGCAGCACCGTTTCCAGAAACTCCCCCGATTCCTTGAACGCCTTGAGACGTTTCCTGTCGAGCGAATGAACGTTAGATAGGTCGACGTTCTCCTTGGGAATCATATCTACGACGACGGCTTTGTCTCTGTCGTTCGAGTAGAGATGAGAGCAAGACTTCGACACGGAACGTTTCAGAGATTCCGAGTGTTTGGAGCGGACAGGCGTGAGAGGTTTCTTGAACATGACGTTCTCCGTCTCCGGTTCGATTTCGTACCGGATGTGTTTGTGATAGGGCACTTCGCTCTGCGACCTGGTGTATTTGTGGAAATTGGAGGAATCGCGACAGCTTTCTGTCAAGTGTTTCTCGACGGGACTGTCGCAGCTTTTACTGCTGTTCGAACCGTTGGTGGACAAGAAATTCGTAACGCTTCTGGCGCCGTTCTTGGAAATAGTTCTGGCTAGCACGAACTCCACCCTTCTACCCCTGGTTTTCAACAAGTTCAGAGCCTGCTTGTACTTCATCCCGAGGAGGGATCTTCCGTCCACGGCGATAACTTGGTCTCCCCGCTGGATGCTGCCCTTCATGTGGGCAGGGCCGCCGGATATCACCGACTGGACGTACACGTTGCCGTCTGATCCTTCGGTGATCTGGAGTCCGAGACTTCCTTCCCCGTCTCTTTCCACTGTGACGGAAGACAGGACTCTCTCTTCGGCGAAGGAGAGGCTGTTGAGTTTCTCCAAGAGGGATTCGCTTAGGGTCTCTTGGAAGTCGGGGAAGATTTGTTGGGATGTCTGTTTGATCGTAGAGTCTGGAAGATGAGAAGAATTAGTAGGCAAGAAAAATGAAAATAGAATGGAAAAATGGACGCGGACATCTCCTGAAAGATACCGGCTTTGTTATCGGAACGTAACTTTTGTTGTTGTTGTTGTTACATATCCTTCTGATTATTCACAATGTTGACGAATTTATGTTGGTTCGAATTTTGTTACATTCTCATGTTCTTTGAAAAATATCGTCGTGCAAGTCTCTCCATCTATAGACTTCAATAAAATTCCACCACTTATTTTATTTGTGGTAATAGTGTTTTATGTTGAAAATTTTTTGTTGAAGTAGAATTCAAACCACTTCATTTGAAGTCATCTGATCGAACAAAACCAATCAGAAAAACATGATACTGAATATTTCCCTCATATATAAAAGGTCCCATAAGAGCAATGCATTTATTATCGAAAACTTAAAGCGGTAATGGTATTGTATCAAGTCACCATAACAACACATTTGAAACCGTATCGCTAGACGTCAGTAGACAACACAAATAAATGTCAGATAGACTTCAAAAATAGAAAAACATTTCGCGTTTTGGTGAGTACTCCATACAATCTATAGAGGAAAGTATAAATGAACAAAAATAACATTTCCTTGAGAATTTCTTCATTCGTGAAATATTCCAGTGAGTTACATTCGTGCATAAAAATGACCAGATAATTTTGCATTCAAGCGTGATATCTTATACAAATTGCATTCGGTTATTTTCATATTTTGGCGAAAGTGCCCGAGTTGCGAATTTTAGATATCACGCTTTCTTGCAAAATTATCGGTAATTTTTATGCACTTGTGCAATTATAACCGATAATTTCTGTTTTTCACTTCATTATGTTGCCATGGATAGATACAAATTGATTTATTTCGATTTTGACGATTCAAATATTTAATATTTCAAAATGTCACCATTCGGTTGTGATACTATCTAGAATATTTATGAAATTACGGAATCAATTATACCAAAAATAACCGTTTACAGTAAAGAATTTGTATGGATTTTTGCAATGGTAGAATGTATCATTAAGATAGAAATCGGATAGCGGAAGAATTGAGCAAGAGAGATTCGACAGGTCCCGAGGCTCACAACAAAGGGGTGGGAATTTTGCACTCGTCGGTTCATCTGCCAAGGGTGGAACGATTGACAATAATTCAGAAGAGCACCTACCGTCAAAATATTTATTGAAGAGGGACGAGTCTCCGACCCATCTACGAGGCTATATTATCAACTAACATCAATTTTGAATCTGGGATTTTCAAAACTATCCTCTATTTTGGAAATATATGTTGAAACTATCATATATTTTCTAACACCAAGAAATAATTTACCTCCGGTAGCTATTATATTATGGAGATGGATATTAGATTCGGCATTATTTACACCACAAAGATTGCAAAATACTTCATTATAAAAGTAATTAGAGGTAAAGAATTTATTCAACAGTAGCAATAGTTACGATAAAAAAGTGGAACGTAAAACGTGATATAAAATGAACAAACCTATTCAAAATATAATTGAGAATTGAATTAATCGGAATTTATGAAACAAAAATGGAGAGATGATTTGTTGAAATGTATAGGGGGGTAGGAGTGTCCAATTTTTTGTTATAAATAATCTTTAAAGCCTTGTTCATTATTCTATAAACGAACAATTTCAATCTACTACTATTAGATCATATTGGAATAAAATATCTTATAAAACAGATGTTTTTTGATCGGTGTGACTACAAATTCGTTTTTAAATCCCCCAATGAAGGTAGACACTTTTTTATATGCTTCACATATTCACTGAAAATTAATTTGTCATCTAAAATGAGTCCTATATATATTTTACAAATTGATCGTTTTATATTCTGATTTTTTATTGTAGAATGAACTTGAATGTCTTTTTTATTTTTTTGTTTGAACATGATATATTCAGTTTTTTCTGTATAAGTGCATCTCATCTAACCATTTCTCCAAAATTTTGATATCAGATTTCAGCTGGAATTCTAAATCTGATTGGGGTTTTCCAACATAAACCAAGGCTGTTTCATCAGCAAATGAAAAATGATGGGCTTTCAGAGGAAGATTTTTAATATTATTGACCTAAATTAGGTAAAGTATGGGTCCTAATTTAGATCCATGTGGAATTCCCACCAATATCAAATTTTCTTCGTTGTAGTGGTCATTTACTAATATTTGTTTTTTCTATTCTGTAAATAATCTTCAGAAATAGCATATGAATGTTCTCTTATTCCCATTCTATTCAATGATTTCAGCAAAATTTTGTGGTCTACTGTATCGAAAGCCTTTTAACTATCTAGAAATATAGTAAGTACCTATTTTTTTCATGTCATACTGTACTCATGAAATTTGTGACAAACTTTCTATATTACTTTTTTGTTAAAATCCGTAATGGAATTGATCAAAGAGTTTTGTTTTTTCAGAATTTTTTCATATATATCAGAAAATGCGTTCAGAGGAGCAATTCGTCTGTAATTGTTGATATGTTTTTTGTTTCCCTCCTTATGAATTGGTTTCAAAACAGCTTTTTCGAGATTGGTTGCGAAGATTCGTTCCTCTATAGATTTGTTGATTCAAATAGAAAGTGGTAAAGGAATTATATTTACTACATTTTTTAAGTCTTCAACTGTGATTCCTAGCATCCATATATAGTACAAATTGATTCTAACCTGATATCAGTAACGAATCGTACGTACCCAACACATAAGCCTCGTTAGGCGTACACTCCCCCGTAGGCGATCTAGACATAGACGTAGAGCTACAATGCAGCGACACAGACTGCAGCGACATCTGCTCCAGGTACTCGTTACTAGCAGCGTTCATGGCCTCCATCGACCTAGACACTCCCGACTTCATGTTGGAAAACGCCCTCATCCCCATCTTGACCCCCCTCCTCTTCTCAGCTGGCAGCCCCGAAAGGAACTTGCTCTCCAGAACTAGCCCCGATTTCTGACCGGGATTCTCGTTTTCCTTGTTCTGAAACTCTTCGTTGACGGTTTCTTCCAGGCCGTTGAAATCGTTGACGCTCTTCGATCTCTTGACGGCAGTTTCGATAGCGGGCTTCGAACTGAGCCTCGAGGAAGTCCGGAATTCGATTTTGAACTCGGTTTCGGCGTTTACCGTGCCGTCACAGGATGCGTAGTGGGCTTTGGTGAGAGCTTCGAGTTTGTAGAGCGAGTTTGTTTCGTTTTTGATGTCTTTCAGGGGGATGCCGAATTGCTGGGAGAGAGAGTGGGGGGAGATGTATTCCGTTCGCAGGCGGAGGAAGAACTGATGGTGGAGAGAAGCTAGTCGAAACGTGAAGTAGCTCCTGGAAACAGAGGATATAGTGGGGGTGCTGTTTGATAGCTATTTACATACGAAGGTGGGAGAATAATGTTTCTCCCCCTCGGGGAAAGCATTTTCCTCCTGAGGTATTATAGTTTTTTCTACTATCTTTGAGGTCGTCATTTTTGATGGTAATGGTTCGGTCTTCCATTGTTTATATTATCAACCCTATTGAAACCTATTGCTAAGAACGAAAGGATAAAAATACAAAATCAAGTGAGAAAATTAAATCAAAATCGAATTTTTTGTCAAAAATAAAATGAAGGGTTGATTGATCAAAGATAATAATGTTTTCACAAAAAAATCGAGATATCGAATATGAAATATGAGTAAAAAAAATTAAATAAAGAAATAAAAGAAATAATATTGTGACAAGAAAGTTAAGGTATCGAATGTGAAATACTAGTCAAAAAGAGTGAAAATTTGATAATATTAATATTATAATATATAAATGATATTAATATTTATTTTTAATATTTATTTATTTACTTTTTCAAAATTATTTCATTTATTTTGTTTATTAAAATTTTTTATGACTCATATTTCATATTCGATATCTCGATTTTTTGTAACAACATTATTTTCTTTGATTAATCAATCCATAATTTCATAATTGACCAAAAATTTGATTTTGATTTGATTTTCTCACTTGATTTCTATTTTTATCCTTTCGTTCTTAGCAACAGGTTTCAATAGAGTTAATAATATAGACAATCGAAGTCTGAAATATTACCATTCAGCAAGGAACATTGTCAACCATATTCAAGCAAACGTCGTCATTTTTATTCTGTCGAAGTTCCACTGAACCGCAGTTTTCTCAATAACAAAAACGGAAAGTGCCCTCACAACTAACCTCATCAATATAATACAAAAACGGTCGTATTCCAAATTATTATCCGTTTTTCGTAACAAAAGAGAGCATTCTTACTCCCAAATACACCGTGTCAGATATAATTTCATAACCCCCTATATAGTTATATTTCTGTTAAGAAATTTAGATTCTTCGAGTTGAAAAGTTAGTTTGTGATCAATTGAAGACACTTTCTTGAGTAAGTCAGCCATTTCAACCTTTCAACGTGTGATTACCCAGCACGGTGGCATGGCAGGAATTTGAACCCCGGCATTCCGCTTGAGAGGCGGACGTGCTAACTTCTACACTACCGAGAACACTACACAATATCAGTGCTCTTGTGTGGTGAATATTAGTCCTAGTTACTTACCATTACATTTGTTTCACGATACTCACTTTTTTTGGTCCATTTTCAACTTGTACTTCTTCAACTTGGCAGCCGAGGGGAAACTGCTATGCGGCAGAATGCACAAATACTGCTTGCTGTAGCACAAAGTTTGGATGTTTCTCCACTCGAAGGATTCATACAGTTGCGGCCCGAAATTACTGGTCCTCTGCCCCCTCTCGTACAAGTTTATACCCTGGGCGCTGATATACAGCCAAATGTCTTTGTGATTGTTGTCTTTCAACATCTAAACACAAAAAAAAGATGAATGGTACATGATGTGAAACACGAGAAATAATCTCTTCATCAACAACCATTTTGTGGGAAATAATAACTATAGTTTGGTCTGCCGCAAGGATCAGTTCTGGGGCCGATTAGAATCAAAATCTACCCAACTCACCCACGTAGCCGTATAGAAATGACCTCCGTAGTGCGGAAGTGTTTGGGCGAAAATGATGAAGTCCTGTTCGGCTTTTTCGGCATCCAATCCGCTCTTTGACACGTGCGCTTTTATGAGTTCTTGCCTCAGACGTTCCGAGTCTTCGATAACGCAGGACATCGTTTCCGGGACGTAATGTTCCAGGAGAAAATAATCCCTAGTACCGTGTTCCTGGAATAGAAGACAATGAAGAGGAGGTCACACAGTTTACGTAATCGATAAAGTTTTAAAGTTTTCACCTCATTGTCAGTCACTAATTGTGTATCAACTTGCATGAAAACCCTGGTGGGTTGGAATATTCCTGAAAAATTGTGATTCAAAATTCTCCATATCACGTAATCTTGATTTGAAACAAACTCAATCGAAAGACTCAATTTGATCCACAGAGACACACTTCACAAATCTGGTAACGTCGAATTTTCTGCATGCCTGACGGCTGCTTTGTGCTCATGAATTTGTCATTTTTTTCTGATATATTTTTCGAATGCTGTTAATGTATATTCGATTCTGAACTATTAACAATCCGAAAATGCTTCACCATGAAAGTAACTAAGGTAAAAAATCCACTCAACAACAGCAACAGTAACAATAAAAAGTGGAAAGAAACAGAAACAAGAACAACGTGAAATGGAAAAAGAACGAAACCGAATAGAATATTAACAATATTGAATTAAATTTATTGGATTTCAAAACGAACTTCAATTTCTAGTCTGAAGCTAAATCTGCAGTAAGTGAAAATGTGCAATAGAGTCGTTTCAATGTTTAAAAGTAACAAAATCAATGAATAAACACGGTAAATCATCGTACACATCAAAATTTCAAAGTGACATGACAATGTGACAATTAACTTGACACTTGACATTAACATTGAACAATTGGAACATAACGCCCCCTACCGAAAAAATAGGGTAACCCACCGAAAGCGTCGATTGTTTTTTGCGCCACAAGAATCTAAACAGAATCTCATCAGTAGATTCCCCAGGGTTTCCAGGCATCTTCATTATTTTCAACTCACCCTATGAATGAAATCTCCAAACTCAGCCTGAAGAGCGAGTCCGTTCAGCTCGATGATCTGTCTGAAAGAGCAGGGCAACTGGTGCTCCAAGATAGACCTGCGCAGTTGGAGGTACAGCAGATGCCTCGCCTGGCTACCCCTGATGCCTCTCAGGCTCGGCAGGAAGAATCTCACCCTCATGAATAGAGTCAGGGAGGTGCCGTGGTTGTTGTCGGGGTGGAAAACTTTGCAAATTCTGGTGTCTGCAGGAAGGAAGACGAAATCCCCCGCGATTAGGGCGGATAGGCCTAGCATGAAGTTTTCTTCGATGTGTTCTTTCTGGATAATCAACTGAAATATCAAAGATCAATAGAATTTTATTATCGATTGAGTTGTATCTATAGATCCAAGTATGGAAATTATTTCTTCAACTTGTCGATAATACAGAATTCTGTATTTTTAGTTCGTACAGTTTTCTCCGATCCATCCAATTTTCATATTGCAAATGAAAAGTATTTTTTTTTAAATAACGATTTAAATCATCATTTCCAATGATATATTACAATTATACTCTCAATTCGCAATCTGCTGATATAATCTTAGTGACTTAGTACTTTTTTTATCCCCCTCGTAACAAATCATCTTCATGAAAGTATGCTACTGAAAATTGAATAATATCATGTGAGTAACAATAATTCATGCAATCTTTTCATTGCAGATTAGATATTTTTAATTAAAATTTAATTTTTCTTCATTTTTCAACACCAAGTCTATCATTTCTTGAGTGCTAGGGAATTTTTGAATTTGGTGAGAAACTCCAATACATATTGAAATACAAAAAATGGAATGTATTGGGTTCATAACCAACTTTGAAAATTCCTATGTTACCATTTAAGAGATGATAGACTTGAGGTTGAGATATGAAGAAAAGTTTAATTTTAAAATTAGCTAATCTACATAAAAAATATCGTGTGAAAAGTTTGGGCATGAATTTTTGTTACATGATATTGGTCAATATTCCATACCACACTTTCATGAAACAAAAAAAAAGAATTTTTTTATGAAATCTCAATTATACCAGCAGATTGTGAATACACTTTACCTTTGTATACGTTGAGATCATATTCTCCTGGATACTACTCAAATGCTTTGTCTTAATTTTTTTCAAGGACTATTAGCATTTGATACGACATCAAATCCATCCATATCTGTAGTGGACATATTGACTAAAGTAAGTAACACATGCATTGCTATCAATAAGTATTAATACTATTCAGTACTAGACTGTGACAGTCTAGTACAACTCTGAGCGTTCTTCGATTTCACCGCCAGCCAATCTAAACACGAGGACTAACTGTCCACGTGCTAATCACGCTAGATACATCGTTTACGAGCACTCTATCTTTAAGGTGAATTGTAGATTTATCCCCTGAATCAGTCCAATGTGTACTAAAAGTGAAATCCCCATGCCTTTAAAGGACACCAAATATCACCATCTCGAGAATAATTTTCGAAAACTATATTTGATTCTGTGCCCATCAATAGTAACATAGATAGTAAAATGCATCGGTAACTGTTATTTCTGAAAATGAGAGATGTTGAAAATTGAATATTTCCAAATGAAGATCTTGTTCTGATGTTTTGTTTCAGAATCAACAGGATAGAAGGATGGAGCAATTATTTCTAACATCCGCTCCAATTCACTTGAATCACCAATTACCGGACTGAATTGAGAGTCAATTTGAATAAAAGAAAGATTGGACTCTGCCAAAAAAAAAGGAAAACCTGATAGAAAGTAACGAAGTGACTGTTGACATTGATAACAAGTAAGAGCTGGGAGCTATATTCAAACTTCAGATCAGTAGTTTCATTGAACTTTTGGTTTCAGATTGGAAGACAACTCTTGCAACAGTCACCGTGGAAAACTGAGAACAATTCATCAAATGACGACTGTTTTGAAACTCACTTTTCCTCTGGAACCCTGATTAAGTCATTCAAAATGCCTTCAGCAACAACTGATGAGTTGTGAAGATCTTTCACAAGAATGAACCGATATCGAATGCAAGTTTCCAGACTCCCATCCCCATTTATATGCCCCCACAAAAACACTAACTTTGCTCTTCCTGATGCTTCTGAAGAAAGGGATTCGAGCATTATCTGATTTTTTTGTTCAGAAAATATCATCTACTGTGAGTTTCGAAATTACCACCTTCTAGTATTGATATTCCGGAACATCATGGAAGAACGAGATGAGAAAACGACTAACAGGAACCCAGAATAACCCTCCCATCCAATTGAACCGAATCCCAGGAATAATATTGTATTGTCAAACACGTCCCTAATCGAAATACTATATCACGACGTGAACAGAGAAAGCCGCATTGTACATCGCGTTTGTATAGACGTGGCAATAACATTGTTGGGCCTTACAATTTTCCCGTTTCCACGCGCACAATGAGCGATGAATATTATAATGGCCTCATTATGAGAAAAGTTAGTTTTGAACAGACAAAGGAATACTCTTCCATTCATTCTCTTTTTACCTGGTGGGCGTGCCCCTATTATCTCTTCTCGAGAGGGAAAGGGGGGTTTCGTTACGTTTCCAGGATATAATTTATAAAGGACGAGATTGAGTGTGGTTGCATTTGGTAGTGCCGAACCGTCTCATAGGAAAGTAGAAAAACTCATTGAAATAAAAAATAGCAATGATTTCAATATGAACTTTCATTTGAAAGTGAAATAATTGTAGGCTAACTAGCCTACTTAAATTCATAATCATTCAAATAAAAACAAATCAAAATATACTTTATTGTCTGAAGATTTGCATCTTATTGACAAAGTCCAAGAAATACAAATGTAGATATGAAATAGTATCAAAAATGTATACATAAAACACTATAATGTAAAATAACAGTCAAAAATAATAAATTAATAAATATTATTCTTAAAAAGTTTCACTAAAATATTCCTCCAAACTATAATAGGGTCTGTCAACAAGTAGGTGTTTTACCGCCTTTTTGAAATGGAGGTTGCTCAGATTTGCAGATCTTATTTCTAATGGTAAATGATTGAACAATTTACCACCATTATAATATATAGAGTCTCTAATTAGATTCGAAGTCGGGATAGGGATTCTAAAGGTATACATGCTATTACGAGTAGCATATGGAGTAGAAACAAAGTTGAACTTCGATTTGTGTTTATAGATAAGGCAAACCGTCTCAAGGAAAAAACGTGCGATGACAGTCAAAATTTTATTGGTAGCGAACAAATTCCTGCATGAGACTCTGGGTTTGACTTTACAAAGACATCTAAGTGCCCTCTTCTGTAATATCAACACAGAAGAGAGAAGGGATGAGTTGCATGCTCCCCAAAACGGTATTCCATATCGTAGCTGAGATTCAATAAGAGCATGGTAAACGGTTTTCGCGATGCGGAAACCAAACTCATTGGAAACTACTCTAACTGCATAACACCCGGAGGAAATCTTACTCTTAAGTTGTTTAAGGTATTCATCAAATTTCAGGCTATTGTCAATGAATACATCGAGAAATTTTGTGTGTAACTTATTTTGCAATGTGGCAGAGTCTATTTGAATTTCATCAAGCAAACATTTGAATGATATTATATTCGTTTTCGATGCATTTAAAGATAGTAAATTGGCATCGCACCAGCTTTTCACCTTCTCCAAGTCACATGATATTCTCTTATGGAGCTCTACTGAGTTTATTCCTTTCCACAATATCGTTGTCCTTTCCACAATATCGTTGTATCATCCGCGAATAGGGTGAAACTACCAGATATGTCGATCATAGATAAGTCATTTATATATAACAAAAACAGAATAGGGCCCAACACAGAACTCTGTGGTACACCAGATTCAATGGCCCTGTTCTCCGAGAGTTCCGCTGTCCTCACCATTTGACTCCGCCCTGAAAGGTACGATTCAAACCAAGTGTTCTTCACACCTCTACATCCATATTGATGAAGTTTTTTTAGTAAAATTTCATGGTCGACGCAATCAAATGCCTTTGAAATATCACAAAAAATTGCGGCGGCTACTTCACCAGCATTTATTTCAGAATAAATTTCATATAAAAAAGAGAATATAGCATCATTTCTATCTTTTTCCGACTGAAAACCAAACTGATGTTTGCTAATAATACAGTGCAGTTTTAAGAATTCCTCCAAACGTACCTTGACTAGTTTCTCAATAATTTTTGCTAAAGTTGGTATTAAGGAAATAGGACGTAGATTGGAGGGATTATCCAAATCACCACCTTTATGTACTGGAATGACAACGGAAGTCTTCAGAGAAGATGGGAATGAACCAGTTCTGAATGAGGTATTTATGAGGGCGACCAATGTCTCGAGAGCAATGATTGGTAAATTCAGGAGAATTTTAACAGAAATATCTTCATATCCGGCCGTATTTTTGTTCTTAATGTCATGAAAAGTCTTGAACAATTCTTGAAGATTAGTGTCATATAAAATAAGACTGTCACGAATAATTATGTTTTCTAGATTGATCAGTGGATCGTATGGAGCATGAATTTTGTTGCTCAGCTGTTTAGCAATATATAGAACAGTAGAAATCATTGATGGTATTAGGATTAAGTGAGAGTTCAAACTTTTTATTATTTGTTTTACCTCTTATATCACTAACAATTGACCAAGTCTCTTTGATTTTACTCTTCGATTCCCCTATTCTGTTTCCGTAATATATTCTCTTTGCTAGACTGATAGTGGATCTATACCGAACGATATTGAATATCTTGAATATCCATTCCAATATTTCCAGTAATCATTTCGAAAGATAACTAAGTGTCTTCTTTCTAAACTGCCGTCTCATGGTTTACTTCCTCAATTCTGTACTTTGTTGAGGAGTCTCTTGTCTGATAGATCTCTATGTGTGGTTGTTAATGGAGTATCATCTGATATTCTCCCAATAAATGCAGGTGTTCCACAGGGTTTAGTTCTGGCGCCCACTTCGTTTCTGCTTCATAATAATGATTTGCTGGAGAGAGAACACATCTTGTTCAGTACATAGTTTTGGGGACGACAGTACTCTTCACATAAGTTTTTCTAGCGTCTATAGAATTAGCGATGATTCAGCGAACATAAGAGAATGCGGTAACGTCAACTTTGTGGAATTCAATGCTGGTAAAACACAGGCATGTATCTTCTCAAAGAGAGCCGATATATCTTCACCCTATATTCAAATGTTAGGAGTAACGATTCCTACAAAAGTATCTCGATGCTAGACATTACGATCAGTAATAATCTCTCATGGAAAAACCAAGTGAGATCGATCACTGAAGTTGCTTCATAGTGCGTAGTAGGCTACTTATTTTCCTCGTTATGTGCATAATAGTAATGTAAAAATATTGAAAACATTATGTTGATGCAATTAATCTGCAACGTATCAGATATATTATATAATTGATGTGCCATAACATTATCGAAACATTTACCAACAACGTGTATACCATAATATTATATTTTTTTCACGTAACAGTTAAACCCATCTGATAACCAAGTTATATTTATCAGTGATGTATAGATAAAGTTGAGTGGTTATGTCATTGTATTGGCATAATCACACCATAGTTTTAGAAATTGTTCTGGAATATAGATGAAAAAACATGAAAAAATGTATATTGAAATAACGAATATAAATATAAATATTCAGGAATTCCAGAAAGAAAAACTATAATTATTATATGAAGAGGAACCTTGGTTGTTTCATTATTTTTCCCTCCGTTTTTTCTCTGCTTGAAAAACCTCTGCCACTGTTTTCTGAAACGTTTTTCAAGTGAGCCCCTGAAAACTGTTCAGCTGCATCTGAAAATCATTAATGAAAATAGATATTTATAATAGTTGCCACATGCTTCATTTTCCAGCTTCAAACACAAATCAAAAGTCAAAACGCGAGGTTCTTCTTTCTTTCCGTTATCGGGATATTTGATCATTATCAAGACGACATTTTATCTAAATAAAAACCAAACATTTTACTCTCATCTTATGGCTAGCTTCATCAGTCTCATGGGCACTTGGTTATCACCAACGTCTAGAAAAGATACTGCACAATGAAACTCCAAATAGCGGCACGTGGCAAGATCACAGCATTAAGAACTACTGTACAAAAGCGAAAGAGTAACCTAACCTCCAATTATTCGTCAAATATTTCGGACATGATTATTACATAATAAATAAGTTGCTGTTATATCACAAGTTGATACTCACCTGTAGTGTATGTTAAATAGTGAGAAAACATGTTGTCGTTGTTACAGAGTTTAACATAACATACATTAATCAGTATTATATTTCATATACATAACATCTTTGTAACAAAGTAAATATGTGATCCGAAAAAATGTTTCTCAATATTATTGTTGTTTCATGTTTAGTGGGATACTAGTATATTTCTCCTGAAGAATGGCGTAGAAAAGGAGTGACAAGGCCTAGACCCTCACTTGCCCAAGGTTCTCTACGGGATCAGCTGTAGACGTCAAAATGAAAAGAATACTAACCTCAAAAAGCTGTCCTGCGGTCGTAGAATTCGGATTACAGACCACGTCCAGTTTTTGTCCGTTCAGCAGGAGAACGGTGACGGTCTTCCTGCTGCTCCCCTTCTGATCGGACATGATCAGCTGTTTGTTGGCCAAGGCCGCTCTGACAACGAACTCCGGTCCTATGACCTCTCTTGTGGTTTGAATTCGGCTCGACCTACCCGGCGACGGTCCGCTGCTGCCTACCCTGTACAGACGAGAGGCAGCTCTTTGCACTGGGTTCTTCCTGATTCTCAGTCTACGATTGTTGACCTGAAATCACGATTTCGTGTGTCACATGGTGGTATGCTTGATGGTAGGATAGTAATAACATTTGGATAGAAATTTAAAGAAACATGGAATTATAATTTTTTTCCAGGCAGCTACACAAGACATTCGAGTCAAATAATGATTCAAAAAGTATTACTGTTCATTATAACAACAATTTGATAATGATTATGCTTCTTCCATAGAAGTTGTGATTTATATTTTTTGATTTGGGGAAGAAAAAAAGGCAAATAATTCCTCAAATAATTCACTAGAATCATTTTAGGTATTTTGCTTTTGCACCGATTTCGCTTACAGTTATCTCATATACGAGATATTCCTGCTCGAAAAAGTTTTTACTAAGGTGAAAATATTAAAAGAAACTGTATGACAGCTTCTCTAAAATTATTTTGAAAAAAGACAGGATCATACATAATTGCATTGGTCAAGGGGAAGACCAACCGTTACCATTTCAAATGGAACATAGGGTGTTACCTTTTTCAGAAGGGAACTTTATCTTTCTAATGACATATCATTATGAAATTTGGTCAGATAGTTTCCGATATAAGTATCTAATTGTATAATTTTTTCTGATCTAATTATTTGACTAAAATAATAATGTTGAAATGTGATACAAAACGTACGTAAATATTTAATCATGTTCAAAATGAACACTATCGATTTCCATGCCATGATGAAGGTGTGATTCAAGTTTTTCACGAACTGCCTGTAATATGTCTGGTGTTATCAGCCGGCATTATTGTACAATTCGTTTCCTTCCCCATCTGTAAAAATAATCACGTACGTTTTTTATCACATTACATGGGCAAATAATTAGATCAGGAAAATCCATTACACAATTAGATCTTATCTTGGAAACTATCTTACCCAATTTCACGAATGTGATGTCATTTGAAAGAGAATTGAATGTCCTCGTTTCATTTGAATTAGTGAGGGTTGGTCCCACCCTTACTAGAGGTTTGAAGCTGCAGTGTTGAACCGATGTGTACGGCTGATTTTTGAAATGAACGTATAATCAGATATTTCGTTTCTCTCGTTTTAAATGGTGAGCCCTGTATAAACAGTTATTTATAACAGGGAAGTTACAGTTTGAGGAATTTACTATTTGAATCTGAAATAAAATGATCTGACAACAAATGCAAGATGAAGTAACCTTGAAAAATTTGATAATGTTTGGTGTGGTGTTTGGCGAGAGAGTCATTCAGAGTAATTCATTCATTAGTGTACTGAATTGCTCAGGGGAAATTTTCTCTGAGCAAGCGTAACAAGCTTGTCTGGGTTTGAGAATGAAATGTTATCCCGATGGATGAAACTATAGACCGTGGGCATGAGACGTCACACGCATCAGCCTGCTGGACAAACGAATCGTATTTCCATAAACAACAATGGTGATTTAATGAGATTATAATTGCAATTCTGAGATACAAAATGCATGAATATACCGTTGACCATTTCAACTTATCAGTACTTAAATCTGCTCTTCTAGTTGCTTGAATCCACAATTTACGTCTCTTAACAGCAAGAAGATTAATATTCTTTCTATTGTCGAAAATAGAAGGGAATCGATGGATTGAAACTTCACAATCGCTCAAAATTGAGTTATTACCGAGAAAAAATGTTTTGAAATATGACACAAATGCACAATAACCATTTGTAGATCCGTTTGTTTGTCCAGCAGGCTGGATTTACAACTGTCTGATTTACTGTCGTCTGTCAGATATGCCCGTGGTCTATTCGCAAACAAATGGTAACTTTTCGTTTTAAGAAGATCACATGAATGTCAATAAAGTTTAGTTACCTGCAATGAAGAATAAACGACAAAAACCACTTATTAGAAAACAGGCCACGCCCATCGCCGACACACAAAACGACATGAAAGCAGATATAAAGTGGACCAAATCATGAGCGAAGTAGCATGTACTGTGAGAACGAGAACATTGCGTCCGTTTCCTCATAGACTTTGATAATGCCTACCACAGATGTAGGCGAAACGTCAGGAGTAAAAACCTGTGGACGACGGCAAATAAACCCGAAAAACACCCCAGAATCAATTCGTGTGTTCGCTATACAAATTGAGCTAGACAAAGTCTAGACGGAATTCGAAAGAGGTCACGTTCAAGGACCAGCCTACAGAACCATTTCCCTAACGAGATGGTTCATAAACGAAAATGTGCCGCTTAGATTATCTCCCAAACGGTAAATCACCGTCAACGAGCGAACCTGTCGTATAATACGGACATTAAACCCACCCACCCTTCGATATAGAACGCTACTGATATTTTTACACAATAACTGAGTCTTTCCACTTTCCGGAGCTTCGGATGCAGCACTGTCAATATTTTCTCGCATCGCTCGCGGGATAACAGGCACGTTGCAGATATTAAACTGGAGTATTCGGACAAATATTTTCACAACCTACGTCAAGAATTACGTTCAGTCTCGTTATTCTCGTTTATGATGACGAATAAGGCTTGCGGATCTGATGGAATTCCAGCAATTGTTCTGAAAGCATGTGCTCCCGAGTTGACACCAGTACTTTGCGAAATATTCAACCTTTCATATAACTTGGGGGTTTTTCCTGAGTCCTGAAGGACAGCAAGAGTTCAGTCGGTTCCTAAAAAAGGGAAGAAAACTTCACCTTGTAATTACAGACCAATTGTATTGCTCTCTATCATTTCCAAAGTCATGGAAAAAGCAATCAATATGAAGTTTATCAAATATCTAGAGAAATCAGAAATAATTAATGATCGACAATGCGGATTTCGCCATCAACGATCAACCAGTGACTTATTGGCTTATGTTTCTCATATTTGGCAGCATTCAATCGAAAAACTTGAAGAAACTATAGCTGTTGCACTCGATATTTCAAAAGCGTTTGATGGAGTTTGGCATCGGGGTCCCCTTTCTAAACTGCCTTCTTATGGTTTGCCTCCTCAGTTGTGTGCTTTGTTGAAGAGTTTCTTGTCTGCTAGGTCTCTGTATGTGGTTGTTGATGGAGTATCATATGATATTCTTCCAATAAATGCAGGTTTTCCACAGGGTTCAGGTCTGGCCCCCACTTTGTTTCCGCTTCATATCAATGATTTGCTAGAGAAAACATCTTGTTCAGTACATAGTTTCTCTTCCAGAGTCCCCATACCAGCTTGAGAACCAGAAATTCAGAGAAAAATTCACGTCAATAAAATTAACGATGACTTGGTAAGAATGGGGCGACATGAACTTGATGGAATTTAATGCTAGGAAAACCCAGGCATATCTCTTCTCAAAAAAAGCCGATCTATCATCATCTAGTATTCAGATGTCAGGAGTAACTATTCCTACAAAGTCAAGTATCTCGATGGTAGGAATTACGATCAGTGATAATCTTTCATGAGAAAATCATGTGAGACCAATCGCTAAAGGTGCTTCCCAAAAACTTGGATTTCTATTTAGTGCGAAGAAATACTTCGCCAGCTTCTCATGATCTACAAGGCTCAGATACGACCTGTCTTGGAATATGGTTCTCATGTGTGTGGAGTTCGGCACCAAAACATTCATTGTGGCTTCTCGATTCTATTCAGAGAAAGGCAATTTGTCTTGTTGGTGATTCTTTGCTAACACACTCGCTCACTTCATTGGAACATCGTAGAAGGGTCGGAGACTTGTCTCTCTTCTATAGATATTTTCACGGTCGATGCTCTTCCGAATTGTTATCAATCGTTCCACTCTTGGCAATATCTACACGGATGACTCGACGAGTACAGAATTCCCACCCCTTTTTTTGTGAATTTGGAGAGCTGTCGAACCTCTCTTGCTCAGGGATCTTTTGTCAATAAAACAGCTGAGCTTTGGAACTCCTTGCCGAAAGAGGTTTTTGCTGAGGCTTACAAACTTCAAAAATTCAAAGTGAATGTCAATTCGTATCTCCTGTCCCTTGATTCACGCCGTGTTCTTTGAACATTACAGGGCTCTCCTTTCGTGTGAATTAGAATATAAAAAAAATTCTTCCAATGTACCTCCCGGAAAAATTTTGTGAGCGACTATTACAGTTTTTGGTGTTTATTCACTTTTTATGTTAACCCCAACCATAAATTGTACTCGATAAACATGAGTTATAATTTTAATCATATTCCAAAAGTTCAAAATAATAACGCAGCGCCATTTCGATATTCTGTTATTTGTATTCGAAAAGGTTCAAACTTGCCAATTTTTTTTACATTGGGTAGGTACTCACCAAATCGTTACTGGTCCCGTTCCTCTCCTCCCTCCACCCCTCGCCGTTCTTTCCCCTCGGACCAGAATTCTGTTTGGAAAAGTCATCGTCACTATCACAATTCGATCCGATTTCACTATAAATCCTTTCGCCGTCCCCCAAACCGTTCGACCCCGCGAAAAACCGCCCCCCTTCGGGTACGCACATGGATTTCGGCCTGACAACGTTACCGGGGGAGCGAGAAAAGTTCGCGCGAGCACTCAGGTCCTCCATGCTAGTGCTGGCCTCCTTCGTCAGCTTGGGGGGGAAGCCGGGGTCCGCGACGTTTCGAGTCATTCCCATCCATCTTCGGGGTATCGTGCCGTAGCCTTCCGTGGCGGATTCCGATCTGGAAAAGAGAGGAGGAAGTGAGCAGATCATTATATTTTCACTGATGATTCTAGGGTTCATCATATAACATACGAAACGAGGAAACAGTGAAAACATTTCGCTGGAATGTCTGAGAAAATACATGACCGCGTGTTACGAAAAATGAAGTCCTGTTATTATCAGTTGTTGAATAATTTCCAGATTTTTTTTCGGGATCACGAATATCTTCTCAATTTTTTTTCTGGAATACTATCGTCTCATTATGATTTCAATGTGATTTTGTTTTTTGGTTGTTTACTATGAAATAATTTTTTTACACCTGTACTACAATGATACACTTATATGTATGCTCATAATCTACTTCATAATAGTTATTTATGTAATAAGGATCATAAAGACGATCATTATGGTACAAGTCGTGAATGTTATCGGGCGAGGCGTAGCCGAGTCCGATAACACGGCGTGTGCCATAATGATTGTTTATGATTCGTATTACATACAAAATTTTATCTGATGGCATTTATATCAATACATTTTCGAAAAATTAAAAACTGCATTTTCGACATGTCACAATGACAACTATTTTTAAAGGAGTAAGTATTGTGTAGTTTCAAATATTAGTAGGTGAGTGAGCTGTGCTTTGCCATTTCCTTGACAACATGTTTTCCTTATAGAATTTCATTATGGTACTTAGTACCATAATGAATTCATTATGGTATTTCATTATGGCACCTAGTCCCATAATGAGCTTCCTTATGTCATCAAAATTGAGTGACATAACGTTGTCATTATGACATGCCATCAGATAAAATACATTATGGAACGGATCGGAAATCTGTATAGTAGTGAAAAATCTGTATCATAATGATCTCATTATGATTTTTCATTACGGTACATTTTTAATCGATTGGAATGAAATCATCATTGGCCAATACGATAACTCTATTTGGACTAGCAATAGTTAAATTGATGATATGATATTCCTTCCATTTCCAAATCAGTGGGACCCACAATAACACTTATAGTTCTTCATCATTTATCGAGTTGAAAAAATAACCATCATTAGATAATCATTGCATAATATACTGATATAAGAATTAAAAAATTGAAGAGGGAAATCAAGCTGGGAAATCCAGGATGATGACTGAAAGTGGTGTTAACCAAGCGCCATTGAACAAATCGCCAGAAATACAGACTATGATGACAGCATATTTCGCATCAAATCTCGATTTTACGTACGTAGAGATCAAAGCAGTGAAAGCTGCGAGGTAATCATCATGTTATATGATGTATTTGAGTCCATAACATAGATTGCTAATAATAAATGCCCACAGCAGAGATGTATATTATGAATATATATCCTGATATGTTTCTAAACTAGGTTAGGCAAGTTTGAAACTGAATTTTCCACTGCTAAATAGATGAACTCAATTCTGACGAATTCACAGTGAGCTTCATATAGATATAGCATACTTACGTTTGAATGATATTCCTGACTACATGAACACGTTTCTTATAGAGTACCTAGGTGAGCAGTTTTTTTAATTCTTCCATGATCTTTAAAACAATGGGAATTGAAACGCTCAGAGTAATTCACACAGGACTAATTTATTCAGTGTTTTCAATTTCACTTTGAAAAATCAATTGAAGATTATCAAGTGCAACCATTTTTGTTTCCGAAATATCGTAAGATATGAATGGTAAATCACGACAAAAAATGACACATATTCCCTATATTTTTTAAATATTCTTTTTGTTGTATATTTCGACACACTAACACAATTCTTAATATGAATCTAAAGCACTTACTGAACGGAAACGAGCGTGAAATATACCAATTCGGATTATGCATTCAATGTCTGACCAGCGATACCCACCTTTCGACTGTCACGCAAATCCAACTTTGAGCATTCCAATCAAATAATTACATACAGCGATTATTCCTTAACAACAGATTACGTAATCTGATGAATCTGATCATTGGTATTTATACTTGGATGGGATCGATGCGATTTTGCGATTGAAAAAACACAATGAAAATCTAATGAGAGGAAAACTGTCCGGAATTAAAAATAATAACGTGGCATTAGATCGATTTGATATCCCACCAGTGTTATCGTAATCGGTATGATTGAGATCATTGTTGTAAATGTGAAAACATTTAATGGAGATCAATAATTGTCCCAACAACAAATTAATATTACACGCACTTGACGCGCGTTTTACTAGCCAAGTCAGCGTTCAAATCCACCTTGAAGCCTATTGAAACCTTATAAAATGAAATAGGGAAACGCATTTTCAAATTGCATGTCTCAGACACTGCACATTCATGTATGAAAATTTCAAAATCAGAATATGTTTATTTATACATTTCGCCACGAGTACTATCAAAACTACAGTACGAGGCTACCTGAAGAACCCAATTTCATCAGTCAAAACAGAGTTTGCCATTTGCTGACATCTCATGATTGTGTCAATTGACTTTGACGGCTATTTAACATATAATGCGCCTTTAAAATTTTGAATTATATGAAGCATAACTAAAATTTATTTTAACGAAATAGTTTTCTGCGAGTTATGAGCTGTGTTTTATTCAATAGTAGATGAAGACCATGATTTCTGAAGAATATGCGGAAAAGTCATCGTTCATTCCAAGAATAACCCAGTGATTTTTTAGACTTAGATCGAGTGAGTCAAACCAACAAAGTACAAAAATCCCTTCGGAATAGAATTTTCAACCCATATTTTGTATTCTTAGCACAGTTTTCTTCGGAATTCACGCTGCTGCTATTGGAAAAAGACTTACATGCTCTCATGTATCTTAAAATTCCAGGTTAGTTATAAATTAATGTATTCTTCTAAATCGCTTCATATAATGTAATTCGTCTAGGGTGTGTGATATTCTGTAGAAAACTGCTTCTCTCACAGGAAATGTGTTGTAATTGGTGGCAAGATATCTTTATTGGTTGGTTTGTATAGAACGATAAAAGTATGGAAAATCTGTCATCAGCCCGTCGATTATACAGTATTCTGCATTTGTAGTTTATACAGTTTTCTCGGATCCATCTAATTTTAGTGAATAGTTGGGGTCCACAACGGCAACAGGAATAGCACCACATACATTTTGGTTTTTACAAGTATGCCGTTGCCTATCTAAACTTGTTCCTGTAATTTGTGGCCGAAACGCTTCTCCATAATGGGATTTAGATTCATAACAGTTCACCTCCTTCAGAACAAGTGACAAATTTTGTTCAATCCAGAATATACCTTAAAAAACATTTCTCAATTCGAAAAAAATTTTTCCCCTAATCTTCTTGACTGTTTGTTGTTAACGATACAAACGGATGTATTTGTTTTTTCCATTATGCCTCTTTTATAGACATTTATGTGTCTCGGGATCAATGAAGATAATAATGAAAATTTTCAAAAGGAATTGATTGTAAGCTGAGTTGAGTTTTTTTTCCGCAAGTTTCATGAAGTTGAAAACAGCATGATTCAACAACAAACAGTAGGTGAGAATACAAAATTCTGCTTTAACTTGGACTCCAGCACTGGCCAGGAGAGGAGAGCAATTACCAAAAATTAGTGTTATTCTTGTTGATTATATAGCGTTTCTCTAGCTATAATTTTGGCAAATTGCAGATTTTGCCATAATGATACTCTTTTGTATGAGCTATTAAATATTATGTTATTCAGTTCGTCCTTGCTTCATTCGTCCTCCAGATCTTTAGATTTACATGTAGGCTCGAACAAGATGATAGTTATTTGAAAATAGTCAACGTTTTATTATTACCTACCAAAGATTTTAAATAAAACGTTCAAGACTTTACAAAAGGATTTTTTTCCTATGACTTAAACATCTGAAATTATTGGTGGAATTAGCTGTTATGAGAGATTTGCAACATTCAAATCAGTTTTTATCATTTTTGGTTAGTAACAAGTTTTAATAGAGTTGATAATATAGGCAATGGAAGTTTTTTGTTATATATGTAGATTCACACGAAAGGGCAGCCCTGTGATGTTCAAAGAACACCGCGTGAATCAAGGGACAGGAGATACGAATTAAAATTCACTTTAAATTTTCGAAGTTTGTAAGCCTCAGGAAAACCTCTCTCGGTAAGGAGTTCCAAAGTTCAGCGGTTCTATTGAAAAAAGATCCCGGAGCAAGAGAGGTTCGATAGGTCTCCAAGTTCACAACAAAGGGGTGGGAATTCTGTACTCGTCGAGTCTTCCGTGTAGATATTGCCAAGGGTAAAACGATTGATAACAATTCAGAGGAGCACCGACCGTAAAAATATCTATAGAAGAGAGACAAGTCCCCGACCTTTCTACGATGCTCCAATAAAGTGAGCGAGTCTGTGAGCGAAGAATCACCGACAAGAAGACGGATTGCCTTTCTCCGAATAGAAACGAGAAGCTTCAATGAATGTTTTGGTGCAGAACTTCATACATGATAACTATATTCCAAGACAGGTCGCATCTGAGCCTTCAAATAACTATCATGAAATGTGAAGTATTTTCGAGGTCGAAGAAGAGAAATTATCAGATGCACTGCATGTGATTACCTGTTTTTCGTCCTAGGCCTCAGCTCTGGCATAGCAGGTGGCCCCCAAGGTGTATCCATAGCAACTTCCAGGGCAGCCATAGCTTCTTTGTGAAGGTCCATTACAATGTGCGAAAATGGTCGATTTTGTTGCCTTTTCGTACAGTACGCCGAAATCACCTGAAACAACAATGATCTAATGCAGATAAGTGCGAAGGCACGAGTAAACAATATTAGAAACACCCCATAAAAAAGAATTAGTCTTAAAATGATGGTTCATTTCGTAGAAAATTCGTACACCGTATTGTGTGTCTGAAGTTTTGATGCGATTCGTTTCCAGAGGATCAATTATAATTAATACCAAAATGGTACATCAGAAGCAAATTTGTTGAATAGATATCATGGTAACTTTTTATTTCAATAAAAACTGAACAACGAACAAATTGTTGCTAAATTTGTTATATGTTCATCATTTCACTGTATTGTAAGCGTGAAGAATTGTTAATATATTTCTGAAGAGAACAAAACGCATTGACAAAAGTGCTTTTTAAGACGCCAATTGATCGTATATCTAACCAGAAAACTTTCGTCCGGGAAACATAATATATAAACTAACAAATAATAGTTTTCAGTGAAAGAAAAAAGAGTGTTTTGTTCAATTCGTGATCTCCCAGAGGCTGTGTCATTAAATTCATAGATTCAACTGAACACTCTGAGACTCATCCAATCTATATACACAGTAATATTCCTCGGACTATTAATAATATATCTGGTAACGACAGTTAACCCTGATAATGAAACCACATAATGTGCAAAGCCCATTACATTCATTGAGTTATATATTAATATGATGAATGGATAGAAATGGGATAGTCATTTGTCATGATTAATGAATGAACAAATGGTGGAATGAGCTCAGATATTAACTGAAAAGTGGATAGCTGTGCTGATTCAAATTTCACCAACAATAATCATTGGGTATCATGTAAGAGCCTGCAAAAAATACAAAATATACGATGAGGAAAAAACGCTGGGATACGAGTGGGAAATTAGGATTCCATGCAAGTTATGCACCATACTTTTTCTATGGCTGTAACAGAAATTAGCGAGATGAAACGAATATGAACTTCAAATTTAATGTCATTCAAAATTAACATGCAGGTAGAATCAAATATTTAAATAGAGCAGTCATTGCTTGAAATTAAACATTTCATGAAAAACCTGATATATTGTGAAATAGTAAGTACAACTGTAACACAATGAAGTCATTGTTTTATCGGGTAATGAAATGAAATTGCAGACCTACATACAATTTACTTCATTGTTCTATTTCTATCAAGAACAGTCAAGACAGAGCAAGCAGTTTTGTGTTATAGCCGTGGAAAAAAATTAAATTTATTTATAATTTAGTATTCAACATAATGCTCAAAATTGTATTCACTGATATATTTGACTAAGGAAAAACTCTCAAACTGAGAAAATTCATAAATTAAATCGAAAAGATGATAACTATAATGTTTTGACAACATGGCTGTTATTGAAAAGGTTGCTACCAATGAAGTAAAAAAAAATAAAGTGTTATCATATTGACAAATCATCATCGAAATTTCTGGTGAATCTAGTGAACAAAATGTGATTCATGGTTGCTAATAAATGATGATTATCTATAAATAAATGATAAATGATGATACCGTGAGAGTCTAGGGGTCGGTTGCATAAAGAAAAATTAATAGTATGATTAACTAATGCCACATCAATATTGATGTTACGTTAAATGTCGATTGTGTTGCATAAAACTTACTGATGCTACGATTAACGATCCATTAACTAATGACGGAAAATACGTTGCAACAGTGCTAATATCTGAATTCCCAGCGCTACCATTATTGTTTTTGGTGCTGTCAGGCTGTCACTTCGAGGTTATAATTTTGTTTACTTGTTGATGTCTGGCAAAATATGGAGACTTCAAAGAAAAAAAGGGGGCCCAACTATATCGAGGTGGAAAAAACTAACTTGCTTAAGATTGTTAATAAGTACATATAGTTTTCCATAATACAATACAGCTATGTAGATAGCTGTTCAAACTATTCTATGATCTTTTCCAGATATTGACATATAATCGAATGCAAACAATCTGATATAATATCCATAAAAAAACAGGATACATGGAGGAAAATCGAAAGAGAATTCAATAGCTGTTTTACTATACCAAGAGAGTGGAAACAATTGAGAATTCTATGGGATAATTTGAAGAGAACAACTAGAAAATTAGTTGATTTCCTCAGCATTCGGCATGTTAATATATCGATTCTTCATTCTCGCGATTATCTTTGTTGCTCGATGAACAATTCGACAAACTGTTGATTTGTGTACATTGAAACTATCCCCTATAACTTGTTGATATGCACCAGTCCTGTAGAATCTCAGCGTTAATAATAACTGATTAATTCAGGATTGCTTCTACTTCGAAAGAATCTAGGCCTTCGAATCAATGGTTCGTCTTCTGATAATGAAGACAATGATGTTGTAGACATGTTCCGTATATATATATATATATATATATATATATATATATATATATATATATATATATATATATATATATATATATATATATATATATATATATATATATATCCACCAACCTTAATTGTGACAATATTTCATATACCTACCTCCCTTATATAAACTTATTCACAGAAAAGCTAAATATGTCGACAATTTTCTCCAAAAATTCAAGAATATCCAAATTATTTTTGACAGAATTTTCATCTGACAGTTCCTGATTGTAAGTTAATCAGTGGAGCGGCGGTGATTAGGCTAATGCCTCGTCAAATGCGAATTGATTCGACATTAGCTCTCGATTGTCTTTTATGCAACCGAGATCTTACGTTGAATAGCCATAATCATAAGTTAACGTGGCATTAAATTAATGTGTCGTCAAGTCACTGATCAGCATTTCTGTGCAACCCAATCTCGCATTTAACGCCACGTTAAATATTTAACGTGACATCAAATACTTAATTGGCTTTTATACAACCGGCCCTAGAAATAACAAAATGTAAAAACAGCATAAATGGTGACAAGGGACCTATCCCTTTCAGACCGCTTTCCAATTTATTGTTGAGGAAGTAATCAGAATAATCAATAATAACAAATGACGGACCAACAAACTTTGCAGGTAGTGATTGCACTAGTTCATAATCGAGAAATTAATTAGAATAATTATCAGTAACAAACAAAGTCCATATTGAACCGAACATTTTTAGGTATATAAACAACTAACCCTAGCTTTGGATTCAGTATCAATTTCCTTCTCCTGAAGATGCTAACTTTGTTAGCGAAACGCGCGTCGAGTGCAAAAATATTAGTTTGGTGTTAGGGTAATTGATCTCTAGAAAAAGTTTCAAGGTTGCTACTAATGACGTTTAAAAATATATTAATATTGAAGTTACCATATTGATAAATCATCATCGAAATTTCTCGTGAATCTAGTGAACAAAACAATGGTGTTGAAAGGAAAAATTGATATCTCAAAGATTTTTGAATAATCACATTGTTATAATTGGTGAAAGTCATCCACTTACGTATAGGTTAAAAATGTGTGCATGTATGTATATTTTCGTTTTGCTTTGATGATTCCGTTTGTGATATCAATAATATTTCACAAATCTCAGTATTGTCACGAGGATGGCTGCAAATATGCAACATTCGGATTGAAATATTGGTTGCTTGTTGAACAATAAAAATGGACTGGCCCTGATGAATGACAGATTATGGCTAATGGGGAGGAAACGTATTATTTTTGACAACAGAGTGGGGCTTGATGGAGAGAGTGAGTATGAGTATCTTTATCCATTTCTTCTTGTTTATTAACAACGACGCATTCAGTCATCCCAGCGTGGAGATCCGGAATGTGTGGAGGCAGCTTATCCAAGGCATGGACCGGCTGCGGCTCGATGAAGGAGAATCTCGCGCCAATACATCCATTTCCCGCTAAAGATCGATCGACACACTTCTAGTAGTAGCACCCGCTCGCCTCCTCGTTAGTACCACCCTTTCCCCCACCACAGGAAAATCGGAGGCTTTATAAACGACCACACCTCGAAGTTCACAACAAAGGGGTGGGAATTCTGTACTCGTCGAGTCTTCCGTGTAGATATTGCCAAGGGTAAAACGATTGATAACACATCTCGAAATATTGTCAGTCACCCGAAGACGATTGCGGATACCAGCAATCGAAACGTCGTGAGTACACTCAACTTGAAACTAGATTTCAACCTTTTTTCATAATATTTCTTTCAATTTCTTTATTTACATTTTCTGATTGGTGTTTATATTCGATACCTCAATTTTCTTGTCACAATATTATTTCATTTATTTCGTTATTTGAATTTTTTTTTGACTCATATTTCATATTCGATATATCGATTTTTGTGAAACAGTATTTTCTTATTATTTTGATTTGATTTTCTCACTTGATTTGTATTTCAATCCTTCCGTTCTTAGCAACAGGTTTCAATTGAGTTAATAATATAGACAATTGAAGTCCGAACCACTACCATTTAGATGTAAGTCCTTCAATTCCACAAAAAATACATCAAATCTGACGATCAAACTTGACTCAATATATTAGAAAATATTGCAGATATAGGTACATCTATTTATGCTTAGATAGAACAACTTAGATTTCGTGTTCTTAGGAAGACAGATCAGAATTGTGACGTTTCTATGAGGTTGTCCCTGTGATTGGTGGAATCCATATTCTACCATGTGTGGATATGACACTCCCCAACATTCAATGACGTCAGTAATGACAGCATTACATATATGGTTGTGAATAAAAGATATTTGCCACCTCGTCTTCTTCTGACTAAACAGGTTGAGTGGAAGAGCGCGTCCTGTCGGTAACTAACCTTACCGTCAAGACCGAACTCTGCCTTTTGTCGTCAAACTCCGTAACCTCTGAATCTCACAAATGTGTTAATTGTATTACATGTAGTTTGAGGCAATAAAATCTATTATTATTATTATTATTATTATTATTATTATTATTATTATTATTGATCACTTTCCAACCAGAACGTAAGTTGAAAAAACACATTTTCAAATAATTGTGAATGAAAAACTGAATCAGCCACTGAATTCCTTCTCGATACGAAACCTCCATTTACATCCTCTTGTAACACCACCGACAGCCACAAATGCCTCCAGTTTCCAAACATACGCAGGCACATTTATCTCTCTTTCAGAGAACTTCTCGGACCGAAGCATCCGGTGTATCCACACAACGCCAATAAATAACTGTCCGGATATATTTTCTCTGAGAAAGCCCCTCACGCTAATGCAATAGAGTTCCGAGAGTTACGATTTCTTAGAAAGACTCTCGCCCGCATCTCCTACAAGAAAATCCTCTCTACGCGATACATGCATATTCTTCGCGTTTACAAAGCGGCAACTTCATTTGCAACTTTACTTCGTTGAGCGATTTACGTCGCTCGCGACCGGGGATTTTACAGCGCCTTTTTGATTGCCGTAGCAGTTTGTGATGCACTTTGCGATCTGGAGTGATATAGGATCTGTCCCATATTTCACGGATTTTTCGCATAAAGGTGGATTATCCAACGAAAAGTATGCCCCTAGCTTTTCTATTTTGTTTGTTATTAAAAGCAAAAATGCTCGGACATGTAGAGTGTCATTGTGAGAGGGACACATTTTGGAAATATTCTTTAACAAATGCATTCAACCCCCTAGCAAGGAGCTGTCACAACCCTAAAATTTCAAATGGGTAGTGAAGTTTAGTGATATATCATGTGAAAACGCACAAAATTATCTTTCTAATTATACTCTACTTATTTTAATTTACTTAAAGAATTGATGCAAAAACCCCAAAATCAATTGACGATCATTCAAACATTTCATCCATGTTTTTCGAAACTACTTCTGTTTCTCGAATAGAAGATATTATCGATCAGTTGGATATAAAAAAAATCGTCTGGTTTTGATAAAATTAATGTAAAAATTGTGAAAGCAGTCAAAAGCGAAATATCGCATATTTTACAATTCATAATGTCGAAATCTTTCGAAACTGGAATTATACCAAATAAAATGAAAATTGCTAAAAGTTTCCCCATCTCAAAAGTGGTAGGAAAAATGATTTAAACAATAACCGGCCAATTTCATTACTTCCAGTAACTGCTAAAATTTTAGAAAAATTGATGCATACTAGACTTCTAAATTTTCTGGAAAGCAATAATCTTTTATATGATGGTCAGTATGGTTCTCGCAGGTTTAGACTAGAGATACAGAGACAGCAGTATTGGATGTCATTTCTAAAATTCAAGCGGAAATTGATGAGAATAAAAAATGTTGTCTCGTATCTTTGGATTTATGCAAGGCCTTCGATACCGTTGACCACAGCATACTGATGAAAAAATTATTCAATATAGGAATCAGAGGTAATCTTTCCGAATGATTCAAAAATTATTCATGTGATAGAATACAGTATGTTTATATGGATGATCAAAAAAATTCCTTTCAAAATATTTCCTGTGGTGTACCTCAAGGATCAAATCTCGGTCCGCTTATATTCCTCATTTATATAAATCCACTACCAAATTTGATGTTGAATGGAATAGTCAAATTATTTGCTGATGACACCACCATCATATATTTTTCGGACAGTTATGAAAAAATCAAAATTGATATGCAATCTGATTTGGATAGAATTCTCATTTAGTAACACCAACATAAATTAACGCTGAATTTCAATAAGTCCTCATATATGAACATAGCTAAGAGGGTAGTCAACGCCTCATGCGATCCAATAATTCTCAATAACAATTCTATCAAATATACAGAAACAACTAGATTCTTAGGTTTATATACTGACGAAAAATTATCGTGGAATAAGCACATTGAAAAAATTCGAAAAAAAGTATCTCCTCTTATTGGAATTCTTTTCAAAATAGGACACTTCCTTTCTCTGAAAGTTTTGAAGAATATTTATTTTGGTCTTATTTACTCACAACTACATTATCTCATTTCTGTCTGGGGTACTGCAAGTAAATCTATAATGAAACCTCTCAAAACTTTACAAAACAAAACAATCAAGTGTATTTACAAATTATCTCATTCAGAATCGACATCAAATTTATACAAGTCAAACAAATTATTGGACATGAATTCTCTTCATGAACTCAAAATCAGCTGTTTTATCCATTCTATCAGAAATAATACAAAAAAATCTAATCTTATTTTCAACGAAATTAGTCATATTCACAATCACTCTACAAGACAGAAAAATTCGTTGGCAACAAATAAGAATAAAATTCAATCAGATATTGGCAAAAAATTAATATATCATAGTGATGTCATGATATATAATTCAATTCCGAATGAAATAAAAGAATATCGATCGAAAATAAAATTCAAGCAGAGTTTGAAAAAGTTTTTATTCAGCTACTTTCCATTTGGAATTTTGGGGTTGTGACACTACCTTGTCATGGTTTTGAAGGCAGAGGTTGAAAAATATGTGTGAAAGCAAACTTTCCGTGTCTGTGTCTTTTTGTTTCGAATTCCAAATAGCATACAAGCCAAATTCGTTCAAGGATATATATATATAAAATTCAGGAGTATCTTGACTGAACTTGGTAAGAAATGATATACTTCTTGGGGATGCATCCCCAAGAAGTATATCATTTTATATATATATATATATATATATATATATATATATATATATATATATATATATATATATATATATATATATATATATATATAATTTTCGCCCAACTAATGCACACTATGACCACCTATTGAACAATATGTAAATATCAGATCGTGTATATTGAGTTGCCGGACTAATCTTACGTTTTATTTGCGAGAGCCTAACAAGCTTTTTTTAAATAATGTGCCCGCGCCTGGTTCTCTGGTTGCCTATCCTAGATACAGGTAGTTCGTATTAAAATCAACTACTGAAGTAATTATAAAAGTTTTAAGCTTAGCACTTAGCAATACCAAAGCTCTCTCCGATAAAAACTCTGTAAAATTCTCCGCCTCTCCACTAAGCTAGAAACTCTGATATCTATCTCAATAACTAACTCCTCCGCGATGAAGTGTCTCCTTTTATACTCGCGTACGCCTACGGAGAATCTTCGAGAGAGGTCTAGATTATGTGAAAAGAAATCTCCACGCAAATCAAGAGTTCCTGGAAAAATGACGTTCGCTCTTCGACCCCTCATATTATTCTGCGTTTACGAGCGACAGGGCCGGCGCTAGGAGATTTCGTAACAGTATCAATAGTTCTGAGTAGTAGAATCAGCAAAACTAATAACGAAAAAAGCCAAATTAGAAAATGTCGTCTAATATTCTGGAAGTGCCCCAAATCCGGGCAAAATCTGCAATTCAATCTCCCATCCTGCTGCGCATCTCGAAATTTTAAACGCTACATTGAAGGTAATTTTCCCGGAAGAACTAATTAGCAGTTGCGGAAGCTAAAAAGTGAATAACAAACAAGTCGGAATCCAGAAATAAAAAGAAAAAAATCCGAAACGACATCACAAGAGGAGGCGAGTGTGGAACTAAGCGCAAATTGAATTTTCTCGCTATTTGACGCTAAATATCGTTATCGCTTATAAAATCAGAAACGCCCGAGATTCCATGCCGTTGCGAAAGGATATAAATTTAATAACGAACACCGCTTCCAAACAGAAACTTCAGCAGGAGTTATGGGGGTGGTTGATGCAAATTCCCGCGAGCATGATCATTTTCAGGAACGATTGGGTGACATGAAAATTGCCCATTATAATTTTTTTCGGGTTTAATGTATACAGTGCTTTCCTTTAATGCTCCCCTTTTTTTCTTGAACGGGTCAACTCAAAAAATTGAAACTTGGGATAATTAAATTGATGCATAAATACTATGTTTTGGAGTAAAATTGACAGATGACAATTTCAATATGGCGGCTGGGCGTCACCTGGAAAAAAAATTAATGAAAAGGGGGATTGTGATACATCATTTTGAAGCTCCTGACGAATACTTTACGATCCTAAAATATGAAGTCAATATCTTCACCTACTACAAAATGGCGGAACCATTTGATAATTGCCTGCAAACATCGACGTTTGACTTTATACTTTGAGGAAATATGCTGAGTTCAGTTCAGAAGATGCTCGAAATGTTTGCCTTAAACTTCTTGACATAAGAACAGCTTATTCGATATTGTTACGTCCTAGCGCCGGCCCTGACCATATCGTAAACGCAAGGCGAAGGATCGCGCCGTAGCGTCCTCATTTTCCAAGAACTGTGATTACCGCCTGGAGAATTCGAGACACGTCATCGGGGCTTCTCTGGAGGATTCTCGATAGGTATGCAGACATATATAAGGATCACGATATCGCGGCGGGGACAGAGTTAGTTAGTCAAAGAGTTGGTTATTCGGAAGTTTGTATTCGAAGCTAAGTGGAGCGAGTTTAGTAGAGCTAAGTGGAGAGAGTTTTGTTATTTCTAAGTGCAAGGAGTTGAAGTATAGAATTTTTAGTACAGAGAGTTTTAGTAGCGAGCATTGGAAAGTTATCCGAGCGATTTAAGTGATTGTGTTGTATTGTATTGTGAAAGAGAGTTATAATAAAAGAAGTTTAGTGTTGTTTGGTGTTTCAATCGACGAACCCAAGGAATATCGTGACAGTGGTGTCAGAATTGAGATTTTCCAAGGGATAAATCGTAACAGTGGTGTCGGAAGTGGAATTTTTGCTGGTAAATAAAAACAATTTATGGTTAATACGAGAAGTACATCTTACGATACGATGGAAGATATGCTGAAATTTATACAAAACCAATTTGTGGATTGGGAAAGACAACGACAGGAAGATGAAAAGCGACGGCTGGAGGAGAAAGAACTAGAGGAAAAGCGACGGCAGGAAGAAAAGAAAGAACGACAATTAGAACGAGAAAATGAAAAGAAAGAACGGGAAGAAACACTCCAGAAAATTCTCGAAGAACAGAAAAAAGAGCGAGAAGCTGAAAAGAAAGAACGAGAAGATGAAAGGAAAGATCGAGAAGAAGCACTCTAGAAAATTCTCGATAATGGAAAGAAGGAACGAGAAGAAGCACTCCAGAAAATTCTCGAAGAACAGAGGAAAGAACGAGAACTCGAAAAAATAGAACGAGAACGTGAAAAAATAGAACGAGAAGAGGCAATCCAGAAAATTCTAGAACAACAGAAGAATGAATTAGAGCAAATTGAAAAACGACGAAAAGCAGACTACCAGGAAATTCTAGAAAATCAAGACAAGCTATTCGAGCATGTTTTACATAAAACTGAAGTACGAGTGGGAGAACTAAAAGCAAATCTAGAAGGAGAACTGAAGGAAAACGTTAAGAAAATCGATGTGGTCAATGATAAAGTGGATACAGTGCGAGAGGAGGTGAAAGGACTTGAGAGGCAGATAGCTCTTCTCAAGAACCAGGATCGCCGAGACAGTGTTGCCACGTCAGGAATTTCCGTGAAACCACCGACTTTTGAGGGTCAGTCGTCTTGGTCCATGTATCGTCGACAATTTGAGGCTGCGGCAGAAACCAATGGATGGGGCGAAGAAGAAAAAGCTACGGCGCTCATAGTAGCTTTGAGAGGGCCAGCTTTGGGTATATTACAAACGATACCCATAGAACAGCAGAAGCAATATCAGGACCTGATTTCTGCACTGGAGTTGAAGTATGGCGATCAACACCGAGAACAGCTGTACCGGGCCCAAATGAAGACTCGCACACAAAAATCAGGTGAGAGTCTGCAAGAATTTGAGGCAGATGTTCGACGCCTAATCCAGCTGGCATATCCAGAAGCACCCGGAGATTTCAAGGAGCAGTTTGCTGTGCAGATATTTATAGACGGACTGAGAGACCCAGAAATACAAAGAACTTTACGATTGACGAGTTTCAAGAGAAGTAGCGATGCAAGATGCAAGGTGAGAATGCCACCAAAATCCAACTCACCTGCCTGGACGCCGACAAGTTCGCAATCACCTGCGAGGTCAAGGTCACCGAGGGCCATCTGTGTTAACAGAAAAAGAACATCTGAGAGCCTCACCATTCCAGGGAAATTGAATAAAATGGATGTAATTTGTACCATAGACACCGGTGCTGCAGTTTCCTTGGTACGCAGCGACATCCTTCGGCCTGGAAACGTAAAGCCTATTTCATCCAACGTCGTGATTCGGACAGTCACTGGTGAAAACGCACCTATTCGAGGAGAGGCTGAAATTACGTTGATTCTTGGGCGACTCACTATCACAGGTACAGTTTACGTCGCAGATATAGAAGATGAAGTCATACTCGGAATGGACTTGATCAGTGACCATGGAATTTCATTCGACAATGAGCAAAAGATCATAAGGTTCGGAGAAGAAGAATTTGTCCATATAACTCCAACGGAAAGGACGAAACCTGCCAAACTGCGATTATTGAAAACTGCGTGAATCCCTGCACTGTCGAAGGAAGTAGCTCGTGTCACAGAGAATCAGTCAGAGGACAAGTCCGGGTGAAGACAGAAAAAGCCATCCTTGTAAGAGCCGCCAGGTGTCGCGTTGGAGGTACAAGTGACATCTCCGAGATGAAAACAACTGGAAGGGCTGACTTGGTCAAACAAGAAGTCATCAGTGGCCAAGTCCACTTGATTCAACAACCATCAAGAAGAGTTCCATTCCCTAAGCGACAAGAGATGCTAGAGCGCATTGACAGGAGGAAGGTGCGGCACTATCGGAAGGCAAATACTGGCGGATTTCAAGAAGATCGAGTGTGGCTGTATAACCCCCGTCGTAGGATGAATGATGTGGTGTACAGTGTTCAACGTAAGCCTAGAACAAAAAGGAAAGTCGTACACCTAAAGAGACTAAAATGTTACAATGGGCATAACGAGATGTTATTTGATCGGGACGATCAAAATTGAGAGGGGGATAATGTTACGTCCTAGCGCTGGCCCTGACCATATCGTAAACGCAAGGCGAAGGATCGCGCCGTAGCGTCCTCATTTTCCAAGAACTGTGATTGCCGCCTGGAGAATTCGAGACTCGTCATAGGGGCTTCTCTGGAGGATTCTCGATAGGTATGCAGACATATATAAGGATCACGATATCGCGGCGGGGACAGAGTTAGTTAGTCAAAGAGTTGGTTATTCGGAAGTTTGTATTCGAAGCTAAGTGGAGCGAGTTTAGTAGAGCTAAGTGGAGAGAGTTTTGTTATTGCTAAGTGCAAGGAGTTGAAGTATAGAATTTTTAGTACAGAGAGTTTTAGTAGCGAGCATTGGAAAGTTATCGGAGCGATTTAAGTGATTGTTTTGTATTGTATTGTGAAAGAGAGTTATAATAAAAGAAGTTTAGTGTTGTTTGGTGTTTTAATCGACGAATCCAAGGAATATCGTGACAGTGGTGTCAGAATTGAGATTTTCCCAAGGATACACCGTAACAATATTTTGCGTCAAACATTTTCGAACACAGCAACGTCGATTATTCTACAAATATTTGTTATTCTCTGTCGTATATTCATTTTTGAAGCTTAGTTTCGTACAACTTTTGCTTCCAATAGCCCCATAAAAAAGTCTAAAGGTGTCAAATCTGGCAAGCGGGCTGGCCAATCCATAGGACCTCGATGGCCAATCCAACGACCATGGAAAGTATTATCCAACTAGTTTCTTACTTGTCTGGAGTTAGGTCGTAGTGCCCCATCTTGCTGAAATGAAATTATCCATATCGAATTCATTAGGATTCACTTAGACGATTTTGGTGATCAGAGGATCAACAGTAGTTTCCAGCATATTCAAATAAATACAGTTCCCTTGGTGAATTTTGTTCAATTGACCATTTTGGAGATAATTCACGTGGTACCTGTCTATCATAAATCGAAAACTAAATGAGAATATTTGAGTTCAACAATGATGTTCGTTGTAGTACTGACATTTTTGTCTTAAATGGCGCCCAGTCGCCACCTTGAAATTTTCATTTGTCAATTTTTGAGTGTACTCGTTTAAAAAAATTAAAGGGAGGGGGGCATTAAGGAAAAGCACTGTATAATAGAAAAGAATATAGTTCGTTGATTTGCCGACGGATGGACAAAGATTGCTTTACATGGAATTCTTTTCAGCCAGGAAAAAATACTTCCCTGGCTAATAACACATCTGAGATTTAATGAAATTCAACCTGATGATGTAACAACTACTCCGAAACCTATAGGCAGGTGGTCCCGCCGGTATGTGTCAAGCAGTCACTGTTATTCGGTTGTACCTGCAAGCGTGTCTTCAACATCTGGCGTGGTATTAGCCGGTGAAGCAGTTGTCTGATGGAAACCTGTCCAAAATATTCAACTTTGTTGAATTTACCGGGTATTTTGACTTTGGAATAGTTCCACGCGACTTATGGAACAGCTTTCTCTCGTCACTCACCAATCAAATTCTATCAGCTATATTTTCCATATTTCATATATTTCACTCCAACTAAGTTATTTTGTATGCAAAATTGTTCATATGAATATCGTTTGAATGTTTCTTGGGGAGGTAGATATTTCATGAAATCCAGATAGCTTTAAATTCTCACACTATCTGTTTTTAGGGCTTATTGGTAGATTAGCCCAAATACGTGACCGCAATATCATTAAAAAAATCAATTGACTATTTTGTCAGTCACTGTCGTATTTTTTAATTTGGACATCGATTAAAAAATATTGAAAATGCATACATTTTCCCTAGGGGGCGTTTCGAAAACTTATACGCCTCATTTTTCGACCCTTTTTGGAAATTCGTACTAAGATCCGGAGTAGTGTCCAAATTTTACACTGGCATGACCAATTCATCAACAGTTCTGCCAAATGTTGAGTTTCACACAACCAATTTGACCCAAAAACAGATAATATAAGATTTGGAGCTTTTTCTTTTCTTATCATGAGAGAAAAATCCCAAAATATGGATTTTATGACGTTATTTACATATCATTTAAATCAATTCGCAAGATCGTTTTGTTTCAACATTTCCATTTGATTCTTGATTTTGTTAACGTCGATTTTGTTGATTTCCCATTTCATCTGGGCATAACTAAATGACAGTTCATTGCTTACTGAATGAAATACAATTTATGTTGAAAATTCATAAACATGTGTCCGCCAAATTTGTTTTGAGGCATCTATTGCAGAAGTATTTATTTTCTTTTGAATATCTTCGAAAGTAATAGAGCAGAACAGGTTCAATACTTATAGGAATTACTTAGTTGAACGAACAAAATTTGTCTCAGCAATGTTCCCAAAATTCAACTATGAATTCGTGATGAAAAACAGTTCTATTTCACCAATGTTTACTGCCCGATTCTAGATTCACCATTCATGATCTTTGAAACGGGTTTCTAGAGCACGTCGAGCCTAACCAACGTACTTCGTTTGAAAAAATCAACTCGATTGACTAGATCGGTGTTGCCGATCGAATTTTGTGTACTTTTCATAAATAACAGTTGTATTCCTCGATACTTTCACCTGATTTCAGATTCTCCATTCGTCGCTCTTATATTCTCTCTGAGGCGGGTTCTATATATACCACGTCGTATCTGACGTTGGGTAGATATCTTCATGAAGAAGCCAACTTGACAAAAGTGACTGTATTCGTGAAGTTTTAATGAACAACAGATGTTTTCAATCAATGTTTTCCGTTTAATTATACATTAACAATAATTCATTGTTTGCATATTCTCTTTGACACGAGAGTCTGTAGATTATCGATTTCGACCATCGTATTTTTGGTCGAAATATCCACGACGACAAAACAACAGCTTTGTTTCAACTAAAATTTATGCCTGATAATATTTTATGGAAATAATACGTTGGTAATTGAAAGGCGTTCGTGTTGGATTTTTTGCATCTAATTCTAGATGTACTATTCATCATTTGAATAATAAATCATCGAGGAAAGGCATTCGGCCACAAATTTTCGACCGTCCAACTCCTGCCAGAAAAACAACAATTCAGTCTTATTGCGTCTGATTTTGAGTCACAGACTGCGGAAAATTCAATATAAGTGATTAACGCACGTCACTTTCCGTATGTTGTTCAAAATAAGTTTTCATAGGTCGCCGGGTCTGTTCCACGTGTTCTGTGTCAAAATCTTCACACTATGACGCTAACTTGTAGGACGAAACGCAGGCATTTTGAATTGCTATTTCCGAAATCGATATATGTGAGCTTCTAATAAAAAACAGCTGCTTCTCTTTCATGCTTTTGCCTCATTCTTAATCCGCCGTTTATCGCTCGTATATGTTCTATGATACGAGTTTCTATAGATTGTCGAGTCTGTCCAACGTAACTTTCGTTCCAATTTTCATGAAGATGTCAACGTGGTAAGTGAAACGTGATCATAATGAATTGGTGTTTCCGAAATCGCCCATTGTGTGAACCTTCAATGAACAACAGCTGCGTTTTATCGATGTTTTGGCCCTAATTCTAGATCCACCATTCATCGTTCGAATATCATCGAGGGTTGGCACTCGGCCACGAATTCTCGACCGGCCAACCCACGCCGATTCCGGTTTGTAATCTGCGGAAAATCCAATATAAGAAATTAACGAACGTCACTTTCCACTCGAATTAGGCAAGGATTGCTGGGAGGTGAAAAACATTTTACTATATTTAACGAGTTTCCAGAAGTCGACGGGTCTGCCCCACGTGTTCTGCTTCGAAATATTCAGTGGGACGTCAACTAGTTGGCTGAAACGCGCGCGTTTCGACTTGGTATTTTCGAAAACGATATTTGTGAACTTCTGATAAAAAACAGCTGCTCCTCTTTCATGCTTTTGCATGATTCTTAATCCGTCGTTTTATCGCTCAAATGTGTTCTATGATACGAATTTCTATAGATTGTCAAGTATGTCCAACGTAACTTGTGATCCAATTCTCATGAAATATTAGCTTGGTAAATGAAACGCATTCGTGTTAGATTGGTGTTTCCGAAATCGTCCTTTGTGTGAACCTTGAATGAACAACAGCTGCGTTTTATCGATGTTTTGCGCCTAATTCTGGATTCACCATTCATCGTTCGAATATCATCGAAGGTTGGCACTCGGCCACGAATTCTCGACCGGCCAACCCACGCCAGAAAATCAACAGTTCAGTCTGATTGCGTGCCGAATCCGGTTCGTAATCTGCGGAAAATCCAATATAAGAAATTAACGAGCGTCACTCTCCAGTCGAATTAGGCGATGGTTGCTACGAGGTGAAAAACATTCTACTATATGCTGTTTCAAACGAGTTTTCATGAGTCGCTGGGTCTGCCCCACGTGTTCTGCGTCAAAATATTCAGTAGGACGCCAACTTGTTGGCCAAAACGGGCACGTTTTGTATTGCTATTTCCGAAATCGATATTTGTGAGTTTCTAATGAAAAACAGCTGCTCCTCTTTCATGCTTTTGCCTGATTCTTAATCCGTCGTTTCATCGCTCGTATATGTTCCATGATACGAGTTTCTATAGATTGTCAAGTATGTACAACGTAACTTGTGTTCCAATTCTCAAGAAGATGTCAACTTGGAAAATGGAAACGTTCGTATTAGATTGGTGTTCGCGAAATCGTCCTTCATGTGAACCTTCAATGAACAACAGCTGTGTTTCATCGATGTTTTGCTCCTAATTCTGGATTCACCATTCATCGTTCGAATATCATCGAGGGTTGGTTGGCACTCGGCCACAAATTCTCGACCGGCCAACCCACGCCAGAAAATCAACAGTTCAGTCTGATTGCGTGCCGATTCCGGTTCGTAATCTGCGGAAAATCCAATATAAGAAATTAACGCACGTCACTTTCCAGTCGAATTAGGCGATGGTTGCTACGAGGTGAAAGACATTCTACTATATGCTTTTTCAAACGAGTTTTCATGAGTCGCCGGGTCTGCCCCACGTGTTCTGCGTCAAAATATTCAGTAAGACGCCAACTTTTTGGCCGAAACGGGCACGTTTTGTATTGCTATTTCCGAAATCGATATTTGTGAGCTTCTAATAAAAAACAGCTACTCTTCTTTCATGCTTTCGCCTGATTCTTAATTCGTCGTTTATCGCTCGTGTATTTTCCATGATACGAGTTTCTATAGATTGTCGAGTCTGTCCAACGTAACTTGTGATCCAATTTCCATGGAATATTACCTTGGTAAATGAAACGTATTCGTGTTAGATTGGTGTTCCCGAAATCGTCCTTTGTGTGAACCTTCAATGAACAACAGCTGCGTTTCATCGATGTTCTGCTCCTAATTCTGGATTCACCATTCATCGTTCGAATATCATCGAGGGTTGGCACTCGGCCACAAATTCTCGACCGGCCAACCCACGCCAGAAAATCAACAGTTCAGTCTGATTGCGTGCCGAATCCGGTTCGTAATCTGCGGAAAATCCAATATAAGAAATTAACGCACGTCACTTTCCAGTCGAATTAGGCGATGGTTGCTTCGAGGTGAAAAACATTGTACTATATGCTGTTTCAAACGAGTTTTCATGAGTCGCCGGGTCTGCCCCACGTGTTCTGCGTCAAAATATTCAGTAGGACGCCAACTTGTTGGCCGAATCGGGAACGTTTTGTATTGCTATTTCCGAAATCAATATCTGTGAGCTTCTTATAAAAAACAGCTGCTCTTCATTCATACTTTTGCCTGATTCTTAATTCGTCATTTATCGCTCGTGTATGTTCTATGATACGAGTTTCCATAGATTGTCAAGTATGTCCAACGTAACTTGTGAACCAATTTTCATGAAAATTAACTTGGTAAATGAAACGCATTCGTGTTTATAGATTGGTGTTCCCAAATTGGTCCTTTGTGTGAACCTTGAATGAACAACAGCTGCGTTTCATCGATGTTCTGCCCCTAATTCTGGATTCATCATTCATCGTTCGAATATCATCGAGGGTTGGCACTCGGCCACGAATTCTCGACCGGCCAACCCACGCCAGAAAATCAACAGTTCAGTCTGATTGCGTGCCGAATCCGGTTCGTAATCTGCGGAAAATCCAATATAAGGAATTAACGCACGTCACTTTCCGTCCGGATCTGGCGGGGGATGCTTCGGGGTGTTATCGGGGAAAATACGTGGTCCGCTATAAATCCGCAAATTCGAGAAGCCGATGCTGCCGGAGAAAATGAAAGGGTTGCCATAATAATGGGATTACGGGAGTCCGTTTCCGTGTCGACCTTAGGAGTTTCACATGTTTGGCTTCGGAAATCGATAAACCGTTTCATTTATACAAAGTTGGTATTGTCGAAAGGAGGGGAAATTGTCGATGGAGTAGATCGAAGTTCAATATACCTACTGGAAGTTTTATATGCATATTCAGAAACGTGATAATTCCTGTAGGAAAAATGTTTTGAGGAACTTATTTTGTCATCCTCCTACGAAAAAACAACTTTCCTACCTACCTTTCAACGTGCGAATCAAAGCATAAGAATTGGTAGTCTGTCCGAGTGTTCGGTAACCCAACCAGATGCCCTTATATACCGAATTGAGTACTAATATTTTCGTTCCGAATATATGACTCATAGTCTCTCCAATTACTGATAACTTTTGGCATTCTTTCCTGCCACCCCGTACATATCCACCTCTACAACAGGCACGCAACATATCATACAATAGTCGAGAATCTCTCCCACAATGTCATGAAGTAACAATAATTTTTTCATGCGATTCATCAAAATCTACAGAGACATTTCGACATCAACGTCATTTCTGGAGAACGGCAATGTTAATGCACTCGTAAATAATTCATCAATAATAAATCGAAATTGTTCAAATTCATTATAATTGTGAGACAGTTTTCATGACGTTTTCGAAAAATGGACGATACAGCCACAAGAAATACATACAGAGTGAACAAATGAAAAGTATGCACCTACCAGTTCTCCTTCATTTGGAATTTGAAGCAAAAAGTTTTCTACACGTCAACAATGCTTTGGAAGGGGAAACATTCTACCCTTATTTTTTAACTTTTCAACCTCTAATCGGAGGGTGTCCCAACAACAACCCTAACATTTCACATGGAAAGTGGTATCATGTGAAAAATTAAACATTTGTATATATATATATATATATATATATACAATTATCTTCCTAGTGATTCCCTTTTAATCAATTCAAATTCGGCGTTGAGAACATCAACCCGATAATTTTTCTACTGATGAAAATTACAAATAAGTTTTGGTATTTAAAAATTAGAATAACTAGGAACATTTTTGAATTACTTCATTTAAACGAAAGCAAGATTTCAATGTTGAAATTCTTCATAACAATCGAATTTCCTATTTGTTTCCTTTTTTGTCGTTGGAAAAACTGCAATGAGCGTGGAAAAATAATTAAGGAAAAAACTTACATTTTAGTCTTGTCAGTGATTCAGTTTGCTTTCTTTGAAAATTGTTTCATTTCCACCATAAAATCAGAACGCGTTGAAATTATTATTTCACTTTCAAAAAAATAGTTTCTCCGCAAATCGCTAGGAAATTTTTACATTAAAGACAAAATGACTGGTGAGTCATCGGAGATGAGTAAGCCTCTGAAGAAGCTGGCCACTCGCGCAAAGAACGACGGCCATCAAGCCCGAAGAGAAGTAGTTATACTGATAACCTCGGCCGCGAAAGTCTTAACCTTTTTGTTAAAAACACATTGTTTATTTGCCATAATCCATAAAACGTACTTTTCTTTTTTTTTCTTTAAAGGAGCCCACTAGTGGGTTGCGACCCATAAATTGGGAAGCCCTGAACTAGAAGAGATTGTAAACTAAAAAAAAATCATGATCGCCTCTTACTGAAATCTAAAATTTTTTATTCACTCTACCTATTTGCACGGCGCCACGGCGTGGCAAAACAAAAAGTGACGACTCAATGAATAACGAAGAATAGACCAGTCATCCGGTCCACGTAAATTCTATTTGAACTCCACTGCATGCCGTAGATAAATCGAACAGTAATTGAAACGTGCGGCATTTTCCCGCTCATAAACTGATTATAATGTTTGTGACGTCGAAAGTTCGCGAAATTGGGAATTAATCGGATTTCCGTGACCCGATTTGGGACGAGAAAAGGACCAGAGAGCCGTTATCGTCCCGAAATAGTCAGTGGAATAATTTCCTGAGAAAGATATCTGAACGAATTCTCTTGCCGGTGACTACTTCCGAAGACAGAGTTGCTCATAAAAATTTTTTGATGCCAGCGTAAAAAATTACAAAATTATCTGCTCAACCGGGAACGGGAGGTTTGTAAGTACTACGAACAAAATATCGTGCGGAATTCCCCAAGGATCCCTCCTTGGCCCAATTCCGTTCGTCATGTACAATCATTCGATGGTACAGTGTGAATTTGTAGGCTGACTGCGAGTAAAACTTCATATCTCGCTCTCTCTCTCTCTCTCTCTCTCTCTCTCTCTGATGCATAAATACTATGTTTTGGAGTAAAATCGACAAATGACAATTTCAATATGGCGGCTGGGCGCCACCTGGTTGAAATAATAAATAGAAAGGAAAGTCTTGTTATACATCATTTTGAAGCTCCTGACGAATACTTTAGGACCTTAAAATATTAGGGCAATATCTTCACCTACTACAAAACGGCGAAACATTTATAATCCAATCAAATTAACTGTTCAAGAGCCCGTAATGACGATTTTCGCCTACCCGAAAAGTAGCTGTGGATTCCGGCAGACACATGTGTCCTTATTATCCCCTAAAGTTTGCGCCAGATTCTGTCCGTGCGTTTAGCAACAATTAGCGGTTGAATGCCGGAAATCATTATTTTTATTTGTTTTTTGCTTATATAATGAAAACTATTGATCGGATCGGAAAAAAGGTGAATTGAAAGTTGTAGATAATTGAAATATCTATCGATTAGCGTTAGCCCGATTTCGATATTCCGATTTGTTGCTTAACTATTGCGCTAGGAATTTGAAAAAAGGCGTTTTTTCCATTACTCTATTAAAAAATGTTTAAATGCATTTGGGGGTTGCAACTGTGAATTTGAGAAGCTCTCAACTATTAGAAACCACAGTTTCAATTTGGTTAAAAACCAATTGATAGGTTAGCAACAATCTAATTTGTTACTAAAAAAAGTGTCCCACTAGATTGTTATTTCTTGCCCTACGGATAATCGTAGAGCAATGAACGAAACAGTTTTGGAAAGTCAAAGAGTTGAACTACAATTTATTGTTTTTGGAAAATCGATTTTTTCAATGTGATACCTTTAAAAATGGCGTCAAAAAAACAACGTTTTTCAAAGTAAAAAACAATTAGGAAAAATTGATCGTATCAAAATGAGAGAAAATGCATGGGAAACCTGCTATTTTCTACGAATTTTGACAACCTGACTTTTGTTCCACGATAATTAGGAGCCAAGATAACACTTTTTATCATTTAGTTTCCCCTCCATTTTTTTGTTTATATGAAGCAACGAGATCTCGACGACTGCACAGAGCAAGAGTCATATTATCCATAGGAACCAGCAGAATTTGTTTTCCACAATTATTTATTATAATTATTGATAGGATAAGTGGATGTTCTTCCGGGACCGTTCGACGTGCCGTGTAGAGGGGGAAGCCGGAGAGAGCGATCTACCGCTAAACGGCCGTCGAGTGCACCGCGTGAAATAAACTGATCAAAGCCCAAAATGAATACGCTGTCTGTATCTCGGGAAATACTGGACAAGTTTTGTTTGTTTTTGTTTTTAATAGTGCATCGAAATATGATCGAATATCACTATGGCTTACCCGGTTTGTTTTCGGAAATCCCTCAAATCGCAAATAATTAAATTTTTACGCTGCAAATGTAGTGAATTATTCGTTCATTTCAAATTTAACTCTGATAATACGATGTCAAATGTTACCTTAGTTAGACGGAGAAAGCAAGTTTTCTCTGACATTCGAAAATGAATAAAGCACAGCTCATCTCCTTTCCAATTGATATTTTTACAAATGTGTATATATGAATGTTATTCAATATTGAGATTTTTTGCCCATTTATGTGCAACATTATTCTTTGATATTTACAGCTTGTAACTGAAAATGTCCATTAACATTCATCTATTCACATGTTTATTTTGTCTCCGTTAGGTTAGTCAGGTCCTATCAGGCATTTCAGATACTTAGCAAATGACAAAATGAACCAATATGGCGGCATCTGCCCCCAGAAATTTTCGTTTGTTTCTTTCAGCAGAGTGTGATTTCCATGTTAAAACTACTGTACAGAGTGTCCCCGATTGAACAGTTTGTATCGTTCCGGCCGGTTATACTGAGTGCGCGAAATAAACATTCCATTTGAACTTTTATTTTGGTAGTGATTTGAACATGTATTATTGTTAAGCTGACTTCTGTGATAGTTCACGTGAGAATATTCAATTTTTTCGATTTCTTAAAAAGGTAAGGTTATTCATTATACATAATTTCAATTACATCTATAGGTCAAAAATGTTTCGGTAGTAGTATAATTTAGATACTATTCTTTAACTAATGTTCAAACTTTATTTCATTTTATTTTGGATTCACTTACAAACACATTTTACAGTACTAACATGTAAGGATACTTGAAAACTACCTTGTGCTAACCAGAAAAAGACAATACTACTATAAAAGGAAGTCATAACAATATTCCCAGAGGAATAGTGTTAAGAGCGTTCTAGGTATTCAACACATTAAAATGAAAAAGAGAAAAGAGAATACATGTACAGCTTATCCAATCATCTTGGCACAAACTCAGACCCTTTTCTATATTATATATATATATATATATATATATTTATATATAATAAATATATATATATATATATATATAAATATAATAAATTTCAACATAATAACACATATAATAACAAATAACACATATAATAACACATATAAACATATAATAGATGTTTCTTTATCTTGGTATACTTCACAGAGATTGCTGGGCATATACGTTATTATATATAGTTCTGTGCCAAGAAGAATTGGATAAGCTGTACAAGACAATTATAAGATACAATTGAAATATACAAGCTCTAATATCATTTTGACTGGTGATTAAGAGATCCAGGTCATTTCTGAGAATTAGGAGATTGCATTGTTGCATCATGTTATTAAAGTAGTTTCCGAGATACAGACAGCGAGGTCATTTTGGGCTCTGATTAGTATATTTCACTCTTATATCGAATCGATGGCTTTATGCGCTGGATCGCTCTCCCCGGCTTTCCCCTCCACACGGCACGTCGAACGGTCCCGGAAGAACCTCCACTGCTCCTATCAATAAATATGATAAATGACTGTGGAAAACAAATTCTGCTGGTTCCTATGGATAATATGACTCTTGCTCTGTGCAGTCGTCGAAGTCTCGTTGCTTCATATAAACAAACAAATGGAGGGGAAACTGAATGATAAAAAGTGTTATCTTGGCTCCTAATTATCGTGAAACAAAAGTAAGGTTATCAAAATTCGTAGAAAAATAGCAGCTTTCCCATGCATTTTCTCTCATTTTGATACGACCATTTTTTCCTAATTGTTTTTTACTTCGAAAAACGTTGTTTTTTTGACGCCATTTTTTAAGGTATCACATTGAAAAAATCGATTTTCCAAAAACGATAATTTGTAGTTCAACTCTTTGACTATCCAAAACTGTTTCGTTCATTGCTCTACGATTATCCGTAGGGCAAGAAATAACAATCTAGTGGGGCACTTTTTTTAGTAACAAATTAGATTGTTGCTAACCTATCAATTGGTTTTTAACCAAATTGAAATTGTGGTTTCTACTAGTTGAAAGCTTCCCAAATTCACAGTTGCAACCCCCAAATGCATTTCAACATTTTTTAATAGAGTAAAGGAAAAAATGCCTTTTTTCAACTTCCGAGCTCAATAGTTAAGCAACAAATCGGAATATCGAAATCGGGCTAAGCTATTCAATAGATTTTTCAATTATCTACAACTTTCAATTCAAATTTTTTTCGATCCGACCAATAGTTTTCATTATATAAGCAAAAAACAAAAAAAACTAATCTTTTCCGGAATTCAACCGCTAATTGTTGCTAAACGCACGAACAGAATGTGGCGCAAACTTTAGAGGATACTAAGGACACCTGTTTCTGCCGGAATCCACAGCTACTTTTCGGGTGGGCGAAAATTGTCATTTTGGGTTCTTGAACAGTTTATTTCACTCTTATATCGAATCGATGGCTTTATGCGCTGGATCGCTCTCTCCGGCTTCCCCCTCCACACGGCACGTCGAACGGTCCCGGAAGAACCTCCACTGCTCCTATGAATAAATATGATAAATGATTGTGGAAAACAAATTCTGCTGGTTCCTATGGATAATATGACTCTTGCTCTGTGCAGTCATCAAGGTCTCGTTGCTTCATATAAACAAACGAATGCAGGGGAAACTAAATGATAAAAAGTGTTATCTTGGCTCCTAATTATCGTGGAACAAAAGTCAGGTTGTCAAAATTCGTAGAAAAATAGCAGCTTTCCCATGCATTTTCTCTCATTCTGATACGACCATTTTTTCCTAATTGTTTTTTACTTCGAAAAACGTTGTTTTTTTGACGCCATTTTTAAAGGTATCACATTGAAAAAATCGATGTTCCAAAAACGATAGTTTGTAGTTCAACTCTTTGACTATCCAAAACTGTTTCGTTCAATGCTCTACGATTATCCGTAGGGCAAGAAATAACAATCTAGTGGGACACTTTTTTTAGTAACAAATTAGATTGTTGCTAACCTATCAATTGGTTTTCAACCAAATTGAAACTGTGGTTTTTACTAGTTGAAAGCTTCCCAAATTCACAGTTGCAACCCCCAAATGAATTTCAATATTTTTTAATAGAGTAATGGAAAAAACGCCTTTTTTCAAATTCCGAGCGCAATAGTTAAGCAACAAATCGGAATATCGAAATCGGGCCAACGCTAATCGATAGATTTTTCAATTATCTACAACTTTCAATTCAACTTTTTTTCGATCCGATCAATAGTTTTCATTATATAAGCAAAAAACAAAAAAAAATAATGATTTCCGGCATTCAACCGCTAATTGTTGCTAAACGCACGGACAGAATCTGGCGCAAACTTTAGGGGATAATAAGGACACATGTGTCTGCCGGAATCCACAGCTACTTTTCGGGTAGGCAGAAATTTGACGAAAAAAGTTTATTTGATTGGACTATTAATAATTGCCCGAATACATCGAAGTTCAACTTCATACTTTGAGGACATATGCTGAGTTCAGTTCAGAAGATGCCTGAAATGGTTGCCTTGAACGTCTTCACACAAGAACAGCCTATCCGATATTTTGCATCGAACATTTTCTAACACACCAACGTCGATATTTCTACAAATATTTGTTATTCTCTGCCGTATATTCAATATTGGAGCTGGTTCAGTTTCGTACACCTTCTGCTTAAAATGGCTCCATAGAAAAAGTCTACAGGTGTCAAATCTGGCGAGCGGGCTGGCCATTCCGTAGGACATCGATGGCCAATTCAACGTGGTGGTGTTCGATCTTGTTATGTTTTACATGATTCTTTAACAGACTTGATGGAAGACGTGTTTCGTATTTCGTTGAAATTAAGCTATTTTAGGGGCTCATCAACGCACAGCCTAAACCACTGATACGTCCAAAAATATATGATGACACAGACAGTTTTTCAATAAAAACTTGGTTTCAAGCCAGAACTTCCAGTTAACTGTTCTAGTTTATGTCTCCTTGCCGCTGGAGAACTAGAGTTATTAGGGTAATTAGTCGATTTTTTTTTTCATTATTTATGCGGAGAAAGTCGTTAAATTTAACGAGCAGAGGATAATTTTCATAATGTGCGGTAATATAATTTTTCACGAGTGGTAGTTACACAAGAAACTGGAATTATTCTCATAATCCGATGGGATATTCACAAAATGATTAAAAGTGGCTTTTTCCACTACTGTTTATCAGATATTGTTTTCTCATCACAAGATCATCCCCACTCAGCATGACCACAGTTTTCAAATGAAAAAAGTATGAGCATTACGACATTGACATGACGACAGAGGGAATTGTCAACATCGAATTCCTTCATTTATGAATGAAGGAGAATGAATGGAAACTCTGGGAGAGTATGTGGGATACAGTTTGTTGTACATGAGAAAAGACCTGAGACTCCCCATTTGCCTGTCTCTGTATAAGACAGAGAGAGAAAGGATAATATTTTTAGGTCTCTTACTATACAGAGTGGTCCAAAGAAAAGTGTACACCTTGCTTTTCTCCTTCAATCAGAAAATGAAGCGAACATTTCACACTTTTTTTTTAACTTCTGCCACAACCCGAAAATTTCAAATGGAAAAGGGGGTCGAGTGAAGAACCATATGGAATGGTACAAAACTATATTTCCAATGATATCCTATTCGTTGAAATTTTCCCAAACATTCATTGCAGGATCGGCGTGAAAAACCTCAAATATTTTTGAAAATAATTGAGGTAAACGTTCATTTCAGTCTTGTCGCTGATTCAGTTTGGTTTCTTTGAAAATTATTTCAACTTTACTATAAAACATGGTTTATTCCATTTCTGGACGAGTTGAAATTGTTAAAATTAATTTCCAAAAAATAATCCTGCTAGAGTTACTGCTCGCAAAGCGAAGTTAGGAATTTCCTGTCTAGGCAGCAAAAGTAATTCTCTGCTGATTGATACGTATCTGGAGGAGTAAGTACTAAGTCGCTAGTACTGTCCATAATGTTGTCAAACTATAATTACTATGAACAAATACATTGTCATGGCAACCAATCATTCCAACACTTGCGATTTCTATCAAATTATGTTTCAATTTATCATTACAGGAAAAATAAAAAGATTGTGAGAATTGTAATAATTTGCAAATACAATAATTCTACATATATTATTATAAACAATCGGAGAAAAAAATTACGTGTTCAACTCGGCAGCAAAGTAGTTTGACTGTCTCGTAGCTGAATTAGTATGAACTATCAGCAGCGCCAGTCCATCTATTTCTTTGCTGCCTAGTAAAACGAATAACTATTTCAGAAAAATGATCACAGGCGGGAATAGTATATTGTACAAGTGAGAAATATGTTATTTTCTCACTCATTGTACACTTTTTCTATGGTTGCGTTGTTTTTGTTAAATAATAACACTTGTATGTCATTATCTCATTTTTATATTTCATTTAAAATAGTAATTAACATTTATATTCGAACAATTTTGTAAAGTAATTCCTGGTAGGTTGTTTTGATTCAACATGTTTTCGGTAATTGAAATATTAGTTGCGGTCGAAGTTGAAGTAGATGGGAAAACGTATTGAGCTTCCACATCATTGTTGTGTTCAGGTTCTAATGGTGCTGAAGGCTGAAAGGATTCTACTATACTCTTTGGAATTTTCATTTTGTTAGCTATGGAGTTGTCGATATCAGATTCAGCAACAAGCAGCCTAAAATCAAAACCAAAAATTCATTTTTGATAACAATTTGAAAATTTTCAATTGTACCTTTATCAGCAAATACTTTTCGTCAGGTGCATCTTTTAAAAATTGTTGAATTTCTTCAGAAGTTAATGTTTTTGACTGTTTTGGAGCACATTTTTCAGATTTGCGTTTCGAAAATGCACGTAGTGTTACGTATTTTGATATATCAACACAGTTTTTAATAACTAAGGTACTCCTCAGCATCGAGTACTGAGACCGTGATGTTGATGATTTCAATCTTTTTGACAACTCTTCAAAATGAACTGACAAGGTATTTTTGGAACAAGAATTCACCTTGGCTTTCATTTTCCAGTCCATTAAGTTTCTGTGAGCGATTTCATATTTTTCTCTTGATGTGCTTGGTAGCAAATTATTGCAAACATCTACTGCTTTCTAAACAATTTCTGGAGGTGTATTTTCCAACTCTAAATCTTCGTATTCCATTATATTCAATATTTAATAAATCTGAACTGTTTATACTCTATCAATCAACAATAAAACTATTTTCGTGGGGTTGACAGCAATAATTATGCAGTGCTTCGGTTTTGTTGTTATGGCAACGCCAACAATGGGCTACTTGGATATTGCACGCGAATCGTCGGCGTAGCGTTGTCAACATGGAGAACGTTTCATATCAATCTGACATGTAACAATTCATGACTGACTTGGGTTATCGTGAGAACAGTGAGAAATTATTTCTCAGTGTAATGGCGGATATTTCTCACTGCGTGAGAAATCTTTCGTTTTGAACGTATGAAAGCGTTGAGAGAAGTGGCACATTGTATAGCATCCGTAGAAAAAAAAAAATTTGAAATACAGGATATTACGAAACTTGTTCCGTAGTTTTTTTGATTTGTAACAACCCAGAAAACTACGGAACAAATATTGATCCACCACAAAATAATGACGTTCAATTAGTTTTACGAAACTATTTATAAATTTTCAGAAACTTGAGTTTTTTGTGGTGATAATAAAGTTTGAGGAACTATTATTTGAGATTTGCTTTACAGTTCGCGATACATATTGCGGCAAATTTTATTGCCGGCAATTATTACTGCAGGTCTGCTTCGCACTTGTAAATATAAATCATTTTTGTCAAAAACGTTCTGTCATCGATCAGGCCACCCAATTTCTCAGGTAAACGTACACCCCATTCGGCAGCAACGCACCCAGAGTTTTGCATATAAAATGACTTATAAATAATCCATAAACCGTTCATGCTAAGCACCCGTAACGGCTATTGTCTATTCCATCGACTTTGTTCACGTAAATTCGATCCCAAATCCGCTTTAAGGCCCCAGCAAACCCATTTTCGGATAAATGCTTCCGAATATCGCCCGATACAGAGTTGTTAGCCCTTCCATTGTTGTCGGTCATACGTGGATGCTCGTGAACAGTGTGACCGAGATGAATCCAGAATCCAGTGCAGTGACGGAATGATAATAATGAATGACGTACTGTTTGACGTTATCGTAAGCCTCCTACGACGTGATCATACTGAGAACGGAGCATTAGAAAATTTCCAATTTTTCCTATTGAACTTTGTATTCTACGACGGCGTATTAGGGTCACTGTAAAAATAAAAAATATCTCTGTTGACAGATTTTGATATGTCAATGCCAAGTTATAATCTGTCAATGCCAGTTTAAAATCTGTCAATATGCCATTGACAGATTTTAATTTCTGGTCCTGGTCTAAGGAAAAGTGTATATTTAGTCCAAGATCCCAGAGCAATCAGACATAACTTATTTTCACACGGATGAAACCTGAAGTTTTCAGTAGCGTCTCGTGTGCCTTGAATACCTACGCGCTTTGTGGAACTTGCCGAGTGACACCTGGGCAGGTACCAGGTGAGAAAGGTAACTAAAAATAAGAATTATTTTACTTAAATTCACATGGCTGATTTTTATATATGTCATGTAGAATATTATTTTAAAGTAATATCATAAGTGTCAGACACTTTTGATGGACCAGAGCTTTTATCAGACGCTTTTAAGCTACCCAAAAAATAAATGAACTTTACTTATTTTCACATGTCTGATTTTTTAATATGTTATTGAAGTATTCATTTAAAAGTTATATTCAATCAGTAAGACACTTTAGAGTGACCAAACATCCCCTAAGACAAAAATTATTCAGCCAGAAGTATGAGGGCGAGAGTACTATGCATGCGCTTCAGAGTGAATGAGACGTCCATAATAACTCGGTTTCCCTTCTCAAACTCACCATCTGTTTCAATCTACTGTGTATGTGCTGTTTGTGTGTAATATAACTTATAGTATACAGTATTCAGTGTTGTTTTTCAAGGCACAATTGTGCCAAAAGGGGCACTATGGTAAGCACTTTGAGAAATTGGTCGAAAACGGGCACAATTTTAAGATTCCGTATTTTCGTGGTTCCGTGGTCATTTTCACTTGTCTAAATTCTCACTTTTGATTTCATTTTCCTCAACAATCCTGTTTCCTGTTAGTATGAAATTTAAAAATTATGATTTCTATGCAATATATACATGATTTCTCAACGTTCAGATTGGTAAACATTAAGAAATGGAGCTTCATGTCGTATTTGATATGCAATTGATGGAATTCTGCAGGTTTCTGGGGCCAAAATTGCCTCCTTTGGGGCTTTGGACAAACCGTCTACTTTTTGCGAGGACAAACGCTAACTCGAATGTGACTCAAGTGGCAATTTTTCATATTTATAATATATTATTGAATATATTTATATTTTTACGATGCAGAAAAACTCAAAGTCGTCTCAATTTAATATTTGAAAGGTGTTCAGTACGGTGATTCAGTACATGTTTCGAACCTACATAGGTTCATCATCAGCTGAATTTACATTGAATTCTACAATAAATGAAGAGTAATGTAATATTAGTTGATAAATGAAGTATAAAATTTACTTACATGGAGATGAAAAAAATAGCAAATTCACATGGTGAAGTTCAAAAGGACATAAAAAATTTGGTAGTGACAATTATGATTAATTTGATATTAGGGGAATTTGGGACATCCCTAACACCATAAATACATTAAAGATTGGGGGGCTTGGAGCCCTTATGCCCAATATGCAATATTAGAAAAATAACCTAACACAACCTTTCAAATATTAAATTGAGACGACTTTGAGTTTTTCTGCATCGTAAAAATATAAATATATTCAATAATATATTATAAATATGAAAAATTGCCACTTGAGTCACATTCGAGTTAGCGTTTGTCCTCGCAAAAATTAGACGGTTTATCCAAAGCCCCAAAGGAGGCAATTTTGGCCCCAGAAACCTGCGGAATTCCATCAATTGCATATCAAATACTACATGAAGCTCCATTTTTTAATGTTTACCAATCTGAACGTTGAGAAATCATGTATATATTGCATAGAAATCATAATTTTTAAATTTCATACCAACAGGAAACAGGATTGTTGAGGAAAATGAAATCAAAAGTGAGAATTTAGACAAGTGAAAATGACCACGGAACCACGAAAAGAGGAATCTTAAAATTGTGCCCGTTTTCGACCAATTTCTCAAAGTGCTTACCATAGTGCCCCTTTTGGCACAATTGTGCCTTAAAAAACAACATTGAATACTGTATACTATAAGTTATATTACACACAAACAGCACATACACAGTAGATTGAAACAGATGGTGAGTTTGAGAAGGGAAACCGAGTTATTATGGACGTCTCATTCACTCTGAAGCGCATGCATAGTACTCTCGCCCTCATACTTCTGGCTGAATAATTTTTGTCTTAGGGGATGTTTGGTCACTCTAAAGTGTCTTACTGATTGAATATAACTTTTAAATAAATACTTCAATAACATATTAAAAAATCAGACATGTGAAAATAAGTAAAGTTCATTTATTTTTTGGGTAGCTTAAAAGCGTCTGATAAAAGCTCTGGTCCATCAAAAGTGTCTGACACTTATGATATTACTTTAAAATAATATTCTACATGACATATATAAAAATCAGCCATGTGAATTTAAGTAAAATAATTCTTATTTTCAGTTACCTTTCTCACCTGGTACCTGCCCAGGTGTCACTCGGCAAGTTCCACAAAGCGCGTAGGTATTCAAGGCACACGAGACGCTACTGAAAACTTCAGGTTTCATCCGTGTGAAAATAAGTTATGTCTGATTGCTCTGGGATCTTACTCTAATTGTCATGTTCGTGAATGTTTTACTTGTGCCACATGCAAGCCATCAAATCTACCCCAGGCTGGGTCAATGGGTTCCTGTGAAGATATAAATTTTCCGTTTCAATTGATATCATCAGATCTATTAGGAACATATCCAAGATTGGATATCAGTATATGTTGCTATTAGAAGACTGGTTCACAAAATTTGTCCTCTCCTAATGCCACATCTAGAGCCATCATCAAATTCATAGACAATCAAATTTTACTTATCTTTAGTGTAGGTACCTCAAATTTTTGATTGTGATAATGGATCAGTTTTCACTAGAAAAGAGTTCAAATCTTTCATGTTCGAATACTACGATTATAATCTGTCAATGAAGTTTTGACACATTAAAATCTGTCAATGGCATATTTACGGATTTTATATACGTGTATTATTATAGTTCAGGTGTAGACAAAATAGGAATATTGTTACGATATTCCTTGGGTTCGTTTATAAAAACACCAAACAACACTAAACTTCTTTTATTATAACTCTCTATCACAATACAATACAATCACTTGAACTGCTTCGCTAATTTTTCAACGCTCTATACTAAACACTCTGATGAACTCTCTCTAATACAAACTCTCTGTTATACAAATTCTACTTCCGCACAAAGCTCTGCTCCACTTAGCTGCCAATAACTTTCGCCACTTAGCTCTGAATAAAACTTGCCTCTTAACTAACTCTGCCCGCGACGAAGTCTCTCCCGTATATATACCTGCGTACGCCTATGAAGAATCTTCGCGAATTCTCCACACGCGATTTACGGATTCCTTGAAAATGACGTTCGCTACGACACGATCCCTCATCTGCGTTTACGATCTCGTCAGGGCCGGCGCTAGGAGAGTGCTAGGAGATTCGTAACAATATAATTCAGGAGATTACTTGGTGGCTATGGTTATTAGACCGAAATGTAGAAGATTCGACCTAGTACAAAAAGGAAATGACTATTTTACCTCTGGGTAAAATTTCTGCCTACAGACAATTTTTGCTGTCTCTGATGACTCCTTCCTAGAAGTCACACAATTCTCATTTGAAAGATCAACAAGCCGTCCATCCACATTATCTTAAAATTTATAACATTGAATTGAACTTGTTTTTTAATACGTGAATATCCCGGTAACGTAATTTAGGCCACGCAGGTAATCTGTTACAAGAATTCGACATCATGAAAATTAGAATTCAATTTCATTTGTTCAATGAATATTGATCACAACTTGAAGTTCCGTAGCATATTATTCAGAATATCCACTATTAATGGTTATTGATAGTGATTCTTCTTTCAACAAAATCAATTCGAATCATTTATTTCAAATAATTTGTTTGAATAATAATAAAAATTGAAAAGACAAAACTATTAGGAACAAACAAATCAAGGAATATTTTTTGGGGACACTCAATATTTCTTGACAAAAACATAATAATAATAATAAATAATAAAAATGAATCGTCTTTATTCAACATACATTACATATATTATGTATGGAGAATTGGCAGAGATTCAGCATTAGCTGTTTCTCAACTCAACCAGAAAAACATAACTAAGAACGGATTTGAAATGGTTTATATTAGCTTTCGAGTTTCGGTAATACAAACTTTTCTTTTGGAAATCCTATCTTCTTCAAGTATCTGTTTGAAGAATCCACCCAACATTAAATATTATCAAATTATGTACGAAAGAGTGAATCCCCTCTTTTGACAGTTTAATTTGATAATAACTATATATAATAATTAGTTGACTGGTGGATATTACTTTTTTCGTCCTTATTAGTCCTGGTTCAATTCTCAGAAGCATTATAGAGTTTCCTTGATTTTCAACTCGTGAGCTAGATCATATTGAAATAATCGAAATTACAGATAAGAATATTAGGATCTAAACGTTTTATACTTCTGTATTGGTAAAGTGAGAGGTTAGTTCAGAAAATACACTTGTCGATTGGTTGGAAAAATCTTAGACTGTTCCTTCACACGAGTGTCAATAGCTTGTCGACTTTGACCGATGTACTTTTTTTCTCTAATATTAACAACAATTTTTGTGTATTAAACCCCTTTTCACTACACACTATAATCAACGTATTCTGAAACTTGTATTCGACTCCATTGACTCCATTTTCCGTTCATTTTCCATCGTCCGCCCCGAACCTCAGCGCAGTCATTTCCTTTCCACTTTCCACTCGTTCACCTTTCCATTGTGAACTCGACGGAAATGGAAAAATGGATTGCCGTTTGAGCATTAGAGGACATTGTTCGTACATTGTCGAGAGCTGAGCAAACTGAGCCTTCATGCCGGAAATGAAAGAATTGAAAATTATTGACAACAAAAATCACTTTGGATTTTGTATTGGAACTGCAACACTTCGACAGTGGTGAAATTCATTCGTTCTATTCGAGAACCGTTTATATTTGCCAAAATTTTTCTTTCATTGTAGATAAATAATGTTTTCGTCGTTTCAAATTTTATTGAGTCCATCATTAGAGCTTTATAACAAAAAATTCAGAATGAAACAACACATATTACAATTTGACATTGTTTTGGAAATACCATCAGAATATTATTTTATTCATGCTGAAAAAAGTTGAGAGATATATCGCAGAAGAAAAAGGTACGAAACTAAATGAATATACATATTCAGCAACTCCGAGATAATTTTCTCCTGAAGATGCTAACCTTTGAAAAAATATAATTCTTGAAAACATATCGGATTGCACAGAAAAAAGCTGTGACAAAACAAATAACATAAAATCCAATAGGAAAAAGTAATCAACTATGAAAAGATATGAAGTCTAATGCTTGGTTCATAGACCAAACTTTTACTTTCACTTTTACTTCAAGAAAGTTCTCCCAATGCTTATCAATTAAAGCGTTTATAGACAAAACGTTGAGGGACGGATTTACCAGAGGATATATATGAGGAAACAATGCATTTGTGCTTCTGTCTAGGATATAAACCGTAAAATATGTAAAACTGATTTTTATGGTGATTATTATCAGAAGATGATAATACAGAATGCAAATGGATTTTTTTTAAATATTATACTTTGATCCAACAATATGCCACGTCCACTCGCGTAGATCAAAGTTTAAGATTGTCAATGCAAAAATTAATTCGCATATCGTAGATCAACATGCCAACAGATGCAACTATTCGAAAAAAAATCGATTACTTTGAGTTAGCAATTTGTACGCACATTACTGTATACTTTGCGAAATTATCAACTGTTCAGATGTTACCTGAGCCGGAATAATTGTAGCACCGCCTTCATACAGTCCGGAGAAAAATTTCAGCCCCTTGCAATTGAATTGCATCGAAAAATGAATATTATCAGTTGATGCATTTGCAGTTTTTTTCACTCTTCAGCGGATAACTATGGTAGGGAGTAGGGATAATTTTTTTGTTTGAAAGTAGTTGACAATGTTCCTTGCTGAATGGTAATGGTTCAGTTTTCCATTGTCCATATTATTATTAACTCTTGAAACCTGTTGCTAAGAACGAAAGGATTAAAATACAAATCAAGTGAGAAAATCAAATCAAAAATAAAATATTGGTCAATAATGAAATTAGGGATTGATTGAACAAAGAAAATACTGTTGTTACAAAATCGAGATATCGAATATGAAATATGAGTCAAAAAAATTCGGGTGATGAACAGTCATCAAAACGTCGGTCGTGAGTATACTCGACTTGAAACTTAGTTTCAACTTTTTCGCATAATATTCCATTCATTTTCTTTATTTACATTTTTTGACTAGTATTTTATATTCGATACCTCAATTTCCTTGTCACAATATTATTTCATTTATTTTGTTATTCAAAAATTTTTTTGACTCATATTTCATATTCGATGTCTCGATTTTTTTGTAACAACAGTACTTTCTTTGATCAATCAATTCCTAATTTTATTATTGAACAAAAATTTGATTTCGATTTGATTTTCTCACTTGATTTGTATTTTAATCCTTCCTTTCTTGGCAACAGGTTCCAATAGAGTTAATAATATAGACAATGGAAGTCCGAACCATTACCATTCAGGGATCATTTTATTTTGTGTATATGTTACCGGCAAAGTGTAATATCAGACATTGTATAGAATACCTAGGCATTCTATACATTGCCAAAAGTAAGCAGGCAAAGTGTGAAATTTTAAACATTTCATACTTTGCCTAGGCATTCTATAGAATGCCTGCTGGAGTTCAGGCAGAGTTAAAAATCTGTCTGTTCCATTGTTTTCAAGTTAAGGTTAACCTAACCTAACCTAACCTAACCTAAGCTAAGAAAATTAAAGCTAATTATTCACTAATATTTCACTTTTAAATTTTACTCTAGTAAAATATAAGGATTTTCAGATCCTATGTTTAATACATTTCATGTTTGTTATTTGCAATAAACAATTTTTAACAATGTTGTTCATTTTATACTTTGCCTGCAAAACTTTCGACATTCTATATAATGCCTAGGCATTATACACAATGCCTAGGCAAAGTTTGTACAATTGTTAAGAAATGAGTTTATTTCATACTTTGCCTGGATTCACTCGGCAATGTATACAATGCCTAGGTATTCCATACAATGCCTGAATTGTACACATTGCCGGTAACATATACATTCGGTTGAATTGCGGTAGATATCTATTGAGGATAATTTTGTATGCAATTGAGGTTAGTAGTTGTATTGGGAATTTTGAAGGAGTGTATGTATTGAAATGAATTGTTTTGTAGGAGATACTAGACAGATAACTGACAGGGTGATTTTACAAGAGTGTATGTGGTGTTTGATTCTTTTGGAGTAGACATTTATTTGTATTTGTGAAAAAGTTTCGTGTATGAACGCTTTAAATACCTAATTAGCATTGTGAAAAATGAAAGATAAAGTAAACACAACACAGAACTGGTCGAACGCCATTTTTTTTCGTGGTGGATGAATGTTTTCTTCTTTTTTTGGGTTAGTAACAACCACAATTACATTATAGTATAAAGTAAAAGAAAACAGATGTAGATTGGATCAACAAATAAGCTACGTTTTATAAACGAAACAATGGGAGAAGTTTGTACAGAAAATGGGGATTATGAAGCTGTTGTTCAATGCTCGATTGAACATATAATGATAAAAGAAAAGATAATAGAGAGTTGGAGGTAGTACCGAGGAACCGACTCATCCAAATGTAAAGGATTTGGGATGAGGATGGTAAAGCAAGTGACTAACAGTATAGGTATGGATGAAACCAAACGTGTAATATTGAAGTTCCCAATCCACAGTCAGATGTCTGCCGTCACTATTATATCGGTATCCATGGTTACCGATAATTTGTTCGTGCATTTATGAAATTATCTCACTTCGATTCAATTGAACGTCAAACAATTCATTCGCTTGAAGGCAATAAATTCTGATTGCATAATTGCTATTGTATTCGTGCGTGGTTAGAATGAAAAAACAACTCGTGGCTGTGCGATCTCAAGTTAATTATTGCAAAAATTGTCGATTATTCTGAATTAGATTTGCAATATTCAATTCGAATGTTTTGAGGTTGCAGTCAGTTGCTATGCTACAAAGAAAACTCTTTGTTATTCGTTAAAGAAGGGTATGCTTCAGACAGGAAAATTTGGACCTTTTCTCAAAATACTTTTAAAAGCTTTCGAATGCTCATAAATGAGTCATGTTGTAGATCTTTTTTTTTTTTGGATAATTTATCTTATGTATAGGAAAAATAATAATTCCTTATCAATTATTTTCAAAAAATGCGAAACGGTAATATTGTTTTTCAATGATTATTTGAATGATTAATTGTCAGAACCGACATTTTCTTATTAGTGTTTTGGTAACAAATGATGCATCGTTTCATTTCCGATTCGTTAATTTATTTGAATTATTCGGCATATTTTTGTATTTCAACGTTTTTTATATCTATCTAATTGTTAATTTAATATGGCTCCAAATTCCTTGCAATGGGTGCGTCAATAAAGAAAAACCACTTCAAAAGCGGCTAGTAATGAAACATACCGGCAGTTTCAACTAAATATTCGAGATCACAGAGATGTTGACTGAGCATGGAGAAAACTCCCGCATTTGAATCCAATGCTATGCTTAGATTAGGGGATAAGGTGAACTAAAACAATGTTTATAGTAGCACAATTGAAGAACTTTTAAACTCATTGTGCTCTTTCTTGCTGCCTTATTAATGATCACCAACACCATTCTCAATATCAAAAACTTAAAAAGCAAAAAGACTTCGGGAATTTTCGAGATCAGTTGTCAAGATTGCAACAACAAGTACATCGGCCAGAGCCGACGAGCTATTAAAACCCGGTTCAAAGAGCATTTTGCACATATAAAATACGGAAGGGTAGAAAAATCCAGTGTCGTCCAACACGCTCTACACAATGATCACAAAATTGGTGAAAGCAATCTGAAACTGATCAAGCATGTGCATGACACAAGACTACTCGATGCATGTGAGAGTCTAGAAATAGCAAAATGTAAAAACAGCATGAATGGTGACAAGGGACCTATCCCTTTTAGCCCGCTTTTCAATTTCTTGTTGAGGAAGTAATCAGAAATCAGTACCAACAGATGACGGAACTTGCAGGTAGTCAGTTCATTACCGAGAAATTAATTAGAAAAATCAACAGTAACAACCGAAGTCCATATCGGACCGGAAAACTTTAGGTATATAAATAACTAACCTCAGCTCTGGATTTAGTATCAATTTTCTTATTAGCGAAACGCGCGTCGAGTGCAAAAATATCAGTTTGGTGTTAGGGTAATTGATCTTTAGGAAAAGTTTCAACTTTTACACCAAAGGTTCCAAAACTCATCGTTTATTCAAGATGATTGTGATAAACTCACTACCTCAGTGTTTGAACGATGAACCTAGAACTATTTTTCAACCAGTAAATTCTTCAAAACTTCACGAATATTTTTAAAACTAGCTAAAATCGAGGGTAGGTAGGTACTTCGAGAGGTTCGTTTTCAAAATAGTTTACTAAACGGGTATCGTTCGTCAGTATGACTTTCACTTGTGAAAAATATAATTAGTATTGCAAGAATTTGAAAAGGAGGTTTTTTTCTTTCCATAACAATAATACATAACCTCACTTCATAGTTCAATGCCAAATTTATTCTTCATCATACGTCGGTTACGTCACATTTTCTCGCTCGATTTTCTCTTTAACAGAGCGCTGAGCTAAATGAGCTTCTCAATATGAACGCTCTATAAATAAAAGGACACCAAAGTTATCGCTCTGTGCGATCGATTTCCTCGATTTGGGAAAAACGAATGATTTTGAGTGGAGTGAGCGCAGCTGAGCTGAGAGAGCTTGCTCAATATGCTCGCTCAGTGAATAAATGGACACCTATGTATAAGCTCGGAGAGCCCGATTTGTAATAAACGAACGGAATCGAGCAAAGTGAGCGCTCTGAGCTTAATAAACAAACTTAGCTACTGACAGGGGCAAGGAAAAAAAAACACGACGTAATCTTACATCCCCCAAACCGAATTCTGCTAGCAAATATCCACGGCACCGAAATAAAAAACCGCCCTCTCTCGTAGGCCTTCGTTTCTCATTACGATTCTATTCATGCGATGCCGGCCTCTTATCCTTCGTCTCGAACGTACTTACGTCTAGAAGATGCATCAGGGACGCTCTGTGGGCAGGCTGGAGACGCGTCATATCCGTCAGTACTTGACACAGTTCGGCACTCAATCGGGAAGCGACGAAGTGGCTGGTGAGGGTGGCCCGTTTCAGGGTCTCTCCCAGAGCAAAGATCCACATCTGAAACGGAAGAAACGATGATGAGAAAGTGGAACTCTTTTTTGAGTACACTATTATTATTATTTTATCCTCCCACTCATTGGTTGAATAAGACAAAAGTTGCCTGTTGCCTGAAGACAAATTTAGGATGGAGTTCTTTTACTGTATAGTACATTCCAATCCAAGGTTCAGCACATGTCAACAGATTACAGAGCGTGATATAGCCTCTTGGCCCAGTATACCCTACCAATAAATACACAATCTAATCAAATAAACTGTTCAAGAACCCAAAATGACGATATTCGCCTACCCGAAAAGTAGCTGTGGATTCTGACAGACATAGGTGTCCTAATTATCCCCTGAAGTTTGCGCCAGATTCTGTCCGTGCGTTTAGCAACAATTAGCTGCTGAATGCCGAAAATCATTATTTTATTTGTTTTTTGCTTATATAATGAAAATACTATTGGTTGGATCGAAAAAAAGTTAAATTGAAAGTTGTAGATAATTGAAAAATCTATCGATTAGTGATGTCGATATTCTATAATTGGTTGCTAAACTATTGCGCTCGGAAATTAAAAAAAGGAGTTTTTTCAATTATTTCACTAAAAAATGTTAAAATGCATTTGGGTGTTACAACTGTCAATTTTGGAAGCTCTCAACTAGTAGCAACTAGTTTCAATTTGAATGAAAAACAGTTGACAGGTAACAACAATCTAATTTGTTACTAAAAAAGTGTCCCACTAGATTGTTATTTCTTGCCCTATGGATAATCGTAGAGCAATGAACAAAACGGTTTTGGATAGTCAAAGAGTTGAACTACAAACTATCATTTTTTGGAGAAATGGCGTAAAAAAAACGTTTTTTAAACTAAAAAACAATGAGGGAAAAATGGTGGTATCAAAATGCGACAAAATGCATTGGAAAACTGCGGTTTTTCTACGAATTTTGACAAACCTGACTTTTGTTCCACGATAATTAGGAGCCGAGATGATCTCAGCCCAAAATGACCTCGCTGTCGTAATCTCGGGAAATACTGGACAGATTTTCTTTTTTTTCAATTTTTACTAGTGCATCGAGATATGATCGAATATCACTATGTCCTGCCTGGATAGTTTTCGGAAATCCCTCAAATCACAAATTATTCAATTTTTACGCTGCAAATTTAATGAATAAATATATTTTTTGGAAGGTTAATAACGTCGTGACACAGGAGTTGATTGTTGACTTGATTGAATTGAGTATAAATGTATATTGATTCTGATGAAAAATTTATTTTTCATTCATAAATATTTACATGTCCTTAATATAGTTGTTGTTGAATGCACGGACGAAATCTGGCGTGAACTTTAGGGGATAATAAGGACACCAGTTTCTGTCGGAATCCATAGCTACTTTTCGGTAGGCGAAAATTTTACGAAAAAAGTTTATTTGATTGGACTAACAGTAGAGACACTCGCCACAGAACACCAACTTCAACAGTTTGACATGTATGTTCAGGTGTTATCAATCAACTCGACTGATGAGCGTCAATGTGTGTTAAAATATTGTATTTATAATTATTATGGCTAACTACCAAGGTGGAAAAGTGTGTGCTTATCGCGGATGTTTGTCGAGGCTAGAGACAAATTATCATCTCTCTTGAGGTTTCCGAAGGATGTCAAAATGCAATAGCCATTAGTGTTCTGTAGAATAGTAGTTCTTAAAATTTTTCATATATTTTTTTCAAATTGCAGAACTTTAAATAGAAGCTAATTTGCGTCGATATATTAGCATTATGAAAATGCACCTTAATATTGAATAACTCTTTCAGGCTTGAGGCATGGATGAAGGAATGTAACCCAGAGGATTCACATGAAAAATCTCCCGAAGCTCTCTATAACAACTATCGCTTGTGTGAATTTCACTTTGAGAAAAAAATGTTATAGAGTTTGGAATTGAAATTTGAGAATACCAAAACTAATAAATCGAAGTACAAAAAATTACCATTTTGAGAAATGTCTTTATTTCATTGTTAATGTCTGAATATATCTATTGTACATAGTTGAAGCTGCTGCGAACGAAACATTCTCTTGAAAGATTTTTATTTCCTGGTCATCTAATATACCTTTCCGATCAAACATGGACTGGAGGAAAAAAGCAACAGAAAGTGGAATGGCTATTGTAGGTACAGCTTATCCAATCCATCTTGGCACAAACTCAGATACTTTTCCAGTAGCACACTGGTAGTATAGATCATCAAGAAAGAAAATACACCTACTAGGAATATATTTCAACTCAGTGAACACATATATGTTATCTTAGTATATATCTTATAGTGTAGCCGCTGAAAAGATAGAATGATCACGTGAACGGCACGCAATCTTTGAATGTTCCTCTCCCCAATGTTACAAGTCCGATTTACACCACTCAACAGAAACGTTGCATTTCCCTGTTCTCCCATAAACTCTTGGGATGCTTTTTTATAAGTGTTCATTATTACACTTTTTTTCTCTACAGTTAAATGTCTTTTTTTTATCTTTTTCTTGGAGGTGAAAGAGTATTTCCATCCATGTTATTTAATTACCGTAACACACGTAAATACAAAGCACAAATGAGTACAGTACAGTGTAAACAGTTCTTCATTTATTTCAGTTTAGAAGGCGTGGCTACGCCGCGCAGGCTATATATAGATGCAGGCATTCACTGTTCACGCGTCCTTGAATTCTATTTTTTGAACGGCCCGACTATAGTATATAATTCACGGAGATTGCTGGACATATACGTTATTAGTTCTGTGCCAAGATGGATTGGATGAGCTGTAAGTACGTACTCAACGGACTAGGCAGTAGAATGCTACATTCTTAAAAAAAAATGTCCCGTTCACAAGTTGGGGAAGGCCTCCTAATGGCTGCACTGTATAGCAAATATTAACTCGTCTCTATATACTGCACCTATATTTCACAACTATAAATCAAAATCCGTGACGTCAGGTTTTCCCGGCAACTAAATCGAAGGCCAACAAAACGAGTGACACCGACGCAAATTGCACTAAAATCGATATCTCCCGCAGTTTTCAATTAGAGAGGGTTCGAAGTACGGAGGCCCGTTTAATATTTGTTATCTGAAATCTCCACGAACGTCAGAATCGAGAAGATTTAGTGGAATCGCTTCCGATGCCGCGGCAACCAAATGATTAGTTGCGTTCTGTCGATACCGATCCAGTCTGTGAAATATTCGAGGGAAATTCGAAGACTCCACTGTGGCGAAGGAGCAGTAACGGAGAAGGAGGAAGTTCGTTCATTCCAGTCGAATCACATCGAGTCGGTGTTTTCCATTTTTTTGGAAAAATATACAGGAAGACAGATCAACAGCCAATTTCACCAAAAATCAAAAAGAAAGATCCCAGTTGGTCCATTCCCAAATAACAATTCAGAAATTTGCCGCGTGAAAGATCAGTTCCAACATGGCGGCTGGCAAACGTCACTACTCATATCGGAGTCACTGGACGCGTCGTTGTTCTGTGGTAATAGCAGTTTGTACAGCAAGGGTGGATATAGTGGCCATATCGCACGAGGACGAAGTTCGAGTAAATATTTCAGAGCTCTTTTTCAAATATCATATTGATAATCAATTTTATTTACAACCATATATGTAATGCTGCCATAACTAACGTCATTGAAGGTTGGGAAGTGTCACATTTCACACCTCTTCTTCCCGCCCTCATTTCATCTATTCTAGACTTTATCTATCATTTATTGACTTTATCTGACATTTATTTATATTGGTGACAATTGTATACCCCGTAGTCACGGTAACAATATATCTACTTGATTATTCTGAGGAAACCGCGTTCTTGGTAAATTGTCGTTAAATATAATATTTCAGATATGTTCAGAACGAAACAGAGATTTATTAATTTTAATCGAAATATGATGGTTGTGAATAAAATAGTTTACAAACCTCGGTAGGAAGTTTCATTCCTGTCTCGAGATCATAGCTAACCTCGACGCTTTGCGTCTCGGTTAACTAACTGATCCCACGACAGGAATGAATCACTTCTCACCTCGGTGTGTAATATACTATTAAATTAGAATATTTTTTCAATATTCATGCAAAACTCAGAGGAAAGAAACTCTATCAAATTCAATATTGAACAATACAGATTGTAGATTGTAGTGTCAAATTAAAAAAAGTACAAAAAAATACGTTTTGGTGAGACTCGAACCAACGGCTATAAACTGGACTGTTTCAGAAGGCGTTGGCATTAACCAACTAGGCTATTTAGACTGTATGATTTCTGTAATAATTATTGATGTGACGAGTAAATGTAAGTCTTTCAATTCCAAAGAAATAAATATCTAACTGTGCTCTGTAAAGTGCACATATCCAATGGCATCGTCCCCGTATACCACACGAATAGCCCTGTAGAAGTTATTCATTTCAAATATGAAAAATGAGAATATGATTTTCCAAATTATGATGTGATTGTAACCCAACAATAGCCTAACTTCTGAATGTTATAATATAAAACCTGTTCTTTGAGAACTATTGGAAATTGACTCAATTTTGGAGATATATTTGGAGTAATTTCAACATAGAAACTAGTGTGTTCAGGAACTTATAGTGTTGCTTTTAAATTTCGAAATTCAGCTGCATTGAAACGATAGACGTTTTTTATGAAATCCATCACCATGAAAATGTCCACGGATGGTTAATTGTTCAATAATGCTTCCACACACCCGACTGAGGGCATTTTATGATTGAAAAACACATATGCAGACACTAATTTCGGACGACATCGAAGATAAAAGTCCAGCTATTACAAAAACCACGCTTCAAATGCTAAACAATCATCAATAGCTCTGGCGTCAGAGTGCGTTTCGACTTCTATTTTTTTATTTGCAGATCCACACGAAAAAAAAACCCTTTAATGTTCACAGAACACCGAGTGAATCAAAGGACATGAGATAAGCATTAACACTCACTTTGAATTTTTGAAGTTTGTAAGCACCAGGATAATCCTCTCTCAGCAAGGAGTTCCAATGTTCAGCTGTTATATTAAAAAAAGATTCCCTGAGCAAGAAAGATTCGAAAGGTCTCCAAGCTAACAACAAAGGACTGGGAGTTCTGTACTAGTCGGGTCATCTGGGCTAATACTCCCAAGGGTAGAAGGATTTACGGCAATTCAGAAGACCACCGACCGTGAACATGCCTATGGAAGAGAGACAAGCCTCCGACCCTTTTATGATGCTCCCGAAATGAGCAAGTCTGTTGGCGAAGAAACGACAACAAGACGGATTGCTGCCCTCCGAATAGAATCAAGAAGTTTCAATATATGTTATTGTGATGAGCTCCATACATGGGAACCATATCCTAAGACGTATCTGTGCCTTGTAGATCATTGGAAGGTGACGAGAAGTGAAGTATTTCTTGGCACGAAATAAAAATCCAGGCTTCTGGGAAGTACCCTTAGCGATTCATCTAACATGGTTATCCCCTGAGAAATTATAACTGATCGTGATTCCTAGCATCAAGTTATTTGACTTTGTAGGAATAGTTATTCCTGACATCTGAATACTAGATAAAGATAGATCGGCTTCCTTTGAGAAAAGACATGCCTGGGTTTTCAGCATTAAATTCCACCATTATATTCTTTTCACCAAATCATCATGGAGCAGAAACAAAGTTGGCGCCAGAACTGAACCCTGTGGAACCCCTACATTTATCGAGAGACCATCATACGATACCCCACCAACAAACACATCCTTACTCCTCAGAAGGAAGCAAGAGAATCAGTCATAATTGCCCATTATTTAATTTTCATCAACAATCACTTACTTTCAGGTAAGCACTGATGATGACTACTTCAGTCATAATGGCTCTGCTTCCATTTCAATAAAAAATATATATCGAAATACAAAAAGCGTTCATTGGTGCTGGCATATCAATATGGTTTGTACTTTCCCAATACGACAAACATTTTCTCGAGAGAAATATCTCTGGCTTTTCATTTGAAAGTTTCCATGAATTAGAGATCTTCTTTATTTAAGATGAAAGTTAAGAAAAACGTGAAGTCAACGTACGTTTCGTCCCTTAATAAAATCATCATCAGGCAATACACACACTTTCAAGGGGTCGCAGAAAAATCGTTTGTTTCGAAGGAAAGGGTTCCTCAAAACCTAAGAACCTTCCCCCAGATGAATGTTTCTTCTCCAAAATGGAATTGGAAATCCATTCAATAACTACAATGGGGGTAGCTTTCTGAGAATGCTCCTAGTTCGTTTTTGATGGCTCATCCTGTATGTGCGACCTTGTTGAAGCCATATAGTAAGTAGCCGTAAGTTCAAACTCTGAATTGCTCTTTGATCTAGTTATACCGCGTTCACGACATACGTTATACATTAGTAAACGCATCAAGTTCCCCTCAATGGGTATGTTAGTTAGCGAGTACTTCCCAATTCAATTTACCACCGATTGAGATATTTCTCCGCAAGGAGCAGAAACTCCAAGGAACCGAGTTGTAATTTTATAAAGTGGTTCTCCTGACGTCAACACCTGATAGTCTAGTTCATATGTACCATTTTCTACTAAACTTTTTTTATAGTCTCCGAAAATTACGATCAAGGTGTCATTCGATTCGTATTGTCACGTGGGAAGTTCAAAAAGGCGCTGAGAAATACTAAAATTTTCTAAAAAAAAGTTCCGACTCCAGGAGCTGTAACTCTATTATTTATGATTTTTTTCAGAGCCCTGAAACTAGAGTCAAAAGCGGGTAGTCAGGCTTTTGTGCGCGGTGCGTCAATCTGACACAGGAACAAAAAAAAAATATTTGAAAATTAAGGAATGAAAACATTCATGTAGTTTCGGAATAAATCAATGAACAATAATATGCGATTGAAAAATTTGTATCGGTATATTTCCATTAATTAATCATTTATTAATTAATAATTTTTCATAAACTGAAAGTTAACGTAAAAACTCTAATAATCAACAAACTTGCACCCTAGAATTTTTTTTCACTTCGTGAAGTTATTCTCAATAGGCTAACGGATATATCGCCGTTGCAGGAATTACAAAATTTTGACTTTTTTACTACCAATTGATAATTAAAAATTAAAAGAAGTTATTATTTTTTTCCTAAATCTTGTTCCAATATCTAACGGTCAGAAGCTACTTAAAAATATTTTTTTAATTTTTTACTGTTATTTTTGAAAAATTGTTATGAACAAATACATTGTTTTTGAATAAATCTATTTTTTTCGTATATACTTAATAATGGAAATTATGATTTTTGAAGAAAAAAACGGCATTTAAGAAAATTTATCTGTTGCTAAAAAATGCGTTTATTTACTAACAATCATAAATTCTATTGTTCTTCGAGAATTTTCCTTTACTTTGTTTTTCATTTGTTTATTCAAAAACAATTTATTATGAATAAATTAATTTTTACCAATTTTTCGAATACTTAATTATGTAATGAAAGTAGCCATGTATGTTTTTTTATTTATTTTTTCTATTTTTAATAGAGCTTTTAATATTATTATGCTTTGAAAATTGTCTTTTTCATCCGCTCTTTTGTTTTCAAAATTATACATTTTGTAATTTTTTCCAGCGCCTTTTCGAACTTTTCTTTGAACTTTCTACGTGACAATACGAATCGAATAACACTTCGATCGTAATTTTCGGAGACTAAAAAAAAATTTCACTCAAGAAAAATTGTACATATGAACTAGACTATAAGTTCACCCTCCAATAAAATGCAATATGTCGATAGCTTAGCTGCGCAATAATCGGGATTTATTTCATTTGCTCGAGTCGGCTTTTTCTTTTCTCCATGTTTATGAGAAATGTCCTGTCCCTTATGAAGTTACTATTTTCTTCCAATTGAGCGGAAAATGTGGAAGGCGATGGATTGCCAGCAGTATCACGTCCTTTCGAGCACACTGTTGGGGATAAAGTAGGCTCAAATGAGGGCATTTCTCTAATCGTCCTGGAACTTTATTGAATTGACCATTTGTAGACGGGGTTTGGATTGAAAAAAATGGTTTCCTCTATTGAAATTAACGGCTCAACAAAGATGACAAATGTGTTGCCACAGTAACCGAAAAAGATAAGAAAATCTGGACATGAAACAGATGCCCCGACTCCTTGACTATATTGATTTCGAAGGATTCCAAAAAAAAATAAGTTTGAACCCTTTTTTCATCAAATGAAATAGTTCGTAGCCATGATTTAACTCATGTCCTTTTGTCAGAAGATGATTTGCAAATGTTGAATTGTTTTTTCAACTAAAACCTACTCTGATGCTCCTTTATTCCTATAGTGGAAGATCTCTCGGTTTGATCAATATAAACTTTGGGCAAGAACCACAAACCTGTATACTCACGTCTTCCTGACACTGATTTTTCAATGAATTTACTCTAATTATAATCAGTTCTGTGGGCTGAGTATAATTTTATACTTTCAAACAAAAAACAAGGAATAAGAAGAACGAGCATTATTGGTTTCATTAACGGAAGAATCAAAGCAGTGGAATATGATGATGGGAGTTCATTTTCAGGCAAAAAATAATTGTATGGAGTACTATATTCAGGTACTTCGGAGTAGAATGAATATATAGATATCTCAAACTAACTGTGCCACTATGAAGCTTGATATATATGAGCCATAAACAGGAAATCATCTCAACTAACCAGACGGCGCCCAACGGGGGCCACTGTAACTGAATGAATATATATATAATCATTTGGAAATGTGCTTAATTCCAAATTTATATTGGTTGAAAAATTACCAATCACTCATTGAGAAGAGGACGCCGCGACTTCCAAAAATATTATATTGTTCAACTAGCAATGAATGATAGTCACTTTCCACGAGTTTGAAGTTTACAGCACGAACCGTACCTTTTCTACGGATTCAGCAGATGATAGCGATATATAATATTACAATGACATCAATTTCAAATTTGATGTTATTCAAAATTTCCATTCAGGTACAATCGAATGAGTAAATAGAGCTGTCATTGCTTGAATTTTGACATTCCATGGGGGACCTGATTTATCGTGTACTGATAACTACAACCGCATCATAATGAAGTCATTGTTTTATCAGGTGGGGAAATGGTATTGAAGACATACTACAACTGTTACACTATCAACTCGTGTTATTATGTGAGAAAAAGAAATTGAAGACATAAAATGTACCTCATTGTTCTATCAAGAACAATTGGGATAAAAAAGAACTTTTCTGACCTGTTCTTCAATTATTTGAGACGTCATTCGGCTCCTTGTATTCAGATTTTCGCTTACGTAAATACATCAACGTAATTATATAAAATAAGCTAACTCTGACACAAGAGCACACCTTTTCATTAGTTCCGAACGGACAGGAAAAATATAGGTACTTAGTTTCTATTCCGAAAACCTTCAACAAATTTGATAACTACGACCTCACAGCAGTTTCTATACAGGGAATGAAACTCGTTTAGCAGACAATTTGTCAAGCAAAGCAGATAGGTAGGTAATACTTCGGTCGTTTTGTCAACACATTGTGGAAAATCATTCTGTGGAACTCACGTAATTCGATTTTCTCTAAAAAAAAAAATTCTCATCACATTTTCGGCGGTATCGTATATTTTCGGAGATACAGGTGCATTTTGTTGTGAAACTCCACAATTTTTCACATCACATTTCTGTTGTTCAAAAGTCAACATAAATATGTTCAGTTTTCAACAATGACGGCGGTAACGACGGCAACAACCCAAAAAAATCAATATTGAGGTTTGACATCCCAATAAAATCTTGACGTTTCGAAATAAATTCAATTATTTGACACAATAGTAGTTTTGTCTGCTTGAAAATGTTGAAAACGAGTAAATGAGGACTTGTGTGATGTTTTGAACAATATGACAAATTTTTTGTGTTCCACAAAATTTTAAAATAAAAGGTGCTTATAGCGACCAAAGTATTACCGATTAGGTACATTGGATCTTTTGCTAGCTACATGATTTTATTCTGATGGATATAACTATAAATCGTTGGAGCACACAAATTTTTAAATCGCTAGGTATACAAAAAATTCGAAAATCCTTTCTGTAAATTGTATACACGCCTCTGCTTCAGGTGAATTCCTCTATTCAAGGCTGTTTTTTCAATGAGACCCAGAGAAATTCCAGAAGAGCTTGTCCGTAACACTTAGTATCGGTTCCATGGTGTAATGGTTAGCACTCTGGACTTTGAATCCAGCGATCCGAGTTCAAATCTCGGTGGAACCTACTTTTTTTTTTTATTTATTTTTCACGCGAATATATCCGGAACGACGAATTCGGCGCTACTCCAATATGAATGTGGGATTTGGGAATAATTTCAGGGAAAATTCCTGAATTATTATCAATATTATATGAGGATATTTGGAGGGTGCGTTTTTTGAGATCGAAATAGAATTTTGTGCCAATGAAAAATGTACAAAAGTGCAGGAATGTGAAACTTCACCATATTTCACGTCAAATTTTTGTTATTTTCAACACAAAAAAGTTGTACGCTTTATCAAAACACCACATAAGTCCTTATTTAATTATTTTCAACATTTCTGAGCAGAAGAATATTTTTTCAGGAAATTCACCCTTCTTCAAAAGGTAAACAATTCGTTCAAATGTCATAACTCAAAACTGATTCATTGGCAATGTTGCCGCCCTCATTGTTTTTGTTGACAACTGGTCATACTCATGTTAAAGTTTTGAAGTAGGGTGAATTTCCTGAAACAGTGTTTTTTCTGCTTGAAAATGTTAAAAAAGAGTGAATAGGGGCGTGTGAGGTGTTATGATGAAAAGAAGGACAAATATTGTGTGTTATAAACAAAAGAATAATGGTGAATTTTCACAAATAAATGGACCTGTATCTCCAAAAATAGACATGACCGCCAAAAATTTCATCTGGATTTTTTGTAGAGGAGGCCGAATCAAGAATGTTCCACATTTTTCTATTCAATGCTCAGTATAACCAGAGTTTCAGCTAATTTTTGAAGATGGACAAATCAAGGAATTTCATAGATCCCTTTTCCCAGATAACACAGGACGTCCCCGGGACGTCCAATCGAAGTCCATTTCAGGTCTGAACGTTTTCAGGACGTCCATTTTGGGACGTTCTGGAAACGTACATAAATGGACGTCCCCGAGACGTCCATTCGGAGTCCATTTCAACTCTTCACCTCAAGGACCCATTGAGGACGGTTTCAGGACGTCCATTTCGGGACGTTCTGGAAACGAACATAAATGGACGTCCCCGAGACGTCCAGTCAAGGTCCATTTCAGACTCTACGTTTGGGTCCTTATGAGGACGTTTTGAGGATGTCCATTTTGGGACGTTCCCGACACGTACATAAATGGACGTCCCCGAGACGTCCAATTGAAGTCCATTCCAAGTCTTTACGTCTGGTACCCATTGAGGACGTTTTCAGGACGTCCATTTTGGGATGTTCTCGACACGTACATGAACGGACGTCCCCGAGACGTCCAATCGAAGTACATTCCAAGTCTTTACGTCAGGTACCCATTGAGGACGTTTTCAGAACGTCCATTTTGGGACGTTCCTGACTCGTACATGGATAGACGTCCCCAAGACGAACATTTCAGGTCGGACAAAAAATTCATAATTTTTGGAAATTCACCCATACATAAATCGATTCAAAATTGAGATGAATTGTCAATAATAATCAAAAACGAAACGTCATTTCAATAATTGTCTTCATTATACTGATTCATATACCGTATGACACAGGCTCGTGCGGTACACCCCCGTTTTCTCCTCAGTATCTCTAGAATACCTTTTTCTGAAATTTAGAACAATGAATATGCTCACAAAACGGCACTTTTCGACATATTTGGAAAAAAAATCTTCCGATTTTTTCGGAAATGACATCAACTTTCGATTCTCGAAAGGGACACCTTGTATATCAATCAATCAATCAAGATATACTTTATTGTCGAAGAATATCATTCTCATTGACAAAGCTTAGTTGATACAAGTATATAAAGGCTAAAGGATAAAAATATCTAACATGCAGTAGAAACATCTTAAATATGAAATTCCATACATAAAAGAATTTATATAGTTGTCAAAGCATAAAAAATATCTAAGATGTTGTATATAATTCTGGGTTAAATTTTTTTTTTTTTTTTTGAGTCAACAATTAGTAGAACAATACATATATATATATCATATATATATACATATACAATACACATACATACACACAAAATACAATAATGGCTAACCATATACTATAAAAATAAAGCTATAAAGTAGTGGTAAAGTAATCTTCGATATCGTAGAAAGCTTGCTGAATCAATATATTTTTTAGATTTTTCCTGAACTGTCGGATACATGTTAAATCCCTTATGTTGGTTGGCAGGTGATTGTACATTTTAATACCATTGTAAATTATAGAATCCTTCACAGCTGTGTTGCTTGGCATTGGTAGTTTGAGGGAGTTGTTCTGACGCGTATTGTATTGTGAGTCGACCCTATCTAAAGTAGTTTTATTTTTGTGGATCAGACTGACAGATTCAAGAATGTGTAAAGAGATAACAGTTAGAATTCTGTGTACTTTGAATAGCTCTCTACAAGAGTCTCTAGGTCTATAGTTACATGATCGGTTAGGGATGATCATGAGGAATCCAACGATACCAGTCTTTCTACAATGACTACGGAGATATCGCCATTTATTCTATCCATGAGCTCAATGGGTGGGCGAGAGAAAATTGGATTGGCCAACCAGAAAAAAGCCACCGCACTAGTGCGTGTTAGTGCTTCACCCGCCAACCCCACAAAGAACCCATTCAGTGTTGCCGCTTGTAAAATATTTATGGAATTGTATCAAATAATTTTTATTTGAATTTATGATCAACAATAACAGACGAGACAATATAGCACACGAAAATATATACCTAGAGTTGAATATGAAAACCTTCTGCTTTTAAATGATGCTGGTCAACACCTGTTGAAGATAAAATATCAATTTGAAGTCAGTCACGATATGCATTCATTATGTTTTCAAACATCCAAAAAAGAAAAAGTAAATTGCTGAGAGTCAACCAGAGATTACTATTTTAATCCGAAGAAACGAAGCTCGGGATCAAAGTGAGTAGGGCAGAAATAAAAATTGCTGTCTTCATCGTAACCAATGGGAACTTTGTGATCATTTATATAATTCCGGTATTAAAGACGTGTGTTTCCTGTGATCATTCAATTCCGCTATTTTCCTGATACGAAAACTGTTCAAGAAATGCAAATGGAAATAAGAACCAAATTAACGACAGATGACAGATGTTAAAACATGTTTTGGCAAGACCTCATATTTTGAAGCGAGTTAGAGTATGTAGCACGCCACTGTATTTGTATGCTAGTTAAGTCAGTTGTGAGCAACGAAAGAAAACGTTACTGGTGCGCGGTAGTAGAGAGTGCGTTGGAAGAAGGGGAATTGAAGGACTACCTGCGAGGGGACTCGGCACCGAGAGAGCAGAGTTTGATTTAGTCAAGTATTGACCGTCACAAGAGTAGCAGCTGCGTATGTGTGTTTAGCGAATGTCGCTGAGTCGCTGTGCTCCGGTGAATAGGAAGGAGCGTCATAATCCATAGGCTAGCTAGGTAGATGCTGAATAATTCTACCGGAACAGGCAGTAGTGGTTTTCCGCAAGTTGACTCAACTTAGTTGAGATATCCCGAGCCGCCAACCCCGCAGTCATAAGGTAGGAGCCATCCAATCAACTTTTACGACTGGGTACCCAAATTTCTGGAAGAAAATCGTGTGCGAGACTTTCAAACGTTAATTGGTCATTAGACTCATAACTCTCAGGTTAATTTCAATTTAGTTATTTTCCTGATTCTATATTATAATTGAATAAAGTTGTTTGCAGTCCAGCCTCTCACTATTTAACGAACCAACAACCTGAGAATACTTTATTATTGAAAATTTACAAGTAGAAGAACTTATTAAAGTAAAAATGTTTTACATTTTGTACAATTTCGTTACTTTACTACTAATAAACTCTTCATCATGTGTATTTTCATTTCATATTTTGGAAAATAAGTTTTTAGGAAAATTCGATGATTCTGGCAACACTGTACCATAACTCCTTTGACCGGTGGCATCGCTTTCTGAAGCTGGAGGCGAGTTCTGAAATTCAACAGCAACTTCACTAACTTCCATTATTTCCATCACTGATGCCTCTCTCTCTCTGTGTTTATTGTTCGTCATAATGGTTACGTGGAAGAGCAGCTTTGCTGAACGGCGCCATCCCATTTAAAAAATTGTTTTCTCTTGTATATTGTACGAATAAAGACATTATTATTATTATTATTATTATAAACAGAGAGAGAGGCATCAGTAGGCGAGTTCTGAAATCCAACAGAAACTTCCATCAGATCTATCAGTGATGTCTCCCTCTCTGTTTTTGACGAACCACAAACAGAGAGAGAGATATCTCTGTGTTTATCTCAGCAGATGGAAGTTACTGTTGAATTTCAGAACTCGCCTTGGAAAACGAAACAAGGCCAATATTTCATATTTATCGTTCGCAGAGAACAAACGCTCGGGGATATAATAGCAGCACAAACTACTGATAGTTCAAGAGCACGCTGCAGAAAGCTGACCTATGGAGTTACCAGATGAGACATTGTTTTGATGTGATGTAAACATCATATCCTGTTGTACAAAAGAGAAAACCTATTTTTGTTTACATGTTTTAATTGGCATTTCAATTTGTAGTTTAAAAAACCTGGCCACACCATATTTTATGTCTTGTGCAGAATTTTTGGCTTAACAGGATATGATTCTCATGATGGTAGGTACAGCTTGTCCAATCCACCTTGGCACAAACTCAGATACTTTTCCAATTGTACACTCTGGTAGTGAGAATATGACGAAAGAAAAAACACCTTATAAGAATAAATTGCAACTCAGTGAACTCATATAGTATGTGTTTTTTTATCTTAGTATACTTTACAGAGATTGCTGTTATGATTACCAGTCTGTTAAAATAATCGGTGCTGAGAATAGACACCACATACTTCCAATTGCTAAAGTGAAGGCACAGTATGAGCACCGATTATTTCAACAGATTGTTAATCAGGTCGTAAAGTACCAGCCTTAAGTAGTCCTAAACAGACCAGAAACTGACCCATATCGTCTGTACCAAGGACCTCCGAATTTTTATAATCGTACGTCCCCAAAACGTGTTGAAGACATTCGTCGTACCTAAAACGAACGTACGATGTACGTCCTCGAAAGTCCCTAAAGGGTCCTAAACGGACCTATATCGTATGTACCAGGTACCTCCGAATTCGTATAATCGTACGTCCCCCAAACGTCCTTAAGACGTTCGTCGAACCTGAAACGAACGTACGATGTACGTCCTCAAAATGTCCCCGAATGATCCAGAACAGAGCCGAAAAGGACCCAAATCGTATGTACCAGGTACCTCCGAATTCTTACAATCGTACGTCCCCCGAACGTCCTTAAGACGTTCGCCGAACCTGAAACGAACGTACGATGTACGTCCTCAAAATGTCCCCGAATGATCCAGAACAGACCCGAAAAGGACCCAAATCGTATGTCCTGAGGACCTCTGATTTTGTAACATCGTACGTCCTCAAAATGTCCTAGGGACGTCGGCCGTACTTCAAATGGACGTCTTCTGGACGTCCGAAAGGTCCGACGCGAACGGCTTCAGGGCGTCCTTGGGACGTACTTGTGCTGTCTGGGTTACTATTTTCAATGATCAAATATCGGGTATTTTTTTTCCAATCAAGTTGGGCTAATAATTTTTAATTCCTATAATTTCTTTCCCATCAAGACTTTTTTGATATATTCTGGAAAAGTAAAATTGAAACATCTTTTCAACACCCACTTTTTCAAAAAACAAATTTTTCATCCCTATTGAACGATTTCCGATAAAATAGGAAATCGAGAACCGAGAAAGGGAAAACTGATTTTCAGTATTAACTCGATTGCCAACAAAATTATTGGACTGTGAACTGATAAAATTGCGGTAATAAACTGAAAATTATATCGACAACAAAGCTATATATACCCAATTCTGCTTTGAGCCATTGTGGTATTTTTGATAGGTATGCAATATTTTGTTTGGAATAGCAATTTGTCCATCGTATAATACGTAGTGGTCCATTATATGAGAGAAATAGTCTTCAACAACTGAAGGACATTGCTATAATCTTGTTTCAAACCATACATCGATTTCAAATCTAAAATTTGACAGATAACACAGGCGTTCTAAGTAATTTTTTTGTCTTTATCTTGATGTATGGTCTAGAAAAAAAGGGTTGAAGTTTTTATCATAAAATTACTCTGAAAAAATTGGTGCGAGGATGGAAAACCTAGGGAAGGAAAACATACACAATATATTATTTCTACTACCTTACTAGAAAATCTCATTTCCAACCCATAAAGAAGGAAGGAAAATGGTACCTCAGACAGTCCAGAAAACCAACATATTATAAAAATACTAAAACGGTTTCCTGTGGGATTTTAAAACTATTTTCAATTATTTTCTGTCGGTTGCGAAAATGAATTGTTTTCACATTAAACTCAAAAGTTTCGTACGTTAAACAAATAACAATGAAACGAAAGTAATACAGATTATGGAACAAGAACAAAAATTATTTGGCGCTCCGGGGCGACTCAATTGATTCCAGTGTGTGTTTTTTTTTCAGTTGCAGAAAAACTCGGAGAAACCTGCAACACCACATCATCTGAAGATTTTAATCTGCCAATGTGCTTTTTATTTTAGAATATAATCAAAAGAGTCCCCTGAGACTTCAATAAATTCAAGATATCGCCAGAATATTTAGTGACAAATGAAGATTAAAATGGTGGTCTGCTAGATTGATGTGTTCATCTATTTCCAGTCTTCGTAAGAGTTTGGTGCTTCCGCCAGAGGTTGAGTCATGTTTGAAGAGCATCAGTATTATTTTAAGATTGACTGGTACCCCAACTATACTTGTCTTATAATAGTCAGTTAGTTTGGCGCATATTTGGCAATGCAGTTGATCATCACCCGTTGAAAGTTCTATTTTCAGAGGATTCAACAGTAACCTTTGCACGGGCTGGTTATCAGTAAACGCTAGTTGAAGTTGCAGAAATTTACTAACGTTTTTGCTACCTTTGGAACATGTACAACGTAAACAAGTGAGGATTTTTCCAGCAAAAGATCTACAGAATTGAAACCTCACCTTCTCCATTTCGGTGTCAGTGAATTTTCTGTTGGGCTTATACTCCGGGGCTATGTAGCCTGCCAGGTGGGAAGGGACGCCCCCACCAGTAGTGCTGTAATTCGAACATAGCTTCACCCTCCCCCTCGAAGACAACGCGAGAGATGAAGGTGTCACGAGAGGGATGCTCGAAGTGTTGGAAGCGCCATCTGCAACAAGAATGATACTGATGATGATGATTTTATACAAAGTGAGAAGTAACATAAATAAAATGAACTAGATTTTTCTAGTGATATTGAATGTAATATGGTGAAAATTAAAATACACAAATTCAAAGACGTAGGTTTGAAATAACATTTTTCAAACTACTGTCGTCAAAAATCAGCAGTTTCAATAGAAAAATTATGTTGACATTGTATTCTATATTTTATTTTTCTTTGTAGTAATGTTTATGAATGTCGCAGAGGTATCTGTAATTAGAGAATTCCTAGAAAAAGGTTGACAATGGTAATGAAACTGTGCGAAGCGTAAAACAGTTTTTTGGTCAAATCCCACAGGCGTGATAAAAGAATAAAAAATATCTATTTATATAACAAGGGAGCAAAGTGCTACTTTTCCTCCCGAGGCGTAGCGTAGGGCATTAATCATTCAAGGGGGGAAAAGGCACTTTACTCCCATGTTATACATGTTTTTTTTTCGCCTCGTTCGATTTACAAGTCATTGAATTTTTTTTTATGAAAATAACAAATGAAATTAAATAAAGACTAAAAATAAGAAGTAGGTACGGTATAACTTGCTCCTGAAATTCCCAAAATTAGAGAACCTAAAAAACAAAGAATAAAAAAAAATAAAAAAGTTGACACCGGATTCGAACCAACACCTACAATTGCCTTCGTACCTATCACGAACAATGTCGCTCCAACTTTTGCTATGAAGGCTTACAGAAAATATATTCGGGATAATGAATATAGCGTATTTCTGTAGCTTTACTATGATATTTGACGTTTAACTTTTATTTTTTCAGTATATTCACTTCCTGAAAATATATTACTTTTTTACTGATTTCTACCATTTCACAAAATACAAAATGTTCTATAAATGAACGGTGAAATTTATAAACATATAATAGAAAATACTTTATAGTTCATGGTATAAGTTATATCATTGATGACGTATCAAAGGTCACTTCTCTAGTGAGGAAAAGTACGACTTTGCTCCCTGGGATGAGGCCAGGAAATGTATTTTTCGGATAGAAGGAGGCGGAAAACACGCCTTTCTGTTATATTGAACTGGCCGTTACTTGGGGAGAATCCATATTTAACATAAAATACTAGTTTCCTGTTCGATTCTCACAAATAATGAGTTCATAAAACCGCGCTACGTATTTCGAAATACAATATCCTACTAAAGTATTATACTATTTTTCATTACTGTACTTACAATTCCAGTTTTATTCTGTTGTAGACTTGATTTGAATCGGCATAAATCTTATTAAATTTTTAGGGGCAAACTCTGCGTCAACTAGCAAAATTGTATTATTTATTCAACATAACATGACTTGTCTTCATTTCGAATGATTACAATGAAAATATGAATCACTTTATAATACATTTCATAATATACAACTCCACTTTAGTTTACAACTGATGAAACGTGTTTCAGTCCAAGAATTCAAAACGAAAATCCCCCAAGAGAATGAAAAAAAACTCAGGTTCCACCGAGATTTGAACTCGGATCGCTGGATTCAGAGTCCAGAGTGCTAACCATTACACCATGGAACCTCTATTGAAACATTTATTTCACAGGTACAGTTATAACTAATCCTAAGAATGCAAAATTCAACAATAGACTTATATACAACCATATATGTAATGCTGTCTTTACTAACGTCATTGAAGGTTGGAAAGTGTCACATTACACACCTCTACTTCCCTCCCTCATTTCATCTTGTCTAGACTTTATTTGCCATTTATTGACTTTATCTGACATTTATTTATAGTGGTGACAATTTCATACCCCGTAGTCACGCTAAGAATATATCTTGGCAACTTGTCGTTAAATGTAATATTTCAGATATGTTCAGAACGGAACAGGGATTCAATTATTTTAATCGAAATATGATAGTTGTAAATGAAATAGTACACAAACCTCGGTAGGAAGTTTCATTAGATGAGGTAATTGCTTGAAACTACCACTCCAGCAGTGAAAAGAAAGCTAAATGATTTTAAAGACAATATATCTCCTTGCTTAACAACCAATCAGTCTATTTCAAATTTTGAAATTCAGCCAATAGAATCCGAATTACAGTGAAAATATAGCTTGTCGCTGTATTTTCACGGTGATAAACCTGCTTAGTTTTTGTTTTACTAGCTGTCAAGTGAAAATAATGATTTAAATTATAAACGTCAAATCAATGGCAAATGGCGATTAGTATCATAGATGAAGCAGTGGAAAAGAGTATTCCCTTGAATACGGCCAGAAATAAAGAATCAATTACCAGGCAATTCAACAATTTTTGCTCAAACAGGGGTTATATTGTCGTCCTAAATATAATTCGTGGTATGATTAATAACCTATAATTTTTTGGAATATCAATTCATTGGCAATCCCAATGCAAGAAAATACAACTCGTCCTGCGGACTCGTTGTATTTTCAGCTTTGGGATTGCAATTCATTAATATTCCAAAAAATTATCGGTAATAATCATACCACTTATTATATTACCCCTGAAAATAAGGGTGTCTATTGAGCCTACATGGTGCATTAACTGATATTTTGTATAACTCACGCATTCTTTTCCATCTAAATAGGCAGTCCCGTCGGTGAAAATGCTTGAAGATATATTGATAAAGTTCGAATATTACCTATATCTATAATCTATATTTCCATGTTCTTGATAGTTATACTTTTCCAATATTCGAAGTAAATACGAATTCCCTTTCCACAATGGAGATGAAATCGAATCGCAATAATACCACTTTTATATTCACTTTGTAAGAACCACATTTCTAGTGTCACAAGTTTCAAACAAACAAGGGGGCGAATGACCTAAACAGCTGTCAGGTAATTTCGAATTCAAAAGGTGTGTAACAATAAGGCCATATTCGTTATAAAACAAACGGAACTCGCTTAACAGGTTGGGAACTTTTGTTCCCACTATACTCAGTTATGGAGATGAATCAATAATTATAGCTTTCAAAATCATTCGTCGCAGAACAGTTACTTCAAAGGTCTCACTCCATTCTCTTTTCCAGTTTTTAAGCAGAATAGTTGAGTCGATAAAGTTTTTCGAGAGCTATATATTAAATGTTGTTCCTTGATTGCTGATGCCATATGGCAATGTGTGATGGACACCCAGTATAGTTAAATGGTTGTGGCAATCTAATCATATTACTCCTTCAATTAAAATCATTTTTCTGAGAAACTATATGTTTCTTACATACCGTGAAAACAATTTGGCGCAGTCGGTAGGATTAGAAAAAAGATGACCACTGTGGGAACTATCAAAGCGTTCAATCCAAAATATTTTCAAAGATGAGAGACATTTGCTGATTATCTAGAAATGATAGCGATGCAAAGGAGCTTATCTGTGAGATGAATCCTTCCAATTCTAAACAGTATATGAATCAAGCTGTCGAAGATGCAGTTACGGGAAATAGGAGAACGGATATACGCAAGACAGCAAATCCATCAGGAGAGTTTCAACATTATTCCACACTGCATACATTTTGGTCCGGGCATGGAATTCATTCCAATTTATTAATGTTCGGTATGTCTGAAATAGACGATGCACAACTTGAGATAAATTTAACAGAGCACAAGGAATCATTTAGGAGCTTCAGGCAAGAAATCGTTAACAGTTTGTTAGTACGATATATTCAATTTGTCTGACACGTTTGTGTAAGTTCGTACGTATTTGTTACTGAATCTTTATGTCGAATTCTCCAGTTTTTCATTATTATTCGCGATGTTTCTGGACGACCTCCACAATTTGGTTACTATTGGAATTCCAAATTAAGATCGCAGCGCTACATTCAAGAAAACTCCAACTAATAAGCACCACAAGAGAATTCTATTTTGGAAGTTTTTGAAAATACTGTAGTAATTTTTCATTATTTAATTGTTATAATGCTGGTTATGATGAGTTATCATGATATAATGGCATAATTTGGTTTCATATTCTTGGACATTATGAGGACACATTGAAATATTTTTTTTGAGACAACATGGAATCAAAAAAATTGTTTCACTAGGATTATATTGGAATCTTAATTATAAGTTCGTTTATGATTGTTACAGTTACCTTCACATAGACATTAGCAGCTTTGCAAAAAAATTTATGATTTTGGTGTTCCAGCTTTCCCAACAAATTCTAATAAAAAGACCATCAAGCCTGCGTAACCAATAAAAAATAAAACTCGACATTCATTTTAACTCTGCCGCTAATTGAATCATGTTTTTGTCGTATACAAATTGCTCACTGTACGACATCCATCACTAATTGAATTAAAAATTAATTTACTTCGATGGATCGATGGATCGTTTGCAGTTCACTTCGGAAAATAAAATCGTTTAATTACGAAAGTATTGACAGCGAAATTAATTAAATTTGGTATTACCTCACCATTGTTCGTTTCAGAAATAAATTAGCTTAAGAATTATCGATTGGATGCAAAGACGTTCGCTCGAAGGGGTAGTAGAAGTAGTGAACTTGAAGGGTTGTTACAGCTCAACAAACACGAAATACCTAAAGCATATCCATATAGACACGGACATGAATATTTGCAAAAATATATTCTGTTCGGTTTCAACCGAGGGGTTAACAACTCTTGTAAAATTTGTACACCATACTGAAATATCAAGTACTGAATTAATATAAGGGGGTACTGAAAGACATAAACACAAAATACAAAATAGCAGGTACTGAGATACTGAACTGAAATAATTGACTATACAAGTACAGAATCTAAATATGACTGTACTGAAATACTGAAATTTCTGAAATGTACACCTACTGAAAGAGTTATTAACCCCTCGGTTTCAACTAGATACTATGGGCGCTAGGAAAATACATTGAAAATTGTGTTTCTTTAGCGTGTGCAGGCCATAAAGTGAACTTCATGTCCAACGGGGCGTGAAAAATAGAAACAATAATAAACTATTATTAAATAATATAGGTACTATTATTCACGACTAATATATACTGTGAGTATTATACTTATGGTTTCTGCTGCAGTATAATGCCATATTTGATTCCCTTAGGGCATAATGGCGAGAGATTAACAGTAATATTCTTCATTCCCTCACTGGTCCTATCACAAAATATTCGAATTGAATATCACCATGGAAACGATATAACCAAACACCAAAGAGTCAGTGTCAAACGTTGTGTATTTGTATTGAGATGAATGAAACTGAAGAATCATTTATTTTGTGATAAATAAATTGGTCGTCGATAAAGTAGAGTATACTACACGCAATAATGACTATTATTCTCGAGGGATTTATACGAACCGAACCACGTCAGCACAGCATTAAGTAACTCTCTTTAAACCGAGTTCCAAACGTCGGTTCCTCCTGCCCAGAGACAGTTTTTTTTTGGGATTGCCAGTGGTAGGTGTATACATGTTTCATATAGATTATTAAATTGAAATTTTTTAAAATACATTTTTTTTCAGTTCTCCTTGAGAACATAAAACAGTTTATACACCACTGGATTGAAGTCCATTTCTATCCCTCGACGAATTGTCAACAAACAAAATTCTCTCGCCTCGATATAGAAAGTGTGACTTCAATCCATTGGTGTATAATGTACTGATTGAATGTTAGTGACTGAAAGAGTCTACAAACACCGGGATAAGTGGCATAAGTAGCATTTCTCCCTCGAGAAATTGCTTACCTCGGACTACGTCATAGCATTGTTTAAAGAGTAGATAGTTAGTCAATCATATAGGAATAATGGTTTGATAAAAATGGGGATGACCACTAGATGTCACTAGTCGGATCGTCCCCATTTCAAGGCGGGACAATATTGGTACCGACCATATTTCCTAGATGGCATTTTTTAGAGTTATGAGTTCGAAGGAATCTGCAAATGCGTCGTTTGCTCTGTTCATCAATAGGTTCAGTACCGTATTGACGTGAATTTTTGAGTTTATTATATTTGTAATGTGCTATTTATTGACCATGTTGATGTGTTTTATTATTAAGGCTATTGCCTTTTTATGCAGCAGTTTTGAATAATGAGAAATATGTTATAAGCTATAAGAAGTTCAACCTTCTCTTTTCAATAGGAATGTTTATGCAGTTGTCATAAGAGAGTTTGATAATTTCAATCTCTTATTACCTAAAGCGTATTAACACTTGAAATAGTTGCATAAATCCGGTGTAATGGTTAAGTTGAAATACTCTGTGATTTTCATGTTCAAATATCTCAAAATTCTGAATGGTTATTCTCTCCAAATTAGGCTAGTCAGGTGCAGTTGGATTTGTAATAGGGCCCAATTTATACATCCTAGAAGTAATAAGCTTTAAATAATAAGAGATGGTAATTTTAGACTTTTTTATGACAAGGGCATGAAGGATCCCTTTGGAAAGTGAAGGTTGAACTTCTTATAGCTTATTACATATTTCTTATTACTTAAAACTCGCTGCATAAATTCGGTGTTAGTCCCAGTCGTTTTCTCGAAAAATTATGTATCACTAATTTATAAAACTTGGAAAATCGAAGCGATTGACAGAATAGTTATGAGAAATATAACCTAACTTTTGCTGATTAGGCATTCCAGATACTTGTCGAATGAATCATATGGCGGCATCTGCCCCCCAGAAATTTTCGTTTTTTTTTTCAAAAGAGTTAGTGATTTCCATGATAAAACTGGTGCGCCTTAGGTGCTTTTCTATCCTTCATTAGGAAGCATTTGAATAGGGGAAGATGCAAATACACGAATTTTACACTGGTTTTGCCGATAAATGTCATTACTATAGTTGGGCTGTTCAAAAGATAGAATTAAAGGACGCGTGATCAGTGAATGCCTGCATCTATATATAGCCTGCCCGGCGGCCCCGGCCCGGCGTAGCCACGCCTTCTAAACTGAAATAAATGAAGAACTGTTTACACTGTACTGTACTCGTTTGTGCTTTGTATTTACGTGTGTAACGTTGATTAAATAATATGGATGGAAACACTCTTTCACCTCCAAGAAAAAGATCAAAAAACAGACCTTCAACTGTAGAGGAAAAGGGTGTAATAATGAACACTTATAAAAAAGTATCCCAAGAGTTGATGGGAGAACGACGCGGCCACGTTTTTGTTGAGTGGTGTAAATCGGACTTGTAACATTGGGGAGAGGAACATTCAAAGAGTGCGTGCCGTTCACATGCCGTTCACGTGATCATTTTATCTTTTGAACAGCCAGACTATAGTAAAAACAGAAACTAATCGAATTGTTAATTGTCTGCTACCCATACATCACGTGATCTAATGCCTAATTGGTTCTGATGATTTCCATTGGTTCGGTGAATATTCTTATGTATGGTGTCAACAAACCTGCTGAGGTCCAAGTTTTGAGTCTTGTGAATACATTTTTATTCGAATAGAATGACGTAGAGCGATATGGACTAGATGTGTCGAAATGCGACACAACACAAATTCGTATACGAATTTATCTCAAAACTAGATGCCCTGAAATGAGCTTATTTCGTGAACTTCGTTTGTGAAAACAAGATTTGACGGATATTTGTGTCATATGGGAAAAGTGATCATGACGTTGTTTTTATCCTAATCTAAAAGTTGAAAATTGGGAACTCGCAAGGTCACATTTTTTAGGATTGAAACAAAAAAACTGAAACAGTTGTATTAATAGTCTTAAGCAGAGTTCATATAGGCACGATTTTCGTAAAAAATTGCGATTAAAATGAGATGGAGATCGAACACTGAAATATCATTGGCTATTTTTTAGTTACACCCTTCTCTATTGGGACAAATAGAGAATTTCGTACCTACATGAGTTTTATGGGAAGATACACAATCAACGTATTATTGGTATTAAAACTGAGACACTTAGGTGATAGGACTGGAACAATGACAGAGATGTATACATTGGCCCTAATTCACGCATTCTCAACTCGCAAGCTAAGGTGTTTCCTAGCATTCAATCGTATTCGAGGACGTATTCAAAAACAATTTGTCACTAATTACAAGAGTCGCCAGAATGCAAGAGTTATTTAATCAGTTCAAACAATCAACTAGCTCTGATCAAACAACTTCAAATTAAACATTTAATTCAAATAAACGGCAAACGAGTAAAACTTCTCGACTTTCGCCCCTGAAAAATAAAACAGAAAGCATACATAACCTCACAAAATAGACGAATACGTTTCAAAACCAATGTAATTTCAGTTTTGAATCATCTTGAATGAGTTTCAAATCATATTTTATGTGACGTCACCGTTTCAACGGTAGAATTAATGTATTTGAATCACAGACGAATACGTTTTGAATTTTGAATACATGAGCGCCAGAAAATGCCTCTAATTTAGCTTGCTCAGTTTGCACCCTTGTCTTCCATTTGAACATTCCTCCGATTCACGGTTAAAAGAGTATACGGTCGTTCAATACACGTCATTGTTATTTATATGTCACTAGGTAACCAATCAGAAGACATGATTTGAGCCGGGCTGAAGTTTAAAAATTACACCGGCAAAATAGCAAAATAGCATTCCTATTTTGCAAAAATAGTATTGCTTATCCAGCTCTGCGAGAATCCAAAAAAAAAAACGATATTTTCATCAACATGAATGGTCAAATTGTTTGAAAAACCATCAAACCATAAACGATGAACAAATCATTGAAAATTTTTCAGAATCATTTGTTTCAATAATCAACGACAAAAGAAAGTATAAAACAATAATGAAAACTGCTGAAAATCGAAAAACATTACTCAAAATATGCGATTTCATTAGTTAAAAAAATCAAAGACACGTAAAATTGATTGTTCTTGGTAGTGCCAGGCATATTCCAATGAAACAAAATTGAAAAAAGCGGGCGGTTGCTGATAAAACCGAATTTAAACGCAAAAAAGCGGTTGCGAGGAGGGCGATTTTCAAACGCTGCTGCCGCCATGTTGTCCTCTGTTTGGAGAAGGCAGCACTGCTTTTTCATATAGTCCTACCCCTCACCTGTCTTGAGAAACAATCACAATACGGGAGACTTATCATAACAGAAAACTAAACAAAAAAATTTTAAATTTTTTTTGTTAATTTTTTTCTATATCGTTGCCTTATTTTGGACATGGCAGCAGGGCCTTTTTGTGTTCTCCTATTGATGAACAAACGAATATATATATATATATATATATATTTGGGAGCCATATCATTATAGATTTAGTGTCGTGGCCTCTTAGACTATAATAGTCACAAGCATGCGCAAAATGAATATTGGGAAGCAAAATTCATTTTGCGCATGCCTCTGACCAGTTTCTAATCGGTCAAATGTGTTGTTGGAAAAAACCTATTTGGAACCTTATTTGGAAAGAAATAAATTTGAATATTGAAACAAGCACAAGTGTTGCAAAGACTAAATAGTTTTATGGGTTTTCAAACAATGACAAAATTTGAAGAGTTTTCAATTCTTCAGTTGTATTCATTGAATACAAAATTAGCCTCATGTTATATTCATCAAAAATAGCGAAAAAATCATTTTTGTCCTAAATTTTGTATATAGTCATAAAAATGCAAAAGAAACAATCTCTTCAAATAATTTTTTTTGAAATTCAGTCAAGAATAGTATATTGTTTTATTAGGAGTAAAAGTATAACTTTTTGTGGCGAGTCTGAATGTTTGATGGCCGAACGTTAGTGAGGCCGACAATTTCAGACGAGCCACAAAAAGTGCTTTTGCTCCGAATGAAACATGCTATTTTGTCCGCAAACGGCATCAAGACTATAGAACTAATTAATATTTAAATAAAAATTCAAAACGATTGCAACGAAGTTGATAAATTCAGAGAATAATAATTATAAAACTGCGCACTACATTTCCGTGGTTACTGGTTTTGTGATTGCCAAGTCAAAAACAAATTTGACAGTTCAATAATATTTTATAATGTCAGAAATATTGTAAGTGATTTAAAGCAACAATTGGACTGTGCATTTTTGGTGAGTACTTGAGCATCAAAATTTCGTTTGTTGTAGTAAAGTGTACTGAAATTTTCTTTTAGATTATATTATGTCAACTAATAATTATTTTCCCTGTTAAAAATTCTACTTTTTTGTACGGCCGTCAGCCACTTTTTTGTCCGCTCACGGCGGTACAAAAAAGTGGCGTCTGTGAAATTATACTTCAACATCATGAATTGACGTTAATAATGTCTACTTTTTTTGACGTTTGCGGAAAAAATACTATTTCTCCATTTTTTAAATGTCATTTTTGACAGGAAACGAATGTGTTCATGATATTTTTGGTCTAATTCGAAACAAAAACCATACCAAAGTTCAATTTCATGTAAGTGTACCATTAAAAAATTTCCATATATTGCCGACTTTAATGTTGTCACTGTCGAACAAATTTTGAAAATAGTCCATTTCTAGATGGAGTTTTGATGATTAGGAAAACCTTTCATTTACATTATTTTTCTACCCTAACTACCTACTGAATAAACGGCATTGAAATCGGGTCAGTTTGAATACGAAAGCAAACATCTTTTTTAGTTCTCAAGTGAAATGTAGGTATAGATAAGCAGTTATCTTGGATTCTGGAATGTTGACAATGTCATCATAATATCCAACTTCAAAAACCCTCGCATATCAATTTTCAATAGAATCGGACTATAAACACAATTCGTCCGCCATCTTGTTTTGAATTTTGACACCGACCCGGCCTCCGACAGCCATATTGAATTTATTAATTTTGATAAAAATCAATTTCAACAAAAAAATTTTATAATGCATTTTTATCGGAATTATGAACACCTACGAAATTTTAAGTTAATAGGACAACTAGAAGGGGCTTAAAATTCAGTTGCAATATTTGACCCAAACAAACATTGAAGTTGAATAATATCATGTAAAAATTGTATGCATCTTTTTTACAAACTTATAGGTAGTCGTTACTAAAATAAAGTTCGTAAACCTTCCTACATACTATTGCAAATATATAGGTCCGGCCCTGCCCGAGCAAATCCTCTAATGTTTCCGAAATGATCAAATTGTGAGATCGCTAACGAAAACTGCAAGAAATTCCTTATAAGTTTCACATGGTATCACATTCCACCTAGGTGGCGTACCAGTACAGTGGCTTGAATGACGTCATTCAGAGACATTCTCGAAAGGTTCTCTAGATGTCACGCGCGATTGCATCAAACCATTATTCCACAGGGACTGACTAACTATCTAGTCTTTAAACAATGGTCATAGGTAAATATTTTTCTTTCGAGATGAATTATGCATTTTTTGCCTCGGGAAGAATTGGAATTCGAATAGTTTTTGATTTCCAGTCCAAATATTATGATAATATTAGTATATTATATAGGAGTGAGCTATTATATGGCAAGCACTGAAATTTCGATATATCAGATAACTTAGGTATCCAGTAAACAACAACATCACAAAAATCGACTTGGCTACCACCAAAAAGACGCTGTATTGAAATTCCAGATGAAATTGTGAAAAAAAATAATCAGTAATTTTGATATGGAAGCATGTACCCCTCCTGAAGTTAGGAGGGCAATGGATGGAAGTAGCATTTGTTGCTATTGAAATCGAGGAGACTACACTATTGACGGTTTTTCACTATTTACCTAGGTGAAATTTCTTTTTCATCATTCACCTAGGTAAATAAAGTGTTATGCCTCAATAGAGGCAATGGTGGAAATCATATATTAAATTACTAGTAATGTACATTATTTTTCCTACGACCACCTATTTTATTAAACAATATGTAAATGTCAGATCGTGTATATATGTAATATACGCTACAAGATGAATTCACCTCAACAGCAACCTGACAGCTGACATTTCTTAGAGGGGTACTTGCAATTGATTATTGATGAATATAGATTTAATGGCGTCAGTCAGAATCGTTGCTTCAATGTAATGGTTTTTCTAATAAATACTTATAATTTATAATATAACTGTTGAAATTACATTATTGTTGTGTGAACTGTGAATACACAATTAGTATATTGAGTTGTTTGACTAATCTCATTTTTATTTGGTCAGTCTAGGTTCGAATATTTTTCTATAAAAAATGCACATGAATTTGCAATAACTTGTACAGTGAAATGAAAAAATAACGATAATTAACGTTTATTTGAAAATGTGACAATAACTAAGTACTTATGATTCAACAAATCTTTTTATTTTCTTAATTTTTTACGGATAATTAATTGCCTATCAGTCCAGTTTTTATTATGAATAATAACATTCGATAATTGCATCTTTTAATGTTACAGGATTCAGGGGTTTGACGGCTTATTGACAGCCGTACGGAAAGTAACTTTCCGCACGGGTGAGAATAATGATCACTTTCCATGGGAGTAAAGAGTGCCATATGTGTCCCTTTCCTATGTGACCGTAGGAAAAAAATAATACTGTTACGAAATGTCCTAGCGCCGGTTCTGTCGGTCATAAACGCAGAATATTACGAGGGGTCGAAAAACGACGTCATTTTTCCAGGAACTCGTAATTTGCGTGGAGAATTCGATACACATCATCGAGGCATATCTCGAAGATTCTCCATAGGCGTACACAGGTATAAAAAGAGGCGCTTCATCGCGGAGGAAACAGTTTTTCAACAGTTATTGAGAGAGTTCAGCAGAGTTATTCAGAGCTAAGTGGCGCGAGTTCAGCAGATAGTAAATCAGAGTTTCTAGCTTAGTGGAGCTTAGTGGAGAGAGCTTTGTTATTGCTAAGTGCGGATGCCGAAGTGTAAAATTTCTATTATAGAGAGTTTTAGTACGAGCGTTGGAAAGTTAACGGAGCAATTTATGTGATTGTGTTGTTTTGTATTGTGATGACGAGTTGTAATAAAAGTAGTTCAGTGTTGTTTGGAGTTTTAATCAACGAGCCCCTGGATATATCGTAACAATACCTTATGAACGAAAATAAAACCCCTCTCCTAAAACGTAGTGTGCACCCCCCAGTTAAATAAGCATCTGTGGAGAAGTACGTAACCGTTTTCAATAATTACGTTTCGTAACTTGGAACAATAGCTTGCTTGTATTAATTTCTTGAAATTGCGGCGCCTTGGAACTCGTTTGTTGATTTTCAACAATGCGCACATCATTCAATGATATAAATCAACCCTGTTTATTTTGCTGTCGAAGCGGTTAGTGAATGCGGCGAAAAGGGAGCAGTTTGATTGAACGGCACAAAGTTATTTCGATTAATTCTGCGGGAGAAAGAGAGGTTACTGAGATCACATCAATCTTGACCGATTTCTCGTATTCTCTGTAATGGAAATTAGGGGAAATACCTAATATTTATCTACACCCGTACACTCTAATAATAAACTTATATGCCCACAACCCGTTTTATAATGAAATCCATTACGATACAGATTTTTCATTACGATACAGATTTTCAACCAATACAAACTCATTATTTTTCAATCAAGCATGATGTGCATGCTCTGCATTTGACGTTTGTCAAGTCAAAATCGGTATAGGTATTGAACTTTTGAAGAATATAGCGAAACTTCGATAATCATAACAAAATGTCTGATACCAGCGATATGGGAGAATCCCCTTTGACACCTTCACCGACAGAAATACAGTTAGAATGATTAAATTTTTCATTTGACAAATGCATGATTTATCATTTATTTTTTCATCATATTTTGTGGGCTCTCCGTAGCCGAGCCGCCTGAGGCGCTGACTCTGATTATTCTTGCTTGAGGAGACATTGGTTCAATTCCGGTCTCGAGTAATCTTTTTTTTCTTTGATTTTTAATCTTCTTTTCATATCTCATCGTTTTATTTCTATATATATATATATATATATATATATATATATATATATATATATATATATATATATATATATATAAATATATATATATATATAGAACCAGTGAATAGTGGGGTGTTTCAGCAAGTAAAGGAGTACTCTTTTAAGTTATTCCAAGCTTTCGGAAAATTTTATTTCCATCATCAGGGAAACTAATGGAAATAAAATTTTCCGAAAGCTTGGAATAACTTAAAAGAGTACTCCTTTACTTGCTGAAACACCCCACTATTCACTGGTTCTATTCTTAACTAGTCAGCAACGACTACCCTTCCTCTTATATATATATATATATATATATATATATATATACTATTAATTACAATTCTGTGGAATTTTTCAAAGAAATTCGTTAAATTAGTATTATTGTGTGCAAAATAAATATAAATATAATATTTGTAGTTATCCACTATTTATCGGGTGTAGATAAAATAGCGTATGCAACTCTCATGTAATGGTTATTAATACACTCGCATAAACCATACGAAACTCACCTTCGGCTCGTTTCGTATCCCGGTTTATGCTCATGTATTAATAACCATCATTACACGATCGTTGCATAATATACTATTATCTACACCCGTACTCTAATAATACACTCATATGCACACAACCCGTTTTATAAACCCATTATTTTTCAATAAAGCATGATGTGCATGCTCTGCATTTGACGTTTGTCAAGTCAAAATCAGTAGGTATTGAATTTTTGAAAACTTTAGTCCATTTTCGATAATCGAATGAAAATGTCTATTAGCAGTGATATAGAAGAATTACCAGTGACTCCTCCACAGATGTCTTAGACAAGAAAAAAATACAATCGAAAGGAATATATGTTTTTCATTTGACAAATGCAACACATATGTTTTTATTTTCAATCTAATCGAATGAGCTATCATGGCCGAGTGGTCAATGGCGAGGGCAATGATTAGAAACATCCAGGTTCAAACCTTGACCTCGGCAGAGTTTTTTTTATTTTTTTTTTTCATTTCTCATTGTTGTATCTTCCGTGGTTATACCATTAATTATAATTTTGTAGAATTCTTCAAAGAAATACGATTGGTTACCTACTATTATTGTATTCAATATAAATACCTAATGATATAATATTTTTAGTTCTTCATTATTAATTAGGTGAAGGTAAAATAGCGTATACAACTTTCATGTAATGGTTATTAATACACTCGCATAAACCATACGAAACTCACCTTCGGCTCGTTTCGTATCCAGGTTTATGCTCATGTATTATTAACCATCATTACACGATCGTTGCATAATATACTATTTTTTTACTGCTTGTTATTATTTTATGATGAATCAATATTTGTTCCGTAGTTTGCTGGGTTTGTAACCTACCACAATCTGAAAAAGTAAGTATTAATATTGGAATCAATACAAGTTTAGAAGGGCAGATTTTTAATCTACCCCAAAAAGTTGCTGCGTCTACTGAAAAACAGTTCTTTCTGGATAGAACAAGTTGAAAGCTACCCAGCATATGGAAATTTTACAGATTCGTGGAGGATAGTTGCAGCCTTTGTTCCGACTTGATGCTTGATGAGTGAACTAGTATTTTTTTAAAATATTAAAATCTGTTGAATTGACGGTAATTTTTCATGTCTATATGTGTATGTATGTAACATTTGGATTTTTTGATAATAATGCATTCTGGGGCGAGTGCGACCACATGGGTTGGGGTGAGAACTCGTTATCGCCTATACGTTCACTTTCGAAATTATCGCCCAAAAATACAAAGGGTCTCAAATTATTCTCAAACAGACCTCGACAATGCAGTAAAAGAAATAAAAAGGTATAATAATGGAAAATGAATTCCCATGGCCTTAAATCGAAGACGCAGGTGCTTTAGTGGACCAAGATGTTGATAAAGTTCTTTCTGATCCAATTATAGAACAGGAAATTTCAATTTTCAAGACAATTTTGTTGTCATCTTTGACGTTTCAAAACTTTAAAACTTTTTCACAAGTAAAGATATATTAATTTTTAGAAATCAAAAATTTTCGTTGTCGTCTGTTTTTCAGAATTGCCATATTTTCAAGGAGCGAGTAAACACTACCGTATTCACACTTGCTCCAAAACTATGGGAGTGTGATCCAAGGTACTGATTTCCAAAAAAAAATAATCATGAATTCTACTTGTAACATACAAGTCCCCCCTCCGCTTGCTCGTAGTGCCATACCACACTACCCTGCAATCGGTAAACCCTGTAGATACACAGTTTTTGTAGCAATTAGAGACCGAAGTCCTCCAACACCTTTCAATTATAATTCAAGAGGCAACTAACCCGCACCAGAGCTAGCGGTCCCGTGCGAATGAAAGGAAATTGTCGAAAATCAGATAGTGATTGATGAGAGAACCGGAATGCTCAGAGGGTAGTAATTGAAAGGCGGTCTGCGTTACAGGGCGAAATGTAGGAAATGCAGGACAGAGAGCACACGTTCAATTGGAAAGGTGATTTCGAAAACTGATACATTATTTCTCCTTAGTTTTTTTAGGTTCTTAACCTTCCACAGTCTGAAAAAATAAGAATATTGGAATTTTTACAAGTGTAGGAGGACAGATTTTCAATCTATCCCGAAAAGTGGCTGCCTTAATAAAAAACAGTTCCTTCTAGGTGAAACAACTTCTCGTATACCTCAAACTTGCCTACCAAAAAAGTACAATAACTAATGTAATCAAATACTTATCGTTGTTAACGTTTCGAGCTCAAATCTTGAATTATTAATTCTTTTTTTCCCAGATTTTTGTAGGTTGAAAACCCGAAAAAACTGAGGAGAAGGAATGCATCCACCATAAAATAATAACTTTCCTATGATACATTATATTCCAAAAATATTTGATGGAATAATTGTTTGAAAAGAAAACTTGTTTCGATTGTATAACGCTCTTCTTCAACCGAATCAACTCATCAGGCGGACCCATTCTGGTCTTCTTCTTTTATCTCGTCTTTTATAACACTGACGCCAATACTTCCTTTCATCGGCAATTATTCGGGAATTGATTCATTTTTGGTCTATTTTGAGGTTAGAAAGTGGCCCTTTTTTTTGAAAAGAAGAGGGGGACAAAAAAGTACATTTTCCACCGTCCGAATCAAACATTTCCAACATCCTTGTTTTCTCTTTATCGAACACATGTATCTGCTCATGGTAATTTAAGAAGTGTTCAGATTCCGGCTCTGACGCCAGTTACCAAAATTTCAACGTTGTCATTTCTTCACCAAATACCAATCACAGCTTCTACGTATTACATTTTCATGTCGGTCTCTCCCGCTGAGGGCCAGTCCATTTTTCAAATGATATGGTATTCACTCGCCGGTGGTAGTCACATTGTATTTACCTACTTTCGTGTAGGAAATATCGCTATCATTTCAGGTACTGATCCTAACATTGTTCAATACTGGCAATCCTCGTGAATCATGACATAGATTCATGAGATATGATTTGCATTCATCAAAACCAAGCTGAATCCATTTTTTCTCAAAAAATATCATTTCAAATAATAATTGTGAATAAAATAGTATATTATAGACCTCGGCAAAGGTAACATTTCTCTCTTCTAGAAAATGCTTATCAATATTTTTTTTCGAGATGGATAATGCACTCCACTCTTCGATACATAATATGATAAATCATTATTCGTGGTACAGAACTTTGTAACTTGGTAGTTTGTTTGAGATGTGAATCTATGCTCGTGGAAGTATTCTTGCAAATAATTATATAAGTTTCCGTGGTGTAGTGGTTATCACATCCGCCTAACACGCGGAAGGTCCCCGGTTCGATCCCGGGCGGAAACAGTTCTTTTTCAACGGAATTCGCTATCATTTTTTTCCTAAATTCCTTGATAAACCTTCTTCTGCAAACCCAAGAAATAATGTGTTCGTGTTATCGGAATACTCGGTTCATAACCGGTTAAGTTCCGGTTTCACCAAGGACTTTAATCTGGATTACCTAGCTAAACTGGAATATTTGTACGCATTTATGCGTTGAGAAATTTCAATTAGCAAGATAATCCAGATCAAAGTAGTTGTTGAAACCGGGCCTAAGTATGCTGTATTTATACCTGGAATGCAATTTATAAAATTCGTCCGATAGAAAATGGATCTAAAGATTGGATATAGTATCGATTTCCACCTCATTTTATCCGCATTTTTTCACTGAAAATCGTTTTCTCACAATACAGTTTCTTTGTACATTAGTCTTTCATTCAGCTGTTCGAATTGACTTCATAGACTATATTTTGAACTTTTTCATCTAGCTCTTCTGGGTTCTTAATCTACCACAATCTGAAAAAATAGGAATTGTTATGAGAATCTAGTCAAGTGTAGAAGGGCAGATTTTTAATCTACCCCGAGATGTTGCTGCGAATATTTCCATCGTAAGTTAAAAATCCCATATGAAGTGGGACATTTTCGATCAATTACAGCGATAAATTCCCGGCGGGACATTTTCGGGCTGGTAAATACCCGGTAGGTATCGAAAAATACCTGCTCGGTCCGTGTATCTATAGTAACGATTGTTAAAATGTACATTTTTCATCTTGACAGGCATAAATACTGAATTTTAAACGTCGTTGTTTTAACTCCGGAAATATTCTACCGAATTACACTCGTGCATCAAAATAAACCTGATGATTATCCATTCAAGCATGTTGTCAGTAAAAAAACTGCATTCGGTTATTTTCATATTTTGATAAAAGAGCCCTCCTCTTTCGGCGTCAGGCTCTCTCGACAAAATATGAATATAAACTCATGCAGTTTTTAGACAACATGCTTTCATGGAAAATTATCGGTAATTTTAAAGCACTTGTGTAATTACTCCCGATAATTCAAATATGGTTCCTTTAAAATGGAACACGTTCACAGTCAGAAACTTTTCGTATATCTCAAACTTGCCTATCAAAAAAGTACTATTTGAAAGTCATTATTTTGTTGTGGATCGATATTTGTTCCGTAGTTTGATGGGAATTTGAAATATTTGACAAATGTAAATTACGAAGATTGCCTACAAGAGATATTTGGATTTGTACAGGAATTTGGGTATAAGTTTTGAGAACGGATGTGGATTTAGTTTCCGAAATGTTAACGATAAGTATTTTCATATATTTAGTTCTTATTATTTTTTCGATAGTCAAAATTTGAGTTATACGAGAAGTTGCTGACTAATTGGACTTGTTCTATCCAGAAAGAACTGTTTTTCAATAGACGCAGCAACTTTTCGGGGTAGATGGAAAATCTGCCCTTCTACACTGGTATAGATTCCAATATTAATTCTTATTTTTTCAGATTGTGGTAGGTAACAAACCCAGATAACTACAGAACAAATATTCTCTTCTAGTTAAGTTTAAGTGTTCGCTTTTCGTAAATGTCAGAAATTTGAGTTTTGACATGTCTCAACCTAAGTGTTCGAGATACAAGCATCCGCAGACAGCATGATAAAAGATGATAAAAGCAGATTCTTTCCACTTTCGTCTCCCTTGCTATCCTTTGAGTGTCATTCCATTCAACTGTATGATCTCCATTGGCAGTTGAAATGTGTTCTGCTAATTTAGAACCACCAATCTGTCTGTTCCTGCTTTACATCTTGTGTTCACTCTTTCGCGAATTTGAGATATACAATTATCAAGTAACAATGAACAAGTAGCGATTAACAATTATCAACTAGAAAGTAATGAAAAAGAAGGCATTCATGCACCTAAATTCAACAATGATCAAAGCTTGTGGAAGGGGATCAACTTTAACCTTACATTAACTTTTCAGTAGCATTTTTTATTCATTTTTGTATACCCTAGCTTTGTTTTTAAGAGTTGACGATTGAAATTGAAAATGAAATATCATTGTTTTCCTGGGAAATTCTACCAGAATCGCATCTACAGTTCCAATTTCAACTCGCTCACATTCCACGAACAGAAAAACAATCGAAAAAAACAAATTATTTGACGACAAAATTGGTTATGATCATACCTATAATCCGTCATAACCTGCTCATTATAGACTTATTTTACAATTGAGGTAAGAAAGTTAAAAGGTTGCCAACTCTCACTGGTTACTTCTTAATTGATAGTTGATAATTTGATTGCATGAATCATCTTCAGTAAATTAGGCAGTTCAACTCATCATTGAAAATTATTGTTACTTTCTACTTGTTGATTGTTCGTTGATAATTGAAGCTACATGAATCCACCTTTATTGAACGTGTTCCATTCAGAAGGGTTAGATTGAAAATCTGCCCTTCTACACTTGTATGTAAATCGAAAAAGCTAGAAGAAAGAATAGATCCAGCACAAAATGATATTCAAATAGTAACTTGAACTTGTTCTGAACCGTCTCTGATTATTGTAAACGAATCCACATATAAGGTAGCGTGGCCGAGCGGTCTAAGGCGCTGGTTTAAGGCACCAGTCTCTTCGGAGGCGTGGGTTCGAATCCCACCGCTGCCACTTTTTTAAATCGGAAAATCCAATTTTTTTAGGCTATTTGGCACTCTCTCCCAAATATTCATCTGAATCATCTTGACTTTGTTCTATATCTTTCATGATTTTTTGTTGGGCAATTTTCTTTGATACAATTTCAATATATTATATTTTCCCTGCAATTTATATTCCCCGAATTTTATATTCTAGTCTCGATGATGCTATTTTTCCTTGATTACACGGCAATAACATTTCACTGTCAATCTAATCGATATTTTGATATTTTATTAACCAATCACATGTTTATTCCACTCGACCTCACTCGTTCTTAGACAGGTTTTGTAGGCATTGAAGTTCTCCCTCTCTTTCAGGCTACCACGTATTATTTTATTTATGACTAGTTAATTTTCACAAAATCATCAGTTCAATTATAATAAAATGTAGCCTACATTACTACTGAATAGTGAAAGTTTCTGTTAGTGAAATAATTTTCATGATCGGATCAGTACTTCCAGAGATAACCCCTTACAAGCAAACAAAAGTTGGAAACTGTACGTTTTTATAATAGGAGTTTAGATGACACATTTCTGTACAGCTTTCTGTTTATTGAAGTAGTTATTTTTCCAACACCTTACAAATATTATAAGATTTCTCTGCATTTTTTACTATCATATACCATGGATTTTCTTCCAAATTCACCAAATACTAAAAGCTCATTTTCAACATATGGACCTTTCAACTGCGCCTTAATTTTCAAAAGGTATCAGACAAAACCCCCAACTGTTCCTGACCTCACCGACCGATATACACAGAATAAAAAATTAGGTTCCACCGAGATTTGAACTCGGATCGCTGGATTCAAAGTCCAGAGTGCTAACCATTACACCATGGAACCTCGATATTAAAAAAAAAACAGTTGAAAATCGCAAAATCGTCTTATTCGTCTTGTCGGGTTTATAAATAAATTCCCTCCCACTGAAGATTCATCGCGTCCGAATATTTTCATCACAGTAGATAGAAATCCTGAACATTTGAATAGTTGTCTGTATACAATAAACTTCAAAGAAGCACATTTGCATTTCTGCACGAAATACAAAAGTCATTTTTTTATAACCACACTCCACAACACGCTTTTCTGCATAGCTGCAAACATGATAATTTCTCACAATTATTGACATTTGACATTAGTGTGCCGCAAAGTGACATTTCTGTGTCAAAATTTATGCACACTATACATTGCTAGGCAACGGAGCAACATCTATTGAATCTTTTGAATATCAACAAACGTCAAGCATAAAATATTTGGAAAATATTCTTGTCCCATAATTTTTTTAATGGGATAGAACTGAAATGGATAGCGACAGTTTTGGAATTGATAATATTCCGCCAAAACTAAGAGAACAAGTTAATTTATTGTCATTTAGCTTCAAGAGAAAAATATTAAACTGCACACAGTTTATGGATTTGATCAAAAAATACAAAACTAAAAGTGTTTATGAAAATATAACTCTGGTATACTTTGAAAAACTATCCAAATCAAGAAAAATCTCTACTGTATGGTCAATATATTAAATGCCAAAGGCGCACCCAAGGGGGGGGTTTCAGGGGTTATAACCCCCCCCCCCGAAATTGTATAGTTGACTATTACTACCAAATACCAAAAGAGCAAAACACAAAACACATGCAATATCAACATTGCTAATTGCTATAAATAATATTTGCCCATGTGGCATGGTTCGTTTTTGTCATTTTATCCCTTACACTGCACTTGAAAGCAAAATTTTGAAAATCATGGAAATGCACGCATTCTGGTCGATTGAACTTGGTGAAGGAGGGATATATGTTTAGATTATTTCCAGAAAACATGTAAACTCAGGAAACATCAAAATCGAACACAGGAACAATATAGTACCAGAGATAGTACCTGAAAAGTGATCCAAACGCCCGGTTTATTTCGAACATTTTAATCGGTTAAAAGGTCTAGTGCATTTAATCGCTGTAAAACTCTGTAAAAGCAGTCTAGCCTTCAACTGTTTCATCTTTAATTCGCATTGAGGGAAATAATCGGGGGTTATATCCCGAGTGCACCAAGTTTAATCGGTTAAAATGTGTGCTGCACTTCCATGATTCTCGAAATTTTGCTTAGCAAATGACTTGAGTGTATGATAATTTGATAAAATCCCGAGACCGCAGGTCGAGGGATTTTATTTTAAATTATTATACACGAAAGCATTTGCTTGAAAGCAAAATTTTGAAAATCATGGAAATGCACGCATTTTGGTCGATTGAACTTGGTGAAGGAGGGATATATGTTTAGATTATTTCCAGAAAACATGTAAACTCAGGAAACATCAAAATCGAACACAGGAACAATATAGTACCAGAGATAGTACCTGAAAAGTGATCCAAACGCCCGGTTTATTTCGAACATTTTAATCGGTTAAAAGGTCTAGTGCATTTAATCGCTGTAAAACTGTAAAAGCAGTCTAGCCTTCAACTGTTTCATCTTTAATTCGCATTGAGGGAAATAATCGGGGGTTATATCCCGAGTGCACCAAGTTTAATCGGTTAAAATGTGTGCTGCACTTCCATGATTCTCGAAATTTTGCTTAGCAAATGACTTGAGTGTATGATAATTTGATAAAATCCCGAGACCGCAGGTCGAGGGATTTTATTTTAAATTATTATACACGAAAGCATTTGCTTGAAAGCAAAATTTTGAAAATCATGGAAATGCACGCATTTTGGTCGATTGAACTTGGTGAAGGAGGGATATATGTTTAGATTATTTCCAGAAAACATGTAAACTCAGGAAACATCAAAATCGAACACAGGAACAATATAGTACCAGAGATAGTACCTGAAAAGTGATCCAAACGCCCGGTTTATTTCGAACATTTTAATCGGTTAAAAGGTCTAGTGCATTTAATCGCTGTAAAACTCTGTAAAAGCAGTCTAGCCTTCAACGGTTTCATCGTTTATTCGCATTGAGGGAAATAATCAACGGTAATACCACGAGTCCTTCAAATTTAATCGATAAATTTTCATTTTCCACAAAAACTTTTTCATTTGGCAAAAGTATGAAAACAAACCGATTGATAAAATCACGAGTCCGTAGGACGAGTGATTTTATCTAATTCGGTTTGTTTGAATGCTTTTGCCTCAAAATAAAAAAGTTTGAGTGTTTCGAAAATGAAAATTTATCTTATTAAATTTGAAGAACGAGTTGTATTTGGAGAGATTATTTTTTGAACAAAAAGAAGGAAGAACAATTTAATTGATCAGTATTTCATTTACATAAGAAGGAAAAGAGAAAAGGTGAAAATTTCACAAATTTGAAATGTCAAACAACGATGTATGCCCTCTATGATCCAGAAGAGATATGATGCTTACGCATTGAATATGATATGACGATACCAAGAGATGGCGTCACACCTCTCATTGTACAAGGTTGATAATTGAAAATTTCTTATGAAATACAAATCACGCCAGAAGGAACATAAAATCATTCGTTATGTCGTTGTATCAAAATCTGCATACAACGGTTTCTTCTCATACAACAAAAAATGAATTGTATTTAATAAAAACTAATTGTACGTCATCTTCATTTGAGTTAAGGAAACCTTAAATATTTGAATCGGTCGTTCGCTATTATATCTGTCATAAAGTTGAGGTTATGAGCTATTTACGTGTTTGAGTGTTCATTGAAATGTGTTATGTTATTATTATGCTGAAAAAGTGAAAAGTGAATGACTATTAATAATAAGGTAACTCTTCATTCATGATAATTAATATAAATATGAGCCAGTTCAATAGAATCGACGCGGTAAACGGTATAGTTTTGACAGTTCAAAGGTAAACAACGTTTTATCGAAACAATCGAAAGGACCAGGCAGTTTGATCAGTATAATACCCAATGATTGGCTAGAATAACCATAGAATAACCCGCTACTATTGGTTGAAATGCCAAAAACGTCACATTTTGACAAGTGAAAAAAATAATCGCTGTAAAACTCTTCAGAATCTATAGACATCTAACTAATGGATTGGCCTTTGTGACAGTTTCCCATATAACACGATGCGGAATACAACAGAGAGAGAAAGGATATGCACATTAAAGTGATATTGTGAAGGACATAATGATGATTCTATACTTGAATTAATTTATCAATCATCATCTGTCATCTCTTCATTTACCACAAAGAGGAAGGAATTCGCTTAGATGTTATACTTACATGAATTATACTATTTTGTTCATTCCGAATCTTATCTCTCTTAGGGCCTGGCCTGTCCATTATAGTTGTAATGTCTGTGATAAAACAAGTCTAGACTTCAACTTGTTCGTTGGTGGTCCGCATTGAATGAAATAATCTGTGTTATATATACATGCACTTCGTAATGAAACAAGACATATCACATTCTGGACATGCGTTTCAATGCTACATAACCTCAAAATATTACATCCTCGATTATATCCGTATACTATAAATAACGTTCTTCATCATATGTTGTGCATAATACATCCGTTATGCAACTCTATACAAACTTCTCGGGCATTAATCACCGGAAACTTCGTCTCTCCAATCCCTTCCCACTACAAACTCCCGAATGGATGTTCGAACTCCGAAACTTTTCGGTCGAGGATTCGTTCCATTTTCAACTCGACCTGTTTAATATTGCATGATGATAATATCTCACTCGATATACTACACACCAATATAAACTTCGGCAAACGCGGAAACGCATTTTCAGTTTTCATTTTCATAGCTTAACGCGCAAAACGGCTTTCCCAACTTTGAGGCCCTCGAGCGATGAATTTCGGCATTTTCGTTGTAATTTTCGGCGAGTAACGAGAGTGTCTACATAGGATCGATTTGACTTTTAAATTGAGTCAAAAGGCCACGGTTCAGATTTTAAATTTGATATTATGCGCAAGTGGAGTTCTTGTTCGTACGTTGGAAGTTTTTCCAACTTTTTCTAGTATAGCTCCCTATAAATATATTTTTCCGCCTACCTCTATCCAAAGTATACATTTCCTGGCTTAATTTTAGGAAGCGAAGTCGTACTTTCACTTCCTATGGAGTAAAAGTGACGTTTGATACGTCATCAATGAATTAACATATACTGCACTGACGACCTGCACTATAAGTATTCTATTATATAAGTATAAATTGTACCGTATGTTTTAAGAACACCCTGTAGTTTGCAAGAAAGTAGAAATCAGTAGAGAAGGTAAGGTATTCTCTAAATATATTAAGAAAGATCTTTTTCGATCTCTTCGTCTTAGTAAGAAATCGGTCAGTTTTCAAAATGGAAGTAGATTAAACTTGAATGATTATGAAAAAGTATTTCTTTCAGCAAAAATTGTAATTGTTTTGAGCTAATCCCACAACGATATTTCATCTCACCGGTCTGTTGAAAACCCGCCTTCTTCCAGACTGTCGTCAACGTAGGAGGATGCTACTTTTATCGATTAAAATTCGCCAGCTTTTTTGGTCCTACTTTAATATCGTTTTGGTGGCCTAATCACTTCGATATACGATATGAGAAATTTCCACGCCATTTATTATTCTTTCGATATTCGGATGCTCGACGAAAATATATGAGGTTTTTTCGCGAGGCACTCTCTTGACAGAAGTATTGATAAAAACCTCCCACTGACTGGATTATGATTTATCGGTTCATTTAGTGGGGAGAATATCGACTTTTGGAGTTTTGGCGCTTTTCGGGATGATTATTGCATATTGGGGAGTTATTGCACATCATCTGGATTATACGGTATGCCTTACAATAATATGTACGCATGCGCAATAGTAAACAAAATGTATTAAGTTATATCGTCGTATAACTAACGTATACTTTAAATTTTCCATTTTTGAAATTGAAACATATTTCAATTTTTTCACTTTTTATTTCATTTTTACTTACTATTCGGGTAAAATGATTCATTTCACTTTTTGTATTTTATTTTCACATTTTTATTTTTTAGTATATTTAGTTTTGTAGATATTTTTAGTAGAGATCTCAATCTTTTTCACGTTTCGACCAACTAGGATTTTTTGGCAGGTTATTTCAGACAATAGAAGTTTGGATTACTACATTTTAACACAGAAAGTCTGGATTTACAAACAAACAACAACATTTTGACGAGAGAGTGTGCTGAGCTACTAGTGCGGGAAGTATTTTTCCGCACTACTGGAGAAAGTGTTACTTTCCGCCCGGGAAATAATTTAAATAGTATATTACATTACCAGTGCGGAAAGTGACATTTTTCACACAAGTGGGAAACAATCCCACAACAAATATCAGATTGAGTAGCCTGACTAATCTTACGTTATATTTGTAACAGTCTATGTTGAAATATTGTTTCTATGAAAAGTACACATGAATTTACAATTACTCTCATAGAGAAATGAACAAACAATGATAATCAATATTTATTTGAAAAAATAACAGTACAATAAGTATTTTGTTGTGTCTTTTGATTGTTCCAAAGCCTACTTAGCATTTTGTATTTTCAAATATGTGCCCGCGCCCGGGTCCCGATTCTCGAGAGCTAAACGAATACGCTTGTGACACGCTGCGCTGGTAGAAAATGTTTTAAAGCACACTATTTCAAAATTTAGGGGTTGACTGAGCACACCGCATATCGGATTTTTTTTTAAATATGAAATACTGGGGTGATAATTTTCAATATCAATCGGATCTTAGTTTGTGAAAATAGGTGAAATAATTATTTCTTCGATCCAGAAGATAGTAATTCTGACTAAGAAGAACTAATTATATCGGATATAGGACCAATAATAAAATCAGAAATTGTTTCAGTTTCGTAACTAGAAATACTGTCACAACTACACGAATGTTCGTTGCTCTGTTATTGTGTACTTAGTATTCTCGGAAGACATAAAGTCCGAGTTCGTGTGTTCCCACGGTAAACCCAAACAGCCGTCATTGAAACAAGTTTCAAACAAGAGTCTCCTGAGCGATACTGGACGTTTATGTCACGTATTACTGTAACTAAGACACTTGCCTCGACAATTCCCTTTGCGTTTCGCCGCCCCGTTTTGGAGGGATTAAACCCACGTTTCCATTAATACGGCGTAAATCCCCCCAGCGATCTTGGGAACCAGCATTGGCATCGTTAGTCGTAGTCAGAAATTCGACAGCAGCGTTGCCACAGCTACTCCTATCCCAGTAGACCTGATACATCTATTGATATTTTTTTAAGTTATATAATTGCGCTACATTTCAACAATTACTGGTCGCTCGTGAAATCTCCATGAATATTATGAACAATTGTCACCTCTGTTCTGGAACACCCTCGCGACTGAATTCGTATTGTATTCTGTCATATCGTAATCGTATCTTCCTTGTACTATTTACAAATACAAGTCATGCTGCATGCTTCATACTGATGTTCCGTGTTCGTCGATATAATTTCTGGCTTTCTTGTGCCAAGTTATGGTCAGTACAGAAATGGTATGAAATTTTAGTGTTTTGATATTAAAGTTTGTCGAGTTCATTCGAATCATTCATGTTGTCTTTCATCCTCCAACAATCCTGCTTTTTATTCAGAAGACACTAGAGACAAGTTTAAGAATATCCCGAGAAATCACAATCGGCTTTGCTGACAACTTTCACTACAGTTTTTTTTAATCTTTGGTCTATTTAATTTATCAAATGAAAAGAAAATGTTGGGCTATAACATCATTGAAACGGTGCCCCAAAGAATGATCAGCCAATATTTACAATTTGATTCAATAATTTCCAGCATAGGGCATGTACACTGGGGGGTGGAAATCTCGATTTGGATTCAATGATAGATCTGTCAACCTTGATATTCAATGGGTGAGTTCGGATGGCGCATTATTGAATTTCATTCCCCAGGTCATCTCTTTCACAATTTAATTTTTTTCGTAAGATCAACTACCCTTATACTGAACTAGTATCAATACTCACTCGATACGAGTTTCGCTAACAAGGTCAACATCTTCAGGTGAAGAAAATCGAAGGTAATGCTATTCTCTGATCTGCAACTTTTTTCGGGCACATGTGGCAACACTGTTCGCGAGATATTCAACAATCTGTCGGATGGACTCCTAAGCGTTTGGAAATCTGCCGATTCTGTAGGTGTCAGCTTTTTGCAGCTCGGGGATAATGAGTGGATTGTGAAGTAACAATCCCTCATTGAACTTAAAAATATTACGAACTGATTATAAGCCAAATCAAATTATTCCGATACGGATTATTTCCATAGGAAATGTTTTTAGAGGTAGTTGGTTGGAAGACGAGTAATTCCGTTGGAAAGTTCCTAGCCATTCAAAAAGATTATAGCTTTAACCCTCTTACCTGTAAGAAATATAGTTTGTAAATAATTCAGTATTGAAATTTGGTTAGCAGAGGGTTTTAAGTTTGGTGTTGTTTGGTGTTGAGAACTCGGTTGAGAACTGGTGACTCCATTAGTTGTAAAGTCTATGGTTTACATTTACAACTATTCAAAAAAAAACAACCTTGCTCTTGACCCTCATCCAATTTCTGGTATAAATCATCTTCTCACACCTAACGTAGAGCATATTATCTATCAGTGAATTAAGAAAGAGAAAAGAAGCTTCAGATACTGGGTTTGCAGATTTTACAGGAATGGCGGAGAACTTAACTTTTGAATTGAAATTGAATTGAGAACTTGAAATTTTGAATCTCAGATTTCGAAGTTTTTCCATGAGAGAATAGATACCAAACGCAGACGTCATCAATATACTCGAATAGGAAATGATTCCCATGGTTTGAAAATATATTATTGCAGAACATAATCCACAATCCTCATCAACATTTGCAAACAAAATGAGAACATGCGTCAATTTCTTGCGCACATCCTATTTCATTTACAAAACAATTCTTAAGTTGGAAGTTGACCATCTTCTTGAATTTTGAATGTAAAATGTTGAGTCATAAGTGTTTTTATAACAGTGTCTATGTCATTTCTATGTTCCATCTCTCTTAAGTGATAACTCTTAAATGATTAGTCATAAATCTTAGGTCTTAGAGTTTTTTAATCTACCATTAATCAGACCTTCGTTCAGCTCTTACTGCACACCACTAATCAATCATGCGGATATTTTCAAGGACTTTTCATCCCTCGACACCGATGAACCACTTACCAGCCAAGAATAGATCCTGTAGCGCCTGTACGGCCTGACAAAGGATCGCCCACGTTTCGGGCTCTACGAGGCCCGAGGGCCGCGCCGTCAAGAGGTCCCCCAGGCTGGGCCCCCCGCCAGGGCCGCCGCAGTGGCGTGACATGCTGAAAAGGGAAAAACGCTTCAGTAATGTATTCGGTGGTGGCGGAGGGTGTTGGGGGTGAGTGGAGGCTTTTTGAGGGGATCCTTTCCATTAGAAAATATGGCTTTTCAAAAAAAGACAATAATTTCAATAATCTTCTACTTTCGAATGGTGATAATGAGGAATGAAATAGTCTCTTGACAGGTTAACAACGTTCCAAATATTACTCGTGAACTATTATTACGTTTGGTAAAAAAATACATACTACGAATATTGTATCACACACACGATATAGATCAGGAGGTGGTGACAGGTGATGTACTCCCATTTTACACTGCATGCCTTTTCAATGCTTCATAATTAACCCTAAAATATGAAAAATAGACAGATTCCTGGCAGCCGAGCGTGTGCACTCCATAAGAAAAAACGCTTTTTTTTCTGTTGGAATTTTCGAGTTTTTCCATTTATTATTTCAGCTTAAAATACTATTGTTGTAACCTGCCTTATTGTGAAGGGTCACAATTGGTTACAGAAATGTTCAATTATTGATGGTAAAATGATAAAACAAAATCCCATGAACGCCGTTTATACAAACTTGGAGTTAGTGTCGTTGACAAGAAAACGGGTTAGTTGTACAAAGTAGGTGGTCTGGAACTAACTTTCTTATCGCTATGCATGATCGGACGCTCGCAGGTTCCTCAAGTGCCGTGGAAGTAAATTTGCTATTTTAGATGTAAAGAAAATTCTCGAATACAATACAAATTTCAATGAGTAGAGAAAAGTTATTCTATACTTGTTTCTACCTCGAATTCTGCTAGTAAGCTTTTGCTGAGTTGATTCGCATGTACTTTGAAGCAGTTTAAAGTATTTCATTTCTCAAGCTTGTCTGTAGAGAACGTGATTTCAAAAGCTACGTGGCAGATAAGAACTGAAGTTTTAAATGACTGTCTGGAATCCCATGAAATATTTTTCTGATCAAGACCGTGGAATTTATGCATTTTTGTCTGGTGTTCCGTCTTCTTTCATCTTCATCGTTATGAATCTGTGACCTAGCGAAATACAGGTCTTTTTTCTTGATTCGTATGGTTGTTTAAAAATGTTTTTTCCGTTAATCAGCTGACGAGCGTCAAACCTCAGAAGTTTCAAATTGTGCGAGCAATGAACTAACGAGGCTTTACCTTTCAAAGTGTGAATCCTACTTATGTGAAAAACTTTTCAATTTACTACTTGATCGAGACAACAATATCTTTCAAAATGTTACAACAGTTCGAAGCAATTGAAACCCTGGATTGAAACTCCTTGGCCCTCCTAAGTCTACTTCCTACCACCTGAGTCCAGCGTGAAGAGGAAAGACTGTCATGCGCCTTTTAAATACCGTTCATAATCAAACCGCTTCTAATATTGACATTGCAAAGTATACTTGCCTATTAATAGTTCATCTTTCAACCATTTGACCGTCCTTGTAAAAACACAATCAAGCAAAATCGATAGAAAAACAAACACGACACCGGAAAGTGAGGTTATGTCTTCCAACAACGGAATTCAAACTGCCCGCAGCACTCGATAACACGACATTTTCCGTTAGAGTCATCCACCACCCACTTCGAACACTAATTAAACTTCAGATTAAAACTCTACGGAAATAAATTCGCAAGAGAGGTCAACAACAGAACCAGGGAGCATAAATAAACGGAAAAGCACCACCGATACCGAACAAAACAACTTGGGACTTCGCAACTTCGTTTAGTAGGCATGTAGGTATTTCTTTTGTCAATCGTCCGAAGATACTTCTGAAATTACTGGAGGCATGAGCGTGCAGTCTGTAGAAAGGACGGGGTCATGTGCTATATAATATTGTTTACAAATGCTTGCGGCATTTCAACTTTACATCTGACATTTTCAGGTAGGTAATCGAATACTTCTTTTACTAATGAAAATATATCTATTATGTCAGGTAATGGTTGGTTCTCTCCTACATAACAAATTTAAATTGAAATAATTCAGATGTAGTTATATTACCGCTTATCAATCAGATAATGTATGATCTTTTCTAAATGATTTTCTGGTAGGTGTTCTGATTGAAGTGTTTCTATTAGAGATCTTTTCAATGAAAGTTGTACAAAAAAAAATTTAAAGAATTTGATTACAGGTAGCCGTGAAAATATCAAGCTTATGACAGTTTGGTGACTTTTATAAGTAATTGATAAATGGTTATTGACGGTGTTTCAAAAAATCGCCAAAAAAGAATGCAAGAAGGTATTGATTATTCAAACGAAGTTCTTATGAAATTACTTATTATACACGGACAGTGTGATCAAATCATTGCCAGAACTTGTGGAAAATTCAACCAAATGTATCCTGAATTAACACCAATGATCGAGAGGAAGTTTGTAAGATTACAAAATAATTTCCTTAACTATAGCTCAATGTTAAAAGCGCCTTCAACATTACTAAAACCTGTTACTTCAAATGAGGATGATACTGTTAAAGTTTTGGCATATTTTTATGCATATCCAGAAGCTTCCATTCGCAGTGCAGAAAAAGATTTTGGTGTATCACATGCCTCAGTAAAACGAATTTTGGAAAATCACGGAATGCATCCGTATAAATTCACCAAAGTTCGCGCTCTAAAAGCAGATGACTTCGAATGTAGAGTGCATTTTCCCTTTTGATTCATACACAGAAAGATCGGGAAATTTTGGCAAAAATAATTTGTAGCAACGAATCAAAATTTTCGAGGTATTTTCAAATAGAAGGAATTAACATTTTTGGACTGATCATTATCCTCATGTTACAAAAGAAATGGGTTTTCAAGAAAAATTTGACCTGAATGTTCTCTGTATTTTGGAGTACAATAAAATTAGCTTTTTTATTTATGAAGACACACTGAATGTAGAGAGATATCTCCAAATATTAAGTACTAGTGCAACCGATTTTCTCGAAAACTTGCCTTTGGAGGAATATACGAATTTGTGGTTTCAAATGGACGGGGCGCAAGCTCATTCCACCCAGGAAGTTTTCAGGAAACTTGACGAACTTTTTGACGATCGTTGGTTTAGGCGTTTAGGGCCGTGCGATTGGCCACCAAGATCACCCGATCTCACGCCACGTGACTTTCTTTATGGGGTGATTTGAAAGAAATGCTGTACAGTACTCCAGTGCCTACCGAAGAAAAACTGCGACGACGAATAGTGCAAAGTATTGAAAATCTTGATCCTCATGAAATTTAAAAATCAACCACAAGTCGCGAACAAAAGAACATTTCAAAGTGTTTAGAATGTAATGGACAACATTTCCAGCATTTATTCTGAAAATGTAATATTTTGTTTACAATTTTGTTATTTTGAATCATCCTATTCTTTTATTGTCTGTACTTTCACATGTCCCAGCCCACAAAAATCTTACTTCTTACCTAGAAATGACTGATTTTTGGTACAGTTGTTCTCTGGAAACTTTGAGTCATAGTTGAGGAAATTATTTTGTAATAATTATTTTGTACAAACTTCCTCTCGTTCATTGGTGTTAATTCAGGATACATTTCATTGAATTTTTTCCAAGTTCTGACAATAATTTGATCACTTTGTTCATGTGTAAAGAATAACTTCACAGGAGATTTTGGAAGATGATTTGAAACACCGTGGAAAACTATTTGTAAATTACCTATAAAAGTAACCGAACTGTTATAAGCTTGATAATTCCACTGCTACCTAAATCCAAATTCTAAAAAAAAAAATGATGTTTCTAGAAGAAGCGTCTTTAATAAGAAAACTTGACGATTGAGTATAGGGACATGATATATCACCTTGAAGCATTTTTCACCATCTTTCAATTTATCGAGTGATATACAGGGGGTTTCATTTGAAAAAATAAGATATTGACCACTTTTATGCAGAATGGAAATAATAGTAATTTCAGCACTTCTGTATGATATGGAGTCGATTTCTTGGTGTTATTTGAATATTTCGAGTTCGTTCAAACTATCATTAAAATATCAACTTTTCACGAATTGACAGTACTGATGTACTTAAGTTCAATTAAGTTTTGGGCCATATTCAGCACAATTTATTTTTTATCTCGAAAACAGATAGAGACAGGTACAGGACATTATTGATAAAAAAGTATTAAAATACTAGAGCGATTCCAAAAACTTATTAATATACGGGGTGTTCCATTCAAAAAAATAAAGTTGCTGGGACTTTTTTATGGAAGTGGCAACGCCGCAATGCTGAAAATATTTTATATCGATAGAACAGGTAAGGAAATGTGAGAGATGAAATTTTCAGAAAAATCGTCCATTGCGTTTTCCTGAAACGTCTAACCTACCATTCGATGTGATTGAATTTTCGTTTCATCAAGAACATTTCCTAAGAAATGCGTTCTCTTCCAAGCACATCAAAAATTCCGGAGACATAATCACTCAGAAATATCCCCAAGCCGGATACCGAGTACGTACGACTATTATAATCCGGCCAGACGGTAACTGATGAATCCCCCGCAGTCCATTCTTCCATTAATCTTGATCCAGGCTCGTTCCACTTTTTCTCCATCGAGTCCGAGCGTGTTGCCATATGGAATCGTTTACGCTCCTGAGCTAGGGCTCTCGTCCTTATTAAAATCCAATCGAGTTTTCGACTCGTGCCATGAAATCTCATTACGGAGGAATTGAAAAAAATTGAGCCGATGGCAGTTATAGAAAAAGATGAGTAGGTACATCGGCAAAAAATGTTGGACGTTATTAGTTTTACGTAAGGGGTGTTGAAAAAGTATCTAAGGATTTTGAGAGAGGATTCATGAGATAAAAGAAAAACTTCTTTCTTTCAAAAAGGTGGGGGAGGTGATGAATATTTACCTATAGTCTCCTTGGAGCATGAAATATTTCCGGAAATTTTTTGCAAATTTTCAGTTGTAATACCACTCCCAGACAGCAAGCACAATGCTATCCGTGGGATAAACTGAGGATATATGTCTAGGATTTGAGGATATCCCTAGGATATTGGCACTTTGTACCAAGGATATCCTGAGGATGTACATAGGTCAATCTCAGAATCATCCTGAATATAACCATAGGCTATATAATAATTCATCCTGAGGATGTCTTCTCGTTTTCATTAGGCACTCATATATATATATATATATATATATATATATATATATATATATATCTTTTTCTAGAACAAAACTCCAGACGCGGTTCAACCCGAACTCAACAACAACACACAACTGACCGCGGAAACCTATCCGAACACATATATATATATATATATATATATATATATATATATATATATATATATATATATATATATATATATATATATATATATATATATATATATATATATATATATATAATCAATTGAAAGGGAACAATCTGAATCAAAATGAGATGATAATGTATCTGTATCAGTTAGTCTCAAAGATATGAAGTCTTCATTATCATTCCCATAATCTTGAATGAGAGCAAGTATTCTATCCCTATCATCGTTTAATAAGTCAAGCAGTAACAATGGCTGAGCTGTATTCTTCACTGTAAGTAATTATATTGTAAACAGTATAACATATCAGTATAGAACTCTTGTCTATGATTATAAAAACAATATTTTGGCAGCACTTGGAATTCAACTGCAACCACAGACTACAACTGATACGTCTTGAAACACCACAACAAAACACACGAAACACTACTACAACCTAAATCCACGAAAAACGAAGTTTTCTGTGACTACGGACCACGGCACACCATCGCATGCAGAAGGATAGCGCAGCGTTCAGATGACAGCACCTGGTGTTTTGATACTGTTTCCTGATTGGCTGCTGAATAAGAACTTGTCATTCAGAGCCAATCAGAAGAGAGTATTCTGTATTCTCAAAGCTGATGTCTCCACAAATGAAAATATAGCAAAAAGTAAAGTTTATAAAGATCTTAATTATTGAACAATAAAATTGAATGTACTCTGCAAAAAATTATTATTCTTCAAAAATAATCGGATATACATATTGGATATCTCTCGTTGAAATAAACACGACTGTCTCTCTTCAGGTAATTACATTTTACAAAAATTAATAGAATTCTTTCAATAACGTCTGAATAAGGCCGGTGTGGAGTTTTACTAATTTTGGAAAGTACAATTTTTCAATACTCAAATTTCCATCTGAATTATTTTTTCGGCAAACAAAATGTTTATCCCACCATCGGCCCAGAGAAACGGCCGTGGGATATTTTGAACGTTATCCCAGGAATGTGGAAAACTGGATCTCATTGGGATAATATGTAACCATATTATATATACTCAGGATATACACAAAGGTTATCCCTGGATATATACATTTGGCTCAACCTGGGTTATGATGACGACTAAGGGAAAGCCTGAGGATAACCTCAGGGGGTTATCCCATTATTGGATATCCAGGAACATTCTGGGATATCCTGAGGATATAGTGTGCTATGTGGGCTAGAGCTTGAATCATTTCAGGAAATTTGTTAGAGATCACGAATATTTCGAAGATTATCCCGTAACATATTCCAGAGCAGAAAACATGTCAAAGTATAATTATAATATGCATGGTATTCGGTAAGAAAATCACACACCCAAGATGCATATATTCCTGGTGAAATGACTTCTATACCAGTACAATGTTAATGTTTTCGTCAAAAACGCTAGACCTACGGCTCACTTGATAATGACATCCAGGGCAATTCGAATCCTTGAAATTTCTTCACAGATGGCGTTAAACGGCAACTCTAAACCAAGATGTATATATTCCTGGTGAAATGACTTCTATACCCTATACCAGTACACTGTTGATGTTTTCGTCAAAAACACTAGACCTACGGCTCACTTGATAATGATATCGGGAGAAGTTCACATTCCTGAAATTTGTTTACAGATGGCGCCAAGCAGCAACTCTAGACACATGACATTATTGATTCTGACGAATTTTCTATTGGCGATTCATATCGGAGGAACCCGTGCAGAATCAGTTTATTACTTTCTTTTTTCAACACTATACAAAATAAAGGATGAAGATACACGAGTTCTGTCTAAAATTGCACGAGTTGCTAAATAAGAATTCGCTATATCTTCGATGTTTGATTTGCCTATTTCTTCAATTTCTTGTTTCCGTTTAGAAGTAAATACAGATAGCTGCATTTGCTTCATATTTTTGATATATGTTATAGTTATGAGTATGAGAAATTAATACTAAAATTCATAGAAATTCTTCCTATCCGGTACTGAAAGTTTTTAGATTTGATGAGAGTCTTCGAAATATCGGTATCAATGTGAGGGGTAGTGGGAAAAAAAGTACCTACTGGGCATGTAATAACCATTGTCACTAATGCTGGAATTTGGAATATGTTAAACTGGAAAATTCTGCCAAGCAATCAGCAAATAACACAAATATAACTTCATCCGAAGTGAACACTGAGAAAGAAGAATTTTGTTTTAATCAGCGTCAGAATAATCTCGCTTTTTATTGACCACTTGGACTTGATTACAGCTTATCAAATCCATCTTGGCACAAACTCATATACTTTTCCAGTTGTACACTGGTAGTCTACATTATGACGAAAGAAAAAACACCTAGGAATAAATTTCAACAGTGAACACATATAATAGGTGATAGGTGTCTTATTATCTTAGTATACTTCACAGAGATTGCTGGGCATATATGTTATTAGTACTGTGCCAAAATGAATTGAATGAGCTGTACACGTATCGAATGTTCTGCACTAACCGTCGGAACTTGATATAAATGAATAGATGATTGATTATTTTGTCCACAAATAATACAAAAGCGTTTAATATCCATTATGAAACACTTTTCAAAACAACACTTAATTTAAATGGTAAACAAACCGAAAACGATTAACGACTAAATTTGAAACAACACTTAAATCAATTAGTAAACAAACGGAAAGCGACTAATAATTGATAGCGACTAATAATTGAAAGCAACGGTAGATAAACGACAAATAACTAAGAAAACTATGGTAGAGAATTAAACTGCAAACGACAAATAGCAAATAGCTGGTTGAAAAGAACTGTGAAATTATGGAAAACCGGGTACAATTCGAATGCTAATGTCAAAACAATGTCAAAAGATGACAGAATTCGATTCTTGTACCATCTACTGGAAATCGCAGTAAACTCCGTCGATATGAATGATCGTGTCTAGAGTTTTTGACAAAACATTATCGAATCGGAGATCGCACCAGGAATATATACATCTTGCTCTAGACACATAACGTCATGAAGTCTTCAGTATTACTACTTTTCTTCAGGTTTGAAGGCCGTCACTCATTGGAATTTCTTCATGACGTTTCGCTAGCGCGAGTGGTTAGCTTCTTCGGAGGCTCACTCATCTTGACTATTATTCCGATGACTGGACATTTCGATTCCGTACGGCGTATTTATATTGATGCAGGTAGTCTGGAGTGTTAAATACTTCTGTCGGATTTGGAGAATAATCATCAATATCAGTTATCGCACTACCTGCCGTGATTTTATTAGTTATTCTTGATATTCTCAGAATGGGATTCCAAATTCTGTTGAGACTCAACGCTTCTTCTTTTCTGTTGAAATTGTCCGTGTGTTTGTGGGTCTCTATCGCCTCCCGTACCAGTCGGCTATGGTAACCCTGGTTTGGGGCAATCAGTTTCGCATTTTCAAACAGAATCCTGTGGTTACCTCACTCAGTGCGTGTTCCTCCACCGCCGATTTGTCAGTTTACGCAGCAACTTCTCGGGGTAGATTGAAAATCTGCCCTTCTACACTTGTTTAGAGTCTAATATTAATTCTTATTTTCTGAAAAAATTGTGGTAGGTTGCAACTCCCATCGTGAATTTTTACGGTCACTAGATACCTAAAAAACAATCAACCATGTACGAGTTTGATGCAACGAATGTTTCGTTCACGAAACAATGTCCGGTTGAAAGGAGTGGCTGCATTCATGCATTTCACAGTACGTACGTTTTGCATTGTGAAATAACAAAACATTTGCCGAATCGAACAGAAATGCGATTTTAAGTTGTTTTTCACGAACACAACATCGGCAGAGCTAGCACAACGTTCTAAATCAAACTTTCATTGGGTTGTCCTTACGCTTCAATTGTGAGAACAATCGCTTACAACTAGAAATGAGGGAGGAATGTTTGGATAGAAAAGGTATAATACTTCTGTTTTCATGTATGAATCACGCCCTATTTCCACGCAAGTTGTTTGCTGCAATTTCCGTGGCTACTTGTCGCTACGAGAAATATCATCAATATTTTTAGTTTTTCTTCACTACTTTTCTTGATTCTTTCAGTTCCGAAAAATATTCAAAATTAGCATTTCTCATAATAATGCCACAACATATTTGTGGTCTGCGGCATCAATTTTACCATAATAACTGAGCAGCTGTCACTCATCGCACTAGAGAAGATTTATGCAACTTGAAACACCTGCATGAATACATGCAACTTTCTTCAGCTGCAGCGACAAATTGCATCGTCGAAATAGAGTGTTAGCGATTTCATAATCGCATGAAATGAACTTAGGAATAGCTCTTTCCCAGAAAACTTTATAGAATTATTTCGTCCTGAGATGTCAGCGATTATTAAAAATCTGATAAATTAGTGATCCAGTATCAATTTTTGTCGAGTTTGGTTGGAATTTGGATCAGTGTAAGTCGAAGAAAGAACTGTTGTTTTCCTGCCAACGTTTGGAATTGGTCATTTTGTCTTGTTAAAGAATATGTACCACTGTACCCGTGGATCACGTTGATTTGTTTCGTGTATCTGTTGTTTGTCCATACTTTATATTTTAAAGATTGTAACACGGTTAAAAAAACTTCTGCTAAATATTTTACAAACTACTTTACCAAAATTTCAAGCATAATAATGCATCTTGGCAAGTATAAACTAGTTTCTTACATGCGAAACCATTGTTACAGAGCCCTGAGGATGAATTAAATTAAATTCGAAACGTTGGCAAGAAAACAATAGTTTTTTTCTTCGACTTATACTGATACCAATTCCAACCAAACTCGACAAAAATCAGCGATTATTGCTCAACCCAGTATTATTGTATTTTGAACTTCATAAGTTGATCTCGAGAACAATTATATATTTGCTGCTTTAGCACAAATGAAAGAATTTGGGAAATTATGAGTTTTACATGCTCTTTCTGAAACTCTCGAGACAACTCTTCATTCATTAGAAATGAAAATATTCCATTGTGAAGAAGTTGAAAGACCCAATTCTTGTACATAAAAGTATTTCTGTCAACTCAGTTTGTATTTGAAACGAAAGAAGGGCAGTATCACTACTTTTATTCGGGTTTGAAGGCCGTCGTTTTTTGGAAATTTCTTCCTGACGTTTCGCTGGCTCGAGTGGCTAGCTTCTTCAGAGGCTCATTCATCTTGAAATTCACTCCGATGACTGGAGATTTGGAATGAGCTTCCAAAGCATTCCAAATCTCCAGTCATCGGAGTGAATTTCAAGATGAATGAGCCTCTGAAGAAGCTAGCCACTCGAGCCAGCGAAACGTCAGGAAGAAATTCCAAAAAACGACGGCCTTCAAACCCGAATAAAAGTAGTGATACTGAAAACCTCGGCCGCGAAAGCCTTAACTATTTTGTCGAAAGAAGGGCACTTTATACATAATAGCAAATATTTGCTGAAACCAAACACGGATATTTTCGTCTTCAAAGCAGAAGCTCCTGCAATTTTGAAAGCAAAAGTAAATCGAAGAGTTCGCGTGTTATATACCATATATTCCTTGAATGTTCTGAATTCATAAAAAGTGTTCTCTACCGATAGACACTTTAAGAATTGAAAGTGCCGGTTCCATCGACCCTTCTATTCGTGAACTGAAAATAAGTGGTGTATGATGCTATCAATAATTTTGTCAGCTCTACTGCGTTGAAACGTGACATGATCCTTTGATCTAACACTATGTCAATATAACTATTCATGTATTCATGTACACATGAGAGTGGGTATTTCAACAATCTTAGAGACTTATAATTCGAAGAACTTTATGTTCGTGGATTCATTCGTTGATTTGGAGAGAATTCACCTCAAAGAAATGGATAAGCTGCTGTTCATATTCTTATAGTGACGATCATATTTATATAAGATGTGAACTATAGAAAGGGACCAGATCATCATGAATCAGGCCAAAAAATATCACTCTCTCTGGAATAAATATTTATGCACATTTGTGCACACTGCATATACACTCAATAACAATAACAATTATTCATTTCCCTAGTAACATACAAGTTTATGATAGGGAAAATATAATAATAATAAATACATTTTCCAATTGAACAAATTACCGATTCATTATTACGAACTAAATATATCTAAATGGTAAATCATCAAGGTAGGAGTACCAGTGATTTACGGCCTTCTTTTGTCATATTGTTCTTATATCTCCATTGGATGAATGATTTGCAATTTAGTAGACATAAAACGGAAGGTTCGTTCATGCTATAAGTTCAATTAAAATGGTCAAAACTCTGTATAAATCTCAATATATCGTTTTGGAATGAAAAAATTTCAAAGCGGATTTCAGAGCCCTGATAATTATAAACGAATGACAATTTCAAATTTCAAAATATCAAATGGTATGAAAAATCGAGATCAGAATGTACCTGAACAAAGAGAATTACTTTAAAGCGGTTTAGTTAGGACAATGAGAAAGTTTCAGCGTTTCACCACGTGCGGCCATTGTTTGATAGATAGTTTAGCTATTAAACTAGGTACTTGATGACTAGAGAGATGGAACTTCCTCCTTGAAACGATAATAATGTTGATGCGGTATACAGTAAAAAATGAGAAATAAATAATAGTTGAAAGAATTAAAAAATATTAAGAAATAAATAATAGTAAAAAAACAAAAAGCACGCTTTCTGTGAAAAAATTAACTGAGAAGTAAAAAAATTTTTTTTTAATTCGAATTGAGAATGGTGTGAATAACAAAAATGTATTTCTTTGTAATGAAATCATTGGGTGCATGGTGTCAACAGGTAACATGAAAAGCACCCCACGCTTTTTTAGAGTGCAGTACATTTTTTTCATTTAAACTATTTGATTTTAATTAAAAAGATTACTTTCGAGTTCATTTCTTCACAAAAGCGGGTTTTTTGTTGAAACTTTCATTCATTTTTCATCTTTCAGTTGTATTTTGCATGAAAGCGTGTTTTTTTTCATATATTTTTTTTTGAAGATTATTATGCTCTCATAAACTATTATTATTATTATGACCATCAGCACCAAAATGCGCAACAGAGAGAGCGTCTTGAAGATGCAGAAATTTTACAGAATAATATTATTAAAAACCGTAAATCTTTCTGTGAATTCAAAATATTGAAGGTTAATAATTGATGATGAGTGAGTGGGATCTTATCGAGAAATGAAAACTGGGTCCTTCGCCAAAAATTCTATTATATTCAAGTTCGTTATAAAAACAGTTCGTTAATACTAAAGATCCTAGTAAGGATATCGGGACGATTCTTTTATATTATTGCGTTGTTCGCGGTCTTTGATAAGTATGCAAATATTCAACGTATTCCGACATTTCAAAGTTGATTAAAACTGAGTTCTGAGTTTCCGTTACAATCATACATCATAGAGTCAGTTTCGATTGTACAGTGATCAGGAAATAAAGATCTATATAATTCTCACACCTGTCAATAATATTGACACTGCCTCGGGCCTCTATCACGGTACTCCGATATACTGCTTATAGTGCGAGTGCCAACGACATAAAGGGTAATTTATTAATACCCTCTTGAAACTTTTTCTGTGGCTTTATTACGTCTATTCTACCACTCCCAGCAAATATGGAAACTGGATGTGGGGTCGTTTTCACTATGAATAATTTTAAACATGTAAATGCGGTGTAGCCTCAAATTTTTATACATAAAGTTCTTGAATAAAACTTATTCAAAAGAATATTTCCCTCATATATATAAAATGTCCCATAAGAGCAATGCAATTATCGAAAACTTACAGCGGTAATTGCATTGTATCAAGTCACCATAACAACACATTTGAAACCGTATCGCTAGACGTCAGTAAACAACACAAATAAATGTCAGATAGACTTCAAAAATAGAAAAATATTTCGCGTTCAGGTGAGTACTCCATACAATCTATAGGGGAAAGTATAAATGAACAAAAAATAACATTTCCTTGAGAATTTCTTTATTCGTGAAATATTCCAATGAATTACATTCGTGCATAAAAATGACCAGATAATTTTGCATTCAAGCGTGATATCTTATAAAAATTGCATTCGGTTATTTTCATATTTTGTAAAAGAGCCCTCGTCCTTCGTACTCCGGCACTTTCGCCAAAATATGAAAATAAACTTGCAATTTTTAGATATCACGCTTTCTTGCAAAATTATCGGTAATTTTTATGAACTAGTGCAATTATAACCGATAATTTTGTTGGAGCGCGATTTTAAGGTTGTCGGACAAAAATGTTGGAACCTTAAGGGAATCTACCAAACGAAAATTTTGCATAACTAACTACGTTGGTGGACTCCCTTAAGGTTCAAACATTTTTGTCCGACAACCTTAAAATCGAGTTTCCAATAAGATTGTCTTTTGAATAAGTTTTATTCAATAACTGTATATATAAAGATTTGAGGCTACACCACATTTACATGTTTGAAATTAATTATAGTGAAAACGCCCCCACATCCAGAAAAAGTTTTAAGAGGGATTGATAAATGACCCATACGTTACCAGTCCAGATGAAATGGCCCTAAGAAGTTTTTTGGTGGGATCGTTGCTGTGAATGCTTCCACGTCATTTCCTTAGGAGTACGTTCAATTTTCTTTTCATTCTAAGCTGTATTTTCGCTTCTTCCATTCATGCAACTTTCCTCCCGTCTCGGCCGAATTTCGTCCAGAACAATGAAAACCGTTCAACAATGGCCACTACCAACAGCGAAAATCCGAAAGAAATATCCAGAGTGTCCCCACACAATGGAACTTTTTTCTTAAGCAGGCGCTCCATTAAAGCGTTCCCAATAACCACAGAGCGTTGCTGAAAGGCGAGCGCTCACAATGAACGGCCCCGAAAATGTTGGCGTATATTTTCAGTAACTCAATATCCCACTTCGATAACATTCTTGGGTTTCCTTGGCTCTCTTTTGTTTCAGTGAGCGGCACTTAAGCGGATTCCAGATTCCGGAGCTGGAAGGAAATATCGATAGGATATTGTCCCGTGGATGAGGGATGACTTGCAGTTCCGGGCGCTGTTGCCGGTGATCAGAAAAATCTCGAGATTTCAGGAAAATTGAATATTGCATAACACACTGAGAATATTCAAACCGTGATTTTAGATTCACAACCTGCTAGTGGTATCATAATTTCAACAGTAATAACTACAATTTCAAACTGATAACATATCAATGAAATGTTTTTTTTTGGGTTTTGTTTTCTACCCCTTGAAAATGAAAAAGGGACAGTATATGTATTTTCGAGATATTTTTCCCATTCAATTTCCAAATTTTCAGAAAATGTGATACGTATCTGAGAAACCAGTCGGTCAATTCTGCAATTTTATAATATTTCACCTAGGTATCTGGGCAAACATACCAATTTGCCCAAAAACGGATAGTATACGAACGTAAAGCTCTTTCTTTTCAATTTTCAGGGAAGAAAACTCAAAAAATGAATTTTATGACATATTTTCCCCCCCAAGCAATAGTCAAACTATATCACTATTTTTGTTCGGGTTTGAAGGCCGTCGTTTTTTGGAATTTTCCTGACGTTTCGCTGGCACGAGTGGCTAGCTTCTTTAGTGGCTCATACATCTTGAGCTTGATTTCAATGACTGAGTCAGCGAAACATCAGGAAGAAGTTTCAAAAAACGACGGCCTCCAAACCCGAACAAAAAGTAGTGATATTGAAAACCTCGGCCGCAAAAGCCTTAACCATTTTATTCAAACAATATTTTATGTATCAATATTGAATATATTTTTAATCATCTATTATTAGTGGAGAAATGAAGATATCAAGAACCGACATATTGAAATTCCGTTAATTCCAATGCCAGAAAATTACAAGAATTTTTTGCTCAGTTACATATTCCCAGCCGCCTTCAAATAAAACAATAATTCACCAATATTTTTCTGAATAGATTTTCATTATATTTAATTCTCATTTTCTCAGGTTTTGGTAGATTAGAAACCCAGAAAACTACGGAGAAAATATCTATCCGCCAAAAAGTAAAGACGTTCAAACAGAATTCTAGTTTTCTTCATATATAAGAGTATGATAATGTATACAAAGAGGTCCAACGAAAAGTATGCACCTAGCGTTTCTCTTTCGTTCGTAATTCAAGAGAGGGATTGACAATAATGCTCAGAGCATCATCAACTTCAAGCATAGAAGACTCTTTTAAACGAGAACTGACTGAAACGGAATTTAGGATACCAAAAGATAAGAGATTGGAATAGATAATGAAACAATTTGAGGCTTGAATCATTTCTACAAAAGAAAATATTGATTTTCAAACATTTGTAACTTTTTCAAGTTTTTGTTTCAGAATGGAACTGAAAGTTCGCACTTCCTTCATTACCTTATAAAGAATCACCATGCCAAATATAAACTTCAAAAAATCTATAATAAACAAGTCTTTTACAAAAAATTTTTTCATGCATTATTAGAAATATTTCAATTTGAAATAATTTTTAGAGGAGCCAAACTGAAACATTGACGGGTCTGGAATAAACGTTTATGTACATTATTTTCATACACTCATCTGCACTTTTTTCCAACGAAAAGAGCAAACGATAAATAGGCGGGAATATTATTGAAATGAAAAATTTCAACAACAAGATCTGGCTTTCGTTGAAATGGAAAAAATCAGAAATTTTTAAGTTAGGTATTCTGACTTTCAAATCCCAAATCTCACTTGTATTTTTCATTGGTACTAAAGTTATCGGGTTGATGTTCTCAACGCCGATTTTGCATTGAATGTCTGGGTTCATTTCAATGAATAGGGTATCATTTGAGAAATAATTTTGTACCTTTTGATATGATATTATCACTCGAACCCACTTTCCATTCAAAATAAGGGTTTAGAGGCAGAGGGTAAAAAATATAAAGTTTGCTTCGGAAGCAAACTTTACGTCTTCTAGACTCTTTGCTTCAAATTCCGAATAAAGAAGAAGCATGGATGCATAATTTTTTTGGACCACTCTGTATATGGGAAAATTGGTAAACTTAGCAAATAGGAGATAGTAAGGTCAAGCTCCGCAGCGGCCAGTATTTTTTTTAAGTTAATGTACGGTTACATGTGAGTGAAGGTGAATAAATTTATATGGTTCAATTGGGAAAAATCACGATCAACAATCAGAATGTGAAAACTTGAAGTCAACGAAATGACATTATTCGAGTAAATTCGAATATTACTTCTTTTTCCATATATAATTCACAATATTGTACCAATGTAGGTATAACGATACATCTCTCCATTTTTCTTTGCTCCTGCTTTTTGGAATAGTTATTTTCATTTTGTGCAGGCGGTTTCTTGGTCCTTCATATCCTGATCCAGCATCCATTTGAAAGTATTTATGATCCGAAAAAAATTGTACAATACTTTTAGGAAGTATTAGACATACCAGAGAAGGAACAAAAAAACTTGTAAAAATCCTTATACCTTCCTCCAGTGACGTCAAGTAATACCAAATTTTAATTTCACTTTATCAATATTTTTTATTTCGAAATAATAACATGAGGATTATATCGAAGCAAATTACAATTATTTTGCTAGTTGAAAAGAAAATGAAATCCGTACAAATGACTCCTGACCAATGAATTGAGCTATTTGAATTTTCTGAATGAATTATAAAATTCAGCTATATCATTAAAAAAATAATATTGTTTCAAGTTAGATCAGGGGCAGGGGTAACATTCATGGACCGCACTACATATTTTTGGCAGAACGCTCACCAGTTTGTAGGAATCAATTTTTCACCAAACTTTCCCGATCAAACTCCACAAAAAGATTCTAATTAACTCCGATAAGGGCAATCGATTACAAAGTTCATGCTGAAACCTTTTGCGTTCGTTTGATTGCCTATGAAAAGATCTGAAGTTGTCGATGGAAATTCGTTTCATTCTAAAACGAAGGAGGTAATGTGGGCAAATGGAAATCAGGACAACATGGGGATCATTTTGGATGACAAATTTGTTTTTTGATGGAAATAAGCATCTGCGAAGGGCATTTTGCAAGGAATTCATCAAAGAATTTCGTGTTTTCGAAAAAATAAACATTTATTCATCAGTATACAATTTTGATTCACACGAAAGGGCCGAAGCCCTGTAATGTTCAAAGAACACCACGTGAATCAAGGAACAGGAGATACGAATTAACATTCACTTTGAATTTTTGAGGTCTGTAAGCCTCAGAAAAAACTTCTCTTGGCAAGGAGTTTCAAAGTTCAGCTGTTCTATCGAAATTCGACAGGCCTCCAATCTCACAACACAGGGGTAGGAATTCTGTATTTGTCGGGTAGTCCGTGTAGATACTGCCAAGTGTAGAACGACTGATAACAGTTCAGAAGAGCAGCGACCATTAAAATATCTACAGAAGAAAGACAAGTCTCCAACCCTTCTACTACCTTCCAATGAAGTGAGTGAGTCTGTGAGCGAAGAATCACTAACAAGACGGATTGCCTTTCTCTGAATAGAATCGAGAAGCTCCAACACATGAGAACTATATTCCAAGACATGTCGTATCTGAGCCTTGTGAATCATAAGAAGCTGGCGAGAAGTGAAGTATTTTTTGCACGAAATAGAAATCCAAGTTGTTTGCAGATCGAAAATATAATTTTTATTCCCACATTTCCAAGGATTCAGCCCTAAATTTTTTTATATACGCATATTCATTTTTAATTTCTCATATGATGCTTAGAATAATATGTCCTACGAAAAACTGAAATACTCAAGCTACTCGTACTATCATCCAACCAGATTTCAAATGAAATACCAGAACGCCTTGTAGCAAAATCGATGGGTGTTCAACACGAAATTCGCGTACAAGAAATGAAGACTAATTTATTATGAGGGTCTCAAGTCTACACCGCTTCAAAGATAGACGTTGAGAAATCTGAGAGATACGCCCTTGGGAGACAAAGTGTATGGATTCTAAGGAAGCCAATCTATCTTTAGAACAACCTTCCGCTTTCAGTGCACCTCCTATTTGTCTGACACTTGAGGGATTAACCGTTTTTTGTTTGGGGATATCAACCCATTGTTGGTCCGTGACGAAGCGTGGAGGAGATGACTCTCAATGACAGGAGTGATAGGAACAAGGACAAAGCGGGTGGAATGTATCTTTTGTGAAAAGTTTGCACCTCGATACATGATGTAAGTAACGAAAACGAAACATATTAATTCGTTTCAATTTGTGTACTTTAATAGTTATTTATGTAATAAGGATCATAAAGACGATCATTATGGTACAAGTCGTAGCCGAGTCCGATAACACGGCGTGTGCCATAATGATTGTTTATGATTCGTATTACATACAAAATTTTATCTGATGGCATTTATATCAGTACATTTTCGAAAAATTAAAAACTGCATTTTCGACATGTCACAATGACAACTATTTTTAAAGGAGTAAGTATTGTGTAGTTTCAAATATTAGTAGGTGAGTGAGCTGTGCTTTGCCATTTCCTTGACAACATGTTTTCCTTATAGAATTTCATTATGGTACTTAGTACCATAATAATTCATTATGGTATTTCATTATGGTACTTAGTCCCATAATGAGCTTCCTTATGTCATCAAAATTGAGTGACATAACGTTGTCATTATGACATGCCATCAGATAAATTCATATATGATTAGGTAATATCAGAGAATTGCTTTTGTGATGTAACTATAAAAAAATATCTCAGAAGTGATGTCTTCAATAAAAACATATTCCTCTAAATGCCAAAAAGTTGTCTTTTGCTGAAAAAAATGGACACTGTGAAAAAAACCATGAATCGTGAACTTCAGTGAAGTTCATCTCGATAAGACGTTTCGACCTCAATTTTGATGTCATTTTTGAGAACTGTTCGACAAATATCTGTCAATACCGTCCTGATCGATCATTTCCCTTACGAAATAACTACTAAGACTAAGCATTGACTGCGATTGTCACTATGTGGTAAGAGATCATCACGATTTTTTTATGGAGATTCAAACGAATGGAAAGCCCTGTAATGTTCAAAGAACACCGCGTGAATCAAGGGAGATACGAATTAACATTCACTTTGAATTTCTGAAGTTTGTAAGCCTCAGGAAAAATCGCTTTTGGCAAGGAGTTCAAAAGCTCAGCTGTTCTATTGAAAAAGGATCCCTTAGCGGGAGAGGTTCGACAGGTTTCCAAATTCACAACAAAGGGGTGGGAATTCTGCACTCGTCGAGTCATCCGTATAGATGTTGCCAAGGGTGGAACGATTGATGACAATTCAGAAGAGCACCGACCGTGAAAATATCGGTAGAAGAGAGACAAGTCTCCGACCCTTTTACGATGTTCCAATGAAGTGAGCGAGTCTGTGAGCGAGGAATCACCAACAAGACGAATTGCCTTTCTCTGAATAGAATCGAGAAGCCGCAATGAATGTTTTGGTGCCGAACTCCACATATGGGAACCGTATTCCAAGACTGTATTATATTTATTTCATATTGAGAATATAAAAATGAAAGGATAAATAAATACTGTGAAGAAACATAGGAAGTTTTATTTTCCAATTTTCATTGTTTATTTGCCTTTGTTGGTTCTTACGCAAGGGGAGTGAACGATATTTTTCGTTAAATGTGAAATCGAATCGCTGGTAATCTACAGACATGACTCTCATGTTCGTGGATGAATTCGAGTTTCAGAAAAACATTCCTAGTTACGACGTAAAACGTCAGATTTTACATTTTATTATACCTTTAAGAGAGAAATTACCCCATGCTTTTGATTTAGCCACTTTGATGACACTGGTACAAATATCCTTTAGTGGAGCACCTTGAGATTTATACCTCGGAATCCAGGGCAGGTTACTGGATCTTTATAAAAGCTGTTGGACTGCATTGTGCGAAGCTCCAATAACGAAGTTAAAAACCACAAAATGTGCCATCTTGATTACAGCAATTTTTACAACAATTTACTGAAAAATGAGAAGGATGATAAATCACTATATTGTGGAGTGGAGTTGACAGATGAAAATTTCGAAATGGCCAATTTGCGTCATCTGGGAAAAAACTCGCCCGCTGCCCGGAAAAATGCTGCTATGAGGAACAGAAAGAACACGAACACGATCTGGGAAAAAAATTAAATGAAAAGGGAGTTTTGTGACACATCCTTTTGAAGCTGCTGACTAATGGTGTAAAATCCTAGAATATTGGGACAATACATTGAATTCTACAAAATGGCGTTACATTTAATAATTGGCTGCATATGTCGACTATTAACTTTATGAAAATCGTAGAAGAAATATCGTAGTTCCTGTGTTCGAAAATGTACGGCGTGAAATATCGAATGGGCTGTTCTTATGTCAAGAAGTTCACGGCAACCATTTCGACCATCTTCTGAACTGAACTCAGCTCAGTATCACTACTTTTATTCGGGTTTGAAGGCCGTCGTTTTTTGGAATTTCTTCCTGACGTTTCGCTGGCTCGAGTGGCTAGCTTCTTCAGAGGTTCATTCATCTTGGAATTCACTCGGATGTCATCGGAGTGAATTCCAAGATGAATGAACCTCTGAAGAAGCTAGCCACTCGAGCCAGCGAAACGTCAGGAAGAAATTCCAAAAAACGACGGCCTTCAAACCCGAATAAAAGTAGTGATACTGAAAACCTCGACCGCGAAAGCCTCAACTATTTTGTGAACTCAGCTCATTTCCCCAAATTATGAAATTTAACTTCGAAGTATTCAGGCCAATATTTAATGGTCCGCCAATTTGTAGTAGTTGAAGGGATCGACTCAATATTCTAGGGTCAAACATTATTCTTCAGCAGCTTCAAAATGATGTATCACAAGACCACCCTCTCCAATTAATTTTTTCCTAGATGACGCACAGTCGCCATCTCGGAATTGTCATCTGGCAATTCCACCCCTAAATATATTATTCATACATTAATTTCAGTTCATAATGATAATTTTTTTGCTGTAACTTGTTTTTTTTTGCGAAATATAAATATAAATGAATTAACATTGACAGATATAATTCTCTGCATAGAAATTTTTTTCTTGTTTGTACATTTTTTCAGTAAATGTTAAAACTTGTAAGGGCACGGCACAGCTCTTCAGGTTTCGATATCTGAAGTTTGGCAGCTCCGAACGCGGTTAGTACTTGATTGGGTGACCTCATGCAGGGAAAGACCGCGTCGAAAGCCCATACAACTGCAGCAAAATAGCATACCATAGCTCGCAAGCAATATATCAATGAGCACAAGATATATTGAGGATATGCCGTCCTTCGGAGGGGACGTAAAGCCGGCGGTCCCGAGTCCATGGATGTTGGACTCGTAAAAGATCCCTGCCTCTGGTTGGAATATCAGAGGGTTCGGCAAAATTTCCGGTTGGGAGAAGTGTGCTCACCGGCGTCGGTGATTGCCCTGGGTAGCGGAAAAAGTGACGTTAAATCAGAATTAACCAAAAAATGTAATCAAGATCGCACATATTTTTTTTTCAACTTTTTTATTTGAGCTTTCAACAATGCAGTCCATTGATTTCACAATATTCACGCTTCACGGCACTCTACTACTGAGGCAGTGTCTGACAACATACCACAACATCCATCGGTTAAACCGATAGAAGTGATCCTCGTTTTGTTTTACGTCACTTTTACGGCGTATTTACGATTTTCGTGGAAATAAAGGCAGTCGTAAAATGAGATTATCGTTAGTCCGGAGGCTGCAGGGACGTCGATTCGGTCGACGAAGCCAAAGAATGATGAAATTGCAATCCCATCGATTCGTCCATCTCGAAATTTCTTTTTTCGGAGAGGTTTTCCGTCTGATTTGTTGTAGAGTAATATCGTTCAAGCGTGATGGCTTTGGGATTCATGTTGGAAGAGACGGATATAGCGATTGCTGATTGTTAGAAACCTTGATATGAGACTGAGACCGAAATTCACCAAAAACGAGAACCGAGTTCAACGTCGCTGAACTGGGTTCCCACTATCTGAACGCCTTTTCTGGTATACAATACGAATTGAAAATGCGCTCAATGATGTAATCAGTTCGAACCTTCATTGACCAAATTCGATCAGTAAACAGTGTTGCGGAGTTTAGCAAGAGTCTATTCCAGTTTTCCCCACCACCATCAAATGACCAGGATGATTTTTTGTTACAAGAATATTCTTCTGTTTCTTCCTTACTTCATCATCAGTAGAATCAATTCCCAAATATAAATTCACATCAGGGAACAGATTACTTTTGTAGAAAGAAGGAAGTTTTGAAAACGTGATTTTTAGTTTTTTTCGGGGATAGTAATGATTTTCAGGAATTGGGAAGCCTTTGTGAGTCGTCTCGTTTGTTGAGGCATTGAGGATGTTTTTCAATTTCTATTGCTTCGCGAATCATTCTGGAGTGGAGTGTTTCTGCTATGGCAATGGTCTTCGTGTATTTGAAATATTTTTTGTGTCCGGTTTTGATGTTTGAGGAGAGTTGAGTTGAGTTCATTTCCATATTAGGTACTGCTAGTTCGTGCTCGTAGTACCTGTTTGATACTCGTCGGTTCGTTTGTCCTATGTATGTTCTCGGGCAATCGTGACAAAGAATTTCATATATTCCTTGTGATTCGTTGGGTATTGCTTTGTTGAAGAGCAGATTTCCAATCTACATCAAAAAGTGTGTGTGTGTTTTTGGTATGACAATGGTCTCGTGTTGTTGAAGGACACATAATTGACTTCTACAACACGAAGACCATTGCCACAGCAAAAACACTCCACTCCAGAATTATTCGCGAAGCAATAGAAATTGAAAAACGCCCTCAATGCCTCAACAAACGAGACGACTCACAAAGGCTCCCCAATCCCTGGAAACCATTAGTATCCCATCGAAGAAATCCATTAATTAACCCTTCAAAGCAGACCTACATGGGGTCCGACAGTTTCAACCGGAAATTCCTTCTACACGTGTACTTCTATTATTAATTCTGATTTTTTCAGGCTGTGGTACCCCAACAACCCAAAAAAAACAGGAAGAAAACCTTCATCTACCAAAAAATAATGACTTTGAAACAGTATTTTTTTTCTTAATTTTAACTCGATCGGTTTTTTCTAACATGTTCCTGTTTCATTTCTATTATTTCTGAATTTGATTTCACTTTTGACATTTGGTTACTAGTTTATTCAGTTGCTTTCTCGGTATTTCTCCTATTTTGTCATTTTTGTGAATATTTTTTTGAAGTTTTTTTTTGACTCGATATTTTTTGATTTTCTTGTTTACTTTTGTCTTTCCACACCTGATTTCATTAGCTCTCATTTCATTTATAATTCAATCAAATTCAACTTCAATATTTTCAAAACTTTATTAGTTTTTTTGACGTCTTCATTTCATTTCCAACCACTTGATTTCTCGTATCAGGTTTCAATGAAGTTATTCACTTAGGACAATGCAAGTTTTGCTTGAATGTGCTTGACAATAAGAACGAAAGGATAAGAATACGGATCAAATAAGGTAATCAAATCCAAACAGAAGGTTGAAATAGATTTTTTTGGTTAAAATAGTCATCAATCGAAACGTCGTAAGTACACTCAACTTGAAACTTGGTTTCATCATTTATTCATACTTATTCATTTGAGTCTTTATTTTCATTTTTTGAATAATATTTCAAATTCGATATATCAATTTTCTTGTCACAATATTATTCCAGTTATTTCTTCATTTACAATTTTTTTAGGAATATTTCATAGTCGATATTTCAATTTTTTTTTTCACATTCTTCGATCAATTAAGCCTTTAATTTTATTTTTGGCCGAAGAATACATTTAGACCTTCTCTTTGGATTCAATTACCTTATTTGATTTGTATTTTTATCCTTTCGATCTAAGCAACATGTTTCAATAGAGTTGATAAAATAGAGAATGAAAGTCCAAACCGATCACTGCTACTCAACAGTAAACGTTGTGAACCGTTACGAACAACAATTTTAAAAGTTGCTGTGGAGATTTCAATAGAATATACATTAGAACTATCGTGACAGCTGCAAGCCGTCACCCACTAGGCCAAACTATTAAACATCATAATAGAAAAAATTATGAAAAATAGGCTTAATAAATTTTTAAATAAATATAACCTTCTGTCTGCTTCACAATACGGCTTCAGGGAACGTAAATCCACACAAGACGCAGTTCACGCCCTAACCAGTACCATCTACAAATATTTAGATGAAGGTATACCATCCTTAGGTGTCTTCCTGGATTTATCGAAAGCATTCGATACCGTCGATCATGACATTCTTTTGGAGACTCTGCATGATTTTGGTATAAGAGGTGCAGCTTACAATCTCTTTGAGAGTTATTTAACTGATAGGAGACAGAGGGTTAGAATTGAAAATTCAACAAGCACCGAAGATACAATAACATGTGGAGTTCCTCAGGGGACGGTCTTGGGACCTGTATTGTTCACATTATATATGAATAACCTTTTCGCTCAGGAGAAAGACGGGCAAATACTGAGTTTTGCAGACGATACAGTGATCATTTATAGAGCTGAAAATTGGTATGAGCTGAAAGTCAAAGCAGAAAGTGACTTAAAAAATTTGAAAAATTGGTTTGACAGTAGACTTTTATCATTAAATTTTAATAAAACTCATTATCTTCCATTTAGTAGTCAAGAAACATCACTGCCCCACTATAATTTGATAATTCAACATGATTTGATAATTGAACCAGTAAAAAAAATAAAATACCTAGGTATATACGTGGATCCTCATTTGAGATGGAATGACCACATGTCATATCTTGTAAAGAAGCTACGTTGTTTACTAGGAGTTTAGTGGAAACCCATCTCAACTATGGAATCATAGGTTGGGGAGGTGTATCAGGAACTTATCTGAATATGCTCGAAGTCTCTCAAAAAATATTTCTCAAAATGCTCCTGCAGAAAGATACAAGATATCCTAGTGATACACTTTATTCTGAAACGCAAGTAATGGATCCAAGGCAACTTTATAGTGTTCAAGTATGCATAAGGCAGTATCTTAATAAGGAAAAATTGAATGTACTTACCCATTCATACAGTACAAGACAAAAACATAGGTTTCTTGTTCCCAGAATGAAAAAAACAGTGGGACAAAAAAGCTTCGATTATATAGCCCCGAAAATGTTCAATTTTTTACCTCATACATTGAAAAATGAACTTTCTTTCGAAAAATTTAAAAAAGAACTGAAAACTTTCATATTGGGCCAAAGAAAGGAAATATACAAACTCATGGAATAAAGAAGAAAATCGTTGGAGATTTCTGCACAAAATTCATACTGATACATGATGATTTCAAGTTTTATATTCGATACTTGAAGATGGGGTATATCACCTTTTCATTGTCCCATTTTACCATTTTAAAATTCATATCTTTTAACACTGTCTTTTATATGTTGATTAATTGTGAGCTGTGTTCGGTGTACATAATTTTATATTTGTAACTACTATTATTGTGCTTTTAAATATTGACACACTGTCTCTGTACGATGGTTGTGAATTTTTATTGCCATTTAATTCAGGAAGATTTTTTATGTACCTACTCTTTTCGCCCACACACAGGATTCTATCCTCAGTGGGAGTATCAGTTTATTCATCGCACTATAATGTATACCACAGTAAATCCTCCATTTTGATGATGAACAAATTATTATTATTATTATTATTATCCCTTGCCTCACAACTGAGGGGTGGGATAATTTCACTAGTGGGGTCGATCGCGACGAAACCTCTAAATCATGAACAAACGATGATAATATATCAAGAAAACAACGATTGAGAGGTCCTTGAAGGTGAATATGAAATCTACTCACCGGTCATGATTCAAACGTGGTCAACTGGCGCTCCCTGCAGCTCGGCCGACGTGACGGTAACGTAGCACTGCAACGGGCGGTCCTCGCTGTCCGCCCGCCTGCCCGGCAAGTAGTACACCAAGCAAGTGACTCCGATGAGGAACAGGAAGAACACGAACACGATGTCGAACATGATGAGGGAGTTCCACGTCAGCAGGCGCATCACAGGTCTGCGTGCCGGTCACACACATCAACGTATACCATCACCTGACGGGGCGGTAGTTTTTTGATCGGTGGGTGAGTTTTTGTTCCGGCACTGCGCGAAGATACGGTCACTTATAGGCTCTCAGAGGTCCGGTTCGGTCCGTTTCGGGTTTATGTAGGCAGATCAGGCAGTTTGTTATACGTCAGATTTAAGGAACACACCGAACTTATATTTTTCTTATGTTCGGATAATTTTCCATGAAAGCATGTTGTCTGAAAACTGTATGAGTTTATTTTCATATTTTGTCGAAAGAGCCCGACTCCGAAGGAGGAGGGCTCTTTTAGCAAAATATGAAAATAACCGAATGCAGTTTTTTTACTGACAACATGCTCGAATGGAAAATTATCAGGTTTATTTTGATGCACGAGTGTAATTCGGTGGAATATTTCAGGAGTTAAAACAACGACGTTTAAAATTCAGTATTTATGCCTGTCAAGATGACAAATGTACATTTAAACAATCTAAATGAATGAATGAAATGAATTGAGTGATATCTGAAAAATACTAATATTTCGATTGAAACTGGGATTCATGTCATGTTCTGGAGAAATTACACAAGTGCTTCAAAATTACCGATAATTTTCCATGAAAGCATGTTGTCTAAAAACTGCATGAGTTCATTTTCTTATTTTGTCGAATATGAAAATAACCGAATGCAGTTTTTTTACTGACAACATGCTTGAATGGAAAATCATCAGGTTTATTTTGATGCACGAGTGTAATTCGGTAGAATATTTCCGGAGTTAAAACAACGACATTTGAAATTCAGTATTTATGCCTGTCAAGATGACAAATGTACATTTTAACAATCTAAATGAATGAATGAAATGAATTGAGTGATATCTGAAAAATACTAATATTTCGATTGAAACTGGGATTCATGTCATTTTCGGGAGAAATTACACAAGTGCTTCAAAATTACCGATAATTTTCCATGAAAGCATGTTGTCTAAAAACTGCATGAGTTCATTTTCATATTTTGTCGAAAGAGCTCGACTCCGAAGGAGGAGGGCTCTTTTAGCAAAATATGAAAATAACCGAATGCAGTTTTTTTACTGACAACATGCTTGAATGGAAAATTATCAGGTTTATTTTGATGCACGAGTGTAATTCGGTAGAATATTTCCGGAGTTAAAACAACGACGTTTGAAATTCAGTATTTATGCCTGTCAAGATGACAAATGTACATTTTAACAATCGTTACTATAGATACACGGACCGAGCGGGTATTTTTCGATACCTACCGAGTAATTACCAGTCCGAAAATGTCCCGCCGGGAATTTATCGCTGTAGTTGATCGAAAATGTCCCGCTTCATATGGGATTTTTAACATACGATGGAAATATTCGATGTTATTGCTGAATATATACCAACAACTCTTCCTATTAAGTCAAAAATATCTCATTATTTATGAAAGTTGTCTTGTAATGAATCAATACAATGTCTCCTTCGAATTTATTTCGTCATGGGAAGTATCATTGAACAAATTCTGAGAAAACAGTCTTCTGTGTTTGTGAATAACAGGGAAAATGATGCATATCAGCTTGCAGATGAAAACAGCAGGCAGTGTCAGGATTTAAATCCCCTTTAGATTGCGTACACACCAGAAACAATGAGATGTCACTCTGGTCTTTGTTTGTCTCGAAGGACAAGTAATTTTTGTGATGTATTATTTTTTCCATTATTCCACAGAATGCAAGTCTGGAAGTCCATTATGCAAATTGAATGGAGTATCATGGATGCTGAGGGATATTGCGTTCTTGCATATTCCTTTTCACACCAGGAGTGTGCATCCACGATATTTCATTTGGCGAGGAGTTCCTACACAATGAATGGTTGGCTGATATTTATTATTCAAATGAAACAGTCATTCTCAACGTGGAATACCGAATGAGAACACTTTCACTTTCCTTCAGAATCATTCGAAATACTATATATGATTTTGGAAAAGTGTTATGTGTGGCTCGCATGGTAAAACTTCAGCTCAAAATTGAAGAAAGCTCATTGATTTTTTTGTGGAAACATGGAAATATTGACGAACTGTATTCTGGCCTTTTCTCATTCAAATCAATATAAAAGGAATACATAACTCCTGCAACGAAAGTTAACTTAAAAAAATAGAAAACACTTCATTTTGGTGTGTGTGTATACAAACATTTATACACGGTTCATCTACAGGGAGAGAAAATCACTTGATTTAAAATTACGACTGTCTGCCTGAAGACTACTTTCAGTCAGATAGTCACTTTTTCTGGTCAATTGTGTAACGAATACACGAAACTTGAAACAACCGAAATGTCAATTCAATGAAGACAGATCAGCTCAAAAACTATTTTTTATAAGAATCTTTTCTGTATCTGAAGAAAAATTCTACAATTCTTCCATATGCCCACTGAAACAGGCTTGTCTGGATTCGAGACTGAAATGCTATCCAGGGGAGTGGAAATTTATAACAAATTATCTCTTTTTCTTCAACTTGTGCGGAAGCCTAATCGAATAAATGAAATGAATTATGGTAATACCCAACTTTTACAAGTGAACTTGCCAAAATTTTTGGTCAACTTGACACTGCCTTCTTCCTTTTTGTGAATGAATAAAACGTGTGTGAACCTACCAACAGAGAGTCTTTGGAATGTTCTTCCTGTTCCATCTAGAGAAGCATTGTATTCTTTTTTATTGATTTGCAGAAGAGAAAGAAAAAATAGTTGATCAAAGTTCATTTACCCTAATACCACGTTCACTTTCCAAAGTGAGTTGGAATGTTCAGAAAAATATCAGTGAATTTTCGTTTTTCATGCTCATTCATAGTTCAATAGGTCGATGAACTTTCTTTCCCCCTCATTTGTAATATTTATTATCTGACAGAAAAAAACATGCATTAGTCATTGTTAACTATTTATCTCAAAGAAGTGGAATAAGACAAAAAAACAACTAAGGGGAATCGGTTCTTCACCATGAATGAATGATTTTTTTTATGATAATGATGATTTAGTATAACTACTTCTCTTCGGGCTTGAAGGCCGTCTTTCTTTGGAATTTCTTCCTAACGTTTCGCTGGCGCTAGTGGCCAGCTTCTTCAGAGGCTTACTCATTTCCGATCGGAAATGAGAAAAGTAGTTATACTAATAACCTCGGCCGCGAAAGCCTTAACCATTTTGTCAATGATGATTTTACTATGATCTTCGTACCAAGAGCGTGTTGGACAGCGTTGGATTTTTCTGAACTTCCGTGAAGGATATCGGCTTGCTTTATGAACCAACTTTCGATAGCTTGAGGTGAATTCCATATTTTTTGTACGTTTCTGTTTTTCAGTTGTACCGTTCGAGCTATCCGAGAGTTGTGATATACTGGAGGTTTAATTTTATGTTTGTTTTTCTGAAAACTTGCTAAGAATCACTGAGTAAACTAGTTATAACGAGAATCTTTGGAGAACCTCTGCCATTCTATGATGTTTAACATTTTTTGTTTATCCACATATTTGCAGCTCATCCAATCCATCTTGGCAAAGAATTAATGTCGTATATGACCAGCAATCTCTGTGAAGTATAATGAGATAAAAAAACACCTATTATATGTGTTCACTGTGTTGAAATTTATTCCTAGAAGTTGCTTTTTCTTTCTTCATGGTATGCCCTACCAGTGTGCAACTGGAAAAGTAGCTGAATTTGTTTGAGAATAGTTTTTCTGATATTCCAAGAGTATGAGTTCCGATGTTTGAGCTTACAGGAAGCTAAACATGGATTGTGACGACAACATAACGTTATTTGACATCAGCACAATGCTTGTGAACTGTAAGGATACTGGCAAGTGCAGATTTGCGGATTACCTTTTATGCCGTTTGCAACATTATATGTTTATCAGACTCTACTGGAAATCAGAAGAAATGCTCAGATGCTAGAGAAACAGTCCGACATACACCAACACTTCACGAGAAATACGGACAAGGTAAGAACATGCCATTATCGCTTGACCTCATCCCAAATGAGTTCTGTTAATTACAATATTTTCAAATCTCAGCCAAATAACTTCAAAGAGCTAAGTATCATCAAATTCAAGAGAGCCGCCAAGGAATTTATTGTACTGTTGTAGTTTGTAAAAACCTCTCTTATCATAGGTGAATATTTATTTGTTTGTATTTGTACATTGCGTTGGTTTATATTTTGACATTTTAACAATTTACTTCTTTGTTTAATATGTTCATTTATGAATGTCTATACACCTGACTTGCTTCAAACATGGAAATGTTACGTAGTTAATAAACTATTGTATTCTATTCTATCCGGTTATGTTATTTTGTCGTCACAAAATCGGGACCCTTCTGTGACTTCCACAGATTCTCAGGACTGGGAGTACAGAAAAGCGCAGGACTACAGGGACAAGAATGTAGATTGAAATGACCATGCTCTGATGAACAGAAGCGGGATGATTTCATGCCGCAGAGAGTTGCTAATCGCTTTCGGAGATTACGAGCCACCTTTTGTGACCTGAGCAAACGAAAAAAAAAACGAAATTAATTATTAATCTGGAGAACTGTAATAACGCCAACAGCAGAGTGAATTCCAGGACACCAGAAGGGTTTTTACACAACGAGAATGTAACTAGAATATCTTGCTCATTGATACAGACTGTTTTACTGTACAGGGTAGCCCATACTGATAGAAACTGTTGAGGCGCATTTTTTAGTATAAATAGTATATCGAATATCGAAATAATTCACGATAAAAAATATAATGAGCATGAACTGGTAATGAAAGTGGAAAACAATTATATTTCATTCGTTTTATTACATGGCATGAGCGAAGGCTTTTTTTCGAATGGTTCTTCATTAGGTCAGTCAGATATTTTCCTCTACACACTCTCTCTGGTGTAATGAAGAACAACTTTACTAGGTAGGGGGAGCAACTGCTTCACAATTAGATCTCTGTGGAAGATAGAATGGTTTCTGTTTTCTGATTGTGCCAAAATAGGTACAGTCACAGATGATATTCTCCTATTGATATATTGTGGCCTGGTATATGTTATCGCATAGAATGATGTTGCAATTCGTTTTATGAAAAAAAATTATCGAATACTGGGCAGATGTGCTAACCAAATGCAAAGAACTTTTCGTTGAATTCTCCGTACCTATCAACTCTATCACCATTTTATAATTACTTTTCAATTTCATTCATGAGAAAGTATAACATGAACTCAGTACATGAAAAAGATGGAATTAGATCACTCGAAACTCTCTAGGGCGAAATTTCGACTTGTACAGAGTGATACAATTTCATATTAGAGAAATCTCAATAATCAAATAAGAAGTAAAGTCAAAAACAAGTTGCGTCATTTTCTGATGAAAAGAAAAAATTTTGTTTCTTATGAATTTTTGAATATTTATGGAGTTTCAATTTCGATTATGTTCCTCATGTATTGTTTCTTACAATGATTCTATTGTTATACGTATATCCACTTCGACTGATGGCTCCGATAGGCAATTGAATGATAAAAGAGGTTATATACAAAATTTGTTGCAATTCTGAAAACCCATACTGAGTTTGTGAGTTTTCACAATATTTCGAACATGGATTTTGAATAAAGAGTTATTGATATATCATTTCTTGATTAAAATAATATATTTCATTAATTTATTAATTCCAATCAATAAGTGTAATTTTCAGAGCAATAGTTGGCCAAATCCAATAGAAATGAGAAAACCTCTTGAAAAATTCGTTACTAGACCAATAATCAGCCCAACTATGTTGATTCAAGTCTTGCTCAGGTCCGGCATGATCTCTCAGTACGCTGAAAAGTATACCTAAAGTTTTAGCCATCTCTCACTTGAACGCAATAAATTGTATTAATTGTTTTCATTTCATATTGTATTAATGGGTTTCATTTCATATAAAAACATTTCTCTCTTCAAAAAACTCACCGCATCGACTGTAGAACTTGTATCTGAGCAGAGTATCACAAAGATTATCACTAATATTTGCATCAGTTCCATTCCCCATGAAAATCGTTTGGAACTCTCATAATTACCCAAAAATAAAAAATAAAGAAAACAATCCTTTGATACTTATAAGTGAGACAATAATAAACCAGAAACTCCACAAGGATGTACAGTTTTTCTGCCCAAGTTTATTTGCTTTCGTACTAGAAATATTAAAGAGAGCTCTCTTCTATTGAATATTTCCCTCATATATAAAATGTCCCATAAGAGCAATGCAATTATCGAAAACTTACAGCGGTAATTGCATTGTATCAAGTCACCATAACAATACATTTGAATCAGTATCGCTAGACGTCAGTAAACAACACAAATAAATGTCAGACTTCAAAAATAGAAAAACATTTCGCGTTTAGGTGAGTGCTCCATACAATCTATAGAGGAAAGTACAAATGAACAAAAAATAACATTTCCTTGATAATTTCTGTATTCGTGAAATATTCCAATGAATTACATTCGTGCATAAAAATGACCAGATAATTTGCATTCAAGCGTGATATCTTATACAAATTTCATTCGGTTATTTTCATATTTTGTAAAAGAGCCCTCGACGTTCGGACTCGGGCACTTTCGCCAAAATATGAAAATAAACTTGCAATTTTTAGATATCACGCTTTCTTGCAAAATTATCGGTAATTTTTATGCACTCGTGCAATTATAGCCGATTGTGAACTGAAGAATCAAAACTGCAAACACAATATTGCAATGGATACCAAGAAAAAACGATAATCAATATGATTGAATCCCAATAATGACAAATCCACCAACCGGACTCACTTCCTTATCTTGACGAAGAACGAGATTCAAACTATGAATTGACAAATATTATCGCTATCAAATTTCATGAAACTTTCGTTTGGGAATATTATTCCATGTATACTTTCACGATAGTTACGACCAAGCAATTCTCTCTATCATCTGTGACTTCATGATAAATAAGCATTATTATCACATTATTATTATTATCATGTATTATATTTGACTTCCATCAAACTACCATCTACATGATAACAAACTGTTTCTTCGTATTTTTTTTTGGATTATTAACCTACCATAATTGTGGTAGGTTAAGAACCCAAAAAAACTTAAAAAAAAGGATCTTTCCACTACAAAATAGCGACATTCAAACAGTACTTATGACACAGTCATTTCCTTGATGAAAGGTCAAGATATTCGAAAGGAAATCGCTAGTTAACTAGAACAAGACCCCAACTAACATTTTAGGACAGTTATTCCACATGCCGGGAAGAAATGTCTAAAAAAAGGATAATACTGGTAGTACAGGCCTTGAATATTCGACTTCAAAGTATAAATAATTTATAAGCAACCTTGGTTAATTACAGGAAAGTAATCACCAGTAAATCCCCTTCAAATTCCATAAGCCACTTTAGAGCAAGACATGTGGGAAATTACCTATTTTCTCTTTCAAAAATGACCCAACCGTCGCAAGGATTGGGGCGGTTTGAATTCTGGTATTATTTAGGGTATAATTCACGAAGCAAATGTCATCATAACCCAATGAATGTTTTGGTATTCTCTCTTGGTGAACATTTACCTAAATGTGACTAGATATAAGCCGTTAAGGTCAGGGAATATACAGGTTATTTAACAGGTCTAATAGTTCAATTATTAACTTGATTTCATACCGTAAGAAGAAGAATATTTACTTATAGGTAGATTTCAAAAATTACGCCATATTTAATTAGAATATCTGTTTTACCCATCAATAAATATCGATAATATATTGAATTTTAGTTTATTCTGACGATTTATTTCTAAATAATGGCTGCATATGACATTTCAAAACCATAACTTTGCTAAAAGTGTTTTTTGGAGAAAAAATTTAAACATGTGCAATCAATCTGAATAATTTTTGCATTAAATCGCATATTTAAAGAGGCCTGTGAATTTTGTGAAGGTAAGAACCATCATTTTACAGAAAATTTCGCGCCGCAAGGAGAAGAATGTTGTTGACGAGAGAGCATGTAGCTACCGTATGACAATAATTTTTATGTTCCTATACTTATTGTCAGCATTTTATGTAGACCATAGCTGATGCGTTGTGGCAACCAAATTATGAGAAATTGAGATAGAGATAATATGTAAATATGTATGATATTCATATAAAGAAACCTCGCTTCGTTTACTCATTCGTCCAAGGGAATAATTGGTAACAGAAAGGTTGATTTAAGCTTGATATTTACTTATTTCTGACCAATTTCATGTCAAAATTACTTATTTTTACCCTCAACCTAGTAAACTAAATGTCCAAATATTCCAATTTTCGACGTCCAAATTACTTCGAATTTTTTCCCCACATTGGTAGTTACAAGGTAAAAATTACGTAATCTAGTCTTCTTTCAGAAAGGTCGCCGACCTGATCAAAGGTAAGATTAACGTAATTATAACTAAAAATGTTAGTTGGGAGTGACATAGGGGTCTGTCTCTGCATCTGTTTATCCAATTCTGATTCCTGGGATACAAACGGCATACAGGAATTCGCGACAATCTCGCCTCCGAATAGAACAATCCCTCCCTGTGTCTTTGCTTGGAATTCGGTTCATATCGCAAACTAATGGTTAGTCCAGATATTCTGGCCTGAAACAATATTAATTCATCCTGAAACAATGCAAGGTTGAATCAACACCGTCTGCTCAGTCAGAGCCAACTTTCGAACAATTCTCCAACACATTAGGGTTGATTTGCAGAAGTCGACGTGGCCAGAAAGCAGTTATTCCGTGAAAAATGAGATATTGATATTGGGGTAATTACTGCAGTCAAACTCTCTTCCGGAGTTCGGTTAATTTGCATACTCTTCAAAACTTTTACTGACTACTTCAGCTGGCTCGTTGTTGAGGATGCTTGCAGTTTCAGAACTATTTCTGGCATTAATGAGGAAAAATTTATTTCTATCGGAGATGGTTCTGAAGTGTTTACAACTACTACTACCTCATGTTTTGTTAAGATTACTACATACAACTTTAATATGTTGAGCATTTTCAGAAAAGGCAAGATGTGGTTCAGTAACGACGAAACCTTAGACGTTTTCAACGCTCCGTTAAAAACGTCTAACGTACCGTTAAACACGACTAACGCTCCGTCAAAAACGTTTAACGCACCGTTAAAAGCGTTTGACGCGTCGTTAAAAATGTCTAACGCACCGTTAAAAACGACTAACGCTCCGTTAAAAACGTTTAACGTACCGTTAAAAGCGTTTGAGGCGTCGTTAAAAATGTCTAACGCACCGTTAAAAGCGTTTGAGGCGTCGTTAAAAACGTTTAACGCACTGTTAAAAACGAGTAACGCTCCGTTAAAAACATCTAACTTACCGTTAAAAACGAATAACGCTCCGTTAAAAACGTTTAACTCACCGTTAAAAGTATTTAAAGCGTCGTTAAAAATGTCTAACGCTCCGTTAAAAACGTTTAACGTACCGTTAAAAACGACTAACGTACCGCCGAAAACGTTTAACGCACCGTTAAAAGCGTTTAACACATCGTTGAAAATGTCTAACGCACCGCTAAAAACGTCTAAAGTTTCGTCGTTTCTGAACCATTTCTGACGTCAGATTTAGCACGCTGAAGACAAATACCAATTATTGTGAGAAATAATTATGTTTGCGAACGTAAAACTATGTATAAAAGCAGCTGCAATCGCGTGCGGCAAAGTATCACTTTCCGTACTTGTTAGGTAAACTATTATATTCTGTAACGTGCATTTTAACTTTCAAAGACTACGAAAAAAAAGTTCACCCACCTCAAAAATAATGTCTTAACTTTCTGAGGTACACCTTTTTTTGCAATGGCGGCTCTTATATCGATTTGAACCCGTACAAAGACGAGAGGTCGGGTTCACATGAAAATTTGAACGGCATTAAAATATCCGAAACACAAAAGTAATCATTTGCACGGGAAATTTAGTGGAAGTAATTCACGCCGACTGGGAGAGTGTTGGCAAAGGGATCGGGGGAGGAGACTGTAGGAACGTAATTAGACTTTCATATAATCCGGAGATGATTTATGGCAATGGCAAAGTTCTCGCTATGAAATATTGGCCTTCCCGCGTTGATTTTGCGGTTATGGCGAAAAAGTGAGAGACTGAGTGTCAATGCAGGTATCCGATAGTGGAATTTGAATTTTTATCCAAAGTCAATTCGAACTGCTTGAAAATTAAATGGGTTTAAATAACATTTTTATGGCATGGGCGGCGTGGTATAATTGTTGTTCACAATTATTATTCACATGTGGGAGGTTTTATATGGTATAGTCGAAGTCAACTGAATTGAGTCGCAGCAGAAACGTAAAATCGTTCTGTGTTAAAAGACTCCGCCCACGTAAGTCATATTTTCGGACGGATACCAAGCGCATCAAACTCTCATCTTGGTTGGCGTGGAATTTATCAACTAGTTATTGTATCAGACACGATACATTAGTAGTAACTCTACTGTTTGGATCGACTTTAGACTATACTCCATGTATAACTTAGGAGTTGGTTATTTCTTCGTAGTTTTTCGGTTTGTTAACCTACCACGATTTGAAAACATTTAGAAAAATTATTGGATCTGAATTAGCAGAACACATTCTTGAATCTGATATCCCTTAAATTAATATTTTCTGATTTGCTCATCCACTATGTCTAGGTTAATACCTTTCATATTCATCCTCTCTGAGGCGACTCACAGTCGCCATCTTGCAATTTTCATCTGTCAATTTAACTTCTATGTAGTAGTATTCATGCATTAATTTCACAATCCCAACTTTTAAGTTTTTGAGTTGATCCGTTCAAAAAATGAAAAGGGGAGGAAAAAAACTTTGTATATAGTTTATAATAATATTTTTTTGCTGCTACTAATTTGTTCTTGAAATTTGTTGTTTTACAATTTTTCCATTTGAGCTCTGGACAATGCAGTCTAACAGTTTTGATGGATTTTCATCCAGTATCGACCTCTTCCATTCAGAAAACTAACATGTTCTTATTCAATTTTGCCGGATATCTCGCACGCAGTCACATCCAAGTTCCCCAAACTGGAAGAATGGATACCCGACGAGTTGTGAGAACGGTCCGCAAAACTTTTTCAACGCTCCGAGGCGTCGCGTCGGTCACAAAGGAAACTTCAACCGTGTTGTCCGCAAATGTATTTGATTCGATTCGGGTCGCCAACTTTGCGAATGTCATCGAAACTCGTATTTCGACTGTCGCAACGGAATTCTCAAGTTTCACGTTGAAGGTGGGCGTTTGAAAATTTCCTGGGACGAAACTTGGCACGAAACTTGGCGAATGCAGATTAGCCGAGTTTTGGCTTGTCCGGAAAAGTGAGCACGTATTTGAGAGGAGCGAAGATAGAAGCGTTGTTATCTTATAACTCCTTGAGCTCGATGAAAAAAATTGCGCCTTCTTTTCGGTCGTCAAAGGGTGGCCCAGCCTACCGACCAATGTATGAATACATGAATATTTGAACTGAATTATCTGATACTTGACGAAACTTCAATATTCAACGCAAAATACCAAAATATATATATATATATATATATATATATATATATATATATATATATATATATATATATATATATATATATATATATATTGTATTTATTAATTGTAGCCGATATGATCCATTCCATCAGCCGTCGGGTCGATTATGGTTGGCAGACCTTTGGCTAATGACTGTTCAGGTAATAACGGTCGGTCTGGTTCGTGGTGTCCTGCATCCACCGAAGGACCATTTCCTGAACTGTTTTTCTTTTTGTTGATAAGGGACCTCCAGACGTTTGGTATATTTTAAGAGTCGTCTCTTTTGTTTATTTCTCCATGTTTTTCTATCTCGATGGCTTCCCTAATTTGGCGTGTTCTGAAATGGTTCACCTGCGCTATTTGCTTTCCTGCCTCGAAATTTATTTTGTGACCCGTCTGGTGGTGGTGTTGAGAGAGGGCGGAAGATGTTTGTTTTGTCCTTATGCTATTTTTGTGTTCCTGCACTCTAGCTGACATTCAACTATTCGTCTGGCCAATGTATTGCTTATCACAGTTCCTGCATGTGATGCTATATACTCCTTGGATTGACCTTCTGATTGAGTGTGTTCCATAGCCATTTTGTCGAAGTGCTTTAGTCGTCTCTGTTAGCTCTGCTTGTCTGTTTGCTCTTTCCATCAGACGAAAAGATCGGGACACCAGCGTGTTGACTACGGACTGTAGTTGTGTGGGGTGATGGTGGGATTCGGCGTGTAGGTATCTGTTTGTGTGGGTGGGCTCTCGGTATACTGTGTATCTTAAAGTGTCGTCCGGCTTTCTGGTTATCAATAAGTCTAGGAAAGGGAGTTTGTCTATTTTCTTCTAATTCCGTAGTGAACTGTATGCGCTGATTCAAACTATTCAGATATGCCACGAAGCGAATCAACTCTTCCATGAGGCCAGATGATGAAGATATCGTCTACGTATCTCTTCCATAGCGTCGGTTTCTGTTGGACATTTCGTAGTGCTTTTTCCTCGAAATTCATCATGAACAGGTTTGCTACATTTAGGGATAAGGAAGAGCCCATGGGAGCTCCTTCTATCTGTTTGTAGAATCTGTTGTTGAAGATGAAATAAGTATCCATCTTCAACATATGAATATGGATATGATGTGGATCGCGACAGGCTGCCCCTCCTGAAGGACAAAATGTCATGTCAAGTTCTCAAATTTTTGACAAATGTCAATGACGAAAATTGTCAATAAGAAATATTGAATCTGAAAAAGAATTTGCAAAACGAGAAAGGATTCAGTTTCCGTCAGGAAACGTTCTTTTTTGGCGTTTCGGATTCTACTTTGGAGCCATTCTCAAGACTTCTTCGCGACTTGGTGCCGAGCTCCAAATCTCCTCAACCCCCAGCTTTCATCTTGACAAAGTGAAGTCTGTGGTTTTGTGGATAGAGGGTTGGTATTTATGGCTATGTAAGAATCCGACGTTGTTGAAACTTCGGTCGGACCCCATGTAGGTCTGGTTTGAAGGGATTTGTTCGATGGGATAGTTATGGTTTCCAGGAATTTGGACGCCTTTGTAAGTCGTCTCGTTATTCGGACAGAACCCCTTGTTACATCTGAAATAGTGAGGGTTAAAGTTGCAGTGTTGGAAATAGTATCGAAAAACCTCCCCTTGTCCAATGTAATTGCGTGTATGACTTTTTTTTTCAAATGAATGGAATTATATATTTCTTCTGTTGCATTTTGAATAGTGACCCCTGTATACTATATAATAATACACGAAATAGTACTAGATCATGATTGAGCACTGGATTCATGTGTTATATGCGTTTTCTATCGATGAAGAATCGTATGACATATCCCAAATCCGTATAATACATTGTGAGTGAAATTCAACACCTGCAGAATGCAATAAAATCCAGCAGCTGACAGTGATGAAATAAAACTGCGGGATTCCTTATGCGTAGTTTCCCACATAAAAGGCGAACATTCTTGAGGTCCCAAAAAATAAAATCTGAATCATGAATAAATTCTTACGTGTCACAACTCTTCAATTCGGTTTATTGCTTCTGATCCTCATATTGTCCGCACGATGTAGTCTGTCCATGACATCCTACTAGATATGAGTTTTCACGAAGCATTCTCAAGTGTCGAACAACATGAAAAAAATATTCCGTAACGTTCAGAGAACATTGGAAGAAATATTTGGGAGTAGATAGAAATTTGAGAATATTCCAACATATTTTTCGACAATGTTTGTTGTCTCTAGTGAGAAAGTTCTAAACCTCATCCATATATCCACTGACGAGCCCAAGAGATAGTTTTCTCTGAGCAAAACAAGCTTGTTCATCTTTAGGGATGAAATGTTGTCCTGCCGAATAGAATTCATTTGCAAACTACTTCGTGTAGAAATAACATATGAATGTTTTCTGTCCCATGCAAGTTTCGTATAGTTGCTATAGACATCTAGCAAAAAAGTGACTTTTATCTAATGCAGCGCCAGTGGCGCATATAGGCTGGACAGCAGCTTCTGTTCTCTCTGTTTTCAATGAATTGAATGCCTATGAATGATAGAGACATATCAACAAAGAGTGTTTATTATTTATTCAATCATTGATGTTATGACTTTGATAGGAGTTCTGTATTTTGACTCAAAGGACAGACAAAAATAACTTCCTCAGAATTATACGAGAGGAAAATTAGCATTCCATGCGAGTTATACACTATACTTTTTCTACGGCTATAACAGAGAATAACGAAATGATTAAAAAAAATAACATAAAGAATTCAAATCCAAAGTTATTCAAAACTTCCATTTAGATACTATTGAATAAGTGAATAGAGCTGTCCAAGATTAATAAATACCCTGGTGTGTTGACTTATACCTAATAGATTGTAAGCAAATTTTCTCGACTTTTCGCTATCTTCATTTTGATCAATTTTAACTGAAGAGATGCCTTCGAGAGTTTGCCAGCAGAGGCGCACCTTACGTGATTTTAATTTGATCTGGGATGCCATGATATCCGTCTGCTCGACGGCCATTCGATTATTTATAGATTTATAGGTTATGTTTATTTCATGGTCTCATGTTTTGCATGCAGTTTCTTGCTTTCCCGCGAAATGCTAGAAATTATGTAGTCATCACATTTTGACTGATTATCAGGTATTCCTTTTGCATTCAATTTGATGAAAAATAAATTAAAAGCTCAGTGATTGTGATGTGATTTTGAATCTTCCGAAACAATAGTTGTGAGTGAAACTGGAAAGTATTGATATCTTATCTTTCTACTTTCTGAGGAACAAAAGATAGGTGAGTACTTTTTTTTTCATAGTGTTAGAAAAAATGCAATTTTAATGTGATTACGAGCCGATGATATGAGGGATAAGTAATACCTACACGTTACACGAGCGTTTTATTTTGAGCTTTGTAAATCGGTTCGTAATATATCTATTACTATAAAATCAAAAAATACAACAACAGCAACGATAAACACTCAAAAAGAATATAAACAAGAAAAACTTAAAAAGAAACAAGAACTAGGTACAAGATTTTGAATATTAAAGGAACTTTCAAATGCATTCAAATTCAAAACGAACTGTCGTACATTTCAAAAAAATAACAGCTTTTTATTAGACGAACTTGACCTTACGGATTTTGTATATTGATAATTCTATTGGTGAACGAAAGATCCCGCAAGAGTTTATCCAATGAGACCGCCGGTATCGAAAATCACTCGTAAGCTGCCGCCTCAATGAAAATGTACCCTTAGAAAATCGCATTTGTATCACCACCTCAACACCACCTACCGTCAAAAATGTAAGTTTACTCTTCGATTCCTCAGGTCGAGAGGAATTGGCTAAACAAAAGCAAATCTGTCAACGCACCAGGGTTTTTATTCATCTTGGAGCTGTCATCACTTAAAATTTGATGAAGATGAAGATTGCGGATACCAGCAATCGAAACGTCGTGAGTACACTCAACTTGAAACTTGGTTTCAATATTTTTCCATCATATTTCATTCAATTTCTTTACTTACATTTTTGACTAGTATTTCATATTCGATTCCTCAATTTTCTTGTCACAATATTATTTCATTCATTTCGTTATTAAAAAAAATTTTTTTTTTGACTTATATTTCATATTCGATATCTCAATTTTTGGTAACAACAGTATTTTCTTTGATCAGTCAATTCCTAATTTCATTATCGACCAAGAATTTGATTTTTGGATTTGATTTTCTCACTTGATTTGTATTTTAATCTTTTCGTTCTTAGCAACAGGTTTCAATAGGGTTAATAATATAGATAGACAATGAAGTCCGAACCATTAGCAATCATCATGAAAATATTTGAAATACGCTGAGAAAAATGACTTTATTTCTTCTGTAATCCAGATAAATTTGGGAAAGTATGATTTAGATCGCAAGAAGAAGCCGGACTTCTCTGGGGAACTCTAAACAATGAATTGTATCAGTTATATTTCTGATCACAAAATTCTCCCATATGATCAAGTCGTTCGTTAAGGGATGGTATTCAAGGTACTTTTCATAGTAAAAGTACCGGAATGAGTGTCATTAAAACAAAAAATCGACTTGTGTCAGATGGTGGAGGGGGTAACACTTATGATGAACACTGTATACAATATTATTTATCATGTAAACTTCTGTTGTAATCATGATGATGAAACATATCTTGATTCATTTAATTTCCCACAGAATCATCAATCAATATTAATATCAATATTGTTGACAAGAGAAATATGTATCAGATTGTGATTGAAACGAGACCAAAGGCCAGCGCTGACATTAGGGACTTTGCACTTCCACCCCACTTCAAGATAGAATCACTTCACACCCTATCAGCATCAGCAATTCGAGTCCAATTTCCCGAATATGATGTGGGTCACATATTTTTCTTTTCAGACAGCCGTTGTCATCTGAATTCACGTTCCAAATCGGTACAATACATTTTTCCCGCTACTTCCGTGAAGAAAAATCTGGACAATTTAACATAAAAGATCTCACGGAAAGTTTCACAGATAAAATAGGGTATGATAAACCCCTCTTGTTCGCGTTAAAAATGTAACATGAATACAACTCCGTGGAAATATCTTTCCGGAAAGGGAAATGTAGGAGGGTTTTTCGAATGGGAACATTTCTAGTACTTTGATAGATAACAGAGACGGTCTCCATTATTTTCTCGATGGAAGCAAGGAGAGGAATGCTTCACAAATCTTTATCGTAGGAATGGAATGAGAAAAACCCACTAGTTTGTGTGACAGATTGAATTTATTTGTTTCAGGAAATGTTATATCCATCTCTTTTATTCTGATGATAAGTTGGTTCCAGATATAAAATTTTTCCCATTTCTATCGTATTATCGAAACCAGTTGTTCATTTTTATCAAGTGAAGTTAATACTTCCTAATGAAACCTCGATATAGAAACCAATAGCTGTGTGTTATGTGAGTTTACTGTTAGCAATTTCATTTTGTTATTGATAAGTATTCATTTCGGAGTTTCATCAATTTGGCATCAAGAATATCCACAATAAGGCGATAGATACGAGCTAACTCCTTTAACAGAAATATGAAGGAGACCAAAAGATGTTTTAAAGCCCAGGTTCCCTTTACAGCCCATTTCATTTTCTTTGGAACAGTTTTCAAGCAATTTTTTTTTATTTTGAAAACAGTCAACTTGAAGGTTCAGAATATTGACCCGCTTTGCCACTAAATTGTGTTAATAAAGGTGGGGATTTTTTCTCAAACAACAAAAAACTTTGAAATCTCATTTTCAAGATGTACATCGGTATTGAAATACCAGATTTGCAATTTGCAAGTGCTGTGCGAGCGGCAGTGTACAAAAAACCATGAAATTCTCTACTCTTTTCAGTTTTTGCCTAATATCTCCGTGAAGGAAGGATCTGACCGGTATAGTCACTCTGTATACTTTCGAAAAAAGACTTCATTTGCTATAATTCGAGACTAACGACTACGATACAGCTCTTCGAAAATGAATCATTTTTTTCTAGAATTTTTTTTCTTATTTTGTAAATATTTTCTTCAATACATAGAATTTTTTTTGAATGAATGAATTAATTTTCGAAATTTTGTTCTGATGGGGTTCTGTGCTTGGTGTTTCTCATTACATAAGAATCTCAATCGACAAACTATCCAACTAACTTAACAACTTACGAATCATTTCATTGAGATGAATGCCTTTGAACAAGAGAACAGCAAGTCTAGCTACACTATTTTTTTCATAATAAAAGTGACCAATATGAGCTCGTTCTGGAAAGGAATAAACCATGTTTTATGGCGAAGTGGAAATAATTTTCAAATATACCAAACTGAATTGATGACAAGAGTGATATTAACGTTTGTTTGAATTTTTTTCTACACCATCTGTCCTTTTTTCCACCAAAAAAGCAAACGGTGAATGGGGAATTGGATTGTGGCGAAAAACTTCAACATCGAAATCTTACTTTCGTTATTATGAAGTAGTTCTAGATTGTTAGTAGTTATTCTGATTCTTAGATCCGAAAACTTATTTATATCTCACATCAGTATGAATATGGTCGGGATGATGTCCCCAACGCCGGTTTTACATTGAATGTTAGGGTAATTTCCAATGTATATTGATTGTAATTGGATATATGATTTAGTATCTTTTCACATGATAAATTTCAGGATTGTAACACCCCCTCGCTAAAGGTTTGAGGGCAGAGGTTGAAAAATATGTCTGAAATGTGTCCCCTTCAGAAGCAAATTTCCCGATCCTTCTTGCCTCGAATTCCAAATGAATAGAATAGAATAGAATGATTCCAATTTTTTTATATGCAGATCCACGCGAAAGGGAAGCCCTGTAATGTTGAAAGAATCAAGGGACAGGAGATACAAATTAACATTTACTTTGAAGTTTGTAAGCCTCAGGAAAGACCTCTTTCGGCAAGGAGTTCCAAAGCTCAGTTTTTCTATTGAAAAAAGATCCCTGAGCAAGAGAGGTTCGACTCTACTCGTCGAGTCATCTGTCTAGAATCTAAATCTTCGCTCTTGAGATATTCATAAAGTGTATTTGTTTCATCTTTCAAAAAAGTTACACTTCTGCTCGCAACTCGAACAAGGGCTTTAAGACTTGTCCGCTTGACAGCCAACGAACTTTTGTGTAGTGAAGCAGTACTTCATGTTCTGATTCCATTTCTTGACAAAGTCTTTTAAACAGGCGGTGGTTTAAGGCTCTTGCTCTGATGAAGTTGATTATTTTCACACATATCGACAAAACTTCCTTCGAATAAGTGGACAAAGTTCGTGAAGCTAAGGCGTGTCGATGTAAAAAAAAATGAGTGATTATATGACATGAGGGATCTCTTTTTTGATCAAAGCAGCAAAACCAGATGTGTAACCAAGCATTGCCGGAGCATATGCTACCTAGTTTAGTTTTTCAATCGATATGATGTTCGTTGAAAAATCTTTCAACTATCTCAAAGACGTCGGAAGCCTCAGTAGTCGCTAAGAGCGAGTCAAAAAAAAAACTCTTCTTTGATACTACGTGTGTCATGGTGGACGTAACGAACAAACACCAAGAGTTTGCTGCATTGTGAAACATCGGTGCTTTCATCCAATTGCACACTGAATGGAAATGGTGAAGCATTCAGTTGTTCAATAACTTGCTTCAAACATTTGACGACATTTTAATAATTCTGGAATGGATAGATAGTCGGTGACCGATCTCAGTTGGCAAGCGATCGTAAATGAACAATCAGAAACAAACATAAAACAACTGCACTGCTAAGAAACCCTGTCCAGTTTAATCTTTGTTCAATTAACTCATGTTTTCTGTTTTTTAACTGACCTACTGTGGACCCCTGGTACATATGCTACGGCCCCCCTAGGGGTCCATGGACCCCACGTTAAGAAACCCTGGTCTAGGTATTGCCAAAGCTGGGACGATTGATAACAATTCAGAAGAGCACCGACCGTGAAAATATCTATAGAAAAGAGACAAGTCTTCGACCCTTCTACGATGTTCCAATGAAGTGAGCGAGTCTGTGAGCGAAGAATCACCAACAAGACGGATTGACTTTTTCTGGATAGAATCGGGAGCTTCATGAATGTTTTGGTGCCGAACTCCACATATGAGAACTATATTCCAAGATAGGTCGTATCTGAGCCTTGTAGATCATTAGAAGCTGACGAGAAGTGAAGTATTTCTTCGCACGAAATAGAAATCCAAGTTTCTGTGAAGCACCTTTAGCGATCGATCTCACATAGTTTTCCCATGAAAGATTTTCACTGATCGTAAATCCTAGAATCGAGAAACTTTGTAGGAATAGTTGCTCCTGACATCCGAATACTAGATGATGATAGATCGGCTTTCCTTGAGAAGAGACATGCCTGGGTTTTCTTAGCATTGAATTCCTCTAATTCCGGATCGATGTTAATTATTTCGACATCCGTGCCCTATATATTTTGAGACGTTCATCGGAAACCTGTCGAATTCTCTTGCAGGGCCAATCACCGTCGCAAGGAATATCAGCGATAATAGAGGAAGCGGCAATAAAAAATGAAATGGAAACGCTGTTTACAGTAGTATAATGGTTGCCGATCAAATATTGAAGACGAGCCTTGACGGATGTTACGCTTTCTTTGGTAGTCTTATTTCAGAGAAGGGAATCGACAGCTCGATTGATCCTCGTGCAATCGGAAACTCTGTTAATTTATCGAAAACGAACAGAAGGTATCTGATTTCAAGAGAAAAGGCGTGTGTTTTCAGGGATTTTATTCTCCAATATTGGATAATTAATCATCGCGAATTCCTCTTTTTTATTCACAATCAATCGAAAATGTGCTTGTTTCTGATCTAATTTCGAGTTAGAAAAAGACGCATTGTTCACTCAGAAGAAGACGAGGTGGAAAGAACACTTGCCGACCTCTTGGCACTTTCCCGACATCGCTTCTCTTCTTATTCGAAAGGTCATTTTGACTATCGGAATCCATGATCCTCTGCTAACTTGTACACACAAACGCAATTTCACAAAACCTGAGACAAAATCACAGCCGACTTGAGTTATAATAATAATAATTTATTTCCAGGATGCACAATAGTACAAATAGAAAAAGTCATGGTGTTACAAAATAGAAAATTACTAAGTACAAAATGATTCATCTCACAATGAAAAGTATTCATGCAATGCATACACGTTTTTGTCGATTAAAAACATTTTTAAATAGTGTTTAAAACTGCTCAGTGTCGGAATGTTCTTTACTCCCGTAGGAAGTTTGTTATAAATTCTCAGGCCTAAATGGAGCCACGACTTGACACAAATGTCATACTTGAAGAAAGGAGCATGGGAGTTCCTATTTTGTCTAGTATTAGAGTTGTGAATGGAAGAGTTCAAAATAAAGGCATTTTTATTAGTGTAAATATGTACACAAATTTCAAAAATGTATAAACTACAGAAAGTTAAAATTTCGAAATTTTTGAAGATCTCTCTGCATGACTCTCTGTTAATAACATTGGCCATGATTCGAATAATCCTTTTCTGGTTAATAAAACCATTCGGTGCCTGACCTGAAGCACCCCATAAACAGATTCCATATCTCAAACGTGATTGGACCTGAGCGTAATATACTTGTACCAATTGAGGTAGAGACAGTACAGTTCTCAGATTTCTGCAAAGGTAGCAAATAGAGTTTAACTTACTGATGAGGAAATTGCAATGGCGTTTCTGGTTAAGGTGCTCATCAATAAATACTTCTAAAAACTTCGAAGACTCAACATTCTCCAATAAGTTTGAGCTGATGTTCATTTCAATTTTTCTGTATATTCTTTGCCGGTTATGAAACCGTATCATATGAGTTTTGGAACTGTTGAAATACAGGGAATTTCTGTTACACCATGCTGACAGATTATCTAAATCCTCCTTACAGGACTCATACAATTTCTCATCGATATTTTCACTGACCATTATCGACGTGTCATCGGCATATCTTATGAAGGTTGAATTCTTTGCAATATCATTCAAATCATTGGTATAAAGTAAAAACAATATGGGCCCTAACACGGATCCTTGAGGCACTCCTATATTGATACGAGAATGTTCAGACTTTTTTGCATAATACATGAGCTAATTCTTGTCGTAACACTAACGAATTGTTCTCTGTCAGAAATTAATGACTCGATCCAGTTAAATGCCACTCCTCGAATTCCATACGCATATAGTTTATCCAGAAGGACATCATGCTGGACGCAATCAAACGCCCTACTCAGGTCACAGAACACCCCAACTGGACATTCATCGCGCTCTATCATATACATGAGTTTGTCGAAAAACGACAGCAATGCTGTAGTCGTAGATTTTTCCGGTAAAAAACCATGCTGATTATGAAAAGAAATGTTCATCTTGGCAAATTTCAAAAGTCGTTCTAAGAAGCTATTCTCAAGCCGTGGCCAAGAAAATTGGCAAACGCGCTAGGAAATCTGATTGACAATGATTATACAGAGCTTTTCTTTAATGCCCCCCCACCACTATATTTTTGAACGCGTCAAGTCAAAAAATTGAAAATTGGGATAGTAAAATTGATGCATAAATACAATATGTTCGATTTAAATTGACAGAGGAAAATTTCAAGATGGCGACTAGGCGCCATCTGGAAAAATAAAATGGAAATGGGAGTCTTGCGGTACATCATTTTGAAGCTCCTGACGATTACTTTACATTTCTAGAATATGAATTCAATATCTTCACCTACTACAAAATGGCAGAACATCAAATAATTACCTGAATACAAACACATTAATTTTTTTAAGTTCGAAATATTAAAAGGGGGTACTAGCAGCACTGTGTATTAGATTGGTGTGCATTGGGAAGTAATTCACGTTTAAAATTTCCCTATTTTTGAGTCGAATATAATAGTGTGAATTAGTTAAAAGTAGTCAACAGTGATGTAGATATTCAGCGCTAACGTGTGAAAGTGTCGTCACGTACAATTTCAAGGAATTCCATTGAGTAAGTTAAGGTTAAATTTTTCACGTTTTTCTTTAAAAAAGTTGTCTGAAATGTCAAAATTTCTTAGCGATTCGGGGAAAAAATAACTGATCATGAAGTATAAGATTCCGATATTTCCACCAAATTTTAAGTGCTTTGTATGTCAAAATGAAAAAAATTCCTTAAAAAAATATATCTAGCTTCGTTTGTGTCATTGTGTCCACATGGTTTGTATCAGAAGAAAAGCGTTCCTAAAATAAATATGCCAGGAGAAAATCATTTTATAATATAAATGACCGATGGAATTGGCAATTCTGGGAAAACCCACCCCATATACACTTTACAAATGGGTAGGATCCTGAAAAGGATATTGGATGAAATAATCTGAGATTGGTGATCACTTATCGCAATCGCAAGATGAATCAGCTTTAAATTCAGTCGTGAATTGAGGTTATTGAATAACTTCCTTTTATGAATAATGAAGTAGGACATGCGTGCCTGGAAAGGAGTCGTTTAGCATATAGAATATAGGGTGCATTGACATTGCAGGGTTAAAGTAGTCTTTCCATTGGGTCAAGTGGGTTTTCATCCCAAGAAAGCTCCTAGAAGCTTACTTTTTTCTCCGATAACTCCAACGATGGCGCCTCAGTGGGGGGCGTCTGATATCTCACCCTTGATTTTTAACGCCGATATTCAAAACACAATTTTTTAGATTTCCTGTTAAATTTCACGAGGAATACTTAAGAGATCTGGCCCTCTGACTCCTCAAGAATGATCGCAACCTCAACCCATATCAAACGTTTCATTTGAATCTACGTCTAGACATCTTAAAGCGTGTATCATCCTATCACATTGAATCTTTTCTAGCTATAAGTGTTCAAGAAGGCTTTGACGTCACTGGCCACCATTTCGATGTAAAAGTGTAATTCTCAACAATCATTCCTTCGCTTCTCGAAGAGTTTAAAGCATGCCTCAATGTTCCATACCACTAATTGCCAATTACTGTTGTCTTGTCCCCTCTTTTGAAATTCGTGCCACTGTGGGCATCAGGTGTGTTAGCAAAATGAAACGCTTGAATCACGGAATTGGGTAATTTTATTCAGGAAACAATTGAATGGAGGGTTTGGAAGTAATGTACCAACCGATAAGTTTCGTGTGATCCAAGATTTGAATATGAATCGGAAAATTGAGGTACATATCATTCAAAGGAGTAACCACTAGAAGCGTGGTTCAATGGAGTACATATGTAATTTGCACACTAAATCCAGTGGACTCACGCTATGGAATACCGTTTTGGATAGCATGCAGTTCAACTTTATTCAATAGTCTACTAATTCCACATGAAAGGGCAATAAGGTATATAGGAAACCCCTTAAACCAAGAGACTCCTGTAGAACCTTCGAAATCCATAATATTCTAACGGTAACTGCACTATTTTTATTGGAATCTATGTGTTTGATGAATAAACATATATTGAAATTTGCTGTATCCTCTTTCCATTATAACTCCTGGAACAGCAGACACACTCTAAAACTCACAGTGCCAACTAAAACATCATCAGAGACTCCATATTTTAAAATGGTGAACGAATGTGCAATCATTTGCCTCTGTAAATGAATTCAGGAAGTTAGTCAAACAATTTCTATCTCCTAGATCCTTTTATACTCTGGATGAATATTTCAACGAAAACTTTGACTGACTTACTCATATTTTCATCTTTATTAATTAGGGAGCTCTTAAGTTGTTAAATTCTATGTCTTCTATTGTATAAACTTGACTTCTACTCTTTCGTTTATTATACATACCTTTCCTTTCCTCCATTTCACCATGGTTTGTAATCATGCACCAGTTTTATTATCATTCGGTATTATCATTCGGTATATATTGCCTTTTCTAAGTTGATGAAGCATTTTATCATTATTATTATTATTATTGAGAAATGTATTCAAAGATTGAAAGAAGTAGCTTGAATTGCGACAAAAGATTGAATTTATTCCGCCCAGTTTTACGTCTTATTCCAAGAGAACATTATTGATGATGGTTTTTAATTTTTTTTTTATATAAAGATTCACACGAAAGGGGAGCCCTGTAAGATCATCTCGTGAATCAAGGGACAGGAGATACAAATTAGCATTAACTTTTTCAAACTTTTGAAGCTTGTAAGCCTTACACTATCAACTACATCAGCTTTGAGTTATACTCATGGTTTGAAAATATTGTAATTTCCAAAGCTTTCGGGGACGTTCTCTGACAAATGGTTGGCAGAATTAAATATTCAGCATTAACAAAAATTCGATCCTTTTATACGAATTTTTGTGCAATCACTAGATACATTTTCGTATTCTAATAAATACCTTCAGAAATAGCGGAAAACGATGTCAATGAGGTTATCGAAACACTAGAATATTTCAGTCAATCTTAAGTCCTTCAAATTATTGTAAACAAGATCGCCTGCTTGAAAATAAAATTTTAGAAAACATATCCTTATATCCTTTGTGTTCCACTGATTTTGTGATCATGCTGTCACTTCAAAAGCTGTTACGGTTTGTCAACAAGAACTCCTTTTGCTTGGACGATGAAGCATTGATTGATTAAATGGAATTGTAGACATGCATGTATTTGGTAAATTGATTTCGATGTGGGAGTTGTATGAATTGAGATGATATTCCTTAGAAAAAATTATTATTGTTTTGAAGGAATAAGTAGCAAATTTTGTAAAAATTGTTGCTCACTTGTCATCAATACCCATTTTCATAGCATTTTTCTCATAAATATCCTGCCGAAATTTCAAAAGTTGACTCATGAAGCCATGCAGAATCATTTCCAACAGTTCTATGTTCTACAGTATCTTTCAACAAGAAGGTACACTTGAAGACAAAAATCGTGATGAAACATGGAAATTAGGGATGAAAAATATTCGAGAGGAACCAGTTCAATCCAAAAATATTGATGTTGACAGCGCTTGCCGTCTAATCATTCTCCAAATTGTGAATTCTTGTCCTGTACGACATTGACAATGGGTTTACAAACCAGTGAGAATTATACAGGAAACTGTGATAATTTTTGTTGATATGGATATCCAGCAAGTATCGGCCAGTTCAATTGATTTTCCAAATATTATAATGTATATCATGAACATTCGTTTTATTGAATGCGTTTGCATGCCAATAATATTTCACAAATCTCAGTCTCAGTCTCACGATGCATATAGACAATATATGCATTACTCAGTGAAATATTGGCGGCACTTTGAGCAATAAAAATGGACTGGCCCTGATGAGCAACAGATGCTTTACTTAAGGAAGTGATGCTTTTTTTTTGAAAATCGAGTGAGGCTTCAGTTATTGATGGGGATTACGGTTCTAAACGTGAGTACCTATATCTGTATTATACGTTGGGTACTGAAATAGTGTGTGGTAGCCATAATATTTTGTCGGCGGGGTTGTTTGTTTTGTAAAACTGAATCCGCTTTCGTTCTCAAAACTTACAAGTAAATTCGTTTTAAAATGCGAATATTGGTTTTCAACAATTTTCGTAATTGCCATTTGTCAAAGATTTTATATCTGACTTAACATTCTGTCCTTCAGGAGGGGCAGCCGTCCGCGATCTATATCAAGCGAACTCATAGAGATACAATCTTCCCTGGACAGTACGATGAAAGCAGATTTCTTCAATTTTCGTTTCCTACCATTGCAATGGAAGGACAAAATGTTATGTTAGATATAAAATATTCGACAGATGTCAATTACAAAATTGTCAAAAACAAATATTTGCATTTGAAAAGGAATTTACGTATAAGTTTCGAGATCAGAAGCAAATTCAGTTTCCGAAACGTTAACGATAAGTATTTTCATATATATTTTTTTTTTGGATTGAGGTGGCCTTTACTTGATGGAAGTCCATAGTTATTACGCTATAAGGTAGACACGATTAAATTTCCACAAAATTTATTGTCTTCGCGACATGTTTCGATACACTGTATCTTTATCAAGCGAATGTATTTAAACACTAAATTATTCTTTGTTAAAAGCTCCTTAAATACATCAGGTCCTACTCTAATTATCTCTGATTCCTAAAATAATACAACTGACACTGATGATGATTCCTAAACTTATTAACTGATGCTGATTCCTGAAATTATACCACTGATACTGATTCCTAGAATTACAACTGATATGATTATGATATCGGACCATAGTTACTACTTATTAATTGAATAAGTTCAACAAAGGGGAACTATTGAGATCCAATTGATCATTTAGCAAACGATTTGAATTTTTCAATTCATTGATTTCCAAAAACTCTTAATAATTAAGTCTAATGCCCTCATTTTCAACATGCAGAATTTCGAAATTTTTATCGATGTCATGGCCTTCCTCCAAAATGTGATTGGCATATGATGAATTGAATGAGTTGTTTTCTTTTCATAATTCATACGATGTTCACGTATGCGGCTTTTGAATGGTCTACCTGTCTGGCCAATATATACTTTGGAGCAAGATCCACAATTCAATTTATAAACTCCCGATTTTTCATCTTTTATTGTTTTAGTTGTTGTAGTTGTAATTCTAGGAATCAGTATCAGTTAATAAGTTTAGGAATCATCATCAGTGTCAGTTGTATTATTCTAGGAATCAGAGATAATTAGAGTAGGCCCTGATGTATTTAAGGAGCTTTTAACAAAGAATAATTTAGTGTTTAAATACATTCGCTTGATAAAGATACAGTGTATCGAAACATGTCGCGAAGACAATAAATTTTGTGGAAATTTAATCGTGTCTACCTTATAGCGTAATTTTCATATATACATTGGTTTGAGTTATACGAGAAGTTCCTTACTGATAGAAGGTGTACTATTCAGAAGGAATTGTTTTTCAATTGATGCAGCAACTTTTCGGGCCCTTCTAGACTTGTATAGATTCCAATATTAATTCCTATTTTTTAAGATTGTAGTAGGTTAAAAACCCAGAAAACTACGGAGAAAATATTCATCCAACACAACTAACAACGCTCAAACAGTACTAAGAGCATATCTAACGCGAAAGGGTAAAAAAATTCTCAAACAGACCAATAAAACCTTCAGTAAAGCCTGCTCGTCTGCCAAAAAAAAACAAGTCAAAACAAACTGTTGCTTCCGGCAGTCAGATAAACTCGCGATCTATCTCGAAAACAAATACCCATCGCCGCGAGCGTTGGCAACTTCGTTTTTCTCCCGTTTTTTCGAACTCCGCCGTCGGAGCGCTTAATAACGACGCGTCGCTGGAAACAAAAGAGCAGCGCGCCCGCCCTGCCGTGGCCAACTCCGCGAAAGACTGACTCCCGCTTCGGGCAGACATCAGTTTCGTGCGAAGTTTCAACTCCTGCGTGCTCGGGATTAGATTTTCCCTCGCCCACGCGGTACGGGCTGTGCAACAGGGTGGTTTCCAGCAGACGGAATCGTCTGATCTAGCGAGGAGTGGGAGAGATGAAAAAAATACTGGTCAATGGCGGATTTAACAGGTCGGCAAAAGCGCGCTTGTCGACTGGGCCCCCCCGACGAAAAGCTTTGAGGGCCCCTCTTGATGAAAAATACACCTTCGATTTCTTTTTGTTATTTTTTTGTTGAAAAAATGTTTTGGTGAGTCTCTGTGAACAGCACAAATACAATTTTCAATCAGGGGCCCCTTGTTATCAGAATAATTGCCTGATAACTATCGTAAATTAAATATAAAATAAAATAACTTTTGTATTCAATCAGTTATTCAAAACGTCTACGACTTTCTCAAAGTTTGTCGAATATTTCTGACTTTTCAAAAACGTTCTAGAGGGGCCCCCGGGTGCCCCCGCGCATCTAAATTCAGTTGACAGTCAAAAATAAAAAAAAAGATAAAAAATTTTTATATTCATTAAATTCCTGGAACAAATATTTTTCACTTTCCATGGAACACCTGACACAACATAATTATCTGGGAGGGGAGGGGGCCTAAAGAAATTTTGACGACTGGGCCTTTTTCCTTAAATCCGCCAATGATACTGGTTGAAATTTGTCCGGATTCTCGATTTTTTCCTGATATTCCTCAAATCGGAAACGTCTTTATGCTTCTCAAAGGAGGGTATGCTTTAGAAAATTTGGGCAATATTGAAAATATTTTAAAACGCTTTTGAATGCTTATAAATGAATCATGTAGTAGTACTTTTTTGTTCAATCTAGTATAATCTATCTTATGTATAGAAAAAATAATAAATTCTTATCAATCATTTTCAAAAAATGCGAAGTGGCAATATTGCTTTTCAATGATTATTTGAATGATTAATTGTCAGAACCGACATTTTCTCATTAGTATTGTTGATAACAAATAAACGCATATTCGGCTTATTTTTTATTTTAACGCTTTTTATATCTCCAAATTGATTGCAATGGGTACACTAATAAAAAAAGGAATCCAAAAGCGGCTAATGAGGAAACATACTGGTAGTTTCTACTAAATATTCGAGCTCACAGAGATGTTGAATGGGTAGAGCCTGGAGAAAACTCCCGCATTTGCATCCAATGCTATGCTTAGTTTAGGCGAGAAGGTGAACTAAAACAATGTTTATATTAGCAATATTGAAGAACTTTCAAATTTATTGTGCTCTTTCTCGCTGCTCTGTTACTGATCACCAACACCATCATCAATATCAAAAGATTAAAATTTCAAAATGAGTGGAGCTACTGGTGACAGTGTAAAATCGAAACAGTTATCATTTCTGTTAGCTGATTATACTAACACCAATCTTCAATTATACCTATACCAATATCGTTCGATTGAGTCTGCTATATATCAGTGCTATCAACACCACAAGAACTTCTGATATGTTTGAAACCTCGCCACAGATTAATTAATCTGTGACCTCGCCTAGTTTAAAACGCTTCTATAACACTAGAGATTTCATCAATTCTGCAAGAAGCAGAATCCGATATCTCTAAAACACAGAAGTTTCTCTCGATGATCTCTACCTATGTATTACATTTTACATTGCAACCGTAGACCTCAGATTGCAACCTAGAATACGCACATAAGCAGCGTTGCCAAAATGTCTGTTTTAGTAATATATTGCTTTTAAAAATTGTAATGAAGAAGAGCTTATTTGAAGATGTTCCGGAATGGTTTGTTCCGGAATGGTTTGGAAGCGGAAATTTTGGGAAAATGATTTTTTTATTGACCTAAAATTGTGCAAAATCTCATTACCGGGAGCAGATGGCTCAGAAAAGCATACCCTCTTTTGCGGTGATTTCAGTTCAATTTCTTATCTTCTTTTCGACGAGTATGATATGATTTTAACGATACCTTCATATGGTTATGAAGAAATTTCAAATATATTCAATTCTCACGATACAAACATTCAGTTCATTATTAAAGACGAACTCTCTTCCATTTTTAAACATGATATTGATCAGATCAAAACAGAATGGTATAGAAAACCCATATCTAGTAAAATATTTATCAACTACCATCCATATCATTCAAATAAAATAAAATTCGATTTGGTTAAATCTTTAGAAACAGAATTATCAGAATCAGTCATGCCAGTTTACAAAACAAAAACTTATCTATGTCAAGAAAAATTCTAATTGAAAATTCTTATCCAAAATTTTTAGGGAATAGAATAATTTTTGTGAAAGAAGAGTTTCCACAACGAATATGATGATTTAGTACAACCCTTCATTTATAAATCATTACCTTATATTCAAGAACTGAAACCAAAATTAATTAATGTATTTCGAAATAATAACTTTATAATTTCCAAAAAAAAATGTCACCACTATCTCTGAATTGTAAATAAAGTCAGAACTTCAGTTTTGAACAAACAGAAATCCAACATAGTGTACAAAAATTCATGCATGGTTTGTTCCCTTAAATTGTCGCATTATTTCACATGAAAGCGAATGCAGTCAAAACCTCAATTCTTGTACTTTGAGTGAACACATTAATTAATATTGAGGATCACAAGATGGATTTCGATAACCCAGAAATTTTGGATAAAAAAAAATAAAACTAAAAGAACAATTTTGGAAATAACACACATCAATAACGAAGAACATGCCATGATAAAAAAAAAATCTCAATAATTTAAGCCTTTATTCATTTCTACTCAAATACGAGAAAGATATCCAAAAAATCACCTGGTATTCGGAATCTTCCCACATGACAATATCTCCAAATTTGAAATACTTGAAAATGTTCACTTTTTTTTTCTGTTCATTTTGACAATAGCTATTTGTATAACAAGGGAGCAAAGTGGTTAGAATGAAGTTTATTGCCCGACGCTCAACGGAGGGCAGTAATCATTCAAGGCACTTTACTCCCATGTTATACATATGATTTTTCCGCCTTCTTTGGGTCAAGTCTTTTGAAAACAATGAATCTGAAACTAACGAAGGAAATTCAATGAAGAATTGAAACTAAGAAGTAGGTGCAGTATAGCATGCTCCTGAAATTCCCAATATTACGAGAACATACAGAAGAAAGAATTAAAAAAAAGGTCTTGACGCCGGATTCGAACCAACACCTACATTTGCCTTCACACCTATCATGAACATATATGATGTTCCATCAGGACTTTGCACTACGTAGACTAGCAGGAATTTTTAGCGGAATTATGAATATAAAGTATTGCTGTAGCTCTATTATTATATTTTGACGTTTAACTTTTATTGTTTAAATATATTCACTTCTCGACAATATCTTACCTTCTTAACTGATTTCTACCTATTAACAAAACACAGGATGTTCTATAAATGAACGGTAAAATTTATACTTATATAAGTTATTTTATTGATGACGTATCAAACGTCACTTTCACTTTGCCTCCCTAGGAAGGAAAAGTACGACTTTTCTACCTGCAATGATACCAGGACATGTATACTTTCGATAGAGGGAGGCGGAAAATATGTTTTTCTGGAGAGCAGCTCACAATTTGCTAGCCTTTTTCTAGTACATCGTTATATCTGTCATTGCAGACCGTAATTTTATAATCAATTATTATAACGATGTTATTATAAATATTTGTTCATTGGTTTTCAACAGAATATTCACCAAGTAATGCTTCGTTGGGAAATATCAATGTCAGCAAACTGCTGGACTGGAAATTAAAATGGACGTTATCGCTACTTTTTACAGTTGTAACCCACATTAGTGGCTTTTATTAAATTCCCAATGAAATTTTCGATATTTCGACGGCTTTCGCGCTGTGCATTTATATGATTGCATTTCGAGGCAGGCTGGTCTTCTGGACAAATTATTTTTTTCAAAATTTCAATCTAATTGAATTCAACTCATGCCATTGAAAATTTGCCATTTGCATGCCTGAAAGCTTTTTGATTAAACTGTTTTGGTAATGGACGAACGGTAATCATGGCTGTTTGTATCTGGATATTGTTTGATGAAAAGTCGCTGGGAATTTGGCAACTGTAGCATTCATTATATATACAGAGCTGATGAAATTGAAAACGCATGGTTTGAAAGTTATTCAAACCTTGGAAATGAAACCTACCATAGAACAAATGTGGTTGGTCAGATATAATGTGAGGATGAGAAGGTCAGTCATAAATGTAATGATCGAAAGGATAGTTGAGAATATAGGAATATTGGGATGAATGAAAATTCCTTGTGAGCCAATATTCTGAAGTGAAATAGGTCAATGATGGGAACAATACACATTTGTGACTATATTAATGACCATATTCGTATATTTTTCATATATGTTATAATGTCCATTGTTATTTCTGATGGCATTGTGGATATTTCCACTATATCCACTGAATTTGAAAGCTTCGAAAAAAAGAACTTCAACTATCGCGTTTGTATACAGTTTTGAATGAATTTGCAAGTAATGTGTAACTCATGTTATTATTTCGAATGTTAGTATTCATAAATGTCTTCATTACTATGAAATGGGTTATTTTCTTTTAACGTTTTTAAATTTTCTCGTTCAAATCACTAGGGAAGAATAACCAAATTATTCGTAATTTGCCATTATTCATTGTTACTTATTACTAATGCATATTTTAATATTCATATTTGAATTTGAAAGTACACATTTGTACTACGTGATATCTGAAAACAGGCTTTGAAGAAATGAGAGAATTGGATATTGTTGGTCGTTGTAAGGCCACTAATAATTGTTGATAGAATCTTCGCTTATTTGCTTCATCGACAAAAATTATAGATGTCAAGCGAAGTTACTAATAACATACCCAGCGACTTCACCAATTTTTAAAAATTTCGGAATAGATCGAAAAGTTGAAAATATCAAAATAAATGTAGGCTATAGGGAATATCTGCAATGGTTTATATGTTCGAGGATGTATGCCGAAATAATCTCTGATCAATATGGATTCTATCAAATCCCAATGGAGTTTTTTGATATTTCGCGCTGTGCATTTATATGATTTCATTTCGAGGCAGCCTGGTCTTCTGGACAAATTATATTTTCCAAAATTTCAATCTAATTGAATTCAGCTTCGTGCCATTGTTAATTTGCCATTTGCATGCCTGAAAGCTTTTTGATTAAACTGTTTTGGTAATGGACGAACCGTAATCATGGCTGTTTGTATCTGGATATTGTTTGATAAAAAGTCGCTGGGAATTTGGCAACTGTAGCATTCATTAAATATACAGAGCTGAGGAAATTGAAAACGCATGATTCAAATATTGTTAAAACCTTCATTTTCTATTGACTTGACTGAAATGAAACCTACCAAAGAACAAATGTGGTCAGAAATAATGTGAGGATGAGAAATTTAGTCATACATGTGATGATTGAAAGGGTAGTTGAGAATATAATATTATTGGGATGAACAAAAATTCTTTGTGAGCCAATATTTTGAACTGAAATAGGTCAATGATGAGAACAATACAGTTTTGTAACTATATTAATGGCCATTTTCGTATATTTTTCACATATGTTACAATGTCCATTACTATTTCTGATGGCATTGTGATTATGATTATTTCCACTATATCCACTGAATTTGAAAGCTTCAAAAATAAGAATCTCAACCAATATACAGTTTTACGCCTGATTTGTGAAATTGATACATTGCTTTCCTGAAGAAACGATTTTGATGAATTCTCAAATATTTACAGCAATTTGGTAGTTCCTTTGATCAATCTTGAATACCTAACACACTTCTGCATTATTAGTAATTTGCCATTTTTCACTGTCACTTATTACTGAAGCACATTATAATATTCATATTTGTATTTGAAAGTAAAAATTTTTACTACGATATATCTGAAAACAGGGTTTGAAATATAAGAGGAATGGATATTGTTGCATGTTGAAAAGATAATTGATGATAAATGAAACATCCGAAATGTAATCTCTGCTTATTTGTTTCATCGACAAAAATTAGATATCAGTGCAATAGAAGCCTTGTTACTCATAACATACCCAGCGACTTCACCAATTTTTAAAATTTTCGGGATGGATCAAGAAGTTAAAAATAACAAAATGTAAGTTCTATAGTGGTTGATATGATCGAGGATGTATGCCAAAATCATATTGGATTAATATGCATGAGTTTGACGCTGGCACTGAGAAAAAAATTATGAATGTTCACGATCAGGCAATGAACTAACTTCTATACAGATTCAGTATATATCAAATGGTCTACCAGATATATGAATTGTACCACAGAATAGAATACATAATACTTCTACTCTATTACTATTTGAGAGTTTCCTCATACACTGCCCGTATTGAAAGTCCTTGAGTGACTCGAGAAAAATCAATTAGACATCACTCAGACATCAAGTAGAGAGGAAGAGTGTCTGAATACGAATCGAGGTGTTTTTTTAAAACTTCCAATCGTCACTTTGCGTTCGAGAAGTCTGGAGTATTTCTTATCGGAGGAAAGCAGACTCATTTGAACTTATTTCAACTCCACAAACGATGAATGTCGAGTACAATTCAAAAGGGATTATTCAGTGAATCTCCAATTTGTGAACATTCATCGGATCGAAGCAATATGAATTATTCATTTCCATAATTTCCGATACGGATTTTCTAAAGTGAGTTGTTATTCTTTTATTAGCTTGCAATTTATCTGTTTTCATTTTTCAGGGAATATTCATATCATTTCTTAGAAATTGTTAAAATCGAATTAGGTGAAAAATATTTGATATTTGGTCATTCCCCTATCTCCAATAGCTATCTGAATATTTGGAATTGGGATCCAACTTCAATTTCGAAAGAGAAGGAATATTAGAATATTTGGGAATGGCGAAAGTGTACGACAAATCCTAGTTGATGAAGAATATTTCCAGTAGAGATTACATCTAGATCGACAGAAAATAATTTTGAAATTGAGATGAAACTACTCTACTAATCGATTTCGTTGAAGAAAATTTTTTTCAATTCGACATAGGTAGTGGTATATTGTTTGATGATCAAGGAATGATAGTCATTTCCCACCGGTATGAAGTTTACGAATCATACATTCCATGCGAGTTATACACTATATTTTTTTGTGGTAATAACAGTTAATAGAGAAATTATTACCTCAACATACCCAGCGACTTCACCAATTTTTCGAATTTTATATCAAATGAAAAAGTAACAAAATGTAAGCTGTAACGAGGATAAGTCCGAGGATGTATGCCAAAATCATCTTTGATATGATGAGTTTGACGTTGGCATTGATACAAAAAATATGAACTTTCACGCTAAGGCGATGACCTTTTAACGTATGACTTCAGACGATTCTCAGTGACATCTGCTAGCGTTCGGAGGTCAATAGAGGCTAGTAAATCAAGTATTATTGAAAAAATATTGCAACTCGTGCAGAGTGGAAGAGAGTCTGAATACGACTCGCGGTGTGTTTGTAGAACTTTTAATCGTCACTCTGCTTTCGAGAGGTCTGGATTATTTCTTAAAGGAGGGAAGCAGAGTCATTTGAACTTATTTCAACTCCATAAACGACGAATGTCGAGTACACTTCAAAGAAGATTATTCAGTGAATCTCCTATTTGTGAACATTCTTCGAAGCAGTATAAATTTTTATTCATTTCTATAATTTGTGGATGCAGATTATCTGAAGTGGGTTGTTATTTTTTCATTAGCTCACAATTTATCTGTTTTCATTTCTCAGAGAGTATTCGGATCATTTCATAGAGATTGTTAAAATCGAATTGGGTAAAAAATTGTGATATTTGGTCATTCCCCTATCTCCAATAGCTATCTGAATATTTGGAATTGGGATCCAACTTCAATTTCGAAAGAGAAGGAATTATAGAATATTTGGAAATGGTGAAAGTGTAAGACAAATCTTAGTTGATAAAGAATAATCCCAGTACAGATTACATCTAGATCGATAGAAAATAATTTTGAAATTGAGATGAAACTACTCTTCTAATAGATTTCGTTGAAGAATATTTTTTCAATTCGTAATAGGTAATTGTATATTGTTTAATGATCAAGGAATGATAGTCATTTCCCACCGGTATGAAGTTTACAAATAATACATTCCATGCGAGTTATACACTATACTTTTTTTACGGTAATAATAGTTAATAGAGAAATTATTACTTCAACATACCCAGCGACTTCACCAATTTTTCGAATTTTCGGAATATATCAAATGAAAAAGTAACAAAATGTAAGCTGTAGCGATTTCCTATGATAGTTCATAAGTCCGAGGATGTATGCCAAAATCATCTTTGATATGCATGAGTTTGACATTGGCATTGATGCAAATAATATGAATTTTCACGATAAGGCGATGACCTTTTAACGTTTGACTTCAGATGATTCTCAGTGATATCTGCTAGCGTTCGGAGGACAATAGAGGCTAGTAAATCAAGTATTATTGAAAAAATATTGCAACTCGTGTAGAAGGAGTCTCGTGGAAGAGAGTCTGAATACGAATCAAAGTGTATTCGTAGAACTTTCAATCGTCACTCTGCTTTCTAGGAGTCTGAGTATTTCGCATCGGAGAAAAGCAGACTCACTTGAACTCATTTCAACTCCATAAACGATAAACGTCGAGTGCAATTTCAAAAAGATTATTCAGTGAATCTCCGATTTGTGAACATTCTTCAGATCGAAGCAATATGAATTATTCATTTCCATAATTTGTGAATACAGATTATCTGAAGTGAGTTGTTATTCTTTCACTAGCTCGCAATTTATCTGTTTCACTTCCTCAGAGAGTATTCAGACCATTTCATGGAGATTGTTGAAATCGAATTAGGTTTATAATAGGTAGTTGATATTTTGTCATTTCCCAATCTCCAACAGGTGACCGAATATTTGGAATTAGGATCAAACGTCAATCTCGGATGAGGAGGAAAATTGGACTGTTTGGGAATGGCGAAAGCATACGAAAATTCCTAATTGATAAGGAAATATTTCCAGTGAAGATTTTATTCAGATCGACAGAAAAGTATTCTGAAATTGATATGAAACTACTCTACTCATCGATTTCGTTGGAGAAGACTTTTTGAATTGGTCATATTTTTTTTTGATCAAGGAATGATACTCATTTCCAACAAAAATAAAATTGAAAATTTTCCTAGAGATATATTAACCTAATAAGGTTAGCATCTTCAGGAGAAGAAAATTGATTCTAAATTTTATACCTAAAGTTTTAGCGAAACGCGCGTCGAGTGCAAAAATATCAGTTTGGTGTTAGGGTAATTCATCTCTAGGAAAAGTTTCAACTTTTACACCAGAGATTCCAATCTCATTGTTTACTCATCGTTTAAATATAAAGTTCACAAGTCATACATTCCATGCAAGTTATAAACTATACTTTTCTAATGCAATAACAGCTAATGGAGAAACTGTTTAACGAATAAGATGAACTTCAAATTTAATATTGTACTCGAGTAAATAGAGCAGTTATTGCTTAAAATTTGACATTCCATGGGCAACCAAATTTATTGTGTAATAATAACAACTGTAACACAATGAAGTCTTTGTTTCAACAGGTGAGGAAATAAAATTGGAGACATATAATGTACCTCATTGTTCTATCAAGAACAGTTGAGATAAATAATAGATATTATATATATATATATATATAATGTATGTGTATATATATATATATAATGTATATATATATATATATATATATATATATATATATATATATATATATATATATATATATATATATATATATATATATATATATATATCAGTTTTGAGAACGGAAGCGGATTTAGTTTCCGAAACGTTAACGATAAGTATGGGCAAAATTTGAGTTATACGAGAAGTTGCTGAGTAATTGGACTTGTTCTATCCAGAAAGAACTGTTTTTCAATAGACGCAGCAACTTCTCGGGGTAGCTTGATTTTCTATATCAATTCTTATTTTTTCAGATTGTGGTTACAATACCCAGAAAACTACGGAACGAATGAATTCCGAATTTTTAAATTCCATTTCCCAAGCTTAGTGTCTTCTTGATTGGAGAATGATTTTTTTTAAACACCATCCCTACCTTCTTATTAGTTTACGTTACTATTTCATATTGTGATTCATTAGGAGATTAGTCATTTCTTTCAGGAAATTGGATATGAAATATTGAAACTTTGAAATGATCTGGTGATCCATTGATATTAATCAATTGATGAACATGACGAAAGGCAACCTTGAGGAACACCTGATGTCATAATAAACCTATCTCAGTGACTATTCCTGAATGTGCAAAAGTTTTATTGGTTTGTTGGATAGGAATTCGTGAAGAGAAAAATTCTCTTGATTGGAAATGTGTTATGCCATTGCAAAAAGAAAGATTTGATGAATGCCATTAAAAATTTCAAGTAGATGAAATAATTTTCTATAATTTGTTTCTTCTTGTTAGTTCACGTTACAATTTTACGTTGTGATTCATTATGAGATAAGTCATTTTTTTTCAGGAATTCGGATATGAAATATTAAAACTTTGAAATTCTTTGGTACTCCATTCTCATTAAATTATCTCATTCCCTACATTTGAATTCACCAAAGGTATGTCGGTTTGTTGGATAGAAATTCGTGAAAAGAGAAATTTTCTCGAATGAAAACTCGTAACCCCATTGTTGAAAAAAACATTTGATGAATGTGATCTTCCCTACTATCTTCGCAGATAAACGATGTCACTTCTAACCCTCATAACACCACATCCGATCCTCAATTCTGTTTCTGATTCACAGACGGCAAATCGCGTTGGCGGGTGGTCCCGACAAAAGAGGGTAGGTGGAAAATATTATCACGAAAAACATTATATAATGTATCGAATGGAACCCGTCTCGAGCAGCGACACTATCTCTGGGAAATAAATTTGCATTTTGAATGGAGACCTGGAAATTGCCAGGGAACGAAAGCATGCATCGGGAGGAATCAACACTTCACGGGAGCAGTGCAAATACCAGGATATCGTTCCAGGTGACTGGGGGTGGAATGGAGATTGGACAGGAGTGAGCTGTTTCCAGAAATGTGAGTTTACAGAAAGCAGTGACACCATACCTCGATGACATATCAGTAGAGACAGCTGTAATACGAGAGTCCAATAATATTTCCACGCCTGAAATATTACTTGTTGCAATGGAGAGAGCAATAGAGAGAAAGCTTGAGAGTAAGCGTGAAAGAGAGGGTAATATATTTGTAGTTCAGCTTTTCCAGGTACTTCAACGTTCATATATTAATTAGAAATTATCCTTCAAGATATAGTTCAATTTATAATTTATGGAACTCTTGATTAGCGTGGATAATTCGATCATCGAGATTTGATTGGAAGATTCTTCATAGGCGTTAGCAATTATATATACGGAAGAGAGTCATCGTTACGGCAGGAAGTTATTCGGAGGTAGTTATCAGAGTTTCTAGCTTAGTCGAGAGGCGAAGAGTTTATCAGAGTTTCTAGCTTAGTGGAGAGTCAGAATTATTGAGAGTTTCTAGTGGAGAGAACTTTGGTATTGCTAAGTGTAGAAGTCGAAGTAGAGAGTTTTTATCAGAGAGAGTTTCAGTACAGAGCGTTGGATAGTGTAGCTGAGCAGTTCAAGTGATTGTATTGTATTGTGATAAGGAGTTTTAATGAAAGTAGTTCAGTATTGATTGGAGTTTTAATAAAGGAACTCAAGGAAATATTGTAACAACATATTAAATGAGTGTGTGAGCTCAATTCACTTTTCGATTTAACGGATCGAAAGGTGACCTTATACAATTTTTTCCAAATTGATGTTGTTTGCACCGATAATTTTTTTCAATTTTATCGGGGGTTATATTCCGAGTGCACCAAGTTTAATCGGTTGAAATGTGTGCTGCACTTCCATGATTCTCGAAATTTTGCTTAGCAAATGACTTGAGTGTATGATAATTTGATAAAATCCCGAGACCGCAAGTCGAGGGATTTTATTTTGAATTATCATACACGAAAGCATTTGCTTGAAAGCAAAATTTCGAGAATCATGGAAATGCACGCATTTTGGTCGATTGAACTTGGTGAAGGAGGGATATATGTTTAGATTATTTCCAGAAAACATGTAAACTCAGGAAACATCAAAATCGAACACAAGAACAATATAGTACCAGAGATAGTACCTGAAAAGTGATCCAAACGCCCGGTTTATTTCGAACATTTTAATCGGTAAAAAGGTCTAGTGCATTTAATCAAAGGTAATACCACGAGTCCTTCAAATTTAATCGATAAATTTTCATTTTCCACAAAAACTTTTTTATTTGGCAAAAGTATGAAAACAAACCGATTGATAAAATCACGAGTCCGTAGGACGAGTGATTTTATCTAATTCGGTTTGTTTGAATGCTTTTGCCTCAAAATAAAAAAGTTTGAGTGTTTCGAAAATGAAAATTTATCTTATTAAATTTGAAGAACGAGTTGTATTTGGAAAGATTATTTTTTGAACAAATAGAAGGAAGAACAATTTAATTGATCATTATTTCATTTACATAAGAAGGAAACGAGAAAAGGTGTAAATTTTACTGATTTGAAATGTCAAACAACGATGTAGGCCCTCTATGATCCAGAAGAGATATAATGCTTACGCATTGAATATGATATGACGATACCAAGAGATGGCGTCACACCTCTCATTGTACAAGGTTGATAATAAAATTTCTTATGACATGAAAATCGCGCCAGAAGGAACATAAAATCATTCGTTATGTCGTTGTATCAAAATTTGCATGCAACGGTTTCTTCTCATACAACAAAAAATGAATTGTATTTAATGAAAACTAATTGTACGCCATCTTCATTTGAAGGAAACCTTAAATATTTGAATCGCTATATCTGTCATAAAGTTGAGGTTATGAGTTATTTACGTGTTTGAGTGTTCATTGAAATGTGTTATGTTATTATTATGCTGAGAAAGTGAAAAGTGAATGACTATTAATAATAAGTAACTGTTCATTCATGATAATTTATATAAATATGAGCCAGTTCAATAGAATCGACGCGGTAAACCGTATAGTTTTGACAGTTCAAAGGTAAACAAGGTTTTATCGAAACAATCGAGAGGACCAGCCAGTTTTATCAGTATAATACCCAATGATTGGCTAGAATAACCATAGAATAACCCGCTACTATTGGTTGAAATGCCAAAAACGTCACATTTTGACAAGTGAAAAAAATAATCGCTGTAAAACTCTGTAAAAGCAGTCTAGCCTTCAACTGTTTCATCGCTTATTCGCATTGAGGGAAATAATCTTGAAAATAAACTCAATTTTGATTATTTTTTATTTCAAATGGCATTAAGTTATGCGATTTCGATCCAACATAGAAAATAAATAAATATTGCGGGAGAAATACCGAATTCTGAAAATATTTCCGGATTCAAAAGGCCCTTTTAACGGTTAGGTTTTTTATCATTCTGTTCGGAAGTCATTGATTTGTGGTGGGTGGATTTTTCCCTTCGTAGTTTTTTGGGTTGTTAACCCAATAAAGTAAAAAAATCTATACAAGTGTAGAAGGGCAGACTCCTTGCCTAGCCAAAAAAAAGTAGTTATGGTAATCAAAAACTCTCCTGAATGACACACGTCCTATCATTCCTTCTTGTAAAACGCGAATTCGCCTATCAAAAAAATACAAGAACTCATATTTATAGACTTATTTCTTTTCAAAATATCACAATACTACGTACCAAAAATTACAATACGATTGAAAATTTCACACCAACAATTTTCTACCAATGAAATGCTTATTCAGTTTCGCGTAACCATGGCATGGCAACTCAGGTATTTTCGAGGATATTAACGGGAATTTTTTCTCGCATGGGCATCCTACAGCGAATTATAGTGGAAATTTTTTGACATAGACAGTGCATATTTCGTTCGACGTAACAGGTCACTTACCCACTTTGAGCAGAGGTGAACAGATTTTTACGTTCAAATAGGACACTAGAAAAATTTAGCAGAGTAATGAGATCAATTTATTTATATATCACTTGAACTTTTTCTAGAGATCAATTACCCTAACACCAAACTGATATTTTTGCACTCGACGCGCGTTTCGCTAACAAGGTTAGAATCTTCAGGAGAAGAAAATTAATACCCAATTAGAATAATTACCAGTAACAAACAAAATCCATATTGGACCAAAAATCTTTAGGTATCTAAACTGCTAACCCTAGTCTTTAGATTTAGTATCAATTTTCTTCTCCTGAAGATGCTAACCTTGTTAGAGAAACGCGCATCGAATGAAAAATATCAGTTTGGTGTTAGGGTAATTGATCTCTAGGAAACGTTTCAACTTTTACACCAGAGGTTCCAATCTCATTGTTTATATATCACTTGCCTATGCTTGAAATATCAATATTCAACAAGTAAAGAGGGATAACCTGACGATTACTGGCCGAATTATATAACGAAAATTGCAGCCTGTTCGTTCAACAAATTTGTATAATTTCCAACTTTTGGGCATTAACGAATGCTTTAATTACAGGCGAGTGAATTTCCGAACTAAATCCTGTCACGTCCAAATTAACATACACTTAAAATTCAAGAATATTCCAACAAAGTAACGAATATTAAGTTCTTCGCCATCACTGAGTTAAATGCAGAATGCGATTTTCTTGAAAACAGCAATTACCATGCTAAAACAAACGGTTGCAGTCGGTTTGCTAATGAACAAGAATTTTTTCCTGGAAATTTTATTTTCTCCCATTATTTATCATGGGGATAATGATACAGTTGATGAAAAATGCTAGAATTATAAAATGAGATATGAATGTTGACAGGACTACAAGATCATAAGGTACTTCGGCCAAAGGTTGATGAAAAGATGTATTGCAATTTTGAATAATTTTCCTCAACTCACTCTTTCATTTCAATATCAACGCCCCTATGAGAAAACTTTGCGCATGTCGTCAATACCTACTTGGTGATAGCTGTTGGGTTAGGTTGAATAGTTGGGCCAATGTTTGATCCAATGTTCGATCCACCAGCTTATTTGAGTATCCATTCTTTTGAAGAATAATATAGCGAACACAAAAAAACACTCAACGAGGAGAAACAACGATATCAGGAATAGCGGAGCATGTTTGGACAAACCATCACAGCATCAAATGGTCTGAGCCGAGGTCATACACAAGGAGGAGCACTGGTTCAAGAGGAAATTCAAGGAAGCCCCCTACATCCTCAACAACGACGCATTCAGTCATGCCAGCGTGGAGATCCGGAATGTGTGGAGGCCGCTTATCCAAGGCATGGACCGGCTGCGGCTCGATGAGAGAGAATTTCAAAATATTCCATTCAATTTCTTTATTTACATTTTTTGACTAGTATTTCATATTCGATACCTCAATTTTCTTGTCACAATATTATTTCATTCATTTCGTTATTTAAATAATTTTTTGACTTATATTTCATATTCGAAATCTCGATTTTTTTGTAACAACAGTATTTTATTTGATCAATCAATCCCTAATTTCATCATTGACCAAAAATTTGATTTTGATTTGATTTTTTCTCCATTGATTTGTATTTTAATTTTTCCGTTCCTAGCAACAGGTTTCAATAGAGTTAAAAATATAGACAATGGAAGTCCGAACCATTACCATACACTTCGGGTATTCTTTCTACATCTGCGTACTATAATAATACGCTCATGTGCCCATGATAGGTTTCATAATGATATTGTCGCAACCCAGTACTTGTACTCATGGCTCATTACGGAGGGATAGCTAACGAGAAATACAAAAAAAACACCGAAAACTTACAATATATTGCTACCCAGCAGGATTGTCGAGAAGGAGATGTGCTGCATCTTAAAAAATGTTCTGGAACCGTTTCTAAACAGTGATCAATGAATACTGACTGATTCACTGATACCGAATCTTGACCTCCCTTTATATCTATAAAGATTCATATGCTGAGGTTGCAAGTTTGCTCCGGTCACCGTACTAAGGTGAAATGCTTAGCACGCATCCGTGCAAGTTTGCGAATTTGGAGATTGTTTTATATTCCTATATCCTGTAATCGTATCAATTTGATGTCTATGAACTTGGAGTATTATAATATGGAATTGTGAATACTGAGTGTTTTTGGTTTAGAATATTGAAGTTGAGGTTGAAACATCTCTCAATTCATGTATTTGTTTGGATTTGAATAAATTAATGACAAATTTCCATATTTGACAATATCCATTATGAAACGGATTGAAAATCTGTATCGTATTGAGAAATCTGCATCATAATGAGCTCATTATGATACATATTTCCCATTCCGGTGCAGATTTCTCATCAATTGGAAATCTACTTCAGTGGCGGATGCCTACATTGAAAATTAGGTTCAGAATAAAATCAGAATTTTCTATACAATATTGAACTCAATTGAGACTAGCAATAATGGAATGTAAATATTTTTTCCACTTCCAGATCAGTGGGACCCACAATACAAATATAAATTAAATATTTGTAGTTCTTCATCATTTATCAGGTGTAGAGAAAATAGCTTATGCAACTATCATGTAATGGTTATGAATACACTCGCATATTAGTCGTGTATTGATAACCATCATTACATGATCGTTACATAATATACTATTTTCTTACTGTATATCACTTCTAAGATCTTCCTCAATGGAGCAGCTCCGATCTGATTCGACATGTTCAATCGTGAGAAATGACCGTTTCTTATTGTTTCGCATTGTTCCTCGAGAGCTTGCAGGACACGAAAGCTTTGAGCGCGGCGAATCAAAGGTCGCAGCGATTCAGTGGAAGCTTTCTATTATACGCCTAGAACGAAACGCAACATCGAGAGATATTCCAGCCGGGAAAAATTGCAGCAAATTGTTATCGGGAGTCTGTGCTTGACAACCACGAAGTGCTCGCAGCAGAAGCTATAGGTGAAATAGTGCAACGCCCTGGAATCGGTGGGAGATTGTGTGTGGTGAACTTATTGCAGATGAATACGGGATGGGATGCAAAAAAGTACAATCCTAGTTGTTCAAGTGTAGTTACCCCTCTTTTCATATAAATAGAATTTTTTGAATCTTGAAAGTTTCTAAAAACACTTCGTCCGCAAATCGCTAGGAATTTTGACATTCCAGACGAAATTTTTTGAAGCAAAAGTCAAGATTTTCTCACTGTTATGAGAAGATTTTTTCATCCAGTTGTTAGTGTTCTACATAAATGATTGAAAACACCTTCCACAGTATCCCAACTAATTTCATCACGTATTTCATTCATTTGTGAATAAAATTGTTCGAGATTTTTTCAAGATTAATTAATATCTGTCGAATATTGAATTTGTTCAGGCCAGCCTCAACTCACCTACACTGTAGGTTGACGGACTAAGACCTATCAAAAATCAAAAGTTGATTTCATTTCCGAAAAAAACGTTGTGAAAAAATCCCATTACCTACGTAGAAGAGTATATTGAATATCCCGAGTTTCGTGAAAACAGCCGAATGAATAAAGAATAAAAGGTAGTGTATAATTTTTTTCCCCTTATGGAAGCCGTCTGACCTGTCCTTCACTGCCAGGTCTTCGGAAAGCACTTCCCTATACTTTATCACACCTATTCCAACAACTTCGACCCCTGCACAAGTTTGTACGTGTTGATTGCTGGATGTTTCTCATATTCTTCTGGATCCCAAATTGGTTTTCCATTTGTTGCCTTTTATTATCCAAAGCTTCACATTCGCAGAGTATGTTTCGAGCTGTCTCTATCCCTTCGTTACATTGTCTGCAGCTAAGATCGCCGTTGTACAGCCATATCTTATTCAGGTGTCCTTTGAGTGGACAGTGTCCAATCAACAGCCCTGTTATAACCCTTCTGATTCCTGTTACACTGAAGCAGGTCTTCAGTCTTTTTCCTCGACGGTCCTTTTATGCAAGTTCCTGTGAGCGCCAATGGGTATATTTCCCCAGTAATCTTTATGTTTTGTTCTCACCTAATTCCTTATGTGGGGTCTAGTGTATGGTGTTGATGATCCTTGTCTTGCAAGCTCATCGGCTTTTTCATTGCCTGCGATACTTGTAAGTGACCTGGGACCTATTGTAGAGTCAGTCTATTATGGTCTGCCAGATGTTTCAGTTCCTCGCGGCATTCCCATACACCAGTCTAGATGTCACTAAGGGATTTTCCAGTGCCCTGAGTGAAGCTTTTTTCAGTGCCCTGAAAATATTGATCCTCCCATTTTCTGCTTGAAAAGCAGAAATTTGTGTATCATTATGTTGTGTCATCCGGTAGTTCCACAATTTCGAAACGAATTGTTGTGTCCTCAGTCTTTTCTGTAGTGACCCTTCAGCGTGGCCTAGTTGCTTGCTGATCGGACTTGTTAGCTCAGGCAGTCGAAACGGACTCGGACATGGTAATTAACGTGTTAATGAAGGGCAGCCATCCCGAATCCTTCGGCCGTTGCACATCATCCGAAGTCATAAATCACATTTCGATATAAACTAGCCTACACTAATCTTGCGGACGAGGACGTATATTACCAATAACAGCTGACACGAGAACCAGGGCTTCGTGATAGGAATGTTGGCTCATGTGGAAAAGTGCATTAATGGGCTTTGAATGATTTCAACGTGAATGATAATGAATGATTAATAGACAGTGTCTACCAGGGGTCTTCTTATGATGAATGAGCAACGGAAAATAGATGAGAAGCAGAGTATTCCATTATATAATCCTTCAACTTCCAACAATTCAAGCTACAAGTATCATAGTCAGTTTTGACATCTTCTTCAAGTTCCACCATCGACTCCCCTCAAGTGGAAGTTTTATACGTTTATATAAAAAGCTGAAGAGTGTTCAGTTACCAAATTATATGGATAAGACGAAAGAGTTGATTATCTTTGTGATGCAATTATATTGTGTAGTACTTAGTACTGAGTTTCATCAGGTTCATCACAGCTCTGCCTTCTGAGCGCACTCGAAATAGCGTTTGAAAGAAGTTGAAAATGTTATCAACCCCTTTTTGTTACCCCGTTAGACTATGAATTCCAATAAAATACGAAATACGTCTTCCATAAATTCTGTTGAATAATATTTCTGCAGAATTTGAAGTGGCTTGAAGTACGTTGTCCCATACAAACTTTGACCCCGTTTTTCACCCACTTAGAGGTGGAATTTCGAAAAACACTTTCTCATCGTATGCCTGCGTCATACAAAGAACACACCCTCCAAGTTTCAGGTCAATACGATCAGTGGTTTAGGCTGTGGGTTGATTGAAGCCTAAAATGGCTTTCTACCCATTTTCAACCCCGTTGGGCGATTGATTTCAATAAAATACGAGACACGTCTTCCATCGATTCTGTAAAAGAATTTTTTAGCAGGATTTGAAATAGAAGAAATCAAGATGTCCTATACAAATGTGGCGCCCGTTTTTCACTCCCTTAGGGTTAGAATTTCCGAAATCATGGTAAAAGGGGATTGAAAGTATCTATGTCCGTCTCCTGGTTCAGAGCTACCTCCCCATCAATTTTCATTCAAATCGGTTCAGCCGTTCCTTAGTTATGAAAAGTGTAACTAACATGACTTTCTTTCATAATATATACAGTGTGTTTCCTAACTAGGGTACGAAACTTCAGAGGTTAGGTTAGGTTAGGTTAGGTTGTTAGGTCGTTTTAGGAAAAGAGTTGCTTCGTTTCTGAGATACAGGGCGTTGAAGTTCAAAGAAAAAATCATAAATATCCTTACACCGAATTGGTTGAAATTGTATAGATATCATATCAGAACAGTTTTCACATATTTTGCGTAGAACACCAATATCACGTTTTCCGTAGGTTCGGTGATAAAGGACACTCAATATAACAAAAAGAGAACGAATTTATTCACAACAATATTATGCAGAAAAAAAAGTTCAATATGCAATTTTTCCGACTTTTGAACGAAATGAAAGCGTCGCGTTTTGATTCAGAAAATGTGAAGTGTTGAAAGAATGGGTTGTGCTCGTCCATTTTGAGGGGGATCTTGAAATCATTGAATGTTCAGAAGTGAACTCGATTTGCGAAAGATAATAGACATTTAAAAATATCACAATTTTATAATACATTTGAAGCAAGCTACAATTAATCTTAAGATGACAGTAAGAAGTTTTCCGAGGATATTTTGAAAAATAGATATTTTTAGGATGCAAATACCAACCAAAAACCACATGTATTCATAATAATGGTTACAGATATTGAGTTTTTAGATTTCGTTGAAACTGTGAGATTTGCCTTCCCCCACTCTGGTAATGAGTTAAATCTCTTTAATTTCCCCAAGAAGTTATTTTTGACTTCATCGAAAAAATGATGAATCAAAGATGATTCCACTCGAAGAACATTGTTTTGCTGTATATAATTGATAAAGAAACTTTGAAAATAGTGCTACTTTATTGTAATAAAAAATAGTATATTGTACAAGAAGTGAGAAATATGTCATTTTTACACGCATTGTACACTGTGTACTTTCTCTACGATTGCGTTGTTTTTAAGTATTGAAAATTAAAATACATATATAATAATACTTGTATGTCATTAACTAATTTTTATATTTTCTATAAAATACTAATTAACAGTTATATTCGAACAATTTTGTAAAGTAAATCCTGGTACGTTGTGTTGTTTCAACATGTTTTCGGTAATTGAAATATTAACTGCGTTCGAAGTTGAGGTTGATGGGAAAACCTACTGAGCTTCCACAGTATTGTTGTGTTCAGGTTCTGATGGCGCTGGAGACTGAATGGATTCTACTATACTTTTTGAAATTTTCATTTTGTCAGCTATGGAGTTGTCGATATAAGATCCAGCAACATTGCTGGATTTCCAACCCTCATGGCGTTTTAAAGTTAAAAGATCTGCCCCTGCATTAACTAAAATACTCGCAGATGACCTCCGGAAACAGTGGCCAGTATATAATTCAGGGTTCTGTAATTGCAAAAATTCCGCTATTTCTTCCGCCAAGGTGCCAAATTTATTCATCTCCACAGGCTGTTTCGTACATTTTCCATTTTTGTAATAAAAAAAACGTGTTTCATTTGTGCATGGTCGAAGCTTTTCTGTAAGCGATTTCATATTTTTTCTTTGGTGTGCTTGGTAGCAAATTATTGCAAACATCTATTGCTTTCTGAAAAATTTCTCGAGGTGTATTTCCCAACTCTAAATCTTCGTATTCCATTATGGGTATTCAATATTTAATGAATCTGAACTGTTTATACTATAACAATCAACAATAAAAATATTTCCGTTGGGTAAGTTGACATCAATAACTATGCAGTGCTTCGGTTTTGTTGTTATGGAAACGCCAACAATGGGCTACTTGGACATTGCACGCGAATCGTCGGCGTAGCGTTGTCAGCATGGAGAACGTGTCATATCAATCTGACATGTAACAATTCATGACTGGCTTGGGTTATCGTGATAACATAATAATAATATAATAATAATATATTTATTGTGCATAATTTATACAGATAAGTTATACACAAAAGGTAGGGGTTAGCCGAAGCTATCTTCCACCCCTCCTGCATGATAATAGACTAGTTAACAGTTTCAAGTACATATTCTTGTGATTAGCAGTACAGAATAAAAAGAAAACAGAAAAACGACATTATCTCATACTGTTCAGCAAATGCGATTTCAGATGTACCTTCAGCTCATAAGAGGATGAATTCAGAAATGGAATTATCCTGTTCAGAATCAACGGTGCCAGATAAGAGAAGCATCCTTCATATTTAGATGTTGCATGGTATGGAATGTTGTAGTTATTGGTCCTAGTATTTATATTGATATGACGGATATCCGAACGCCGTAATATAAGCTCAAACAAATACTTAGGTGTTTGATTTTTTAAGAGTTTGAATAGAAATATAGCCATTAAATATTCCATCCTAGACTTGATATTCAATTCTTTCAAACCTAATAAGTGAGAGGTTATGTGCTCCCTATAAGATACACAACAGACGAAACGAATACATGCATTTTGAATGCGTTGCAATTTTTGTCGATTATATTCGGGTAGAAAATAGTAATATACTGACGCACAATAGTCTATGTGGGGGTGGACAAGAGTTTTTATGAGTTTGATTTTCATATCTGTTGAGAGTTGATACTTGAATTTGTAAAGAGATTTTAATTTGAAGAAAGCTATTTTAAATATATGCTGAACATGATCATGAAAACTCAAATTTTCATCGATAATCAAACCGAGGTTTCTTGTTGATTCAACCCATTCAATATTTGCTCGATTTATACTCAGTGAATATTCCTTAATCTGTGATGTCTGCCTTTGCGATACAAAGCAAATTGCAACAGTTTCATTAGGGTTGATGCGTAGGCCATGCTCCACAGAATAAACCGTGGTGTTATGGAGATCCTCGTTTATATCATTTATATGAAAATCTATGTTAGACAGATCACAAGATGAATATAATTGAAAATCATCGGCATAGAGGTGAGCTTGACAAAAGTTTGAGGCCGATGGAAAGTCGAAAATGAATATTGAGAATAATAGTGGCCCAAGAATGCTGCCCTGGGGTACTCCAGAAGTAGTCTCTTCGAGAGAAGAACACATTAAGTTTCCATCAAGGATTACTCTCAAAGCTCCTTCTCGGAAACCAATGAATTTCAATTTTGAAAGAAGTAACTCGAAAGTGAGAAATTATTTCTCACTGTAATGGCGGATGTTTCTCACTGAAAGCGATGAGAGAAGGGGCACATTGTATAGCATCCGTAGAAAAAAAAAATATATATATATATATATATATATATATATTTCCCAAATTGGGTAGAACTAAAGTGGAACACACTGTATAACCCGATAATTCCGAAGTACCTATAACGACCCAATATTCCACATCGAAAACCCGATATCAGTATTTTTTAATAGTCGTCTTCATAAACCGATTAGTATCTCGCAAAATGTAATTTCCCATACTTTCCACAGCGAAATAAAAAATCGTAATAAGGATGTATCCATTGCTAGAAATAAGTATTCACCTTCGACGCCCCAGTTCGAACACATATTTCTGTCTCGGGAATAAAAATGTATATAGTCGTTAGGTTTTTCACGGCGAATCGGAAATTACATTTTAATGACGTTGAGCGAGACTCGAAGAATGCGAGAAAAGTCGATAGTCCCAGCGAAAAACATTGTGTCAAGTGGTACCCCATTAATTTTACAAGAAAGGCGGCTGAGGAATGGATAAAGGAGATCGTTGGAGCTATGAGGCGCCGTTTGGGTCAAAAGTGCTTTTGCAAATATATGTAATTTCAATATATTTATTAACTTTAACCATATTTTTATTCTGTGTTCCGATATATTTATTTTCTACTAAACATAATACATTTACGTTTTGAGTGTCACAAATATATAAAAATGAGATTCCCATATATTTATAAAATCGATCTATTTCGCGTCGTCAAGAGATGGCGCACCGCTGGTATTTTGTCACGGTCGAGTACATGGCAACAGTGCAACTTTTTCAGTGCTTGTGAAAAAAATTGTTATACAAATTTTATGTTCCCTCTTTTCAGGGGCAGTATCTTAACAAGGGATACTCCAATGAAGTTTCTTTATATGAAAGATCCTTTCTTTTTTTCGATGAGGATTCACCTCCTCAAATGTTTTACACTCATTCAGTTACACCCTATAATATTATATATTTTTGATGTTAATTCTATCTCTGAGATCAACTTGACCAATTGTTCGAATGTCATAATTATTAATAACAAGAAATTAATATCTTGTAATATAAATATCATCTTGTAAGATTAGATACGTAATATATGTTGAGCTTACAACATAGTTTTGTGTGTGAATTATCATGAGATACGATTATTTTTATAATTTTCGGTTACTATCGTAACCGAACGTACCCCTGTCTTATATGTACTGTTAAAATACTGCCACTTTGAATCGTCATGTCTATCTGCTTCTTAGTCACGATGTCGGCTTTCCGCAGGAAACTGGCACCCAGCCTGTTATCACAAAGAAACCCCAACATACCACCTCAAGAAGCTAAGAGGTTTATTCCCTTCAACTCAAGACTCAATTTTCCCACGTTGTGTTTTTATTGAGTTCGTTTCAGAATACAAAGTTCTGTAAGCTGTAGAGAAATGAAATGAAGAAAATTGATCAATAGATTTATTGACTTCCTTGAAACATATAAACAATGCATGGTGAGCTAGAAACTTCTGATTACATTTACTGTGATCTCATTTTTAAAATAAGAAAGTCCATCTGATTTGGAGGAGCAAATACCTATCTTAGGAAAATATCCATTGTAGAAATAATTGATAATGAAGATCTCCAAAATGTAAAGTCTGAATAATTATCAGAGTTCGGTAAAAGATGTTTTGTCGCCAATTGTGTAAATGGGCATCTAGTACACCTATACCCCCACAATCATGGAGTTGGACAGGTTCTGTCTCAGTGAGATTCACCTTTTTGGGTGCACACCATCTGGCAATCAACCCGATACCGTTCTTCCCATCTTTTTGACTTATTCATGCACACCAAAATGTTGGTAGTTCATTTCATACTCTTTTTGATTTCCTATAATGAGGGAGGTACCATATCTAGTGTATGAGTAACATTGCAGTAAATATAAACGTACTCAGTTCAACCATTTCACTATTTAGCTGCAGTTCATTAACATAACCCGCATACTAATTTCTGCAATCATTTTCAAATCTCACACACTGGAGACGTTACTGTAACATAGTTCTCTATTACCTCGCAATTGGAAATTTCCCCATTGACAATCTCTAAATTTGAAAGACTAGTTTGGAAATTCTGAAAAAAGTTGATGTGTGAGACTTCCGGATACTTGGTTCCCATTTCTTACGGACCTGTGCTTCCTTGTTCCAATTCTAATGGTGTTTCATCAGATCTTGTCGGGGACTCCATCCTCACAAAGCCTGGTACCGGGAAAGAATTCATGTCCAATTGAAGGTCCAAGACGAACTGACTTTCCCAGGAAATCGATCTGGTATTTATACCGTCTTTTCCTATGGAATTCGATGTCTTTTGCCGAAAAATCCAACCTAGCTTCCAACTCACGCGAACCAAGGATCTGAAACTCATGCAATATGTTCTGAGGTAACTAGTCTTTCAGAATGACCAGCCCGGAAAAACGACATCAACATTTCCTCACAAAACATCCCGAAAGTTAAAATTGTTTGGGTTGTTGACAGCTGACGCTACAGGACATGTGTTCGGAAAAAGCCCCTGGGTGCTCTTCTGGGCATCGGAGAGTGGCTGATTATAGTGTCAGTTTTGTGAGAAAAGAATCTACTCCAACTCCCACACAGAAATTTGTATGTCCAGCTGATCACAAATCCCCAACGTCCCTACGAAGGTGAGGTGCTGTACCAACAGCACTCGGAGTAGCCAAAACTTGATCATTGTCCGGAAACTTTACCTATTTTTCTACCAAGAGAGTGTTGTTGAATATAAGAGATGTATATTCTGTCCTCTGGTTGTTCCAGCATCAGAGTTATATTCTTTCGTTGATAAGATTCTCGCCACTAAGAACTACTGTCTCACTATGTACTGTGTAGATAAAAAATAATGTATTGAATGAAATATTCGTTGGAATGAAATAGTAATATTTCTAAAAATATGTATGTAATGGAAGGAAATTTTCCAACAAAAAATCTTCAACAAAATTTTTTATCAGTCTTGAATGAAGTATAGTATTCTACTAGCGTATAATGGCTATTATTCTCTCGGTCATTTAAATCACTCGCCTGCGGCTAGTGGCAGTAAACTTAACTTCGTGAATAATATCCAGCATTATATGCTGGTTGAAAAATGTAATAGTATAGTATCTCATATGTATGTAGTAGTGTTTATACTGGTGAAACATCAATACCGAAAGGACTAGAAATTGCTTAATGAACAAACAACTTGAGAAGAGAAGACAAATCAATGAGTCGAAATCAGCTATTAACATAAATATTATCTATACATGGTTGATGGAATAATAGCAATTTACTCATGACGGACCAGAATGTAACAAAAAATAATCTTGCTGTGTGTTAAACAGAATTGAGGAGATTACTACCTGTTCTTTGAATGAAAATAAATGTTGAATGCCTCTTGTAAAAAGGAAAGTTGAACTTGGAAGATTAACTTCGAAAAACTCATGTCAGTCTCATATTTTGACACAACCTTCCTACCAAAGTTTTCTTGAGGGTGGTTGACAATGTTCCTTGCTAAGTGGTATATCTATATAATTAACTGTATTGAAACCTGTTGCAAATAAGAAAACTTATAAATTAGGTGCTGACTCCATACCATCAGACAGCAAAATAAAATTTTTGGGACTCAACATAGATACCAATTTTAAATTCTCAAATCATATTAGCCTGCTAAACAAAGAATTGTCATCCGGCTGCTTTGCCCTCCGATCTACAGCTAAAGGGTTAGGTTATGCCGCGGCCAAAAATGTCTATTTTGCTCTCATTGAATCAAACCTCAGGTACGGAATTCAGTTCTGGGGTTCGTGTAGTAATGAACTCTTTGAGAGTGTATTTTTACTGCAAAAGCGGGCGGTGCGTTGTTTGTGTCAAGTAAATAGGTTGAGTTCCTGCAAACCTCTTTTCCGGAAACACGGAATACTGACACTAACCGCAATCTACATTTTAGAAACTACATGTCTAATATACAAGAATAAAGCTTCATATGAAAATAACAATAGCACTGCACGAAATTCAGCGAATCTGTCATTGATCATCCCTAAATCCACACTGACTCGATAATTTACGGTGGTGTCAAAATGTATAATAAGCTACCTGCAGACATAAAGAACATAGATTCTCTCAAAACCTTCAGGAAAAAGTTACATGAAATACTGACATCTAAAGCCTATTATAATCTGACAGAATATTTTAATGACGAAAATATATGAAATTGACTGTGCTTATATGTAATGATATATGTGCACTTTTACCTAGATGTGAGTGTTTAAGTGTATTGTTTTTATGTAATTGTGTAATTGTGAAGTTATCTGAATGTAGTTATTTACATGCTTCCCTTTTACCAGTGTTTGTCAATAAGATTTTGTATCTTGGACAATAAACACATATTCTCTCTCTCTCTCTCTCTCTCTCAAGGAATTCGTTACAAATTTGATATGAATTTCATTTGAACTCATTTGATTGGAATTTCCTCAAGGTTTTTTCGCAACAGGTTTCAATAAAGTAATTAAATATAGACAATGGAAGTTCGACCCAATACCACACAACTTACCAAAACTGGAATTTTTGGAGAATATTTCAAAATAGCTTGACAAAAAAGTAGATTTGTTTCCAAAACGTCTACAATACATTTTTCATATTCGACCTTTAGATTTTCAAAGAATTGTCAACTTTGCTCTTATATAATTTTGCAGTTACATATGGACAAATTATATTTTTTTTATTTCCAGGGGAGGTTAAACTCAAAAAATGATTTTCTGACTACGATCCCTCGGACTATAACTGATTTCACCAGAAAACGGAGGTAGAAATGTTTTTCCGATGCGCTTAATTATAAAAAGTGCCGCGGTTTTAGCGAGTAACGATGTACCTTTCGGCTTTGCGAATATATTATTAGAAACGAATGGGCTGTTCATGTGGGGAATTTAATTCTCGGGCACGTTTCCTCCAATTTGCCGGGATCGGGTTTGAACCCTATTAAGTGAAAGCCTCGTTTGGAAGCAGATATTCGTTAGGTATTAATACCTGCCAGTGTGTATTTTTGACATTCGTGATATCCTCAAAGAGAATGGCAGCTTGTCTAATGTTTGAAAGTTCGTTGAGGAGGTGGAAATGTCCTGGAAATAATTTTTTGGGTTTTAAATTCTTATAATATATGTAATTGGGACAAATTGGTATATTTCGAATGTGCGCGAAAGGATATCCATCAGATAGGAAACGATACTCAGATACTTGTAACTTGATGTCTTTCCTCAACTTTTTTTTCATTTTTTTTCTTCAATGGCATGACATCACGATAAAAATGGGCTGCGTGATCGGAGCGTTCCACATAATGAGTGAAAAATTTTAAAAAAAGTTGATGTCATGACTTCGAAAAAAAATATTGATGTCATGCCATCGAAAAAAAATATTTCCATAAGGTCTTCAGAATAATATTGCGTTGATCCGTGCAGAGAACCGTCGTGAATCTCAAATAGTTACACGAATATTATAAAGACAAAACGAATGAGCCTACACTCAAAGTTGGCACTTCGAAAATAAAATTTTAACGGAGCAAGACATCAAGTTCGAATATGCGCGAAAGGATATCCATCAGATAGGAAACGATACTCAGATCCTTGTAACTTGATGTCTCTCAACTTTTTTTTCATTTTTTTCTTCAACGGCATGACATCACCATAAAAATGGGCTGCGTGATCGGAGCGTTCCACATAATGAGTGAAAAATTTTAAAAAAAGTTGATGTCATGACATCGAAAAAAAATATTGATGTCATGCCATCGAAAAGAAATATTTCCATAAGGTCTTCAGAATAATATTGCGTTGATCCGTGCAGAGAACCGTCGTGAATCTCATATAGTTACACGAATATTATAAAGACAAAACGAATGAGCCTACACTCAAAGTTGGCACTTCGAAAATGAAATTTTAACGGAGCAAGACATCAAGTTCGAATATGCGCGAAAGGATATCCATCAGATAGGAAACGATACTCAGATACTTGTAACTTGATGTCTCCTCAACTTTTTTTTCATTTTTTTTCTTCAATGGCATGACATCACCATAAAAATGGGCTGCGTGATCGGAGCGTTCCACATAATGAGTGAAAAATAAAAAAAAAATTTGATGTCATGCCATCGAAAAAAATATTTCCATAAGGTCTTCAGAATAATATTGCGTTGATCCGTGCAGAGAACCGTAGTGAGTCTCATATAGTTACACGAATATTATAAAGACAAAACGAATGAGCCTACACTCAAAGTTGGCACTTCGAATGCGAACGGGTATTCACGCAACCTTGTAATTTTAAAAGTAATTTGAGCAAATTTGAAAAAACTGCAATGAAATCTTTGAGAAAATATACAGAACATTACTGAAATACAAAGACACATTTTCAAAGACAGAACGCACACAACTCATTAATCGTTATAGTAAACCACCCCATTTTTATAGCTTACCAAAGATACACAAACCAAATCATCCTCTTAGACCCATCGTAAGTTCCATTGAATCTCTATGCCAAAAACTAGCAAGATACATACTCCGAATATTGAAACCTCTATCAGGTAATGGTGATAGTTTTATAAAAAATACTTCACATCTAATTGAAAAGTAAGATCAGATTGACATACAAACTGAAGACATGTTAGTAGGTTTCGATGTAGAAAGTCTGTTCACCAACGTTCCTTTGAACAAAACTTTAGAAATTGTCACATCAAAATTAGAGAATGATGGAACACTGATCAATAGAACAAAATCGAATGTAGATGCGGTCATGGATATCTTTCCTTTGTACAGGAAAAACGTATTTTCAATTCAAAAATGATTTTTATCAACAAGAATTTGGTATGGCTATAGGTTCACCACTTTCTCCAATTCTTAGTAATATTCATATAGAGTATTTTGAGGAATATTGCTAGAAAGTTATCCAAATGGTCCATAACTGTGGTGGAGATATTGTTATTGTTCTAAAATTGTTCGTTCCGTTAACCAGCTGCCGAAAGTCAACCCTCAGAAGTCGAAACGTGTGGGAACAATGGATCAACGAGCCCCTGCCTTTTAACGTGCGACTACCCAGCACGGTGGCCCGGCGAGGATTCGAACCCCGGCCTTCCGCTTGATAGGCAGATATGCTGCTAACCACTACACTACCGAGACCACAGAAGATATGTTGATGATGTTTTTGCTATACGGAATCATAGTCAAAATGAACTTGGCACATTTTTGGAACATATTAACAAACAAGAACCAACAATAAAGTTCACATCAGAAACAGAAAATATTAATAAACTTCAATTTCTAGATGTAATGATAAAGAAATCGACACGCCACGTAGATACAAGTGTATATCGAAAGAAAACACATACCAACATTACACCTCAAACCATCACACAAGTGTCAATAAAGGTAGAGTGAAATGCCTTTATGATAGAACAAAAATTGTACGAAACTCACAAGAAAAAATCAATGATGAAATAAACTTTCTAAAATCAGTATTGAAAGAAAAAGGATATCCAGAAAAATTCATAGAAAAAACTTTTACAGAAATTGAAAATCCGAACACAGTCCACAATGAAGACATACAAGCTACACAAAATACACAACCTTTATCATACGTTATACCTTATGTCCCTCGTTTGTCTGAAAAAATAAAACGGATCGGCAACAGGTATAATGGAATGACACTAAAATCATGACGAAAGAGAGCAATAGCAGGAAACGAAAATTAAAGGAATCTGCTTTCATCATGCTGTCTGGTGAAGAATGCATATCTATGAGTTCGCTTGATATGGATCGCGGATGGCTACCCCTCCTGAAGGACAAAACGTTACGTCAAATTTGAAATATTTGACAAATGTCAATTATAAAAATTGCCTACAAGAGATATTTCAATTTGTACAGGAATACATGATTATAAGTTTTGAGAACGGAAGCGGCTACAAAAATTGAACATACAGTTTTGAAACATATTGCCACGGAATACTGGTGCCTTTTGTTCATTACTCGTATATAATATGTCATTCCCATCATTGTTAACAAACTGAGCCACGTTTGAATTCATTGTTATACTTGTCGATGTACTTTGTTTGAGAACTGCGATATTGCCGATGTATTTTGTCCAAGTATCTTCACAGCTGTTTTTCGTTTATTATTGACAGATTCATCAATATAATTTTCAGCAACAGCGTTGGACTTCCACCCACCATGTCTTTTCAACGTTTGTATATCAGCACCAGCATCTGACAGTAACGTTGCTGACGATCTGCGCAATGCATGGCTAGTGTATAATTCAGAATTTTGCAAGCCAAGTAATGTCGCTATTTTTTTTGGGATGTTAGAAAATGTGTTGATGCCAACAGGTTGAATGGTGCATGTTCCGTTTCTATATTTAAGGAAAAATCAATTGTTTTTTACATGATTTGGACGTATTTGAATGTATTTTCGGACTTGTACGATCAGATTAATTCCAGCAACATCACCTTCGGTTATTGTAAGAATTCTCTCAATCTCTGTCTTTGTATCTGGAATGCTTATTTTAATAAAAGAACCGCAGTCACTAACATCCTCGGGGCGCATATTTAGTAATTCATTTCTTCGGCAACCTCCTGCTATCCCAACAATAAAAATTACTTTCAAGTCTGAATAAATATGATCATCAGCTTCTAATGAAAATCTACTGAGATCTTCCTTTCTAAAAGTTTTTGATTTTTTTGGTCGATATCCTTCCGCATTCCTTTTCAAAAAAGCAATCAAATTTGTAAACTTACTGATATCCACATTTTTATTGACATAGATTGTGTTCGTAACATAGAATAGTGACTCGACGGTTTGAATACTTTTGCATTGTATGAAAAATAAGCAAGAAGAACCTTTTCTGATATCGTTTTTTCAGTATTTATCTTCACTCCGCACCACTTTTGGAAGTTAGAATAAGCTGTTTCATACGCTGCTTTTGATTTACTTGGCAGCAAATTTGCTAAAACGGCTTTTGCAGCTTCTTCAACGTCTGAAGGTAGGGAATCAGACAAATTAATAAAGGCGATTATTGTGACAAATATGTTTTGACTTTTGAGCTTTGTTGTAATGGTTATCTCCATAGAAACAAACAAGGATGGCTTTGATACTATCTAGCAGAAAAAGGCCGACGTTAAATAATAAATAAGTAAAATAAATTCGGAATAAAAATGAAACTGCATTACAAAAGATCGTGTATATAGACGATGCAAAACACCGTGTTTTTTGCAACTAGTTATATAAATAGCTATTTTTCTACATTTGAATTTTTTTTGTCACTTACATTTCATAAATTGTAAGTGGCCCCTTGTTCGACACTAAGAAGGGGAGGTCAGAGTAGTACATGTGAGATTTCAATTTTCAACTGCTCATCCTTATTTTTTAAAATGCCCAATCACTATGGGGCTACTATCCATTGGTCGTCAAACGGCATTGCTCCATCAGATCCCTTGCCAGTGTTGTGGTGGTAGCATAACCTTGTTTATTTGAAGTTTTTATTTTGAAATATAAGTGACATATAATTGGTATATTTTTTATATAATTTTTGTTTCAAACGATTGCGAATGTTCCATTTCTCTATAGAAAGAATGTTCAACAATCAAGGGAAGTCATCGACTTCATGTTGATGGTGGATACTATCTTGTACTGACTAGAGGCCGAATAGACAGAAACTGGTCTACAAGAGTGCCCGTCCCAATAATTGAGAATCAATTCTGGCATTTGTATCGCCAAAAGGAAATGCAGGATTTTCTTCTGTAGGGAAACCTGCACTGGCACCGGTCGGATATAATGCAATGCCCTTAAAGTTATAAGTGAGGGGACTAGTTTTCTGACAGATGCCAGCCAAAAACTTACTCTGTTGGTAGTTTGGACTGACCTGAACGAATTGATCAAAGTATGATTTGTTTGATGAATTATTTTTGCCTAGTAAACTCAGGAATATCTGCACAAAGCGAAATAAAGAGCTCTTTGTAAAAAAATATCGCTCACCAAGGAGTGTTTAATTTTTATTTCACTTCATTCTTAATATTTCACCAAGTAAACCATACTTTGGCTGGCATTCTGTACAGAAATGGAAAATAATGTGAATGTAGTTACAGCTCTCGCTACAGAATCTCACTTGTGCTCTTATGAAACATTTTCCACAGTTCTGTCACAAAATCCACAATTATTTCGTTCCTTTCAATATCTGGAATACACACTGTGGAATATGTACTGCTCCATCGGATATTGACTGGAAACTGCAATACAATTAATCAAGAGCTACCATACTACCATGACTTTCAGTTATTTATAGTGGTCCAGTGGATGACGGGCTTTTTCAACTCGATTTTCTGCTGATTAATTGATGTTTGATGAGGCTAACTGTATGTACTGCAAACGACGATGGGAAGGGAAAATGAAACAAAACTATACTGGTGATTGATGAGGATTGATTCGACAGGATGAAGTTATTATTTTCAGACCACTGTTGCTAGAGGATTATATTCTCTATACAACTACAAGTTGCACTTTGAATCTTTCCAATTCCAAATGAAATGAAGATCTCCGTAGTGTTCGGACAATATTACAGATTTTTTCCAGTGATGAATTATCCATTGACGTCTTCGAGTAAAATTCAAAGTAGAAAACTGAGCTGCGTTCACAATTGAGCTATTCCCTCTATTGAGTGATTTCTATGTTGAAAGATATTGAATATTAGAAATATATATATATATATATATATATATATATATATATATATATATATATATATATATATATATATATATATATGTGTGTGTGTGTGTGTGTGTTCGGATAGGTTTCCGCGGTCAGTTGTATGTTGATGTTGAGTTCGGGTTGAACCGCGTTTGGAGTTTTGTTCTCGACGTTTCGGCTCCGATTTACAGCTTTACAGCCAACAATAAGATCTCCAAATTCCTCCGCTCCCCTAAGAGCAAAATTGTCAACGAATCACAGGGTATATATGAAATACCATGTTCTGATTGCCATAGAACATATGTAGGCCAGACCAACAGACGTGTGACAAGCAGAGTATACGAACATCAACTTGCTGTCCGAAAATCAGACCCATCTTCAGCTCTGTCCAAACATCATCAAGAGACAGGACACAATATAGACTTCGAGAACACTAAGACCATCGCCACAGCAAAAACACTACAAGCTCGTATAATTCGCGAGGCCTTCGAAATCGAGAAGCGACCTTCCTGCTTAAATAAACGTGACTTCCAACTGCATGGAAACCCCTAATTTCCAGATGCCCAGTCCCCACCAAGACATCCGACGGTGCTTCAGCAGCACCCACTGCTATAAATACCACCTATCCCTCGATATCTCAGTTCGATCTGAGGAGTAGGCAGATTGAGACCTCAGCGTGAAGTCACATTTACTCTTGAAAATTGCTCCAAAATCGGAGCCGAAACGTCGAGAACAAAACTCCAGTCGCGGTTCATCCCGAACTCAACATCAATATATATATATATATATATATATATATATATATATATATATATATATATATATATTATATAGAATTTTTCAAACAACAGTTGCTAACACCAACTGTGATAGCTCTCCTGAAAATCAACGACAACTCTGCTGTGACTAACCTTGACTTCTTCGGTGATTTGATTTGAAAAAATCGTAGGCCAGTTGAAAAAGTTACGTGAAAATACCAAAATTCACACATCAAAAGATACTAAATTTACGTACTAATTTTCTGAGTGAATTGAAGAGGATGATAGGTTTAGTTGAAATTGAATCCCAGCCAGATCAGTTTCTCTGTGAAGAATCTCGTCAAACCACAATGATAATACTTTTGAAAAAAAATTACAAAACATGTGAAAGAAAAAATATGTAATCTTTGCCCATGCTCAGTGTTTGTGATCACAATTGCACTCATTTCAATTAATTTCTCGAAGAACAATTGTTTTTTGGAATGCCTAATTGGGAATCCCAGATACTTATCATATGAACCAATAATGGAACCAATATGATAAAACTGGTGGTACAATTTTGTGAAAAATACGTAGATTCTGAGACTGAACTTCGTAGATTTTCAAGAAACGTTCAAAGTACGTAGATCTACGTGAAAAGAGAGAGAGATGGCAACGCTGGCCTAGATGTCGATTCTCGGATTCGTTTGATGGGAGAACGTGTTTTTCAGAAGATAATTAACTCGAACGATTCGATGCAAAAGTTGATATGAATATATAAATAGCAATACCGAGTTATGGTTCATATTGATTTTTTCAATCTAAACAATCAAACCTGCTGTTTTGATTATTACCACTATAATAATAATGATTAGTTAAACGCCAATGAAAGCGTGATTCGGGTTGATAGGTGTATCACCAATCAATATCAACTATATCATCGTAGCGATAAAGCAAATGGGACTGGAACTGGTATACTGGTAAACAATCGTTCCTACTCCAACTCTGACGAAATACACAAGATCACGATCATCATGGAGATGTTCGTTCCCAGTCGTGTCGTGTCGAAATCTCGGAACTGTGAAACCACGTCTACCTTTTAGTTCATCTCAACTGGTCACTAGTGGTCACTCCTGTGACATGTTAGTCACGGTCACAAAATCACAGATCGACAAATCACACCACATTTCTAAACATACATGTGAGTCTAGATTACACCGGTAGCTGAATTTGATTCGCTTCGAAGACACAGACCAAATGTGGTTTCTAAAATGCTTGTTCGTATGGCTGATGGTTGGTGAATTGAGATCTCAGTCAATTGTAAGTGTGTAACATGATATTATTCACTATCTTTCCATAAACCATGATCCAATCTCGAATACGCTGTTAGCTGACAATATTTCTACAATCCAACAATTTCAGGATAGCAAAAATTATCAGACGACATTGGATATTGAATTCGAAGGAAATACCGGATACCAAAAGTGAGTTTCACACACACATACACAATGCAGTGAACTATTTATTCATTCAACTGTCCTAAACAAAGTCTCAACAAAAAAAAAAACTGTGTTGACAAATAATTAGGAACGATAATATTAATATAAATGTTCGAATTGTCTTCCGTTTGCTGCAAGGCACATTTCGAAATTTTTCATTACATGATTTCTTGTGACGTTCTTCAACACTTGCGGTATTATACGTAGTTTGATGATTTTTTTTGCATTTTCTGATGATGAAATTCACATGTCTCTTTCACAACCATTGACCATAAGCAATCAAATCACCAATGGGCTAGAAAATAATTCATATTGTAGGGTGCACTATTTGGAAAATTGATGTAAAGAAAGTTTGAATTTCGTGAAAATCATATAATATTTCTGACCACCCTGTATAACTCTCGAAGAAGATGAGTATTCCATATTATAGAATATGCTACCGACTACCAACAGTCTTGAATGATTCCAGAAATTCTTCGTAGGATGAATAATGGGTTTGTCTAAAAAAATGTCTACATTTCATGACCCACTGGTATAACTTGGCAACGCCTTGTCGGATTTTCAAAAATAAAAAACCAATAATAAGCCTAAAGGAATGAGAGTTCAGATATATTGAAATATATGGGGTGTTCCATTTGAAAAAATTCGATTTTGTGAGCCTTTCTTGCGCCCCTCGTATAAAAAATTGTTATTCCTGAAGTTAGCTCTCATAATGCAATATAATGTGAACTTATAATATTTTGAAAATTCCTATTGGTTCAAGAGATATTCAACTGTCCCACTGGTCTAGGGACACACTGTATATATATATATATATATATATATATATATATATATATATATATATATATATATATATATATATATATATATATATATATAGCAGAGTTCTTGTCACGAGTTCTCTCTAAGGTGTCTCATTCTGTCTACTCCTTAGATTGAACTGAGGGATCGAAGAGTGTTCTCAAGCGGTCGCTGTTGCTTGAGGTTCATTTTCATTGTAGAAAATGCCGGTAATATTTCAGTAAGTGATCCAATAAATGCTCCTTTACAGCAGTTCTCGTGAACAATAAGTGAGGTTATACAATATGATTGAACATGCCTTCGAATAAAATGAGGCTGTATTCTGAAATCTGTTTCAATCTCTATGTAGGCTCATGATATTTACAAAGATTAACATTATTGACATTTGTGGGAGCTTCATGATTTTTGGGCGTCAATGTCTATATCCCGACTTTAAAACCGAATTTATTGAAATTACACTTCTCACAAGTATGCAATATTGATACTCTCACCATTTGCAGGACAATTACATGAACGATTATACTAAATAGAAGTATTGCCCTACAGGTCACCATTTGCAGGACAATTACATGAACGATTATACTAAATAGAAATAAGAAGCACTGAAAATGTAGCCTAATTATACTGACAATATATCTCCTTGCTTAACAACCAATCAGTCTATTTCAAATTTTGAAATTCAGCCAATAGAATCCGAATTACAGTGAAAATGTAGCTTGTCGCTGTATTTTCACGGTGATAAACCTGCTTAGTTTTTGTTTTACTAGCTGTCAAGTGAAAATAATGATTTAAATTATAAACGTCAAATCTATGTGTTTTGATTAATTATATTTCTTAATCAATATGAGCGATCGTTGGGGACAAAAGGCGATTGGTATCATAGATGAAGCAGTGGAAAAGAGTATTCCCTTGAATACGGCCAGAAATAAAGAATCAATTACCAGGCAATTCAACAATTTTTGCTCAAACAGGGGTTATATTGTCGTCCTAAATATAATTCGTGGTACGATTAATAACCTATAATTTTTTGGAATATCAATTCATTGGCAATCCCAATGCGAGAAAATACAACTCGTCCTGCGGACTCGTTGTATTTTCAGCTTTGGGATTGCAATTCATTAATATTCCAAAAAATTATCGGTAATAATCATACCACTTATTATATTACCCCTGATAATAAAATTCTGTGATAAATTACTCATCTCACCTTGAATTACCGTAACAACAGCATTTGTTCGACTTTCATGGTTGTCGAATCTTTTCCAATTTCAATTTCTCCCTTCGTTTGAACATTGAATTGAATTTTTCTACAACTGGCTGTCAATGAGCTCAGCGTTAGTGGCACGTGACGTATGATTCTTGTATCGTATTTTCTGAAACCCAAAACTGGTATTTCTTGCAGGAATGTTGAACGGTAGTAAACAACTTTGAAAACTTTATTCATGTCTTACACTGTGATAATTTATTGACCTCAGGTAATTGCCTATTCCACAAAACTTATCCTCGTCTGTTTTCGGTGGGCCTTTCGTAAACAACTATTCACTTCAGATCTGGCTGTACAAAATGGGTAGAACTGTACTGCTCATCCAAGGTGGGGATAACAAGAGCAGGATTTCCATGTGAAGTTACAATGGAACAGAATCAGAAGGAGTTGCCTAGTAGCTGTAAAGATGTTCAATCGCGTGGTGAGTTCAACATTCTAAATATTCGATATGTATGAACAATTTTTTATATTTTTCATTCAGTTTTCTGGTACGAGGTGAGTGTCACATATGAAGTTGTGAAAACTCGTAGTCCGTTCAACAGGAGAATGGTTATCACAAATATCTATAGTGTATGTGTTCAACTTTTTCTGAAATGGTTTTATACTTTTCACATACCATAAACTGGATTCCATATCACATTATTATATTCCATTGAAGGCCTCTTACTTTAGTATTGAACAATCTCAGAGTATAGCTTATCCAATCCATCTTAGCAAATAACTGATGACGTATATGTCCAGCAATCTCTGTGAAGTATTTATAGTAGGGTAAAATGATATGATATTATATGTGTTCACTGTGTTTGAATTTATTACTAGTGGGTTTTTTCTTTCGTCATGATATGCACTGTGTGCAACTGGAAAAGTAGCTGGTAAGCTGTACTAAGATAATTTTGACTCTCACTAATACTAGATTAGATAAGATTATCAGGGAGCTGGCCCATGGCCTGATTCACTGCGACCTTTTCAGATCTATTGTGAGACTCCATAGCCTTGACACTGACCCCTTCATATAGCTAGCAGCCTCTGGTTTCTCCTCCCCGCATCTTGCGTGTCTCAGCCTTGCTATCGCTTCGCATTCACAGAGCACATGCAGTGCGGTTTCTTCCTCCTCTTGACAGAATCTGCATTGGGTTTCTTCTGTCAGACCAATGTTCTCACTAATACTATGACACCCAGGGTTATCAAGGCTCTCTTTAGAAGTAATTCGATAAACCTTCCGAATGAAAGTTTTTCATCTAACATGACACCTCGATCTATCACTTCCTTATTTGATTTCAATATTCGATTCTTAATGTGGAGGTTGAATTAGTAAGAAGTTATATATATATATATATATATATATATATATATATATATATATATATATATATGTGTGTGGTGAATCTTTTGGGGTTGCAGTCAGTTGTGTTGGGCTATATCACAAAGAAAACTCTTTGTTATTCGTCAAGCTTTCGGCAATCTTTATTGCCTTCCTCAGGACGTCTATAATATATAACAATTTATCATATGATAATATATCAGGAATGGTTACTTACTAACGTGAGATTGAATAATAAAAAAGAGGCAGAAATTAAACATAAAAATATGAAGGTGACGTTTAAATGAATTTAGACATATGATATTTTGCTAAGACCATTTAAATCTGTTTTTTTGTTCATGGAATGGTCATTATTATTTATATGTATCATTTCTGAAAATACACGCTTAGAAAGATTTATTTCACTATCCAAAATTTCAGCTTGTCCGTAATTCATACGGTGATCTCTGTTATTGACATGTTCTGATAAAGCACAAGAATTTACATTTCTTCTACAGTCACTTTTATGAGAAATGATACGACTGTTGAGTGTTCTAGATGTTTGGCTAATGTATGATTCAGGACAATCCATACAAGGAATCTTATAAATGACATTTGATCTATTTTTAATCGAAATTGGAGTCTTTATTCTACTATGTAATTTGGAAATTGTTACGATATTTTTCTTTGCTATTTTAATATTGTCTTTTTGAAAAATATTTATCAATTTTGGGGTTAATTCTTGTATGTAAGGTAAAGATTTGTAAATTGTTATGCTATTTCCACCTTGTTCATTATTTTCAATGGGTATCATTGGAATTGATACTGTTCTTTCAGAAAATAATATTTGGTTAACTAGATGTCTTGGATACGAATTTTGAATCAGGATGTCTCGTAATTTGGATAAGCTACGGTTCCTCAAACTTTGATGAGTGATTTTCTCAACTCTACTTTTGAGAGATTTGATCAGATTAATTTTGATTTTGTATGGATGGTAGGAATGATAGTTTATGAATCTGTTGCTGGCTATCGATTTTCTGTACCATTCAGTAATTGTGACGTTCGATTCGGATCTTATTAATCTCATGTCAAGGAATGGTATATTATTATCTTTCTCTTCTTCAGTTGAAAATTGAATGTTTGGATCAAAAGAGTTGAAAGTATGTAATAATTCTTCTTTACTGTCATACGGTATAGCTAGAATCAAATCATCAACATATCGTTTGAGGAATGGAATATGGAAAGATAATTTTGGAACACAATAATTGAGAAGTTCGTCTAAAACATAATCAGCTAGAATGGGTGAAATGGTAGATCCCATAGGTGTACCAAAAATTTGTTTATATATTTCGTCGTTGAATATAAAATAGGTTGAGTCGAATATATAATCTAGAATTTTCATGAAGGTTTCTTTATCTAGTTGGCAATAATCTTCTACGCGATTCCACTTTCTATTTATACAAGTTTTGACCAATTGTTATGGTAAATTTGTAAATAGTGAAATTACGTCAAGGCTTATCATAACATAATTTTCGGGTAACTGGAATTCATTAATGAAATCACTAAATGAAAAAGAATCTCTCACATAGTATGGATTATCTGTATCATAAGCATTGGTCAAAATGTTGGAAAGAAATTTGCACAGTTTGCTATTGGTCAAAACTCGTATAAATAGAAAGTGGAATCGCGTAGAAGATTATTGCCAACTAGATAAAGAAACCTTCATGAAAATTCCAGATTATATATTCGACTCAACCTATTTTATATTCAACGACGAAATATATAAACAAATTTTTGGTACACCTATGGGATCTACCATTTCACCTATTCTAGCTGATTATGTTTTAGACGAACTTCTCAATTATTGTGTTCCAAAATTATCTTTCCATGTTCCATTCCTCAAACGATATGTTGATGATTTGATTCTAGCTATACCGTATGACAGTAAAGAAGAATTATTACATACTTTCAACTCTTTTGATCCAAACATTCAATTTTCAACTGAAGAAGAGGAAGATAATAATATACCATTCCTTGACATGAGATTAATAAGATCCGAATCGAACGTCATAATTACTGAATGGTACAGAAAATCGATAGCCAGCAACAGATTCATAAACTATCATTCCTACCATCCATACAAAATCGAAATTAATCTGATCAAATCTCTCAAAAGTAGAGTTGAGAAAATCACTCATCAAAGTTTGAAGAACCGTAGCTTATCCAAATTACGAGACATCCTGATTCAAAATTCGTATCCAAGACATCTAGTTAACCAAATATTATTTTCTGAAAGAACAGTATCAATTCCAATGATACCCATTGAAAATAATGAACAAGGTGGAAATAGCATAACAATTTACAAATCTTTACCTTACATACAAGAAATAACCCCAAAATTGATAAATATTTTTCAAAAACACAATATTAAAATAGCAAAGAAAAATATCGTAACAATTTCCAAATTACATAGTAGAATAAAGACTCCAATTTCGATTAAAAATAGATCAAATGTCATTTATAAGATTCCTTGTATGGATTGTCCTGAATCATACATTGGCCAAACATCTAGAACACTCAACAGTCGTATCATTTCTCATAAAAGTGACTGTAGAAGAAATGTAAATTCTTGTGCTTTATCAGAACATGTCAATAACAGAGATCACCGTATGAATTACGGACAAGCTGAAATTTTGGATAGTGAAATAAATCTTTCTAAGCGTGTATTTTTAGAAATGATACATATAAATAATAATGACCATTCCATGAACAAAAAAACAGATTTAAATGGTCTTAGCAAAATTTACACCTTTTTGATTAAGTATGAGAAGGATAAGAAAAAATCACCCTCTATTTTGACTTTTCCACCGTAATCTAGAAGTGAAATTATATCATATGTCTAAATTCATTTAAACGTCACCTTCATATTTTTATGTTCAATTTTTGCCTCTTTTTTATTATTCAATCTCACGTTAGTAAGTGACCATTCCTGATATATTATCATATGATAAATTGTTATATATTATAGACATCCTGAGGAAGGTAATAAAGATTGCCGAAAGCTTGAAGAATAACAAAGAGTTTTCTTTGTGATATAGCCCAACACAACTGACTGCAACCCCAAAAGATTCACCACATATTCATTAATCAGTCACGAGTTACGTTCCTGTATATATATATATATATATATATATATATCAATTGAAAGTTCTGAAGTTCTGTCAATAACGTGTGATGATGTATTTCACCGAATCCTTCAGAAATATTGGTGTACACAGCACATGTTGATTCACCCTTCTCCATTAGGTGAAATTTGTTCTGCACAAAAAGCACAAGATTTGTAGTGACACTCCTTTTTTATGAAAACTGTGCTGATAGGCTGTTATCGAGTATTTGTCATACATTTATTTTGGTCACATCTTGTTGAATGAGAATGATTATTCGAAATAATTAGTATTCAATAATTACGAAAGAAAGCTTAGCTTCTTATAATAAAATTATCTATCACCATTTCACTGTCTAGGATATAACAAATCTGGCATATATGAAATCCAGCCCAAAAAGAATGGAAAATCATTCATGGTTCTCTGCGATATGGAATTAAGAGGAGGGGGCTGGACCCATATCCACAAAAGATTTGACGGATCCGTGGATTTTTTTCTTGGTTGGAGAGAGTACAAATTTGGATTCGGAGATTTGAATGGAGAGTTTTGGATTGGGCTCGAAAACATGCACTTGATGACAGGTGAGGTTTAAACTTAAATTCCATATGAATCGAACTGAAGAAAATAACTGAATAATTTAAAAAGATGAATGTTTTCTGAAAAAAAAAACAATTTTCTGGTTGGAATTGGGATTAATGTCATTTCCACCGTAATGAAAACAAATTAGGCGTAAATATTTATGTAAACACCCACGAACCTTTATTTTGTGACCACTTGTTTACTTGTTCTCTCCTCACGAAAATTCAGTAAAAATCGTTAAGTTTATAACGAGAATGTTTGAATCAGAACAATTTCGAAACCTCATCAGAATTCAATAGGTGGCTGCATCTTCAGAAATCGAATCTAATCTCAACATTTTCATTAACATATTAACAATTGTTTCATCTCGAATAATATTGTGCCTGAATGCTGGTTCTCCTTTCGACAAGATTAAGCCACGTCCAATTCAGTTGGAAAACCGGAATTAAATAAATCCAAACAGAAAAATTAAATTAGAGACGAAGAACATATTCATGAATAATTGCGTTGAATTATTCATGGTGAGAAATTGATAATTTCGATGAAAAAACTAAAGATTAATATTGAAACAATGTTCGAATCGAGTGCACTCACGACGTTTCGAATGCCATAATCTGCATTCGTCTTCAGGAAATGTAATCAGAGCTATTGCCAGTTTTCCTCTTACTCATGTTCAGGAATATTAGAAAAAGACATGTCATATTGAGTTTGGCATAATTATCTGAATATTATCTCTTTTAGAATATTTGACGAAAATTTTGAATATGTCATAGGTTTGAATATCATCCAGCAATATTTTCAGAAATGTGGATATCTATCATTTCAGGAATCGAACTTCAAGAATTACTCGTAGAAATAGTAAACAGAGATGGCTTACATGCATATGCTCACTATCACAATTTCGCAATCGGTTCCGAAGCCAATGGATATCCATTGGAACGTCTGTCGAGCTACAAAGGAGATGCTGGCGATTCCTTGAGAATTCACAAAGGGATGAAATTCACCACCAAGGATGTCGATCAGGATCTGTGGGAGGAAGGGCAGTGTGCTGATTTTGGTAGTAAGTAATAGGGTATCCCACAATGTCTTTCGCAGGTAATATCTCCCTCATCAAGAAAGATAGACAGACGATAGAAGTAAACGATAGTAAACTAGATCGAAAAATAAAACGTATTGGTGATTTGCCATCCTCATCTAGAACCGAACATATCGTTTTTATACCCGCTGGAAGATACGTCATTCATTTTGATTTTCTCAATTAAATAATTTGCAGAATGAATACCCCATTTGATATTTTTCCCAAGGCGCATGAGATAACCATCTCGTTCCCAAAAATATGGCTTCAAAATAGACGAAATTTTCCATAATTACCATTAAGACTATTGAATATAAGTGAATTGGCAGGCGAAGAGTAGGAAAGTTGTAACACTTGCTGTGTTACTTGCTGTATTTTGTCTAACGAATATGTTGACATATCATTTTATGATAGATAGATAGATATATATTTATTCACCTCACATTACAATATTTGTTGAACTGGAATTCCGGAATAACAAAAGTGCTCAGGTACTTCATAAGAATATAGATATACATTTACAATAATTAAATACACCTAACGTTCATTACATCACACATTCAACAATTCTATCTTAGATATACAATATCACATTGTCAAATTCAGCATGATTGAAGTATTCCAGATTTTCTATTTGTTTGTCGCTTCGTCATCAGCATATAGAAAGACGTCTGCTGTATCAATGTAGGTAGGGACATCATTCATATACATAATAAATAATAGAGTACCCAGGATAGATCCTTGGGGTACTCTATGCTTGACAATTTTGGGTTCAGATTTTACATTATTATATACTATGTATTGCCGTCTATTCTTCAAGAATGATCCTATCAGCTTGAGAACTATGCCTCTTGTGCCAAATTTTTCAGGTTCACCTGTCATGCAAAACACTGTCGAATGCTCTGGTCAAATCGCAGAGCAGTAATCGAGTACAGATTCCCAAATCTCTATTATGTGCTACAGTGTGAACAATTTCTGTCATTGCTTGAGACGTAGACCTCCATGATCTGAAACCATATTGACACATTGTCATCTAAGTGTCGCTCCGCTTCGAGAAAGTCGATAAGTCTGATTTTTAGTAATATTTCGATGACCATTGAAATTGTTGGACTTATAGTAATGAAATTATAGTTATTGGATTCATTTGGATCACCTTTTTTTTAAATTGGACATGATTTTAGATTTGTTGGAAGTTGGAAGAACCTCAAAACATCTATTCAGAATTTTCGCTTACGGCAAAACTTTCCAACAATATGTCAATATATTTATTAGAGTTGAATGTGAAAGACATCTTCCTAGGTTATATTTTTCAATATGCAGCAAGTAACACAACCAGTCTCATGAAAATTCCTGGGAATGACGATAATTTGAAAAAAGCTTTCTTTCGTAGTTTTTTGTGTTCACTAACCTATCACAGTCTGAAAAAATTTTGGAATTAATATTGAAATATAAACGAATGTCAACGACTTCTCGTATAACGTAAATTTCACTATCATAAAAATATAAGAACTATCATATTTACAAATACCAAGCTTTGTTGTTTCGGATAACAAATGTGTTTCCTTTTTCAAAAGTCGCCAAAAGTCAACTCGTCTAAAGTGAAAGAATAGGGGTATTTGTGACTTTTGAAAACGGAAACACATTTGTTATCCGGAACGACAAAGCTAAGTATTTGTAAACATCATAGTCCTTTTATTTTTATGATAGTGAAATTTACGTTATAGAAGAAGTTGCTGACTAATAAGGCGTAGTTTATTCACAAAAACAGGTATTTTTAATCAACACAGCACTTTTTTGGGGTAGATTACGAATCTGCCCCTCTATACTTGTGTAGATTGCAATATCAGTCCTTCAATTTTTCAGATTGGGGTAATGAAAACTAGGATACTCTCTTGACTAACTATGATTATTTTTTTCCAGAGGGTGCTTGGTGGTACAATAATTGTTTCGCAAGCAACCTGAATGGGGAACTGATCAACCATGATGTACTTCCCGCCAGGGAGAGACAAGCAATGAGTTGGGAGACTTTCACTGGAAGGAGCTATGCACATGCTAGGGCACGGATGCTGATCAGACCACACTAGAAATGTTTGTGATGATAGTACCAATAAAGTCTTGGATGAATCAATAAAAAACTGGTTATTGTTCTCGAACCATTTACCTTCTTTGTATTCTGGTAATTTCCTTGGGGATCTGGAAATGGAATCCTAGAAAGAATGAATGTGGGAAAAACAATGACGAAAACAAATATCTGGGTGATATCTTGAAACAAGGCTCTTTTAACGAGACTAAGTGCTTGGTCAATATTATCGGCTCACAGAGCTCTTCGTAAATCGATCTCCGCGAGGTCAGCACTAGTAATAGTTTCTATTGTATTCTACTGATGATGATGGCAATAATGGATTATTTTTCAAATATGGTGTCATGTTGGCTACAAGGTATTTATTTGCCAGCAACCGTTTGGAGTTTGGGTAGATTATTTTCAGCTGATAAAATCTCTTATAAATGTGTAATAGTCTTGGTACGTTGAAACATAACCGACCCGAAAGCATCCTCTGGGTTTTCCCACAGTTCAAATAGAAAATGAGCAAGCGAAAAATCTGGAAGTTCTCACAGAACACGACGGTAAGTTGTCTTCCATTGAAATACTTCAGATGACGTCTGCAATGAAAAGACTGACAGAATTCGGACAAAAATTCACTAGAAAATGAGTAGTAAGCTGTCAAATCGTCTAGCCTAGTCTACTTTTAATTGAACCAATGACACGCCAAATGTACGTCAGAGAGGCAACGAGTGCCGTTTTCGCTCTAGTGGATGAAAAAAAAATGTGAGGCAAGCGCTTCAAAATCAGTATGTAAACCTACCTATTGACACCACCAGAAGTTGTAAAAAAATTGACAATTATATTTATTAAAATCGAAAAAAGGGTTTTTCGGCGACTATGAAGGGATGGTTTCTGCGAAACTGGCAATTTTTTTCCAACGTTTTTAATGGTGTTAATGAGAATCCTCACCGATTTTGAAGCGATCGCTTTTATTTGAAACCTCGTAATATCTGGAATACATGGTGGGATATGTACTGCTTTATTTGATAACGACTGGAAATTGCGATACAATTAATCAGGACTCGACGAGTACAGAATTCCCACTCCTTTGTTGTGAATTTGGAAACCTGTCGAACCTCTCTCGCTCAGAGATCTTTTGTCGATAGAACAGCTGAGCTCTGGAACTCCTTGCCAAAAGAGGTTTTCCCTGAGGATTACAACACGATGTGTTCTTTGAACATTACAGGGCTTCCCTTTCGTGGGAATCTGCATATAAAAAAAGCTACCGTACCACCATGACTTTCAGTTATTTATATTGGTCCAACTCGATTTTCTGTTGATTAATTGATTCTTAATGAGGCTAACTGTAAGCACTGTAAATGGCGATGGGAAGGAAAAATAAAATGGAAGTGTCTAAACTCTGAACTACTCTACCGGTGAATAATGACGATTGATTCGACAAGATGAAGTAATAAAATTTTTTTCAAACCACAGTTACTAGAGCGTTTGATTCTCCATTTCACAATCAGAAAGGAGTTGTCGGTTTGATTTCTTCAAGGCATTTCAGGTAAAAATGATAAAATCAGTTGGGGAATAACCACATCTGTTCGATTCGAAGAAAACTAAGACTACGCATCCTACTAAGTATACGAAGATCTCAATTAACGAGCTTATCTAATGGTATTCTGTACTTTCTGAGCTCTTTTGGAACCATGGAATTGGCAATTGCTCACAGATTTTTCTCGATGAACCGTTTGTTGGTACCTACACATAGATATCTTGTTCAATACTTTTTTCTGTCGTTAATTGTGCTGAAAACTGTAAATGAGTTTTTCATTTCAACCAAGTCAACCTTGATATTTTGAACAAATAAACTGTACCACCCCCAGCACACAGTTGAATTATTTTTGCACACAAATTTGTTTCCCTTGGTATTGAAATGGACGTGTTGGATTTTCGTCAAAACATTCATTTTTGGCGAGTGTTAGGGGGTGCGCTTTCCGTTGGAACACGCTGTATAGTTAAATACATATATTGCAAGTTAAAAAAAGCCTGTGATAAAATATGCCGCATTTTCATGCAATTCTCGAATACCTTGCTATATCATAACGATACGAGTAGAGGAAAACAGTCGATCAATGAGTCTGCCTACCCCAATTCTCCTTTTCTTCTCAATCCTCATACCCTTCAGACAGTTGCCAAGTATATCGTCGTTTCTATTAGAGAACCCTGTCTCTGGCGTGCGCCCGTCAACTGTTCGGGATAGCCCGTCTATCCACAATCTTATATTGCAGTCATAAATCGAGTTATGAGGATGAACTGTTTCCATCTAGCAGGCTGTTATCAGCAGAATGACGATGGAACAGCCGAATTTGCGCTCTAGCAGGCACTGTCTCAGGAGAAATTACGGATAGTTGCACCCAATTACGGATTGTTTCAGGAAAGGCTGTAAATCACGGCTTCTGGTAGTTGGGATTGTGATAAACTAGACCAGGAGAACTGTTTATTGGCGTGGTTGTAATGTAGCGTGGAAAAGTTATTAGTAAGAATGAATCTCTGAAGCTGCGAAGAGTTCAGATGTTTGCAGGAAAAAATCAAAGCTTCAAATGGTACCCAGTAAACCAAAATATGTGTCTGAAATATTTACTGATCACTTTCCATTTGAAACGTTTCACCTTTTGACTCAGACACGTCCCTGATACATGGCAGAAACCAGGAATGACTTAGGTATGAAACGTTTCAAGGCAATGTTTCATGTGGAATGTTCCTGATACAAAACATAACTGCATATGAATACATGAAAACACGTTTCTGAAACATTTTTCGAATCAAAATTATCATTTGATGTGTATAGTCTAACACTTTTTTAAACATGGGAAATTCTGAATATATTCCCTATATGAGAAGGTATTGTGGACAAAAAAAAACAGGTAGGTTTTTATCATTCTTTATTAATTATATGATTGAAATGTATGTACGAAATGACAGCTCATCATCTTGTTTCCCCTTTATGAAGGCTAATGGTGAAACCATGTTGACGTGAACCTTTCAAAGTCTCTGTCATCGGAGAAAATCGTTTCCAGGCATAATCTACAAATTATTATAAATTTCATCATTGCTCATTCTAAGAAAACATACCTATATCTCCTCAGAAGTGTTCTTAGAACACCCACATATGCTCATTTATTAATTCTCCTGGAAACTTCTTGAAATCGCTGTCCGTCACTGTAACAATACATTATGAGGCTTTTAATTGAAAGATGTTAAGAAATTGACTCGCCTCTTGAAGTAGAAATTACTTGGAGGTCGTTTAAGGGATAAAAAAATACTCCTCTTTCCATGCCAATAACCTATGCTCTCCGAACATTAATATTTTGAAATTCTGTTTTGATCACTCATTTCTGAACTAACTAAACAATCCTCTTGCACAATGCTCATATGTGAATAACACAAAATAGACTTACAGCACTAAAAAACAATAAAACATGGAAAAGTGACGAGACAAGATGGATGGACGCCCTAGCTCTGCTCTTAGGCAAACTATATGGAGTATTTGTGCACATGCCCTTTTGTTCGTGCCATCAACTGAAAACTACTTATATACGCTATTGAAATATTTCTGACATGTCACTTGATAACATATTTGTCATGTTCCGTTATTGCTGGTATTACTGGCCACAGTAAGCATTTTCGGAACGCTTTCTGCAGTAATAGTAATCTACTGCTGATGATATCGGAACGGATCGCCATCGGACAATTCTGACATCCGTCAAAGGAACTGTCAGCGGTGACAGGTGTGACGTACCTTATCTTATTTCAAAATGAATTGAATATTGCGATACGGAAATGAAAAATTCACAGAGCTCAAGCTCTGATAATGAGTCTTTAGATAATAAAATGACTGAAATTATAATCATCGACACAATCAGAGGTCCCATAAAAAAAATGCCAAGAATAGAAGGGTACATTCAAAATGTAGTAGGGTATTACACCCCTAAGATTTTCAAACAACATTTCAGGTAAGTGAGTAAGGCTTGCAATCTCGAAAAATGGGGTTCCCGCAGATTTCATTGATCTGCTAGATTCATTTCAATTCAGCATCAACTTCTACGCAAATATCTTCCAGTACAACTCGAAATATTTTTGATGATTTTGCTAGTACAATGATCTGACAAATCTGTTATCCGTTGACGTTTATTCGAACACATCCTAACCTAACTCATTTTGGGGAATACTGGGAGTACAGGACCATTTCTACAGCAGTAGCACCAGTAACTCTTTAGTCTCTAACAGGGTACCTCGAAAATTGGCGCGAAATAATTGCCAGTGAATGTCAGTAAAATCGGAACGACTGAATTAACTGGACAGTACTGTTCAGGAATATCGGAACATGACAATTATATCGCCTATTTCTGACATATGTCAGAGACATTGCTTTGATTATGACACGTTTCTGGTATATTTCTGAAACCTCTTTTTTCAATGTGTCAAATATTTCCTCACCAGATTCATTTGGAATGTTTCAAACATGTTATGTGTTTACTGGGTATATTGGGCATTAAAAACGGAAAGCAAATTTTACATATCGAAGACAATTATTGTTTGTTCGTGAAAGTCATAGCGTTTTTTGTGAGAATCTTGCATTTTTTCCTTGATTCTGATGAATCGACTTTCACTTATATGATATCACAGGGGCTCAAATTATTTCCAGGAATCATTCAAGCTTGCGTGATATTTGGTAAGAAAATTTCACACCATAATTTGAAGAAAAAATTAATCCAACCTGAGATTTTGAATTAATTTCTCTGATTGTCAAGTTGGTCAGGGTATTGCTGTTTTTGACATATATTGATTTGTCATTTTTGTTCAACTGGTTCTGTCAGTAAGCTTAATAATCACTAGTTTAAAAAAATCATGTAGGTATATCCACAACATTTCCTTGAAAAAAAAATAACAACTTTAGTTGATCCAAATGTTAAAATTCAGATGGGTAACTGCCACGACAAATCAACGAAGCGTGTTCTGAAATTAAACAGTGGAATTACTGTTTAATTCACTTGTATCACTGATGACGTGACATTTTCGTAAGTATACTGTGTCATCACTGCCATTTATTGTTATATTATATTATATTATATTATATTATATTATATTATATTATATTATATTATATTATATTATATTATATTATATTATATTATACTATATTATATTATACTATATTATATTATATTATATTATATTATATTATATTATATTTATATTTATATTTATATTTTATTTTATTTTATTTTATTATATCATATCATATTATATTATGAAAAGTGCTGTTTCTACTCTCAAACTGCAATGCAGATTTTTCCCGCCACCTTTCCTAAAAATCCGCAAAAGGGGTAATTAACCACGAAACGGCAACCCTGCTGTGACTATCCGTGGCTGCTCCGGTAAAGTCACAGCCTACAGCTCAAAATAACTGGGATTTTCCGAAGTCATGACTGATGACGGCAGCGCAGTCATTCGTTGACAGGGTTGCCAACCTGAAATTTGAAAGAGAAGTCGGCTTGTTGAAAAAATTGCGTAGAAATACCAGAATTTGCACATCAAAAGTAAGTCGAATTGCGTACTATTTTCCTGAGTGAATTGAAGGGGATGATGGGTTAGGTTGAAATTGAATCCCAACCAGATAAGATTCTCTGTAGAAAATCTTGTCGAAACCACATTCATAAGACTTTTGAAAAAAAATTATAAAACGTGAAAGAAAAAATAAGTAATCTCTGGCCATGCCTGGTGTTTGTGATCACAATTGCAATCATTTTAATTCATTTCTCTGAAGAACGTATTTTTTTTAGAATGGCTAATTAGGAATTCCAGATACTTATCAAATGAACCAATAGTGGAACCAATATGGCGGCATCTGCCAACCAGAAACTTTAATTTTTTCTTCATTTGACCCAGTGATTTCCTTGGTAAAACTGATGCGACACCTCAGTGTTTTTCTATCCTTTATCAAGCAATAATGGAATATGAAGATGTACGAATTTTACACTGGTTTTGCAGGTGAAATGTCATAAAACCAGTGAATATAAAAATCAATCAGTTTGTTTGTTGTTTGCTTCCCAGTGTTGTTTGCTGTCAATGTCAGTATGAAACGGGAATTTCATTTTTTTTGCGCGAAAGTATTGAAAATGATCCTATTCAGCCTAATGAATGAGATGTTGCAATATCGTAGAATTTTCTGAAAAATACGTAAATTCAGAGACTGAAGTTCATAGGTTTTCAAGAAACGCTCAAAGTACGTAGATCTACGTAAAAAGACGTAGTGATGGCAATGCTGACCTAGATGTTGGTTCTCGGAATCTCATGATCCAAGAACTTGTTTTTCAGAAGATAATTTACTCGAACGATTCGAAACAAAAGTTGATATGAATATATAAATAGCAATACGTAGTAATGGTTCATATCGATTTTATCAATCTAAATAACTAAAACTGCAGTTTTGATAATAATAACTACGATAAAATGATTAGTTCAGTGCCAATGAAAGCGTGATTCAGGTTGATAAGAGTATCATCAATCAATATCATGTATATATGTACAAGATGGAGTTTTTCAACTAGGCACTTAATTATGTTTAATTTTTTTTGTTATTTTTCGAATTTATAACACTTTTCACAGTAACAGTCACCTTCATCACGGTCAGGCAGAAATGTACGAGTAACTGCGATAACAGTGGGCTATGATCGTAGCGATGAAGCAAATGGGACTGGAACTGGTAATGAATAGTTCCTACTGCAAACTGCAACTCTGACGAGATAAACAGGATCATCTTGAAGATGTTCGTCCCCAGTCGTATCGTATCGGAGCCTCGGAACTGCGACTGGAAATCAAGTCTACCTTTTAGTTCGTTGCAACTGGTCACTAGTGGTCACTCCTGTGACATGTTATTCACGGTCATAAAATCACAGGTCGACAAACCACAACACATTTCTAAACATACATGTGAGTCTCGATCACACCGGTAGCTGAATTTGATGCGCTTCTGAAACCAAATGGAGTTACTGAAATTCTTGTTCGTATGGCTGATGGTTGGTGAATCGAGATCTCAGTCAATTGTAAGTGTGTAACATGATATTATTCATTATCTCTCCATAAATCACGATCCAATTTCGAATACGCTGTTAGCTGACAATATTTCTACAATCCACCAATTTCAGAGTTTTGTGAAAAGTCCTGTAGATCGGGATAGCAGAAATTACCAGACGACATTGGATATTGAATTCGAAGGAAGACATCCCGATTATTCTAAACCGGAAAACGAAAAGTGAGTTGCTTACACATAAACACACACACATACACATTATATATATATATATATATATATATATATATATATATATATATATATATATATATACTAGAGGTTTGCGGTCTGTTTACTAATAAAACTCATTTGTTCTTGATCTCAATATTTCGCTAACGTTTATGCTCCATCAGGAGAAAAGCTACAAAGAATATGACAAAATTGTACAAGATCAAATCGAAAATAACAGTTCTATGATTGTAAGTAGCTTTTCTCCTGATGAAGCATAAACATTAGCGAAATATTGAGATCAAGAACAAATGAGTTTCATTAGTAAACAGACCGCAAACCTGAGAACTTCCAAATGTAGTATATATATATATATATATATATATATATATATATATATATATATATATGCGAAATTGGTATTCTGGGAATTTATCCGTTGATTTGTCGGTATTGACTTTCGACGTTGCTAGCACCAAGTAGGAGCAGTAACATTCTTGAAAATGCCAACTGAGATGGCGAAACGTCGAAAGTCAATACCGACAAATCAACGGATAAACTCCCAGAATACCAATTTCGCATACTCAAGCATCCGTGAAAACCTTCACTGTAACATATATATATATATATATATATATATATATATATATATATATATATATATATATATATAGCAGAGTTCTCTCTGAGGTGTCTCATTCTGCCTACTCCTTAGATTAAACTGAAGGATCGAAAAGTTCCCAGGCGGTCTCTGTTGCTCGAGGTTCATTTTAATTGTAGAAAATGCCGCTAATATTTCATTAAGTGATCCAATCAATGCTCCTTTACAGCAGTTCTCGTGAACAATAACTGAGGTTATGCAATATGATTGAACATGCCTTCGAATAAAATAAGGCTGAATCGTGAAACCTATTTCAATCTCTATGTAGGCTCATGATATTTACCAAGAATGACACTATTGACATTTGTCTGAGCTTCATGATTTTTGGGCGTCTATGTCTATATGCCTACTTAAAAACCCAATTCATTGAAACTACACTTCTCACAAGTATACAATAGTGATACTCTGTTGTGCCCTACAGGTCACCATTTACGTGACGTATGATTCTTGTATCGTACTTTTTGAAACCCAAAACTGGTATTTCTTGTAGGAATGTTGAACGGTAGTAAACAACATAGAACACTTTATTGATGTCTTCACTGTGATAATTTATTGACCTCAGGTAATTTCGTACTCCACAAACCTTATCCTCGTCCATTATCGGTCGGCCTTTCGTAAACACCTTCTCACTTCAGATCCTGGGTTGAACTGTACTGCTCATCCAAAGTGGGAATGACAAGAGCAGGATTTCCATGTGGAGTTACAATGAAACAGAGTCAGCAGGATTTGCCTAGTAGCTGTAAAGATGTTCAATCGCGTGGTGAGTTCAACATTCTAAATACCCGATATGTATGAACAATTTTTATATTTTTCATTCTCATTCAGTTTTCTTTCTTATCACTGAGGGCGAGATCTTGCTCAGATTATGGTTCTTTGGATCACCACATCAAACTTGCACAAGGCCACTTTCATTGCCGAGGCAGAAAAAGCTGGGTATCTGCCATCGTCACTGAAAATCATACAATTCTTTCATTTTTCATTTATTAATGAATAAGGGGTTGCTCGACAGACGATAACATCCTATAAAAGACTGTTTTTTTTTATTATTTTCATTTTATTTCTTTGGATATCATTTTAATTTATGTCAAACAATCTTACGACTGCGCCCAGAAGACAGAGCTTTGTGCAGACAAGGGTCGGCGAATTGTCTTGGGTTTCGAACCACTCTGAGACGTCTTACTGCAATTTCAGCTGTAGGGAAACCCAGGAAAACCAACAGTGGTGCCGTGACTGATATATTACATTGGTGACATTCCCCAGATTAAAAATAAGTTTAAACACTCTGATTTGGTTTTCAAACCTGTTCGTAACCACCATAACGAAAATGAAAACAAGTATGGGTCAACAATCGATTTATTCCAAGGCATAAAATATTACAACGAACTACTAAATTATTTTAAATCTTGTGGCAGACTGAAATTCAAAAACGATTTGAAAAAATATTTTTTCTCCAAATGACATTAAAAGCGGCCTTTTAATGACACTTGGCAGGCTTAGAAGTTGTACTTTTAATACCTAGGCAGAAAAAGTTCACTTTTACTGCCTAGGCAAAAAAAGTTCGTTGCTAGGCAACCTTCCAAGTAATAATTTAAATCAAACTGGTTATTAAAATTGACAATGACATCAAGAAAACTCAAAATGATGCTGATGATAATAAACTGGTTTTATTGCATTAAAACTACAAACTACAACACGAAATTTTTATTTATTAGATATATTTCTGGTGAATTGTGAACAATTATTTGGCTAATTGTACTTTATGGGATACTCACGGATTTTCGAGATTTTTTCTGGGATGATACTACATGGTGCGAGGAATCCAGAACAGTTTTTATTTTTATTCGGTCTCGATTAGTTTTCGAGATATAGCCTGTCAAAGTTTGTAGGATGTCATATTTTACATTTTTTTTAAGATGCGATTTGCTCATTTGTTGAATTGTTGATACCTAGTTACGCTTGTTTATCTGTCAATATTACTCTTATTTGAAATTTCATCTGTGAGAGCAATTTTTTATCGAAAATGAGTATACGCCAGAAAATATTGTATTGCCGATGTTCGACTCATAGGCTAGTGAGTCCTCAATATAGCCCTCCGCGACAGCGGAAGACTTCCATCCTCCATGTTGCTTCAACATTGTTATGTCCCCACCAGAATGCACCAGCAACGTGGCCGAAGTTCTGCGAAAGCAGTGCCCGGTATACTCTTTCGCATGGGATAGTCCCAGAAAACTAGCAATTTCTTCTGGCATTTTACCGAATTTGTGAATGCCAATGAATTGATGATGTTCTTTACCGTTCGCATACTTATAGAAGAGACGCCGATTATTTAAATTCGAGGGTCTGGAGGCTGCATATTTTCTGTAAACGCTTAAATATTCCGTTACTACAAAAGATCTTGATCTTTTGGTCTTAGTATTTGGTAGCATAATTAGCAATTTGTCGCCCATATCATTTATATCATCTGTTTTCATTTGCAAAAGCTCATCACATCTACAAGCCCCAGCGACTGCAACAATAAGTACAACCTAAAATATAAATTGAAAATTAGTTCTTTAATCCATAATAGATCATTTTCAATATATTCCTACCTTCGTACGCAAATACAGTTCATCTGGGGCATCTGATAAATATTTCTCGATTTCTCCTCTTTGAAAAGCTCGGGATTTTTTTGCATGGAAACCGTCTGACTGGCGTTTCAAAAAAGCCCGTAACTTCAGGTTTTTTGCAAAATCAATGTTATTTTTTATGTTCAGGGTAGCTTTCAACATCGAATAGGTGGACCATAACGTTGAAGGCTTTATTTACTTTGAAAGATCAGAAAAATAGACAATCAGCACATCTTCAGAGAAAGATCCTATATTTTTTTCTGTCTATATTCCATGAATCTGCTGTATGTGAGTTCATATACAGTTCTTGATTTTTCCGGTAAAAGGTTAAATTCCACATCTCGCGCCTGGTCTCTTATCTCAGGTGGTGTTAATTGCATCAATTCATCCTCACTTTGCAGTAAATCCATTTCTAACATGACAACTTTTCAAAATTGACAATGACACAATGTTACTAAGTAAACAGTAAACAAACATATTCAACAAACGTCATCAGCGGTAAACATAGTAACGCAGGGCCCAGTTACCTTTGATAAAATAATTTAGTTATTTGGATATTGATAATGGGACGCAATTCAGATATGGAAAAGACGATTTTGCGTGGAATTGGAACAAATTTGAAGAAAAAATTATATGTTTCACACGGCAGAAAAGCAGATTTAATGCCTTGGCTGGCGCTCGACTATGAAACACCAGCCCCGGCATTAAATCTTGTGCTTTTATGCCTAGTAAAACAAATAACTATTTTATCGTAAGTGGACTTTTTTGTATCACAGTAACATTTTTACTATTTGCACACTTGTGAATTTACATAAGTGATATTTGGAAGAATTCCGATTTTATTACTTCATTTCCCTTTCCATTTTTATTCATATTATTGTATTTTTTTCCATACTATAAACATAATGTATGTTTCTTGGGAAATGAATAATAATAAATCTAAGACTGAATCCAGTATAACTCCAAAAAGCTTATTTTTCAATTTTCATATTGAAATTGAAGGATTGAAAGTTTCGTTCCAAATGTTTTGAATGATTTTGTTTGGTAACGAAATATATCTAGGTGAGTGTCACAAAAAAAAATTTGACAAGTCAAAGTTTGTATTACAGTAGAATTGACGTAATTATTGGTACGGAAATCTGTTTCAAAGATATGGTGGGTAAATTTTTCGTAGTTTCAATATGGAACGAAATTTCGTTTCTAGTCACATTAGGAAAACAAGAGATTGTTAAAAATCTTCTAACGGATATTTGATTAAGTCTTTTGAAGAACCGCTGTCTCAAATATCTATTGTTCATTTGTTCATCTTTCTTGTACTAGTTCTATACTTTTCACATATCATAAACTGGATTTAATATCTTACTTTCATATTCCACGCCTATTACATTAGTGAACAATCTCGTGTAGTTCTCGGTAGTGTATTGGTTAGCACGTTCGCCTTTCAAAGCCTAGGGTTCGATTCCCCGCTGTGCCGCCGTGCTGGGTTATCGCACGTTAAAAGGTAAGGCCTCGTTAATCCATTGCTCGCACAAGTTTCGACTTCTGAAGATTGACGTTCGTCAATTGGTTAAAGGAAAAGAACAACGATCCCAAAGTACTAAGATGATTTCGACTTTCACTCATCACTATCAAACCCCAGGTTCTCAAGGCTTTCCTTAGAATAGAGTCGATATTACTCTCGAATGGAAGTTTTTCATCTAAGATAACATCTCGATCTTCCACTTTCTTATTTGATTTCAATACTCGATTCTTAATTTGGAGGTTCAATTATGGAATACCTAATATTCGGAAGCATTTTTCCTTTTTCAAATTGACGAAAATTCATTCTATAATAATCAGAGAATCTATAAGAATCTTCCTGCAGTAGTCTCTATGTAGGATGGTATTCCTTTGATCTCTTTGAAGATTTTGAAGTTATCAATATATTCATAAGGAGAAAAACATAATTGTCACAGAGAAAAATGATGAACATCAAGGATTCTGAATGTGATCCCCAAGTACTCCCGAACCATCAGAAGTATTTTACGATCTGTGATTGTTCAGCACAAGAAACTAATGTCTGTCTGATAATTGTTTTTATAACGGGTGATGATGTATTTGAATGCTCTGGAACTTGGTATACCCTGCTCCATTGAGAAAAATATGTACTGCACAAACAGCACCAGATTTGTTGTGACACTCCTTTTTTATGAAAAACGGGCTGATAGGCTGTTATCGAAAGTTTGTTAAACACATTTTGGTCACACCCTGCTGAATGAGAATGAAAATTCAAGAAAATTAGTGATCAATAAGTACCAATAAGTAAGCTTAGCTTCTTATCATTGTCTATCACCATTTCACTGTCTAGGATATAACAAATCTGGCATATACGAAATCCAGCCCAAGAAGAATGGAAAATCATTCATGGTTCTCTGCGATATGGAAATAAGAGGAGGGGGCTGGACCCACATCCACAAAAGATTTGACGGATCCGTGGATTTTTTTCTTGGTTGGAGAGAGTACAAATTCGGATTCGGGGATTTGAATGGAGAGTTTTGGATTGGGCTCGAAAACATGTATTTGATGACAGGTGAAGTTTGAACTTCAATTCTAAATGAATGAATGAAATGAGTTGAGTGATATCTGAAAAATACTAGTATTTCTATTGAAACTGGGATTCATGTCATTTTCCAGAGTAATTACACAAGTGCTTCAAAATTACCGATAATTTTCCATGAAAGCATGTTGTCTAAAAACTGCATGAGTTTATTTTCATATTTTGTCGAGAGAGCCCGACTCCGAAGGAGGAGGGCTCTTTTAGAAAAATATAAAAATAACCGAATGCATTTTTTTTACTGACAACATGCTTGAATGGAAAATTATCAGGTTTATTTTGATGCACGAGTGTAATTCGGTAGAATATTTCCGGAGTTAAAACAACGACGTTTAAAATTCAGTATTTATGCCTGTCAAGATGACAAATGTACATTTTAACAATCGTTACTATAAAACACGGACCGAGCGGGTATTTATCGATACCTACCGGGTATTTTTCGATACCTTCCGGGTATTTACCAGCCCGAAAATGTCCCGTCGGGAATTTATCGCTGTAATTGATCGAAAATGTCCCGCTTCATATGGGATTTTTAACATACGATGGAAATATTCACCGAAATGAAAACAAACCAAGCAAAATTTGTTATGTAAACACCCACGAACTTTTTCTGTTATCACTTGTTTACTTTACAGTTTTATGGTCTCCGATACGAAAACAAAAATTGAGTGTAAATCGTAAAGTTGATTACTAGAAAGTTTGATTCAGCAGAATTTCTAACCGTTATCCGAATTCAATCTAAGACTGCATCATCAGACATCGAATTTAATACAATCACTGTTATTAACATATTGAAAATTGTTTTATATCGAATATTATTGTGCTATGGATGCTGGTTCTCGTTTCGACAGGATTCAGTCACTTTCAATTTCATTCAAATATATCGAGAAAAAAATTAATTATAGATGAAAAACATATTTGTATACCAATAAATTTGCATTGGATTATTCAGAGTAAAAAAAAAGTTATAATTTCGATAAAAAAACTTATGAATAATATTGAAACAATGTTCAAATTGAGTGCAGTCGCGACGTTTCGAATTCCAGAATCTGCATTCATCTACAGGAAATGTAATCAGAGCTATTACAAAAAGTTATTTCTTATTGACGGTATGAGCTGAATATAATCTTTTTTGGAATGTGTGACGAAATATTTTGGATATGACATAGGATTTAATGTCATCCAGCAATATTTTGGGAAATGTGAATATCTATCATTTCAGGACTCGACCTTCAAGAATTACTCGTAGAAATAGTCAACAGAGATAACGTGTATGGATATGCTCACTATCACAATTTCGCAATCGGTTCCGAAGCCAATGGATATCCTTTGGAACGTCTGTCGAGCTACAGCGGAGATGCTGGCGATTCCCTGGCATGGCACAAAGGGATGAAATTCACCACCAAGGATGTCGATCAGGATAAGTGGGAGGAGGGGCAGTGTGCGGATTTTAGTAGTAAGTAATAGGGTTTACCACAATGTCTTTCCCAGGCAATATCTCCCTCATTTGGAAAGATAGATAGACGATAGAAGTAATTATGAACTAGATCGAAAAAAAACGTAGTGGTGAAATTGATTTTTTTAAATGCAGATTCACACGAAAGGGAAGCCCTGTGATGTTCAAAGAACACCGCGTGAATCCAGGGACAGGAGATACGAATTAACATTCACTTTGAATTTCTGAAGTTTGTAAGCCTCAGGAAAAATCTCTCTTGACAAGGAGTTCCAAACCTCAGCTGTTCTATTGAAAAAAGATCCCTGAGCAAGTGAGGTTCGACAGGTTTCCAAATTCACAACAAAGGGGTGGGAATTCTGTACTCGTCGAAACATCCGTGCAGATATTGCACCGACTGTGAAAGTATCTATAGAAGAGAGACAAGTCTCCAACCTTTCTACGATGTTCCAATGAAGTGAGCGAGTCTGCGGGCGAAGAATCACCAACAAGACGAATTGCGGCCTTTCTTTGAATGGAATCGAGAAGCCTCAATGAATGTTTTGGTGCTGAACTCCACATATGAGAACTGTATTCCATGAGAGGTCGTATCTGAGCCTTGTAGATCAGTAGAAGCTGACGAGAAGTGAAGTATTTCTTCGCACGAAATAGAAATCCAAGTTTCTGGGAAGCACTTTTAGCGATCGATCTCCCATGAGAGATTATCACTGATAGTAATTCCCAGCATCGAGATACTTGATTTTGTAGGAATAGTTACTCCTGACATCTGAATATTTGATGATGATAGATCGGCTTTTCTTGAGAAGAGACATGCCTGGGTTTTCGTAGCATTGAATTCCACCAGGTTCATGTTACCCCATTCTATTATTTTTACCAAGTCGTCGTTAATTTTATTGACGTGAATGTTTCTTTGATTTTTTGTTTCTTGAGCTGGTGTGGGGACTCTGGAAGAGAAACTGGTATGAAGAGTACTGTCGTCCGCAAAACTATGTATAGAACAAGATGTTTACTCTAGCAAATCATTGATATGTAGCAGAAACAAAGTAGGCGCCCAAACTGAACCCTGTGGAACACCTGCATTTATTGGGAGAATATCAGATGATACTCCATCAACAACCACATACAGAGACCTATCAGACAAGAAACTCTTCAACAAAGCATACAACTGAGGAGGCAAACCATATGACGGCAGCTTAGAAAGGACACCCCGATGCCAAACTCGATCAAACGCTTTTGAAATATCGAGTGCAACAGCTATAGTTTCTCCGAATTTCTCGATTGATTGCCAAATTGCTGAATATGAGAAACATAAGCCAATAAGTCACTGGTTGATCTATGATGACGAAATCTGTATTGTCGATCATTAATTATTCCTGATTTCTCTTCTTTTAGGAACTGGCTGAACTCTTGCTGTCCTCCAGGTCTTAGGAAAAATCCCCAGGTTATATGAAAGGTTGAAAAATTCGCAAAGTACTGGTGTCAATTCGGGGGCAGATACTTTTAGAACAATTACTGGGATTCCATCAGATCCGCGAGCCTTATTCGTCTTCAGGTTCATTAAAATATTTCTTGTAGTTTGTTGAAGAAAAATTATCTCAGGCATATTTGCCATCATCATCTAAAACTGAACATAACGTTTTTATACCCCCTCATTTCAAAATTTTGCAGAATGGATAAGCCATTTGATATTTTCCCTAAGGCGCATAAGACAACCATCTTGTTTCCAAAAATATGGTTTCAAAATGGACGAAGTGTTCCATAGTTACCATCAAGACTATTGAATATAAGTTAACTGCATGGGCGCCGTTACAAAAAATGTTAGGGGGGGAAACTCTTTTTTCAAATCAAAGTAATGCATTAAATTGAAAAGAAAATCCTTTTGAACAATACTTACGAGTGGGGTTTCAAAAAAATGCTAAATTTAGTCGATATCGTGTCTTAGTGGAGTATAGATTGAAAAATCTAAAATCCAGGGGGGCGCCCGAAAGGTCAATTATAAATAACAGAAAAATTAGTGAGCCCAGGACGCCACCCTGGGGAATACCTGAGTCCACCAGTATACCAACTGCATACTTTATTTTAAGATGAAATTGAAGATAAGAATATCAAAGGCACGGGTTAAATCGAGAAAAAACCCAATGACCAACTCCCCTTCTTCATCTCATCCTGTATCAGTTGAATCAAACCTCTAGGAACAGTTTCAGTAGAATATCCTTCTATGAATGTTGGTTTGGGCTAAGTATATTGAACTTTTTTTGTATTGGTGTTTTGTGATAGTCAAATTTACGTTATACGAGAAGTTGCTGACTAATAGGGTGTAATTTATTCAAATAGAGTTATTTTTAATCGAAGCAGCAACTCTTCAGGGTATATTAGAAAAATGTCCTTGCGAAGATTGCAATATTCATCCTACATTTTCTCAGGATGTGTCAGCAACCCAAAAAAATACAAAGCAAATACTCATCCCTCGCAAAATCATGACTTTCAAACACTACATGTAAAAGTTAATGAAATCAGATAGTCTCATGGCTATGACTTTTTTCCAGAGGGTGCTTGGTGGTACAATAATTGTTTCGGTAGCAACCTGAATGGGGAACTGATCAACCATGAAGTACTTCCCGCCAGAGAAAGACAAGGAATGAGCTGGGATTCTTTCACGGGAAGGAGTTATGTACATTCTAAGGCACGGATGCTGATCAGACCACACTAGAACTGTTTGTGATGATAGTACCAATAAATCATGGATGTATCAACAAAAAACTGTTTATTGTTTTCGAATGAATTTTGCCTAATATGAATTTTTTGAGTTGATGTTCAGGTTTTTCATTTCTTTCCAGAATGCACGGTTGTTTTCATTCTGACTGACTTTGAACTGCAGATACGCTTTTTTTTCTCTTATGATGGCTCGCTTAGTTACATTTCGCAATTCCTTATAATAGTTAAAGTGAGCTTCTTTTTTTGTACGTTTGTATTTTGCAAGTGCCTTATCTCTGAGGGATATCATTTTTTTTTTGATAACATCAGTTATCCAGGGCGCTTTGGGTCGTGTAATTTTTACAGTTTTTAAAGGGGCGTGATGATCAAATAAATCAATAATGATTTGGTTGAATAAGTCAACTTTTTCATCAACATTTTCTGCACTGAAAATTCGTGAAAAATTGATGAGTTCAAGATCACGTGTGAAACGAATTGAGTCGAATGTTTTGAAGTCACGAAATGTATAAAAAAATGGTTGGACTTGTTCGATTATAGTGCCAAGAGAACAGGAGACCATGCAATGATCTGATATAAGGGAGGCATCATCAACTCTGGTGTTTTCAGTAGGTATTGATTCCGAGGAAATGATGAGATCAATGATTTTTCCACTCGTGGGACCCATACGAGTGGGCTCATTTATAACCTGATTAAGTGCGTAAGAATTTAAAATTGTTTTGAGTTTTTTCGTGGAAGAATTATCGGCAGCTAGCATATCTATATTAAAATCGCCCGTCAGCAATATTTCATCAAAATCAGGTGCAATACTGCTGATTGAGAATTCGAGATCATTCAAAAACTGTTCCACAGAAAATGATGGGGGTCGATAAAAAACACCGAGTGCATATTTTTTGTTACGAGAGGCAAATGATATCCACAGCTGCTCAGTGTTACTTTTTGGTATGTTCAGTTGTTTGGCTTTGTAACCAGGTTTAATGTATATAGCGACTCCGCCACCCCTGCCGACAGATCTATCGCATCTAAATATTAAATAATCATTGATACATACCATCTGATCCGGAACATTCGATGAAAGCCAAGTTTCAGTGAGGCAAATGATTTCAAACTTGTCCATAACTAAATCTCTGAGTTCCTGAATATGCGGAACAACTGATCTGACATTCAGGTGAACTAGGTTAAAGTTATTCTTCATTGCGATGTGATATCACTAACAACTAAAAGTTATCTGCAGAAGCTAAATGAGTAGAAGAAAATATATGCAAAAACAGTTGCAGTGAGTCAGATATATTATATTATATTAAAGGTTGCCGTTGAGAAAAAAGATATATAAAAAAATACAACAGATAATAAATGACAGAGATTGATTTTTGTAGAGATATACTTATGGCCTTGGCCTCAATTTTTTTTTGGGTAAAGGTAAAACAGGTGACGAAAGTTCCTTTCTTTTGCTGCCACTGTCGTTCTCGAGATATTTATTTAGAGTAGAAATCAGGATTGAGCTGCAGGTCCTCGAGGGAGTAGAAGTCTTTGATGATGAGGAGTTGGTTGTTGCGTATGGTAGCCTTCAAATTATGTTTCTTTGCTATGTTGAGATAATTCCTGAGGTTTTTGTGTATGATTCGATCTTCAGAGCTCAAGTCGTTGGCTAAGAAGACTTTATCTCGTTTGAGTTCATGAGATTTTTGAAGTACCTCAGTCTTTTTCAAGTAAGATAGGAAAGTAATTTTTCAGAATTTTATTGTTGGATTTATCGTTGAAAAAGTAAGCGTTGTCAAGGTCAGAGACATTCACACTTATTTCCAAAGTATTGCTTAAATATAACAGGGCTGCAGGAATATCTACAGCTGTAATTCCAAATGCAACAATTGTATTTTTCCTAAGTTTCCTCTCAATAGTCAGAACCCGTTGGGATAATTTTATATTTTCTTCTTCCAATTGGGAAATCCTATCGGTTACACATTTCAATTCATCCTTTATTTCCCGTAGAGTTTCATTTGTTTTTTTCCGCTTTTGCATCTAGACCCTTGAGAAGTTTGAATATCTCACTCAGCGAAGCTGCTTGATTTTCATTATCTCTTTTTGTTGAAACTCCCCAGTAGAGTGATTGTAGATTTGGGGTTTATGCAATTTTAGGAAATAATAACAGCTCACCCGATCTATGAGGTGATGGATAGCACTGAGTCGAATAGTCTAGTGATGAAAACAATGGATTATCATTTTAATATAGTATCATGTTGGTTATAAGGTATTTATATGCTAGCAACCGGTTGGATAAATCATTTTCAACTGATGAAATCTCTTACGAATGTTGTGTGACAGTCTTGATATGTTGAAGCATAATCGACTCAGGAAGTTCTCACAAAACGGTACGACATTAAATTCCATTAAATTAGTTCAGATGGCGCTTGCAATGAACAGACTGACAGAAAACAAATCTCAAACCTTTACAACTTTTCATAGACAATAATTACTCCGACACTGAACTTTTCATATTATTACTACATTTTGTTATGTATAGACTCTCGAATTCATCGAGCAGCCTTTTATGGTGCTCATTATTTATCAGTCTCATATTGCTTTCATTCGTTCTATCATCATCATCGAGAGCATCAAAAGGTATATAAATCAGTTGTCAAGATTGCACAACAAGTACATCGGCCAAAGTGGACGAGGTATGGAAATTCGCTTCAAGGAACGTTATGCTCATTTTAAATATCAAAATTACAGCATGCTCTTGATGATGTCCATAGAATTCGTGAAACCAATCTGAGACAGATCAAAGATGAAAATGATAGAAGGGTCCTTCAAGTATTCAAAAGTCTACAAATATATCATGAAAGTTTTTCCTTTTGAATCGAACTGATATGCAGAGTCAAGGAGAAATGATATATAGATTGTCAGTTGAAACGGATTGGGTTTTAAACAACTTTATTATTTGATAGTGAATTCTTCAGCATCCTGTTTTTGAAAAATGTCATCGGGGTTAAACGGATACAGACTATTTTTTCATCTTACTAACTAAAAATAGATAATTTCATCCTGTGGAGATATTATATATCAAGTGTAACAAACATGTGAGTCTGTCACCAGTAGCTGAATTTGATTCGCTTCTGAAACACAAAACCAAATGGAGTTACTAAAATTCTTGTTCGTATGGCTTACGGTTGGTGAAGTGAAATCTCGTTCAATTGTAAGTGTTCAAACATAACATTATTTATTATCTCTTCATGGACCATGATCCAATTTCGAATATACTATTGGCTGGCAATTTTTCTACAATCCACCAATTTCAGAGTTTGGTGGAAGATCCTATAGATGAACTTAGCAGAAGTTTCCGGATGAAAATGGATATTGAATTCGATGGAGGAAATGCCGATGTTTCTAAACCTATCTTGGACAACAAAAAGTGAGTTAGTTATATACAGGGGTCACAATTTGACACGAAACTGACAAAATATCTGATACCACGTTTGTTTAAAAAAGTCTTACGTACTCCTTATTACATTGGTCGAGGAGGAGGTTTTTTGATACGATTTCAAACAGTGCAACTTGAACCCTCTACGAAGGGTGGAATCAAGCATTTCAAATAGAACAAGGGCTCGAGTGATATCTTTTTCAAATGGACATTTTGAATGACATCTCTTTGTGGGATTCGATATGAGACAGTTCGAGGTAAGTATCTATTTGTGTAATGGTTTTTGCAATCTTATAATTTGACTGACAAATCACACAGATGTTCGAAATGACCACCACCGACTTTCATGCATTGATATCACACAAGGATCCGTTTTAGGCTTTCTCTTATTTATTATATATACAAAGATATCTTTCCATATAAGGCTGTATAGCCATTGCTGACGATACAACTATTATAACAAAAAACAGCTGAATAGTGCGATATTTTTCTCCAAAGAACCCTCTGGCTAATGGTAATTCTGCCAAATTGTTAGCTGTCGTTCTCTACGATGTGCTTGATTAGTCAAATCGCATCGAGCAGCTATGCACCAAAATAACAAAATACATTTCCCTTCTTCGGAATCTGAGAACGCTATTATAACATAATACAATGATATTATGGTTTTTTTCACTAGCAAATCTTCGGACGCGACAAGTGTATTCATTCTTCAGAAACGAGCAATATGAATTATTGTGAGCGATAGTTATAGAGATTCATGTAAACAACTTTTCACAAAATTGAGAATTATGTCATAACCTTCTATTCCTCTGCTTGAGGTTCATAAAAATAAAAACAACCTTGACCACAGAATTAATAACGTATATGCAATCTCTCTGAAGTATACTGAGATAAAAAAACATCTATTATATGTGTTAACTGTGTTGAAATTTATTCCTAGAAGGTGTTTCTTCTTTTGTCATGGTCTACACTCCAGTGTGCAACTGAAAAAGTATCTGAGTTCGTGCCAGGATGGATTGGATGAGCTGTACCTTGGACTACCAAGTCTGGATTGAGGGATCTTAAATTTGCTTCTTTTTCATAAACATTTTTTCCATATATTATTTTTTTATAATATAATGTGTAGTCTAGTGACAAATTTTACATATTTTCACTCACAATTCATGCGCCTTTTTGTTGAGATGTATCTCATGGCGTATAATGTCTTTCGTATGAAAACGTATACATTCTAATTTGATTGATAAATGACTTGAATTGATAAAGGTGTGAACTGCCTGTATCATGTCTGGGGTTATCAGCCAGCGTTTTTGTACAGTTCGTTCCCTCAGGTCATTTTGACCTATATTGCATCGACTCTAGTGAATTATTGAACTCAGGTTATTGCATTCTCCACAAAACTTATCCCTGCCTGATATATTCACTTCAGATCCGGCAGTACAAACTATGTAGAACTGTACTGCTCATCCAAGGTGGGAATGACGAGAGCAGGATTTCCATGTGAAGTTACAATGGAACAGCCTCAGCGGGAGTTGCCTTGTAGCTGTAAAGATGTTCAATCGCATGGTGAGTTCACCATTCTAAAAACTCAGATGCATAAACAATTTTTTACATTCTTCATTTTCATTCAGTCTTCTTCCTCATTACTCAGGATGAGATCTTGGTTAGATTATGGTTGTGTTTGATGATGAATTATTTTTTGGCTTCCTCCAACTCCGAATCGAAAAATAAGGATAACAACTTCTATGGAAGAAGTAGAATAAAAAAAATTACAAATACTCATTGTTGTAATTTGTATAGGTTGGAATGGGATATTATCCTGGTGACTGAGATTTTTTCTACGAATAGCTCTCTGCTTTGTATATATATTCCTATGTTTGCTATCAATTTGATTCAATTTTCATAAGCTTGGTATACAAATTGAGGAAGGAATAGTGATTTCTATGTAACCCAGAGCATGTCGTGCCATATAGACAGGGGAGTATCTGTTTTAGATGGACTCTTTTATCCTTTTTGTGAATGAACCAAACGTCTTTGTATTATATAGCCGTATCTATCAACAGAGAGTGTTTGTAAATTTTTTTTTATTTTACTTCTTTCAAAGAAAGGTCAGTTTCTTATTATTGTCTATCACCATTAATTTCACTGTTTAGGATATAACAAATCTGGCATATATGAAATCCAGCCGATAAAGAATGGAAAATCATTCATGGTTCTTTGCGATATGGAAATAAGAGGAAGGGGCTGGACCCACATCCACAAAAGATTTGACGGATCCGTAGATTTTTATCTTGGTTGGAGAGAGTACAAATTCGGATTCGGAGATTTGAATGGAGAGTTTTGGATTGGTCTCGAGAACATGCACTTGATGACAGGTGAAGTTTCAACCTTAATTCCTTATAAACTGAATTCGAGACAATATATGAAAGATATTATAAAATAAGTTGAATGTTTTCTGGAAAATATTAATTTTTCGTTTGGAACTGGGAAATCACTAACGAACTTTTCAGCTACTGAGTTTTATAGTTACCGATACAGAAAACAAAAATGAAAAAAATCGTTGAGTTGAAACGAGAAAGTTTGATTTAGGATTTCGAAACGGAGTCCGAATTCAATCTAAGGCTGCATCGCCAGAAATCGACTCTCAACTCAACATTTTATTAACATATTAGAAATTGAGTTGTTAGGTGCTTCCGGGCTTCTGAGCCGTGGACAACAGGTCCATCTGATCATCAGATCAAAGCCTCGCAGCAGAGAAGGATACTTCGACCATTGCCGCATCGCCTTTGAAAATGTCTGCCGCAGATGCAGACGAAACGTCAGGCCTTAAAACCTGTTGTCCACGGCTCAGAAGCCCGGAAGCACCTAACAACTCATTAGTTGCCGGCCGTGAAAGTCTTCAATCTTTGATATTAGAAATTGTTTCGTCTCGAATAATATTGAATGCTAGTCCTGACAAGATTAGGTCAGTTTCAATTTCATTGAAAACTGAAATGAAATAAATCCAAACGAGAAAATTCAATTATAGACCATAAACATATTCATAAATCAATAAAATAGAAATATTACGTACTGACAATTTCGGTGAAGAATAATAAGAATAATATTGGAACAATGTTCAAATTGCAGAATCTGCAATCATCATCAGGTAATGTGATCAAAACTATTGCCAGGTGTCTTTTTTCTTATGTTCAGGCATATTAGAAGAAGATATTCATAAATTGATAAAATAATAACTGAACTAAAGAATGATATTTGAACGATGTTCCAATTGAGTGCACTCACGACGTTTCAAAAGCCCGAATCTGCAATCATCATCAGGTAATGTGATCATAACTATTGCCAGGTGTCTTTTTTCTTATGCTCAGAAAAAGACATTTCTTAAAGAGTTTTGCATTATTAGCTAATTAATATCCCTTCTGGAATATTTGGCAAATTTTGAAAATTTTTTAATATCATCCAACAATGTTTTTAGAAATGTGGATATCTATCATTTCAGGATTCGACAGTCAAGAATTACTCGTAGAAATAGTCAACAGAGATAACGTGTATGGATATGCTCACTATAACAATTTCGCAATCGGTTCCGAAGCGAATGGGTATCCTTTGGACTATCTTTCGAGCTACAGTGGAGATGCTGGCGATTCCTTGGAATATCACAAAGGGATGAAATTTACCACAAAGGATGTCGATCAAGATAATTCTGACGAGAACTGTGCTGATTTTGGGAGTAAGTATTAATATACAGGTTTTCAGGTAATATCTTACAGAAGCAATATCTCTTTTATTAGTAAAGATAGATGAAAGAAATGTTCCACTATCACCATCAAGACTATTAAATGGATGGGAATTGGCAGTCGTTAACTGAAGTGGGGAAGTTGTAAATGAAAACGAGCTTAGGATACTTGATGCAATTTGAATGATATTATACAGGTATCTTTCCTGATAACTGTAAAATTGCACGTGTGTCCCCTATTTTCAAATCAGGTTGACAAGGTGATATGAATAATTATAGACCAATTTGGGTTCTTCCCGTCTTTTCCAAAATTATTGAAAAAGTAATGAACAACAGATTGAAAGATTATCTAGAATCAACAAAATATTCGTATTCAGGTCAATATGGCTTTCGCAGATCAAGTGATACTGAGTCTGCAGTAAGGCAATATCAAATTATACACGGATGACACAACACTACTTTATTTTTCTACTAACTCCAAGGAAATATATGATGACTTGAATAAATCTATGTCTACTTGGTTAAATTATCACAAATTGAGTTTGAATTATGAAAAATCCTCAGTAACGTTGATAACCATAAACAGAACCACAAACACAGAGAATTTGGCTTTCGAAAACAAAATTATTGAATTGACAAACAACAAAATTCTTAGGGCTGTACATTGACGAGAGACTATGTTGAAATACCCATATAGAAATGTTGAAAAAAAAAGTCAGACCACTTCCAGGAATATTATTTAGAATCCGACAGTTCCTTCCTAAAAAATATCTAAGGTGTATTTATTTCTGTTTGATATATTCAAATCTCCAGTATTTGATTTCAATTTGGGGAACAGCCAATACATCGATATTGAATCCTCTCGAAAGACTACAAAATATAATTATAAAGTGTATATTCAAATTACCATATCTTGAGCCAACCTCAAAGTTATATAAACCGCATGGTCTTTTGAATATTCAATCTGCTTTTCAATTGAAAATTTGTTGTTTTATACATTCAGTTAGAAAAAAATCAAACATTCAACTATGAACTCTGGTGGAATTAAATTCTTGATCATAATACCAGATAAACCAAACAATTAATTGTTGAACCTTATCGTTCTGAATTTGGAGAGAAATCAATACATCATTTTGTTAACATCTACAATAATCTTCCAGATAGACTGAAAATGCTTCCAAGAACAACAAAATTCAAATCTGAAACGAAAAAATGTTTGCTCTCTAGTTAAAATTCTGATCTCCATATATTTATATGATTTGATTACAACTCTCATTTTGTATTCTCACATAATGTTATTATTAATTTGTGTTGTACACTGTTTATTTTTTAACCAAATAATAGATTACTATTGATAATTATCCCTGTTATAAACTCTGTAGTTTCTTGGGATCAATAAAGATCACTATTATGTGCCTTTTACATTCACGTGTATTGAATATGTTGACTAAAAAAAAATTTAGAATTTTCACTTACGACGAACGTTTCCAACAATATGTCAACATTTTCATAAGATCCATTTGGCTATCTTATACTTTTCAACATGCAGCAATTAAAACAACCAGTCTCACGATGATTCCCGGGAATGACGATAATATATAATCTTCGTAGTTTATCGGGTTTCCAGCCTACCACAGTCTGAAATTATTCAAAATCATTATTGAAATATAAACAAGCGTAGATTTTTAATCCACTCCGAAAAGTTTGCTGCTTCATCGAAAACACTTCTTGTATGAAGTAAGCCCTATTAGTCAGCAACCTCTCTAGTATAAGGGGTAGGTTAGCAATCTGCCTTTCTACACTTATGTAAATTGCAATATTAAACCTTTTTTTTAAGATTTTGGCAGGCTAGCAACACGAAAAACCACAAAGAAAATACTCATTCACGACAAAATTATGATTTTTAAAAGTACATAAAATAGTTAATTAACACTTGAATAGTCTTATGGATAACTATGACTATGTTTTCCAGAGGGTGCTTGGTGGTACAATAATTGTATAGCAAGTAACCTGAATGGAGAACTGATCAACCACGAAGTACGTCCCTCCAGGGAGAGACAAGGAATGAGTTGGGACTCTTTTACGGGAGGGAGTTATGTACACTCGAAGGCACGGATGCTGATCAGACCACACTAGAATTGTTTGTAATGATAGTACCAATATGTACCAAAGTCATGGATGAATCAATAGAAAACTGGTTATTGGTTTCGAATGAGTAAGGCCTAAAAAGGGTTAACTAGCACGTTCTATGTGAATATTCTGGTAATTTACTTGAGGATCTGGAATGGGAATCCAAAAAAGAATAATAGTGGGGAAAACAGTGATAGAAACAAATATCTAGGTGACATCTCGAAAGAAAGCTATTCTAAAAACACTAAGTGCTTGGTGAATATTATCGGTTCTCAGAGCTTCTGGTCAATCGATATCCATGAGTTTAGCACTAGTTATAGTTATTCTTCACCATGATTTGGGAGAGGGGAGGAAGAAGTATTCTAGTGATGAAAACAATGGATTATCATTCGAATATAGTGTCATATTGGTTACAATGTACTTATTTGCCATTTGACCCCAAGTGAGAGGTAGCTGTGATATGAGGGTGGACGATACCTATAGACAAACAATCCCAAAAAGCCATATAAATTCAATGGACTTTTGCATGCTAGATTATCAGAAATATTCCATATAATATATCTTTTGCTCATTGATATACTGCCTGCGAGCTATGATATGTTATTTTGCTGCAGTTGTATGGACTTTCGACTCGGTCTTTCCCTGCACGAGGTCACCCATCCAAGTACTAACTGTGCTCGGCACTGCTTTACTTCAGATATCGAATGACTGTCAGTCAACCTGAAGAGTTGGGCCTTGCCCAAAATGTCTTCTCTTGAAAATGCTAACTTGATTGGCGAAACGTAACTCAGTGCGAGTGTTTCATGTTTTCATTTTGGTGATAGAGTAATTGAGCTTTGTTGTAAGTTATCACTTCCACTCTTCACGCATGATTTTTACTGTTGGTTAAAATTGATTAATTGACGCCCGCAAAAGTCCAGAAAGTCTTTTGTGCCAAACGTCCTGCATGGACGTAATTCAATAAAGTGCATAACGAGCTTTCAGCCCAATTTAACTGTCAATTAATGTAATCGAGTAACGAGATGTACAATTTGCATAATTATGCAAATGCGATCGAGGATGATACCACATGTCATGTTTTCAGATACTGCTATGCCGAATTTCATGTGATATATATTAGCACAAAACGAATAATATGGTCCTTCTAGCTACAGGATTCCTCTCGAAAGCCAAAGAGTATATAGCATCACATGCGGGGACTGTGATAAGCAAAATATTGGCCAGACGAAGAGGAGGATGTCAGCATGGGTACAGGAGCACAAAAATAGGATAAAGACAAAACAAACATCTTCCGCCCTCTTTCAACACCACCACCAGACGGGTTACAAAATAGATTTCGAGGCAGCAAAGCAAATAGCGCAGGTGAACCATTTCAGAACACGCCAAATTAGGGAAGCCATCGAGATAGAAAAACATGGAGAAATGAATAAGAGAGACGACTGCCAAAATATACCAAGTATCTGGAGGGCCCTCATCAACAAAAAAAACAGTTCAGAAAATGGTCTTTCAGTGGATGCAGGTCGCCACAAACCAGACTGACCATTATTACCTGAACAGTCATTAGCCAAAGGTTCGACTACCATAATTGACCCGACGGCTGATGGAACGGATCATATCGGCTACAATTTACGACCGAGAAACTAGTTAAAAACTGGCAGAAGTTTTTCGAACAACAGTTGCTAGCACCAAGTAGAAGCGGTAACATTCTTGAAAATGTTAACTGAGATGTTGGCGAAAAGTCGAAACTCAATACCGACAAACCAACAGATAAACTCCCATAGAATACCAACTTCGCATACTCATGCATCCGTGAAAACGTTCACAGTAACATATATATATATATATATATATATATATATATATATATATATATATATATATATATATATATATATATATATAACAAATCTCAAAACTTTTTATAGACATCAACTACTCTAACACCAACTATTCATATTATTTCTACATTTTGTTATGTCTTGACTCTCGAAAACATCGAACAGCCTTGTATCATGTACATCTTTGGTCAGTCTCAGATTGCTCTCAGTACTTCTATTGTCATCATCCAAAGTATCGGAAAGTACGGAAAAGTTGGAAGATTGTCAAGATTGCCCAACAAGTACATTGGCAAAAGTCGACTAGGTATAGAAACTTGCTTCAAGGAACATCATGCTCATATAAGATATGGGAGTGCGGGAATGTTCACTGATTTTATGGTCATCATTCAGAGAATGCTGGGCAAGCTTAGGCTGATAAGAGATGAACATGATAAGAGGCTTCTTGGTGCATTCGAAAGTCTGCGAATATCAAAATGAAGGAATTATATGGATTGCCCGCTTCCCAGTTTAACACTGAGAAATGAGAACGAAGCTGTCAAACCGGGAAAAACTCCGATTAAGAAGGATGCAGGTAATAGTAGTACCTCTCACTACCTCAGATCGTAAGATGAGTGCATAACTACTTACCTCTCAGATTTTTGTTAGGGTAGTTAATAGTGGCAAATGACGTGGTGTATAATAATTTGATATGATTCCGAGACCGCAAGTCGAGGGATATTATTTCAAATTATTTTACACGAAAGCGTTTGCTTGAAAGCAAAATTTTGAAATTTATGGAAATTCACGCATTTTGAGGAGAGATTTATGTCAGATTATATCCAGAGAAAATTGTTAACTCATTTAACTCCAAAATCGAACACAGAGACAATATAGTACCTGAAGAGTGAGTCAAAATCCAGGTTTATTTCGACCAGTTCAGTTGTTTCAAACAGGTCAGTGCAATTAATACACATTGAGAAAAATTATTATTAACCCGGTCAAGTTAGACATGAGAACAGTGATCAAATAAAAAAAATTCAGACAGAGCCAAATTTTGGTGAAAACCTTGGGTTTACCATAAAGAATGAAAATTCAAAAGTCCCCAGAAATCCCATCGGTGCTAAAAATGTTATTCGGGGTCGAATGTCAAATTTTCAGGGTTTTTTCTCGAAAACAGTGGGTTTTGTCAGAAGACTACTTCAGACCAAAGTTGTAGATCCCAAAATTTTCTACAAAACTGGTCTCAACAATTTTTCCTCTGAGTATCACCTTTTCTAAGATATCGCAATTGTAAATGTCACATTGTGTCTCTTCATGTACATACTATATAAGTACTATTAAAAAAAGGAATATTCAACTCAAATTTATAAATGTGGTGACGACCTTGGGCTAATCCCTTTTTTGAGAAAAAAATAAAAGTAAAAAAATCAGATAATAAATCCAAAGCGGTATGGGAGGTTGTGAGAGATATTAAAGGAAATAAACACATCGGGCAAGAAGGTATTCAGTCTAATAAAGATACAAAATCTGTAGCAAATGACTATAATAACTTCTTGATAAGTGCAGTCTCCAACTTATTGAAACACCAACAGGGTGAAACGTTTTCTCACAAAATAAAATCAAATGATGAATCAATACGGTTTATACCAACAAATGCAAATGAAATTTTAGAAATTGTTAAAAAAGTTAAAAATAAGATGAGTAACGGATACGATGAAGTCCCCTCTAAAATTATTAAATTATGTATAGAAGAAATGATAGATCCGTTGGTACACATTGTAAACAATTCTCTCAAATATGGAGCTTTTCCTGACTCACTCAAGCTAGCATTAGTCAAACCAATATGGAGAAAAGGAGATCCTGCTAAACTAGAAAACTTTAGACCAATTAGTCTACTGTCGTCATTTTCGAAAATTTTCGAAAGTATAGTATGCAAACGGGTGATGGATTTTTTCATGCAATGTAAACTCATCAGTAAGTGGCAACATGGATATCAGAGAGGGAAGTCAACACAAACAGCAATTTTTCAGTTTATTCAAAATATCTTGCTACAACTTGAGAACAACAATTTGGCATTGGGATTATTTCTAGACCTGTCAAAAGCATTTGATTGTTTAAACCATACAGCTCTCCTAAAAAAGCTTGAATCATATGGCATACGTGGTCCTGCGCATAATTGGCTTAAATCTTATGTATCAGACAGAAAACAAATGGTGGTAATAGACAAGGAAGGAATCAAAGCTGAATCAGATATAAAATCAATTGATACTGGGGTACCACAAGGCAGTATAATGGGCCCAATGATTTTTATAATTTTTTTGAATAATCTGGAGGAGATTTGTGGAGAAAATTGCAAAATGATAAATTACGCCGATGACACAAACTTGCTGGTCAATGCAGTAGATTATCCCACGCTGATATCCATGACGGAAGAAAGCCTCCGTAAGGCAGATGAGTGGTTCAGGGGAAACAAACTTATATTGAATGACGATAAGACAAAAACGGTAATGTTCAAAACAAACCATGCAGGACTAGATATTCCCCAAGAAATTCGGCTGCTGAATAGATCACTAAAAATAGAAGATGAGTGCAAATTCCTAGGTCTGCACATAGACAGCACACTTAGTTTCAGAAGTCATATTCATTATGTCTGTCAAAAGTTGAACACAGTGTTATATTCAATGAGAGTTATTGGTCAGTATGTTGACACAGATGTAATCCGAACGGTCTATCATTCAAATTTTGAATCTGTTTGTAGGTATGGTATTATCTTTTATGGAGGTAGCAGAAATGCAGAGCAAATTTTTATTGTACAAAAAAGAGCCCTAAGATTTATGCTGAAACTAAATTCAAGAGAATCATGTAGAGGCAAATTCAGCAGTTTTAAAATACTCACACTTACAGGAGTGTATATACAAGAACTGTTATTGTTCCTTTTTAGAAACAAACATCTTTTTGAAAATAATCGACCACAAAATGTCTATAACACTAGAAATTTCGATTATGTGTACCCAAAACATAGACTTACTGTCACAGAGAGGAGCCCTTTCTATCAAAGCATTAAAATGTTCAACAAACTCCCCACCAGTATCAAACAAATGAATAAACTCGGTGAATTCAAAAAGGGAATTCATAGGATTCTACTGAAAATAGAACCTTACACTATTGCAGAATACCTCAGCCATAGTTTCTGACTTGACCCACCAGCTTTTGACGTTATTTCTGTTTTTGTATTATTTTGCATTGGCACTGTAATTATTCTCCAGAAATAAAGATATTTATTATTATTATTATTATTATTATTATTATTATTGAAATCATCCACTCCACTTCGAGCATGGACTTTTTCCTTCGTCTACATACTAGGTATATTGAGAAAATATATATTTGTAAGATAGCCAGTCCGTTCGAGAATCACCTCTTCCCGCATGACCTTGAATAACATCTGGCTATTTATTGCCCTTCTGATGTCGTTCGCGTACCTCAGCGTTGCCATATTCAGTATAAATCTACTTTTTTGGTAGTTTTCGCCTCTAATGGGTGAATTTTAGTGGAAACAAATCGTCTATTAGATTTTGAGGAATATCTCAGCTTACCAGTATATTTTTTTATATGCAGAATCACACGAAAGGAAAGCCCTGTAATGTTCAAAGAAAACCGCGTGAATCAAGGGACAGGAGATACGAATTAACATTCCTTTTGAATTTTTGAAGTTTGTAAGCCTCAGGAGAGACCTTCGGCAAAGAGTTCCAAAGTTCCAAAGCTCAGGTGTTCTATTGAAAAATGATCTCTGAGAAGTTCGACAGGTCTCCAAAGTTATAACAAAGGGGTGGGAATCCTGTACTCGTCGAGTCATCCGTGTAGATATCGCCAAGGGTGGAGCAATTGATAACAATTCAGAAGAGCACCAACCGGGAAAATATCTTTGGAAGAGAGACAACAATAAGTTCATGTAGTGAAAAAAAGAAATCTGGAGTTACATATATATATAAATTTCCTTCGTAGTTTTTCGTGTTTTCAAGCTACCACATTCTGAAAAATTAATTGAGTTGAGTTGAGAAAAACGGGCTTACACTACCTCACAGGTGGGGTGGAAACGTGTGCCTATTATGTAGAACGTGCCTCTTACAACTCCGATATCTCAGGAACGATGATACGCAAAGAAAAATTTATTCAGATTATTTTTCTACAAAATCTCGAGATCTACAACGTTGGTCTGAGGTATTTTTCTGATTCAACTCACTGTTCTCGAGAAAAATTTAAAAAAACTGAAAATTTGACATTTCACCCTGAATAACTTTTTTAGCACACATGGGATTTTTGGGGACTTTTGAATTTTCATTCTTTATGGTGAACCCTAGATCTTCACCAAAATTTGGCTCTGTCGGAATTTTTGTTGATTCAATTGTATAACTCGACCGGATTATATAAAAGATTCCAATCTCACGGATTATAATTAATCTTCCTGTGTCTCTAGGGCGAAAAGATATGCATAGTAAAATGAAAAGTTGAAATACAGAGTTTCAGTTGAAATAGATTGGGTTTTAAACATCTTTATCAGTTGATTAAGAATTCTTCAGTATCCTGTTATTAAAAACTATCATCAAAGTTAAACTGATACAGACATTTCTTTATCATTGTGGTTAGGATCACCACATCCTGTATATGTATCATCAAGTGTAACATACTTTATGTGTATATAGATCACAATAGTTAGTGAATTTGATTCGCTTCTGCAACACAGATCCAATGGAGTTACTAAAATTCTTGTTCGTTTGGCTGATGGTTGGTGGAGTGAGATCTCAAGCAATCGTAAGTGTGTAACATGACATCATTTCTCTTCATGTATCATGATCTAATTTCGTATAAACTGTTGGTTGACAATATTTCCACAATTTCAGAGTTTTGTGAACGATCCTGTGGATGAAGTTAGCAGAAATTTCCGGATGAAAATGGATATTGAATTCGAAGGAAAGAATGCCGATGTTTCTAAACCTATCTCGGAAAACAAAAAGTGAGTTAATTTTATACAGGGGTCACAAATTAAAAATAAACAGATGATATATCTGATTCCACGTTCATTCAAAAAAATCGATCGTATATGTTATTAGATTGATTAAGAGGGAGTTTTTTAATAATAATTTTAAATTCGGTTAGTTACTTTCCAAGATAAGTATCTAATTGTTTGATGATTTTTATAATCTAATTAATCGACCAACGAAATACTAATGATGAAATGGAATACAAAACGTACGTAGTTATTTACACAGATGTTCAGAATGACCACTATGACGTCCATGCAATGATAAAGGTGTGGTCAAAATTTTCCACGAGTTGCCTGCAACATGTCCGGTGTTATCAGCCGGTATTCCTGTGCAATTCGTTTCCTTAGGTCATTTTGAACAGTTTCGTCTAGTTCATTTTATAACCACCACCACCATGGATTCACCTGAAATTTTCACAGAAGGTAGGGAATAGCTCAAGGATCATTTTCTATGTCATGAAGCTGTACGCTAGAGCATTGGGGATGGTTGCCAACCCATCACAGTTATGGAAATTTTTTATTACATTTAACCTGTAGAAATCGACGGAAAACGTAATTCTAAGAAAAAATGTTTCATAGGTTTTTTTTCGTAAAAGTAATATTTTTTGAGTTATTCGAAGTTGAAAGTAACAGTAAGACTTTTTTAAATGTTTTTTTGCAAATAACTCTAAAACTATGCATTTTATCAAAAAAAGTGTAGAGAGGCAAATTGTAGATTTCGAAAAAACAAAAACAATGCTTTCTTATAATCTTCCTACAACACATACGGACTAAGATACAGCAAATTAATGCTTAGCTTTTCTCGTCAAATTTATAAATTGAAAGATTTAAAGCGAAATAACGAAAAAAATTTGCATTTTTTGAAGAAAGCTAATGGAATCTTTTTCAAAGTATTCAATAAAAGCTTTCAAACAAATAAAAAATGTCTTCCTAGCATGAAAATCGACCGACTTATGATCAAAATAAATCGGTTCCCGCTTTTTTCTACGAAAAAAGTATGTATAAACAATCTCCAAAGTACCCCCTAACTAAAATTGATCGCCACCTTCCTGTGATTATCTTTATATATGTACTATCAATACACCTAAGGAGTTTAACCAATTTAAAATGACTAATTTTAGAAAAATTGGAGTTTAAAGAGAAAACTATTTTTTCAATTTCGTGTTTTTAACCCTTTTCTTATAAATATCTCTCAAAATACTGAAGATACGAAAAAAACGATATACAGTACAAAAATGTAGATTTTTTAATGACAAAAATTTCCCTGTGTGTAGATTTTTTGTGAAGTGAATATTCGGCGAGATATAGCCGTTTAACACCTACATTTATGATGGAACATCACTTTAGTCAAGCGCTTTACACTCTCCCCATTTAAAAATCAAGGGATCTTAAGTAATTTCATTCACATAGTCTTATAGCTCTTGGAAGGCTCTACAAAATCGTTCTATCACCTGAAATGAAGGAGCTATGCTCAAAAAACCGATCAATTTTTTTTTTGAATTATCAGCTTCGGAGCGTAGTACTCTACATAACCGGTATATTCGGTCGTTATACGTTATTTGTTCCACTTTTTCCATTCATATTGGGAGACAGAGAAGAAGAAAAATCTGCTCGCGTGTATGAGTGTATATTTCGTTGCTTTCTCACCAGTGTATTCTAAAGTAACAAGGGTTGGTTGAAAGATTATGCAATTGTATCATCCTTTAGCATGAAACAATCATTATTTAACTATTTTCACCCATATTCAGGTTTTTAATGTTATTTTATAATTTTTGACGAAAAAATTGCGAGGTTTTACCATTTTTCAGCTTCATTTTCTGAACTAATAACATTTCGATAAAGATGACGTTGTTTGAAAATTCTAAACCGTAAAATTTTATCAGCGACCGTACGGTTTCTAGTGTTTTTCACTTTTTATGTGTAACCATGAATTGTATTGATCGTATTTCAAAAATTCGAAATAATATCGCTGCGCCACTTTCAACAAGACTTCAACTGACAGGACGTATTGCTTACTTGAAACCTCAATATTCACTTCAGATCCGGCAGTACAAACTATGTAGAACTGTACTGCTCATCCAAGGTGGGAATGACTAGAGCAGGATTTCCATGTGAAGTACCAATGAAACAGAATCAGAAGGAGTTGCCTAGTAGCTGTAAAGATGTTCAATCGCGTGGTAAGTTCACCTTTCTGAATACTCGATATGTATAAACAATTTTTCATATTCTTCATTTCGATTCAGTTTTCTTCCTTATTACTGGGGACGATGTCTTGATTAGATTTTGGTTATGTTTGATGAATTATTCTGTGGCTTTCTTCTACCCCGAATCGAAAAATAGGGATAACAACTTCTACGGAAGAAGAAGAAGAATCAAAAAATTTTGAACACTCTTTGTTGAAAGGTACGTTTATGGGATGGAATGGAATGGAATATTATCCTGGTGATCTAGATTTTTTCTACAAATTGCAATCCATTCGATTCAATTTTCATAAGCTTGGTACAAAAGCAAATAAAACTGATTTCTATGTAACCCGGTGCCCGCCGTGCCATGTAGGCAGGGGAGTAGCTGTTTGAGATGGACTATTTCTTCCTTTTCAAATGAATCAAATTTCTTTGAATGATATACACGTGCCTATCAACAGAGAGCCTTTGTAAATTATTTGATTTTACTGCTTCCATAGGATTCGTAATTCCGATTTCTTGATCCGAAGGAGAAAGTCAAAAAATAATTCTCCAAACTCCACTAAATACCCAACTTCCTAACAATGGTTATGTTCTCCTGATTACCACATCGAACTTGGAAAAGGTCACTTTCACTGTCGAGGCAGAAAAAACGACTTTTCTGCCTTCGTTACTGAATATTGGACCTAAATATGGTGATGACGATTTTTTGATGGGAGAACAACAACTTCTTTACAAAATGTTAGTCACTATCTCCTTTTTTTGACGTTTAAAGAAGAACCTAAACTCATATTACTAGTAATATATATTTATTCATGATATTTGTGTTTTGTACTTTTTTGGAGGACTAAACAAACATTTTTTTGTCAACAAACTGTCGAGCATATATGTTGTATTTCATTTTATATTGTTATATTTCAACTTCTATGTGAACTCTTTTTATTCAAATTGTGTTTCTGGATATTTGTGCTAATCTCAATGAAAGACTGAGGGCCAGTTTTTCAATACAAGAATAAATGAGTTGTCTGTCCGACAGATTGAAAAAATTAAAGGAGGGCATGTGAATAATGTTTGGCAGTAACAATGATGAAAATTGTTAGTTATTTTTATCTGATACATATCTTGCATTGAAAAACCGGTCCTGAAACTAGTATAACTTCAGAATCTCATTCTTTCCTTGAAATATAGGAGTATTGAAAATATTATTTCAGATGTTTTCGAACGATTTTTCTTGATAACGAAATGTTTTTCATATTTGTGCTTTGTTGAAAAGTTTCTTGTCTGACAGGTCTCCGGTTGTGGTTGTTGTTGGGGTGTCATCTGATATTCTACCAATGAATACAGGTGTTCCACTGGGTTCAGTTCCAGCGCCCACTTTGTTTCTGCTTCATATCAATGATTTGCTTGAGACAACATTTTTTTCAGTACATACTTTTGCGGACGACAGTACCCTTCATACTAGTTTCTCTTCCAGAGTCCCCATAGCAGCTCGAGAAACAAAAATTCAAAGAAACATTCACTTGAATAAAATTAACGATGACTTGGTTAAAATAATAGAATGGGGTAACATGAACTTGGAGGAATTTAATGCTAGGAAAACTCAAGCATGTTTTTTCTCAAGGAAAGCCGATCTATCATCATTTAGTTTTCAGATGTCAGGAGTAACTATTCCTACAAAGTCAAGTATCTCGATGCTAGGAATTACGATCAGTGATGATCTCTCATGGGAAAACCATGTGAGATCGAGTGCTGAAGCTGCTTCCCAGGAACTGGGATTTCTATTTCGTGCGGAGAAATACTTCACTTCTCGTCAGCTTCTGATGATCTACCAGCCTCAGATGCGACCTGTCATGGAATACAGTTCTCATGTGTGGAGTTCGCCACAAACATTCATTGGGGCTTCTCGATTCTATCCAGAAAAAGGCAATTCGTCTTGTTGGTGATTTTTCGCTCACAGACTCGCTCACTTTATTGGAACATCGTAGAAGAGTAGGAGGCTTGTCTCTCTTCTATAGAAATTTTCACGCTCGGTGCTCTTCTGAATTGTTATCAATCGTTCCACCCTTGGCAATATCTACACGGATGACTAGACGAGTAGAGAATTCCCACCCCTTTGTTGTGAATTTGGAGTCCTGTCGAACCTCTCTTGCTCAGGGATCTTTCTTCAATGAAACAGCTGAGCTTTGGAACTCCTTGCCGAAAGAGGTTTTTCCTGAGGCTCACAACCTCAAAATTTCAAAGTAAATGTTATTTCGTATCTCCTGTCCCTTGATTCACGCGGTGTTCTTTGAACATTACAGGGCTTTCCTTTCGTGTGAATCTGCATTAAAAAAAATATATTAGGTGATAGTCACATATAAAATTGTGAAACGTCAAAGTCAAAGTACAGTAGAATTGACGTAATTATTGGTACGGAAATCTGTTTGGAAGACATCACCTTGTGGTGGTTAGATTTTTCGTAGTTTTAATATGGAACAGAACTCAGTTTCTTGTCACATAAGGACAATAATTCATCGGATATTGAGATATGAACTAATCTGCATCCAAAAGATTATCAAAAATTTCGAAGTTCTTCCAGCGAACATTCGCTCACCCCTATAGAATCTCAAATTTCCATCATAACTGCTGCTGTCTCAAATGTCTTCAGTTCATGTGTACAACTTAATTTTTTGTACCAGTTCTATACACTCCACATATTCATCATGAACTGGATTCCATATCACACTATCATATTCTAACAAAGGCCTCTTACTTTAGTATTGGTCGGAGTACTAAGGTGATTTCGGAATTCACATCTTAGTATGAAACCCAATGAAAAGGAAGAAAAATATAATACAATGTCACTGTGAACAATGATGAACATCAGTGGTCCCGAATGTGATCTCTGAGGTACCCCCGAACCAACAGAAGTAATTTCTGATTTATGATTGTTCAGCACAAGAAACAAATATATGTCATAAAGGACTTCAGAAGTTATAGTGCACCATGCACATGAAAGTTTTAAATTTTTCTCGATAAGGTGAGATGATGTATTTCATCAGATAATCAAGAAAATTTGGTGTACACAGCACATGTTGACCCACTCTGCTCCCTGTTTGCTATACACTAATTTCGATCACGCCTTGTTGAATGAGAATGATAGTTGTAGTAAAATAGTACTCAATAATCACCATTTTATTATTGTCTATCACCATTTCACTGTCTAGGATATAATAAATCTGGCATATACGAAATCCAGCCCAACAAAAATGGAAAATCATTTATGGTTCTCTGCGATATGGAAATAAGAGGAGGAGGCTGGACCCATATCCACAAAAGATTTGATGGATCCGTAGATTTTTATCTTGGTTGGAGAGAGTACAAATTCGGATTCGGAGATTTGAATGGAGAGTTTTGGATTGGTCTCGAAAACATGCATTTGATGACAGGTGAAGTTTTAACCTTAATTCTTTATGAACTACACTTGAGACAATATATGAAAGATATTATAAAATGAGTTGAATGTTTTCTGAAAAATATTTATTTTTCGTTTGGAACTGGGAAATTACTAACGAACTTTCCTAGTGACTACTTCTTCAGTTAGTTGGTGGTTTAGAACTTTTCAGCTACTGAGTTTTATGGTCTACGATACAGAATACAAAAATGAAAAAAATCTTTGAGTTGATAACGAGAAAGTTTGATTGAGTAGGATTTCCAAACGGAATCCGATTTCAATCTAAGAAATAATGAATAATGAAATGAATCCAAACGAGGAAATTCAATTAGAGACCAACTAAATATTCATAAATTGATAAAATAATAATTAAATTAAGGAATGATATTTGAACAATGTTCCAATTGAGTGCACTCACGACGTTTCGAATGCTAGAATATGCAATCATCATCAGGTTATGTGATCAAAACTATTGCCAGGTGTCTTTTTTCTTATGTTCAAGCATATTAGAAAAATTTATTTCTTATTGAGTTTTGCATTATTTGCTGATTATTATCCCTTTCAGAATATTTGACGACAATTTTGAATATGTCATATGTTTGAATATTATTTAGCAATATTTTGGGAAATGTGGATATCTATCATTTCAGGACTCAACAGTCAAGAATTACTCGTAGAAATAGTCAACAGAGATAACGTGTATGGATATGCTCACTATAAAAATTTTGCAATCGGTTCCGAAGCGAATGGATATCCTTTGAAATATCTTTCGAGCTACAGTGGAGATGCTGGCGATTCCTTGGAATATCACAAAGGGATGAAATTCACCACCAAGGATGTCGATCAAGATGGGTGGAAGGAAAAAAACTGTGCTGATTTCGGGAGTAAGTATCAAAATGCAGGTTTCCCCAGAATGTCTTTCAGATGCAATATCTTCCTCATAAGAAAAGATAGATAGAAAATATGTTTCACTATCTCACCATCTAGAGTAATCTAGATCTAGACTGTTAAATGAAAGTTAATTGGTAGCCGAATTTGTAACAGGAAAACAGGGGTTTATTTCGCTTCCTGCAATTTGAATAATATAATACAGGAAGATGCATTGTCGGTTTTTCGGGCTTGAGGGCCATGTGCTGGAATTTTGACTTCCTGAGCTTTCGGCTACATCTGCGGCAGCCATCTTCAGCGGCGTGGTCTTAGTTGGAATCCTCTATGTATTAACACCAGCCGTGGAAGCCAACATTCTTTCATAGGAAGATGCCTTTTATATTTTCGTCTAATGAATATATTGACATATTGTTCCGCTTACGACAGAAGTTTTCAACAATATGTCTAAATATTCATTAGACGTCAATGTAAAAGCCATCTTCTAGCCCTATTAGTCAGCAACCTCTCGTTTAACGTGAATTTGACGATCACAAAAATACAAAACTCATAAAGGAGATACTCCTCCACGTCAAAATCATGACTTTTGAACAGCACATAAAATAGCTAATAAAAACTCGGATACTCTCATGGCTAACTATGATTATTTTTTCCAGAGGGTGCTTGGTGGTACAATAATTGTTTCGCAAGCAACCTAAATGGAGAACTGATCAACCATGAAGTACGTCCCTCCAGGGAGAGACAAGGAATGAGCTGGGATTCTTTTACCGGAAGGAGTTATGTACATTCTAAGGCACGGATGCTGATAAGACCACACTAGATCTTTTTGTGATGATAGTAAAATAAAGTAGTGGATGCATCAATAAAAAACTGGTTATTGATTTCCCCTGATAGGGCTTAATTAGGCATATTCTTTGTGAGTATTCTGGTAATTTCCTTGGGGATCTGGAATGGGAACCCTGGAAAGAATTGGTGGGGAAAACAGTGATGGGAACGGATTTCTAGGTGATGTCTTGGAAGAAGGCTATTCCAGTGTAACAAAACCAAGTTCTTGGTTGATATTATCGGTCCCCAGAGCTCTTGATCAATTTATCTCCGTAAGATCGGGACTGGTACTAGTTTCCAGTATCAGGGGGGGGAGATATTTCATTGATATATCTCAAACGGACCTCGACAATGCAGTAGAAGAAGTACAAAGAGGTATGATGAGCATTTAGCGAGCGAATAATGAGCAGAATAATTCTGAAATATGGAAAAAATATATCCTTAGGGCCAGAAATCAGAGACTCTGATGTTTAAGTGGACTAACACATTGTTGAAGTTCTCTCTGAATCAATTATAGACAGAAGAAGAAATTTAAATTTTAGTTGATTTTTATTTTCGCTCTTTCGAAAGTTCTTTACTTTTTCACCAATGGATATATTTGAAATTTTTCAAAATCGAAAAAAAAATGTAGGTATATATTATTCTCACACTAATTCCATTTTCATGGTGAAAGTAAACACCTTACTTGCCCCAACACTATGGAAAAGTGTGATCCAAGGTTATAATTTTCAAAAAAACAAAACTGTAATGAATTCTATGTTTTGTTACATTACAATAATGAAATGCAACTTCCTAAGCAGACATTAGCATATGAAGATTACACAATTTTGAAATTTTTGAAACAGCTTATGAAAAACGCGTTCACACTTACCCGATATTACCTTAGTGAAAGTGAATGGTAAAAAGTTCAAGTGAAAAATAAATTTTAAGTAAAACTACTTTTCTTCGTGTTTGAAGGCCGTCGTTCTTTGGATTTTCTTCCTCCTTCATAGGCTCACTCATCTCGACTATTATTCTGATGACTGGACATTTTGGTTTCGTAAGGCGTATTTATTGTGAGCAGGTAGTCTGGAGTGCTAATTACTTCAGTCGAATTCGGAGAATAATCATCAGTATCAGTTGTCGCACTACCTGCCGTGATTTTATTAGTTATTCTTGATTTTCTCAGAACGGGATTCCAAATTCTGTTGAGACTCAACGCTTCTTCTTTTCTTTTGAAATTGTCCGTGTGTTTGTGGATCTCTATCGCCCCCCGTACCAGTCGGCTATGGCAACCCTGGTTGGGGGCAATCAGTTTCGCATTTTCAAACAGAATCCTGTGGTTACTCTCATTGGTGCGTGTTCCGCCACAGTGGACTTGTCAGTTTGCCCTAGCCTGCAGTTTCTTTCATGCTCTTTGAGCCTTGTTCCCTTGGATCTTTCGGTGGTACCGATGTATACCTTCCCACAGGTGCACGGTATGCAAAGAGCATGAAAGAAACTGCAGGCTAGGGCAAACTGACAAGTCGGTTGTGGCGGAACACGCACACAGTGAGGCTAACCACATTATTCTGTTTGAAAATGCGAAACTGATTGCCCCCAGCCAGGGTTACCGTAGCCGACTGGTACGGGAGGCGATAGAGATCGTCGTTTTTGAGTAAAAATTTGGTCTATGAATTAGGCATCACTCTCAGGGGTCGTTTTCCAACTGAACGACCATTTTAATGGTGGATCATGCTATTTGGTTGAAAAAAAATAAGACTTGTTGACGAAAAATTTATTTATGAAACCATTATTTGTACTGTCGTAGTCGCACATCTCTTTCGGAGACGTGCAACCTACCTTCAAAACGTCTTTTTTCATAATCTTCTTTTTCTCGACTTTTTCCAGTCTATGCCCGCAATACTGTCACAGCGTCATTTCAATAAAAAAATAATACATAACCGGTCTGCAAGGTATCTATCAGAAACCGGTACCGTCAGATCATTGGTCAGTCAATGCATTTATTCTGGGGTTTTTCGTTTTTCTTTCGCCTATCGGTCCACCAGCTGTCGATAGTCCAGGAGATAGCGGTCAAATATGTGCAGAGGTTTAGGATGTGGAGGGTGATGACGTAGGTTCCAACTTGTTCTCGAATCCACCCTGTATAAAACAATTTTTTATGAAAGAGACATCTACAGAAATTTGAAATTCAAATCAAAATTTAGCTACAAAATAACGAACAAGAAACATTTGTTTCGCTAATGGAACTGGTTCGGAATTCCATAGTCTATATAAGTAAATCTATTGAAACCTGTTGCAAAAACTCATAAGATAGAAAAAGTTAAATCAAAACAGTTGATTACGCTGAGACATCAAGTATAACTCCCAGAACTCCGAAATCAATGAGCAGAAGTTCATGGAGGAGTAGAAATAAGGAAAAATATCTCCAGTTAGATGAATGTGTCGAAAAAGTCAATTCAAATAAGGCACTCAAATTCCAACAAATTCAATTGATCAAAACATCGATATCATAACAAAACATTGAAATATTGAACAGAAAATGATAAAACCAAATGAGAAATATGAATCAATATGAATGAATGTTGAAACCAAGTTTCAAGTTTAGGGTACTCACGACGTTTCGATAGCTGCTAAGCATAATCATATTCATTCATCACCAGCGATCATATACTAGTGATCGAAACGTCGTCAGTACACACAACCTGAAACTTGCTTCCAACAATTGTTCATATTTTTTCATATTTCCTCATTCAAATTTCATTTTGTTTCATTATTTCATATTCAATACTTATTGGATGTTGTTCAAGCAATCCATTTGTCATTACAAAATTGGGTTCGTCCCATTTGGATTCCTACTGTACAACATAATGAACAAATATCTCACCTACAACAGGTCCCAAGACTATGAAAGATATTCCACTAACAGCAAACTGTAGGCCATAAGCCGCAGGCAGTCTTTCTAGAGGAACATGTGAAGGAATCACAAGGATCATAAATATTGTCCTCAATGCTTTTCCACTTCCAATGATGACAGCCACCAACATCCCCACTGTGTAAGTCTGGGTGTGAACTAATACTGGAAAATAGTAACGCAATGAAAATATTGAAGTTACATGTGGGATTCGATACAAAATCATTCTGGTAGAAAAGCGTACTTACTCACTCTGCCAAGAGCCATGCTCATAACCCCAAGCAGAAAGTACGTCCTGTTGCTCCATCCAATTTTATCAGCTACAACTGAGCTGATGAATCTTACTACGAGATCTGTAGCGGCTAACAATGACATGAAATTCGCTATTTCATACTTCGTGAAGTGGAATTCGGTTAGAATGATAGGTGTAGCCAAAGCGAAATTCATCTCTGTTACATTGGCAAATGTCAAACCTAGGTTGAGGATGACATAAGTGGGGTCTTTCAAGAGATCTATGTCGAAGTAATCGTACAACTTGCTCCAAATACTGGTTTTGGTGGCTTCCTCTTCCATTCTGTGGGGTTCGATCGCAATAACAGCAAGGGTTCCTGTGCTACATACTAGTTCTTCAGTCAGGCCATTTTGTTTCTTGTCTAGCCCTCTGAAAACAACTTCGGGCTCTTTGCTCACCACCTCCTCGGTATCACCCTCTTGCAGCTTTTCGCGAATTTTGTCTTCCTTTTCCTCTGATTCGTTCTTTATGTGATTGTTGATGGATTGTTTCTTGTCATTCGTACTCTCACTGGACAAATCTAGCACTCCTTCTTGCAAGGCTTTAATGTTTTCCTGGTAGAGATCCTTCGTAGTGTGTTGGGTCATCTTCGGTGATGCGGCTGGTGAGCCAGGTTCAGAAGCACAATACCCTTCATTGGAAAAAAACTGATTGGAGATCTTCGGGCTATGAGAAATCTTCCTCTTGTCACTTTCAAGATGTTTATTTGATTCGGTTGATTGATCAAGAGGTTCTGCTTTCTGTAAAACAAATTGTTCCTATATGACAGTCTATATAGATATGAATGAGGGTTTTATAATTTGCAGATTTTTTTTTCAATTGTGCTTCATGATATAAATATGGGCTGGACTTGATCGATTTGAAGTGATATTTTGGTAGTGATTTGATGAACGTTGCCCAAAAAACCAAAATAATCTGTTATTGGGTGCAAAGTTCTAATCATAGATTACAGAAATAAGTTTAGATAAGCAACGGCATATTTGTAAAAATCAAAAAGTATTGGGGGCAATTCGTGTGGCAGCTACTCGACACAATTGGCTGGATTAGAGAAAACGATAGAAACTTCAAATGATTTTCCATACTTCAATCGTTCGATACAATCCAACCAATAATAAAAAGTTATCTTGTCTTCAATTACAACAAATCTCCTGTGTGAAAAGCAGGTTTTTTCTTCTTCTATTACGTCACATACCCTAAGACGACTTACATTATATGGCACAGTTCAAAAGAATACATTATTTTCTGTAATTTACCTGGAATTTCAAGAGACATGAGAGCATTATGTAAGTTTTCTTTCAACAGTGGCAGCATGAATACCGTAGAAACATGTACTTTGAACACAAAATCTTGTAATAGGAGAACCCAAGCGGGAATTTTGGGATTTACTAAAGCGCGACAGACCTTAAACGTGTATATTCCACTAATCTGACAATTCGAGAGTGATCTAAAGAAGGAGGAGGGCTACAAAGTTGTAAAATGTCATCTCGACATTCTCGAGCGTGGCTTTTTCTTTTATTTTGAAGGGAATAATTCAAGAATTACAAAAAATATATAATCTGACGATTTCAACAAGCCGAAATAAAAAAAAATCCATCGATAAATTTTAATGCGTGTAGCTACGTGTTGCCTATATTCCCCTCTCTGCGTTTCTATTTCTCTCTCACTCTTTATCTATTGCTCTCTCACCTCGTCCCCACTCTACTTTCTGTTGCCATGACGCCATGACAGTTGATCACACAGACTCGTTCGTGGCATATTGTTTACAACGAATATCTAACGTTTTAAAATTTTAAAAATTCATTTACTTATAATTACTTTCTTATAAATACAAGTATTCTACTGAGAAAAACATACACTTCTTTATTTGCATGCTTATTCCCGAGCTTTTCAATTAATCAGGTCCAATTTTTGAAAGAATAAAGAAAATTCAAATTCGACAGAATAGGCGAATCCCTCCAGATAATCGTCAGATTATGAGACTGCAACGTCTATGGCGTAAAGATGAACCATATATATCTTAATTTGACGCGCTTGTGTATTCCCAAATGACGAATTTTTTTTCATATTCTAAATAACGGCCGCGAATCTGCGTCACATCCAAACCGTCATATTATTTTATTATTTATTTTTAGCATTTTTAGGTACACTTAACATCCCCTCAGAAAATCTGACGAGCTTAAGAATTTTTTCTTCATTTTCAACCCTTACGTACGACTACCCCCATCAAGGAAACAATCAGATTAACATACGTACATTTTTAAAAATATGTAGGGCATAGATGATATCAATATCTGACGCGCTCGAGTATGTCCATGCAATATTTTTTTTCACATTTTTGAAAATCTATAGCCGCTCCCCCCACCGATGAAAAGGTATACATTATATAACGTTTTTTCTTTTTATCATCTAAGCTTCGCAACCCAATAGGTCTCTATGCCGCTCGAGTGAATCCCGATTAAGCATCGTGGGCTCTCCTACTAATGTCATAAAGACGTCAAAGTCAATTGACACCATTAAAAGATGTCAGCGATCCAGTATCTTTACACTCAACTGGAACAAAATAACCGCCATCAGTGCCTTTGATGGATGTTGACCTAAGCATCCAAATTCAACGGGGGAAGACGGCTTTTACATTCCTAAATTTATTTCTCTGTTCTATGGTTCTCATCTATATTTTTTCTCACCCTGTATGCCGTGTGCCACTCTACAGGTTGAAGGAAGAGAGCGCAAACGAAAGAATGCATAGCGAATCCGGCGAAAATAAATATCAATCCATTGATTCCGTATATATGATCCAGGTAAACGATGATGAAGGGGCAAATTATAGGTCCTACTCCGGTTAATGTCCATGAATATCCCGTAGCAGATCTCCTTTTCTCCTTGAAATAAGTGTTGATGGCCAGGGAATTTGCGGATTCTAGCAAACCAAAACTGGCACCTGTAAGGATATTGGCATAAAAACTTATCTGAGGATCAATTGCATACCCGCATATCGAAAAAAACTAGGATGGGGAGAATATTTCAGAAATCGACACACAAGGCCCTCTTTCCATTTTTTTCCCAAATGGCGCCCAGCCGCCATCTCGAAATTTTTGTGTCAATATAAATATGATATTCATGCATCGATTTCATTATCTTATGTTTCAATTTTTTGAGTTAACCCGTTTAAAAAAAAAGAGGGTGGGCATTGAAGAAATGCACTGTATATTCAATAGTGTAAGCCTCTTGGTGGTTTGTGAGCTTGGTTATCTTTGATTTATTGAGAAATCGCACTGATAGCATACATAATTGACTTCAAATCTGCTGTAACACGATGAAAAGAAATGTTTAACTTGATTTTAAATATAATTTACTACGTTATATTCAATTTAGCTCTCTAAAAGCCATTAAGGGAAGCGAAGGAGCCCGCTCTCTTTCGAAACAACTAATCGAAGACCTCACCAACTGTTGGCAAGAGTTTTTAAATTGTATTCACTATAGTTATTTGTAAACTAAGACTGCAAAATGCCGTTTCGCGTTCCGAGAAAGAGATTATAATATGTAGTATACAGGGTTACGGCTGCAAAAAATATCATTTTGCGGCCTTTGTTGCGGTTGCAAAATGCTTGTTTCGCGTAGGTTGCACGAAAAATAAATATTATTCCACAAACAATATCAGGAGAATGTTTTCATTTTACAACCTGAATTCCCTATACAGGGAGGTCCGTGAAGTGTGCAAAAAACGGGGATTTTTTTATTAGTTGTACAACCGAAATTTAGATTTCTTCCTAATTTGGTTAGTGAATTAGGTAGGACAAGAAATATTGAATTTGTTAAAGAAAGAGAATAGAGTAATTCCATTTTGATAAATATAGGATGATTCATTTTAATTTCAAATCTGTGCTTCTGTTTGATGAAAATTATTCAGAAGTGATTTGGTCATTTCTTCTTTCAATGAATTCTAATCAGATTTTTGATTTTTCATCAAGAATAAATGAAAAAGATTTTTTTTCAAGTTTTATATAGAAACTTCATATTTGGGCGAAACTTTCATTTCATAACATTTTTCCCTCATGAAATTTTCCTATATTTCTAAAGGAACTTTATTCTTGAGCGAATTTAATATTTTTTGTCATGCCCTGTAAACTCTCTGATCAGAAGCTGATCTTAATGCATGTCAGTCAGTTATCGAACATGTATCAAGTCTTGGCGGCTTTCGGTTGTACAACTTATGCGAAAATTAACCATTTGTTGCACGCTTTATGGACCCCACTGTATATTGAAAATGTCCCATTTCTGTTCATACTGTCCTAACTGATTCATCATCAGTTCGCAGCAAGAATCTGCTATAAGTGTTTTAGTCTATAAAATTTTGAAACACCCTGTATAAGTATTGAAATGAAGCATTTATAATTCTAACTCATTCATAATTAACTGTCGTCTAACAGTTCCTCATTTAATTAACTAATTCTCAAACGGCAGTTATCAGAAACCATAAATATATCACGAGAACCACTAATCATAAAAACTCATTATATAACATGATCTCTTTGGAACAATAAAGTAAGTTATATCTCTATTTACTACTGGGTTATTTGCAGATAATTGTTGTTTAATCACTCTACTGCAAAATTTTATTCCCACATTTCAAGTTGTTTCGAAACGACGATAAAAAAAACTTTTGGTAATACTTCGGTTTTGATTTTTTTCGTGTGAAACTTACGTAATTCGGTCTCCTCTACAAAAAACCTAAATGAAATTATCGGCGGTCTCTTATTTTTCCGGAGATACAGGGCCATTTTGGTGTAAAACTTCACAATTTTCCACATCAAATTTCTGTTGTTTGAACACACAAAATTTCTCCTTCTTTATATCTACACAACAATAATTTTCACTTGAACCTCCACTTCAACTTTTTTATATGATTGGATGAAAATATATCAAAATGAGTCCCTTTCACTGGTGGGGCTCAGCTCTTTCTAGTTCAACTGTTCTCTGATCTTCACAATTGGCGCATGCGCAAAAGCAAATTATACTCCCACTCCGGAAAGTTGGATTTTCTGAAGTTGAAGTGAAAATGTGTCCACAGCAAATTAATTTTCACCTCTCAGTGAAAGTGGGAAGTGAAAGTTAAAGAGGAAATTAATAGATCCACCTTCACATCGATTAAGGCTTTTCGTTTACTTACCATAACATACAGAATACATGAGTAGATGAGACCAGAACTCCACACAAAACGATAATACTATCAGGGAAAATACCACGCCAAGTGCACTCACTAGTGCTACTTGTCTCTGCGTAAACAGCTTGAATATTGGACCGTTCAATAAACCTGAAGCAAAAGCATAATCAGTGATGAGCTATAATTTTTACGAGGGTACTTTCAAAATGAAAATATCTCCACTGACAGATTTTATTCTGTTAATGCCAGATTAAAATCTGTCAATGACAGATTATAATGTGTCAATGACAGAATATAATCTGTCAATGGCTCATTGCCAGATTAAAATCTGTCAATGGCGTATTGACAGATGAAAATCTGTCATTGACAGATCCAAATATGTCAATGGAGATATTTTTTATTTTTATAGTGACCCTAATACGCCGTCGAAAACTTTTAACATTTTTCTATTCTCGAAATCATCATAAGAAGAATTCTACAAAAAATTAAAGTTTTGTTACTTTAGTTTTTCACCCAAGTATATTTTCAATGAAAATTGTATAACTGAAAAGTTGTTGGTTTATAAATTGTTGGTTTATAAATTGTTGGTTTATAAATAGAATAAATATACCATCAGTTGTCTTTAAAACTCTACAATTTATATTTCTCAGTAAATAGTCTTCGAAATTAATTTTTCATTTTTCATCTCTCATTTATTGAAATTATGTGAAAACTACTCCACACTGGCCTGCCTGTTTTCCTTCTCGAAGGTCCAGTCAAGAACTTTGTGTCGAGACTACAAAATGTCATAAAAAATTATTTCAGTTTCGAAAGCTAACTAGAGAAAAATACTGGTTTTTTGAAAAATATTTCTATTCGTTACTCCAAAAATGACTCAATAAAATATCTATACTGTAAATGATGAGATTATAACATTAACAGAGTTCGCAAGTGCACGTAATTGGCCTTATCCCCGAGTCACGTACTGTACTTTTTTCTACTCCCAATGTTTCAAACCGTTTATTACGTATCTCATGCTTCCGCTTTTGGAAAAAAATATAATGATAAGACATGTAAGAGATAATCTGATGAATCTCATGACTTCATTCAATTGTCAGGGGGTTTTTGATTCAAAATCTGTGTAAAATTATATTGATAATCATATTTTTCGGAAATTTATCGTTCAACACTATCTGGATTGGTACTGAATCTATACTATATCCACCCAACAGAGTAACCCAAACAACGATAGATGCGTGATCAACGCGTGATCAAAGCGTGATCACAACATACATTTGCATCTATTGGGTATAATAAACACACCTCCTTACGCTGGCCAATTGAAATCAAATGCAATTGCCAGGTGGAATTCGCGCTACAGTGTCGGAGTAAACAGTTACGTTCAAATGCTTGTGGTGTGTACATGTATGGTCTTTTGAAGCTTGAAATTTTTGAAATGTCAAGTACGGATACGCCTGAAGAAACTGCTAATATGTATCCCCAAAGCACACCCAAAAAAAGATCAAAAATCTGCACCTTAAAAAATACAATTTCGGTTGTTCCTTAGTGCGACTCTGTAAGAGCAGCCTTGATGATGTTTGGATGACTCCTTTGCCAGGATGGACATAGCCATGAATCGAAGAGCATTGTTTTCCTAGTTGTAGTCATTCAGTGTCTCATCGATCATTGAAATGGGTGAAAACGAAGAAATTTGTGCCCTATTATAACCCTGTACATTGAATATGAATTAGAGAAATACGAAAACAATTTGTACTTACCTACTCCAGTATTGAAAGCTACGCACAAATTGAGTATAGTTAACGTTTGACTAGTATCGATTCCTACAAGTGCAAATTTTTCTTTGAAGACTAATCCGAACTGATGGAACATTGGAAAAGAACATAGCTGGAAAATAAATAACAATCATTGCTGAATCGCACAAAATAGTATTTTATTCAACGAGCGTATAATGATGGCTATTATTCATGAGGTGAAGTTCACCTAGAGAATAATAGCCATTATACGCGAGTAGTATACTATACTTTGTCCACGACTATTGTATAAATATCAAAAAATTCAACAAAAATATAAAAAATATTCATAATGCATGTGTTTCGAGAATAACGATATTCATTAACCACTAGTGAACAATGAAATAATTATTCACTACCATCAATATAATGTGAGTCAATAATGAAAAAAATTGGAACTTGAAATAAAGAAATTGATGCTTAAATACTATATTATGGAGTAAAATTGACCCATGAAACTTTAGAGATAGCAACTGGGAGCCATCTGGAACAAAAAATGAAATGCAAAAAGGGGTCTTGTGATACATCATTTTGAAGCTCCCTACAAATCCTTCACTACCCTTGAATGTGAAGTCAATATCTTCACCTACTACAAAATGGTGGAACATTTAATAATAGCTTGCACACATCGACGTTTGACTTCATAATTTGAGGAAATAAGCTGGGTTTAATTCAGAAGATGCTCGAAACGGTTGCCCCAAATGTCTTGACATGAGAACAGCCTATTCGTTATTTCACGTCGAACATTTCCGAACACAGCAACGTCGATATTTCTACAAATATTTATTACTCCCTGTCGTACAATCAATATTGAAGCAAGTTCAGTTTCGTACACCTCCTGCTTCGAATAGTTCCATAAAAAAAGTCTAAAGGTGTCAAATCTGGTAAGCGGGTTGTCAATTCCATAATACCTCGATGGCCAATCCAACGACCATGGAAAGTATTATCCAAATAGTTTCTTACTTGTCTGGAGTTGTTATAATAATACAAACTCACCGCAGGCGTGGATGGTATCCCTAGTCTGAAGGACTGTATCGACATTCTCTCAATGCCTCTGATGAGCATATTCAACTTGATTTTAACAACGTGTGCGTTTCCCGGGCAGTGGAAAACCGCACGAACTTGTCCGATATTAAAAAAAGGTAACTCTAGCAATATTGCAAACTACAAGGCTGTTTCAATTTTATGTAACTTTTCTAGACTCTTCGAGATATGTGTGCAAAATGTTATGTACTCTCATGTTCAAAAAGTCATTTCTTCTACTCAGCATGGTTTCGTACAACAAAGATCATGTATGACGAATCTTGCATGTTTGAATGAATATCTCTGTACTCATCTGGACAAACAAAAACAAGTCGATGTTATTTATTTAGACTTTCAAAAAGCCTTTGATCAAATAGACTATCATGTGCTTCTTAATAAATTAACAAAGTTCTCTCACCAACTGGTTACTCTAATTGATTCATATCTAGTCAACAGAAAACAATTCGTGGAATACGAATCTTTCAAATCGGCTCCGTACGTAGTTACGTCAGGAGTGCCACAAGGTTCGAATCTTGGACCTCTTTTGTTTTTGATCTTCATTAATGATTTGTCGACCTCTTCGAATATTCCTTGCCTATTTTTCGCAGACGGCCTAAAACTTTATTACAAAATCGACGATATTACAGACTGCCAACGAGTCCAATTTGAATTAGATATAATCAAACTTTGGTGCAACGATAATCATCTACAACTGAATGTGTCCAAATGTAAAATGATATATTTCACAAAAAAATTGCGAACTTTGATGTACGATTATTCGATTGATAATAATACAATCAACCGTGTACACGAGAAAAAAAACCTTGGCATAACATATGACAGTAACATTTACACCACATATCAGAAATATGACTGCCGATGCAAATAGAATGCTTGGATTCATTTACAGAAACAGCAAAAACTTCAAAAGTGTTGCCACTTTAAAATTGTTTTTTTTTGCGTATGCTAGATCTAAGTTGGAGTATGGCTCTGTGTTATGGTATCCAGTTTACGACTACCAAAAAACATTGATTGAAAGCGTGCAGAGGAAGTTCTTGAAATATTTAAGTCTGAAAGTTGATGGACAGTATCCTACAAGAGGTACTGATCACAATATCTTGTTGTCACGATTTGATATGACATCTTTAGAAAAGAGGAGAGTTATTCTTGGTATAAAATTTTTGTATGAATTAATTAACAACAATATCGATAGTACTGTTCTTTTAACCGAGATCAATTTCTTAGTACCATGATTTGGAGGTCGACACAACCTGAAGTTTTATTGCGGCGCACCACGCACAAACGTTATGCCACGATCACCATTGAACTTTATGTGCAGTAGCTTCAATAAAATCTGTAAAAATTGCGACATTCATGTCGACTCCCTGAATGCCGTTGTAACATGTATCAACAATCACTTTCAATACTGCTACATTGCAAAATTTGTAACCTTCTTTGTGATATATATTTAATTTCGTCTTAGCATTTACTTTGAAATATATTTACTATTTTCAATACTTTTCATATATACTTTGTATTAATAGCATTTCCTGTAACTGGGTACCCCTGTTGGAAATAAATTGCTTTTTTTTTATATCCATATCGAATTCATTAGGATTCACTTTAACGATTTCGGTGACTAGACGATCAATAGTAGTTGCCAGCATATTCAAATACAAATCCCCTGTTGAATTTTGTTCTATTGGCCATTTTGGAGATGGTTCGCGTGGTACCTATCTACTTGTAAAATCGAAAACTGAATGAGAATATCCGAACTGAAAAATGGTGTTCTTTGTACTGACATTTTTGTTTTTTTTTTTCGTTTTATGAACAAAAAATAACCTATCAAACCTTATCGGGTTGTTGGGACTGCCATATCACAAATAATAACGAATATTTCTAGAAATATCGATATTAATGTGTTTGTTTTCAGGTAATCATCAAATGTTCCGCCATTTTCTAGTAGGTGATACTGACTTCATATTCTAGGGTTATAAAGTGTTCGTCAGGAGCTTCAAATTAATGTGTCACAAGACCCTCCTTCCACTTATTTTTTTTTTCCAGGTGGCACCCAGTCGCCATCTTGGAATTTTCTTGTGTCAATTTTACTCCAAATTGAAGTATTCATTCATTTATTGTCACTGTATACAGGTATACTGGCCTTATCTGAAATCAGGGTTCGGACAGTATGATGTGCTACATGGAAATTTGCCTACTTACATTACCGAATCCACAGGTTATCACGATTAACCAACCCCAACCGCCATCAGGTGGTTGGAAATCAGGATCACCAACCCGAAGTCTTCGTCTCTTTTCTTTTCTGTTCATCACTACGGAGTTGTGTTTGCTGGATCCCATCTTTTTCTCCCTCTATTCTGTAAAATAGGTCACATACAGCTTCTGGAGAAAAGCAATGAATAACTTTTTGAAATATGTTTTCTCTCAATACAGATCTATAACCCCAACATCAATCTGAAAATCGCTAGAGAAAACGTCTCAAAAACATAATTTTCCTACAACTGTCAACAAAACTTTAAATTTCGTTGTTTCTATGGATGCGCAAAAGAGCTTTTTTCACAATGAGAAAATAGTAATTTACCTTACGAGTACGGAAATTGATTTATGATATTGACATAAAGGAACATCTATTATTAAATACATATCAACAAATTTATTATTATTATTATTAATATTGAACGTGCAATTTGTTGCATTTTGTAAATTAATTGCAGAGGCTAAAATGTTTTCCTATGAAGTCAGATTTCGGTTTCAGCAACTTGCTGGGAATCAAATTGTTTTTTACAAGGTAGTGTTTCGACTGACAGATTCATTTTTTCTTTGTTGCTACAGTAATTGAAAGTGACAAATAAAAAATTTCAAATTTTTATTATTATTTGACATACATTTGATGAGGCTTATACCAGGGCCCTTGAAAATTATTGAAACATACTTTCCTCTTCATTAAATATATAAAATAGCAGAATTCTGTGAACTACAACCATACAAATATATATAGTAACGAAATCTCCTAGCGCCGGCCCTGTCGCTCGTAAACGCAAATTAATATGAGGGGTCGAAGGAAGATCGCTCACGCGCAATCTCGCACGCGTAGAATATTCGATCATCGAGATTTGACTGGAAGATTCTCCATAGGTGTGAGCAAGTATATATATACGGAAAAGAATCATCGCTACGGTAGAATTTTTATCACAGAGAGTTTTAGTTCAGAGCGTTGAATAGTTAGCGGAGCAGTTTGGGTGATTGTATTGTATTTTGTATTGTGATAAAGAGTTGTAATAAAAGTAGTGAAGTTTTGTTTGGAGTTTTAATAAATGAACCCAAGAAAAATTCTCTTTCTTCCTTTTCATTATACGCTGCATGTTCATTGGTCATTGCCTGTTCACTGTCTTTAGATATGACAAAGATTTCAGATGCTGCGCATGCGCAATTTCGATTTGTGCGCATCTTACAATGTATAAGAAAGATCAAGATGTCGAGGCTATCAATAATGAAATATCCATTATTTTCACTACGAAATGGGTAAAGCAGCACATTGAATACAGTGTATTAATTTTTCATGAATTTTGCTTTGAAGTTATGGGTCATCCACTTGATTGTGCTGATGCGTTCGCTGAATGTGCCACAAATCAATTTATTTAAAATTGGTGATACAAAAGTTACAAGATTTTGGGGGATAATTTGAAAAATTGGAGTGGTGGCAGAAAGTCGAGAGGTATGAACTTGATGGATAATAAACTTTCTTCTGAATTCATTCTTCGAGATTCAAAGAAACTTTATTTTTCGAAAGTTTATTCGGGAAACGTCAAATTTGATAGTACCGACTGAAGTGGAGATAGTTTCACTCAGTTTTCAAGCAGAAGCCAAGTTACAAAGGCAAATTCAGGTGAAACTTCGGTTACAGTGAGCATCTAAATTAAAAAAATGGAACTGACGTAATTCAACCTCCTCTACAAAAAATCCAGTTGAATTTTTTTGGCGGTGACGTCTATACCTGAAGGTACAGGTCCATTTGGTTGTGAAACTTCACCATTTTCAACATTAAATTTTTGTTGTTAACACCACACATTTTCTCATTTAATTTTTTGTAATATTTTCAAGCAGAAAAAACCATTATTGTTTCACAAAATTCACCCTTCTTCAAAAGTAGATTGAAAATCTGCCCTTCTACACTTGTATAGATTCCAATATTAATTCTTATTTTTTCAGATTGTCGTAGGTTACAAACCCAGAAAACTACGTTAAAAAAATTGATGTTACATTTAAGAAGCTATGTAGGTATTCTTTGTGCATTTATTCGGAGAGGAAAAGCCAGAATTATTTTTTCGAAAATCCATCCTACGGTACTATACATTTTTCAAGAAATCATGCCACTCTTGAATTAGTTTTTCATCTTCTGATGTGATTTAATTTTGTAGGTATGCACGGAATCTTTCTAGCTGCTCATTGATATTTATGTCATCTCTGAAATCTCCACTTTTGCGGTAGATACGTTAAGAACGTGCGAAATGTTGATTGTATCCATTTAAGGCAATGTTCCCCGCATCCCAGCAATCCAGTTATTTGGTTAGTTATTCGATTAACGCTGAATTATGAGGGAATTTGTGGAACGCCTACTGCTATTGTATAACCACAACACGGGATTGTCACGATCCTGGGATTCTATGGAAACTCTAGGATTCTTACTGCGTGCTCGAAAAGGCATTTCGGGATTTATCAAAGGTAATACTACGAGTCCTTCAAATTTAATCGATAAATTTTCATTTTCCACAAAAACTTTTTTATTTGGCAAAAGTATGAAAACAAACCGATTGATAAAATCACGAGTCCGTAGGACGAGTGATTTTATCTAATTCGGTTTGTTTGGATGCTTTTGCCTCAAAATAAAAAAGTTTGAGTGTTTCGAAAATGAAAATTTATCTTATTAAATTTGAAGAACGAGTTGTATTTGGAGAGATTATTTTTTGAACAAATAGAAGGAAGAACAATTCAATTGATCAGTATTTCATTTATATTAGAAGGAACGGAGAATAGGTGAGAATTTTACAAATTTGAAATGTCAAACAACGATGTATGCCCTCTATGATCCAGAAGAGATATGATGCTTACGCATAGAATATGAAAGTACTTGCCGACGATACCAAGAGATGGCGTCACACCTCTCATTGTACAAGGTTGATAATTGAAAATTTCTTATGATATGAAAATCGCGCCAGAAGGAACATAAAATCATTCTTTATGTCGTTGTATCAAAATCTTCATACAAAGGTTTCTTCTCATACAACAAAAAATGAATTGTATTTAATAAAAACTAATTGTACGCCATCTTCATTTGAGTTAAGGAAACCTTAAATATTTGAATCGGTCGTTCGCTATATCTGTCATAAAGTTGGGGTTATGAGCTATTTATGTGTTTGAGTGTTCATTGAAATGTGTTATGTTATTATTATGCTGAAAAAGTGAAAAGTGAATGACTATTAATAATAAGGTAACTCTTCATTCATAATAATTTATATATATATGAGCCAGTTCAATAGAATCGACGCGGTAAACCTTATAGTTTTGACAAATCAAAGGTAAACAACGTTTTTTCGAAACAATCGAAAGGACCAGGCAGTTTTATCGATATAATACCCAATAATTGGCTAGAATAACCATAGAATAACCCGCTACTATTGGTTGAAATGTCAAAAACGTCACATTTTAACAAGTGAAAAAAATAATCACCGTAATACCGTTCCATACAGGGTTTTTCAGAATAAAAAAATTAAAAATGTGTTGAAATCTTTCGAATAATTATTTCTTGTTTATTTTATGAGATTATTTCGATCGATTGTGGATGAAACCATTCATAAATGCTTCCCTTCGTTCGGTCAACTGTCATATACAGTGAGATCCATAAAGTGTGCATCAAATAGGAATTTTATTTGTAATTTGACAAAAGTTGGTGGATGATCGATAACAGACTTGAATGCATTCATACTGGCTTCTTGCCATACTGTATACAGGGAAAATCAAAATATAAAATTTTTAAACAATAAAGAACCCCTATTTTGAAAAATATAGGATAATTTCATGATAAAAAGTTGTTGAGAAATGGAAGTTTTGCCCAAATGTGAAGTCTTAGCCAGAATCTGCATTGAAGAAATGCTCCCCTGAAGGTTGTTACTAGATTACCGAGAAATTTTTTGATCGTGAACAGTAAATTATAGCCACCGAATTTTCATCTATGATTATTATTAATGGGAATTGTTCGTTTTATTTCATTTCATGTTTTACAAAATTATGTATTTTACAATTTTTATGTGATTTTTTCAAAATCTTGTACTTAATCTGACTGGAATAAAATGTTTATTATTATTAATATTATAAATAGTCGAAAAAAAAATAGTTTTCACTATTATTCCCGTATAATGAATCAAAAGTCCGATAAATATGCAAAGTAGCTATAACTAAATTACAGTATTATTAGTAGATCATTTGCCTTGTTGAAAAGGTTACTGGCGAAATTGTAGAGTTATGTTGAATATCGTAGCAACAAAGATGAAACTGGAATTCACAAAAATGTTTCTTGTTCTTGTTTTTGGTGGAAATCAATGCAACTTTTCCTTGCATTAAATTCCACCAAGTTCATGTTTCTCAATTCTATTATCTTTAACAAGTCATCGTTAATTTTATTGGCGTAAATGTTTCTTTGAATTTTTGTTTCTCGAGCTGGTATGGGGACTCTGGAAGAGAAACTAGTATGAAGAGTACTATCGTCCCCAAAACTATGTAGTGAACAAGCCAATCATTGATATGAAGCACAAACAAAGTGGGCGCCAGAACTGAACCCTGTGGAATACCTGCATTTATTGGGAGAATGTCAGATGTTACTCAATCAACAACCACATAGAGAGACACATCAGACAAAAAACTCTTCAACAAAGCACACAAATGAGGAGGCAAACCATAAGACGGCAGTTTTGAAAGGAGGCCCCGATGTCAAACTCGATCATACGCTTTCTAAATATCGAGTGCAACAGCTATCGTTTCGCCGATTTTTCGATTGAATGCTGCCAAATATGAGAAACATAAGCCAATAAGTCACTTGTTAATCTTTGATGGCGAAATCCGTGTTGTCGATCATTAATTATTTCTGATTTCTCCAGATATTTGATAAGCTTCATACTGATTGCTTTTTCCATGGCTTTGGAAATGATAGAAAGCAATGCAATTTGTCTATAACTACAAGGTAAAGTTTTCTTTCCTCGCAACTAATTAATTACTGATCAGAATTTTGATTTATCATACGGGAATATTAAAAAAAATATTAGGACAAAACTTCCATTTGTAGAAACTTTTCCTTATGAAGTTATTCCATATTTTTCGGAATGGGTTGCTTGATTCTTAAACAAATTCAATAATTTTTGTCATACCCTGTATACTGTTTGATCAGAAGCCGATCTTAATGCATGTAAGTTGGTTATTGAACATAAAAAATTTACTATTTATTGCACACTTTAAGAACCTTACTGTATTGATTACTACTACTAGGAGCTGACGGTATATAAAATGAAGTGTAGTAGGTGGACATTAACATGTGATCACTAGTTGTTTTCCCATGTGAGAATGAACTGATGGTGATTTTGACACTATTTAGCGGATGTAATATACGGGGATCATATAAGTTTCAGGATACATTTCTATCGTTACCGGAATTATGATTATTCAGAAATGATAAGAGATCAGAGACGAAATCAAAACCATGGTTTGATAGCTCAAGGGTTTTCTGAGTGTGATAACCGAATATATCCAAATCGAATGAAATGTCATAAATGTACATAATCAGGTGCAGACAGGACAACTTCAACAGAGTGAAAAATTTCATCCTGTTTTTGTAGTTGAGAATGAGCAGGGAGATTGTTATGATCTTCACCGGAGTGTGAAAATGTGTTCCGTAAACCTAAAAACGGTTTCTGGAATTTTTCTTATTTCTCGTTTCAGTTTAATTCAGGTTTGTTGGGACATCATGTAATTTCAAACAAAAGCAGTCAGTGGACGTCCTTCAAACAATTCATCCCCGATAGAAACAATGACGCTTGGATTCTGCAAACCAGTTTCAACCACTAACATTACATTGTGCATCAGTGCGATGAAGGCGGTCAATACTTGAGTTATGCTCGAAGTGAGTCTTATGAAGACTTCTATAAAGATATTCAAGATGATAATTTTTTTTTAACACTTTATTATATGATTTTCATTAGGGAAATGAAATAGTGATAACGTTATCATGGATTGTCATCAAGTATGGAGGTATTATTTTTGTTTATATATATATATATATATATATATATATATATATATATATATATATATATATATATATAAATATATTTTACGGATGCTTGAGTATGCGAAATGGGTTTTCTGGGAGTTTATCCGTTGGTTTGTCGGTATTGACTTTCGACGTTTCGCCAACATCTCAGTTGGCATTTTCAAGAATGTTACTCCTACTTGGTGGTAGCAACTGTTTTTTGAAAAACTTTTGCCAGTTTTTGAATAGTTTCTCGGTCGTAAATTTTAGCCGATATGATCCGTTCCATCAGCCGTCGAGTCGATTATGGTTGTCGGACCTTTGGCTAATGACTGTTCAGGTAATAACGATCGGTCTGGTTTGTGGTGACCTGCATCCACCGAAGGACCATTTCCCGAACTGTTTTTCTTTTTGTTGATGATGGCCCTCCAGATATTTGATATATTTTGAGAGTCGTCTCTTTTGTTTATTTCTCCATGTTTTTCTATCTCGATGGCTTCCCTAATTTGGCGTGTTCTGAAATGGTTCACCTGCGCTATTTGCTTTGCTGCCTCGAAATTTATTTTGTGACCCGTCTGATGTTGGTGTTGAAAGAGGGCGACAGATGTTTGTTTTGTCCTTATGCTATTTTTGTGTTCCTGCACTCTAGCACAAAAATTGTATTGAAAAAGCAAGAGATGTTCGACAGGTCTCCAAATTCATAACAAAGGGGTGGGAATTCGGTACTCGTCGAGTCATTCGTGTAGATATTGCCAAGGGCGGAACGATTTATAACAATTCAGAAAAGCACCGACCGTGGAAATATCTATAGAAGGGAGACAAGTCTTCGACCCTTTTACGATGTTCCAATGAATTGAGCGAGTCTGTGAGCGAAGAATCACTAACAAGATGGATTGCCTTCCTCTGAATAGAATCGAGAAGCATCAATGAATGTTTTGGTGCCAAACTAGTATGAAGAGTACTATCGTCTGCAAACCTATGCACTGAACAAGATGTTTTTTCGAGCAAATCATTGATATGAAGCTAAATAATTCAGCTGCGGTAGCTAATTTATATATTATGCAGATGGTTGTTAGATTCGGCACTATTAGCACCACGGACAAAGCAAAATGCTTCATTATAAAAGTAACTAGAGGTGAAAAATTCACTCAACAATACCTATAGTCACGATAAAAACGTGGGAAGTACAATGTGAAACTGAACAAACAACTACATGGAATAGAATTATTGATTTTATAAGAATTCCCAAAAGCATTCAAATTCCAAATACTTCAAATCGCAGTATCAAACTGTCAAACTTGTCTGTAAGGGGTTAGCTTTTTATAAGGTGGCTAGTCGACACTAATTTTGTGAACAAATGATTCTATCGGTGAACGAAAGATTCCGCCAGGGTTCAGCCAATGAGACGTCGGTATCAAAAGGCACTAGTTAGCTGTTGCTTGATTGCAATTGCAGATTTGAAAAATCACATCTGCATCACTTACCGTCAAAAAATGTAAACTCTCGCCAAAAGAAATTCATCAGTCAACGCCTCAGGGTTTTTATGCATTTTGAAAGAAAATTATATGCAGTGGATATGTACAGTTTTCGATCTTCCGAACGTTTGAATATTTGTTTCCTGGCAACTGGTTGGAAACAAGTTTTTGGGATTGGATATGACATGAACTTTTCGTATATATCAAAAATAAAGAATATGCATTTTGTTCAATTGGTAGAGCGCAAGTTACAGAAAATTAAAAGGATTGGAAAGCGACAATAGTGTCAACATTCATGAGAGGATATTTTCGAAAAGTTAAAGGTAAAATTACTTTTCTGAGACTACTTCGAAGAACGTGAAACTTCATTTTCACTCATTTCTGGACTTACTGTTAACTGAAATTTCAATGCACTATACTTTCATTCATTATTACTGACCGTACTCTGAAATGAGTGCCCAAGAGACAATTTGCTATCTGAATTACCGGTTGGTTATTTTTGGAAGACTGGTTCTCCATAGGCCATTGACTGAATTCATTGGAGAACTTCATCGTTGTGATCTTTTTTGATTCTGTTTCGATTTCTGTGGAACTACCCAAACGGAATCCTGACGGGTTGAATTTAAGTTTGCTTGAATTTGATTGACAATGTTCCTTGATAAGTGGTATTCGTTCGGACTTCATTGTCTATATTATTGATTTCATTGAAACCTGTTGCTGGGAAAATGGGGTAACAACTTAAAAAAAAGGTTGAAATGGATTTTGGATCAAATAAAATGAAATTAAAATTTTTTTGATTGATCAAGGAAATTATGTTGTGACAAAAAATTGATATTGAGATACCGAAATTGACATAGACAGTGAAAAAATTTTGAATGGAGAAATATATGAAGTAAAATGAATTCTTTTGTGTCTTTCTTTCTCCGAATCAATAAAAGCCAAAAAATAATTCATCAAACTTCATTCTCTCCACAAAAATACCCAAGTTTCTTACCATATGAAGTGATATAAACAAATGTTGAAACGAAGTTTCAAATTGAGTGTACTCACGACGTTCCGATCAATGGTATCCGCAATCGTCTTCAGGTGATGACTGACAGCGTTTCGACATATGGCCTTTTATATAGACCTGATTCTCCTATGGTGGGGGAAGGGGGCGGTGCTAACCATTAGGCACGCGGGTGCTACTAAAAGGGCGCGCTAATCGGTTTTTTAGCTGAAAATGGATGATTTGGCGTGAGATCCTCTTTCACCGAGCCTGAATTGGTTCATTCTTTGGATAAGTGGTTTCCATTCCGGATGTTCACGCTGGGGTGACTGAATGCGTCGTTGTTTAAAATGAAGCGGCCTTCTTGTATTTTCTCTTGAACTAGTACTCCTTCCTGTGTATGACCTCGGCTTCAGACCATTTAGCGCTGTAGTAGTTTGTCCAAACATGATCTGCTATTCCCGATTTCGTGGTTTCTTCTCGTGTGCTTTTTTTTTGTGTTCGCATTTTCTCACTTCCAATGGTCTTTTGGTTTCTCCGATGTAAGATTTGCCGCACCCGTATTATATACGGTAAACGCAGTTGTTGGCGTCGCTGTTTTTAATCGATGGTCGAATTTTTGTGAGCTGACCGCGCATTGTGTTCCCTGGTCGAAAACAGGCTTTGACGTTGTATTTCCCTCCAATCCTCTTGATCCTCTCTGAAAGTCCTTTCACGTAGGGTATGTAATAAACTTGTTTTTATCCAATGAATGGTAATGGTTCGGACTTCCATTGTCTATATTTTTAACTCTATTGAAACCTGTTGCTAAGAACGGAAAGATTAAAATACAAATCAAGTGATAAAAATCAAATCAAAATCAAATTTTTGGTTAATAATGAAATTAGGGATTGATTGATCAAAGGAAACACTGTTGTTACAAAAATCGAGATTTCGAATATGAAATATAAGTCAAAAAAATTTTTAAGCAACGAAATAAATGAAATAATATTATGACAAAAAAGTTGAGGTATCGAATATGAAATACTAGTCAAAAAATGTAAATAAAGACATTGAATGAAATATTATGAAAAAATGTTGAAACCAAGTTTCAAGTTGAGTGTACTCACGACGTTTCGATTGCTGGTATCCGCAATCATCTTCGGGTTACCTGAAGACGAAATTTGATTTTGATTTGATTTTTCTCACTTGATTTGTGTTTTAATCTTTCCATTCTTAGCAACAGAGGCGTGTTCTGGCACTCTTGTATTCAAAACGTTTTCGTTTCTCCATCTCTCTCTGCAATTTGGCTGACCGCAAGTGAGAGAGAAGGAGACAGACGAATACGTTTTGAATACAAGAGCGCCAGAAAACACCTCAGGTTCCAGTAGAGTTAAGAATATAGACAATGGAAGTCCGAACCATTACCATTCAGCGAGGAACATTTGTCAACCACTTTCAAGCAAACGTTGTTTATCCAATGTTTCTTTGACATTACCTTCAATGTCTGATCCACTAACTTCTTCGAGTAGCCGTCCTTCTGAAGATCCCTCCTTATGTTGTTCAGTTCCCTGTCGAGACTTTCTTTGGTGTTGCAGAGATTGACGATTTTCCGCTTCGAAGATGGTGATTAGATTGCTCATTCATTGGTTTCCTGTAGATCGATGTTTCTCATATATTTCTGGTCCTTTGCACTTCTACGTCGAGAAACAGCATTTTGCTTAGAGATTCTTTTTTCATTGTTAATATGATGATGAGAATTTTGATCAATCGAAAAACTTCGATTTCATTTTTTTACCAATAATCCATTTCAACCTTTTTTTTTTGGCTTGATTACCTCATTCGATTTGTATTTTATGAGTTTCAATAGAGTCAATAAGATAGACAATGGAAGTTCGAACCAATACCACTCGGATAGAATTCATTCATGGTAATTCTGATTTGCCCTTTTCGAACATTCCAATAAGCATTTTCAATTTCTATAGTTTAATATCGTGTCGAATCTTGATTTAATATTTGCAGCAGAAATTTGAGATTGGATGTTCTATTTTCATGCACCTAAAATGACACTGATTTACCTCAGAAATAGTCATCCGTTGAGTTATGCAATCAGAATTCTTAATGGTCAGAGAGTATATGGCAATTAACATTGATTCAAATCAATCATAGCGAATTCTGAAATGATTTCCTATTGACATTTTGATAATATTATCTGGAAATTATCGTAAACAAACTACAACTGAACTGAAACTACTGATAACTTGGGAAGATTTTTGAGGCATATCGAATTAACCTCAGGTGTTGATATCTATTGCTGTGATCACTAGCTACTGAACTATCCTAGAATTTTTTATAGTTAAACATCACGGTGACGAATAAATTGAACACTAGGTTTGCTGATATAGAAATTCATATCACGATGATTCCTTCATTGAGGATAGAAAACACAAGCTTTTTTCTGAAAAAGCAATGTTGAATGGTAGTAAGAATGAAGGAAAATACCATCCAGTTCATTGATGATGTTTGAAATCTGTCAGGTGTTTTGTTCCTCTCATGTTATATTCATGACATGTGTTTATGCATGCTTCATCAAGTAAAAATGTAAGTCTTCGTGTAGACGATCCTGTTAGAGATATCACAACACACCTGTTCACGATATCATCGATATAAGCATGGAATTTCCATAGCGTATATGTCACAACAGAAAAATTTTGGCAATTCGCAGAATTACTCCAATTTCGTGTGCTTGCCAAGAAAACAAACAACTTATTTGTTTCTTTGTTGAAAATAAAATTATTTTTAGTTGAGTCACAACTTTTTCTCGGAATCGGTTTGGTTTTTTCCCGGTTACCAATGATATCTTCGAACGGGTATTAATTTGTTATATTGCCTGATACGTCTTTCAAAGCCCAGAAAAATTGAATACGACTCCAAGCAAATGGTGGGAATGAATTTGTATACATCCTGAATATCTTTTCTGATTTGGATGATATTTCGAACACTCATGCGTGTTTTGGAAGATGTCAAACATTCCTAAATATATATCCTAGATTCCTGATGTTTTTGATTAATTTTGTGCACAAGTAAGCTACGATTGGTTCGAAAGAAGTGAATTTGTTTTATTAGCAAATATTGCTTCCATTCTACATTATGGAAAAAAACTTTCTGCATATGACTTCTATAGTCGGGCTGTTCAAAAAATAGAATTCAAGGACGCGTGAACAGTGAATGCATGCATCTATATTAGCCTGCGCGGCGTAGCCACGCCTTCTAAACTGAAATAAATGAAGAACTGCTTACACTGTACTGTACTCATTTGTGCTTTGTATTTACGTGTGTTACGTTAATTAAATAATATGGATGGAAACACTCTTTCACCTCCAAGAAAAAGATAAAAAAACATTCAACTGAAGAGGAAAAAGGTGTAATAATGAACACTTATAAAAAAGCATCCCAAGAGTTTATGGGAGAACAGGGAAATACTGTTGAATTCACTGCTGAGGCGACGTTTTTGTTGAGTGGTGTAAATCGGACTTGTAACATTGGGGAGAGGAACATTCAAAGAGTGCGTGCCGTTCACGTGATCATTCTATCTTTTCAGCGGCTACACTATAGTAAGAAAGATACAAGCTGGTTGGAGTTAAGGTGAAACACACTCTATATACAGTTCATATGAATTCAAAATATTGTAGATACTCAAATATATTCTTAACGAAATACCGTATTCAAGAGTTGGATATTATGATCACCATTGGCAATTATATGCAAGAGATCAACAGGTGTGTGAACTTGACCCTGAAATATTTTAATTTAACTCAACAAAATAGGGGAGTACACAAAAATGCATTTCTGATGATAGTATTTTCGAGGTGAATTTTCTTTAAATGGTTTCATTTTTTCGGACTGAAAATTCTTATGGAAATTTGATGAAAATATTATATAGGTATACAGGGTGATATTTAACTCGAAGGGGTGATCTTTTGAGTAATTCTGAGAAAAAAAAGTTCATATGAATATGGACCCATTAATTATTCGAATCCAAGAAAAGGGTGTCAAAATAAAAATATATATAAATAAATAAAATAATATATATAAATATATATAGGTATATAAATATATATAGTTATATAAATATATATATATATATATATATATATATATATATATATATATATATATATATATATATATATATATATATATATATATATATATAATATATATAAATATATATATCTTCTTGGGTATTGGGGGGCTGATTTGGCTATAACCAGATTAAAATCACATAACAACAAAATAAAACTAACAGACCAACAACAATCGGAGTACTTGCATTGACATGAACAAATAAAATAAGACGGAAGTGATCTTTCGAATTTGTAGATTAACTGTTTTCGATGAAAAACGACGTTATTTACTACTGCAGCGTTTTGGAAGTGAGGTTAGGGTGTCATGAAAGGAAAACCAATGACTATTCAACAATCGTTTCATTTTGTATCCTTGTTCTTTAGGATTTCTATATATCAACATCCTGTGAAAAATAATTTTAATTTTGTTGTTCCAAGGACATGCAATTAAGTGATTTTTTTATCTCAGAAACAAGATACAAGAAAGAAGATAGAGATAAAAAAGTTTCAGTTTCAATAGCTCAATGCGAAAAAAAAATTAAAAAAAAACAATGCCCTTCAATACCACCGCCAATTTAAAAAAATCGGTTGGATGATTATTGAGATATTCAAGAAAAAACGTTGTTATTTATTTTGACACTCTGTGTCTTGAAAATGAATTATTACCGGATATATGTTTGTATGATTTTTATATCATAGAATTGCTAAAAGAATTACCCCTTTGAGTTTTGCCAATAACACTCCATATACAGGGTGTAACTGAATAAGTGTAAAACATTTGAGGAGGTGATTCCTCATCGAAAAAAAGATAGGATCTCTCACATAAAGAAACTCCATTGGAGCATTCCTTGTTAAGATACAGCCCCTGAAAGGTGTTAAAAATACTGTTTGAACGTCATTATTTTGTGGTGGATCGATATTTGTTCCGTAGTTTTCTGGGTATTGTGACCTACCACAATCTGAAAAAATAAGAATTAATATTTGCATCTATACAAATGTAGAAGGGCAGATTTTCAATCTACCCCGAAAAGTTGCTGCGTCTCTTGAAAAACAATTCATTCTGGATAGAACAAGAAACTATTGATGATTTACTCATATCAGTGTCATATTTTGTCACAACTCACAAAAACTCAGTCAGAAGAATTCTTCCAAACTGCTAGAAAATGAAGCAGAGTAGTGTGTGTAATGCCGGTAAGGGGGGGCAAGTGTACAGTTTTTTTACTAACTTTTTTACTATTCAATATCTGAGTTCATGAAGTATATGATACTAACTGCCAAAATAGCCAGTCAATACTGTTTTTTCGAAATATTACTTGCTTTTCTCTTAGTTTTTTTGGATTCTCAACCTACCAAAATCTGAGAAAATAGGAATTAAAATGGGAATCTATACAAGGGTAGATCGGCAGATTTTCAATCTACCCCGAAAATTTACTGCGTCCTTTGAAAAACAGATCTTTCTGGAAAGAACAAGTCCAATTAGTCAGCAACTTCTCGTATAACTCAAATTTAGCCTTTCAAAAAAATGGGAACTAATATGTATATGAAAATACTTCTCGTTAACGTTTCGGAAACTGAATCCGCTTCCGTTCTCAAAACTTATACGCAAATTCCTGTTCAATTACAAATAATATTCCTTGTTGACAGTCTTCGTAATTGACATTTGTCAAATATTCTTTAAAATATTTGAATTATACGACAAGTTGCCGACTAATTGGACTTGTTCTATCCAGAAAGAACTGTTTTTCAATAGGCGCAGCAACTTTTCGGGGTAGATTAAAAATCTACCCTTCTACACTTGTATAGATTCCAATATTAATTCTCATTTTTTTCAGATTGTGGTAGGTTACAAACCCTGAAAACTACGGAACAAAAAGTGTTGAAAATAATATGAATGCTACTGAAGGGCATATTTAATTAACCTCCTGAAGATGCTAAACTTGTAAACGAAACAAGAATCGATCGCGTGCAAAATCAGATTGGTGTTAGGGTAATTGATCTCTCAAAAAAGTTTTCAAAAGTGTTATACGAATCGTTTCACCCTAATGGGCACCAAAGATTCAGAATACAGGAAAATCAGTAGGATTTGATAAGTTCTTTCTTGCCAAATGTCTAACTCATCAACAAAACCAACTCACCGTACGAAACTAATTCGTGACAATTTTCAAACGATAAATCAATTGAAACAAATCAAAACGCCCGAAAACAAAAACACTTGTTTCACATATCACCTGCCCCGGGTATTGGCCTCACGGCAAAACAAATGAATATTCAGATGCTCACTGCCACAAAACGTTCGCTTTCTTCACGGCACACTTGATAAACAACGTGAATTGCCGCAAAAAGCTATCCGTAGACCGCCACATAGGTGAGTCGGGGAAATTGAAAAAAATGCATCTGCATCACGGAGCAGATGTGAAAGAAATAATAGGCGGTATTTCCAAGTCCTCGAGCCTGTTAAATCCGTAACTGATGCATTTTGAGAACCTGTAAACGGGGGTAATGTAGAGATGAGAGTTGTTGCTCGGGTATAAACAAGATTAACCGTAGACGGGGAGCTGGTTTAGTTTCAGTCATGCAACGAAATGCGTACGACCAAAGTGATACAGGGTGGCCCACAAAATAACTATAATAATAAATAATAATTTGTACAAAAAAAACTTGAATACTCAGCATATTTTTGTCTATATGGAGTTTCACACGAAAGAGAAGCCCTGTAATGTTCAAAGAATACCGCGTGAACCAAGGGACAGGAGATACGAATTCTCATTAACTTAGAATTTTTGAGGTTTGTAAGCCTCAGGAAAAACCTCTTTCGGCAAGGATTTCCATAGCTCAGCTGTTCTATTGAAAAAAAATCCCTGAGCAAGAGAGGTTCGACATTCTGTACTATTCGAGTCATCCGTGTAGATATTGCCAAGGGTGGAAAGATTGATAACAATTCGGGAGAGCATTGACCATGAAAGTATCTATAGAAGAGAGACAAGTCTCCGACCCTTCTACGATGTTCCAATGAAGTGAGCGAGTCTGTGAGCAAAGACGGATTGCCTTCCTCTGAAAAGAATAGAGAAGCCGCAATAAATGCTTTGGTGCCGAACTCCACACGTGAGAACTGTATTCCAAGACCGCTTGTATCTGAGCCTTGTAGATCATTAGAACTTGACGAGAAGTGAAGTATTTCTTCGCACAAAATAGAAATCCAAGTTTCTGGTAAGCACTTTTAGCGATCGATCTCACATGTTTTTTCCATGAGGGATTATCACTGATCGTAATTCCTAGCATCGAGATACTTGACTTTGTAGGAATAGTTATTACTGACATCTGAATTCTAGATGATGATAGATCGGCTTTCTTGGAGAAGAGATATGCCTGGGTTTTCGTAGCATTAAATTTCACCAAATTCATGTTGCCCCATTCTATAATTTTCACCCAATCGTCGTTAATGTTATTGGCGTGAATGTTTCATCAAATTTCTGTTTCTCGAGCTGGTATGGGGACTCTGGAAGAGAAACTGGTATGAAGAGTACTGTCGTCCGCAAAACTATGTATTGAACAGGATATTTTCGTCAAGCAAACTGCATTCTATTCAGGCATTTCCGAGAGGTTATGCGTCAAATTACAGAAAAACACTTCAAGTATTCGAATCTGAAATTCAGGATATACTAACAATTCAAGGGGAGCAGAAGTTCTTTCTCGAAATTTGAAACATTTCAATCCTTTATTTCCCAATCCATGTAAAACTCAGTTCACGCATTTTCATTTGAGACACCATGATAATATGTCAGATTTTGATCTCGACTTGAATATTTGATCATTCAAAAATCGAATTGCATATTGTTTTTAGGAATATGAACGAACTACGCTACTTCAGTATTTCCTTGTCGTTTTATTAAGCACCAAAGTAGTAGATTGACTGCCTCGGCCGATAGTTCAATTCAACTAAGGCAGTCAACCTAATTTGCTGCCGAGTTGACGATATTTAGGATATTGTTTTTGCAAATCATAACCATTCTCACAATCTTTTCATTTTTCTGTTATAATAAATTAAAACAAAATTTAAGAGAAATCGCAAGTGTTGGAACGGCTGATTGCTACGAAAATGTTTATGCTCATAGTAGTTATTGTTTTACAATATTATGGAGAGTGATGAAGACTTAAAGGTACCTACCTACTTACTCCAGACAAATACCAATCAGCTGATTATTACTTTTGTTGTCTAGGCAGGAAAGTACTTACTTTGCTGCCTAGGCAGGAAAAGTTATAGTTTGCTGATTGGCATGTATCTGCAAAATTGGTAGTTGCTGTCAATCAGAGAAAAATATTTTATTTGCATTTCGCGGAGATATAGTAACAATTCCTAGATTCTAGCTTCTATAAATCCTCTGGAGGCTCCTCAGAGCTGATCAAGAGGTTAGTTTGACGATAAAACAAAAAGAGGGAGATATCACCTACGAATTTGATCATAAAATGTGGTTTTAAAACATATTCCTCTGTCAATCTTACGTTCAGAATATGTCTTACTGAAGGTCTATCCATTGTTATCATTACATCACACTGCAGTCGTGAAAAATCCTTTTGTATGGGACGAGGTATCAAACTCAGAAAAAGTTCACGTTAGACTTGAGAGGAATTATTCCTTATAAATTCTGATACAAACAATTTTGTTTGACGAATTTATTATCAAAGGAGATATCCTTGGATATTCCAAATATTTTTTGATTCCGAGCAACATGCAGAAACTTGTATGTTGTTGATATTGTGAGTTGTAACTTAAGTTGTAGGACTTAGGTTCGGACTTCCATTGTCTATATTAATAACTCTATTGAAACCTGTTGCTAAGAACGGAAGGATAAAAATACAAATCGAGTGATAAAAATCATTTTTTTTTCGTCAAAAATGAAATTAGGGATTAACTGATCAAAGAAAAAATAATGTTGTTACAAAAAAATCGAGTTATCGAATATGAAATATGATCCAAGAAAATTTTAAATAAAGAAATAACTGAAATAATATTGAGACAAAAGATATTGAGGCATCGAATAAGAAATACTAGACAAAAAATTTAAATAAAGAAATATATAATATCTTATGAGAAAATTTTGAAACCAAGTTTCAAGTTAAGTGTACTCACGACGTTTCTTCGGGTTATGACTCAAGTTGTTGGAGTTTATAGACGTTATCTCCTCGTCTACAGACCATCTTAAATTTTTATCTTTTTGCCACTTTCACCAAACATTAAAAATAACCAACTCCAAGATTTTCTAATTATGCAGAAGCGATTGCAGACTGAAAGGTTATCGCAATACAACAATTTCTCATTGCAAAGCGGGAGATAACGTTTAGCGTTTTGGACGAGTAAGAGTAGAATTTTTTCAATTTCTTCAATGTTGATTATTCCATATTTACTTCCTTAGTGGATTTACATACAGTACGATGCAAATGTATGGAATGAATTCGATATTTACAAAATGAGCGTCTTTCGGAAGAAATCCAAAAACAGGTCAAATTTAATTTTTGACGGCCCATCTCATGATATTCATATGAGAGACGTTTCGTCACCAGTGTTGGCGTGATGACGTAATCGACAATTTTTTTAAATGCAAACAGGGGTCATGTGGCAACCCATTCAAAAGGACTACTCGTCGTCTATTCAACGGTATAATTGTTTCGATATGTATTAATACAGGGTCAACCGAAATTATGTATTCAGAAGACTGGAATTACAAATAATAGTAATTCGTTGAACCAAATAATGCTATGCACCGCCACTGAGAATAAAGTATCGTATTGTCTTCTATTGTTTTTGTTGATTAGAAAAAAGAAATGGTGATAAAAGTCCTACACTCTACTTGAGATTAATCGATGTCATGAAGTGAAGTATCATTGAAGCGGTTGACATTATTTCTAGAAAAATATTTAAATCACTTATAATCTGGCAATGAAACTTACAGAAACCCAAAGAATCGAAATTTCAATTATGATTGGCTTTGGAGATAAAGTAAGGACTCAGGCAGAAGTTCGTGATTTATTCAATGCGAAATACCCCAACCGAGAACCCGTTTTTCAATCAACAATAAGTAAAATTGATAAAAAGTTTCGAGAAACGGGCCATGTTAAAGATCTCCCTAAAAGTGGTAGGAAATCAATTCCAGAAGTCCAAAAACTTGATGTGGTACTTGCGTTCCAAGAAAACCCCCATACCAGCACGAGGCAAGTCGCACTGGATAATAATTTACACCATTCGACTGTTGTTAGTGTTGAAAAAAGAAAAGTGGCATCCGTATAAAGTTCAGCTGGTCCAAGAACTGTTAGAAGATGACTTCGACAGAAGAGTCGAATTTTGCGAAATCATGATGGAGCGCTCGCACAGAGATCGGAGTTTCATACAAAATTTAATATTTTCAGATGAAGCTACTTTTATGCTCAACGGTCACGTAAACCGTCAGACTTATCGATACTAGGCAAGAGAAAATCCACATTGGATGGAGGAGCATAGCACACAATATCCACAAAAAGTGAATGTTTGGGCCGGAATTTTGAACAACCAGATAATAGGACCATACTTTTTTGAGGAAAGCGTAACTGGTGCTCGATATCTACACTTTCTTCAAGATTATCTGATGCCACAACTGAATCAGCTATTTCCAAATAGAAATGATTTGTGGTTCCAGCAGGATGGGGCGCCCCCACACTACGCCGTTGATGTACGAACCTACCTGGATACTGTTTTCCGAGGAAAGTGGATAGGAAGAAGAGGGCCGATCGAATGGCCACCAAGGTCTCCGGATTTGACCCCGTTAGACTTTTTTTTATGGGAATACTTGAAGAGTAAAGTTTACCAAAATCGACCAAATGATTTAGAAGAGTTGAAGGAACGCACCAGAGCGGAGATTGCACAAATAACCCCCGAAGTTCTCGGAAACGTTAGAAATGAATTCAGTGCCCGGCTTACAATTGCATCATAGCTGAAGGTCATCAATTTGAACATTTATTATAATTTTATTGTACTTCAATAAATAACATGTTTTGGTTCATCTTGTATAAATGAATATTGGCATGGTTATACTGTTGAATAGATGATTAGTAGACCTTTTGAATGAGGTGCCACATGACCCCTGTTTGCATTTAAAAAAATTGTCGATTACGTCATCACGCCAACACTGGTGACGAAACGTCTTTCATATCAATATCATGAGATGGGCCGTCAAAAATTAAAGTTGACCTGTTTTTGGATTTCTTCCGAAAGACGCTCATTTTGTAAATATCGAATTTATTCCATACATTTGGATCGTATTGTATATGAATGAATATGTGGTATCTCTAGCAAATGAATAATATTATGTGGAAAAGCCATCAGTTTGTGGTTTGTGGTTTATTCAATATTATTTCTGAATAAAATGCATCTCAAGGAGTTGTATTGAAATTCAATTTTCAATTATGATCACATTATGATCAACTGTCATTTCGAATAACAAGCAGAATAAAGATTTATCCTGCTTGAGGAAGCTATTGTACAGCAAAATACGTGTCGCCGTTTTTCAAGCCATCAGTGAGATAAGAACAGAAAACCGTAATATTAGAAGTTTTTTAAATTTTTAAATTAATGCCAATTATTGACATGTCGTAACAACAAGAAGATTTCTGTTTAAACTTCATTATTTTGTGGTTGATTAATATTTTCTCCGTAGTTTTCTGGGTTTATTACCTACCACAATCTGAAAAATAACATAAAAACAGAGTGAGAGAGTTGAACGTATGACTATTTTTGTTTTGTTTTTGTTAATATTGTATAAAAAAATAAACGAACAAAATTCAGATTATGCAGAGGTAGAGTTTGTAATGTTGGAATCATTATACTCATCAATATGAAAGTTTGAATAATTTTCATTCAGTAGTAATTGATATGAATATATTTCACTGAGATGCTTCTCCATCTCATATCATAGACATCTCTCTTAAGCTTTCCAGAATTTATAAAAATTTGAATGTTGAAGTTGCCTATAAATCCTTATCAACAATTTATTCACTTTTTCGAAAATGAAACACAGAACTGAGAAAACCCTATAATCGAATCTGAATCATAGTATTCCTTGCTCAAATTGTGAAAGTGAATATATTGGACAAACAGCACGGTGTAGCCAAGTGCAAGGATGGACAACACTTGGAGAAACATCACAAATGAACGGAGTCATCAACATTTGTGATGTTTCTCCAAGTGTTGTCCATCCTTGCACTTGGCTACACCGTGCTGAAGAAGGGCAATGACCCAGAAACACGTGTCTACGGTTGCTATTTTCATTTGAGTGCAAAGCCCAATAAAAAAACCTCTGTATCATCTATCCACTCGAAACCCCTATAAATTTTATAATGTATTTCCTGGGCATGGATGTCACGCAGGTGGCTATAGCTGCCTCCGTGGTGACGTCAGTTGATGCCTTGTGATAACAAGGTCTTCTGACCGAAACCACAAATGTGCGGCTGGCTTCTGTTGATGACTCCGTTCATTTGTGATGTTTCTCCAAGTGTTGTCCATCCTTGCACTTGGCTACACCGTGCTGAAGAAGGGCAATGACCCAGAAACACGTGTCTACGGTTGCTATTTTCATTTGAGTGTAAAGCCCAATAAAAAAAACCTCTATATATATATATATATATATATATATATCTAAGTTATTTTCTAACTGCAGTACTTACTAACGTGAGATTGAAATGAAATTGAATCAAAACAAACAGAGAATACATGAATGAAATGAAGTGACAATGACAAGTTGACTCAATCAAGGCGGAAAATTTTTATTGACGGGTGTTAAATTTTTGTCGTTGAAAGGTAGTAGATAACTATATATCTGAGTGAGGTTATTCGAGTCGGTTCGTTTATTCATAGAATATTTTTCCTTACGAATATGAACCATTTCTAGAAAAATTATTTTCCAAAGATTCTTCTCTGTGTCCAAGATTTCAGTATTCTCATAATCCATTCGATGGTCATTACGATTCACATGTTGAAGTTAAATCTTCAATTTTGAGAAAACAGAAATCGAATATAAAATTCCCTGCCTAGATTGTGATCAAACGTATATTGGTCAAACAGCTAGGAATCTCAATAGTCGCATAAATTCACACAGAAGCGATTATAGAAGAAACATCATTTCATGTGCCTTATCGAAACGACGATGATGATGAACTGTCTAATCATTTGGACAAACATTATTTAGAAATGACAAGTCGTTGGGAAGATATTCCCGTACCAGATTATCCACTCTATGGGATATTTTAACCAGGTAGCCAGACGACATATTGGCGCCTCTTGGTCATGCCGTCGTACGCTAATGATGCGGTTTGAATACAGCACTGATCGTATAATCATCAATGAAATTTGTAAGCATCGCTCACGAAAGTATAAATAATTACGGTGTTTGCGAAGCTTTGAATATCTAATTATTATGAAAGGATTGGTAGTTGCTTGATATTCAAACTGTTATATACCGGAAAGCTCACTCAAGGAGGAACGTCACGGAAAACTTTGAAAGGGCACACGATATTCTTCCAAAAGGTTTGTATGAATGGGGTTGACGATGTTCCTTGCTATGTGGTGTCAGATCCATTCCATTCTCTATAGTCTCTATAGTAATAACATTTTGAATAACTATAATAAATTGTTAGATCTTGTAATAACTGATATCAACTGTACAGTAACCTGTGATTTTTTACCATTAGTGAACGAAGATCTATATCACCCATCTCTTTCTATCGAACTTATTGGACTCACTACAAAATAAATAATAGTTTAAAAAACTAAAAAAACACGCTTTTATAGCTAGCTATAATAAAATTTAAGTAATTAACAGAATAAGTTATAATAATTCATAAGTCTCCTCTCAAAGATAATTACCGATAGAATGATTGTAATATATAATATATCAAGCACCCCACGATTTTACTCTGAATTACTTTATTCTGTTAATTACTTAAATTTATTATAATTTTTTTTTTGAGCTGATTGACTATGAATGATTGTTTAGCCTTCTACTACCGTAATATAAACTCTTTGTAATTAAAAATTATTTTCTATTTGACAAAATAGTTGAGGCTTTCGCGGCCGGGGTTTTCAGTATCACTACTTTTATTCGGGTTTGAAGGCCGTCGTTTTTTGGAATTTCTTCCTGACGTTTCGCTGGCTCGAGTGGCTAGCTTCTTCAGAGGTTCATTCATCTTGGAATTCACTCCGATGACTGGAGATTGTTTCTTCGCAAGTTGTATTTATGCCGATTCAGGTAGTTTGCGGTGCTAATTATTCCATTCGGATTCGGGGAATTGTCATTAATATTGATTACCTTGTTTACCTCATGTGGGTTCGGAGAATAATCATCATTATTATCTGAAGAACTACCTGCAGTTATTATCGATTTTCTTAAAATGGGATTCCATATTCGGTTGAGGTTGACAGCTTCTTCTTTTCTGTTGAAATTATCCGTGTGTTTGTGGATTTCTATTGCCTCCCGTACCAGTCGGCTATGGTATCCCTGGTTGGGCGCAATCAGTTTCGCATTTTCAAACAGAATCCTGTGGTTTCCCTCACTAAGTGCGTGTTCCGCCACAGCCGACTTGTCAATTTGCCCTAGTCTGCAGTTTCTCTCATGTTCCTTTAGCCTAGTTCCCATGGATCTTTTGGTGGTACCGATGTATACCTTCCCACAGGTGCACGGTATGCGATAACTGTTCGAAAGAAGGAGGACGTTCAGATAGTTGCACATGCATACTTGCCATACATCCCGAGGGTCACAGACAGAATTGGAAAACTCCTGAGTAAATACAACATAAAAACTGTATTTAAACCCACAAAGAAGATTCAACAGAGCCTCAGATCGGCCAAAGACAAAAGAGATCCACTGTCTGCAGCAGGGGTTTATCGCATACCGTGCACCTGTGGGAAGGTATACATCGGTACCACCAAAAGATCCATGGGAACTAGGCTAAAGGAACATGAGAGAAACTGCAGACTAGGGCAAATTGACAAGTCGGCTGTGGCGGAACACGCACTTAGTGAGGGAAACCACAGGATTCTGTTTGAAAATGCGAAACTGATTGCGCCCAACCAGGGATACCATAGCCGACTGGTACGGGAGGCAATAGAAATCCACAAACACACGGATAATTTCAACAGAAAAGAAGAAGCTGTCAACCTCAACCGAATATGGAATCCCATTTTAAGAAAATCGATAATAACTGCAGGTAGTTCTTCAGATAATAATGATGATTATTCTCCGAACCCACATGAGGTAAACAAGGTAATCAATATTAATGACAATTCCCCGAATCCGAATGGAATAATTAGCACCGCAAACTACCTGAATCGGCATAAATACAACTTGCGAAGAAACAATCTCCAGTCATCGGAGTGAATTCCAAGATGAATGAACCTCTGAAGAAGCTAGCCACTCGAGCCAGCGAAACGTCAGGAAGAAATTCCAAAAAACGACGGCCTTCAAACCCGAATAAAAGTAGTGATATTTTCTATTTTTTAGTTCGGTTAGCTATAAAAGCGTGTTTTTTTTAGTTTTTTAAACTATTATTTATTTTTCATTTTTTAGTTCAATTTATCAATTAGTTTCTAGTGGAAATGTGATATTTCTTACGAATCATTCCGCAATCTCATCATTTCATTTAAATTGAAATTTGTTAACTTTATTTTAGTTGGTGAGAATTCATGATTGAATATGAAATTGTCCTTGAACAGACGTAATCCTTGAACGGCCGTAATTGGGAGATATTCTTGGCACAGAGAGAGGTAACCGTGGAATATACTAACACAATTAAGACCCGATCAGCCATTTGTCCAAAGGTCTAATTAAATTTTAAAGCTTTATTATTTTTTATCAAATTTTGTTCCATAATATAAATAGATTGACATTTGTGTTCTGATTATTTTGTTATAATTTAGATGCCTTTTGTAAATGACGGTTATCATATTATATGTTACATAAATATCATATACAGTAATTTGCATGTATCAGACTCATGTACACCTACGCATGTAAGATAAGGAATGAACATTGTGAGAACGCAACTACCCTGAAAACGTTTCTGCCTCCGTTGTGCTGTGCCGAGTGCCCGAACGAAAGAACGAAAGAGTAAGTCCGAAACTGCAGGCATGCGCAGAACGCGCGCTAGCTCTATCTTTTTTATTTTACTCCACTACAGAGGATCTATAAAAGAATTTATTAATCCTGGTGGTCCTTATAAGGATAATGGAAAACTATGATCAAATTATTGCATTGTCATCGGTCCTTGATACGTATGCAAAGTTTCAAATTAATCAGACTTCTGGAAATTGGTGAAAATTATGCTCAAAGATTCCGTTACATACATAGTTACAACCCAAGCTAATTCAATCCTGGTGGTCCTTATAAGGATAATGGAAAACTATGATCAAATTATTGCATTGTCATCGGTCCTTGATACGTATGCAAAGTTTCAAATTATTCAGACTTCTGGAAATTGGTGAAAATTATGCTCAAAGATTCCGTTACATACATAGTTACAACCCAAGCTAATAAAAGCGTGTTAAAAAAATAATAAAAATGCAATGTCGGTATAAATATCAACAACAGATCATATAATTTCAGAAGAGCAGACTATCGCGCCTCATATGATGAATTTTTAAATAGTAATTGGACTTTCTACAAAACTTCATTGAAATTACCGTTGCCGTGGATAGTTTCTAAAATAGCTTTTATGGAATTCTGAAGACACACATTCCAAAAATTTCGAACACAAATATCCAGTCTAGCGATGTCATGAAACTCATACATAGAACGTATAAACCACGGGGAACTTCATTTTTTATCAGCAATATAGTAGATTGATTGATATCAATAGCAGATTGAAAGACTCATTAGCATCGTATTTACAAGCCATTGAAAATAAATTGAAAGATTATCCCAAAAATGTCTGGGCTTTTGTCAATAATAAAAATAGAACTTCAAGAATCCCTGGTAAGATGGTATGTGGAGGTGAATTATATACGGACCCACAATTGACACTGATTTCTCTAAGGCCTTCGATAAGATCAGTCACAATAATCTTTCTTTGTACTGTCCATAATGGGATTCAATGAAATTTATTTACAACTAAACAGTTCGTTCATTATAATGGTCACTACTCAAATGTTTATCTTGCAACTAGTGGAGTACCTGAAGGGTCTAATCTAGGTCCGTTATCATTCTTAATATTCATTAATGACTTGAGCAGCCTATTGGAATGCAATAGATGATGTTTGCAGATGATCTGAAATTGTACGCTACTATCACCAGCTTAGATGCTAATTGCAGAATCAACTTGGTATTGTATAAAAATGGTGCCTTGAGAATCCTTTGTATCTGAATATCTCCAAATGTAAAGTTCCAACAGTTGTTGGCAAAGTTAGCGTGATACAATTTCCTTACAGTATAGATAATGTTATTTTGGAAAAAAATATATACCATTGAGGTTTGAGTGTCCATTTTGATTATCAACTCACTCTCAAATAACATATAAAAATTATTGTCAGTTCAGCATATCGAGCATATGACTTCATTATGAGGAACTGTAAGAATTTTATTATTACCTCAGCATTAACTTCCCTTAAGTCTAGTGAGATCTAAATTAGAATACGGGTCCATAATATGGAATCCCATAAATTCTCAATACGTATCAGGTATTGATGAAGTTCAAAAAAATTCTGAGTTTCAAAATAAATGCAATATATCCTGCGAGAGGTTGTAATTACCTTGAGTTATTACATACATTTTTCTTTGTATCATTAAAAAAGCGAAGGAATCAGGCTTCTGTTATATGCTTGTATGAAGTATTCAATGGCAAAATTGATTGTCCATCATTGCTCTGATATTTTTGTTCCAAAAATAAAATCTAGACACACTACTCTAGTATAAGAGCTCAAACAAATCTAATGTTGAAAGCACCTTTAACATCAGTGTGCAGTAATGCAAACAAACTTACTAGCGTTTGTGACTTCATTTCTTGTAATATTTGCGAACTGAAGCATATCTTTGAACTTGTATGGGGTGTAATCTAATTAAACTCCTTATCCATATTTAGAAAATTGTGCTACTAATCATATTGTAATGAAAAATGTGAAATTGCTTTGTAAATGGGAAACTGTTGGGCAATAAAAGCTATTATTATTATTATATAGTTCACACTATTGAAATATATTACAAACACATATAAAATTGAAAGAATTTGAACAGAAACAATAACATAAGATTTGAAGATCATTATTCAGAGGTAGATGAACGTTATCTCCGTAGTTTTTTGGAGGTCAGAAAACACACACCAACAGATATCTTTTCTATAACTGGATCCACCACACTAACACAACAGAAAACACAATGAATTGTAGTTATCAAATTCCTCGTTCGTGCGGTAAAAAATATATCGGTGAAACGTCAGAACCTCTTGAAGTGCGAAAGAGTGAACACAAGTACAATAGAATGAATCGCGAATGATAGCAAGAGAGAGAGCAATGGCAAGAACCGGAAATTAAAGGAATCTGCTTTTATTATGCTGTCTGGGGACGAGTATATCTTTGATTTTTCATCAACTTTCTCATAGACAATTCAACTCATGTATAAAATATCCCATAAGCCGCCGTGATTTTGTCATTATGACAGTGGGAAACTTTGCCCTAAGTTTTTCAGCGACAAAACGGAACCTAACTCTTGAAAGCATGGCAACCAGAATTGTAAACAAATCTTTGACGGCGTCTTTGTCAATTTTTCACTTGCGTTGTCAAAAGAGTATATCTGATCTGTAAAAATGAAATATAAGAAATATCTTTTTAACAATCGTACTTTTCCGTTGAATTGAATAAACTAATCTGTATTCATTAAATTGTCGTACCGAATTACACGAAAGCTTTTTTTTGTCATTTGACATTTATGATTCGAGTTTAGTTGCCTTCCGGCAAATTAACTCAAAAAACTGCCAGAAAAAATGGCAATTTTTTTCGTTGAGTTGCCAGGCAACAAAATTCTCATCGAAATGTCAAGTTTACTTCGACAGAAAAAACTCTCGTGTAATTATAAGTGAAAATAATCGGAAGGTAGGAATTTCATACGTTGACTTCAGCATCTCCAGCTCATTATATGACAGATTTATGTATATTTGAATTTGGTGTATACTATGGACTTTCTTGACCTAGGCAGTTCCGAGAACAGTGAATGTTTATAAAGAACCGAATACGAACATACTTTCAATGAATCAACAAGTTTGCTTCGGGAAAACAAAACAATTAAACCACACGTTGTTATTGAAACCGTAGGAAATCCCGGATGTCGTCAGTATTATACGTTAGACATTTTTTGTTCGTATGACAAGAGTTAGTGAAAGATGATTAATATCTCGATAATCAAATTCACTGCTACTACTACTTTTATCAGTTGTAACTGTATTGCCTATCAAACACTCGTTTCGAGTAATTGACCTTACCTATAAAGATCCAGATAAATGGCTGTTGTCTGTCAGATAGAAATTTGTCCAGTTGAATACTGTTACCATACTGAAAGAGGCAAATGCATTTGCAAGACGACGGATTTCAATATGCAATTACTACACTAACAAATGAATCAATCCAAAAGTCAAAAACAGAGGAGTAACAGTATTTTGTTATTTGATAATTTTTCGTTTGGACCTTGTATTTTCATCGACCACTGAAAACTCCATTGCTAAATTCTAGATCAGTAGACTGATTCTCAACGTATCATCTGGTAGATATGAGTTTCGACGAATTCCTTCTAAGAAGAAAATATTACAACAACGATACAGTCACAAATTGTTTTCAAATAATTTGAGCAAATAAAGCCTAACCACAGGCACTTCAAAACTGATGAATTGTTGATCATCGAACAAACAATAAACTACAATAATCCATGAATAGAAGTTGAGAGATGATTAGTGTTCAATAGATTTTGAACTAAAGAATCATTAACACATTAATAAAATATCATTCGTCTTCAAGGCACTGATTGCGTGAATTCATTTCCAACTATAATATATGATAATGATGCTAATAATAATAATCCTTGCGAACTTGCCCAGTATATAGTATATAGTTTTTGACATCGAACAGGCAAAGAAAACTACTAGTTGGTGCCAAAAGTGTTTGAGATGCGAGTATCTACAGAAAACATGATAAAAGCAGATTCCCTCAACTTTCGTCTTCTGCTTTTGCTCTCTTGCTATCATTTGAGTATCAATTCTTTCAACTGTATGATCTCCATCGGCAGTAGGAATGTCTTCTGATGATTTAGAACCACCAATCTGTCTGTTCTTGATGTACATCTTGTGTTCACTTTTTCGCACTTCAAGGGGTCTGGACGTTTCTCCGATATTTTCTTGACGGCACTAACAGTCAGTATTGAACGTAAAGTATTTGTTGTTTTGAATGTTGTTCTAACATTACACTTGTTGCTGATCCATTTTATTTTTTCAGATTGTCGAGGGGCATGAGGTATAATGTTTGTTACAGGATATGTATGATTTTCAAATTTCTGTCAATGTATTTTCTATAAAATTCCCTGGATATCCATTCTGCTTCAATAGACAATTCACTATATCTTTTTTGACACTTGTTGGTGATTTTAATCATTGGGATTTCAAATTGAGAGCCACATTCCACTTTGAAAACTAATGGTATTCAAGGTTAGGACTTTGACATTGTTTGAGAATCGCAAACTGTGAAATTTTGTAAGCGAATGTTACAATTTTTGGTGTTTTTTCACCTTTTATGTGAATGTTAACCATGAATTGTGCTTGATAAACATTAGTAATTATGTTAATCACATTCAAATTTCAAAATAATGTCGCAGCGCCATTTTGACCAAGACTAAAACTACTGATAAGCACCACTTTGACAATACTTTGACATTGCTTGAAAATTCTAACCAGAGGGCGTATCGCTTGTCTTGAAATCCCGATAATAGAGATATCTGTTGGTATGTGTTTTATTTCGATATACCTACAGTTGTGTCTATATGAAGTGTTGATTTCTTTATAGTATTTTTCACAGTAAATGGTATTGGCTTATTAACTGCAATAAACTACCCGATTTAATCCCATTGTGTAGAAAATCATCTGGTAAAAGATGCAAATGTGCTACAGGGTCGAACTTAAGAAATTTGAATTTTGCATAATGTAGGAGATATACAAGTAATTTATTTAAATGTTACAATTCTATTCTATATTTAGTTCAGTGTCGCTATCGCTATCCTCATCTAAATTAATTATAATTGGCGCAATTGATTTCACAGAAAGGTACGGGTTTTCAACATTTATAACATGACTAACAGAACTTTTCCAACTCTCGGTAGGAATGTCATTCATGAGAAACAAAATTACCTGAATCCGCTCCTTTTACATTTATGATGTGCTTCTCGGATTTTACAACTCAAGGGTCTGATTGGTTTTATTATAATCCTTCAGTCAATACCATTCATTGTGAAAACTACTATACCATTACATCAAGGAAAAGTTCATCATTCCTTTCTCTTTCCATTCTGAACTTTATTGCTGGTTCTTTTTTGTTGATGTGTTCCAAAAAAATGTCAAGTGATATAGATCGCGACTGGCTGCCACTCTTGAAAGACATATGTCAACAATAAAATTTCTGACATTCACAAAAAACGAAACTAAAAGAGGATATTCCAGAAAGTTTTGAGAACGGTAACATATTTGGTTTCCGAAACGTCAACGATAATTATTTTGATAAATATTAGTTTTTGTATTTTTTTGATAGTCAAATTTGAGATATACGAAAAGTTGCTTAACGTGTTCCATCAATTAGGAACTATTTTTGAATCATATTTAAAACTTATTGAGATAGATTCAAAATCTTTCCTTCTAGACTTGTATAGATTCAAATATCAAATCAATTTTTTTCAGATTGTTGTAGTTTGAGAACTCAAAAAACTAGCAGAAAGGATCCATCTACCCACAAAATCATGACATTAGAACAGTGCTTTTTATTGTCTCAGGAGTAGTCAAGGACCAGAGTTGTATTTCCAATAAATTGTCTTTTTTTGAAACAAACAAAAAACCACCCATTATGATATGAAAACAAGAAATGTAAACGCTGACAAACGTTGATTTGTCCTTCAACCAGCACACCAGCTGGCATAACCTTTCCGTGAATTCCCGTTCCATTTGCAATTAAAACAGCACTCACTCATACCTAATTAGTCTCCCAAAATGAACAGACTCCCGAAACGGCGTGACAATTAAGGGAAGAAAAAACATCCATTCACGCAGAAACCATTCGTCAAAGACGTTTATTGCCAAGCAGTCGGTCTTTGTGTCCCATAAAGTACGTCGATGTCGACACTACCCAGTTCATGGCGCTTTACCACTTTTTAATTAAGATCGGCGCTTATTCAAGACCGGAATTCTCCCATTGTGCTTTTCAATGTCGCTGCTAATGACCGATTCGCCTAGCGCCGGGTGCTCAAACATGAAGTGGAAGAATGTAATTGCAATGTCAAGGAAAGAAATGATGCAACCTGATTCTCTTGCCGCAAACGATAAAGCGTTTGATATGTGTGGACCAAAACGACTCTGAGCACTTTCCATCAATGGTCTGAATATTCTAGTACAGCTCATCCAATCCATTCTGACACAAACTCAGCTACTTTTCCAGTTACAATAAATTTCAGCACAGTGAACACATATAATAGTTGTTTTTTTATCTTACTTCATTTCACAGAGATATACGTAATTAGTTCTGTGCCAAGATGGATTGGATAAGCTGTACTAGAATTCATGGACTCTAATCGAAACGTTATTACAACGGCAAGTTGCTGAAGAAATACTCTGGCCATTGCTTATTCATCTTCAGCTCTGTTCCTAGGTATGCAAAAAACAGCATCTAAAAAACAATAAAAAAGAGGAATGAAACTTTCTAGGTCTTTATACCACTTCTACTTGTTACTAACGTAACTGCAGTTGCAACCTATTTATTTATTCATTCATTTATTTATAATTGGGATACAACAGGCAATATGCCCATATCAGTATCCACTTAACATGACATACATACTTTTTGACTTATTAGAAGTGTTACAGATGGTTGACAGATATGTACAATACAAGTGCGTTGAGTATAATATAATGGTATAAGATTCTAATTTTCAATCTCACTACTTAAATCTAACAAAAAGTATATCTTATGATCACAAAAGACTAAACACAAAAGCTACAGACATCCCGGAGTGTTGTTCAATAATAATCGTTTGATACATTTTTTAAACAAAAGAAAGGATGTATTGAATATATCATACTCATTAAAAAGAGTGTTAAAACTTCTAACTATTCTATTAACCTAACCTAACCTGTTTGGACATTATCAAACGAATACTATAAACTGACCTTATATATTCTTCACCCTATCCCACCACTACTATCGGTAATGACTAATGGTCATTACTAACTTTATTTTCCGAAATGTTGTGAAGTCTGTTCCGGTTTGCTGCTCGGCTATTTCAAAGAATAGGCGTCAAGTTGGTTACTGAACATAGCTTTGCGTAAATCTTCACCTTCTGACAACTGACTTACTGATTTTGGAAGATCCTAAACAGTAAATACTAAAAACCCTTACAAACCATACGTGAGACAGTCTTGGTACGCTTAGAAAACCGGCGAATAGACTAAACTCAGATTACATCTGTAATGTTATATTTTTAGGAATTTCTAAGGATTCTAGATAATTGAGTTTTTAACTTTTGCTTGCATAGTGCAAACTTTCTCTCATCTAGAAAAGCTCATCGACTTCTTTTGGACATGAGTCACTTTAATATAGATAGTTGGAAATCACGAATAAAAAAATGGCTTCATTATCCTGTTATTTATCTCATATGGGAATTGACTTTGAAGATTTCGGAATATGTAGAACTCATCATATTTCATGACAACTCTCATGAAAGTCAATGAAAAACCTTTTTGAGTAATAATCCATGGAAAAACTTACCACTTGAGTCTCAGCTACTTTGGAAGAGCTATTATTGTATGATCTAGAAAGATTATCTCTATCAACTCAAACCTATATTTTCTCAACATATCCTTGAGAATGAATTCATAAATACATTTAACCGCCATAATTGAAATATTTACAATAGATACAACAGCAAAACATTGAGAAGAACATACAGTGAGACAATATGATAATTACGTTTCTGGCCAAATTACTCCATTGATGAAGAAAACCAGAGATATGTGGCCCTGGTTCCACAGTAAAACAATAGTCTATATAGTATTTAATATGATAGTCATTTCCTACGAGTATTAAGTTTGCAGAATGAGCAGTAGGAGTGAAAAACTAGCAATCCATTTATATACTATACTTTTCATATGGCCACAACAAATAATAGCGAAATGATTTAACACAATCATGGACTTCATATTAAATTTCATTCAAAATTTCTATTAAGGTACAATTGAGAAGTGGAGCCGTCATTGCTCGAAATTTGACATTCCATGGAATACCTGATTTATTGTGTAATAAAAGCTACAACTGTAACGTAAGAATTAATTGTTTTATCAGGTAAGGAAATGAGACTGAAGACATATAATGTACCTGATTGATCTATCAAGAACAGTTAAGATGGGGCAGTTTTGTGTTGCAGCCGTAGAAAAATGTATTTTGTATTCACCTGCATATCCAATGTTATGTTTCAAAAATTGGTCTAAACTTAGAAAACAAGATGGAAATTGGTATTGCTTTGAGATTCCGGTAAGAATCAAGTGAAAGGAAGAGAAACCACAGATTTATTGGGTTTTTCATTTTTGACATTAGGGGATAATAATTTTTTATCCCCTCTTCGATAATACTCTCTGATCTCAATAAAGATTATCTCCGCATGAATTTGTAGTGAACGTTACTTTGAACTACGTTCCCAATCAAGTTGCAATTGATGAAGCCTTGGAAGATAGCCAGAAAAAGTCACTCCATTATTACATAGATACACTATAGATTTTCTGGTACTATCAATATCATTATTATACAATACAATTCAATATATTATTAATATTTTAATCTGTGTTGTATAATTCCACGTTCAAAGTCGTGGGATGAATCATAAGTGGATTTGAAATTCATATTTTGTTACTACATCTCAATTACAACTAGTGACTCACCTTCCACAATCACTTCATCATTTTCTGAAAAACCCGTTTTTATTATTGCACGTCCTCACGACACGCGTAATTTTCGGATTTCTGAAGAAAACATGCCCAAGGTCTGTGAGATTTTCCTCGTGTTCTCTGTGAAGGGACTGATCAATCGCCAATTCACACTTCTATCACTATCAAAGCGCACAAACAAAATTAGCATGCCATTAAGGAAATAAACTCAATTATGGATCGTAGGAAACAAACTGACCACTTTCCTCTAGAGATGAGCGGTGATTATGACAATGAGCAAAATTATACTGGAATAAAACCGTTTCTCAATCATTTATCGTGATTACAATTCCAATTGTGAATGTTTTGCATGTCGCATATCAATTACATCTTGTAAACTCGGATACGTAAGTGAATCGTATTCTGAATGAGGCTTCCCAACTAACATTTTAGGACAGTTATTCCACATGCCGGGGAGAAATGGCTAAAAAAAGGATAATACTGGTAGTACAGGCCTTGAATATTTAACTTCAAAGTATAAATAATTTATGAGTAGCAACCATGGTTAATTACAGGAAAGTAATCACCAGTAAATCCCCTTCAAATTCCATGAGCCACTTTAGAGCAAGAAACATGTAAGAAATTACCTATTTTCTCCTTCAAAAATGACCCAACCGTCGCAAGGATTGGAGCGGTTTGAATTCTGGTATTATTAAGGGTATAATTCACGAAGCAAATGTCATCATAACCCAATGAATGTTTTGGTATTCTCTCTTGGTGAATATTTACCTAAATGTGACTAGATATAAGCCGTTACGGTCAGGGAATATAAAGGTTATTTAACGGGTCCAATAGTTCAATTATTAACTTGATTTCATACCGTAAGAAGAAGAATATTGACTTATAGGTACATTTCAAAAATTACGCCATATTTAATTAGTATATCTGTTTTACCCATCAATAAACATCGATAATATATTGAATTTTAGTTTATTCTGACGATTTATTTCTAAATAATGGCTGCATATGACATTTTAAAACCATAACTTTGCTAAAAGAGTGTTTTTTGGAGAAAAAATTTAAACAAGTGCAATCAATCTAAATTATTTTTGCATTATATCGCATATTTGAAGAGGCCCGTGAATTTTATGAAGGTAAGAACCATCATTTTACAGAAAATTTCGCGCCGCAAGGAGAATATTGTTGAGGAGGGAGCATGTAGCTACCGTATGACAATAATTTTTATATTCCCATACTTATTGTCAGCATTTTATGTAGACCATAGCTGATTCGTTGTGGCAACCAAATTATGAGAAGTTGAGATAGAGATAATATGTATATATGTATGCTATTGATATAAAAAAAAACCCTTTGTTTACTCGTTCGTCCAAGGGAATAATTGGTAACAGAAAGGTTGATTTAAGCTTGATATTTACTCATTTCTGACCAATTTCATGTCAAAATTACTTATTTTTACCCTAAACCTAGTAAACTAAATGTCCAAATATTCCAATTTTCGACGTCCAAATTACTTCGAATTCTTTCCCCACATTGGTAATTACAAGGTAAAAATTACGTAACCTAGTCTTCTTTCAGAAGGTCGCCGACCTGATCGAAGGTAAGATTAACGTAATTATAACTAAAAGAGTTAGTTGGGTTGGTAGTTTTCTGGGAGGATGCTGGAAAGTATCAAGTTTGTCATTATTACATACTACACTGTTCTTCCATGTTTTTGGTTACCTACAACCGATAAACAAGAAATTAGAGAGTTGATCGATGAACTAGATAACAAGAAATCTGCAGGATATGATCAAATCAACGTAAAGTTATCGAAGTAGTCAAAATTCCACTAGTACTATTATTGACCAAATTAATTAACATATCTTTCGAAACGGGTATATTACCAGATAGTTGTAGAATAGCTAAAATCAAACCATTATTTGAAGATGGAAAAAAATTGAATTGGGAAACTATGAGCCGGTATCAATTCTATCAATATTCTCAAAAATCATTGAAAAAATCATATATAAAAGATTGAGAAATTATGTAGACAAATCAAAATTATTGCATTCTCAGCAATATGGATTTCGCAAATCCAGTGGTACTGAATTAGCTGCCATGGCCATGATATCACAAATTAAAGTCAGAGTTGACTCCAACAATCAATGTGGAATATTATCATTGGATTTGCTGGTATCCGCAATCTTCTTCGTGTTATGACAAATATATCACATTTTCTTGCCACAATATTATTTCATTGATTTCCTTATTCGATTTTTTTTTGACTAATATTCTATATTAGATATCTCGATTTTTTTGAATCAACATTATTTTCCTTGATCAATCAAACCTTAATTTTATTATTGACCAGAAAATCCATTTTAACATTTTTTTCGGATTTGAGTTCCTCACTTGATTTGTATCTTCATCTTTTTTATCCGTTCTTAGCACCTGGTTTTAATAGAGGTAATAATATAGACAATGGAAGTCCGAACCATTACCTTTCAGCAAGGAACATTGTCCACTACATTCAACAAAAAGTTTTTTTGAATATTTCCATCGTATGTTGAAAATCCCATATGAAGCGGGACATTTTCGATCAATTACAGCGATAAATTCACGGCAGGACTTTTTCTGGCTGGTAAATACCCGGTAGGTATCGAAAAATACCCGCTCGGTCCGTGTATCTATAGTAACGATTGTTAAAAAGTACATTTGTCATCTTGACAGGCATAAATACTGAATTTTGAACGTCGTTGTTTCAACTCCGGAAATATTCTACCGAATTACACTCGTGCATCAAAATAAACCTGATAATTTTCCATTCAAGCATGTTGTCAGTAAAAAAACTGCATTCGGTTATTTTCATATTTTGCTAAAAGAGCACTCCTCCTTCGGAGTCGGGCTCTTTCGACAAAATATGAAAATAAACTCACGCAGTTTTTAGACAACATGCTTTCATGGAAAATTATCGGTAATTTTGAAGCACTTGTGTAATTACTCCCAATAATGTCTATATACATTTAAAATGGTTTGTCATGAACAACCGACTGACAGATCAATACACAGCCTAAACCGCTGATCGTAGAGATCTGAAACTTGAAGGGAATGTGTTCTTTGTATGACGTAGGCTTCCGAAATCGCACTCCTGAGTGGGTGAACAACGGGGGCAAAGTTTGTAAGGGACAACGTGATGCCATGATCCAATTTACTTCATATTTTGCAGAAACATTTTTAAACAAAATTTATGGAAGACGTGTTTGATATTTTATTGAAGGTCATCGACTAACGTAGTTAAAAAGGGATAGAAAGTTATTCTGGGGTGAATCAAAACACAGCCTAAGCCGAAGATCGTAGAGATCTTAAACTTGGAGGGTGTGTTTTTTGCATGGGGTTGGCATCCGAAAGGGATTTTTTTTTCCGGAATTCCTCCCCTAAGTGGATAGAAAATGGGGTCAGAGTTTCTATGGGACTACGTGATGTCTAGGTCCAATCTACTTCAAACATTGCATGAACATGTTTGGACAGAATTTGTCCAAGACATGTTAATCCCCTAACGGGGTCAAAAGGGGTAGAAGTTAGTAAACAGCTGTTCGTAAAGACTTGGAGGGTGTGTTTCTGTACGAAGTAGGCATCCGATAAGAAAGAGATTTCTGAAATCCCACGCCTAAGGAGGTGAAAAACGGTGTCAATGTTTGTATGGATCAACGTGATGCCTAGGTCCAAACTTCTTCGAATTTTGAATGAACATTTTTCAACAGAAATAATGGAGGACATGATTCGTATTTTATTGAAATTCATCGCCTAACGAGGTTAAAAGGGGTAGAAGTTAGTTTGAGGGTGAATCAACGTACAACCTGAAGCGCTGATAGTACAGATCTGAATCTTGGAGGGTGTGTTCTTTGTGTTCTTTGTATGACGTAGGCATCCCATAGAAAAAGGTATTCGGGGGGGTGGAAAAAAACATAGCCTCTATAGGACAACGTGATACCTAGGTCCAATCTACTTCAAATTCTGCATAAACATTCTCCAACAGGATTGATGGAAGACGTCTCCGTATTTTATTGAAACTAATCGACGAACAAGGTGAAAAAGGGGTTGATAATATTTTTGACTTTTATCAAACAGTCTTTCGACTGCGCCCAGAATGCAGAACCTTGTGATGAACCTTTCAAAACTTAGTACCAAGAACGACACTATATAATTGCATCACAAAAATAATTAACGCAAAGGCACGGCTAGTCATTAACTGAAGACAATACTTGTGTTCACAATCATAATATTGATTGTCTGATTCGTATCATAAAACTATTTTGGGAATTCAACAGCAGATTAATGTCCCAAATGGATTATTCTTCATTTCAATAAGCATATAAGAGGTTCCATTAATGTTATTGTGAGACTGAAGGTTATTGTTTTTCGTTTCGTAACTGATTGATATGAAGTAATCCATTACATAACCGAATATGAGAAGAACGACGTTGTGATATTTTTGATTGATTTTGAAGAGTGTCACTTTATATGTCAGAATTAGAAAAAATAAACTATTAGTGAGAATTTGATCTCCAGAGGGAGTATCGCTTCATTGAACTTTACTTATCAAAAATCTATGAATTGGTTGTGACTCGAAAAGCATTTTTTATCTGGAGGAATATCTGTTCAAGTTACAGATAACAGAGTAAATATTTCCCGACTTGACAACTTCACGCTCCACACAGAAACAAAAAAACATTCATCCAATTTCGCAGGAAAATTAACCGTGATCACGAGTATCATTCCAGTCAACCATGTCGGTATTATTGGGGCCAGAATGTTGAATAGTTCACGTTTAGATATGAACAATCAACCCTCTTACAAGCGGACCAACCAAATCACTAACTTCGATATCCTGTTTCGAATTCAGGTATATAAATAATCCTCTCACAACCACACCTGAACGGGCAGGACGGCAAGGGATCTGATCGTGCGATTTCTTTTGACCACCAATGGTCAAACGGTCCAATTGTGAGAAGAGTATTTGTATACCAGTGACCTGAAGGCTAAACCGGTGTACCACAGGATTCAGTTCTGGCGCCAACTTTGTTTCTGCTTCATATCAATGATTTGCTCGAGAAAACATCTTGTTCAGTACATAGTTTTCCAGACGACAGTACTCTTCATACTAGTTTCTCTTCCAGATTCCCCATACCAGCTCGAGAAACAAATATTCAAAGAAACATTCACGTGGCAAAAATGATAGAATGGGGTAGTATGAACTTGGTGGAATTTAATGCTAGGAAAAACCCAGACATGTCTCTTCTCAAGAAAAGCCGATCTATCATCATCTAGTATTCAGATGTCAGTAACTATTCTACAAAGTCAAGTATCTCGATACTAGGAATCACGATCAGTGATAATCTCTCATGGAAAAACCATGTGAGATCGATCGCTTAAAGTACTTCCCAGAAACTTGGATTTCAATTTCGTGCGAAGAAATACTTCACTTCTCGTTAGTTTCTAATGATCTACAAGGCTCAGATACGACCTGTCCTCATGTGTGGATTTCAGCACCAAAACATTCATTGAGGCTTCTCAATTCTATTCAGAGAAAGGCAATCCATCTTGTTGGTGATTCTTCGCTCACAGACTCGCTCACTTCATTGGAACAGCTGAGCTTTGGAACTCCTTGCCGAATGAGGTTTTTTCCTGAGGCTTACAAACTTCAAAAGTTCAAAATGAATGTTAATTCCTGTCCTTTGGCTCACGCGGTGTTCTTTGAACATTACAGGGCTTCCCTTTCGTGTAAATCTACATATAGAAAAAAGCAATTGGTATTTTTAAATGGCTGGTCCATTCGTAAGGGGGTTGATTGTTCGATTGTGTTATTTAAAAAAGAACGATACATAACAGACAAAATAGTCCAATTATTTTTTTTTCAATTGTATATTGTATATTGTAACTATGCATTGGCGCAAAAATACCATTTTGGCCTCAAATAAAATAATATAAAAATATAAAGCTCTTTCTCTTTCACTTTCAGGGAAGTGATAGCCCAGAAAATGAATTCAATTTATTCTTAGAAAAATCAACAAGTTCACAATGTTTTCTCTCTCAGTACCTCAATCATGATACTGGATCAAACCCACGATATTCTCATCGATTCCACCATCACGTATCTCATCAACTTGACAGCGTTCGAGTTGAACCAGATTTCCATATCCGGGATGGAAATAATCCGATTCCCGGTTGGAATTTTTCATATTCAACAAACATGTCACGTAATGTATGCGCTGTAAATACTGGCAGTGAATGAAATAACTAGCTGCATACGTTCCTCGCATTCTTCGTGATTCATCCCCATCCCCTCCCGCCTTCCCCTTTTCCGTGGGTGGTTTGAATCGAACATAATTGACAATCAGAAATGAACTCTTTCAGATCCGATTGTTGAGACTGAGTCCGAAAGATTTTATATACCAGGTTTTCCAACTGAAACTTTCAACTATATCCCAGAGCGAATCGTTATTTATGATATAAGTGTTAAAAGTACATTTTTAAGGCACGCATGTGAAGGTTTGCAGAATGAGCGAAGCGAATTCTGCAATTCACATGAGTGCCTTAAAAGGTACTTTTAACATGTATATCATACAATATTTTTTCTACAAACGTTCAAATAAAGTAATTTATACAGTTTGAATTAAATTTTAACGGTGCAGCGAACATTACCAACAACATCAATCCAACAACAAACATCCGAAGAAATTGTGGCCTCAACTTCGACTGGAAATTCAATTATTTCTGCGCATCATTCTTCCTTAGTCATGGAAAATGGTGAAACAGCAGTGCAAGAAATTAGTTTCTCAAATTGCACAAATTGTACTATTAATATTAATGTTAATAAATAAAATCTAAATATTTTGACGTTTGCTTTCAAAATCTGACAATTAACTTTTGACAGCAGTGCCATAAACATTTTAAGGCACTCAGTGCCATAAAGTGATTTTAAGGCACTCAGTGCCTTAAAGGGACATTTTTAAGGCTTCTATGGAGTGCTGAAAATGGCATTTTTAACACGTTTGTAGAAAAAATATTTTATGGGTCGTCCCTAAAGGATCAGCTTCTATTTATAATAGAAGGTGTTACTGAATAAGTGTAAAACATTTAAGGAGGTGAATCCTCATCGAAAATAAGATAGGATCTTTCATATAAAGGAACTTTATTGGAGCATCCCTTAAAGGGGGTACATAAAATATGTATAACAAGTTTTTTCACAGGCACTGAATATTATTTCAATTTCGAAAATTCACAAACTGACAACGTCATACCAATTTAATTGTCACTATCTCTAATAGCGACCTACTTGATAGATTAGTTTCGTATTTTCGCATTTATAACGATGTATGTCTGTAGTTGTTATTAAAATAATTTTTTACTGCGAACTGGTTTATTATGGGAGAAAAACCCAAGAGACATTATTTCGTTTAGAATGAAACAGGCTATCGGAAATAAATTTTCAAATGGTAAACAAATAATAAGAAAAAAGTTATATTGGAAATAAATTTTGGTTGCGTTTTCCACCCCTTAAAACCATGGGGTAAACCAAATAAAGTACTGGCAAAGTGTCTTTTTGGTAGTAGAAAACGTCAGGTTAATTTCAATATTGTAACTTTTTCAGTGCTTGTGAAAAAAATTGTTATACAAATTTTATGCACCCCCTTTCAGGAGCTGTATCTTAACAAGGGATGCTCCAATGAAGTTTCTTTATATAAAAGATCCCATCTTTTTTTCGATGAGGAATCACCTCCTTAAATGTTTTACACTTATTCAATTACAATCTGTATACTAACCGACACGTGCCCATTTCGTTGGGCATTAATTTTCTGATGCAACTATATAATGTTTATGAAAAATCTAATGTAGACTGGACCGAAGAATCACGTTGTCTCATACAATCTTTAACCCCGTTTTCACCCCCTTAGGGATGGAATTTTGAAAAACCCTTTTTTATTGGATATCTACGTCATACGATAAACAACTCCTTCAAGTTTCAGGACTTTATGATCAGTGGTTTGAGATGTGGTTTGATTCACCCTTATAATGAATTTATTCCCCTTTTTAACCCCGTTAAGCGATGAATTCCAATGAAATACGAAACAAGTCTTCCACCAATTCTGTCAAAGAATGTTTATGTGAAATTTGAAGTGGATTGGACCTAGGAATCACGATGTCCCTTGCAAAATTTGGGGTGGAATTTCGAAAAACTATTTCCTACCTGATACGTACGTCTTACAAAGCGCACACCCTTCAAGTTTCAGATCTCTACGATCAGCAGCTTAGGCTGTCCGTTGATACGAAGGTCAGTTATTCAGGACAAGGCAATTTATATGTATAGATTAACAGAAAAACTGTTTCACTAATTCAAATATGAAAGCTAGCTTTATATTACCATGGACTTCTTTGTAGGACTAATAGAGATCAACATACTTGGTGAACATTATGTTCGTCTACTCAGAACCATTTAGTCAGCGCACACCGTTGAGGCAAGTTACAGCTTATCCAATAAATCTAGACACAGGCCCAGCTACTTTTCCAGTTGCTCACTGATAGTGCAGACCATGACGAAAAAAAAACATTCTACAGTTAGATTGCAACACAGTGAACACATATGACTGGTGTTTCTTTATTTTACTATACTATACAGAGATTGCTGGGCATATATGTCATTAGTTCTGTGCCAAGATGGATTGGATAAGCGGTACAAATGAACCTTTTGGTATAGATGTTTGGCATAGTATCTTCATATGTTTCTCCCTCTTCAATATCTTGGTGTAAAGAAGGTTCATTCCTGCCTTTCTACGAGAACTCCATACCCTTCAAGGTTATGGAAAGAATAGAGATTGTAGGAAAATATTACCATGGATCAGGCAAATGTATAGAAATGGTTTTCCTCTTAGTTTTTTCGGTTATTAACCTACCGCAATCTGAACAAATTTAGATTGAAATCTTCAAAACTTTAGAAAGACAGATTTTCAATATACATAAAAAGTTGCCGCGTTAATTGATAATAGTTCCCTCCTTCTAAATGAAACACTCCACGTATAACGTAAATTTGACTATCACGAAAATACAAGAACCAATATAGAGGTATATTTATCTATGTTAACGCTTCGGAGAGCAATTCTGTTTCCTTTTTCTAAACTTATCACCAACCCTTCAATTCCATTGAGGTTAATAGAAAATGATGCCAAAGATCGAGATTTGACATAGCATTTTGAACTCCTGAAATGCAACATGTAACTCAGACAGCATGGACAAGGCAAATTCCATCAATTTTTGTTTCCTTCTATTGTTCTCTTGCTATCATTCGAGTTTCATTCCATTCTACTGTGTAATTTCTCAAAGGTGTTGTGTTTCCATCGATATATCTTTTATAAATATAACTCTTTGTGTTTTCTGTTGTATTAGTTGGTGTAGTATGTGTTAGTATTGAACGTAATGTATGTGTTATTTTGAATATTGTCTATACATTATACCTGTTGCCGATCCGTCATCCGTTTTATTTTTTCAGACAGTCGAGGGTCCAACATTGATATAGGTACCACTCTCAATTCTCATATCAGAATTATTTCCTTCATGAAGAGTACTTTAAAAGTGAAAACTTTCTGAGTTCAGGGACATTTGAATGGTCACAAAAATTATAAAAATGTTATAAAAGTCCTTAGGAAAAGAGCAACAAATCTGTGCTGTGATGTTTGATTTTGTTTGGGAGAAATAATATGTTTCAATACATTTAACTCATATTTCCATAAACAATAATGAGTTTTTCTGAGATCTCCAAAAACTCTGGTATTTGAACTGATGCGATATTCTTTAGAAATTCATAACGACGCTTCTACAATGTTATCGCTATCTAACGCCACCTGTCAGTCATCAACAATGTTATATGCTTTGATGGAAATTTATTTTTTACTGAAAGATGGGTGATGGTGAGAGAGTAATATTTTTCTTCGATACTCCTGGTATTTGTATTATGGGTATATGGTCAAATGCCACAGTTACCACTTTCCATTCATATACAATACCGTAAGATTGGTTCTTGATTTACAAATCATAACGTCTATCACGACATAACATTATCTCTAAAACGTATCAGGAATTTTGTCTCGAGTTTCATAATGAAGAAAAAGGAAAAAAATATGAAAAAGATGAAATGATGTGGGGGGCACCTGGCGAATGAAGCCGTGTGTTCTCGATCGCTTTTTGATGGAAAAAAGGCTAAATAGCCATGCTTCAACTTCAAAGGGCCATAACTTCAGATTCAGCGTGACAAAATACCTAAGTTGGTGAACATTTTTTTTAGAAACTAAGTGCTGCCCGATAAACCAACCTCTACCAGAGTTTTCACAAACATGCCTTACTCCGGTATTCGAAATTTTATAAAAAACTCCTAGAACATGACCACTACTTTTCGAAATAATTTATGGCCAACCTTGTATATGTTCTGACATTGTCAAACAAGTAAATTCGGTACTAAGCTGAAATATCCCCATATATCGATCCATATTTCTGTGTTATCCGACTTGCTTTCCCAGTAACAACCTCGAACAATATTTCTATATAATGAAGGTATGGAGATTTTTATTTTGAGTGAGTTTAAAATATCAAGAGGAACAGGTTTTTCTTACGGATTGATTTTGTGATATCTTTGTCGCCCAATTCATATGAGCATAATCTGAACTGTGATCTGATCCCAATGTCCTGCTATTATTTCGTAGGAATTCAAAACGAATGAAGTAACACCGGACGTTCTAAGTGAGGCTCCTGATAAGCAACTGGAGGTTAAGTACAAGTCAGGGAAAGAAGTGAAACTCGGAAACGAACTAACCCCGAAGCAAGTGTTGGATCCACCAGAAGTCAAATATGAAGCTGATGCTAGGGGCTATTACACTCTCATCCTTACAGACCCAGATGCACCTAATAGAAAGAATCCTAGAAGCAGAGAATGGAATCATTGGTTGGTGAGTTAATCTGTTCTTTTCCCAATCCGAGGAGTATCTAGTTTTATCAGTTTCAATGTCAATAGCACGAGAACACTGAAAAAATAGATTCGATTTTCGAATTTTGTGGCTATTTGATCAGATTTTTTTACGATTAATACTTACACTGGAATATTTAGGAACATGATGAATTTTAAACACCTTGACATTTCTTCGCAGCGCAAGCCCATTATACTATAGCCATACAGTAGAGACGCTTAAATGTCAATCCTTTTTTCTCGAGGGTCGAATTTCTGTGACCTTCATTCTGTGCTCGGGGTGTGTAATGTCATTTTGTGGCGGTAAACTTGAATGTACGAGATACCAAGTATAAAATCAGCATGTTATTCCACATCATAAAATTAATTTTGTCTAGGATAACGTTTGAAATGAATGTGAATAATCTGAAATTCTCAAGTACAGCTTATCCAATCCATCTTGGCACAGAACTAATAACGAATGTGTCCAGCAATCTCTGTGAATTATACTAACATGAAAAAACACCTGTTATATGTGTTCACTGAGTTGAAATCTATTCCTAGTAGTTGTATTTTCTTTCGTCATGGTCCATACTACCAGTGTGCTACTGGAAAAGTATCTGAGTTCGTGCCAAGATGGATTGGATAAGCTGTACCTACAATAGCTATTCCACTTTGTTTGGAAAGGTATATTAGATCACCAGGAAATGAAAAGCTTCCAAGAGGATGTTTCATTCGCAGCAGCTTCAAATATGTACAATAGATATATTCAGACATTAACAATGAAATAAAGACTATAAATAACTCAAAATGGTAATTTTTTTGTACTTCGATTTATTAGATTTGGTTTTTTCAAATTCCTATTGGCAAATTTCAATGTTTAGAAAATTCTAGAACATTTCTTTCTCAAAGTGAAATTCACACAAGCGATAGTTGTTATAGAGAGCTTCGGGAGATTTTTTAAGTAAATCCTCTCGGTTACATTACTTCAGCCATGCCTGACACCTGAAAGAGTTATTTAATATTAAGGTGCATTTTTATAAAGCTAATATTTCGATGCAAATTTGCTTCTATGCGATTTGTAAAAAATATATGAAAACTACTATTCTACAGAACACTAAGAGCTATTACGTTTTGACATCCTTCGGAAACCTCGAGAGAGATGATAATTTGCCTCTAGCCTTCGACAAACATTCGCGATAAGCAGACACTTTTTCACCTTGGTAGTTCCCATGATAATTCAAAATACAATTTTTTGGTTTTTGGACGGGTAATTATTTTCTGAAATTGTTTTATTTTAACTTTCGTTGCCTCTAGACAGTCAATGTGTATGGAACAATAAAGTATCGTCCAACATTATATTGAACAATAATTACAAAATGATATTTCTTACAGTACCCACTAACTGTATCTATTGAAATGTCTGAAAAATTAAAAAATGACAATTTCAGTATTTTTTCGAAACTTTCATGATTATCGTGCATATAATTCCAAAATGGCACAATCTTTTTTCAACGCTGGTGTAGCACAATCAATATATCCATCAGACATATAATTCTGTGCAATATTGAATATTGAAGCTAGTTAATGACCTTGCTGATTGGAGTGTTATGAGAGAGAATTGAATTTTTCAAATTACTCGTGAAAATATGCTCTCGCAATATAACGTTTCAAAATTACATTTTTTGTTCTAATATCATTATCGACGATGAAAAATGCTTTCAGGACTATACCATCATACTCTGAAGCACTTTACACGAAAGTCGAAGAACCTGCTGGTACAGCTGATCCAAATCGCTTTGTTAAACAAATAATGATAGTTATTTGTTTATAATGATATATGTAGATTATTTCCCTCAATGCGAATAAACGATGAAACAGTTGAAGGCTAGACTGCTTTTACAGAGTTTTACAGCGATAAAATGCACTAGACCTTTTAACCGATTAAAAGTTCGAAATAAACCGGGCGTTTGGATCACTTTTCAGGTACTATCTCTGGTACTATATTGTTCCTGTGTTCGATTTTGATGTTTCCTGAGTTTACATGTTTTCTGGAAATAATATAAACATATATCCCTCCTTCACCAAGTTCAATCGACCAAAATGCGTGCATTTCCATGATTTTCAAAATTTTGCTTTCAAGCGAATGCGTTCGTGTATAATGATTTAAAATAAAATCCCTCGACCTGCGGTCTCGGGATTTTATCAAATTATCATACACTCAAGTCATTTGCTAAGCAAAATTTCGAGAATCATGGAAGTGCAGCACACATTTTAACTGATTAAACTTGGTGCACTCGGGATATAACCCCCGATAATTGTATTCGAAAATTATAACAAAATCTGATCGAAATCGCAAGTGTTGGAATAGTTGGTTGTTATGGATTTGTATATGTCATAGCAGTTATAGTTTGACAACTTCTGACAGTTTTGTGGAAAAATGTCGGTATATTTATATTATGGAGAGTGAAAGCGACTAAGAAATACTCACTCTTCCAGAAATAGAATAGGTGGAAAAAAATCTTTAAATTTGTTGCCAGAGAAGTCTCGGATTTTCATTCAATCATTTTGCTGCCTAGACAGGAAAAGTAATACTTTACTGATTGATATGTGTCAGCAAATTTGATATTTACTGTCAATCGGAGGAAAAAGCGTTTTTTACATGCATCCCATTTGTTTCCTGTAGTTTTTTTCTTGTATCTCCCACTGCAAAACGTGGTATGAAGAGTAGAGTTATGGGATGAGTTAGTGCGTGAGGTCTTCATACAGTTACTTTTCAATAATTCAATAGAAGTCTTGTCGAGATGAATATAACGAAAAGTGGTACATCAAACATATCAACACAGGTTTGTTCATTGTGTGCTGTGTTGTCTTAGCGCACCCTAAAAGCAACCCAACTTAACTTATAAATAACTCAACAAAGTGACAGATAAAACATAAGAATTTCCAAATTAAGTACTTGTCTGAATACCCTCATTTAATCCTAATGATTCATGTTTCTAAGTTGATGAGTTATTCATAAATTAAGTTGGCTTTAGTTGATCCTGCGCAGGCATTTCAGATGTTTTTTTCAGGTTGTCAATATTCCCGGATCCAGAATATCTGAAGGCGAAGTAATCACCGACTACGTAGGATCAGCTCCACCCAAAGGTTCTGGTCTCCACCGCTACGTGTTTGTTTTGTACAAACAACCGGAAAAACTGAAAGTCGACGAACCTCGCCACGGACCAACCGATGGAAATCGTGGAAAATTCTCGACTGAAAAGTTCGCCAAGAAGTACAACCTTGGGAAAGCTGTTGCCGGTAACTTTTTCCAAGCGCAGTGGGATGATTCTGTACCAGCCACTCACAAAAAACTTGGATTTTGAATTCATAAAAAACGACTTCAGTTTTTCAGCACTGTGTAATCGATAAACGATATTTCATCAATTGACATGACTTATTACTTCATTTATTACAAGAAACAATGGAAATGTTTGATTGGAATCAAAATGAATAAGGTATCAATGATGCATATAGTAAAACATATAATCAAGAAAAAGGAACTGATTTAAAAAAGTCTGTTGGGGGTAGTATTCACTATTCAGTTTTTTCAATTTTCTTTATATTTTTCTATGGATTTAATATTTTCAATCGTTGTTGGTAGACGATTATAAATAGCTACACCTTCATGTTATTTCGATTTACTACCAAAATTCGATTTGGACTTATTAATGTTCAAGAAGTCGACCTGCCTTAGACTGTAGCTATGGATGTCTCTATTCGTTTTAAATTCAATATATGAACGATTGTGGCCGGTGACTACCAAGTGAATAAATTTACACGTACTCATTTCACGAAGGGTTTTGATATGTAGAAGTTTTTTAAGTTAATGCTAGGTTCCGGACAGGATAAATTATAAATACATTTGACTTCATCCTGCAGTCTTTCTAATGGTTTCAAGGTCCTTCGTGAAGCAGAACCACATGTAGGTAAAAGTCCAAAGTCAATTTATGAGATCGAAGCCATGTTGACATTATGGTTTGATCATCTCGGATACAGGCATATATGTCATAATTTTTTTTCCGTAATATAATAATGTGGTTCTATCAGAACTGTCCTAGTTATACTGATATTGAAGTTGATGGATGAATAAATCCACTTGTTGAAGTTGCAGAGGTTTTTATTCAACTGTTTTTCTCTATGTCCATTTGCTGCGAGCAACTTCTTCCACGCTATGTATCATCACATACAACTAACTGTGTCTACCGTAACCAAAAAACAATAATATTTGAACAAAATTGCACATTGAAATTATTCCTGATACTTCTAAATAATTTCAAATACGAATTGGATTCATGAACTTTTTTATCTTCATAACTCGATATGTTCTGAAACAATTTGAAAACCATATGTCACTTTATAAAGTACAATATAAATAACAGAAAAGAACAGTACATGTGAATCCTTCTCAGTACTTTTTCACATGGAATATCTTTGTATGACTCTACCCTTTTCTGAAAGCAAAAAATCACCTTTCATTTCGTTTTCTGCTATCATAGAACGATAACTATATCAAGTATTAATTTTACATGTATACTTACTCTGTACATTCTTATTATCGTTAGACCAATATCACACATCCAACCTATTCACTATTGCTAATGTTACGATTCAACAAGAAAGAATGTTTCCTTTGTAGATTTTTTGGCTTCTCAACTTACCACAATCTGAAAAAATGAGAGTGAATTTTGGAATCTATACAAAATGATATGTCAAATCTCAAATTCCTGACACATTATTAAAAACGAACCTAGAAGAGAAACATTTATGAACCACTTCTGATTTGGTTATGGACACGTTTACAACGATTTGCTTTTTGATAAATATTGGTTCTTCAATTTTTTAAATGGGCAAATTTGAGTTAGACAAGAAGTTGCTGACTATCAGAAGCTGCTCCATTCAGAAGACACTATTTTCAATAAACGCTGCAACTTTTCGAGGTATCTTGAAATTTTGCCCTTCTATAAATTCCAATATTATTCTAATCTTTTCAGTTTGTGGTAGGTTGAGAACTCAACAAACAACAAAGAAAGAGTTCATCCGCCAAAAAATATAATGACTTTCAAAGAGTGTTCCTCTTTTGATTGTACAGTTAATTTTGATTTCTCACCTTCCATTAAGTTTCAATGAAAATCGAAATTGAATGGGATAAATCTTCTACAGGGGTTTGACGATGAGTTATTGGTACCTATACTACAAAATTCTTCAGTTTTCTCCTGCTCCATAGCCAACATTTTCCCATCTGTCTGTCTAATATGTAATATTTCAGCAAGATAGGTACCAGGGAGCTTTACTTGTACGTTTCTCAAACGTTTATCGTGTTTATGTTCTGGATGGGTGACCAGCTTCACTTGGGCATTCTTTCTCTCGTTTCCTCGCATGTGCTAGGAATCATACATTGAGAGGTAAGACCTTGTTAATACCCATCTCGTTTTTTAGAAGAATGGACGAATTGTGGACGTTTCTCCCAAGCTACAAGAGAATTGAAATAGCTTTCATTTTGCTGATTTCATTATCTTGCGCTGATTCTGGTCCCAATCAGATTCCAAACCGATCGAATCCACCACCGGCCACATAATTACACCGAATGTTGATTCGTATCAAGCGTTCCAAGTACAAATGCTAAGTGCCAATCCTGGCAAGCGGATTGTAATATCCGGATTTGACGGATATTGGTTTCGTACCGCCTCCCAATCGGCGGCTATGAAACGCTGTGTTGCCAGTTAGGCAAACACTACGCATTTGCAATATTTTTCAAATGTGATACCACGAGTCCTTCAAATTCAATCGATGAATTTTCATTTTCCACAAAACGTTTTTATTTGGCAAAACAAAAAAGTTTGAGTGTTTCGAAAATGAAAACTTATCTTATTAAATTTGAAGAACGAGTTGTATTTGGAGAGATTATTTTTTGAACAAATAGAAGGAAGAACAATTCAATTGATCAGTATTTCATTTACATAAGAAGGAAAGGAGAACAGGTGAAAATTTTACAAATTTGAAATGTCAAACAACGATGTATGCCCTCTATGATCCAGAAGAGATATGATGCTCACGCAATGTATGATAATGCTTACCGACGATACCAAGAGATGGCGTCACACCTCTCATTGTACAAGGTTGATAATTGAAAATTTCTTATGAAATGAAAATCGCGCCAGAAGGAACATAAAATCATTCGTTATGTCGTTGTATCAAGATCTTCATACGAAGGTTTCTTCTCATACAACAAAAAATGAATTGTATTTAATAAAAACTAATTGTACGCCATCTTCATTTGAGTTAAGGAAACCTTAAATATTTGAATCGGTCGTTCGCTATATCTGTCATAAAGTTGAGGTTATGAGCTATTTACGTGTTGGAGTGTTCATTAAAAGGTGTAATGTTATTATTATGCTGAAAAAGTGAAAAGTGAATGACTATTAATAATAAGGTAACCCTTCATTCATGATTATTTATATAAATATGAGCCAGTTCAATAGAATCGACGCGGTAAACCGTGTAGTTCTGACAGTTCAAAGGTAAACAACGTTTTATCGAAAGGACCAGGCAGTTTTATCAGTATAATACCCAATGATTGGCTAGAATAACCATAGAATAACTCGCTACTATTGGTTGAAATGCCAAAAACGTCACATTTTGACAAGTGAAAAAAATAATCGCTGTAATTGATCGAAAATGTTCCGATTCATATGGGATTCTTAAATTGGAAGATCACATTGTAGCTCCTAATAAGAGCTAGCCTGAAGGCGATATGCAATGAGAATAACGTATAATGAAATAGGGAATTAAGCTGCGAAATCGACTTATTTTTCACTAATAGGATCCTACTTGAGATACAGCATTCATTTTTGGGAAATGTGGTGTTAAACTCAAATGCAAACTGTTTTCATTATCCAAAAAAGAGCTGTGAGGTACATGAACAATGCCAAACGTCGCGAATCATGAGACCTTCATTTATATTTTGAATATTGACGAAGACATTCCCTATGTATGTTATTTATTTGATTCAATTTTCATATGCTTGGTATACGAAATGAGCAAGAAAAAGTGATTTCTATGTAAGCCAGTGCCCGCCGGGCCATGTAGACAGGGGAGTATTTGTTTTAGAGGAGCTCTACTTCTTTCGTAAAAGTTGTGATTTCTGTTTTTTTGATTAGGCCAAGAAATAATTTATCTTGAAATTTGTTTTCAATGATTCCAGTTTCGATCTTGTTGATCATACTGTTAATATCGACCTTGCGTGTTAATGATCTGGCAACACTGATGGGACGTTTTTCACTTAATGTTTTGTGGTTCGATCTGGCACGTACGTCAGAATCGGCAATCATGATTTCGATGAACAATAATATCATAACAGCATATATTTTCATCGATACCAGCCAATCGGATATGAAAACGACGGGAGTTGGAATTGCAGCACGGAATCGGGAAGGGTGTAAAGTCGAATATGTAATTATGAAATTATTCAGAACTGTATCAAAATATCAGTTTTTTTTTTAAATACTCAAAAAAACGAATATGCTCCATATGTTTGTTTGTTAATTCTGAATTGATTTATGATGCAACTGTGGGTGGTAGCACTGTGGACTTTTCTGGGTTCCCCTTGAGTTGAAATAGCAAATGCGCTACCGTAAGAATCAGTAAGACGCCCCAGAGCGCTAAGCCACCCGGGACAATTATCCGAACCTTGCTCGCACAAGTCTCTGCCTTCTTGGTGCACTCAAAAAAGTCTTTATGATAAAGGAAAAGTATAAATAAAATAAATACAAAAGAGCTGATTGATCCTTCAATCATCACGAAATGAAATACAATTTTATCTGTACTAGTGAAAATAAAAGACGGCAGAGTCAACGTCTGCAGTCAAGCAGGGAAAGCTCATGTTCGTATGATATCCATTTAAAATAATAGAATGGGGTTACATGAACTTGGTGGAATTTAATGCTAAGAAAACCCAGGCATATCTCTTTTCAAGGAAAGCCAATCTATCATCATCTAGTATTCAGATTTCAGGAGTAACTATTTCTACAAAATCAAGTATCTCGATGCTAGGAATTACGATCAGTGATAATCTCTCATGAGAAAACAATATAAGATCGATAGCTGAAGGTGCTTCCCAGAAACTTGGATATCTATTTCGTGCAAAGAAATACTCCACTTCTCGTCAGCTCCAAATGATCTACAAGGCTCAGATACGACCTGTCTTGGAATATGGCTCTCATGTGTGGAGTTCGGCACCAAAACATTCATTGAGGCTTCTCGATTCTATTCAGAGAAAGGCAATTCGTCTGGTAGGTGATTCTTCGCTCACAGACTCGCTCACTTCATTGGTAGAAGGGTAGGAGACTTGTCTCTCTTCTATAGATATTTTCACGGTCGGTGCTCTTCTGAATTGTTATCAATCGTTCCACCCTTGACAATATCTACACGGATGACTCGATGAGTATGAGTACAGAATTCCAACCCCTTTGTTGTAAGTTTGGAGACCTGTCGAACCTCTCTTGCTCAGGGATCTTTTTTCAATAGCACAGCTGAGCTTTGGAATTCCTTGCCGAAAGAGGTCTTTCCCGAGGCTTATTAACTTCAAGATTCATTGTAAATGTTAATTCATATCTCCTCTCCCTTGATTCACGCGGTTTTCTTTGAACACTACAGGGCTTTCCTTTCGTGTGAGTCTGCATTTAAAAAAAAAATTTAATACACCGCTGTCTGTTGAATGTCCAGTAGATATTCTACTCGTACATTTTGTACCTTCAAAGGATATCCTTTTTATGTCCAACAAATGTTCTTCGAACAGCCATAGGATAATCGTGGCCCACTGAGTTCTATGCCCTTTAGATATCCGTAATGAATATCCAGAGCGGATATCCATTGGATGTCTGGATAATACTGTCTTGAGCGTCCATGAAAAATCCTTCGACTAGGGCGGTAATGAAATAGGGAATGAATTTCAACCAAACTGAATCGTTCATTGAATGAATACAAATCTGATTATTTCTTCCTTCGTGAGAACCTCCGACTTCTTAGGTTAGTAACCCTTGGATATTCGTTTCAGGAATTCTATCAAATTAGTATATTGCTTGATGAGCAATCCTGTCTTCAACATTGAGTGATAGCACCAAAGAGATGAAGGCTTCTGTAATTTGCTTAGGTCATTGAAGTATACTAGCTATCCCTTTTCATTCGTCAAGTCAACAACCTTTTTTTCTTTGCACCATTTTTCATACCTATCATACACTAAACGGTATTTTTCTCGGGATTTCTCGGGCACCAGATTTGAAATAACACTTGTTGCCGCATTTTTAATATCGGATGGTAGATCATCTTCACTTGAAGACATTTTCACTCAAGAAACTAAATGATGGCTCTGTATATCGATCTGACAATTTAATTTGACATCAATAAACGGCTTTGTTTATACCTAAAGTTGCTACGTTTACAAAAATGACCACAGGCAACTTGTGTTTTCAATTATCAGAAAACGGTCATGAGTAGGTACGTCGAAGTATCAATGAGGTACATTTATTAGCTATTTATATAACTAGTTGCAAAGCGAGTGATCCAACACATCGTGTGCAAAAAACACGGTGTTTTGCATCGTGTTTATATACAAGTTTTTTTGTAATGCAGTTTCATTTTCATTTTGAATTCATTTTACTTGGTTATTAATTAACGTCGGCCTATTTCTGCTAGATGGTATCAAAGCCATCCTTGTTTGTTTCTATGGAGATAACCATTACAACAAAGCTCAAATGTCAAAACATATTTGTCACAATAATCGCCTTTTTCAATTTGTTAGTTTTGTTGTTAAAAATGAGCGAATCTGAGTCTGATTCCCTACCTTCAGACGTTGAAGAAGCTGCAAAAGCCGTTGTAGCAAATTTGCTGCCTACGGCTTCGTCGTGCAATCCTCACATGCGTGCGTTAATAATGTCTATATCCCACTTGTCACGTGAATAACTATTAAATACCAAATTGTCGTTTTCCTGTCACAGTAAAAAAAGTGAATCAAACACGGAAAAATATCAGAATTCAGCTTTTGGTTTTTCGTCTCCCTCCAATTTGAGTGGAAAGACAACACAACCACGAACTTACAATTAATGAGTACTTTTCTCAATTTTGTTATAAATAACTCTTCATTTTATTCTCCAATAAAATGAACGTATTGAAATTAACAACATCCTGTACACAGCGACTGATACTTTTTGTTTCGTGAACCGAACTGCCTTGAAAATTAAAGGCAGTATGTCGACCCGACTCTAATTTATAACGGTCCATTTCATCAGGGTTTTCCAATCTTCTTCGAATCTACAAGGCACGGTATTCAATTAATCCTGCATGCTCGTGGTCTCGAAACAACAACAATTCCGAAGGGTCATTAACATCCTGTTGTTTGCATAAATATTTCGTGAATATGAGCAAAAGATGCCGTGGAAGGTTAACGATTAACAATTGAGAATACGGTAAACGTAAAAGTGGAACAGATGTCATGTACACAAACAAATTATATATCTGCAAGTGTGCCAATTCCATTCATTGAAAATTGATTTTGACCCTTGTATAAACGAAGACATATGCGTGAATTTCTTCTGTGAAAAATGATGCTGTTGCATCTGTCAGATATTATTCAATATCCTTTGCGGTATTTGCCAGAGAAATAGTTGTTTTCTAACCGGGGAGTAACCCATCACCCTATCGTGTAGGTAGTTGAGACTTGGTTGATCCTATCATTCAAGTTGATTTGAGTAAATTATATATTCTGTTAGAAGGCAAAAGTCCTAGTTATCTCCAATGAGCAAAAATAGCGTTACACTAAAAATTGATATCCATTTTTGCGTAAAAAAATAAGGGCCAATGTGGGATATTGGCCACCATTGTTATATTTTTTTATATGCTGATTCATACGGAAGGAAAGCTCTGTAATGCTCGAAGAACACCGCGTAGATCAAGGGACAGGAGATACGAATTAACATTTGTGAGCCTCAGGAAAGAACTCTTTCGGCAAGGAGTTCCAAAGATCAGCTGTTCTATTGAAAAAAGATTCCTGAGCAAGAGAGGTTCGACAGGTCTTCAAGTTCACAACAAAGGGTGGGAATTCTGTACTCGTTAAGTCATCCCTGTAGGTTATGCCAAGGGTGGAACAATTGATAACAATTCAGAAGAGCATCGACCGTGAAAATATTTATAGAAGAGAAACAAGTCTCCGACCATTCTACGATGTTCCAATGAAGTGAACGAGTCTGTGCCTTTCTCTGAATAGAATCGAGAAGCCTCAATGAATGTTTTGGTGCCGAACTCTACACATGAGAACCATATTCCAAAACAGGTCGTTTCTTATACTTGACTTTGTGGGAATAGTTACTCCTGACATCTGAATACAAGATGATTATAGATCGACTTTAATTGAGAAGTGACATGCCTGGGTTTTCCTAGCATTAAATTCCATCAAGTTCATGCTACCCCATTCTATTATTTTTACCAAGTCATCGTTGATTTTACTGACATGAATTTTTTTTGAATTTTTGTTTCTCGAGCTGGTATGGGGACTTTGGAAGAGAAACTGGCATGAAGAGTACTGTCGTCCGCAAAACTATGAACTGAACAAGGTGTTCTCTCGAGCAAATCATTAATATGAAGCAGAAACAAAATGGGCGCCAGAACTGAACCCTGTGGAACACCTGCATTTATTGGAGAATATCAGATGATACTCCATCAACAACCACATACAGAGACTCATCAGACAAGAAACTCTTCAACAAAGCACACAACTGAGGAGGCAAATAATAAAAAATAGCACCGGATAGGTTGAAACAGAACATTTTTTTTTAAATATATAAAACATCTTTATTTCGAAAGAAATGTATACAAAATGTAATACATTTCAACTAACTGAGAATATAACCTGATTCAGCCTGATTCACTATGACCCAATGACCAACTAGGTTCGATATCCCCTATTCATTGAAAAAAAATTATAAATGTTCATTCTTGAAGAGTCGACTTTTTCATCTACAAATGAAACTATCGATAAAACTTTCAAAATTCTCATGTCTGTCACACTCGACTTATCAGTAGCAATAACAAGGATCAACACTGATTAACCAACCCATTCAAATAATAAAAAATACTTCCCTGTCTAATACATGGCAACAGCATGAGTGGATACATAATTTGTAATGGATAATCCTCGAAATTGAGGAGAGATTATTATATTAATTCCAACTGTAATTCACCCCCAAACTGTGCTCTGTGTTAACTGACTGAGAGAATGTAAGGCAGATAACAACAATGCATTGCCAGAAGTTGCCTGATTTGTGACATCGAATGAGGTAAATAGGAGTTTCCAGTCGTTAGATTCGTAGTTAACGAGCGATCTTTGCGAAGTTGGCGACAACTCTCAGGAATGGACTTATTCATGGGATATATCAACATCCAGACCTTTCTTGGGGCTTATCCATAATTATCATAAAAAGGGAATGTAGATAGTTCCACAGAATTAAACAATTTAAGGAAAAGTCTATTTGATCCAGTCCCATCCCGTGTATTAATCCCATACAGCACCGATTTGTATGAAAATTTGGAATTAGGTTCTATTTACTGTCTATTTCAAAATCTACCTTGTGCCGAGGGTTGCCTTTTCCCTGGGGGTGGGTGCCACCCTTTCTCGGGGGTGAAAAATTCTTCATGGAAAATAAGTGGGGACATTGATAAATTGACTAATTTTAAAGAAACTTTTTTCTATGAAGTTTTTCTTGAGAGGCAATACTTTCGACTTATTCTAGAGTGAAATTGTCGGTTTCCAGACAAAACTACACGTTTTCAGATTCTTTTTCGCGAGTTGAAAAAAATATGCATTCAATCGGAAAACCTGTAGAGAGCAAAATTATACCATAAAAAAAATCCAAGAAAATCGTTCATTTATGATGTATGCACACCCTATACGAAAGGCATTATTATTTGTTGAAAGTTGATTGTTATTTTCAAACGCCAAAGTTACGTACGATAACCGATAACTAATGCATTTTTTGAGGTAAACTCATGGAACCTTTTTTAAGTCCTTCGAAAAAACCTTTATTTTTGTTTGAACATCATCATTTTGTGGTGAATCAATATTTGTTCGGTAGTTTTCTGGATTTGTAACCTACCACAATCTGAAAAAATAAGAATTGATATTGGAATCTATACAAGTGTAGAAGGGCAGATTTTTAATCTACCCCGAAAAGTTGCTGCGTCTATTGAAAAACAGTTCTTTCTGGATAGAACAAGTCCAATTAGTCAGCAACTTCTCGTTTTCTCAAATTTTGCCTATCGAAAAAATAATAAGAACTAATATAAATATATGAAAATACTTATCGTTGACTTTTCGGAAACTAAATCCGTTTCCGTTCTCAAAACTCATTCGCAAATTCCTGTTTAAATGCAAATATCTCTTGTTGGCAATCTTCGTAATTGACATTCGTCAAATATTTTTATTTTGATGAAAGTTCCTTACATCAAAACTAAGCGAGATATGAAGAGAATGACGTCGATTCCTATTTTTCTGTTGGAAAAAAATAGTGAAAATCTCACCCTCTTCTCCACACCATTTGAAAAAAATCGTTGCCACTTTATAATTCACTTTATTTATGTTCCGTTCTAATTTGTACAAGAATGTTCTTTCGGTTTTTTCCTCATAACTCGCTTAGTTTTCAAGCAATCAAGTCCTTCAGAACAGCATTTCGTAGGTTCTTTCAAGAGCTATAAGCTCATATGAATCAATTTTTTTCAGATTTCACTTATAAAATGGTTCACGCTAAAATTACTCGAAAAGGTTTTTTGCACGAACACACGCAGGCTTCAACTGGCCTTATCTCGCTCCATTTTTATTTTACAAGATCCCTGAGCAAAAGAGGTTCGACAGGTCTCCAAATCCACAACAAAGGGGTGGGAATTCTGTACTCGTTAAGTCATCCTTTTAGATATTGCCAAGGGTGGAACGACATGTATACCCAAAATTCTTAGAAAGGTAAAACCTCCAATTTTGTACTTACACAAAAATTTTGCGTGTCACTAATAGTTTTTGAGATATTTTGAAGAAAAGGCGCTTTTTTCGCCAAATTACGAAAATGATTTTCTCTTTTCAAGCTCATTTTTTTTTTCAAAAATGAGTACTTTCAACTGGTCAAATACTCAGAACTTATTATGAGAATATAAATGAAGTGAATTGTAAAGTAGCAACGATTTTTTTCAAATGTGGTAGAAGAGAGGGTGAGATTTTCAACATTCTTTTCCAACGAAAAAATTGGAATCGACATTATCCTTTTACCTTGATCAGTTTTGATGGTAGGAACTTTTGAAAAATGGAAATGACTGGTTTTTCAAAGGACTTGAGATTCCCCGAAAATTGCATTGGTTTTTGGTTATGATAAATTTCCATTTTGACGTTTGAAAACACCATCAACTTTCAACAAGCAATAATTCCGTTTGTATTAGGTTTAAATTCATTATAAATACATATTTTTTTCGTTTTCTCAGAATGAATAATTTTTCTCTCCACAGGTTTTTCTGTTGAATGCTTATTTTTCCAGTTATTCGCAAAAAAGTATCTGAAACGTGTTTTTTGCCTGAAAACCAACGATTTCACTTGTAAATAAGTCGAAAAGTATTGGCTCTTAGGAAAGACTTCATGGAACAAAAGTTGCTTAGAAATACTAAATTTATTAATTTCCGCACTCACTTTCAATGAAAAATTTTTCACCTCCAAGAAGGGGTGGCATCCACCCCCAGAGAAAAAGCAACCCTCGGCACAGGGTAGATTTTGAAAAAGAGAGTAAGTAGAACCTAAATCCAAAATTTCATACAAATCGGTGCTGTATAGGATATATACATGTTTACACTTTTTTTGACGTCATTGACTGGAGTGATTGTATTTTGTACATAGAAATTGTTCTTGAAAACGAAAATTATAATGATAATAATGATGTCTATTAAATATAGATGTATAATAATGAACTGAATTCATTTGCAAATTAATGTATTACTTCTTTGACCCATTGTACCATGCACTTTTGATTCCAATTTTACTTTATTTTTGTCTCGTTTTGTAGTGATGGTCATTGTATTCAGTTTCAGTTCTTTAAAAAAATCTTTATTATATAAAACGAATGAGTTGCCTGATATTAATTTTATTACTCTATTCAAAAAGAAGATCAGAAAAATATCTAATATTTCTCCTCATATAATCTTGAAAAAACAGTTTGAAGTTCTAACGGTTTTGAAATTATATCATTGATACCCCCAACCAAATAAATTCAACAATTCATCTGATACTGGAAATAGATAATAATATAACGATTGTAAATAAGGAATTTTTTCAGCCAAATTGTATGCTGTTTCTTTATTCCCTTTCCCTATATTCTCCGAAACACTCAACACTTTCAACTGTTTCAATGGGAATCTGTTATGGCAATCCAATCCAGTATTATTAGTATTTTCCATATCCAGGTTACGTTGACTCGTTTGAAATACTTTCGTATTCTTTTTGAGCACAATCATGATGTCACTTCGGCTTTCCTGCATATTTCATAGGAATGTTGCAATGGTTTTATTGGACTTGTGGTCCTCCAGTCATGGAAAATTCACAGACAGTGAGCGTTTCGTAAGTTCAATTATTAATAAATGAGTTCAGGTACGTATTCAGAGTAGACTAAATAGAAAAAATACTTAGAAAAGTGGTAATGACAATTGTAATATTTTTCCTTGTTTGAAAAGGGCTATTTGAACGTCATTATTTTGTGGTGGATTAATATTTGTTCCGTAGTTCATTGGGTTTGTAACCTTTGTAACCACAATCTGAAAAAATAAGAATTGATATTGAATCTATACAAGTGTAGAAGGGCAGATTTTCAATCTACCCCGAAAAGTTGCTACGTCTATTGAAAAACAGTTTTTTTCTGGAGAGAACAAGCCTAATTAGTCAGAATTGAAATATTTGACAAATGTCAATTACAAAGATTGCCAACAAGAGATATTTGCATTTGAACAGGAATATGCGTATACGTTTTGAGAATGAAGATTTCTCAGATTGTGGTAGGTTACGAACCCAGAAAACTACTGAACAAAGACTAATAGAGTTCTTGTGATTTTAAATTTAGCAATGTTTACAAAACTGCAGTACGTATTCTATCCGAGGTCTGAGTTTCCTTTACCCCCAGCTCTCATCTTAACAAAGTGAAGACTGTGGTTTTGTGGATAGAGGGATGGTGTTCATGGCTATATGAGAGTCCGACGTTTTTGAAACTGTCGAACCCCATATAGGTCTGGTTTGAAAAGGATTAATTAAGGGATTTGTTCGATGGGACAGTAACGGTTTCCAGAAATTGGGAAGCCTTTGTGAGTCGTCACGTTTGTTGAGGCATTGAAAGTTTTTCAATTCCTATAGCTTCGCGAATTATTTTGGAGTGGAGTGTTTTTGCTGTAGCAATGGTCTTCGTGATGTTGAAGTCAATTTTGTGTCCCGTTTCGTGGTGATGTTTTAAGAGAGTCGAGGTCATGTCCGAATTACGTACTTACTGCCAGTTCGTGCTCCTAGGACCTGTTTCATACTCGTCAGTTCTTCTGTCCTATGTATGTTCTCGGGCAGTGGTGACAAGGAATTTCATATATTCCTTGTGATTCGTTGGGTATTATATCTTTAGGTGAGCGCAGAAAAGGGGATATTTGATTGTTTGCTGTGAAAACTGTCTTGATGTTGTATTCTGTTATCAGTGACTTCCCTAATGAAAAGAAGGAAAGCTTTCGGGCGTTCAGCCGGGTCTTCCGGTGGTTTGGGATGCGAGAAACGGGTTTGTTGGCGATGAATGGTTCTCTGGATCTGGGGGTAAGAATAATCGTTTTGAAGAAGGGCAGATATGAGCTTTTTCAGCTCACTGGGTCTATTGTGGTCATTTGTGAGTTTGATGGATCTATTGATGAACGAGTTCACCTGGACTGGATGATGGTGGGGGTTGACATTGAGATATCTATTGGTGTGCATGGGTTTTCGGTAGGCAGTGTGAGTGAAGTAATTGTTGGATTTTGTGACATCGACATCTAAGAAAAGAATAGCGTTGTTTTGGACCTATGAGGCCAGATAGCGAAGATATCATCCACATAACACAGCCAAAACGTTGGCTTCAATGCTAATGTGTCTATGGCTGGAAATCTTTCATGTAGCGGTTTGCAAGTACTGGCGAAAGAGAAGAACCCATAGGGGCGCCTTTTAATTGTTTGTAAAAGAAAGTATGTGCTGGTCATACAATGACTATTGAGGTTTAGCGTGTCTTGGGAGTTTTGATGTTTGGTTTTCAGAATGCTAAGTATATCTGCTAAGGAGAAGTTTGTGAAAAGGGATACTACATCGAAGCTTACAAGGACGTTTGTGGGTAGAAATTTGACCGATTTGATGATTTCTATGGAATGGAATGAGTTTCGAACTTATGATGACGATTTTTCTGCAAGGGGTTGGAGAATGTTCGCGAGATATTCAGCTAAAGCTTGTGTTGGTTAGGCGAATGCACTAACACTCTTTCGGATATCCCACAACAAAGCTGAAAACATAAGCAACAAAAAGACCAGTTCACAAAAGAATAAACTAACAGCTCTAATCGAAAACATCACACCACTAAAACCTATTATAGGGGTTAATCAACGCACAGGGAGTGTTCTTTGTATGATGGAGGCATCCAAAAAGAAAGGGTTTTCCGAAATTCCACCCCTAATGGGTTGAATAACGTGGTCAAAGTTTTTATGTGACACGTACTTCAATCTACTTCAAATTTTGCAGAAATATTCCTCAACAGAATTGATGAGAGATGTGTTTCGTAGAAAAATGTGTTTATAACATTTTCGACTTCTTTCAAACGCTCTTTCGAGTCTGCCCATAAGGCAGAGCTGTGATGAACCTGATAAAACTCAGTACTAAGAACTACACAATATAATTGCATCACATAAATAATTAAAGCCCAACGGTCAGCTAGTATCAAAATATATGAAATTGTGAACGAACACCAACTCATTCAAAAATTGACAATGGCTAAAGACGTAATCTCCTCCCTCGAAACCACTTCATCGGATTTACCTAATAGCTGCCTACCTTTAGCGCAGACTTACCCGTGCAAAAATTAAAAGTATTTGAGAATTCTCGTATTCGGCGGAAGCCTATAAATGGCATGGAAAGCTTCAAGCCCGCTTCACGGAATATTGAATTACTGAAATGAGGATAAGCAGAGATCTGGAAACAGTCGCTCCCTGAATTTTTCCATTTCCTTCATTCCGTTGAATGTTGAGTGTTCGATTTCCGTTTTAGCACCTCCTTGATAGATACCATTCGTGGAGGTACTCAACCCACACCAGTCGAATGATTATAATTTTGCGATGTTTTGTAGGGTGGTAACTTCGGATAATAGAGCGAGACAGAAATTAATATTTGGTTTGAATTTTCCGTGATTTACAAAATATTTTTGTCGGCAGATTTCTAGTTCCACCTGTGATGGCTTGGTATAGTAAACTGTGTCATACTCTCTGATGTATGTACTGATGCATATAGCCAAACTTCATCTCTTTCTCTCCAAAATATACTCCACGATAAAGAAGCTAGGTAATAACAAAAACATTATAATTATTATTTATAATAATTTTTATATTAATTAATATAATTTAATATAATATATTGCTTATATTGAAGACAATCAATTTGTAATTATTTACTGCCTAGTACGGAAAATACGTTCTTCCTGGACAAGGCCAGTAAAAAGCTACTATGTCGAAGACATTAGTTATTCGTGAACTAAGGCCGCAAAATCCTTTTCGCGTTCCGAGAGAAAGATTTTCGCCGAGACCGCTCCGGCCGAGGCAGGATGATCTCAAGGTCGCGAAAACATATTGCGGCTATAGTATTGTCAAATATGGAAAGTTGTCATCAATTCATTCGAATCCATGCAAACAAATACATGAATTGAGAGATGTTTCAACCTCAACTTCAATATTCTAAAACAGAAACACTCAGTATTTGAAATTCCATATTTAAACACTCCTTTAGTCGCGCCCAATAATTTAACAAGTATAGTGGCGCTGCATCTGACAGATGCATCCCTTAAAATTTATCTGATTATGCGATTTGGGTCAAGGAAAGATCAGAAATTCTTGAGAAATTTATAATTTATCAACAAACGTAAAAAAACTTCGAGGAATAAAAATATTGATATTTGAAACAAACTGAAATTAAGTTCATAAGATATAAAAGACCAATAAAAAAGTTGTAGTTCAATTTCATATGCAGGTGATGCATCTCGTTGTCAGGAAAAATTGCGACGTATTCTCTCGATGGATTTGTTAGTGAATTTTACAATCATATCAAGCATGTTGTCATCAAATAAGCACTTCCAAGTTTCGAAAATTGTTTTTGCTTTTTTAACATCATCTATTACACCTGGCAGACTCGTAAGTATATTGCAACTCGCAGTTTTCTTACGGATGGTGTATGGCGTTTTCTTCCAAGATATTGACTCAATAATTTTTTTGTTTTTTCTTCCGTTACAAACGTAAAATTCGGCGACAGTTTCTCCACCAGACATTTCTTCATTTCCATCACGTTGGTCTTGATTCACCCAAATACTAAAAAAAAGTATGGTGCAAACTATAATAATGTCGCGTAGGATCTGGCAAAATCATGCTATTATATTAGTTATAAAATATACTTCATTGGAAATAATTTTGTAACACCAGGAAAAGAATAGGAAATTAAAGTTTCGAGCAAGATATAATACAATCAAAACAATTAATACTACTTAGGAATTTAGTCGCGTGGCATCTGATATATCCACTTGCACTTCAGATCGCCGTAGTCAACTCCACGAAAATTACAATAGTACTAATAGCCACTTCTATCCGATTTAGGAAGATACTAGGGGCGGCCAGTCCACATCGTCACGTAGGCCATTGTAACAGCGCACAAAACCAAGACTGCATCTCTCAGATGCGGCGCGACTATCAAGTTCATAGGCATCAAATTGATACGATTACAGGATATAGGAATATAAAACAATCCCCAAATTCGTGAACTTGCACGGATGCGTGCTAAGCATTTCACCGGAGCAAACTTGCAACCTCAGCATATGAATCTTTATAAATATTGAGGGAGTTCAAGATTCGGTATTCAGTATTCAGTAAATGAGTCAGTATTCATTGATCACTCTCCAGAAACGGTTCCAGAGCATTTTTGAGAATGCAGCACATCTCCTTCTCGACAACCCTGCTGCTTAGCAATATATTGAAAGTTTTTGGTGTTTTTTTTTTGTATTTCTCGTTAGCTATTCAATGTCAATTCATTTTCGAGCATATTTTCTCATTTTTTTATAAGACATATTTAATTAAATTTTCAAATGATTTCTTTCTTCATTTGGATGAATGAAAGTTGGGTGAAACAGCGAAAAATCCTCCCGTAATAAGCCAAGCGAGTATCGAGTTGCGACAGTTTAGACAATATTTTCGTGCAACCGTGAAAATTCTATAATTCCAACAAACATCTTGTCGTTTTAAGAAAACAGCGTTCTAACGCGAAAAAAGGAAAGTAAACTGATGGCGTCAATATCACAGTGTTTCTATGGAAATGAAACATTAAGCAATACAAACGTTTAGTTTTCTGGCAGTTACTCTGGGCAACGGCCGTAAAATTTTTTACAGAGCGTCACCCTGGACTGGCCGGGATGCAAAATGCCTGTTTCTAGTTTGGATGCCCAAGAAATATGGGACTTTCGTTTCCTTTCATCCAATGTCACTGTCACTTTGATGCGATAAACTCTTAATGGATAACCATTTTTTCTTTCATAAGATTCTAGAAAAATCAGCGATGCATCTATAGTATATTTTATGGGTTCCTATCCGTTTAGTATCTTCTGATTTGTTAGACGTTTCGACTTACATTTTGAAGTCCTTCTCAAGATCTGTGAGTCGAATATCTGTCCATATAAAACGGATAAATTTAACTTAAATCGATATCTATTCTCTGTTAAGGAACTACTCTTGACTTTTACTTCTAGGAATGAAAAAAAAAAGAAAAATTAGTGTGCTTGGTATTAAGATTGAGTTTTTACCAGGGTTGGGCTGATTAAAATCAAGTGATTAAAATCACGATTGAAATCATGATTTAAATCAATTTTTGTTTTTTTTTATTCAGAACCAAATAACAACATAATATAAAAGTTTTCTCGAAGATCAAAAGGAGTATCTGCTTTTAGCATAAAAAAACAAAAAAGAAGTACATAATTCCAAATTCTTAAACTAAACGTAACACCTTAATTTTATTATTGTATATTTTCAGTCCATTCTTTTTCGTTGTACAATTTAAACAAAAACACGAGTTTTCCTCCTTTTTCTATGCCTAATCTTTTTCTAATATTCGAGTGTGTACAACTAGCGAAATGCGTGAAATTGTTGGGCAACGTCAATTTATAGGTTGAGAAGGAAAACAAACTTCGACAGGAATATTCTTGCAAAAAGCACAACAAACGCGTTCGTGTTCGTGCCTCGCTCGGCACTGTATAGCGAGTGTATTATAGGACAGAAGGAAAACAAATCGCGACAAGAATTTTCTTGCAAGAAGCGCGACAAATGCGTTGTCACAAGTTCTTGAGCCGCAATTGTATTAAAATTAGCAGACTTATACATTAAAACAATCAAAAATAATTTCAAAGAATCAAAATGTTCGAATTTTATATTCAAATTGAAAAAATCAAAAAAATCAAATAAATCGTAATTTAACAAAAATCAATGATTTTTGATTTTTTTAATGAAAATCAGATTCTGCCCACCCTGGTTTTTACATAGAAGTTTTATTAAATTTTTTTCATTCTCAGAGAAAAAAAATAGTTCCTCAGACATTTCGATATCTTTCGTGTATATCTGCCATTGTTCTAATTTCCTAATCTTCTTCATATGTTGGCCGTCTATATTAAGAATGAACGGGTTCGAATAAGATCGAAATATTATTTGATCCATCGTCTTCCCACAAGCGCCTGTGTAAATCATGCGTTGCAATCTGTTACCGAACTACATTCTCTATAAATCCATTATCACGATAGTGATTAAACGGTGGCGTTAGGATTATGATGGGTTCCATCAACGTTACGTTTGATCCAAATTGTGTGGTATGTGATTAATTAAGAGCCTCTTTGAATAGGAAGGGAATTGGAAAGTTAGGGATGCGATAATCATCAGGGAATTCGGATTATAAGATAGATGTTTTCCAAGAATGAAACATGACAGATCGCAGGAAAATATTAAAAGGCAGTTTGTTTCATAAATGACTATGAAAAATGATTGCGATTTTGTTTTTTCATTTTGACATGAATTGACACCTCTCAGAATTGACAGAAAAATTAAAAAGCCTTCATTTATATATTTGATAAAGCGAATATGAAAGTTGTATACAAGACTTATTATAAATTACAACAGATACTCGGTTATTCTTAAGATAAACAGAAAAGTCGTGAAGTTACGAAAGCACCGGCCAGAGCCGACTAGCTATTGAAACCAGTTTCAAAGATGATTCTTCACACATAAGATACGGAAGGGTGGAAAACTCCAAACATGCTCTGAACAATGGCCACGAAATTGGTGAAAGCAATCTGTAACTCATTAAGCATGTTCATGACACAAGGCTACTCGATGCACGTGAGAGGATAGAAATAGCAAAATTGCGTGAATGGTGACAAAGGGCCCATCCCTTTTACCCCCACTCTTTAGTTTATAGTCGAGGAATTAATCAAAATGATCAGTAGTGACAGACTTTGCAGGTTGTTGCTGCACTACCTGAAAATTATATTAAGGATTGGGAGATGCTAACCTTATTAGCGAAACGCGTTTCATATGCAAATAATATCAGTTTGGTGTTAGGGTAATTGATCTCTACAAGAAGTTTTTATTTTTCACTTGTATAATAAACATTTTTCCTCGATGAAAAAACGATCTTTCTATAATGAAATATATACTTACATTATATTAAAAATTATCGGTGTTGATTTCCAATTTTTAAACTGGTGGGCTTATATACAATTGGACTTGCATAGCTAGGGAAATACTTGAAAAGTATACAAATATCTGTGAATTCAATTATATGATTCGATTTAAAATTGCTCAGTAATTGTTTGGTAGTTATTTTGAATAATATAAAATAAAGAAATGGCTGATTCCGAGTTTTCTATGTCCTACCTTCACTTATGTTTATATATGTATATGAAAAAATTGACCTTATAAAAATTGATATATTTTTACCTGTCAGCAAATATGAAATCTCGAATGTTTCTCCAATCATAGAAAAAATATATCGCCATTAGAAAAAAAATTTATGTAACGAAAAAATGTTATCATTTTGTTTAACTCACGCTACTTTGTTTGCCTTTGATACGCGATTTACAAAATGGAACTTTTTCTAACTGGTTCCATAAAAGCTGTTGTTGTTCTTCCTTCAATAAAAGAAAAAGATGGAAGCTCAAACCAAGGTTGATAAATCCAGTTGGGCCTTCCTCGTATTTTGATAAATCCATTTTCAATGAGTGACAACGATTCTGATACCTGAAGTAAGTGTTAAGGCTCGATGTATCAGATCGCACATTATTTTGCATTTGCAACCACGTCTGCAATACGAAAATGAGGGTATAATCAAAATGAAAAATATTATGGTATTTGTTCTCTACAAAAAAAAATTCTGCAAATTTGTGAAGTGTGGAGAATAGCTGTTTCCATCTTCTGATAAATTTGCAATCATTCAAAAAGAACTGACCTGTTTGTTAAAAAAAAAATGTTTTCAATCCTAAAAATTCCAAAAGTTCAGCAAAACTTGTAAAAATAACCAAAATCTATTTGTTGGGAAGTACTTCAATTTGCAACCTCTTGCGTCAAACGTAAAATATATTTGCGCAACAAATTTTTGTTTTGATTGAAACAAGTGTCGAAATTTTCACAAAAGTTTTAGATAAATGTTGAAAATGCGATCCGTGGTACCTCTTAGATAGGTCAAAAAAGCGGTTCCTGAGAGTGAAGTCACAGTCCTCGTTTGTGGGTGTGAATTTGTAGTTGGCCTGGGTCGTATTGCTCTGTCTATCTCTCTGTTTTGGTAACCATTAGCTCGCAAAGCGTGTCTAAGGTGTTTGAGCTCTTCATCCAGTGATTCAGGTTCGCAAATCCGTTTCGCCCTATCTACTAGAGTTTTAATGATTCCTTGTTTCTGTCGCGGATGGTGGTTTGAATCCTTATGTAGATATCTGTTGTATTGTATTGTGATAAAGAGTTGTAATAAAAGTATTTTGGTGTTGTTTGAAGTTTTAATCAACGAACCCAAGGATATATCGTAACAAAATGAATGAAGATTGAATGAATGAAGAACACACAAATATGTAAATCAGCCACTACATGAAAAAACTTCTTGTAGAATGACCAACAAAATTAGTCGCGAGCGTCGGAGAAATTAGAATGCAAAACAGACAAGAGCTTGGTCGCTTTGCATTAATTTTGAAGCGTATAGTCTATCTACGAGAATCGTGCTCGTTCGACAACAAAATGAATGAAACAGGAATATTTTTGCAAACGCTCATCTGTTATTTGATATTCATGTCGTATAACGTTGCGGTTTAAACAATGACCTTCCAAGGTTCTCGTTCCATAGAAGGCATTTACTGAATTAAAATACGTGAATCAGCACGAATCTATAAACACGTGGGCCTCGTGGATTGTATTTGGAATTTATCCAACCACTCGAGAATTCAACTCTCAGAATATCCAATTTGGAATTATCCAACAATTCCTACCTGTCAGAAACTCTTCTCATTTTTTTTTCAAGGGACTAATGAAGAAACCAAGATGCATAATAACCTTAGTGCGTTGAAATATGCCTGAAAAATCATAAGCCCAAATTCACAATATGTCGCCTTCTTGATTTCGAAAAATACTAACCCAAGAAATTCATTCGAGAATTTGCCAGCAGAGGCGCACTTCATATATTTGGTAACTAGCCTTATCCCCGAGTGCCGTACTGTACTTTTTCTACCCCCACCATGCATGTGTCTCAGTATACCACAGTTATACAGTAGAGACGCATAAATGTCAATCCTTTATGTTCTCGAGGGTCAAATTTCTGTGACCTTCATTTTGTGCTGTCATTTTGTGGCGGTAAATTTGAATTTACGAGATACCAAGTATAAAATCAGCATGTTATTCCACATCATACAATTAATATTTTGTCTAGGATAACGTTTGGAATAACTGTGAATAATCTGCAATTCTCAAGTACCTACAATAGCTATTCCACATTTCTGTTACTTCTTTTCTCCAGTCCATCTTTGTCTGGAAAGGTATAATCGATAGCCAGGATATAAATAGCTTTCAATTTTATTCGCAGCAGCCTCAAATATGTACAATAAATATATTCAGACAATGACATCAACGATGTAATAAAAACTATAAATAACTCAAAATGGTAATTTTTTTCTTCGATTTATTAGTTTTGCTTTTTTAAAAATTCAAATTCGCAAATGTAAATGTGTCTGTAGAAAATTCTAGAACATTTCTGTTTCGAAGTGAAATTCACTGTTGTTATAAAGAGCTTCGGGAGATTTTTCAAGTAAATCCTTCAACCATGCCTCACACCTGGAAGAATTATTTATTATTCAGGTGCATTTTTATAAAGCTAACATTTCGACGCAAATTAGCTACTTTTCGAAGTTCTGCAATTTGTAAAAAATATATAAAAAATTCAAAGAGCTAATATTCTACAGAACACTAATGGCTGTTACCTTTTGACATCTTTCGAAAACCTCAAGAGAGATGATAATTTGTCTCTAGCCTTCGACAAACATCCGCGATAAGCACATACTTTTCCACTTTGGTGGTTAGCCATGATAATTCGAAATACAATATTTTAACACACATTGACGCTCATCAATCAAGTTGATTGAGAACACCTCGACCTGTCAAACTGCTGAAGTTGGTGTTCTGTGACGAGTGTCTCTACTGTATGGTTATGGTATACTGTGCTTGTGCGGTGCTGGTATAGCAAAAACAATTGCTTGTTTCAAACATATAACTAGATACAATACCAAACCGCAAACTGTTAAACAATGAATTTCCTAAAAATATTATTTTTAATTCAATTTCACAAAGAATTTTAAATTGAAATTCGCTTGATTTGATGTTTGTCCCATTGAAAGTTTTATGAGATATTATATTTACGTACACTACGAAATAATTCACCTGCAGTAGTTCTAAAATCTGAACTTTCATCACCTCAAACAATACAAGTGGAAAATAACCAAATAAACGTGAAATGCAAGGGAAGAAAGCAGGATATAATATTGGAAACTAATATTTTTGCACTCGACGCGCGTTTCGCTAATGTTTATCAATTTTCTTCTCCTGAAGATGCTAACCTTGTTAGCGAAACGCGCGTCGAGTGCAAAAATATCAATTTGGTGTTAGGGTAATTGATCTCCAGGAAAAGATTCAAATCTCAAATCAATACTTATTGATATATTTGATACTTCTAATCAGTATCAAACAGATTTGTGAGAGGGAAGCTTTCTATAAGGCACACTATGTGATGGTTTCCTTTAAATTTAATTTGAATTTGTTTTCCGATCTCATATTTGAATTTATTATTAATTATTCAATTTTTTCACATAACCGCTAAACGTACTCTGTTATACATAATCTTCTACAGGCGTAGTATGTTAGGAAACTTATGGCACTACAATTGTAATATAAAAGCACGCCTAAAAAAACTATTGTATAAGTGTATCGGTTTTAAAAACTGTCCATTATGAAATAAGTGTGGCTTTTTTATAAACTGATTAGTAGAAACAACACAATAAAATGTTAATTACGTTATCACATGATTTTCCATCAAGTACCTATAGGCCAATTGAATTTTTTATAATTAACTTTCAATTTTCTGATATTTTTACTTCTTGATACTTTCGTTATCAATTTCCTATTCAATAATGAAAGTTTGAATAAATTTTATTCGTTTTTCAAAATTGCTTATACAAAACCTCCAATAGATCTTGATTTGTAAAAATGATGTGATCTATTATATGGTTGTTTTCCCGTAGTGTATTTGGTAAAACAAATTCTATAACCAGATCTGAAGACCGAATTTCCGAAATTGTCTTGGGGCCGTCTAAGTAGTTTGAAGACTTTTTCTGGTACCTTTAGTCTTGAAATTACTAGGAGTGTCAAGATGTTTGTATACGTGGAATACCTTAGAAAGTAAATATGCTTCATAATTTTATGCATTTCATATGCGAGCAGTAGTTTTCAAAAACAAAGCTTATCGATTCAGGAAATATATTCACACCTCAATAATTACAGGAATCCCAGTCCGGCTCTATAATATAATCCCTGACCTCTGGTTTCCTAAGAGGTGGTACGTAATTCCAAGGGGGCTGCTCAAGGGGTAGCACCCCCCCACACGGCAGCAAATTCATGTTATACAGCCAGAACAAAGCGTGCGATAGTATCCAAAAAAACGACGTGATCTTGTCGGAACTGTAGAACCTCTTTTTCTGCGGCCATATGAAAATGATTCCCTTCTGTTGGAATTTCGGAATTTTGGGGTGCGTTTTCGGTATGGAGACTTTCTGGTACTTGTGTTTCTGGATGGTGATCTGCGAGGTGACGCTTTGGTCGTTGTTTTTCGTAACTTTTCGGTAGAATTGCGTTTTCACGAACTTGAAGTTTTCTGAATGCATGCCATTTAGTTTTGCGAATAGTTCCAAACAGCCTGTGAGTTGATTTGGTACAAGACTACCGGTCATTTTTCTGTAGAACTAATTCTATATGCTCCCATTCCTCCTGTAGTCGGCATATTTACACTTTCTGATTTTGATGGCAAATGGTATGATGACATTGAGAGTGACATGTGACAGAAAGTGACAGGGAGACCTGTCAGCTACTTTCACTCTTACACTTTTCACATCATTTCCTTTTTTCCATACAGTATGTTGAACTATCGATGAACTTATGGTTCTTTGGTTATTTTGTTTGATGGCTGAAGTTTCGTTGGAAAATACACGAATTGATGATGAAAAACGAAATCCCCAATCATATATTCATCACCAGAGTATAAGATTCAGTTTCAGATTGCTTTCACCAATTTTGTGGTCATTGTCTAGAGCGTAGAGAGTAATAAACAGTTAATAGTAATCCCATATGAACCTCAATACTCTAGAGGACTTCAACAGATATTCGATAAAGTGAATAAGAAATTTGCATTTAAAACTTTTTACAAATCACAACAGCTTCTTGGTAACCCAAAATAACATATATTAGAAAACACAGAAAAGTCGGGAATTTATGAAATCGGTTGTCAAGATTACATCAATAAATACATCGGCCAGAGCCGACGAGCTATTAAAACCCGTCTCAAGGAGAATTTCGCAAAAATGAAATACGGAAGGGTAGAAAAATCCAGGGTAGCCCAACACGCTCTATACAATGACCACAAAATTGGTGAAAGCAATCTGAAACTGATCAAGCATGTGCATAACACAAGACCACTCGATGCATGTGAGAGTCTATTAATAGCAAAATGTAAAAACGGCATGAATGGTGTCAGGGGACCTATCCCCTCCAGCCCACTTTTCAATCTATTGTGAGAAATTAATCAGAATAATCAATAATAACAGTTGACGGGCCAAAAAACAACAAAACATATCGGACAGAAAAACATAGGTGCAAAAATATCAGTATGGTGTTGAGGTATTCAATCTCTAGGAAAAGTTTTAACCTTCACACCAAAGGTTCCAATGTCATCATTTAACACAATGTATGTTTGTGTGATCATATACAATACATTTACTTCCATTTTCGAAATGATACTTTTGAATCTTTCATAACAAAATTCCCCGTTACATTCCAGTGAAACATGAAGACATAGTTTGAAGAATCCCACTGCTTTCGAGAATTCTAAGATAACTAGAGATGCCCCTAGCAAAATGTTTTACAAAAGAAAATAAACCGCATTTGTGCCAATCCTATTTCGTTCTTAACAACTCCCTGCCTCTTTGCTGACGAAAATCGATCTCAGAGGTCTACCTCCCTTGAGCCATCATAGTTGAAAACTACTCCAAAAGAATTAAACTTTTGCATTCACCACTGGTGGTGATGTAAATGAGACGAATTCATTTGAGTTTGTCTCTGGTGTGGCATTTTATATGCATATGGCATCACGAACTTTTATTTCATCTCCAGCCTGAGCCCTCCAGTTTGATTTCCTTTTTAGGCGACGTTCTGATGATCCAGGAAAACTAAGCATCAAAATTAAGGACGATTTGTATGGAAGCAAAAATTTGTTATTCAATCTCCAAGTACCTCATTACAGTGAAACATCATTTTGGATCGTGTGAAACAAGTCTGATTTGTTCAAGTATACCCTAATAGGAATGGAAACAATTCAATAAAAAAATGAGACTGACAAGGAAATAAATTGTTGAAAGCAGAAAATTATATTAATATAGTAAATAATATTTGCTTAGTAACTTCGATGTCAATTCAATCAAATTTCGCGAAAAAAAAGAAGTAAGAGCAAAGAAATTATTACTATATTACTGAAAACTATGAACAGTGGATTCCCTCAATGTCCCCTTCCCTTTTATTTTTTGAACGGAACAACTCAAAAAATTCAAAGTTGGGATAATAAAATTGATGCATGAACATTATTTTTAGGAGTGGAAGTGACTGATGATGATTTTAAAATGGCGTCTTTGTGTCATCTGGGAAAAAAATTAAATGGAATGGGTGTTTGTTGACACATCCTTTTGAAGCTGCTAACAAATACTGTACAACCCTAGAATATTGAGTCAATCTCTTCAACTACTACAAAATGGCGGAACATTTAATAATTGCCTGAATACGACGTTTAACTTCATAATTTGAGGAAATAAGCTCAGTTCAGTCCAGAGGATGCTCGAAATGGTTGCCTTGAACTTTTTGACATAAGAACGGCCTAGTCGATATTTCACGCCATACGATATTCAGGCAATTGTTAAATGTTCCGCCATTTTGTTGAAGTTGAAGATATATTGACTCGATATTCTAGGATTGTGAAGTATTCGTCAGCAGCTACAAAAATATGTCACAAGATCCCGCATTTTTTCCCAGATGACGCACAGTCGCCATCTTGAAATTTTCATTTGTCATTTCGATTCAAAATATAGTATATATATTCATTATAATAATTTTTTTACTGTAACTCGGTTTTCCACTAAATGAATGAATTAACATCAAATGCATTATACAAATATCATATATTATGTATGAATCTTTGTTTTCTTTTTTTTTCCTTCCATCTCATTTTTCGGTGAATTTTTGTTGAAAATTGTTGTAATCCAGATCGCAGATTTTTTGTTTTTAACTTTTTAATTCGATCTTTGAACAATACAATCCAAGAAAATTCATTGACCTGTTCTGGATTCCTAGGTATAAATCTTACGGCACTCATGCCATTACTTAAAAATTCCGAATATAATTTTATTCGACAAGCATGAATTCCAAGCATGATCCCATTGCATGGACTGGCGTTTGTTTCATATTCTAATTGTGTGCACATGAACCCGAAAATATTCGAATTTAAATCCAATTAACTTGCAAACACGTCTCAAACAATCAATAGATAGAAAGTTAGTGAGTTTGTTGTGGATGCTAGCCCACAAAGGAAACGAAGAAGCGAATCTTTTATTGTGGTATCGGTAGTGAAGAGGTGAGCACGTTCGCCTTTCAAATGGGAGACCGAGGTCCGATTCCCCGCCAGGCCACCGTGCTGGGTAATCGCATGTTGAAAGGTAAGGCCTCGTTGATCCATTGTTCGCACAAGTTTCGACTTCTGAGGGTTGACGTTCATCAACTGGTTAACGGAAACGAACAAAGAGGAAGCTAATTATAATACCTGCTTTCTTTTACTTTCCTGGACTCTCAGAAAGCCTCATGTAAATCAGGACCATCGTGTCAATATCATATGAAGGGCTAACAATCCAGTTGAATAGCGAGATTGGACATGGAGGTTGTTACTTCGAGTTAAGTTCTGATTTGCAAGAGGTCAATGATTTCCGAAGTGATAGACTCAATATGAATCAAGGAACTGATCAACTTCATTTTGAGTAATAATATCTATACTACATCCATCCAACAAAGAGAGTAACCCAAACAACGAAAAATGCGTGATCAGCGCGTGATCGAAGCGTGATCACCACATATATTTGCATCCATTGGGTAGAATGAACACGCCTCCTTACGCTGGCTAATCGAAATCAAATGGAATCGACCGGTGGAATCCGCGCTACAGTGTCGGAGTAGTCAGTTACGTTTAAACGCTTGTGGTGTGTACATATATGCTATTTTGAAGTTTGAAATTTTCCATATGTCAGGTACTGATACGGCTGAAGGAACTGCTTATATATATCCCTACAGTCCACACAAGAACGACAAAAAAACTGCACCTTAAAAAATATAATTTCGGTCGTTTCTTACTGCGACTCTGTACGAGCAGCCTTGGCTGAGTGTGCACAACGCATGATAATGTTTTGGATCACTCTTTTGCTTGGACGGACAGAGTATAGGATCAGGGTTATGAACGGAATCCCCTGGAGGAGATTTCACGGAGCTAAATAACCCACAGTCTGAAACCTTTTCTTCGGTATGGTTTTCTCGAAGAATACATTTCCAGATATCCTCATGAGTATCAATTCTTCCGTCCTTTGTCATAGGTTGTTTCTTCAACTGAATTCAAACGTTATTGACTAATTCCACTGGTTCATCAGACTGTGGTGTGCAATGCAGTCATAAATATCTCGAGTTCTGCTTTTGAGAATTTCAGAGGAGAGAAATATACGATTTATAGCAATTATAAATATTTCGCTCTACACGATGTGGTCGTTCCATTTTGGCTGGTTCAGAAGAATCAATGACCTGGAAGAATCGGATTGCATATAAATATAACGATACTTCTTTTATGAATTGATTTCCAGAACAATGATTCTTTTTTTGAGATATTGGATTCTCTTGAGTCTTCCAGTCATGTATTATGCCACACTGGTTTTTCAGTATCTAGGATACAAACAAATCAATAATTAAAATCTTTCAGCTAATGGAGTTCCTCATTAATAGGTTAATAGGAAGTTCTTCAATCACTTCTCAGAAAGGTTTTTGCAGGTCTCTCATATCTTATAAGTCAAATTATTCTGTTTTGTCTTTGATCAATACCACAAGATGTAGTTTTCTGAACTCAGTACCCACTCAGTCAGCGAAACGCAGGTCGAGTGCAAACATTTCTAATTTGATAATGGGAAGATTGATTCCTGTGAAAAATTTCTGATTATCTTTTCTCCTTCAATTCTGAAAATTTTCTTCGGTTAACTCGATATGTACATGAGAACAGATAGAGTTAACGGGAACACCACAAATGTTTCGTTATCTATACATTTCCTGGGGGTTCACAGAAGAGTTCAATACCTCATAAAATTCCTCAGAATTTAGTTGCTCATAACTTCCTAATTCATATCTGGTAAAGTATTGCGTTAATGCTTGAATAAACTGAACCTTTGTTGTGAAAGTTGAAACTCGTTGCAGAGATCAATTACGCAAATACCGAACCCTATATTATTTTTTGCACTCGACGCGCGTTTCGCTAGGAAGGTTAGCATCTTCAGGAGAAGAAAATTGATACTCAGTATCAGTTCTAATTGCCTCTCCAATAAGTTGCGCATGGATGTTCATTTTCACAAGTTAATTCAGTAGATGAGTTGAGACTTTTTCTAACTGCCCTAATACCAAACTGATATTACTTTTACTCAACACACGTTTCGCCAACAAGTTGAGCACCTTCAGGAGATAATCACTATCAATGTTTTTCTTCTGAATTGACCAATAATTAATGAAATCCCATGATAATGTGACTGAAAACACATTATTATGTGATTTCTCAGCTAGATAGTTCAAAAATCCTCTGAACGTGTTTCGCTATACAATAGCTTCTTCAGACGTCTTATAGTATATAGTAATAGGTATAGTAATAGGTATATGAATATCTTTTTCTTCGGATGCTATAAAATGTGCCACTTCTCTCATCGCTTTCATACCTTCTCACGCAGTGAGAAATATCCGCCATTACAGTGAGAAATAATTTCTCACTTTTCTCACAATAACCCAGGTCAGTCATGAATTGTTACATGTCAGATTGATATGACACGTTCTCCATGTTGACAACGGCTACGCCGACGATTCGCGTGCCTTATCCAAGAAGCCCATTGTTGGCGTTTCTATAACAACAAAACCGAAGCACTGCATAATTATTGCTGTCAACTTACCCAACGAAAACAGTTTCAATGTTGATTGACATAGTATAAACAGTTGAGATTTATTAAATATTGAATATAATGGAATACGGAGATTTAGAGTTGGAAAAAACACCTCCAGAAATTGTTCAGAAAGCAATAGATGTTTGCAATAATTTGATACCAAGCACATCAAGAGAAAAATATGAAATCTCTTACAGAAACTTTGTGGACTGGAAAACGAAAGCCAAGGTAAATTCTTGTTCCGAAAATACCTTGTTAGTTCATTTTGAAGAGTTGTCAAGAAGATTGAAATCATCAACATTATGGTCGCAGTACTCGATGCTGAGGAGTACCTTAATTATTAAAAGCTGTGTTGATGTATCAAATACGTAAAACTACGTGCATTTTTGGAACGTAAATCTGAAAAACATGCTCCAAAACAGTCAAACACATTAACTTTTGAAGAAATTCAACAATTTTCAACGTTTCCACATCAACTTCAACTTCGACCGCAGCTAATATTTCAATTAGCGAAAACATGTTGAAACAAAACAACCACCAGGAATTACTTTACAAAATTGTTGAAATATAGCTGTTAATTACTATTTTAAATAAAATATAAAAATGAGTTAATGACATACAAGTATTATTATATATGTATTTCAATTTTCAATACTTGAAAACAACGCAACCGTAGAAAAAGTACAGTGTATAACGCGTGAGAAAATGACATATTTCTCACGAGCGCAGAAGTTTTTTGGCACTTGTACAATATACAATAATCACTATCAACGGCCCCTTCTGGGAAAAAACTGATGACACAAAGCTGAGCTGACTTCACCTGCTCAACTGATCCTAATTACTCGTCATAAGGAAACAAGTTAGGCAAGGGAGAATTATTGATATCCATCTGAATATGGGAAATGTTCCGATTTCTTGACTCTATTGATTTCTGGACATGATTCAACTCTGATCCTTCTGTCATAACATGATTTGCAAATTTTTAAACGGTCTTTTCATTAAAAAAAACTTTTTCTGCTCCCTTATTCTTTCGATCGACGATCTCCCTGTTTGACCAATATAAAGTTTAGGGCAAGAACAACACGTTAACTTGTTTAATCGACACTAACGTTTCATCCTCATTGTTTTTAATTACCTTTGGCAAAATTCTTGATGAAACAAGGGCCCCTTTGAGGGAGAAAGCCCAATAGAAATGCGATCAATTCAATCAGTCATATGTACGAGCCAATAACAATGACAAAAGAAACAATTCCATAGCTATTTCAAGTAAGAAACCACCAAAGTGCCAGCGCTTCTCGAGGGCACCAAGGGCACGTCGAAACCCCTAATAGGATTATAATTATCGCCGGTATAGCGAGTCCGTTGTTTATAGATCGCAGTCGGTCCATTATCCACGTCAGAAACACCGCTCCTTGCCAATTCGTAAACACGACAGGAGCAACAAAAACGGCAAGAATTTGCATTCCATTCAAACTGCCAAGTAAGTGCTTTTCTTGTACGGGTTAACTTCCTACTTCCTTGCTGAGTTGATTATTGAAAGTTAGGTTAGGTTCCGTCCGAGTCCTGTTTTTGCATCTTCCCTAAATCGTTCTTTCATTGGGGTAACTGCAGGGGCGGCTCGAGGGAGGGGCGGGCAACCCTTTCCTTGCAGGGTTTCGAGACGATTACTTTACTGAAAAAACCGAATAGTTCTTTCATTGCAAGCAGAATCGAATATATGAAATTTATATTAGATCCTCCTAAGATGACTAAAAGCCTGGTGTTGGAATTGTTTTCGTACTATATGGCGACACTTTTATGTAATTAACACGCTTTTTTTATTATTAGCTTGGGTTGTAACTATGTATGTAACGGAATCTTTGAGTATAATTTTCACCAATTTCCAGAAGTATGATTAATTTGAAACTTTGCATACGTATCAAGGACCGATGACAATGCAATAATTTGATCATAGTTTTCCATTATCCTTATAAGGACCACCAGGATTAATTTTAGCTTGGGTTGTATGTATGTAACGGAATCTTTGAGCATAATCTTCACCAATTTCCAGAAGTATGATTAATTTGAAACTTTGCATACGTATCAAGGACCGATGACAATGCAATAATTTGATCATAGTTTTCCATTATCCTCATAAGGACCACCAGGATTAATTTTAGCTTGGGTTGTAACTATGTATGTAACGGAATCTTTGAGCATAATTTTCACCAATTTTCAGAAGTATGATTAATTTAAAACTTTGCATACGTATCAAGGACCGATGACAATGCAATAATTTGATCATAGTTTTCCATTATCCTTATAAGGACCACCAGGATTAATTTTAGCTTGGGTTGTAACTATGTATGTAACGGAATCTTTGAGCATAATCTTCACCAATTTCCAGAAGTCTGATTAATTTGAAACTTTGCATACGTATCAAGGACCGATGACAATGCAATAATTTGATCATAGTTTTCCATTATCCTTATAAGGACCACCAGGATTAATAAATTCTTTTATAGATCCTCTGTAGTGGAGTAAAAAAGATAGAGCTAGCGCGCGTTCTGCGCATGCCTGCAGTTTCGGACTTACTCTTTCGTTCTTTCGTTCGGGCACTCGGCACAGCACAACGGAGGCAGAAACGTTTTCAGGGTAGTTGCGTTCTCACAATGTTCATTCCTTTTCTTACATGCGTTGGTGTTCATGAGTCTGATACATGCAAATTACTGTATATGATATTTATGTAACATATAATATGATAACCGTGATTTACAAAAGGCATCTAAATAATAACAAAATAATCAGAACACAAATTTCAGTCTATTTATATTATGAAACAAAATTTGGTAAACAATAATAAAGCTTTAAAATTTAATTAGACCTTTGGAAAAATGGCTGATCGGGTCTTAATTGTGTTAGTATATTCCACGGTTACCTCTCTCTGTGCCAAGAATATCTCCCAATTACGGCCGTTCAAGGATTACGTCTGTTCAAGGACAATTTCTGCACAGCTTTAGTTTCACAGTCGGTAAAAAAGGAATTAGTCATAGTTAAAAAATATTCAATCATAAATTCTCACCAACTAAAATAAAGTTAACAAATTTCAATTTAAATGAAATGATGAAATTGCGGAATGATTCGTAAGAAATATCACATTTCCACTAGAAACTAATTGATAAATTGAACTGAAAAATGAAAAATAAATAATAGTTCAAAAAACTGAAAAAACACGCTTTTATAGCTAACCGAACTAAAAAATAGAAAATAATTTTTAATTACAAAGAGTTTATATTACGGTAGTAGAAGGCTAAACAATCATTCATAGTCAATCAGCTCAAAATAAAATTATAATAAAATTTAAGTAATTAACAGAATGAAGTAATTCAGAGTAAAAAGCGTGGGGTGCATTTTACTACACTTCATAAGTCTCCTCTCAAAGATTATTACCGATAGAATGATTGTAATATATAATATATCAAGCACCCCACGATTTTACTCTGAATTACTTTATTCTGTTAATTACTTAATTTTTATTATAATTTTATTTTGAGCTGATTGACTATGAATGATTGTTTAGCCTTCTACTACCGTAATATAAACTCTTTGTAATTAAAAATTATTTTTTATTTTTTAGTTCGGTTAGCTATAAAAGCGTGTTTTTTTAGTTTTTTAAACTATTATTTTTTTACAGTATCGTGGAGTGTTTCTTAATTCCATTGCTACTAGACGACAATTGTCAGCCATTACAAACAACGTCAAATGATTTTATGTTAAACTTTTTTTCGAAAGATGTGTCCCGATGTGTCCCACTTCCAGCTAATTTTGAGTTCTCTTATTGTTCATTGTAGGTTTGAGATGATTCGCTATTAATAGTTTATTTCGTTTTTTATTCAGTGGTGCTTATTTGGCTATAGGTTGTTGATTTGAAACTTGTGAGATAGTAGTACGTGCGATATTCCCGCTTTTTGAACTTACCAGAAGTCTAAATATACCACTGATTCGACTTACGATGTGCAGAACCTACCAAAGGATATTTATTACACGTGATCTATAATATAAATTATCATTCACGCAATATTGTTGAAGCAAAATGTTCGAAATTTAACCTTTATCTTGGAATTTTTTGTGAAACTTAATATTTCGGTCCACTCTACAAAAAATTCAAATGAAATTTCCGGCGGTCTCGTATATTTTCGGAGATACAGGTCAATTTTGTTGTGAAACTTCACAATTTTTCACATCAAATTTCTGTTGTTTGAATACACAAAATTCGTCCTTCTTCGGATCAAACACCACTCACTCTCTTATTCACTCGTTTTCAACATTTTTAAGCAGAAAATACCATAATATTTTCAAAAAATGCATTTATTTTCAAACTATTACCAATTTTTTGTGATGTCATAGTGCGATGACAGTCGAAAGTGATGTATTTGCAGTGTTGCCGCTCTCATTGTTATTGTTGAGAGCTGAATTTATTAATGTTGACTTCTGGAGAAAGTTGAATTTAAAAAAAAAAATGTTTTTTTCTGCTTAAAAATGTTGAAAACGAGTGAATAAGAGAGTGAGTGGTGTTTGATCAGAAGAAGGACGAATTTTGTATATTCAAACAACAGAAATTTGAAGTGAAAAATTGAGAAGTTTTACAACAAAATGGACCTGTATCTCCAAAAATATAAGAGGCAGCAAAAATTTCATTTGAATTTTTTGTAGAGGAGACCGAAATAGGTAAGTTACACAAAAAATCCAAAAAGCAGGTTCTTACAATACCTTGTATTCCGATGTTTAGAAAACAAATGAGGGAGTAAAACGCGGTGCTTTTCCCTAAATCAGAAGTTATCGCCTTTCAAATTTGAGAAGACACTCCTATTTTACCTTTTCCGCATCATGAAACCAAAGGAGCACATTTTACTCATCACCTTCACACATACCTGCTCTTGCTGCGAACTATTTTTGTCCCAAATATTTTCATTCAGTTTAGTTGGGAATTGGAAGTGCATAGTCAACGTCAACCGATCGAAAGACAAACTACACTCTTTGATCCGAGCAGTCAACAAAATAAGCAAAATCTAATGTCATATTTATGGAAAACGAAATAATATGGAAGGATTACAATTATGGGGAATTTGGCCGGTATTCTAAACAAATAATATGGGCTGTCCATCGGTTAGCTCCCCAAAGTACAAGTATAGCCAGCCTAGGAAATTTGTAACTCTTTTCGTTGCAAACGCCATCTGAACTGTTAAGATATCAATAGGTCTTGATGCCTATTATCATAGTAGGCACATTGTTTTAGAGGTATAGTTAGTCAATGCCTGTGTAAAAAGGATTTGAAGCGTTTTTGTTGCGCCATCTATCTAATTTCCTGATTTTAAATATAGGAATGCCATAAGCACACATATAAAACATCGCAACTGATTTTTTTGTAATTGGGGATAACAATCTTTTTTTTATTCCATGTCAAGGTCACTACGGTTTCATCTCCAACTGGTTTTCTAGTTGAAAATCAGTCGACCTCTGTGTATGGTGGTCCTCAGTTCTAACAACTTGGCAAACGTCGAACTGAAACCTCGATGAGCCTTGTGGAGTTCCTTTCTGGATTTTTCACCTCTGAAAATGAAAGAGATTCGAATTATTTTACTGTACAAATCATTCAATCATTTCAGATGTTTTAAAGCATTCATTACTTCCACAACCAAGACAAAATGTTCTGTACGACAGCCCTATATAGTTCCTGCAAACCAATTCCAGTTTACTTCTCATCAATGAATTCCCATTGGCAATGACAGAAAAAGAGAAGAACACAGAACTATAAATAGCGTTGAAAAGATAGTTCGAGTCGTAGCCAAAGTTTTCCCATTGAAGGCGGTAATGGCTTCAGAGTCGGCATTGTTTGAAACTTGTAAAGCACAACTTCGAATGGATTTGACTTTAATTATTGGGATAGGTAGTCTGAATGGGAGTTCCAGAAGCAGTTTGGTGTTAGCACGGTCATTTATCAATGACGACTGTTCGGTAAGAAGTTATTTGCGCAGATCAATCAATTAGTTTGGCATTGTTTCGACTTCAACTTGCTGTTGACGATACAGGATACAGGCTTTAGCACAGAGAGAGGTACAGGGTGGTTCGCTTTGAATGTTCGTGAGAGGTTGAAATATTATATTGTAAAATGCAGGAGACACAAAGTCACGAATGATTCAACAAAAGATATATCTAAATATCAGTAGCGAAGAGGTTATGTTGACCAACAGATACAAAGAAATACAATAGCATCTTCATGCAAAGCTTATTATTGTATGACAAAATGGTTAAGGCTTTCGCGGCCGAGGTTATTAGTATAACTACTTTTCTTCGGGCTTGAAGGCCGTCGTTCTTTGGACTTTCTTCCTAGCGTTTCGCTAGCGCGAGTGGCCAGCTCCTTCAGAGGCTTACTCATTTCCGATGACTAAACGTTTTGATTTCTTAAGGCGTATTTATATTGATGCAGGTAGTCTGGAGTGTTAATTACTTCTGTCGGGTTCGGAGAATAATCATCAGTATCAGTTGCCGCACTACCTGCCGTGATTTCATTAGTTATTCTTGATTTCCTCAAAATGGGATTCCAAATTTTGTTTAAACTCAACGTTTCTTCTTTTCTGTTGAAATTGTCCGTATGTTTTTGGATCTCTATCGCCTCCCGTACCAGTCGGCTGTGGTCACCCTGGTTGGGGGCAATCAGTTTAGCATTTTCAAACAAAATCCTATGGTCACCCTCACTCAGTGCGTGTTCCGCCACCGCCGATTTGTCAGTTTGCCCTTGCCTGCAGTTCCTTTCATGCTCTTTGAGCCTTGTTTCCATGGATCTTTTCGTGGTATCGATGTATACCTTCCCACAGGTGCACGGTATGCGATAAACCCCTGCTGCTGACAGTGGATCTCTTCTGTCTTTAGCCGACCTGAGGCTTTGTTGGATCATCTTGGATTCTGTTTGAAAAAGCTAAACTGATTGCCCCCAACCAGGGTTACCATAGCCGACTGGTACGGGAGGCGATAGAGAGCCAAAAACATACGGACAATTTCAACAGAAAAAAAGAAATGTTGAGTTTGAACAGAATTTGAAATCCCATTTTGAGGAAATCAAGGATAACTAATGGAATCACGGCAGGTAGTGCGGCAACTAATAATGATGATTATTCCCCGAACCCGACAGAAGTAATTAACACTCCAGACAACCTGCATCAATATAAATACGCCTTAAGAAATCAAAACGTTTAGTCATCGGAAATGAGTATGCCTCTGAAGAAGCTGGCCACTCGCGCTAGAAAAACGTTAGGAAGAAATTCCAAAGAACAACGGCCTTCAAGCCCGAAGAAAAGTAGTTATCCTTATTATTGTATATCATTATTATATGGAATGCCTTACAGAAAATTGAATAGGTATTGATTAATACTCCCCAGCTCTGGTGGATTTTTCAGCACGTATTTCATTGACAAAACTTCGCCAGTAGTTCAAATAATCAAATAGTGACTCCCTCAAATTGCGGTGAGCGTTCCGCAAGGTCTATACCTGCTCCCACTCAACTTTTGTAGTATATTAACGACCTTCACCTACAGCATGATAAGTACCCGGAATATTTACAGTTTTGAATAAAAGGAATGAAACGACAGAATAATCACTCAAAAAGAATCATTGCTGATATTCATATCGTAAAAAGATGGTGTGATGACTTTGAACCCCAATATCTGAATAAAAATGTTCTGTTTTTTTTTCCTCTTCCATAGAAATGAAAAAGAAAACTTTTTGAATTAAGTATTGTAATAACTGTTTTTGTTCATTGGTCAAATTAATAATAATAATAATAATAACTTTATTCAGATGAGATGAGTTTACAAACTGTATACAAATGCGAATAAAGTTGGTGCGGCGATAAGTGCTGTTGCACTTGTTTCGCTGGAATGAAATTACAATGAAAATAAAACAGAATTATGTCAACCAAATAAACAATGGAAGAAACAATTCGTTAATACATTATTACACATTAAATCTAATACAATATACTGAAATACAAAATAAATACAAAGTGATAAAATACTATAGACTCCAAAGTATGTAATTTTTAAATATTACAGGTACTCAATAAATATGAAGCACACAGAAAATCAATTTATAAAATTATAAATAATATGTTGAAATTATCTATATTATAATTATCTATATAAATTGGTAGATATATTTGCCTTGATACCTACAATATTGAAAAAGATGCAAAATTGTGTTACTATTCCGTCAGTATCGAATTCCTATGAATTTGGAGATTTATTTGACATTGTGAAAGAAAGTTGATGAATAATGTGTATCCTGCAAATAAAACCAAGTTCAAGGTGAATGAAATTATGGAAATGTTGGATGTTTGTTCAAAAACAACATACTTTCAACAAGGGGATGATTATTATTCACAAACATTTGGAATGGAAATGGGGCCTCCACTATCCCCAATTTCAAGTAATATTTTTACGGAAAATTTTGAAGAAAATTATATTGATATTTATCATAAACACCAAAAGCCTGGTGGCGAAACTTTGATGTTATATTTGTGGTCTGTCAATATGGCGAATATGAATTCAATAAATTTTTTTCAACAAGAGAACTCACAATAAAGTTCACCATTGAAACATCTTGAGTCATAGGAGTTCAACTGAAGATGTTTGAGCCTCTGGAGAAGCTAGCCACTCGCGCCAGAGAAACGTCAGAAAGAAATTCCGAAAAACGACGGTTTTCAAACCCGAACCAAAATAGTGATATTATCTAAACTTCAGTTTTGAATTGAATTATGCCTAATTATTTCCTGGCGATCTTTTTGCCTCGTACCAATTTCAACTCTCGCTGATAGCCGGTTTCAATTGGTTCTTCAGGTGCCGTTGAAAATAAATGAAACAAAATTTACACTAACGGATACTTATGAATGTAATGATGAAAAAAAAAGTAGGTTCCACCGAGATTTGAACTCGGATCGCTGGATTCAAAGTCCAGAGTGCTAACCATTACACCATGGAACCTTGAAAATTTCTGTAGTATTTTTAAATTATGTATTATCATTGCTGGAATTGAGAACAAAAAATCTTTGAATTCTTAAAGATCTGTTTTTTGACTCAAATTGGTTTATCTGCCGTAACAAGTGTTGAATTTGACGAAACCTTCTTGGAATTGATTTTTAAAAACATGTTTGAATGGAATAATATTAATTATTGTATCAACAAAGGTTTTACCACATTCAAATAAAATTGCATCTTCCAATTCGTAGAAAAATTCCAGTATGAACTAGTATAAATAAATCAAAATGGTATATTATGCCTTTTCTGCTCACGGTTGTCGAAAATCTAAGGTGTATAATATAGTTATTTGCGAACCAATGGTATAAAAAGATTTCTCGAGGGCGATTATCTTACACAGCTGAAGGCCTGTGGCCTGAGGGCATATTCATACCCGTTATGCATACCAACATTCATGTCACATTACTTCCTTATAGCATCAAAATAAGAATATTTGCAAAATATCCTTGAATTTATTCGATTTCAACTAAAAACTATGATTGCTAGGGAAACACAGTTGAAATTAAAACTTCAAAATGCATGAAAATTTTGTCTTTATAGCCCGTGTGGGCCATAAAGTGAACTTTATACCCGCCCAGACCATAAAGTCACCCTTTATGCCCGTACAGGCATAAAGTACACTGTTATGTGGTTGGTATGTAACTGAGCAATAAAAATACAATAATTAACTAGTGTGACTCAAACATTTTACTTAGCTATGTTCTGGTTTTCCTATATTTATAAAAATTGATAAAAAGCTGTTTCCGCCCGGGATCGAACCGGGGACCTTCCGCGTGTTAGGCGGATGTGATAACCACTACACCACGGAAACATACAAAATATGTTTCAATAGAGTGTACCTCAGATTGAATATCCATATTCCCAATCTACCCACTGATTATAGGCCCAGAAATTCCAAGAAAAAGTCTGTATGATGTCCATCATACACATTGAGTTTTTCAGAAATGGTTGCAAATGTAAGTAACTTGAACATTTTTTTCATTCACTTATGAATTTTGCAGAACTTTTGTAATTTCTTTAAACAAATTGCAACGGAAAACTACAACAAATGAGACAAACATAATTCCGTAACTGCAACAAGGTTGCAAACTTAATGCATGTTGTAAAACAATATTACTAGCGGTATTCCTAGTTTGCAGAACTTTTACAATTTTCTGTGCGAAAATGAAGCATTAAAACGTTTTTGCCATTTAAACAATGTTCTGTTCATCGCAGGCATGAAAAATTTATGAAAAATTTTATAGTTTGTTTTCATTCACGCACTAACATACCGGTAAAGTTCGAAAACTTCTGGAATTATTGTGAATTGATTGTCTATATCTACTGGCCTATAGCATAGAATAGTACTTTGCTGCCCAGTAAAACAAATAACTACTTTCTAGTACAAGGAAATGACATTTTCTTACAGTTGGTAGTGTTCTACATAAATGGTTGAAAACAGTTTCCATATTAGTCCAAGTCATTTTATTACGAATTTCAAAGCACAATCAATTTGTGAATAAAATTATTTGCAATTTTTTCAAAATTATAATCATTATCTATCGAATTTTAATCGATTCGCCCCCTTCACAGTCGTCCACGAATATTAGGCATTTTCTTCCTGGCAAACAATAAACTATTGTTTCTGATATGAGCCAGATATCGACAGTATAGGTAGAATAGATGAATGGGTAGAGGCCAATACCCAACCCAACTTTCGATCTTCGAACAATCAACCAAACACAATTAACATTATTTAACACATCAGTCTTCTCGTTTCACACTATAACTCAATATTTCCTTCCAGGTATGCATAGAAACTCACGAATTTTCCTATCTCGAAAATGATGAAATCTAAACATTCCAGACAAACGAAAAGCTCCCTGAACAAGCCGATCAAAGAAAAACAGGAGAAATCGAAACCAGATCCAGTGGATTCAGAGGACGAAGAGGGTTTTTCCAAGTGGATACGATCGGAAGAAGGACTCGATAATCTGAAACTGTTTGTCCTAGGCAATACTCTAGTTTTGTTCCTTGCGATTTCTTGGCCACAGATTAGAGAAGTTCTTGACTCTGCATATTATCTCTTTGTAGAATATAGCGAAACCAAATAGAACAACAATCATTATTAATCCAATATAGTATAATGTTTTCTCTGATTCTGAGAGGATTTATATTTATCTTGTTTATGTTCTGGTACACTATTGGAATGTGGAATTTAGTTGATAACTACTTCAGAGGTAGTTTCAAAGAATACTTGGGCAAAGAATTCGAGTCGAACGGATATAAAAAACCCGAAATGATGGAGTCACTTCAAAAAAATTTTTCAGCGAAAGTTATTCAGATACAAAAGCTTCGGACTGGAAAAGATACACGAAATGTATGTACCTCCAGGACATATCTTGAGACTATTTTATTTTTCCAATTGTGTTATCCAGAAGAAGGAAAAATGTTTGGAGAAAGCTTATGAAGTGGAAAATGGCAACTGAAATGAAATACATGAAAAATACAAATGCCATGACATTTCCATTCTCCGGAGGTTGATTATCAATATTTTTTGTCTCCCAACCAACGTTGAAAAACTCGTGCATCAGTTACCCTAAGTTTTGGTCGTCCTGCTTATTCAATTTCATGTTTAAATGTTTGATAAGAGTAAGTAAATGTATTATTGAGTGAGACCTATGAATTTCCTCATCAAAATATGAAATAATATTGTATGAAACTCGATGCCCAGTCAGTAGCTATATAATTCTGTATAAGATTTTTTTTCTCATATTTTGTATCAGACTTGAAATAAATGAGTAATATGGGCGAGTCCTGTTATTTATTCAAACGAAAATAACCTTCACCCAACACAGAAAAACATTCTTGAATTTGGGATTTCTTGACAGTAATGATCAAGGCAAGAGAAAAATATTCCAATAATTTTCTTTTAGTCGTGTAAAATGATTCAAGTAGATATTTTTAGATACATGTTCATTTTGCAAATGATGGGTGGTAACCAACTCGAAATTCTTGCAATTGAGACATTCGGATGATAATGAGCTGAACAGTAAGGCAAAAACAAACAGAAACAAATTTATAATCTGTCGAATCATTACGAAATATTTTTAGAGGATCGTGAAAACTAGTGACATCATTTAGAATGGTATCGAAAGTAAAATAGAGGAATTAAAAAAATCACAGATTTCATTCTGTCCCGTGCCGTTTTTGTCTTGGCTAGTAGATGATAGATGGCAGAAGCATATCAAAGCAAATAAATCTGATGAAAAATGAATTTCTTATTATATCTGAACCATTTCTGACAAGGTCTGTACGACAAAATTGAACTTGACAGGGTTCCTGTATTGCAAAAATGAGTAATAGATTTCATATATTAACTACAAGATGCATATATTCCTGCATCTTGATTAACTATGGAAATGGAATACCAGACTCACCAACCTATAGGCACTGCTTATAGAGATATAGTCAACCTTATGGAAATATCATTTGAAGGGATGTCTTTTCTTTCATTTTTCAGGGACGTCGTAGCCTGAATCACAATTTTCTTCATTACTTATACATAATACCAAAAAATGGCAATCAATTCACGAACAGAAGTGGAATTTTTGTCAATAGATAGTGGATCATTCATCTTCAACTCTATTTTGAAGCTTCATTACATTTCTTTCAATAATTCAGTCAAACTGATAGACATAATTCCATAGGCGCCGGAACTTCAAAATTACTATGGGGGCTCGGTCTATATATATATATATAAATACATATATATTTATCACAATAAGTGGGTAAAATAAAGCCAGTGTATTATAACATCATAGGTGATGTTCACATACATACAAAAAACACAAAGTGAATACTAATTCAAAACGACCCAAGTACCACATGTTTAAAATAATAAGAATAATTTCCAAACTCTTCGGTGAAGTATAGAAAAAATAAAAAACACTGATAATCATAGCCAGTTCCAAACCTCAAATGCTAAATTGTTGTTTAAAATTGTTAAAGATACAAATGTCCAATTCCTGCATGATCTATATAATATATATGTAACAATTAGGATTAAAATTATAATTTTACTCATGTTAGAAGGTTTGCCGTCTTTACTTATTTTTTAAAATGAAAATATTTGCTATCTCGTGATTACTAACTTCTCTAAAAAGGAGCTCTGTAGAAGTTCAAAATAGCACAATCGTTTAGTCTTTGCTGTGTCATCGTGGACCATGAATACGTTTTTGATATAGCAGATATCACCTCTTTTTATTCTTTATTACAATATATACGGTATACGTACGCACCTTTGTTAATAGTGACTACGGCTTTGAGTAACTGCGGCGGTTTTGTCACTGACACTGTTGCCAGCGTGATAATAAAAATCTTTATAACCCGACACCAATGAGATCGATACATAATTTGTTCTAAAAGAAAAATGTTTGCTATGAGAGCATGGTAACAGTTTCGCAAACCAGAACTTCACTATGGGGGCTCAGCCCCCATAGCCAATTCTCTATGGGGGCTCGAGCCCCCATTGCCCCCATGGTTCCGGCGCCCCTGCATAATTCTGTACCTTTTTTTTTACCTTTAAGAGTAGAACACTTTCTCGTGCATTGTCAATCAAACGAAAATATCGACATTATACGGTAGATCGCGTAACGAAAATGCTCCAAATCCTGTTTACACAGGCATTGACCAACTATATCTCTATGAATATTATTATTTTATTATGGGAAGCAGAATGAATTTACTAGAGTCATCTATCAAAATGATTCTAAAAGTGATGGAATGTATCATAAGCACAGATTCCATGTACTTTCTGACGCTACTGTTTCAGCTAGTCGGTAATAGATGGCGAAAGTATCTTTAAATCCAGATCAGATCAGCAGAATTGATCAAAGAATAGTTATTATTGGGGATAGTAGTTGATTTCTGATAAGTGTTAACCCTTACTGTGTAGATATCCAAAGCTACGCTCCTTCAAAGTTCAGAAAAAGGTTATATCCAGCTTTCTTTTTTCAAAATATTACGATCGAACCAAACACGTTTGTATTCGTCAGATGCAATCTACAATTTACTTGACCTTCTTCAACACTTTCATAAGCATTTTTCATGTACTTCGAAGGTGAGTTTCGTATGGTTTATGCGAGTGTATTCATAACCATTACATGAGAGTTGCGTACACCATTTTTCTACCCCCCATAAAATAATGAAGAACTATAATAGTATATTACGTTACGAGAAGGAAAAGTAGCCTATTACCCACTAGCGAAAATTGTGACCATGAAGCTTGTGCTGAACCAGATGTGGGTTCAAAATATAGTGGGTGTGGGTTGGCTGTTTAAAAAAAATCCAATAGGTGGCGTTGAAAAACTCTCGTATATTTGATATCTCTTATTTTGATTGCTATGGTTTGGCGCTGCAAAAAATGTGGGAAATGTTAATAAAAAAATTTTAATGAGATATAATTCATATAACAGCAATTTATACATACATTGAAGGCAAACAATTGATTATAAATCAATATAAAACATATACAGCAATATATACTTTATGTGAAGAAAGAAAATTAGTTTTACTTTATTTCAATAAGATACGAGTAGTAATAACATCTGACTCGATAGTCAAGAGCAAAAAATTACATGCATAAAAGCAAAAAAATGAAAACGTTCAAATTCATATATTCAATGCTACTTACCTATAAAAAATGACCTGCATCGAGTTGTTGACTGATAACAACCAGTTTGACCCTTTTGCGGAATGGCTCAAGTTTTATAACGCAGTTATTATAACAATCTAATTTTCAGTGGTGTTACTCTATTCAAAGCTCATGGGGAAAAGGCCGTAAATCGGCGATATCGACAAAGAGTCAAAAAAAAGTTAACTGATTTTTCTGTGTGTGTGGATTTTAACTCTTTTTACATATAATACTCGAAACAAATTCAGATTCAAAATATAATGGAATGAGTAAAACTCGATTTCTGCCTTTCGCCATCTGTTTGTCAAAAGACAAACAAAATCTTATATTCCCATCCTTCAAAGGCAAGAAATCTATTATTTTATTATTATTATAAAACATAAAACGACGAATTTTGTGTGTTGAAACAACAGAAATTTGATGAGGAAAATTGTGAAGTTTTACGTCAATATGGACCTGTATCTCCGAAAATATACGAGACCGCCGAAAATTTCATTTAGATTTTCTGTAGAGGAGACCGAATTACGTAAGTTCCACAAAAAAATCAAAAAAGGGGCTAATAGCGGCTGAAGTATTACCAATGATTTTTCTGCCTAGATATGTCTGATGAAAAAAAAAATGAGACGATAAACGCATTCCAGCTGGACTTAAATATTCACATAACCGGAATAACAAATTTGCACCCTGTACATTGCGCAGTTACAGAAATTCGAAACCACGTTGATGGGAGCTCTCGCTGCTAATTCCAATTTATAATGTCAACAAACCCCATTTGGCTTCCACAGTCTAATTACGAATTCATGAGGTTCGTTAACCAAAGCGATACCCATTCAAAGTAATGCAGATTGCCTGAAAAACGACTCCAGTATCGGTAGATAAGACGGTAGTCATCAAAAATGAATTATCGATATAGATTTCAGATTAACACAAACAATTCCCAGGATTCCTAGATAAAATGATAGTATCGCACTCCATAAGGTAGCTTTCCGGCTTTCAGTAAATGTCAACTGACAGATATACTGTCGGGGGTTCGTGAGAAAGATGGTGTTCACAAAAGTTTACCTCGTTCCCATAATCCTAGGAATTTGGTTTCCAGTAACGTTCATCATAACGTAAGTAGTTTTAAGTTACACGAGCTAATAATCAATAACTGGGCCTATGATGTGCGTTATAGTGTAGTGGATTCAATACAGAAAAGCCAGAGAGGTTTGAGCTATTTTTTTGTAGAACTATTTTCACGGTGTGCTTTCAGATTTCAAGATTAAAGAGTGAATATAATTAACGAAGACTTGGTAAAAATAATAGAATGGGGTAACATGAACTTGGTGGAATTTAATGCTACGAAAACCCAGGCATGTCTCCTGTCAAGAAAAGCCGATCTATCATCATCCAATATTCACATGTCAGGTGTGACTATTTCTACAAAGTCAAGTATCGCGATGCTAGGAATTACGATAAGTGATAATCTCTCATGGGAAAACCTTGTGAGATCGATTGCTGAAAGTGCTTCCCAGAAACTTAGAATTTTATCCGTGCGAAGAAATACTTTACTTCTCGTCAGCTTCTAATGATCTACAAGGCTCAGATACGACCTGTCATGGAATATGGTTCTCATGTGTGGAGTTCGGCACTGAAACATTTATTGAGGCTTCTCGATTCTATTCAGTGGAAGGCAATTCGTCTTGTTGGCGATTCTTCGCTCACAGACTCGCTAACTTCATTGGAACATCGTAGAAGGGTCGGAGACTTGACTCTCTTCTATAGATATTTTCACGGTCGATGCTACTCCGAATTATTATCAATCGTTCCCCCCTTGGCAATATCTGCACAGATGACTCGACGAGTACAGAATTCCCACCCCTTTGTTGTGAATTTGGAGACCTGTCGAACCTCTCTTGCTCAGGGATCTCTTTCAAATAGAACAGCTGAGCTTTGGAACTCCTTGCCAAAAGAGGTTTTTCCTGAGACTTACACACTTCAGAAATTCAAAGTGAATGTTAATTCGTATCTCCTGTCTCTTGATTCACGCGGTGTACTTTGAATATTACAGGGCTTCCCTTTAGTGTGAATCTGCATATAAGAAAAAGTACCTACTAAACACGTATTTTAGTTAACTCAATATTAATTCCACAATATCTCAGAGAAAATTTCTTCCATGTCTATAAGAGCATAAATGCCTCTCCTACTGTGACTTCTTTTTTATTTATTGTGGTGTGGTTGAAATTATTACATCCAAATTCAACCCTATCATTTTCACTCTCTATATCGTTCTCCTTTACAGCTTTCAACTTGAGAAGGGTACATTTTCGTGTATCAGACAGCACCTAGTTTAAAAAAAAGGTACCACGTGGTATTTTGATACGTAGATGATTTAATTATTAAATTCACTAAAAAATGGATGTATCAACCCCAATCAAAGACAGCGCAAACATAACCCTCTTCAAAACGTTCTTTAACACTGACGATTGATCAATCGATTTTCTGTATTTCACAGGTACATTGTGGCGGTCAAAACGGAACACGTCAGGCCCATTCTTCCCTACATCAGTGACACTGGTACTTGGGCTCCGGAAAGTTGTATTTTTGGTATCATGCTCACTTTTGGAGGCTTCATGAGTAAGATATTTTTGTGAACAATAGATCAGATCATTGAGGTACATGTTGAAGTAAAAGGAAACTGTTGATCATTCAGTTCCATCCAGTCTCCACAATCTTCGAAAAGTTATTGGCCAACTGAAAATCAAATCAGGCACGGCAAAACAGTTGAAATTTGTATTCAACTTCCAATAGCTATTGCCAAAATTATGTCTACAGCTTATCCAAGTGATGTTTCGTATGGCGAATAACTATAGTTTTCTGTAACAATCTTTGCAACAATTATTAACAAAATGAATGTGGTGATGATTCTAATTTGTGAGGACGACGTTCTGCAATACATGGATTGAAAACACAAAACTCCATACATTTTTGACAAATGAATAAGAAAATTATGTCCAGATCATCGACATTAAAACTAATAGACTGGACCTCATGACAGTTCACACAATGAGAAGTCATTAGAAAGAATATTTCCCTCATATATAAAATGCCCCATAAGAGCAATGCAATTATCGAAAACTTACAGCGGTAATTGCATTGTATCAAGTCACCATAACAACACCTTTGAAACCGTATCGCTAGACGTCAGTAAACAACACAAATAAATGTCAGATAGGCTTCAAAAATAGAAAAACATTTCGCGTTTAGGTGAGTACTCCATACAATCTATAGAGGAAAGTATAAATGAACAAAAAATAACCTTTCCTTGAGAATTTCTTTATTCGTGAAATATTCCAATGAATTACATTCGTGCATAAAAATGACCAGATAATTTTGCATTCAAACGTGATTTCTTATACAAGTTGCATTCGGATGGCGAAAGTGCCCGAGTCCGAAGGACGAGGGCTTTTTTACAAAATATGAAAATAAATTTTTATGCACTCGTGCAATTATAAACGATAAGTAAATGTTCCTCTGAAAGGGTTATCACTAGACCTCTTATTATATTTTGAATAGTAAGGGTTGGTCCCACCTTTCCTAGAAGATTGAAGTTGCAATGTGAAAGCGTATCAGAAAATCTCCCCCATGATCAATGCAATTACGTGTACGATCGATTTTTTTGAATGAATGTGGAACCAGATATTTCGTCTGTTTTGTTTCAAATGGTGAGCCCTGTATATTCTAGACCGAATAGAGTTCTACATAAAATGTGTGTCGGAAAGTAAACTGAGAAATTATCATACTTTATCATCCACGATATAAATATGTAATGTTCTGAATCTATGGCAACGACCCAATTTGAATACACAACATTTAACAGGTTGGAAAGTAGAAGGTTTCGAATATATTTCACAGGAATTTTCTGTGACAATTTATATGTTTAAAGATTTTATGAAGTGAAAAGATCATTAGTTCGTTTTGCTGGTTAGTCGCAGAGTTGTAAACTTAGTAAAGTCAGTTATATTATCATCAATAAATTCGGCCAAAATGGTATTTTTTGTCTTCACACGTGGAAAAGTACCTACTGTCAGTGCCTACAGCAGTAGAAGTATATCATAACCATAGTAATAATAATAATATAAGTTTATTCATGAATAGATAATTTATTTACTTATTCTATTTATTTATTAATTACTATTCGAAAATTTTATGAATATACATTTTTATGCATACACTGAAAAACAAACCTTACGAAGAGAACTTGTTGTAAGGTCAACTGAAGGTAATAACAATTTACAATCAATACATTTGAAGTTACATACCTAGATAATCATCAATTTAAAGATACCAATTTCATAAACTATTCAAAAATGTATCAAAATAAGTTCGAGAGGTCTTGATAATCCATATTTTCCTTTTTTGTTTAAATGATGATAATGATTTAATTTTTTTTTGATTTCATGTGGTATTGCAATTTTCTTTTTAATTCTCTTTTAAGATGTAACTACAGTTTTATTTCGAGTTTCATATTTATGTTCATTATAATTTATATTTTTTTTATTTTTATGAATGTAAATCATCATTCTATAAATATGTAATTGATTTATATCCATTTTTTCACTTTCTTTGAATAATAATTCAGTTGAATATTTCCAGTCCTTATTGTAAATTATTTTCAGAAATCTTTTTTGTATTATTTCCAGTTTATGTTCATATATTTTAGACACCCCGCCCCAGCCTAATATTCCATAACTTATTTGGGATTGTATTAAGGCAAAATATAGAATTTCAAGTTGCGGTATTGTTAAAAATCCTTTCAATTGTCGAAATTTGGGAAGAAGAATTCGAAGTTTTTTACTTTAAAATATATTTGCTGATCCCATTTCAGATGTCTATCTATCATCATGCAAAGGTATTCGATACAGTCACTATCCATAATTTGTACAGTATTAGTAATTTTAATAGGGCCCCAATTTGGTAGTGAATTTTCGTAAAAAGAAAAGGGAAGAAATTTTGTTTTATCGAAATTAATTGTTAATAAATTGTTATTTTGATTCAAATTATAAACCTAGTATTTGAAGTCAGTCAGAAAATTTTATATATATGTATATATATATATATATATATATATATATATATATATATATATATATATATATATATATATATATATATATATATATATGCTGGCTGGAACTTCCGGTTGATCCTCGAATCCTCGATCTCCAGTGATGATAGCCAGCTAGTTAGAAAACTCAGACCTAGACGCAAGGTCACTAAGTCTTGAAAATGGCTCCGAAATGGGAGCCGAAACGTAGACAAGTAAATCATTCCAGACGCGGATCAACCGGAAGTTCCAGCCAGCACATTTCTAACCGCGGAAGCCTAGCCGATCAAATATATATATATATATATATATATATATATATATATATATATATATATATATATATATATATATATATATTTGACGTCTGAAACAGAACTTTTTTTCGTTGTCAACGTTTTGGGTTCTATTTCCATCTTCAACGGCTCGAAATTCAATCAATAAAAAAAGGCATATTGATTGTGATATAAGGTTTGGCCGAGGAGAAATGTAGCAAGCATATTGTTATCAAACTGGTTTCAGCAATTTCCGCAAAATAATTATGGCCGAGCAAAGAATTGTGAACACGTAGCGATAATTTTCCATGAAAGCATATAGTCTAAAAACTGCATGAGTTTATTTTCATATTTTGTCGAAAGAGCCCGACTCCGAAGGAGGAGGGCTCTTCTTTTAGCAAAATATGAAATTAACCGAATGCAGTTTTTTTACTGACAACATGCTTGAATGGAAAATTATCAGGTTTATTTTGATGCACGAGTGTAATTCGGTAGAATATTTCCGAAGTTAAAACAACGACGTTTAAAATTCAGTATTTATGCCTGTCAGTGTACATTTTAACAATCGTTACTATAGATACACGGACCGAGTGGGTATTTTTCGATACCTACCGGGTAATTACCAGCCCGAAAATATCCCGCCGGGAATTTATCGCTGTAATTGATCGAAAATGTCCCGCTTCATATGGGATTTTCAACATACGATGGAAATATTCAGGTCAAATGTTATGAAACAAGAGAAGAATCCGCCATTAATTTAGTATACAAGTGTATTCTAAATGAGCCATAACCTAACAGCTGTCAAATACTTAATGAACGATTTAAAATAGTAGTAGAAAAAAAACGTTATGTTACCATCGCTCCATATCTGACATTGTAATTATCCATTTCAGCAATAATTATCGTTTACGTCCGTTACCGACAAGTTAGAGACATTATCGAGAAATCCGATTTTGGTGTAACAACGAAAAGGATGAACATATGGTCCGGGTATATGGGTGCTATAGCAGCGTTTGGCTGCATAGTGGTGGCGGATTTTCAAGTGACAAATGTCCTTTCTGTACATATCTTGGGAGCTGGTTTGTGTTTCGGACTAGCTACTGTATATCAAATTATTCAGGTACTGTGTGCACAGGGTGGGTTGAATCAAACTATCCACCCTTGAAATCAAGGAAACAAGACGAATGTTGAATAAAGCAAATTTTCCTTACAACTGAACAGAAATATTGTATCAAATTAATTTTGGAATCCTGGCCCAAAAAAAACATAAATTTCCAAAAAATCTTATTGTGATCCTTCACCCAGGGAACCTATAGTAAGTCGAAACTACTTAAGATTCGTTTTTGAGTTTGAAGTGTGGATAGTTCCGGAGATCCTACCCGATTTATTGTAATACATCGGTCTTTATCCTTCCATCTTTTCAGGTGATTATGTCTTTCAAGTTATATCCTAAGATGGGGAACAAATGCGTCAATATTTTTCGAGCAATATGTGCTTGTTTATGTTCAATATCTTTCATCATAAGTTGCGTTACTGGAATCATTTCTTTTCTACGCTTCTCAGGTGAGTAATACCTCATATTTCACTCAAATTTTATTGTAACTTTCGGGTTCTCAAATGTTGGGATATAGAGGAAAAAATAATAAAAAACAATGAAAAGATGATGAAAGAAGTGATAAGATTAAAATCCATAAGTTTCCACCGAACACAATGCAAACCTCGACTGGTAGTTTTTTCTCAAGTAGAATCGATAGGAACTATCTCCACCATTGGGTTCAATATTTCATATTTCGAAGTTATTGTTAGGAAATGGAAGACACGTAAGTGCTTTATTTTGGTATCATGTCATACATAAAGGAAAATCAGGAAATATAGAAAATACTTTAAGTTTTTATATTTTTGGTCTTTCAGATGAAGCCTAGATCTTGTATCAGATCCAAGGATGATTAGTTTCATCTGGTTTAATATCACAATCAATCATATTTTTTTTATTAGATCTTTTTTTGCTGGTTGAGATTCTGGAATGAATATCGAACATTCAATATAATTTCGTTAATTCTTTCTCAGGAGAAGACATAACGAAATGGAAAAAGGAAGATGGTGGTTACAACATCCACGTTGTGAGTGCAGCAACAGAATATTTGATGTCGCTTCTGGTGGTAACTTTTTTCGTTACATTCACTGCCGAGTTTAAATCAGTCCAATTCAAGGAACCAGAACTGAGCGTATCATGATTTCAAACGAAGTTCAGGTCTTGGGTTGATATCAGACTGGAAGTGTCACAAATTTCAAGCCGTGCTGATAGGCTCACAACTAGAAATGTAAGAAGAACACATCAAGAGCCCAAGATAACTGGAAAAAGTGGTCAACTTCTTGTTGGATACAGTCATTCAAGTCAATGGTTGCAGTTTCAGATACAATTCCTAACATCCCTTTGAAAGGAAATGAGAACTCCATGTATCCTTTGTTCAGTAAGTTGTAGACCACGAGAAAGTGGAATGTTCATAGTGTTTGATATCGATATAACGGTGTGAGGTTAGCAAAAGACAGTGGATATGTATGACAAACGTCTGAAAATGAATTTTGACCATTGAGTTTGAGGAATTCAACTGCCTGCCTGTTGGAATTCAGTTTTACATATCGATGAGCTGGTTTGTGTGTTTCTATTATTCTCATACCACTGACCATCCACAATCATTATTTTTCACGATTTGAAATTAATACTGGTGGATGAATGAATAGAATACTCTAAAATCGATGTTATAATAAACTTGAAAAAATCGATTCACAAAGATTGTTTTGTTTACCATTTCAAATTAATTTCCATAATAAAGTAGTGAAAAAATTCTGAAGCTGGTAGTTTTTTGAGGTGTTAATCTACAATTACAAATCTTAGAAGAAGTGAATTGATAGACATGTGTATAGATTCAAGTCAAATTTGACTCTTATACATTTCTTCAATGCTCCAATCTTCTGGGGAAACTATTATAAATTTAATTTCATTTGTGATAATTAGGAAGGTTTGGTTATCAAAGGAATGAATGCCAGCGAGATGAAATAAAAACTGATGACAGACTTGTCACGAGTTGAATTTTTTGGAATCGTCTGGAGTCTCTAGTGAAAGTGTTCCGTAATTTATCCATTTTTTTTCACCGAAGGACTCAAGTTTTGAGGACGACAGTACTCTTCATTCTAGTTTCTCTTCCAGAGTCCCCATACCAGCTCGAGAAACAAAAATTCAAAGAAACATTCACGTCAATAAAATTAACGACGACTTTGCAAAAATAATAGAAGGGGTAACATGAACTTGGTGGAAATTAATGCTACGAAAACCCAGGCATGTCTCTTCTCAAGAAAGGCCGATCTATCATCATCAAATATTCAGATGTCAGGAGTAACTGTTCCTACGAAATCAAGTATTTCGATGCTAGGAATTACGATCAGTGATAATCTCCCATGGGAAAACCATGTGAGATCGATCGTTGAAGGTGCTTCCCAGAAATTTGGATATCTAAATACTTCACTTCTCGTCAGTTTCTAATGATCTACAAGGCTCAGATACAACCTGTCATGGAATACAGTTCTCATGTGTGGAGTTCGGCATTAAAACATTCATTGAGGCTTCTTGATTTCATTCAGAGAAAGGCAATTCGTCTTATTGGTGGTTCTTCACTCACAGACTCGCTTACTTCATTGGAGCATCGTAGAAGGGTCGGACTCGTCTCTCTTCTATAGATATTTTCACGGTCGGTGCTCTTCTGAATTGTTATCAATCGTTCCACGCTTGGTAATATCTACACGGATGACTGGACGAATACAGAATTCCCACTCCTTTGTTCTGAATTTGAAGACCTGTTGAACCTCACTTGCTCAGGGATCTCTTTTCAATAGAACAGCTGAGCTCTGGAACTGCTTGAAGAGAGATGTTTTTACTGAGGTTTACAAACTTCAGAAATTTAAAGTGAATGTTAATTCATATCTCCTGTTCCTTGATTCACGCGGTGTTCTTTGAACATTACAGGGGTTCTCTTTCGTGTGAATCTGCATATAAAAGAAAAACACATTTTGTTGAAATTCACTCTTAACACATAAAACAATTGAGTTAGTGCACTGATAATGGAATTGAAGGATTTCGAAACATGAGCAAAAGTCATTGGTTGCTATGCAAAGTTTTGATCCTTAACTTCCCACTTATGTTTTCCGATCATGATCAAATTGCTTATTTTTTCAAATAGAAAATATTATTGACGATGAAAGAATCCCTGAAATATATAAGATCAAAAGTATGTTGAGGCATATAGTAAATAATGTAATGATGATATGGTATATTGTTATGACACGTAAACAGGTATTGTCTGTAAGTGGATAGGATACTACTCGTACAATGTTGCAGTTTTTGGATAAGCACGTGATTCAGAAATTTAAGGAAAGGTCTCTTTACTATATTTGTGGTTCCGAAATGCCCTGTTAGGAGCCTCTTCAAACAACTGAAAATCATCAAATCCAATAAATAACATCAATAAAAACATCAGTTACCTACCTGTTCACAAGACTAGGATAACCTGCTTATGAATTATGTTATTCATTAAAATAATCGATCAAAAGTCGTTTGAAAACGCTTCAGGGGGTTTCTCAGGTTTTTCCCGATGATAATCAGATAGCGGGTGTTTTTTCCTGAATGTTAATCTCCAACCTTGATGGATTCATCGTCAGCAGACTCGTTTTGGTATAACTTATTTGTTTATACTGGTGTTGTGGTCAGTTTGAGAGTGGGCAGTGGATAAGAAACAAGTCAAGGTGAGTTAAGATGAAATTTTTGTATGCAAATGGTACGTGAATCAATGAGTTCAGAAATAATATGAGGAATGGATATATCAGAAGTGGGTTCAAATTTTCCTGTTGTAATCAAAAATTCAATATTCGAGATGTGTTTGATGTTGAAAGGAATGATATAAGTATCTAATGAATGAGGATTTTCATAGCCAATTTTCTAATGAGTAATAAGGGTGATTGGATATATTCCATTATCCATTGAAACTTTCTGAAGAATGAAATCGAAAATTGTAAATCTAAATTTGTGGTTCTAGCGATTGAAACTTTTAATTAATTTTCACCTTCGTAAACTCCTCCTAGTAGCTCAACCTTTGTTAAAAATGTATCGAAATAAGACTGACATCACACTCGGAGTGCGTTTGGTCAACAATCTTGGCATCTTCAGGAGAAGTATTGATACGTCTGTCAGAGCATTTTTAGAAACCATCGTGAAACGTAAAGAATTACAAACTGACAAGTAAAAGGCTAATTCCACGTTTGACAAGTCGTTATAAATGATTTTGAATTTTCATTCTTTTTTGTCAGTCTCTTCAACAGCCTGCAAGGCTATGAAAAGCTGGGGACGTCATCTCCTGAAGACGATTGAAGACGTGAAAACTGAACGACCTGAATGAACAACTTGAAAACTCAACATTTTTCATTTTTCTTTCCTCTCTAATTTCAATCAGATCCAACAACTTTGTGCTTAATACCATTCCAGAAATGAGAATGAGCCATTCTGGGAATATTTTCAATGTTTCAAAACAGCTATTAGCAGGTTAAATTGTAAATACTATACTTTTCAGTGGCTGCTGCAATATTTTGTAGGTGTATCCCAAAATTTGGACTCTTTCCACACGATCTTTTTTTTTAGATAAAGAAAATCAATCAAGATAATTTACTTTCGAAATGTTAAATAACCAATTCCGAAAATAAAATCTCATCACTTTCAGTAAAGTTATCACAGATCTGTATTTGAAATATCTGTCATGTGTTTATTAGAAACGTTTTATGGATCTGATCTGAGTTGAAAAATAATTGATCCAGACCTCAGATTCAAAATAATATCAATTGATTCTTCGTATACAACATATTGCGTCCTCTGTGATGTAGTGGCAGAGTCTCTACAATTTGTTTCTAACGAAGATTACAGAAAGCTACAGATATTGAGTTGTTGGTAGGGCGGTACGGCTATCGAAACACAGATGGCAGAGGAGTTAGAGATATGTATAGACTTTGTAAGTCTATATACAAAGGTATAGATTTGAGAATATAATACTAAATTAGCGTTTTCGATTCGAAGGCTGCAGTAGTTGCTGAAAAACTATATTTATCAAATATCAACTGTCTTATAGATTATAAACGAGTATTTTCGAAGTGAATTACGCAAGTTTATCGCCTATAGACTTGTTTTCAAAACTGCAGAAATTTCAGGATTATATGTGTTCAAATTCTCTATATTTATAATTCTGTACAGTTAATTTGTTTATTCCAACCATTGTATTTTTACAGGAAAAGCTTCATTCAAATCTCACGTTGTCTTTCAGATGCCTTTTCAAGTTTCCGCTATTCTCTACATAGTGGCAGCACTAGTATCGAATGTTCGATCATCCCCAAAACCTGTTCCAGAATTCGCTTTGTCTCCATGCCCGGAATATTTCACCTACGAATCTGCGAACGAACCCGGAAAGTGGACTGGGCACCTGGTGGCTAAATCTGAAGAGGATCTCCACGGGATTTGGATCAGGTTGGTCTTCGAGCACGATGTCAAAAAAGTTATTGCAGAGGTGAGTTCCTATGAAGAGAGTTCCATGCGGAATTGGACAATCTTCTTAGAAAAAAAATGTCTTGCATTATTTCAATCGTCCGTATAAGGCTGGATTCCCACAGAACCGATATTCGATCGTACGACGATCAGATAGCTTTCTGATTGGTCTAAATTGGTCTGAATTTAAATTTAGACCAATCAGAAAGCTATCTGATTGTCGTACGAGCGAATTTCGGATCTGTCTGAATCCAGGCTAAGAGATGAAGCCGAAACTCCCAGCGCCATTTGCGGTATAGTTGGGTACTGACAATGCCTTGTATGTTAAGATTTTGACCATTAGATGGCGACAGAAAAAAATGACAGGAATTGGAGGCTTTTAGCTTGTTGCTGAGGTTAACACCATCACAATAACTCAAAAATGTACGTATTTCTCATACACTGTCGGGTTGAGAAGCAACCAATTACTCCTCAGAAGAAGACGAAGTCGGCAGAACCCTTTGCCGACCTTTGCCTTCTTCTTTGATCCTAAACTTCATTCTGCGCAGCGAAAATCATGAAGTGTTTAGATCCCTGCTACCTTGTACATACTGAGGTAGTTAAAAGCAAATCGAGCCATCCCTGACACGATATTAGTTATAACATATTGTCTGTCCTCAGTTCCAAACGGACAGGAAATATATTCACTTTCTCCCTTAAAACACCATAACTCTTCTATGACTAGCTCACTACTTCAAAAAATAGTATATTACTTTATGAAGCGGAAAAGCATGACTTTTCTTGACGCGTAATAGAGGGCAAGTCAGGAAAAGTCGCTTCTTTGCCGAATAAAGTATACTATTTTTTCTTCAAACGTAGCAATTTTCAACCGTAAATAGTACAATTCCGCTATTTTTACTCGAAATTAACTGTGACAACTATCAAAGTCGTCTAGATGTTAGAAATTAAAATAATTAGGTCGTCGGTGGTTACAGTTGTTTGACAGTTATTTTATGTTATTAAAGACAGCTCATTGTTGTTGCAACCGCAAGCGCAAATTTAGTGCAAAAATGGAAAACCTAAACGAAATTGAGTCCGCGGCTAATGATGCAGTAGCACGTTAGGGGCCCTCCAAGTCCGGAATGAAGTATCGGTTAGCGAACAAGCACTTCCAAGAGTGGTGGAAGTTACCGAAGACGTTTTACTGGCATATTTCAATATAATGGAAAATGAAAACAAATGGAAATCTTCTACAATGTGGTCACGATACTCTATGATAAAATCCGAGTTAGTTATTAGAAAAAATGTGGATATAAGCAAATTTTTAAAGTTACGTGCCTTTCTGAAAAAGACAAGCGAAGGATATACTGCAAAGAAGTCTGAAGTTTTCACTAAAGACGAGTTTTGATAAATTTTTGTTCGAAGCGCCAGATAAGTTGTATTTAGGATTAAAGGTAAAAAAAATTATATTGCAAAGCATGTAGTATACTCTACTAAATTATAAAAATATTTCAGATTGTTTGTTAATTGGGGTTACCGCCGGCGCCTGTCGATGCGACGAATTGGTAAAAATGAAGACTGTGAACATTGAGGTTAAAGAAAATCTAATAATTATCAAAATCCCAGACAGTAAAACACGACAAATTAGATCTTTTACGATAATTGGTCAAAACTACATTAAACTGTATAAAAAGTATGCATCACTGTGGCCTGAAAATTTCACAGAAAACCGATTTTTTATAAAGTACCAAAATGGAAAGTATTACCGAAGCGTCATGGGAATACATTCGATCAGCGCAGTAGCCCCAAAAGTAGCTAGTTATTTGAATTTAAACGATGCAAGCGCATACACGGGTCACTGTTCACGACGAACTTCAGCAACACTTTTAATTGATGGAGGCGGAAATCTAGAATGCCTCAAACGACATGGGGGCTGGAAATCAAGCACGGTTGCCGAAGGATATATAGAGGATTCAATAAGAAATAAGAACGATAATGCTCAAAAAATTTTAAACCCTCATGATTCGCCAACATCGGGAATGATTGCTGAAAGTTGTGCTCGACCATCAGTATCATCAACAATTACCAATGCGTATCAAGAGTCGGGAACATTTTTGCACGGTTTCAATTTTGAAAATGCTTCATTAACTGATTGTACAGCTCATCCAATCCATCTTGGCACAAACTCAGATACTTTTCCAGTTGCACACTGGTTGTCTAGACCATGACGAAAGAAAAAATGCCTTCTAGGCATAGATTTCAACACAGTGAACACATATAGAGGGTGCTATGGAAAGAAGTATACTTCACAGAGATTGCTGGGCATATAGGTTATTAGTGCTGTGCCAAGATGGATTGGATAAGCTGTACTTTTAATATTACTATAAATAAAAATGATGTTTAATGATTGTTAATGACATTCATATTGTTGCTTTGTGACATGTTTCATATTGTTGCCATGACAACATTTTTCCCTCCGCCGTAAAGAAATGGAAAAAAAAACTGCTGCCGGCGGAGACATCAAACTTTGCCAGGATCAAGTGAGATAAGTAATGTCATCATTATTTGACGTTTGAAGAAAAAACTCGTTACTGTTTTATTAGCTATTTTCCCAAGTACATTCTTTCATTTATTGATCTCAAGAGACTCAGGGGTTTATGACAGGAATATATACACACACTTGTATGATGTTTTACAACTGGTTGAAATATCAACAATTGAATAACTGAAAAATATGAATGATAAAATTTGAAAGGAAAAAATCTAAAGATTTGGAGGATATTCTGATATCAGTTAGTTCGAAAAAGATAGTGTGGAAAATGCGTAAAAGCCATTGATGTAACCATGAGTAATCCAAAGGTTCTAAGTTATAGCGATCCTCGTGAAATATAATAGGGACACGAAATGTGGACTATTATCTCTCGATTTGCGAAAGGCATTCGGTACGGTTGACCACAAAATTTCATTAAAAAAATTGGAAAGCGTTGGTATTCGAGGGATCATTCATAAATGGTTTGAAAATTATCTGTCTAATAGAAAACAATTCGTTCACCTAGGGAAAAATTCCAGCTCACTAAAAACTATCACGTGTGGAGTTCCACAGGGCTCTATTTTGGGTCCTGTTTAATTTTTGATCTATATTAATTCTGCTTCAAAATTATTATTGAAAGGAAATATCAAATTATACGCGGATGATACAACACTACTTTATTTTTCTAGTTACACCAAAAAAAAATATGATGACATGATAACCTGGAATTGTTGACTTCTTGGCTAAATTATCACAAATTGATATTGAATTATGAAAATCCTCGGTGATGTTGATAACCAAAAACAGAACCACAAATAGAGAGGATTTGGCTTTTTGAAATAAAATTATTAAATATTGCCAAACAACAAAATTTTTAGGGCTGTACAGTGACGAAAGACTATGTTGGAATACCCATATAGAAATGTTGAAAAAAAAAGTTAAACCACTTCTAGGAATATTATTTAGAATCCGACAATTCCTTCCTAAAGAATATCTGAGGTATATTTATTTATTTTACTGAATATACTTCATCAAATAGGAATAAGAGGAACCACTTACAATTGGTGTCGAAATTATCTTTATAATAGAAAACAGTTTGTTTGGATTGGAGACAAAAATAGTTCATTAGAAACAGTTATATGCGGTGTGCCTCAGGGATCTGTTCTAGGTCCATTGCTTTTCCTCATATATATATATATATATATAAATTCCCTGTCTAATTTAAAGTTGAATGGTAAAATCAAAATGTTTGCTGATGATACTACAATGACCTCCATGAAATATCATCATGGCTGATGAATCATAAGCTAACATTGAATATTGAAAAATCCTCGTATATGTTTATCTCAAGAAAATCCACCTCCATCCATTCGAAAATTCCTATCAGATTCCATAATGAAAATATTATGTATTCTCCTGTAGTGAAATTTTTAGGAATTTCAATTGATGAACATTCAGTTTGGAACAAACATATTGAGTTATTAAGAAAACAAATTTCTCCAATTATTGATATAATTTTTAAAATTCGAAATATGTTACCTTTATTATGTCTGAAATCAATTTATTATTCTTTAGTATATTCCAAAATTCAATACTTGATGTCGATTTGGGGGGCAGCTCCAAAAACCGTAATGAAACCATTGAAAACATTACAGAATAAAATTATAAAGTGTATATACAAACTTGATCGACCTACAGCTAATTTATACAAACAAAGAAAACTTTTAGACATTCCTTCATTATACAAGTTTAAAATTTGCATTTATTCACCTGGTCATAAATAAATTCAAGCATTCAAATTTGATGTTCAAAATCAATAGTGATCAACACAATCACTCAACAAGGTTTTCAGAAAATTTGGCATCGATGAAAATTAAAACAAATATAGGACAGCAATCTGTTACCACAACGGAATAAAACTATACAATGGTCTACCGAATTCATTGAAGAAATATGGAAAATTTCGTTTCAAAAATAATTAAAAAAAAATATTTGATATCATAATTTTTTTTTCTTCCTATTGCCATATAAAGATCTGATCTAATTACTCATTTCTTGTATTCTATTCTTCTTTCTTTGTATGGCATCAGTTTAATTTTCCCTACAATAAGAATGTATATGTTTCTTGGGAAATAAATCGTTATTATTATTATTATTATAATATATTCAAATCTCCAGTATTTGATTTCAATTTGGGGAACAGCCAATACATCGATATTGAATCCTCTCGAAAGACTACGAAATAAATTTATGAAGTGTATATTCAAATTACCATATCTTGAACCAACCTCAAATTTATATAAACCGCATAGTCTTTCGGATATTCAATCTGTTTTTCAATTGTAAATTTGTTGTTTAATACATTCAGTTAGAAAAAAAATCAAACATTCAACTATGAACTTTAGTGAAATTAATACAATTCATTATCATAATACGAAACAAACCAAACAATTAATTATTGAACCTTATCGTTCTAAATTTGGAGAGAAATCAATATATCATTTTGGTGTTAAAATCTACAATAATCTTCCAGAAATACTGAAAATGATTCCGATAATAACAAAATTCAAATATGAATTGAAAAAATGTTTGCTCTCTTGTTAAATTGTGATCTCCATACATATCAGAATTTTTGATGACGGCTTTAATTTATTCTCTTTATTTATACAACTTTCATTGTAATTCTGAGATAATGTAATTATTAATTTGTGTTGTACACTGTTTTACTCTGTAATCAATTAATTTAGTTGATTACGATTGATTTTTTTATCCCTCTTATAAACTTTGTAGTTTCTAGGGATTAATACAGATTATTATTAATATTATAGCATGCCGAAAGCATATATCGAGAGTAAAGTTTACATTTCTCTCACAATTCGCTTCATTAGGAATGTACTATTACATTCAAATTGATGTATTCTTCCCCTTATCAACCAATTATCTTGCTCCGTCAACGACTTGTTTTGATTAGCCCACTCCGTCTTGTTCAATCAATGTTATCAAAGCACCACCTGATATGTCAAGACAAGCTGCACATTTCCCAGGACATTTGAATGATAGGATGACGCTCTAACAGCGGTTTATCCCATTTTCCGAATGTATGGACTGGCTTTCAGTTCGCCTATCAATCTTGTTCGGTAATCTGACTGGAAAAAATAAATTGCTCGGATGTAGGATTACATTCGAACACGACGGAGACGAATTTCCTCTGGGAAAATCGTTCATGAATTGGGACATTATTACCGAGAAATATGGAACGGCTTTGCTTGGTTATGAAAGTTGCTTCCCAGAAAATTCAACGGAAACAGTTTGTGTTGTTTTATTGTATATACGATTATATGAGGGGGTCTAAGATGCCTTAAAACCTTGGTGTTGGGACTTATAATTGTAGTAGTTTGTGGTAAAATTGGCGAAACATTCCTACTACGATAATAGGCATCATAGCATTTTCGGTTATAATTGCACGAGTGCATAAAAATTACCGATGATTTTGCAAGAAAACGTGATATCTGAAAATTGCAAGTTTATTTTCATATTTTGGCGAAAGTTCCCGAGCCGAAGGACAAGGGCTCTTTTACAAAATATGAAAATAACCGAATGCAATTTGTATAAGATATCACGCTTGAATGCAAAATTATCTGGTCATTTTTATGCACGAATGTAATTCATTGGAATATTTCACGAATCAAGAAATTCTCAAGAAAATGTTATTTTTTGTTCATTTATACTTTCCTCTATAGTTTGTATGGGGCATTCACCTAAACGCGAAAGGTTTTTCTATTTTTGAAGTCTATTTGACATTCATTTGTGTTGTTTACTGACGTCTAGCGATACGGTTTCAAATGTGTTGTTATGGTGACTTGATACAATGCAATTACCGCTGTAAGTTTTCGATAATTGCATTGCTCTTATGGGACATTTTATATATGAGGGAAATATTCCATTATATCAGTTTGGATGACGTTTGCAACGAGAAGAGTAACAAATTTCCTAGGAAATGAATGAACAACCGACCAAAGGGCTGGCTATACTTTTACTTTTGGACGCTGACCGATCGACAGCCCATGATATTTGTTTAGAATACTGTCCAAATTCCCCATAATTGTGTTCCTTTCATTCGATTTCGGTTTTCATATGTATGACAATAGATTTTGCATATTTTGTTGGTTGCTCGAATCAAAGAGTTCAGTTTGTCGATCGATCGGTTGACTATGCACTTCCAATTCCCCAATTAAACGTCAAAAAGAATTCCAAAACGGAGTCTCTCCAAGAGAAATGGAAATATTTCTGGAAATAATAGTTTGCAGCAAGTGCAAGAATATGTCAAAGTGATGAGTAACGGGTATTTCTTTGTTTTTTTTTGATGCAGAAAAGATTAAATGAGCCTGTCTTCCCAAATTTGAAAGGCGAGAACTTCTGTACTAGGAAAAAGCCCCTCGTGTTACTTCCTCAATCGTATTCTACAAATCGAAATACAAGTTTTTGTGGGAATATCTTTCAAACGTGAAATTGAAAGGCAAATCGTCAACTCTTCAATAACGAAGGAATTTCAAACGTGGGTAATACTTCAGTCGCTATAAGCACCTTTTTTTGAATTTTTTCCTAAGGAACATACGTAATTCGGTCTCCTCTACAAAAAATCCGAATTAAATTTTCGGCGATCTCGTATATTTTCGGAGATACAGGTCCATACTCTTGTAAAACACAATTTTTCAAATAAAATTTCTGTTGTTTGAACACACAAAATTCGTCCTCCACCACTCATTCTCTTATTCACTCGTTTTCAAAATTTTTGAGCAAAAAAAAACATTATTTTTTCAAAAAAATCCAACTTTCTCCAAATGTCAACATTAATACATTCAGTTCTCAACAATAACAATGAGAGCGGCAACACTGCAAGTACATCACTTTCGATTGTCATTGCACTATGACGTCACAAGAAATTGGTTATGGTTTGAAATAAAATGCAATTTTTGAAAAACTAATGTTTTTTTTTCGCTTAAAAATTTCGAAAACAAAAAAGTTGAAAAGGTTTACAACAAAATGGACCTGTATCTCCGAAAATATACGAGACCGCCGAAAATATCGCTCGTGTTACTATCGCATTATTTTCATATTTACAACTATAAGCACCACTAAAGGAAAAATGAAGTAAACTGCAAATAACGAATCAAATCAATACTACGATGAACAATATGAGAACTCAAAATCAGTTGGCAGTGGGACCCATCTTTGAGGAAATAATCAACATCAAATCATTTGACGTTGTTTGTAATGGCTGACAATTGGCGACAACTAGCAATCAAGTTGAGAAACACTGATTTGAGGGAACAACCATTATTTTCAGCTACGAACCACATAAGACTTTTGATGATATATTTGTTTGACTGAAGGATATATAGATAACAAGCGGGTGAACAGGATATTGTAAAAACGCTCTTTTTTGTTGTTGAGAATGTTCTTTCACAAATGCAAAGTAGTTTGTTCGTTCCATATCTCAACTTGATTTGATGATATGCATAGAAGTATACCCCGATTCTTTTATTAATTATGACAAACTCATCTTTCTTCTACGTGATCTGCAGCTTCGAGAGTGGAAAAATGCCTATTTGAAATCAATACATACCCCAATGTGTTAATGAGAGTAGATTCAAATTTCAAAACAATTTTGTTCTACATATGAATCGGTTGGTCAGATGTGTTTCTAAGTAGCTGCATCTAAACTCTTCCTAGAGACTCTTCTACCCTAACACTAAACTGATATTTTTGCACTCGACGCGCGTTTCGATAACAAGGTTAGCGTCTCCAGGAGAAATAAATTGATAGTAAATCTGAAAAATAAGGTTAGCTGTTTATATACCTAAAGTTTTTCGGTCCGATACGGACTTTGTTTGTTAACACTACTTATTCTGATTAATTTCTCGATAATGAACTAGTGCAATCACTATCTACAAAGTTCGTTGGTCTGATATCTGTTATTATTGATTATTCTGATTGATTTCTCAACAATAGATCATCTCAGCGTTTAACTGCATCCAAGGCAATTCATTACTAATATATTTCTTTCCTTCATTTACCAAAAATACTCTAAGAGTTCCTTCCACGAAAAAATCAATCCATTCTTCAAGTACCTCATGAAAAAAATTTCTTTTATTCTCTGAGATGAGGCAGTGATTCTTGTGGGTTATTTTTGTTCCTGAGGACAGGTATAATAGGTTGCGGTTGCTAGTCATTTCAACTGGTGGTTATACTGTGAATCTTCTTCGTTTGCTGTTAATATAACGTCTCATTCTGTGTTCAATAGTTGAAGTCAACTGGTCTCAAATGGAGACTTTAATACCGGCTCTAATGGCATTTATGTCATATATCTAAGAAATAGCTTTTGAAATATCTGAAATACTCTCTAATAACATGTTTTCAATTACAACAAAGATGCCTAGGGTAATTATATGGGAATGCTTCCCCATTCAAAATTTAATGGAGGAATTGTTACGATGAATGCCTGGCGTGTCTTTCTCAAATGAATATTAATCTCTTCCACACTTTTCAAATTTTTCCGTGTTAATGAACTTTCGTGCGACGACAAATTAAATTCCCTTGTGTTACGCCAAAATGATGAATGATAGGCAGCACAACCCCTGCTGCTGTGATATTGCACTATTAAAGTTTCGATGAGGCGCAATATATATCATATTAGAGTCACAGCCTGCAGGAAATAGAGCCAAATTAAATGTTTTCTTATGAATATTCCTACGAGAATCCAATGAAAGGACTGATTTTGAAATTCATCGCTGTCCAATGATCAAACTATTTTGATAACCCCAATGACGGACAAATTTGGACTTTATTCCCATTGCAATAATCAATGAGGGTGAGATCTGGAGATTTAGCTAGCTATTTTTGTCGAATAATTTCAAGAAGAAACCTCATGATGTTTCACTTGCACTACTATCTCAAAGTTCCAACAGAATTTGTTATGAGATTTTGAGAAAAACTTGAAAATTATTAGAAGAAGGCGTGAAAAATAGATGAACAAACATTGATAAATTTGATTCTTATCAAATAATCTTATAAAGTAATCTGATTTTTTCAGGTATATTCTGATCTTAATGTTTATATAAATTGTCTAATGAGTAACTGATCCCAAGAAGCTAATGCATATACAGGGATATACGTATAGGAAAATATTAACAAAATAAAATACAATCACAAAAGAAACGAAACCGTTAAATCATAACCTCAAAGTGACGAAAAAAGAAATTCATATACTTAAGAAAATCTATTTCATTATCACTGTGTCAAGAAACATTTTTTTTATTTGAACTTATTTATATTTTTTATTCCTTTCGAGTTTTTGGCAAGACATTATAGGTATGAACTCCTGAGTAAAGCAGAGATTTTCTAACAAAATTGCTTCTGATTTTGATTAAATCGAAATCATTCAACTGTCTTGTATTATAGTTATGAATACTCGAATTTGGAATAAATCTCAGGACGGGCCAATAAATATACAGGCCTTCAGCTTATATAACTTTTTTAAATTTGGTAAATTTTTTGGCTTCAACAAATCCACAGTGAGTTCACGATAATGTACTCTGTAAATACACTTCAATGTTTTATTCTGTAGTATTTTTGAAGGTCGCAATAAAGAACTAGATGCTGTTTCCCAAGCTTTGATCAAATACTGTTATTTTGAATATATCAAAGAAAAATGGATATTTTTCAAGTATTTTTATAGAATACCGATTACTGGAAAATCCTTTTTCTCAGTATTTGGGTATAAACTGACCACGAGAGTAGTATCGGTATATAGCCCCAAAACTCAATGGGATCAGATTGTTTTTAATGAGAAACTTGGGTATTTTTATGGCTCTTTTTCCTCAATATGTATATTTCATTACATCTTAATTAGGCTTTACTTCTTTCAGTGACTTTGTCATAGCTGAACGTCCAGAAATGAACAATGAACATTTTTTAGTATTCAAACTTAGTTTGAGACCTATTACCCGGGAAGAAATATTTTGAAGATCATTCTCAACCATAAATTTGATGTCATCTCTTTTCGAAAAATATAGAAGTGTAAATAATTTTATTCTACCTTCCACTTCTAAATTAGATATTGAGTTCATGTATATGAGGAGGAGTACAGGTCCTATCACTAATCCTTGTGGTACACCAAGGGCTGTTTTTTTAATGATATTTTGAAATTTAAATTTTCATTCTCTTTCATGAGTCTCAGAGCTCTGGGGTCTTTCTTGAATTTGTTTCATTCAAAAACGATAAGTTGAGATATATACAAAGTTCTGGAGGTTTTGATTGGCCTAATAACATGAATAAATATTTGATTCATATGTATACCAAATTCAAAAGCATTCAGCCAATCGATATATGAAAACAATATGACAGAGGGAGACCGTAAATCTCCTTTGGAACTCAATTTTCATTTTGCAACAAGTTGTCTTTATTTGAGAACATTTTCTTTCTTATCTTCTGCCAATTTGTCCAAATATTCCTCAACTCTGGCCATATTTTTTTATATTTAATTATATTGGCAAATATGGCATTGACTAGATTTTAGTATGTTTCATTATTGAAGTTTTCCAATGCTTCTCCATGTGTTTTCTACATCTCCTGTTTAAGAACAAACATGAGCCCTTCAATTTTTTTCGTTGTTGGGAAAACCACTAATTTTTGCCTTCCACCTTTAGTTGGAAAATTATTTCCTGGAGAATCTTGAAAATTTCCGTAGAAAGTTGATGAGGAAATAATTTTCTCTGCATGATTTTCTCTCCAAGAATCTCCCTACCACAATAAATCACTTTACATACTGAAAACAATTTTCCAAAGCGGGTCACTGTAGAAAATTTAATCACACCTAATATAACTCTGATTGAAAATAAAACTGCTAGACGAACGAAAAAGCGGACGCTAGCTAATTACAAACTCTGTTAATTTGCTGAATCCTCTTGACTGTAATTACTTTAAAACTCAGGGTAGAAAACTTTCTGTTCGTTCGTGACAGCTTGAACTGGGGCAGACACGAGGACATCATTACAAAATTCAATTAGTGATATCATTGTAGAATATATTTCTCTCAGATTTGCTATGGAATAATGTTCCAACGATGCAGAACTACAATTTCATTTCTGCTCAGTTTTTGGGTGATGTGAAGAAAGTTGTAGTTGTGTTCTATTGACAAAATATCCCTGAGCAAGAGAGGTTCGACAGGTCTCCAAATCCACAGCAAAGGGGTAGGAATTCTGTACTCGTCGAGTTATCCGTATAGATATACCAAGGGTGGAACGATTGATAACAATTCAGAAGAGTACCGACCGTGAAAATATCTATAGAAGAGAGTCAAGTTTCCGACCCATCTATGATGTTCCAATGAAGTGAGCGAGTCTGTGAGCGAAGAATCACCAACAAGACGGATTGCCTTTCTCTGAATTGAATCGAGAAGTCTTAATGAATGTTTTGGTGCCGAACTCCACACATAAGAACTATATTCCAAGACAGGTCGCACCTGAGCCTTGTAGATCATTAGAAGCTGACGAGAAGTGAAGTGTTTCTTCGCCCGAAATAGAAATCCAAGTTTCTGGGAAGCACCTTTAGCGATCGATCTCACATGGTTTTACCATGAGAGATTATCACTGATTGTAATTCCTAGCATGACGTGAATGTTTCTTCGAAATTTTGTTTCTCGAGCTAGTATAGGAACTCTGGAAGAGAAACTAGTATGAAGAGTACTGTCGTCCGCAAAACTATGTACTGAAGAAGCAAATCATTGATATGAAGCAGAAACAAAGTGGGCGCCAGAACTGAACCCTGTGGAACACCTGCATTTATTGGGATTCTCCATCAACAACCATGTATAGAGACCTGTAACACAAGAAACTTTCCAACAAAGCACACAACTGAGGAGGCAAACCATAAGACGGCAGTTTAGAAAGGAGACCCCAATGCCAAACTCGATCAAACACTTTTGAAATATCGAGTGCAAAAGCTATCGTTTCTCAGAATTTTCTGAATGCTGGGTGAACTAAGAACTGGCTAGCTTGAGATTTGTGTGGACAAAAACTGGCTTTATCTTCGGGAGATCCGTTCAAACTTAAGTTATCAAGTTAGTAATGATTTTTCGATGAAATACTCGATATGGAGTGAATAGTAGCAAATGCTTGATATGCCAAGTTTGAACTATTGATTTTTCAAGCCTTTCATTAAGTCGTGAAAATTATCGAATGAAGCAAAAGATTGACATTTGCAACAATTTTTCCAATAATACCTGCTACCTATTGAAAAATAGGAGCCATAGATCATATAAAACACTTGGATCTGACCTTACATAGAGAGCATTGATCTTGAGACTAAGAAAAGATGCAATGCCGTGGTTGGTAATATGACTAACATAAAGGTAACTTCTAATTTCTGTCGTGAATATGTATAGTCGACGAATTCGAAAATTTTCCAAAAGGAATTGTGTTATATTGGATTCATATAAGCTATTCTTTGAGTGTACTATTTTTCGGATCTCTGACCTTAGCGGAGGTCCAAACACTTCCGGAGTTCTCCGTCGCATATTTGAAAGTCATTCCTCTCAAATTCTGTGTTAGTTGTTATTATTCAATCGAGAACCTTCGGCGGTTGTCGACTGACGGAGGTGTTAGATGGAAAATATACTCATTTATTATCATCTGGTCTTAGTACCAAATTGTATCTTTCTCAGATAACTCATTGTCCTCGATAGCTCAGTAGTTAGAACCTTTAGTTAATGGAAGACGTGGGTTCGAATCCCGCTTGAGCGAGTTTATTTTTCTTGAGTTATAATTGGTGATGTTTCGAAGCGTAGTCTGCGGACTTACTTTCTTGATAATTTTCAGTGTATTTTCGTATGTGAGCTATTTTTTTTGATATCCTATATGACCCTAAACAACGTTCATGCTTTATTTCAGGGTTTTGAGTCACAATTTGCAGATGAAAACCCGAGGGATATCTTGGTGAAAAATCGAACTATGCTACTGAAGGCATTCACTCCAATTACTTTGAAAATAACTGTGCTATATGACGGCAGTGATATTCCAACCCTGGTAGAGTATCGACTAAACGCCAGAAGAGTGTGCCCAGATCCTAATACGTGAGTATAATTCATTACTATTACAAAAGAATACTTCAAATATGTATTACTCTCTTGTTGAAATTTTGCAGTGAGTACAGAGACTAAAATCTTCATAGGAAGGTTCTGCCACATTTTTTGATCAACCTTCCCAGTTGTTTGAAAATGGGTTTAAGATAGGTTTTTCCTTGAACAGCTGACGCCTTCCTACGAAAGTCGAAGCTTGTTTGGGCAATTGATTAGATTTCAATGTGAATACGGTATTTCCGTGGCAAGGAATTGAGGCCCGGTCTCCCCCACGACAGGCGGAAATGCTGACCACTACACTAGCAATTATTATCGGGTTTCCTGTACACTTTTTTTGCTAGCGAACGCATCTTGAAACTTGCCAATATTCGGTCGTCACACTTACAAATTCTCTCACTTTAATGAAATGTCAGGAAGAAGTTACTAATCCAATTTTCTTCTGTATGGGGCGCACCGATAAATAAAAAAAATACAGTAACTTTTGACAACTTCAGGAGGTTATAGCTTCATCCAATGTAAAAAAACTAGTTTCAAGACAAATTATGCGCTCACATAAGATACGACAGGAACGAAAGATCCAGTGTCGCCCAACATACTCTGAATGCATCTCACAAGATCATTAAAGACCATCTAGGACTGATCAATGATGTAAAGGAAATGGCTTTCAGATGCATCTTTGAAAACCTAGAAATAGCGAAATGTTATAATACAATGAGTAGTGGCAAAGGGCCAATCCCATTCAGCAAACTATTAGGGTTTAATATTGAGAAAATAATAGAATGGGGTGACATCAACTGCTGATCTCAATGCTGGGAAATCCCGATTTTCTTTTCTCAAAGAAAGCCGATCTAGATTTATCTAATATTCAGATGTCAGGGGTAACTACTTCTGAATCAAGTATCTCGATGCTAGGAATTATGATCAGTAATAATCTCTAACCTTGTGAGTCGATCGCTAAAGGTGTTTCCCAGAAGCTTGGACCTCTATTTTGTGAGAAGAAATACTTCAGTTCTCGTCAGCTTCTAATGATCTACAAGCCATAGACAGGGTGTTTTTGAATATAGTTCTCATGTATGAAGCTCGGCACGAAACATTCATTGAAACTTCTCGATTCTATATTCAGGAAAGCGATCCGTCTTGCTGGTGATTCCTCGCTCACGGACCTGTTCACTTCATTGGAACATCGTAGTAGGGTCGGAGAGGTTCTTGCTCGAACCTTTCTTGCTCAGGCTCTTCTTTCAATTGAACAGCTGAAACTTGTGACTCTTTACCTAAGAATGGTCTCCTAGGGCTTGAAAACTTCAAAATTTTAAAGTTGATGTCAATTCGTATCTCATGTCCCTTGACTCACGCGGTGTTCTTTGAATATCACAGGGTTTTCCTTTCGTGTTAATCTATATATTAAAAGAGTACAAAAACTACAACGTTGCATTCCCCAAAACGTTTTCTTTTCATAGATTATAATCATAAATCGCTAATATCAAAATTTCATCTTGACACATATAGTAATTTTCCAGAAACGAATAATGGTCTTGCAACCTCCTTTTTTAAAATATTACAAAAAGGAGAAGCACTGCAGACGGCAGCTCTTCGTCGGAGAACACTATGGGTTCGATTGTTAAAAAAATGATATTAAAAATAATTTGGAAATGGCATGCCAAGGGCGCCACGCAGTTAATAATAATAATTAAGATACAGTATTTGACCAACAGCGAACATCAAATAATTTCAAACTAGAATGTTATATAAAACAAGTTATAGTAACATTGGCTATATAAAGAGATGGACAGAAATAAAAAACAAACATTGTGCTCTAACATCCTATATTGGTGTTCTTGATGAATAGTGGAATGTTTTCATTCATACATGTATAAATCGGTTACATCTAGGTACACATAACCTCAAGTATAAATCTCAACAGATTGATAAAAACGAATAATAATATATAAAATCTAGAAGGTGTTCTCTAAGCATATGTGTATATCTAAACGTTACTTACATGAAGACAGTTCTCAGCCTTTCGAAGAAAGTGCTAATTTTAATATGAAAGAATAGTAAGTTGAATAAGTACACACACATACTTAATAGAAGGTAAACTTATCTGTTATATAGTCGTAGTTATCGCCTGGAGAAAGTTGAAGTGGATGGTGTGATCTTCTTAGAGCACAGCTTTTTTAAAACAGCGAGGACATCACAGGAACAGTAGAGAACTGGCACACAGATGTAAGGTGTTTCCATTTGATACGAAGGAGACTGTAATTACTTCTACTATTCAGCACCCAAGTTTTGACGAACCATCAATGCCAGAGAATCAAAGAATTGATGCAAGAAGAAACACTTTAGGCAAGAAAAAACCCTAAAATAAAACAACACCATTATACCCTTGGTATAAGAAACACTTTGAATGGTTTAGAGCCATAGGCTGAGCATAGCAGTGTTCATTTATATGCATACCTTCATCAAGGCCGAAACGATCTGTCAGACTACTAACAAGGTGTCTTACAGGACCAAGAAACGTACTCCAGGATCTTTCAGAGAAAGTAATGGGCTTCATATACAAATCCAAATAAATGTGGAGATCCGAGTCGATTAATCAATAACCGCACCACCAGGAAAATGTAGCAACCATAAATCCTTACTCGAACTTGAAGAAAATGAATCTCAATCCATCGACCATATTCTTCTCAAATCCACTAAATCTTTCAGGTGTTTGACCACAGTAATGCATAAGCTTTCCGTTCTAACGTATATCGGAGATATTAAATTAGATGCCAGGAACAACAGCAACCATGTGAAAACTCCTTACTCAAAAACATGGGAAGAATTCTTGTCAGAAGACTAACATGAAAGCGACTTCTCCATTGCCGTCAGGAAACTCACTGTATGGTTCCAATTCCAATTAACGTGAATATCCGAGCCGGATAAATACCGATCCACGATTTTAAAAGAAAATTGTAACACTAGTTCATCTCCTTTCGAACACCACCGGAGAAGTGACCGGAAGTCCTTGACAAAGACAGATTGTCATTTTCATGGAACATATAAAATCAAGGTTATAGAACACGAGCTCAAACTGACAAGCAGTAACCTCAAAGTTCCCAAATAAATAAACCAGAAAAATACTCAATTAAATTGAGACATGGGCATTCAAATGCTTGATACCAAGTCGCCCATCCTTGGTATACTTGCAAACATAAAATAACCTTCTGCGTAGGAGAAAGTGAGGCTTAAAATGCTGTTAGCAAATCACCTCGAATTTGCTGTCTAGGCATATCTTGAATGACATTCTACGTAGGAGAATGTGAGGCTTAAAATGCTGCTAGCAAAACACCTCAATTTTGCTGTCTAGGCATACCTTAAATAACATTCTACGTAGGAGAATGTGGGGTTAAAATCCCTAGTAGTAAACCACCCCTAGTTTGCTACTTATCTCACACTCTGATTGTTGTGGAGTGGACCCAATCCATCGAATCGACAATGCCACCAGAATCCCAGCCAACACACCAAGACATCCATGTGGTGACTATGGTCCCAACTACTCTAAATAGTTTACTTTATTGACCACAAGGATATTCGAAGCGAATCAACCGGAACTCCAACAGCAGAACCGAGTCGCCAAAAAGAACCCACCACAACAATCGTCCAGCATCAGGGAGCTGCCGTCCCGCTCTAAAACAAAAATATTACCCAAAACAAAAATACCTAAATAATGTGGTTGGCAACACTTCATAAATGAAGGTATCAGAATAAGTTGTTAAAAGCCAAAAGTGGCCAGTCATGGGACTTTTACCCAACTTCTGGTAAATGCCAAGGTGAGAGAATTCTAAGGCCCCTCTCACAGAGCCATAAAACAAAAAGATCCAACAGATCTTGCAGTAAGGTTAGACGCAACCAAAAAAGGTGTGTCTACCTACACAAAAATATATCAGAATTTCAACTGAATCAGCTGATTTACCACAAACTAAAGTAAGCAAAAAAATAAATGCTACAGTCTAATGAGTTTGGTTTTTTCTGTAGATGACTACACGGGCGCAGCTAAAAAAATATTTTGTGGAAGAATTTACATATAAAACGTGTTTTTCGCAAATCGCTAGGTAATTTTGACCTTCTAGACAAAATTTCTCAAGGAAAAAGTCAAAATTTCCTTACTTCAAGGAAATGTTATTTCCTTAATGAAAGTTAATTATATTTACTCACAGTTGTTACATCAAAGATTGAAGACTTTCACGGCCGGCAACTAATGAATTGTTAGGTGCTTCCAGGCTTCTGAGCCGTGGACAACAGGTTTTAAGGCCTGACGTTTCGTCTGCATCTGCGGCAGACATTTTCAAAGGCGATGCGGCAATGGTAGAAGTATCCTTCTCTGCTGCGAGGCTTTGATCTGATGTGGTTCAGATGATGAGTCACTCTTTATCGAATCTGGGTTCGGACGGTCGATTGATCCTAATTGATTATTCGAATGCGTTTTTTCTCTCATTGGGAGGGTTCGTGCATTTTGAACTGCTGGCATCCATGCTATGAACATTCATAGAACATGGATGCCAGCAGTTCAAAATGCACGAACCCTCCCAATGAGAGAAAAAACGCTTTCGAATAATCAATTAGGATCAATCGACCGTCCGAACCCAGATTCGATAAAGAGTGACTCATCATCTGAACCACATCAGATCAAAGCCTCGCAGCAGAGAAGGATACTTCGACCATTGCCGCATCGCCTTTGAAAATGTCTGCCGCAGATGCAGACGAAACGTCAGGCCTTAATACCTGTTGTCTACGGCTCAGAAGCCCGGAAGCACCTAACAATTCACAGTTATTAGTTTTTTTCTACATAAATGATCGAAAACAGTTTCTATATAACCCAAGTAATTTTATTACGAATTCCAAAGCACCATTCATTTGTCAATGAAATTATTAGCGGTTTTTTCACAATTAATAAATATCTGTCGAATTTTAGACGATGGGATGTTACGCTTCTCCTAACCGTTAAATAATATACTATTTCTGATACTCTTGTCTGAATTTTCATCCACGAAAAATCGTGCATGAACCTTTTTTTATCGTACCATCGAAAAACTATTTCAGCTCTGACCTCCATGAATTTCCGCCTTTGATGTCGTTATTAATAGTGTAATATATCACGGAATTCGAGATATTCTACCGGAATTTATCTCTTGTGTCGAGATCTTTCATTCATGAGGAAATTTGCCTTCCATGGAATAGCGTGGCATACAAATCATATTTTGAAGCGGGAAACGTTTTTTTTTGCTCCTGTCTATTGGACTAAAAATAACGGCTTCGGAGTTGTTTTCGAGGTTGGAATCTTGAAAGTATGTGATATTGAATATAGTAATATAAGATATGTCATTAAACCAAGGATGTTTTACTGTTTAAAATTCATTATTTTTTATGGATGAATTTTGTTGGAGTTCTTTAGGTCCAACGCTACAGGAGTATCTGAAATACCTTCTTTCCATTTGAAAAAAAAAATTCAGAAGTTAAGATGAGAAAGGGAGGACTTTTTATGTCGGCACTGTATATTTTCATTGTTTTATTCGGTATCTTGATTGATTTTCAGTCAGAACTTATTGTTCACTGAGAATATTTGTTATTGGAGCAATTCATGTGTAAATTCACACTTTCATCATCTCTCTACAAGCCGCAAAGCCTGGTTCATGTTAACGTAAGGCAAATTAGTATAATTCAGTGAGCAAAGCAGAGAGATCTGGTTCATGTTTTTTACAATGTTGGCACCGATAGTGAAACTGTTATTTTTCAATTTTTTCGATCAATCCGTGATTGTTTTCAGTTTTTTTTTTTTTTATTTTTGACTAGGAAACTGGAAGCAAAAATTGCAATTTCATCATCTTCTAATATTCACTTGCTGATGAAGAGGAGAAAGTCCAGTGAATTTCTGTATCACCAGTTATCCCCTCTAGGTCAATTACTTGAAACAGGTTCATTTTCATTGGCCAAAAGTAGGAAGTTGAATATTGGTCATCTCTTAGTAATTTTTAGGTTTGCAGCATATTTTCAAATGTTAGCACTTGACTGGCAGCACGATTCTCGAATGTCGAATTGGTAGGTTATATTTTTTTAATCAAATATGTGTGTCCACAAAGTGGCCAGATTTTGATAGCAATCCACATTTTCTCTTCGCATATTCATGGAAAAGACTTTATGAACAAGGCTTATTAACGATTTCTTGATTGTGAGTTATGATAACAAAGCATATTTGATCCTGATCTATTTTTCCAGATTACGGACAGACTTCTTCCAAGGCGACGCAGACTCCCAAACCTTCTTCTCCAACATCCAAGCCAAATCCAAACAAAGCTATCCCAAGGAAAACTACAAATGCGGAATCGCAGCCGACCCCTCCAAACAGCCTTACCCCTGGAGAGCAACAGTACACTTCAACCATGCCAAATCGACCAAAATCGTCTGCTCAGCCGTCCTTATCGACCCCTTCTTCTTCATCACCCCTGCGCACTGCGTCACATTCAAAAATGGGGAGGGCGTGGTTCCCATCGATTCTCTCTTGGTTCACCTCGGACAGGATCTTCGCGTCAAGGTGTCCAACGTGATCGTCCATCCTGGTTACCGGGCTGGGTACCTCGACGATGATTTAGCTCTGCTGAGGACTCCTGTACCGTTGGAGGTGACCGATTATGTGACACCGATTTGTTTGAGCGAGAAAAAAGAAGGGGTGAGTTCTGAAAAAGTAGTTCTGGTTGGGAATGAAATTGAGGAGGATGGAGTACTTGGAAGCAAGGTTCTTGAAGCTGCGACAGTGAGGATTTCTAAGAAGGAATGCGAGACGTTGAAGCCACAGCTAAGGGACGTTTTGGTTGACGATACTTATTGCGTTTCGTTTGTTTCGGGTAAGTACTTAATTCAGTTCAATGTAGTCAGGATATAAAAGAAATGCATACCATTTGGAAAGTAATGCGATTCACATGAACCCAATATAATCTTTTTTCTCTGAATAAATATTGAATTAAATTACTAACTCTCTGGTGGTATGTCATCAAAAACGTTGTTCAAGATTATATCACTGAGGTTTTCTATTTCGTAGTTCTACCTTCACACTATTTTTCATCCCAGAAATATATAAATTCCTAGCTGACCCGTATTCTGTTGAAGAATAATAAAATTTGAAGTAGATTGAAGTACATTGTCCCATTCAAACATTGACCCCGTTTTTTACCCCTCAGGGGTGGAATTTCAAAAACCCTTTTCTCCATCAGATGCCTGCGTCATACAAAGAACATACTTACCAAGTTTCAGATTTCTACGATCAGTGGTTTCAAGCTGAACATCAATTAACCACTAAAAAAACTTTCCACCCCTTTTCTACCCCGTTAGGTGAATAATTTCAATAGAGTACGGAACACGTCTTCCAAGTAGATTGGACCAAGGCATCACGTTGTATCATACAAATTTTTCATCCCTTCAGGGGTGGAATTTACGGAAAAACAGTAAAACGGGATGAAAAGTATCCCTTGCCCGTCTCCTGGTTCTAAGCTACATCCCCACCAATTTTCAGCCAAATCAGATGACACAACACTGATTTATTGCAAGAAAAAAGGAGAATTTATCCGTTACATTAATGACGCTTTAAAGAAAATTTCGTTATGGTTGAATAGTCACAAGCTAACTTTAAATATTGAAAAATCCCCATTTATGTTATTAGCGAAGATAAAACCAAATCATAATAAGAATAACATTATTTTTAATGGGCAAAATATAGAATATTTGGGAGTAATAAAATTTTTAGGATTATACAGTGATGAACAACTCTCTTGGAAAAATCATATTGAATATTTAAGAAAAAAATATCACCATTAATTGGTATTTTGTTCAAAAGTCGAAATTATATCTGTTTGAAACATCTCAAGTTAATATATTATTGCTTTATTCATTTAAAACTACAATAGTTGATATCAGTATGGGGAAATGCTAACGCTTCGATCATACGTCCCGTAAAATCTCTGCAAAATAAAACAATCAAATGCATGCATATTCAAATTACCTTTTCGATATCCCACTTCCGATTTATATGTGAAAATGTGCTTTTAAATATCACCTCTTTATATAAATTGAAAATTTGTTCTTTCATCCATTTCGTAAAAAATAAAAATAAACATTCTTCTCTAACCTTCAACACAATTGAAACAATTCATAAATATGAAACAAGGCAGTCCAAAAATCTGAGTACTATCAGTAGAATGAAAACAAACTACGGAAAAAAATCAATTTTATACAAGGGAGTGTTAATATATAATAAACTACCAAGGAAACTAACTGGGGATTTTTTTGACAAACGCTTTAAAAGAAACTTGAAAAAGTATTCGATCCAGTAACACTTCTCTTTTTCCATCTGACATTGGATTGATACGTGATCGAAATATTCTTTTTAATGCATGAATTGTAATAGTGACTCGGGCTGGATTCAGACAGATCCGAAATTCGATCGTACGACGATACGATAGCTTTCCGATTGGTCTAAATTCAAATTTCGACCAATCAGAAAGCTATCGGATCGTCGTACGATCGGATTTCGGATCTGTCTGAATCCAGCCTTAGTTTTAAGATCCCTTCTTCATAAACATTCATGTTTCTTGGGGTCAGTAAATATTGATTGAATTTTATCTAATCGGTACAGCCGTTTTTGAGTTATAAATAGTGTAACTAACACGACATTCTTTTCTATATATATATATATATATATATATATATATATATATATATATATATATATATATATATATATATCTTATCTTTATAATAGATTTCAGCCTTGATGAGCTATATTTGTCTCTCGAGAGAAATATAATCCGCTTTCAGTCTCGGTTTAATATACTATGAGAAAGGAACAGTGGAAAAGCTCACTACGCTTAAGAGAGTTTCCCCATTAACATAATGTGAGTATAATCACTTTGATCTCAGTGCTCCAACCTACAATTCATCCCAGACAGACGAATTGTCGATGATCAAAGTCACGAAGCCTTGCAGAACACTACGTGGTTCTCATAACATTGGAGCAGCACGAATAAATATGCCTGCATCTCGAATTCCGCGATAGCGTAATAATCCTGTACTCCACATTCTGGTTGTGCCTCCAGAGAGCAGGCAAACATCACATATTCATAAGAACGTCCTTTGTTTGGGGCGTATCATGCAAAAACCGAAGCCGACTGTTTTGTTGAATTCTCCTGCTCTACTTTTATAACGTTTATGGCTCCCAAGAAAAAACACGTATTTATAATAGGGAACATCTTGATTTCAAGCAGTTAAATTCAGTGCTTCATTAACAAAAACAAGGAGAAAACAAAACTCATACATGATATAGTCATGGGTGAGATATAATAAAATGATAAAGAAAAGAGTGAATGAAGTTCAAGATATTTTTTTTAAGTTTTTCTTAAATGAATTAGTATTTTTTGTATTTTTCAATGTTTTCAGCAAGTTCTTATAAAAGATAACGCCTTCATACATAATAGATTTTTTACAATAATTTGTTCTAAATTAAGCCAGAAAAAAGTCATTTGCTTTTCTTGTTGAATAGTCATGGACATTTATGGTTAATTTCAAATTCGAATTGTTCACGTTATTTTTGATCAATTGAATAAATACTAAAAGAATGTATTTGAAAAGAGAATATCTAATAATCCTCTAGGTTTATAAAGATTCTTGCTGCTCTAAATTGAATATACATCTTATAATTTTGTTTTGAAGAGTTTGAAGTGGCTTGATAGTTGTTTTATTTGCTGTTCCCCAAATTGAGATGAGGTATGGGATTCTTGAATGAATTAATGAAAAATATATTGTTTTTCTATAATGTATTGAAATTTGTTTTTTGATTCTATATAATATTTCCAAAATTGGCGGAATTCGCTTTCTCAAGACTTTTATGTGTTTTGACCACGATAAATTTTGATCGATATATAACCCTAAAAGTTTTGTGTTTGTGGAATATTCAATTGATTCTTTATGAATTTAATTGTAACTCTCGAACAGTTGGGTATTGTTTTCCCCGAAACAAACATGATTTAGCATGGGTTAGACTTAATTTATGAGAAGACATCCAAGACGATAAAAGCGTCAGATCATCAGCTATATCTTTTTTTATTTCTTCAAAGTTATGTCCTGAATATCGTCTGCAAATAAGAATGACTTTCCATTCAGAGCCAAATCTTCAATAGAATTTACATAAACTAAAAAACGAATAGGGCCTAGAACTGAACCTTGTGGTACACCACAAATAACAGTTTTATACCCACTCATTTGTTCCCCTATATACACATACTGTTTTCTGTTTCTTAAATAATTTGTAAACCAGTTGTGAATTTTTCCCCTCACCCCAGCGTGATATAGTATTTTCAAGAGTATACTGTGGTCAACTTCTGAACACAGATGTTTTGATGAAGCGATGGGATAAGCGAAAACATAAAATTGCCGTAGAACGAGTGAATTAGAATCAAAACTCGATAAAGAATATAGAAATTTGAATTTTTATTACCGATGGTTGATATATATGACGTTGTCCTCCAAGAGATCCTATTTCATTCATCAAATATGCAATTTTGTTATCATTCTTTTTTTCAATGCCAAGACTTCAGTGGCGTGTCTACTTTTTTTCAATGCCAAGACTTCAGTGGCGTGTCTACTGGGGGGCAGAGGGTCCCGGGGCTGCCGATGAACCACGAATCGTGTATAGTCGGGCCGTTCAAAAGATAGAATTCAAGGACGCGTGAACAGTGAATGCCTGCATCTATATGTAGCCTGTGCGGCGTAGCCACGCCTTCTAAACTGATATAAATGAAAAACTGTTTACACTGTACTGTACTCATTTGTGCTTTGTATTTACGTGTGTTACGTTAATTGAATAATATGGATGGAAAAACTCTTTCACCTCCAAGAAAAAAATAAAAAAAATAAAGACATTTAACTGTAGAGGAAAAAGGTGTGATAATGAACACTTATAAAAAAGCATCCCAAGAGTTTATGGGAGAACAGGGAAATGCGACGTTTTTGTTGAGTGGTGTAAATCGGACTTGTAACATTGGGGAGAGAAACATTCAAAGAGTGCGTGCCGTTCACGTGATCATTCTATCTTTTCAGCGGCTACACTATAGAAGCACTTTGTTTTGGGACGAATTTGTTTCCCACAATAAAGATTTAATGCATATATTTGCGACTCTACCAGTATCAACGGCAAGAGCGGAAAGAAGCTTTTCAACTCTCAAGCGTCTGAAAACCCATTTGAGGTCAACCATGGCAGAAGAGCGTTTGAATGGTTTAACTTTACTCAACATCATAAAGAAGTTGATATTGATAGCGAAAATGTAATAAATATATTTGCTGCAAGTAAACCTAGATGAATGAACCTCAAAGACTGGTCAGGGTCAGATGATTGAGTGAAAAACATTAAAAAGACTAGTCATTCTGTTGTTTCGCTTCATGTTTCGTTCTTTCTCATTTTGGCGAGGTGAACCACGAACACAATTTTTGGCAATATTTTTATTTTTGCTTCGCCTCCCCCCCTCAAAACAGAATTCTGAAAACGCCACTGCAAGACTTCCTCGTGAAAACAAAAAACTCCTTCTTGGACCATCGTTGACACCTTGATTTTGGAAGTATTGATAGACAAAGAAAAATTGCAATTGATAGCAAAATTATAAATAAATAAACAACTCGATTACTTGGTCTATATATTGATGAAACCTTTGATTGGAAGGCACATGTAGACAAAATAAAAACAAAAATCATTCCGCTATTGGGCATTTTGTACATAATTAGGATGTATATTCCATTCATCTGTTTGAAAAATATTTACTTCTCTCTCATTTACTCCCATCTTCATTTCATGATACCCATCTGCGGCTCTGCTCCAAAAAGAAATTCAAATCCATTCAAAAGACTACAGAAAAAAATTTCCGTTTAACAAAATGCAAGTAGCCTCCTCTAACCTTTTTGTTTCATAGTGTTTTGTCATCAGTAAATAAATATTATTTTCTGATAATATTTGTTCACATGATTTCGACTCTTCTATTTCTCGTCTTCTCAAGTGGTTCTTAGGTTCAGCTGTTCTTATTGATAACATATACCTACACCTCTACAAAAACATTCAAACCCTATACAATAGATGATGAGATTATTTCACCTTAGATGGTCTAGTGCAAAGTAGTAGCTGTAAATCTGTCTATTCCTCAACTGTTTCATGAGTTATCCACCTTGAGGAAAATAGTCGAATCTTAAAAAAATTGGAAATAATCTGATCGAGTTTTCTGACAGTGTCACTCAAAAAGGTTCTCAAAACCGCGATACCTACTTTTTTGGGGCTATACTGAAAAATCCTCCTTCCTAAATTTTTAAACAAAATCAAACATGAATTTTGGTGAATTCTTTTGGCATGAAGAATTATTCGTACAAAGCTTGCAGGTTTTCAACAACTCTTTCGAATAGTGAATTCTTGAATTTCCGTAATTATTGCTCATGAGATCGGTGCGAAATTTTTCCTCAAAAATACTTAATAAATTGCATCTAACCAGCCACCGGTTTGTCCGAATTTCTCATTTGATTTTTTGAATTTCAGATAACAAAAATTGCGTAGGAAGTTCCGGAAACGGTCTCATTACCTCCATCGATGGAAGATCTACTTTGAGAGGGGTGGTGACATTGGGAGTTTTACTACAGGGTGAAAAAGGATGTAATCAGAATACTGTGAATGTTGTTACAGGTACTGCAGGATTTACGAAGTGGATACAGCGTGTTATATATCGATGAAAATAACACTTCAGTACCTATTATTTCGTTTTTGTGATAAGTTGAATTAAAAAAAAAGCATTAATATCAGTTGAGTTTAGTATGCGTTTCTGATATTACAATTGTTTATGTAATTAATGTTGTTAAGTGATTCAAATGATCAATAAATTACGGTCTACTGAGATATCTTTTGATTTTTTGTTGTGGGTATGTGAAATATCTCACGAAGATAATAATATAATTGGCCATTGTGATTCCTATAAATGAAACATTTGAGAACTACGAACTTTATCAATACTTTGAATTCGCTATCGAATGTTTTCTTTCACTTCGGAAGTGATATGAATTTCTCTTTATACGTTATCAATGTTATTTCCACCATGTCTAAGAATAGCACTTGTTGGCAAAGAGACCAACTTCCTCGCCAAAAAAGGAATAACTTAGTAAAAAAATGTCCCCAGAATAGCATGATAATAATGAATATCTGTAAATAACTCACCAATAGTCTGTTGAAAATGAATATGCTCCCAGATACATAAATAAGCATGAAAACGAAGTGTAATTTCAGTAGGTATAAAAAAGCTGTACATTAGGAAGTGAGCCCGATATCATTGAAGTATTGGGTCTTTGGAGTCATTTATTAAATCTTAGAAGAAATCACACACATCAAGTGAAGATCTCTGCTTGAATAATAAAAGGTTTTTCCGAACCAGGGCAAAGTCCTCGTCAAAAGTTAAATTGACAAAGACTGCGCTGGCTCCCAATTAGATCCTGTATAATACCGCCTCCAACCATCAATAACTGGCCCACCAATCAAGTGAAACCCGGCAGACTTATATCTGTTGGTCTCTCATAGATACTGATCATATGGTCGGTATTTTTCGATTATTTTTTAAATTCCACTGCACATCAGTGGTATATTGTTTAGCCAGTGTGAAAAGTATTACATTTCCTGATGACTGTAAAGATTGCTTATCGAGGCGTAAGCAACTCTTAATCTAGGACTGTAGCCTTCTTCTACGAGGTAAACAGCTCTATTTCTTTACGAATTGTTCTAAAATTGGTATCTCTTTCGGTTTTGTGACGAACTCTGCTGAATTATTCATCAACATATAAACAATTGCCATGAAGAAATTCTTTGCAACAGTTCAAATCAACTGTAAAAATAGTATATTAACGATCATGTAATGATGGTTATTAATACACAAGCATTAACCGGGATACGAAACGAGCCGAAGGTGAGTTTTGTTTATGCAAGTGAATTAATAAGCATCACATGAGAGTTGCATACGCTATTTTCTCTACACCCGATAAATGATGAGGAACTATAAATATTATATTTGTATTGTGGGTTCCACTGATCTGGATGTGGAGAAAATATTAACATTCATTTCAGTATTGCTACTCTCAATAGAGTTCCAATATTTTATTGGAAATGCTGATTTCATTTTGAATCTGATTTTCAATGTAGCCCTCCGTCACTCTACTGGATTTCCAATTGATCACAAATTTGTGTCGTAATGAAAAATCTGTATCATAATGAGCTCTTATGATACAGATTTTTCATAACGATACAGATTCTCAGTCCGTTTCATAATGGATGTCATTATGAAACGGATTATGGGCATACTGGTGTTATATTATATAATAATAATAATAATATATCCAATTTATTTAAGAACAATTTACAATAAGGAATTAGTAACAAATTGTTGCCCAGAGCCAAAAGCTATGTGGGCACTTTGAATGAAAGGTAATATGTGAAACGAATAAAATAAAATTGAGACATATTAAAAGAAATTGTTGATTATCAAATTTTTGAGTTTGAACTTGAATGGCTTCATTCTTAGAGTCTTGATATCTTGAGGAAGTTTATTGTAGAGTTTGAGTCCATCACATAAAATTGACTTTTGTCCCATAGAAGTCTTGGCCAATGTTGTCCTCATGTGGTTCAGGATTCTTGTTTTGTGATCATGGATGTTCTTGTTATAGGTCAATTGTAAATTTGAATGAATATTCGAATATCTGCAGCCATGAATGAAAGAACAGACTTGGACTATGTAGATAGAGTTCACATCAAGGATACGGTTAGGAAAATAGAGGTTAATTGTTGGATTACGAACAGGAAATTCAAATATCTTCTTGATAGCTCTATTTTGCAGCACTCTCAATGGTTGTAACTTGCTAATGTAAGCATTTCCCCAAATTATCGTAAGATATGAGAGTTGACTGTGAACTAGAGTGTAATAGAGTAGTTTGCGATACCTGATACCAATAAATTTTGCTGATCTTCCAAGAACACCTATCACTGGAGAAATTTTTGTACAAATTTTGATAATATGTTGTTCCCATGATAATTTATCATCAATGTATAGTCCAAGATATTTGATGCATTTTGATCTTTCGAGATTTTCTTTATCAATACATATCTTCAAATTATGCCATGAATCATTTGAATTTGATATAACCATAAAACAAGATTTCTTCACATTTAGAGTAAGCTTATGTTGAATCATCCAGCTAGATATAATATCATTCATTCACAGTTATTCGGAAATCTACTCGTTTCCAACTTACTTTCAGGATGGAAGTGAACCAATTGTTTCCTCAGAGGAAGAAAAGGTAGCAAGTCAGTTTCCCGACCTCTTTTCAAACTTTAGAACTCCTTCGTTTTTGATTCGAAACGTCGTTTTACTCATTGGAAATTGCGAAATGTTTTGATCCTTGCTGACGTGAAAGAAATAAGTATCTACTCACTTCCTCCATCAGAACACCAACCCTCTTCCATAACTTCAATATTCAACTCTTCGTAGGTGAATGACATTTAACAATAATGACATTAGTGATATTTGCTGGGAGTTTCATGAAGTTCGTCCATTTACAATGCATAATACACGAAATGTTTCTAAAGTTTTTTAAATCGAACCTTATATTTCATCAATTTTTTCAAAAAAATCTGGATGTATTTGAATTTTTGCCGATGGAATTCACCATGAAGGGTGAATATGATAACTTTCAATCATAAAATAGTAAAGATTCTTTAATATCTCTCTTGACAGAATGGATGAATTACTAATGAATAACTATTAGGACTGTTTTCGGAGTCATAATCATAATCAAACCCATTAATGCCTGCAACATTATAAACTGATGTGATCATCATGTATTCATTGCAAACATGCCTCTCGGTTGAAGATTTTCGAGATGATAAGGATTATGTCTAGCGCTGTGTAAACCACTGAACTAATTGAAATTTGGGATATCACGTTCGACATGAGGTAGATAATCTTAATATTAATTGGATGGGTAGTAGGTGTGCATTGATTTCTCATAAGTCACCGGGATAACGGATACTTGAACTCGACAGAAGGTTGGGATCTGGATCGATCTAGCAGGAGTACAGGTCAAAAACAGTGTGTTTAACCAATCCCGAAAGCCTCGTTCAAATTATTAGCTACTGAGACAAATATGAAAAGAACCTTGGCGAACTGATACTTCTGCAGTTGATAAAATCTCCAGATGAACACGAATTTCAACACTAAACAAAGTGGTACCATCAAAAGATGACTTTAGTAACATCTTTGTATCTTTGTATCCACCATTATTTGAATACATGGAAATTTGATGAAGTGTCCGTAGGGAGATGAATTTCATCAGTAAGATACAAGATCCAAAACCACAATTATTCCTTGTTAATGCGGTCAAACGTCAAGGATCCGCGGATCAACCGGAAGTTCCAGCCAGCACATTTCTGACCGCGGAAGCCTAGCCGAACAAATATATATATATATATATATATATATATATATATATATATATATATATATATATATATATTTGTGATGTATTCTAAACGGAATTAATAAACTAGATTTGGAAGTTCTCAGGTTTGCGGTCTGTTTACTAATAAAACTCATTTGTTCTTGATCTCAATATTTCGCTGTTTATTAGCTTCATCAGGAGAAAAGCTACAAAGAATATGACAAAATTGTACAAGATCAAATCGAAAATAAGAGTTTTACTTACAATCATAGAATTAATATTCCTGGTGTGTTCATTGCCTTGGGAAGCTGAATCAATAATTACATCATTGCCTGGGGCAGCTGAGGGACTCCTATAAACATGAATTTTGCCTAGCTGATTCAGTTTAAGTGAGGCAGTTTCTATGCGAGCGTGGGTAGTTTGATTCAGCTTCCCAAGGCAATGAACACACCAGGAATATTAATTCTATGATTGTGAGTAAAACTCTTATTTTAGATTTGATCTTGTACAATTTTGTCATATTCTTTGTAGCTTTTCTCCTGATGAAACCAATAAACAGCGAAATATTCAGATCAAGAACAAATGAGTTTTATTAGTAAACAGACCGCAAACCTGAGAACTTCCAAATCTAGTATATATATATATATATATATATATATATATATATATATAATATATATATATATATATATATATATATATATCCCAAAATTATCTTTTCAGCATCCTTTCATAAGAAAATTTGTAGATGACACTATATGTGCTGTACCTATTGATGAGATCGAAAATATCAAAAATGTATTCAACAGTTATGATCCATTAATACAGTTCACTGAAGAAAAAGAAAGAAACAATGCCGTACTATTTTCAGATACTCTTTTAATAAGAAATGAAAACAACAAAATCGTATTAGATACAAGAGTTCACAAATAATGAAAATCAATTTAGTGCTTGCTCTAAAAAATAGAATTGAAAAGATTTCACATCCGTCACTCATTAATGAAAATTTGAAAATAATATACGATATGCTATTAAACTGTTCTTACCCTCCAACATTTCTAAAATAAACTTTTATACAATACAACTTCAAATATCATCGATACTACAGAAAACAATCGCAATGAAATTTCTACATACAGATACTGTTCTATTCCTTATATTCCAGAATTATCAAGCAATATCATAAATGTATTTAAACAAGAAAACAATATCAAAATTTCACAAAAAAAATTAAACCTTTGATCAAATTATATTCAAAATTGAAAGATGAAGATCCACTTTTTGAAAAATCTCATGTAGTGTACGAAATTCCTTGCAATGATCGTGACGAAAAATATATTGGTCAAACAAAAAATAATTTGAAAACACGAATAGCTTTACACAAAAGTGACTGTAGAAATATGAGACAAAATTCATGTGCATTAACCAAACATTTTACAAAAACATTACACAAAAATTCTTCATATTGACAAAACTTGAAAAAACGTCTCTTTTTGGAAATGACCAAAATCAAAACGAGAAAAAAAAAACATGAACAAAAAATCAGATATTGGGAACCTCAGTAAAATTTATTCGTCTCTATTAAACAAATAAATACATCTTGTATATAACTGTCGTCAGTGAAAAGAACACTATGAATTTCCAAATCAATAACTTCACCTTTCATTGTCAAAATTTACATTTCTCATATTTTATCTTTGTATTTCATTTATCAAGAAAAACCTCAAATAGCACATGTATGTACCTTATATTTTATATTTATATTTTTTGATGTCCATTTTATATTATAGCCCTCGAAAAAGCTAATAAAAATTAGCGAAAGCTCGGGTAGCTAAAAAGAGTAATCTTTTTCTTTAGACCAAAGCCCTGATATAGAAAAAACAACTTTGTGTACAAATAGACGGGCGAGAATACTTATCATCTATATATATATATATATATATATATATATATATAAAAGTAATACTGAATCATCATCAAGTTATTTAACAGTATTTTAAAGTACATCATTAACACTCTATATATAGAAACAGAAAGAAACGATCAAGTTTCACGTTCATGTATGTCAGTAAGACAATATTATTTATTACTTTATTTTTCAGCTTTGAAAAAGACAATAAAATTGTCGAAAGCTCGGCAAAGTTAGAAAGAGTTCTTTCTTTGGAAAGAAGCCAGACTGAATACCCGTTAATTTTTCTTCCCATTACTTCCCAAACAGTTATTGATATCTCGATACTCAAATTCACGTTATACGAGAAGTTGCTGACTAATAAATAGTACGTGTTTCTATTAGTAGAAACTGTTTTTAAAGAATGCGGTGGATTGTCTGGGTAGATAAAAAAACTGCCTTTCTTAAATTGGACCGATTTCAATATTGATTTTGATTATAATATAGTTCACCAAATGCTCAAGGATATGATTTTCATTGTTTACCATCGTTACCATTAACCAAATATAACTTAGCATCTAAAGTTCCTTTCTTTCAGTGAACATGTGATTAGGCCAGTATTGACCTTTTTGTTTGCTTGGATTAAAAATAAAAAATATGAATTCAAGGAAGGAATTTGAAAACCATATAACTATTTTCGATCGCAATACCGCAAAACATCAAGGTTTTGTTCACTTATTTTCACACTCAATGAAAACAAATATCGCGAATGTGATCAACAAGCTAAACCTCAGCCCCTCAAACGAGCGGTTTTATCTATGGTTTCATTTATCGACTGTTTTTTCTTCGAAATAACTGAGATCGAGTGCTTGAAATTTGGTTGGTTTCATTTATGAAGCATGGCGCCAATATCCTAAATAATAAAATATCCTGTTTCAGATTTTCAAAGATATTTTTATGATTGAACAGAAAACATTTATTTTTGAAAAGTGAGATTTAATTGCTGAGGCTACCGCCTCGGATTTGGATATATTGGATACTTTGAACCAATCTATCGTCATCTAGTATTCAGATGTCAGGAGTAACTATTCCTACAAGTATCTCGATGCTAGGAATTACGATCAGTGATAATCTCTAATGGGAAAACCATGTGAGATCGACCGCTAAAGGTGCTTCCCAGAAACTTGGATTTCTATTTCGTGCGAAAAAATACTTCACTTCTCGTCAGCTTCTAATGATCTGAGAGGCTCAGATAGAACTTCTTGGAATATAGTTCTCATGTGTGAAGTACGCCACCAAAACATTCATTGTGGCTTCTCGATTTTATTCAGCGGAAGGCAATCCATCTTGTTGGTGATTCTTCGCTCACAGACTCGCTCACTTCATTGGAACATCGTAGAAGGATCAGAGACTTGTCTCTCTTCTATAGATATTTTCACGGCTCTTCTGAATTGTTATCAATCTTTCCACCCTTGGCAATATCTATACGGATGACTCGACGAGTACAGAATTCCTACCCCTTTGTTGTGAATTTGGAGACCTGTCGAACCTCTCCTGCTCAGGGATCTTTTTTCAATAGAATAGCTGAGCTTTGGAAATCCTTGCCGAGAAAGCTTTTTCCTGAGGTCTACAAACTTCAAAAATTCACATCCTCGGTGTGAAAGACTGAATTCAGCCCTTTCACCAAAATTTGTTAATTTCTGGTGAATAAAGACATTATTATTATTATTATTTCGTATCTTCTGTCTCTTGATTCATGCGGTGTTCTTTGAACATTACAGGGCTTCCCTTTCGTGTGAATCTGCATATAAAAAAATCAAGACTCACCTATATCTATGTGTCAAAGGCCTGAAAGTTATTAGTTCATACACCTACAACTATTTAGGATCACTCTCCGATTGATATTGCCAAAATTATGAAAAAGAAAATTGTTATTCATATAGAATCATAATAAAATAGCAGGGTTTCAATATTATTGAAAAGGTGGGAGCAGTGTATTGACCGGGTCAACTAGGATGAAACTGTGGAAGATGAATCGACTATTCAAATATCAGAAGAGCAACGTGCATTGTCAAGAATTCCAGTATATCAATTAACTCCATTCAATCATTTCCATTCAATCATCAGAAGAGTCAATTGTAATATCAATCACCCCAGCAGACCGACCCGAATTCGAAAAAATGACCTTCCTGCGCCCTTGCTATTCAATTAATCGCGCACACCCCTCAGTTATGAGTTTAATTGGTCTGGAATTGATTAATATCATCGTTACATTCGAGCTGAACCATTTCGAAGCGATTGTAATCATATTCATTCGGTAATGCAGCTGTAGCAGTGCGTTCCTGGGTTGATTTCTCTGAGGTATTGATTTCAAACGAAACGTTCAATTCACGCACATTGTTTAATGTACAGGTACAGTACTGGAAATTACTAAAAAAAATGTGAAAGGGTGTTGAAATGAAACAAACATTTCGAGAAAGTTTTAAAAAACATAATTGTAAGAAACTATAGGAGCAATTCAAAAATTCAAAGGAAAAATTTGAAAGGATTCCAGTAAGTTTCGAGAAAACATATGGATTTGAGAAGTGATCAAAGTGTGAAAATACCGTTAAAAAATGATTTCGAGAAATCCAGAAAATAACAAATATTTGTTTTCTGTATCTATCTACAAACAGTGGAACCGTGACCCACTGCAGAAAATATATTTTATCATCAAAATGATATGTGTTAGAGTTCAATTATATAGATCACTTATCTAGTTCAGAAAATGAAGCTAAAGAAATAGTAAAACCTCGCAATTTTTTCGTCCAGCACCGATTTGTACAAAAATTTGGGATTAGTGATTTTCAAGAGCTAAAGAACAATGTGAATAAAATTACTTAAGATCCCCTAATTTTCAAATGGGGAGAGTTTAAAGCGCTTGACTGAGGTGATGTTCGATCGTAAATGTAGGTGTTAAACGGCTTTATCTCGCCGAATATGCACTCGACAAAAAATCTACATAAGTACAGGAATATTTTTATCAATAAAAAAGATACAATTTAGCACTGTATCGATTTTTTTGTATCTTTAGTATTTTTTAGAGATATTTATAAGAAAAGGGTTAGAAACACGAAATTGAAAAGAATCGTTTTTTCTGTAAACTCCAATTTTTCTAAAATTAGGCATTTCAAATTGGTTAAACATCGTGGGTGTATTATTAGTACATATATAAAGAGAATCACAGAAGGGTGGGGATGAGTTTCAGTTAGGGGGTACTTTGGAGGTTGTTTTCACAGATTTTTTTCGTAGAAAAAAGCGGGTATTTTGATCATAAGTCGGTCAATTTTCATGCTAGGAAGACATTTTTCCATTTGTTTGAAAGCTCTAATTGGATACTTTAGAAAAGTTTCTATGAGTTTTCTTCGAAAAATGCAAATTTTTGTCATTGTTTCGCTTAAAATCTTCCAATTCATACATTTGACGAAAAAAGCTAAGCATTAATTTGCTGCATCTCAGTTCGTATGTGTCGTAGGAAAATTATAAAGGAGTATTGTTTTTGTGTTTTCAAAAGCTACAATTCACCTCTACACCTTTTTTGATAAAATGCATAGTTTTAGAGTTATTTGCATAAAAACATTTGAAAAAAATGATTTTTTCGTCAAAAAACTGTTACTTTCAACTTCGAATAACTCAAGGATTATTTCTTTTACGAAAAAAACGTATGGACCTTTTTTCTTAGAATTCCTTTTTCCGTCGATTACTTCAGTTAATAGTTATTTATGTACCAAGGACGAAAAACTGTCTATTATAGTCGAGCATGCAAATTGCTAGCTGAGGCGCAGCCGAGGCTAGCAAGCAGGCGAGACAATAGACAGTTTTCGCCGAGGTGCATATTACATTTTTTCGTCGTCACCTACGCTTTTATGAAAGTAAGAACTCACCTATTTGCTACCCCCGGCTACGTCCCACTCTCCCAACTGCAGACTCGATCATAAGTCAAATAAAATTACATCCACATCGCTATCACTATTCATTTTTGATTACTTTGAACACACACCGCGGTCTTATTCACACGTAAAATCTAGCGAATTTCGTAATTACTTCATTTGACAACAGCAAATGACAGTAATTGTCACAGGCGCCTATGTTTTTATTAAACGAAAATTATTCAATCGCCGCTCTCGAACAGTGCCGTACCATAGCAACCGCAGCGGACGAAAAGTGTTTGCGGACGAAAAGTGTTTGCGGACGAAAAGTACTTGCCTCCAATAATAGTCGATTTTTCGTCCGGAAATCAGTACGTAAAATGTAACTTTTCGTAGAGGTCGACGAAAAAATGTAATAAAAGAATTCCACCCCTGTCAACCACCCTCAAGGCTCTAGCGTACAGCGTCATGATATAGAAAATGATCCTTGAGATATTCCCTACCTTCTGTGGAAATTTCAGGTAAATCCATGGTGGACGAAAAAATTGCGAGCCAAAATGCTTCAACTCCGGAACTAATCATTTCAACATCCCGACATAGACATATTTTGTTCAATTTCAATTCTTATGTATTCAATATCCCTACTCATAAACTGTAAATGTTTCTTGAGATGAATAAAATGTTATTATTATTATTATTTTCATCGAGTACTTGTTTTGGCTCATGTAGGAGAGGCCATTTGACAAGTGACAATTGCAGTTGAAACTTGCCAGAGTTTCAAAGTGTTATACCAGTCAGAATAAGCATTGGTGTCCATTACAAGAGCGATAAAACAATATAATAAGACAAATGCACTCAACAAAACTGTCAATTTTATAAAGGGTGATATAAAATGATCTGAAAATACTTTCAGAACGTGCCATTGATGGTGTTACGATTCTTCATACATGGAGGAAGTTACACATATTTTTGTGACAATGATTTTCTTCATAAAGACAATTTCCAAATTATCCAGCCGTCTTTTGAGGATAATAAAAAACTGTAAGAGTTTCTCATTGAGCTGTTGGAGTTTTTCCATAATTAAATCAAAATAGATCCTAAAGAACACCATTAACTAAATTTCATCCAAGTTGAAAAAATACGACGATAATCGGAATTTTAGTATTTTCAGAAACGAAACGACAAACGTCCTGTTTGGTCTTCAGAAAAACATTCTGGAAATCATTTGCAGATATAGTAACACCACCATATCGATACCCAATCGTTGCTTCTTTGGATTCTTCTGTTCACATGAACGAACATGGAGGTATTAATTTTTTTCAACAGCATCATATAATGAATGAAACACGTCCTATTGGAATTAGAAACTTGGGTATTTTTGTGGAGGGAATGGAGTTTGAGAATTATTTTTTGGCATTTTTAGAAATCAAAACTTCCATGGAAGAAGTTAATCAGAAAAATTCTACAAACACTTTCTGTTGATAGGTACGTGTATATCATTCGAAGACATTCGAAGAATAAGTCTATCTGAAACAGCTACTCCCCTGTCTATATGGCGACGACGGTCGCTGTATTACATATAAATCACTTTTTATTGCTCAATTTGTATACAAAGCATTTAAAAATCGAACATAGGAATATCTAGCAAAGCAAAATAGAGAGACATTCATAGACAAAATCTCACACACCATGATACTAAAAGTTTTGATATGATTTTATTTATTCGTATAAGAAAAAAGCCAAAAAAGAATTCCCAAACGTCCCATTGGAAGTTGCTGACTTCCTCGTAAAACTCAAATTTGACTTTAAATAAAACTAATAATTATCGAGATATTCATCTTTGTTAACGATTCAGAAAACAACTCTGCATCCGTTTCCAAAAGACTTCTAAGAAGTTCTTTTTGGAAAATCTGTCGGAGAACTGGGATTCAACATAAAATTTTGTCCAGAAAAATGGGTAGTTAGGTGCGAATTGTATCAAATGAAGTCACTGAGATGCAACACGAAAAGACAGATTTCTTAGTTTCGTTTCCTGTCATTGCTTTCACTTACCATCATTTTAGTGCAATTTCATTCGAGTGTGATCTCTATCGGTAGGGGGAATGTGTTCTGATAATTTAGAACAACTAATCTGTCTGCTCTTGATCTAGATTTTGTGTTCATTCTTTCGAATTTCCAGAGGTCTTGACGTTTCAACGATATATTTTCAACTGCACAACAAGGAGTTTAATCAATACGATTTTCTTTCTTTGCTGTTATTTGAGTTGGTATTGAACGTGAAGTATTTGTTATTTCGAATGTTTTTTTCAACATAATATCAAATAATTTCGAATCCTCTCAGATTATGCTAGTTCGAAATATCCGCACCCTACAAAAAATGATAATTAGGAAGCGACCATTTTTTGTGGATTCTGTTATGGAACTAGAATGGAATTTCGAATTCAAATAGATTTCCTTGGATTTGAATGTTTTTCATTTTTATGTTGATTTCAGTGTTCTCATGATATATTCAGAAATAGGTCAGTCAACAAGTTCTGCGGTTAACCAATGAAACAAAATTTTTTTGATTATTTTGATCAATTATAGAAAATAGCGGATGTTTGGTTGAAAACTATCGATTGAATATGGATATAAAAGTTGCCGAAAAGTCATTCTAAACCAGTTCCAACAGTTCTTCAGTTCCTGTTGTATGGTGGTACTTTCTCTGAAAAAAAAAAACAGGTAAGAAGAAACAACATTGAACCATATAGATATGTTTTCGTTCAGCTCGAGAGATATAAATAGAAAGTGATTTTAGCTATTGTTTTCTTCAGTTTCAAGAGATTTTTTCTGGAATGATGAAAAAAAAGTATTTAAACCCCAGTTCATCTCATTCAATTAGATACGGATTATCTGTTCGTTTATCTGATGAGTAATTTATCTCAACAATATAATGGTAGACATTTTTAAAATCACGTTCACCCAAGAGAACTGGCATCAACCATCCAGCTTCTGTCCAATCCATTTCGGATGGATAGAAGGAGGTCTTATGATCAAAAGCGAAGTACCTTCCAATTCATTGTATGCCAAAGATTTCGTGATAATTTATATACAACATGACTACACTGATGTTTGGAAAACATGATGAAAAATGAAGTAATCAAGAACACTATACACAATTAACATCATTTCGAGTCGTATTGGACACATTATGGTGACTGAAAAATAGTGCAAGTTTGTGAGCAAATTGAATCTTGTCCAATTTTTCCTCACTGAAGTTTTTATTGTTATGAAATTAAAGGAACATTTTCATAATAAAAGTATATTATTTCTCTCCTAAACAAAAATGAACATGTCGTGACTGACAGAGGTATCTCATATTCATCTCATTATAATACCTTATGAAAAGTGTTTTATGAAAGCCTTTCTTCAGGTTACATAATCTGTTTTTTGCGTAAATGGTCAAGTGATATGGTAAGGATTGTATTTCATTCCTTTGAGAATAGCTTAGGTGAAACAAAAATAAAAAAAGACTAGATTTCCTTAGAAAGGAACTGGGATGCCAAAATGAATTCATCCACGACTATTGTAAAATGTGCCCATTATACGTCCTGTTTCTCGACTTCAATGATACTGGTGAATAATGAGTGATTATTATCTGCTGTCAAATGATACTTGCTTGATTTAGCTATAATATTATATTGTTCAGCTACAAACAATCGGTTTTTAAAATTTTATCGTGTGAACCACCAAATATTTTCAATTCAATTCTTAACTTCTGAACTATCAGCGACTATGAAAGTGCGTATCATATCTAGATAGCTTTTGAATTCAAAGAAATTGGACTCAAACCTTTCAACAGTATTATCTGAAATATTTGTTAGAATAAAATAATAATGTTCCTAAAAATATGTATGTAACATAACAAACTTCTCCCAGAAAACAACTTCTAAAAATTTGTTTATTAGTCGTGGACAAAGTATAGTATTCTACTTTCGTATAATGACTATTATTCTCTTGGTGGTTCAGTAAACTTCACCTCGTGAATAATAGTCATTATGAGCTCGTTGAATAAAATACTATTTTACTTCAAGCAATGGCACATCACTTTTTTCTCCGAAATGATCTAGTGTAAATTTAGTTGAGAGGCCACTTGCAACAATAAAACATTACGTTGAATAGATTTTGCTGCATGCACGAGAATATCTAGGGTTATACTACAGTTATCATAGAGTTTTTCAAACTTCAAAACCCTATAATAACATCCTTACATCCCCGATAACACGGAATCTGGGAATGTGGTATACTATTTTTCCAGTATAAAAATTAGCACTTCATTCAATTTCGCTGTAGACTCGGCTGTATCATTTGACAAAATATAAATGATTGCTATCAACATTTCGAAATGACAGTTCAAGTCAACTGCATGGAAATAATATTTCCTTTCAAAAAAGAATAGTATATCAGAAACCAGATTAAAGGCATACTTTCTATCCGAGGCGAGAAGTTGGAAATAGAAAGGGACTTCAATACAGTGGTGTATACTTATATACTTGTATACTTGTACAACTTCAGGAAAAGTCACAAAAAGGAATACGAATTTTCTAAAATAATTCAGTAGCAATGAGAGTTTTTATATGGCAATCAAAGTAAGAATTGCTCTTATAAGATCAGATTTTTGCAAGCATCTACATTGCTGCGGAGACAGAAAATAATTCGACGGTTGTTCAAGACATGTTTCCATAAAAATCTCTAGGGACTGAAAGTTAATTTTTTCAATATGAAAAGTGTATTTTTGATCCCTGAAGTGCATAGTGTACGTATTCTATAACACTAAACTGCTCTATCTTAACTATTCTTGATAGAAAAAAGTATGTATGTATGTCCTTCATTTCATTTCTTTACCTGATAAAATAGTGACTCTATTATATACCTGAATGGAAATTATGAATGATACTTGAATCTTGTAGATCATGTTATTTGTTGAGTCATTTCGCTTTTATCTGTAATAGTCGAAGATAAAGTATAGTACATAACTTACATTGTATGCTAATTTCCTCCTTCATTCTCCTAACAGTTATTCCTCATTGCCTAACAACCACTAGATTCATGGAAATGATATCGTTTTTCGTCGAAAGTCTTGTCAGAATTATGAATATTTTTTTTCAATTTCGGGAAAAGCCTTTTTTTAAGTTTCGGTTAGTAGTTACGATGAGTTTGAACGATTTGCGAAAAATCTTCCGATCATGTTTTTTTGTGAATATTTTTGGAAAAAATGATCTCCGTACAACTAGTGGTTGTCCGACAACGGACGATGCGAAGAATGATGGGTTGAAACAAAAAGAGGTTAACGATTATGACAAAGATATCAGGAATACATCGAAGGAGGAGCCGCATTCACTAGCTTGGCTTTCACCCGGGAATGTAAGCCTTTTCCTGATACAATATATCATTTTTGACTAGGTATTGCAGGCAGATCTTGTATTCATCTCAAATATGAAATGAGGATCATGTTTCGTCCCAATAAGCGGTAAAACAAAAGGTATGAAAAAAATTAATGAATAAAATTCAAGTGACAGTAGGAGTGGTTTCTTAAAGACCAAACGATCGAATTCGAAAACTTTGATATTATTGTGGAGAGAGTGGGGTTTGATTAACAACTTCTTGGCTTTTTTCTACTCACTGACACTGAGTCAAACAGAAATTACTTTCAATGCTCAATTTTTGTACCAAACCAAACCAGCCATCGTTATAATGATATATAGGAACTTGAGTAGTTTTGTGAAGAGAACTAAGCTTGGGAATTTCTAGGTATTTTTTTCCTCGAATACAAATATATAAAATAAAACCTCTACGAAGGAATTAATATGAAATAAAGGTAGAAGAAATAATGCCTATTCTATCAATGATTCTCCGAGCCGGAACCGAGTGCTACTCAAATTTCAATTATGTTTGAACTTTCAAGGTGTTATCGTATATGAATTCATCCATTCTGTTCCAGATACAACTACAAGAAGCCATGCCAAGTAAAGGATACAGATACAATATCAGTTGCTACCAGATAGCTCCGAAGGCGGACCGGTATGTTATGAGAGAAGATACCGCTATTATTCCTGAGGCAAGAAAAAAATACAGAGTCTTCAACATTGGGCGAGTACCAGTTAGGGTGGAAGCAGAATGGGGTGACCCAGTTAGGTGGCGAGGAGCCGTAGTCGGAAAAACAGTAGAGCCAGGAGAAGAAGGTATCTTAGACGTCGGAAGCAATTCATTTTACTACACAAGACTCCATCTCATGAACAATAACCAAGAAGGCAGAGCGTTAATTCACTGTGGACACGTGAATAATGAATACCCCTGGTTCGATACAGATGATCCAAGTTTTCTATCCACGTTGGATTTCAACAACATAGCCAAGAAAATAGTTGTATTCGGAGTGGGAAAGATTCCAAAGGTGGGAGAGTATATCGCCCCCTTGATAGAATTTTTCTGGCCTGAAAACGAAGTCAGCGTTTGGGACCAAGTGAAAGATCAAGTCTCAGACCTGATAGATTCTAGAACTAACGAAACTATCAGAGGAATATTGGGCGGAGATATAAGATACTACAAGGAAAGGATTTTGTCGTTCAAACTTGATTTGGACAACCACAAGGATGTTTCGGGTCACTACATGAATATAGCTGAGGACCTAATAGGCTTCGAAAGGAAGTTCTCCTTCAGCAAACAAGATAATTCTAAAGCTGAAGAGATAAACTATTATCTACTTCCACTGTTCTCCACAATGGTTTCGCTGAAGATGGCATTTTACCAATTCGGCATTTTGAATAGAGAAAAAATTGGTTTATCTATGGACCGTGTCTGGAGGCTGAAGGACTACTCCAAACGGCTGATCGAAGGTCCAGGTGGTGCAGTCGATTACATAAATGGTATATTCAACGAAAGAATGAACCACGAGCTAACTACTTGCAATCCTGACAACATTTTCAATGCTCTGGCTGTTGTGCGTACTTTCATTGGACTAAATGGATTTGAATACTTTGCTTATTGGAGGGACATCTTGAACCACCCAGAGTCTACAGTCAAACCCTACAACGACGTCATCACGTACTCCACTGTGTTCGGAAGGCCTACCCCGATCCAAGCGAGGCAAATCGTACCAGAAGAGGTGGAGCAACCCCTACAACCAAAACTTATTGACGGAAAGCGTAACAAGATTTCGGGGGTGGACGTTTGGATCTGGAGGATCAACAATGGACGGGGTAGTCCCAAAATTGGGGGGCTCAGGTTGTACTTCGATAACGATGACACTTATGACATGGGAAAATGGTCTGCTGAGAAGCATTACATCTACTTCAAGGGGGCGTATTGTACCAAATTGAAGGTTTTGGGCGATGGAGCTTTGGACTACTTGGAGTTTACCCTTTCCGACGGAAGAGTGATGGGTTATGGTACTACAAAGGATGCTCATAATGTCGGTACAGAATTCCAGCTTGAAAATCATCACATTGCTGGTATCTACTTGGGCAACGATTTTTCAGGGCTGGGCGGCCAAGCAGCTAATATTACGGTGTCCTACCAGTTGACACCGCAGGAGTGAATTTCGATTCAAATTTAATAACGTATTATGTTGATTTGTGAAAATAAACACCATTGATGAAATATCTGGAGTTATTTTCCGCATCAACTCATTTAGCCTATCTAAACAAGTCGCGCGTTTCGAATACCAACTTGGCATCCTCGGAAGAAGGAATTGATTTGATTCATTTTATATTGAAATCTATAAGAGTGTATAATATATGAGTATAAAACGACATCTTTGACCAGAGAATATGTCAAAATCATCTTTGTTCTGAAAACGGTTCAGAATGAAATTACTGTATCCAAACGTCAAAGTATTTTCCATTTTATGGCGGAAATAAGGGATTTGTCGACATGCATATTGGTATATAGACACTTTTGAGTGCCATGAACGACCCTTTCCCGCACACGTTTTTATCTCCTGGAATGATTTCCGAAAGGATTATTTTCTATTCATCTTAATGAATGTTAGAAATGTTCACCATTCACTTCTTGACAATCTTGACATAATCTCAAAAAATGATTCATGCAGTGAATTGTAAGAATCAAAAAGGTTCACAAAACACTCACACGTGTTTGACTTCATCAAGCAAAAATGTTGAATCATATACTGGCTGTGTCATTTAAAAAATTGTCCCTCAATCTATTACTGACATTTATCACCCTTTGTAGTGAAATACTTCAACCTGTGTAAGGTTTTGCCTCAAAACTATTTTTTTTCGGAATTACGATATTTATGACGTTGCAAAATCTTCAAAATCATATATTTGGATTCTGAAATAGTTTTGGAAGCGAGGGCGGATTTGGTTTTAGAAACGTTTTTGGATTGGTAACTTACCACAATCTGAAAAAATAAAAATTGATATTGAAATCTATCTATACGAGTGTAGAAGGAAATATTTCTAATCCACTCAAAGAAATTGCTTCCTTTATTAAAAACAATTCTTTCTGAATGAAACACGTCCTATTGGAACTAGAAACTTGGGTATTTTTGTGGAGTTAGAGAATTATTTTTTGGCATTTTTAGAAATAGAAAACTTCTGTGGAAGAAGTTAATCAGAAAAATTCTACAAGCACTTTTTGTTGATAGGTACGTGTATATCATTCAAAGACATTCGAAGAATAAGTCTATCTGAAACAGCTACTCCTGTCTATATGGCGACGACGGGTGCTGTATTACATATAAATCACTTTTTATTGCTCAATTTGTATACCAAGCATTTCAAAATCGAACATAGGAATATCTAGCAAAGCAAAATAGAGAGACCTTCATAGACAAAATCTTTCTCACCATGATACTAAAAGTTTTGATATGATTTTTTTTATTCGTATAAGAAAAAAGCCAAAAAAGAATTCCCAAACGTCCTATTGGAAGTTGCTGACTTCCTCGTAAAACTCAAATTTGACTTTAAATAAAACTAATATTAATCGAGATATTCATCTTTGTTAACGATTCAGAAAACAAAGCTGCATCCGTTTCCAAAAGTCTTTTATAAATTTTTCTCTAAGAAGTTCTTTTTGGAACATCTGTCGAAGAAATGAGATTCAACACAACATTTTGTCCAGAAAAATAGGTAGTTAGGTGCGAATTATATCGAATGGAGACGCTGAGGTGCAACACGAAAAGGCAGATTTCTTAGTATCGTTTCCTGTCATTGCCACCATTTTAGTGCAATTTCATTCCAGTGTGATCTCTATCGGTAGGGGGAATGTGTTCTGATAATTTAGAACCACCAATCTGTCTGCTCTTGATCTAGATTTTGTGTTCATTCTTTCGAATTTCCAGAGGTCTTGACGTTTCAACGATATATTTTCAACTGCACAACAAGGAATTTAATCAATACGATTTTCTTTCTTTGCTGTTATTTGAGTTGGTATTGAACGTGAAGTATTTGTTATTTCGAATGTTTTTTTAACATAATATCAAATAATTTCGAATCCTCTCAGATTATGCTAGTTCAAAATACCTGCAACCATACAAAAAACGATAATTGGGAAGCGACCTTTTTTTGTGGATTCTGTTATGGAACTAAGTTGGAATTTCGAATTCAAATAGATCTCTTTGGATTTGAATGTTTTTCATTTTTCTGTTGCTTTCAGTGGTCTCATGATATATTCAGGAATGGGTCAGTCAACAAGTTCTGCGGTTAACCAATGAAACAACATTTTTTGATTATTTTGATCAATTATAGAAAATAGCGGATGTTTGGTTGAATACTATCGATTGAATGTGGATATAAAAGTAGCCGAAAAGTCATTCTGAACCAGTTCCAACAGATCTTCAGTTCCTGTTGCATGGTGGTACTTTCTCTGAAAAAAAAACAAGTAAGAAGAAACAACATTGAACCATATAAATATGTTTTCGTTCAGCTCGAGAGATATAAATAGAAAGTGATTTTAGCTATCGTTTTCTTCAGTTTTTAGAAATTTTTTTTGGAATAATGAAAAAAAAAAGTATTTTAACCCCAGTTCATTTCATTCAATTAGATACAGATTATCTGTTCGTTCATCTGATGAGTAATTTATCTCAACAATATAATCGTAGACATTTTTAAAATCACGTTCACTCAAGAGAACTGGCATCAACCATCCAGCTTCTGTCCAATTCATTTCGGATGGAGAGAAGGAGGTCTTATGATCAAAAGCGAAGTACCTTCCAATACATTGTATGCCAAAGTTTTCGTGATAATTTATATACAACATGAATACACTAATGTTTGGGAAACATAATGAAAAATGAAGTAATCACGAAGACTATACACAAGTAACATCATTTCGAGTCGTATTGAACACATTTTATCTATGGTGACTGAAAAATAGTGGAAGTTTGTGAGCAAATTGAATCTTGTCCAATTTTTCCTCACTGAAGTTTTTATTGTTATAAAATTTAAGGAACATTTTCATAATAAAAGTGTATTATTTCTCTTCTAAACAAAAATGAACATGTCGTGACTGACAGAGGTATCTCATTATCATCTCATTATAATATCTTATGAAAAGTGTTTTATGAAAGCCTTTCTTCAGGTTACATAATCTGTTTTTTTGCGTAAATGATAAAGTGATATGGGAAGGATTGAATTTCATTCCTTTAAAAATAGCGTGGGTGAAACAAAAATAAACAAGATACTATGTTTACTCATAAAGAAACTGGGATGCCAAAATGAATTCATCCACGACTATTGTAAAATGTGCCTATTATACGCCCTGTTTGCTCGACTTCAATGATACTCATTATTCACTAGTGAATAATGATTAACTATTATCTGCTGTCAAATAATACTTCCTTCATTTAGCTATAATATTATACCGTTCAGCTACAAACAATCTATTTTTGAAATTTCATCGTGTGAACCACCAAATATTTTCAATTCAGTTCTTAACTTCTGAACTAGCACGACTATGAATGTGTTTGTCATATCTGGATAGCTTTTGACTCAAACCCTTCAACAGTATTTTTTGGTTTGTTAGAATGAAATGATAGTGTTCCTAAAAATATGTATGTAATATAACAAACTTCTCCAATGAAACAACTTTAACAAATTTGTTTATTAGTCGTGGAGAAAGTATAGTATTCTACTTTCGTATAATGGCTATTTTTCTCTTGGTAAACTTCATCTCGTGAATAATAGTAATTATGAGCTCGTTGAATAATATACTATTTTACTTCAAGCAATGGCACATTACTTTTTTCTTCGAAATGATCCAGTGTATATTTAGTTGAGAGGCCACTTGCAACAATAAAACATTACGTTGAACAGATTTTGCTGCATGCACGAGAATATCTAGGGTTATACTACAGTTATCATAGAGTGTTTAAAACTTCAACACCCTATAATAACATTCTTACATCCTCGATAATACGGAATCTGGAAATGTGGCATACTATTTTTCCAGTATAAAAATTAGCATCTCACTCAATTTCGCTGTAGACTCGGCTGTATTATTTGACAAAATATAAATAATTGCTATCAACCTTTTGAAATGACAGTTCAAGTCAAATGCATGGAAATGATATTTCCTTTCAAAAAGGAATAGTATAGCACAAACCAGATTGAAGTCATACTTTCTATCCGAGGCGAAAAGTTGGGAATAGACAGGGACTTCAATACAGTGGTGTATACACTATGAACTTCAGAAGTCAAAAAAAGGAATACGAATTTTCAAAAATATTCCGTAGCAATGAGAGTTTTTATATGGCAATCAACATTATACATTAAACGCAGCACTGTGACAAAGAGTTTTTTGCAAGCATCTACATTGCTGCGGAGACAGAAAATAATTCGACGGTTGTTCAAGACATGTTTCCATAAAAATCTCTAGGGACTGAAAGTTAATTCTCTCCCTATTTTTGATCCCTGAAGTGTATTGATAATATTTCCTCACAGAACAGCGATGAATTTATTCTATATAACAAAACTGCTCTATCTTAACTATTCCTTATAAAACTGTGACACTATTATATACCTGAATGGAAATTATGAATGATAATTGAATGAATCGGTCATTTTGAAAAGGGGTCATATCTACTTTGTAAAATTTTTCATGAGAGATAAAAAACCTTTTATCTTCAATACCGTTGGCAAATAATATCTAGTCACTTATTTTTTCACTTCAGAAATGGATTTCAAAAATCATGAATATTAAAAAATAATGTTTTTTGTTTCAAAAGACCTTGGAAAATGCTTTTTCTGGAAGAAGAGATGGCCCGTTTTCAAAATGAACAGTTATTGAAAAAACAAGACTATGAAGTATTGTTTATTTCAAACTTGAAATTGAGATAATATGTTTTGGAGCAGAGTTTAAGTTTCTTCAGTTTCTCCAGCGGTGGTAGTGGACCATTCACAAATATTTTGGTAGAATGCCTTGTGCCTATCTGGAATATATTGCTGAAGCTTTTTCATGTATTCAATTTTCTTTATGTTTATTGGGATTTGCCCTTGATAAGCGAGAAAATTTTGAGGATTGGGCACCATTATTGACGATCTGCCCCGCTGTAAAGTTTTTGAAAGAAGAAAACGTTCCTCGACAATGCTACCAATATACGGTTTGGCAACGACTACACCCACATAATCCGAGTTGAAGCTGAATTCATAAAATGAGTTGATACTGAAAGTAACCTTTTGTTCTTTCGGAACTGCCTTTCCAAGACTTCTTGTAGACAATACTCTCTTCTTGAAGAAATCCAGCCACCATTTTTTGAAACCACCTACATCTACGTGAGTAATATGTCTGACGTCGAGTTTAGAGCGTGTAGATGAAGTAACGATGAGATCTTCATAATCTCCTACAGAAAAAATCCGGTCGAGGCGGCGAATTTTCCTTTTAACTGTGCCAAAATCTCTGTCACAATCATTGAATGAACAACCTCGTTGAGGAAAGTAAAAAGTGATTTTCTGGAACTTCTTTGACATTACTAGGGGCCAAGAGATAGCGTATCATGGTATCGTTTCGATTTTGACCTGGACCTCCGTCACAAAATAGATGCAGCTCTTCAACATTTTCTGGAATTTTATTGTTGATATAGTCATTTGAAAAAGAACACACTTCATCAGGGCCTTTGTGTCCTTCGCCTCCATGGTAGGAGTAGAACGTTGCTTTTTCAGTAGTGAAGTTGTGAATACAGAATTCATTAACCCACAACTGCCGATAATAAAAGACCTCTTGTACGGGTAAACACGGCAGAGGTAGGTTTTGCATATAATCAAAGCAAAGAGCCGCAACTTTGTCACTCTCTTCGCACAATTTTTTTATTTCATCAATTTTTATAAAATATTTTTTCACTCTTCTTTTGTGTACCCTGAGTTCTGCAGCCACGACCCTCTTGGCGGTATCATTCAGATAGGGGTCCTTCAGTTTGACTCCAAATTCTTCACATTTGGAACAAACATCAATCTGCGGGCGACCGAAAGACAAGTTGAAATTTTCATGGAAGTACTTGAGGAAAAATTTATATTTAATATTTTGACACTCCGGGTGCTTGGCCATGAACATAGTATGGTAACAATGCATAATGCATCATCTGAAAACTTTGGGCGGTGGGCGAGGGAAAACACAATTCATTTTGAGAAGGGGTCATCTCCAGTAGATAACCCGTTTTCCAAATGAACTGATTTTTATGTGGTGGGTAAAGGCAGCAAGAATGTCGAGAGCTAACCCGTTATCGTATGGAATGGATGCGTCTAGGCGTGTTGAATGTTTTTTTTAAGTTTCGGTCAGTAGTGTCGATGAGTTTGAACGATTTGCGAAAAATCTTCCGATCATGTTTCTATAAATATTTTTGGAAAAAATGATCTCCGTGCAACTAGTGGTTGCCCGACAACGGACGATGCGAAGTATGATGGGTTGAAACAAGAAGAGGTTAACGAATATGAGAAAGATGTCAGGAATACTTCGAAGGAGGAGCCGCATTCACTAGCTTGCCTTTCACCCGGGAATGTAAGCCTTGTCCTAACACAATATATCATTTTTGACTGGGTATTGCAGGCAGATCTTGTATTCATCCGAAATATGAAATGAGGATCATGTTTCGTCCCAATGAGCGAAAAGCAAAAGAAAAACTTTGGCTTCTTTTTGGCTTTTATCTACTCACTGACACTGAGTCAAACAGAAATTACTCGCTCGATTTTTATACCAAACCAAACCAGCCATCGTTATAATGATATATAGGAACTTCAGTAGTTTTGTGAAGAAAATCAAGTTTGGGACTTTCTAGCTATTTTTTTCCACGGATATAAAAATATAAAATAAAACCTCTGCGAAGGAATTAATATGAAATAAAGGTAGAAGCAAACAATATCTATTCTATCAATGATTCTCCTAGCCGGAACCAAGTACTATTCATATTTCAATTATGTTTGAACTTTCAAGGTGTTATCGTACATGAATTCATCCATTCTGTTCCAGATATAACTACAAGTAGCCATGGGTCTACAGAAAGGAGACAGATACAATATCAGTTGCTACCAGATAGCTCCGAAGTCGGACCGGTATGTTATGAGAGAAGATACCGCTTTCATCCCTGAGGGAAGACCAAAATACAGAGTCTTCAACATTGGCCGAGTACCAGTTTGGGCAGAAGCACAATGGGGTGATATAGGAAGCTGGCATGAAGCCATAGTCGGGAAATCAGTGAAGCCAGGAGAAGAAGCCATCTTAGACGTCGGAGATAGAAGGTACTACTACACGAGAATCCGTCTCCTGAACAGTAACGAAGAAGGCAGAGCGTTAGTTCATTGTGGATACGCGGGTAACGGATACCCCTGGTTCGATCACGATGATCCAAGTTTTCGATCCACGTTGGACTTCTACAACATAGCCAGGAAAGCAGTTATATTCGGGGTGGGAAAGATTCCAATTGTGGGAGAGTATTTCGCCCCCTTATTTGAATATTTCTGGCCTGAAAACGAACCCAGCGTTTGGGAACAAGTGAAAGATCAAATCTCAGACCTGATAGATTCTAGAACTAACGAAACTATCAGAGGAATATTGGGCGGAGATATAAGATACTACAAGGAGAGGATTTTGTCGTTCAAACTTGATTTGGACAACCACAAGGATGTTTCGGGTCACTACATGAATATAGCTGAGGACCTAATAGGCTTCGAAAAGAAGTTCTCCTTCAGCAAAGAAGATAATTCCAAAGCTGTAGAGATAAACTATTATCTACTTCCACTGTTCTCCAAATTGGTTTCGCTGAAGATGGCTTTCTACCAGTTCGGCATTATGAATAGAGAAAAAATCGGTTTATCAATGGAGCGTGTCTGGAGGCTGAAGGACTACTCCAAACGGTTGATTGAAGGTCCAGATGGTGCAGTCGATTACATAAATGGTATGTTCAACGAAAGAATGAACCACGAGCTGGAAACTTGCAATCCCGACAACATTTTCAATGCTCTGGCTGTTGTGCGTACTTATATGGGACTAAACGGATTTGAATACATGGTTTATTGGAGGGACATCTTGAACCACCCAGAATCTACACTCAAACCTTACAACGACGTTATCACGTACTCCACTGTGTACGGAAGGCCTACTCCGATCCAAGCGAGGCAAATCGTACCAGAGGAGGTGGAGCAACCCCTACAACCAAAACTTATTGACGGAAAGCGTAACAAGATTTCGGGGGTGGACATTTGGATCTGGAGGATCAACCAAGGACGGGGTAGTCCCAAAATTGGGGGGCTCAGGTTGTACTTCGAAAACGATGACACTTATGACATGGGACAATGGTCTGCCGAGAAGCATTACATCTACTTCAAGGGGGCGTATTGTACCAAATTAAAGGTTGTGGGCGATGGAGCTTTGGACTACTTGGAGTTTACCCTTTCCGACGGAAGAGTGATGGGTTATGGTACTACAAAGGATGCTCCTAGAGACAGTACAGTATTCGAGCTAGAGGATCATCACATTGCTGGTATCTTCTTGGGCAACGATTTTGCAGCTCTGAGCGGTCAAGCTGCTAATATCACGGTGTCTTACCAGTTGACACCGAAGGAGTGAATTTCGATTAAGATTTAATGGCGTATTATATTGATTTGTGAAAATAAACACTGTTGATAAAATGTCTCGAGTCATTTTCCGCATCAACTCATTCAGCCTAGTATCTAAACAAGTCTTTTCGAATACCAACTTGGCATCCTCTGGAGAAGAAATTGATTCGATTCATTTATTGAACCAATTCATACTTCTGAAGATAGCATCTTGAATTATAAGTAACAAACAGAATAAAATGTCAAAGTACCAAGCCTCAACGTCGTCCACGAATTTTCATTGAATGTTCGATAGATATATATACATATATATATAAATATATATGTGTGAGTTTTTTATCATTATATTTCACCACACGTTGGGTTGCTACTCATTATGCCTAATTTGTGCTAAAGATATAAAAATTATTCTCAGGGTTTTTTATTATCAAATGAGAAAGATCTCAGGGTTATTTTCTATCAACGAAACTAAGACTTGATATCAGACTCTTTTCAAAGCTCATTCTTTACCTAACCTAAGGTACAGCATTTCTTTGTACCTCAGGTGGATTCAATTCAGGAAGGATACACAAGACACAACGTAAATCATAAATAGTGTTCAGACTTCCATACCAATTCAGACAAGAGAAGTGTTTTTTCAAAGAAATTTAATGAGTAAGGCATTTGAATAGGAAAACACATAAATGTCAACAAATCATTACAAATGGGAATAAAAATGATCTTAACCTAAAATTCAATTTAATATTTACAATTTAATATTTATACGAACACATCTTTTCATTACGAACTTGAATCGGTATCAAAGTTCGACGATTGTTATTCACAGGTAAGTTGATAATGACGTATTAGTAAAATGATCTTAACCTACTCTACTTGACTCGAAAGTTCAGAATTGCGACACGCGTCAATGTCAATTGTCATGACGTCACAGTACGTCACGAATCCTAGCAGGCTTGATAAAAGTTTATTTAAAACACACGAATCACACGAAATAGTAATTGTTCTTGAAATAAATGGCGATTGGAAAAAGTTTATGAGCTCAGGGAATGATTTATGTGCACAAGGAAATATATACGTTGCAACGAAATATTATTGATGTTTACCAGCTGGTTTTTGACGATGTTTTGGCTGCGACTCCTCTTGCAGACATCCTTGCCTGCAGAGTTTCTGGCAATCGTCGCTCACGTTCTGGATCGGGCAAAGATTTCTCATCAGGGGAGTTTTCATGGGAAGAACGTCTTGAAACCACTTGTGATGAACCGTTTAACGAACACAAAGCACTTGTCACATGTTTCGCCCCATTAAGGTAGGGATTTCTTTAAATAATTATTTGAGAAGCAGGAAGATAAAAGGTATCGATGAAAATGTTATATTAGCATATTTTTTTACATTCGCAAAAAAAATTTGCCCTGTCGTCGTTATGGACCAAATACTCGATGCTTCGCTCGACTATTCACTTTAAAAAATCGACATTTCAAAATATGGCAAATAACGAGATTTTTGGAAAGCAAGTCACAGGCATAGAAACCCAAGGAGTCCAAGACATTAGAACGACCTGAAATAGAGAAGTTTTTGAACGACGCTCCAGACGACGAGTTTGTAGATGCGATGAATTGGTCAATTTGAAAAAAGAAAATATTCAAGACAAAAGAGAATATTCTCACGTATTCTTCTAGACACTGGAACCAAGAAATCGAAAAGTTTCACTATACTTGAAGAAGGATTCCCTGTCAACCCGATCAATGTATGTAAAAAATACATGTCTTTGAGACCTAAGAACAGTAGCTCTAGCCGCTTTTTGACAAAAATTGGAGGTATACCAGCCAATCTGTAGGAATAAACACGTTGTCGAAGATTCCTTCAAGAATTGCAATGTTTTTTTAAATTGAAGGAACCAGCGCTCTACACCGGTCACTGCCTGAGAAGGTTTTCGATGACACTTTTCGCCAATGCTGGGGCTAACATGACTACTTAGTAGCGTCACGGGGGATGGAAGTCCTTGACGGTAGCAGAAGGATACCTAAAAGAATCGGTGCATAACAAGATACAAATTGCAGAAAAACTGCAAGGTTCTCATTTGTCGGCGTCTTCCAGCACTATCAGCAGCTGTACAGAAATAGAAACGTCTGGTTTCAATGTGCCAACGAATTTTACAATAACTTCAAATTCGAATAAACCGTTTGCATTTTCCTTCAATTTCAATATCAATGTGAATTCTGTTAGTAATAGTTATAAATAAATAGAACACTACTTCAAATAAGAAATTGAGTTATAACCAGTGACCTATGGATTACAACAGAACAGAAAGAGAGGCATTAGTTAATCATATGCACATAAACAAGTCCGTGCACTTCAAATTGGTATCGATAAATGAATCCATTTGTTTGGTGATATTTTTGAAATATGAACCTGTGAATGTTTCGGATAAGAAATGATTTTTCTGTTTGTGATGGACAAGGACATTTTCTTCTGCTATTTTTCTCACATTGGTAACTCTTTTTCAAATGTTTTCACTGTTAATTTCAACACGAACCATTGTTTTCAGATGTCTTGAAAAAAAAAATAGAAATTTTTGAAAGATAGACAAGTTAATAGTATTACATATCAGGCCAACTCATTTTATGACTGCAACCCCAAGGTCAATTTTCATTTCATAAGGATTTTCCTGATTTAGACGGTTTTCTCAACTTTATATATATATATATATATATATATATATATATATATATATATATATATATATATACCGTCTAAATCTGGAAAATCCTCATGAAATGAAAATTAACCTTGGGGTTGCAGTCATAAATTAAGTTTGGCCTGATATAGTGTAATTTATGACTGCAACCCCAAGGTTAATTTTCATTTCATGAGAATTTTCCAAATTTAGACGGTTTTTTCAACTAGTCCAGTCAAGAGACTACCCTTCTATATATATATATATATATATATATATATATATATATATATATATATATATATATACGTTTTCGTGTGTGTTGGTATCACCACCCTGTGAAAATTGATAAACATCGTTTATTTAATGTGAACTCATTTCCATTTATATAAAAGCTCGAAGTTTCAAAACAAGTCAAATAATTATCAGTGTTGCAATTTTTTCACAAAGAATTCGCAAAAAAATCCTCTTTTTTCAAGTGGTACCACTGATATCAAAATGATCGTTAATGAATGTTATAGTGTCTATTATCTTCGCTGAAATGAAGGAATAATGTCATTCAACAAGTCAAGTCAACAAACAGCACGATTTTTTTATCTGTGTGTATCAGTTCTCAACGAAAATTGCAAAAAAACTGCTATTGGCTATATTTAATGCAAAAATTATCTGAGTGAAAATGTTTTGAATTATATAATAGCTCAACTTTTCAGAATGAATCAATTGAATATTTTTATCTGCAATTTTCCGTTTAAATCAATGGCAGAAAATAAACAGGCAATTTTTTATAATAATAAACAAAAAAATGTTATTTTCTCGAAATCCACCACTGATAATCAAATGGACATCACTACTTGTTATAGTGTATATCAGCCTCCTTGGAAAGATGAAATAATATAACCCAGGACACCTTCTCTGACATTTTTTTTTCCAATTTGAATTTTTGAATTCTCAAAAAAACTTAATGGGGGTCCTGGTCCTGGGGACCGAAAAATCATTCTAAAATTTTGTCTTACAATTCAGAAACACCAATCTGCCTGCTCTTGTGTTCGTTCCTTCGCATTTCCAGAGGTCGTGACGTTCCAAGGGTACATTTTTGACTGCACTTGCAAAGAGTTTGATGAATACAATTTTTTGTGTTTGCTGTTATGTTGGTTGAGTAGATGTTGGTATTGAACAAGAAGTATTTGTTGTTTCGATGTTTTTCTAACATCATACCAAATTAATTTCGAATTCTGTCAGATTATGGTAGGTTGAAATACCTACAACCCTACAAAAAATAATGAATAGGGAGCGATCATCTTTCGTGGATTTTGGTATGAACCTATTAGTTCAGTAAATGAAGCGACGAACCTAAGAATAAGTCTATGAGTTCTTCACTTGTGGCTCAATTCGTAGGTTGTCACAGATGTTTTCAAAGGACCCAAAACTTAACACGATTGCGTTCATGGCAATGGCCGAAAATGGCCCTCCAAACCCAGAAAAATGGGTTTCCCGCCAATATCTGGCTAAATATACGAATTAGAGAATTTTCGTTCAAACAAAAATGAAAGATCGTCTCATTATCTACAAAAATGACCCTCAGCATTTTTTCCGAAAACTCAACAGTTTTCGAGATAAAGGGAGCCAAAACTCTCCTCATTTCAGCTGCCGCTTTCTCTAAAGGAATTCTGTCTATGCATTCACTTGGAGGCGGGCGGACCAATTGTTTCATAACTCAGGCAAAAACTGAATTTTCCAATGATTCAAAGTTCAAGATAATGAGGAAACCCGCAGCTATCATTCCATGTATTTCGAAGTTCTTTGTTATTTGGCAAAAAGATTTAATAGGCTGTGAAAAGTTTTTCCGCACCATTTCGACACTGTTTCATTAATTTCTTTACATTTGTTCAAAAATAGTTTTTTATCGGAAATTTTTCTTCATAATGGGTCCTTGGGGAGTCTTGAATGATCTCTGATTTTTTTTGTACTTTCCCCGCGTTCTAATAAATGATCCATTTGTTTTTTTACATTTTTCATGCGATTTCGGAGTTATGTGGAATCTGCGGAACAACCGCGAATTGAAAAATTATTAGAAATTTTATCGACTTGCCATGCAAGCCATATTTTTTTATGGCTAATAATTTTTTAATTCGCAGTTGTTCCGCAGATTCTACATAACTCCGAAATCGCATGAAAAATCACGCTATAAGGTAGACACGATTAAATTTCCACAAAATGTATTGTCTTCGCGACATGTTTCGATACACTGTATCTTTATCAAGCGAATGTATTTAAACACTGAATTATTCTTTGTTAAAAGCTCCTTAAGTAGCTTTTAACAAAGAATAATTTAGTGTTTAAATACATTCGCTTGATAAAGATACAGTGTATCATGTCGCGAAGACAATAAATTTTGTGGAAATTTAATCGTGTCTACCTTATAGCGTAATAACTATGGATTTCCATCAAGTAAAGGCCACCTCAATCCAAAAACGCATGAAAAATGTAAATAAACAATTGGATCATTTATTAGAACGCGGGGAAAGTACAAAAAAAAATCATAGATCATTCAAGACCTCCCAAGGACCCATTATAAAGAAAAATTTCCGATAAAAGACTATTTTTGAAAAAATGTAAATAAAAATAATGAAACAGTGTCGAAATGGTGCGGAAAAAAACTTTCACAGTTTATTGAATCTTTTTGCCAAATAAGAAAGAACTTCGAAATACATAGAATGATAGCTACGGGTTTCCTCATTATCTTGAACTTTGAATCATTGAAAAATGGCACTTTTTGCCTGAGTTATGGAACAATTCGTCCGCCCGCCTCCAAGCGAATGCATAGACAACGGAATTCCTATAGAGAAAGCGGCAGCTGAAATGAGGAGACTTTTGGGTCCCTTTTTCTCGAAAACTGTTGAGTTTCCGGAAATAATGATGGGGGTCATTTTTATAGATAATGAGACGATCTTTCATTTTTGTATAAACGAAAATTCTCTAATTCGTATATTTAGCCAGATATTGGCGGGAAACCCATTTCTCTGGGTTTGGGAGGCCATTTTCGGCCATTGCCATGAACGCAATCGTGTTGAGTTTTGGGTCCCTCGAAAACATCTGTGACGACCTACAAATTGAGCCACAAGTGAAGAACGCATAGACTTGTTCACAGCTTTCCCTAGATTCGGATATTCAGTTACTGGACTATATAGTGGAATTTTGAAATTACATAGATCTCCTTCGATTTGAATGTTTTTAATTTTTCTGTCGATTTCAGTGTTCTCATGATATATTCAGAAATGGGTCAGTCAACAGGTTCTGTGGTTAACCAATGAGAAAACATTCGTCGACTATTTTGATCAATAATAGAAAATAGCGGATGTTTGGTTGAAAACTGTCAATTGAATATTGGTATAAAAGTTGGCGTAAAGTGATTCTCAATCAGTTCCAACAATTCTTCATTTCCTGTTGTATCGGTGGTACTTTCTCCAAAAAGAGTTTAGGTAAGAAGAAACAATATTGAACCATGAATGTGTTTTCGTTTGGCTCAAGGGTTATAAATAGAAAGTGATTTCAGCAAATTGGTTACTTCAATTTCAAATGATATTTATTAAAATGTTATTAACCTCTAGTTCCTTTCATTCAATTAGATACAGACTATCTGTTCGTTCAAATCACGAGTAACACCAGAAAAATGGTATACACTTTTTGAATCACGTTTATCCAAGCAAACTGGCACCAATAATCCAACTTTTGTTCATTCTCTTTGGGATGGATCGAAGGAGGTCTTGTGATCGAAAGCAAAGTACCTTAAAATCCATTGTATACCAAAGATTTCGTAATAAATCACTTACAACATGAATATAGTTTGAGGAACATGAAGAAAAATGAAGTCATCAAGAACACTATGCATAATTAACATCATTTCAAGTCACATTGAACACATTTTCACTATGATGACTGAAAAATTGTGCAAGGTTATGAGCAAATTGAATTTTTCCTAACTGAAATTTTCATTGTTATAAAATCTGAGGAACATGTTCAGAATAACAATGTATTATTTTTCTTTATAACATTTCGTGACTGACTTTTCTACATTATAGTGATATTTTTTTCCATAAAATTGGAATCATCATCGATTATCTTCCACTTTTGATATCGTTGGCATCAAAGTAATTATTTCAACTTTATCTTCCTCAGAGGAAAACAATTCACAGGAAAAATATCACAGTTTTCTGTAAGATTCTTACTAACTATTAGTGAGTATCGTACAGAACACTGTGATATTTTTTGCTGAATATACAGAGGTATGATTTGATAGTCCCTTTGATTCAATGGGGTTCATTTATTATTATTGCTCTGTGTAAATACATTATTGGAAAAAAGAAATCGTGTGATTCCAAGAAAAGTGTTCTAATAGCCGGCAATGCTGGTGACCTACGGTCGTCTTTCGCTTGCCACTCAAATCGCACCTCTCGAATATAAAACGGAGTGTCTTTCTCAAAAATATGCTTATACTCAGGGAGGTTATATATGGTCCAATTACCAGAAAAATTTACATGAATCACAGGGTACTATTTTTTATAATGTTGTTACGAAATAATATATATATATATATATATTTTTTATTTTTTTCTGAAACATAAAAGTATCTTATATTCATCCCTTTATAAAATCCAATGTGAATAAAATGAAAGTATTTTATGAAATCCATTCTTCAGGCTACATAATCTGTTTTTCTGCGTAAGTGATTCATGCAAACGATTGAATTTCATTCCTTTCGAAAACAATAATAAACAAGAGACTCGATTTCCTCAGTAAGGAACATCACTTTTTTCTTCGAAATGATCCAGTGCAAATTCAATTGGGATGCCACTGGCTAGAATAAAACATTACGTTGAATAGCAGAAATTGCTTTTAATGCATGGTTTACGAGAATATCTAAGGTCATACTTCAGTTATCATAGCATTTTTCGAACTTCAACACCCTATAGTAATATCCCTATATCCCCGATAACACGAAATACGGGAATGTTGCTACTACGAATATAAAAATTGGTATTTCATCCAGTTTCGTAATAGACTCGACTGAAAAATTTACCAAAATATAAATAAATGCTGTCAAGTGACAATTCAAGTCATTTTTCTACCAACAGTTCCCTATTTTCGCTTTATTATCAAAATATTTCTTATGTATGCTATTTTTTTTATTCGCTTTCCTTATTCTTGGTATACGAATTGTCGAAGAAAAAGTGATTTATACGTGAATCAGTGCCCGTTGTGTCATCTTGGCAGTAGCCGTTTCAGAAGGACTTTCTCTTCCTTTTTGTGAATGATTTAAACGTTTTTGAATGATATACACGTACCTGTCAACAGGGAGTATCCGTGTAATTGAACATTTACTTCTTTCACAGAAGCTGTAATGCCTATTTTTCGATTTAGAGAAGAGAAAAGCCCGAAACTAGCTATCCGAGAAAGTTAAAGCCTCAACTTTTTCTCAAGGCATAATACAAAAATTCCTAAACATACAAACAGAAAGAAATTTCTGACATAATATAAAAATTAGGCATATTTCAAAATTTCAAAGAAAATCGATTCATGAGGATTATTTTCGAAAATTGTCTGAAATATATCCGGAGGAACACGTGTCAAATAAATTGAAGCTTATCATATCAGGCGTCAGTGATAGATTTTTTGTACCAATTTTCCACTGTCTGTCTTTGAAAAAAAAACGAAGATTAAAAAAATTACAATCTGCAAAAAATGCAATCACTGCGTGACAGGTCATGATAAACCCTGATTGAGAGTTTGTGACTCTAATAAAATATATGATGGTCATAGTGTGGAAATCTGGTTTTCATTCCATTTTTCTTCCAATAACTCATCCTGTACCGTTTGAAACAGCATATCTTCATGATTTCTGTTTGTGTCTGTTTCAAATGGAAAGCAGACTGTAGAAAAACTTCCATCCAACCAAATTGATAAGTGTTGTACTTATTTCACTTTCAAATACTTTCAGTTTCGAAGGTAGCCTGAAAAAAATTTTGAAAATCTTTCATTGTCGCCCAGTCTATTCTATCAATTATTATTATGTTCGACCTTTCAAGGAATCATTATATATGAATCCATTCTTCTGTTTCAGATATCACTACAAGTAGCCATGCCTCCAAGTCACGGACAGAGATACAATATCAGTTGCTTCCAGGTAGCCCCAAAGGAGGAGGCGTATGTCTTGAAAGTCAATACTCCCATCCTTCCAGAGCCAAGAGAAAAATACAGAGTCTTCAACATTGGGCGAGTACCCGTTTGGGTGGAAGCAGAATGGGGTGACCCAGCTAGGTGGCGAGGAGCCGTAGTCGGAAAAACAGTAGAGCCAGGAGAAGAAGGCATCTTAGACGTCGGAAGAAATTCGTTTTACTACACAAGACTCCATCTCTTGAACAAAAACCAAGAAGGCAGAGCCTTGATTCACTGTGGATACGTGAATAATAGCTACCCCTGGTTCGCCTCAGTGGAAAGCGACTGGGTATCCAAGCTGGACATCAACCTTATAGCCAAGAAAATAGTTGTATTCGGTGTAGGCAAGATTCCAAAGGTAGGAGAGTTTATCGCCCCCTTGATAGAATTTTTCTGGCCTGAAAAAGAAGTCAGCGTTTGGGACCAAGTGAAAGATCAAGTCTCAGACCTGATAGACTCTAGAACTAACGAAACCATAAGAGGAATATTGGGCGGAGATATAAGATACTACAAGGAAAGGATTTCGTCGTTGAAACACGATTTGGAAAGCCACAAGGATGTTTCGGGTCACTTCATGAACATAGCTGAGGACCTCATAGGATTCGAGAGGAAGTTCTCCATCAGCAAACAAGATAATTCCAAAGCTGACGAGATAAACTATTACCTCCTCCCACTGTTCTCCGCATTGGTTTCGCTAAAGATGACGTTCTACCAGTTCGGCATTTTGAATAGAGAAAAAATCGGGTTATCAATGGACCAGGTTCGGAGGCTGAAGGAATACTCCAAACGGCTGATCGAAGAACCAGATGGTGCTATCAAGTACATCACTGGTGTGTTTAAAGAAAGAATGAACCACGAGCTGGATAATTGCAATGCTGACAACGTTTTCAATGCCTTGGCTACAGTGCGCACTTTCTGTGGACTGAATGGATTTGAATACTTTGCTTATTGGAGAGATATTTTGAACAATCCAGAATCAACAGCCAAACCCTACAACGACGCCATAACGTACTCCACTGTGTTCGGAAGGCCTACTCCGATCCAAGCGAGGCAAATCGTACCAGAGGAGGTGGAGCAACCCCTACAACCAAAACTTATTGACGGAAAGCGTAACAAGATTTCGGGGGTGGACGTTTGGATCTGGAGGATCAACAATGGACAGGGTAGTCCCAAAATTGGGGGGCTGAGGTTGTACTTCGATAATGATGACACTTATGACATGGGAAATTGGTCTGCCGAGAAGCATTACATCTACTTCAAGGGGGCGTATTGTACCAAATTGAAGGTAATGGGCGATGGAGCTTTGGACTACTTGGAGTTTACCCTTTCCGACGGAAGAGTGATGGGTTATGGTACTACAAAGGATGCTCACAATGTCGGTACAGAATTCCAGCTAGAAAATCATCACATTGCTGGTATCTACTTGGGCAACGATGTTTCAGGGCTGGGAGGCCAAGCTGCTAATATCACGGTGTCCTACCAGTTGACACCGCAGTAAATTTACATTCAGATTTTGGCGTATTGTTTTGATTTTGTGAAAATAAACACTATTGATGAAATATCTCGAGTCTTTCTGAATCAACTCAATTACCCTAGCTGCCCTAGCACCAAATATGACATCCTCAGGAGAAGAAATTGATTCGAATCATTTTTTAAACCAATTCATTCTTCTGAAGATAGCAACTTGGTTGGCAAAATGTATTCATTTTCTTCAAAGGGTAATCGTATTCACGAAATGAATGAAAATTCTTCCATAACATTAAACAGTATGCGTTTGAATGTTTTCATTTTTCTGTATAGTGTCGAATTCTGTTTTTCTACCGTCTCCATTTCGAATTATATAAGAAAACGTCTTCAGCTTTCAGAGCTACTTCATATATACTATAATCTGACATGAACCAATTTTCAACGTTTCGTTAATTGAATTACATCGTCAACTTCATTTTATTAAGATGTGTCTCAAGTTTTTTTCATCACTTTTGATGAACACTGTTTCAAGAAATCCACCTTTTAAATTCGATACATGTATTTTCCGCAACTCGCTAGGATATTTTGACATTCCAACAAAATGTCTTGAAGAAAATGTAAAGATTTTCTCACTACAAGGAAATGATCCTACCTCACAGTATACCGTGTGACACAGACTCAGGGTACACCCCCGTTTTCTCCTTTGCTTCTTTAGATATATTTCTGAAATTTGGAACATTGAATTTGCTCACTGAGCAGCACTTCTCGACATATCTGAAAGAAAAAAACAACTTCCAATTTTTCCGGAACTTTCGATTCTTGAATGGGACACCCTGTATATTGTTACATGATCGGTTAGGGATGATCATGAGGAATCCAACGATACCAGGTTTTATGGGGTTATCTCCGATGACTGCGGAGATATCGCCATTTATTTCATTCATAAGCTCAATGAGTGGGAGAGAGAATTGGATTGACCCGCCAGAAAAAGTTTCTTTCTTCTACTCGTTGAGCTTATGGATAATATAAATGGCGATATCTCCGCAGTCATCGGAGATAACAGCATCAAACCTGGTATCGTTGGATTCCCCATGATCATCCCTAGCCGATCATGTAACAATATATAGGGTGTCCCATTCAAGAATTGAGAGTTGATGTCATTTCCGGAAAAGTTGGAAGTTTTTTTTTTCTTTCAGATATGTCGAGAAATGCTGTTCAGTGAGCATATTCAATGTTCCCATATTCAAAAATATAGCTAGAAAAAAAAAAAAGAAAAAAGAAGGCGATTTCATTCAACTGAATCGTTATTATTTCAAATTCACACGAAGTAGCATATAAATCCCCAGTAGAAAGATTATATTCATTTCATTATATTAACCAAATCCATTCTTCTGAAATTGACAAGTTTGTTGATAAAAAGAATTGTCTATTCGTAATTCTCTCAACCCCACGAAATAAATGAATTATCTCATCTGCCTCTATACAGTATGATGTTGATGATTTTTTCTCTTCGCTATCATTTTCTGTCAATCAAAAGGATTCTGGAAATATTCGTATAATTTAGTCGGTTCTCGTGTATTTGCAGTTAACCGTTTAAATATTATGGATTAACAATTTTGGAAGTTATTGTAAAATATCTGATGTTTAGCTGGAAATCAGTAATTATATCTGAACATGAAATGACAGGAGAAAATTCTAAACCAGTTTGGTCATATCACGATCAGGGTTGTCAGGTCTTTTTCAAACAAATACTTTATTTATAAATAGCAAAGAGATTTCGGATTTCACGCTATTATCAGTGCGATATCTGCAAGTAATTAATAGTCGTGAAATTTGTTTCGAATTTGAATAACTTACTCGTCAAGTATAACAGCTAAAAAACTTTTATACTCAGCTCACACTAGTATCATTTTCACGCTTGAACTCAGATATCAAATCGAATGTACTAGACCAAAAGATGAAATAAATAAGTTATTGAAAAGTGGAAATTACAAATTTAACTGCAATGATTGTGAAATTTCATACATAGGAAGGACTTGTGGACCTTTAAGAAGTCGAATAAAGGAACACATTGATAAATCAGCTTTTGGTGCACATATCATTTTCAATCAACATAATCTCATCCCCAATATACACAAATTTTAAAAGACGTCACTTGAAAAAATTTCAATAGGTAGGATTTTCTAGAAGATTTACAAATAGATGAAGAATTACATAACAATTCCCTTCGTTTGAATACATGAGTACAATTAAATAGATCATATATCCCTTTACATAGACGACTAAATTAACAAGTTAAATTCTCTTTGATGATAATTATTATAACACGGCTCAGACATTGAGTCCCTTCCACTCTTACTTCTTATTTTCTACTCAACATTTCCACAAATCCATTCATGATACAAACTTCGTGTTCACTTGTCGTGTTTTCCGCTAGTTGAGTCTGACGTTTTTGGGGGGTGTACCGAGGACGCACTCTAGAAAACTATAGAAAACTGAAAATTGAGTTCCCAATAGACCCTAACGTCACTCCTGATTTTGGCTGGTGGAATTGTTTATTCCTTGCGCACACGTGAAATTTATAGTTCGACCTCCAATACAATTTATAGACAAGATATCATCATCAAATCAGCAAAAAAAGTTCACTTTATACAGTCAACTTCGAAGTGTACCCTGGTACTCTTCTCAAGGAGTAACTCTTCTATCAGACTTCTGTCTGTGGTCGGGAATTGGGTTCCCATTAGACCCAAACTGTTGGCTCGATTTTAATTTTCTTTTGGTCGAGTTTCTGTTGGAAGGTAGACTGAGAAATTCCAGATTATAATAAACTTCTCTAAAAATCCCAATTGTATAGTTCTTTACTCACCTTGGAAAGTTTTAATGTACTGTGGTCACTATACATGTCATTTGTCACACAAAATATGTTCCATAATCAATTAGGACCTTAAGTCAATGTCAAATTTCACAGAAATTTTAATAGCTGAACCCTAATAGACACATATTGTAACGTTCATCTTTATTCAGTGTAATTTTTCACTAAGGTTTTGTATTTCAACTCGTAGGATCTTCTTGTATATACGTGACGAGTAAGTAATTCAAATTTCAATCCCAAACAAATTTCACGACTATTACTCTTACTTGTAGGTATTGCACTGATGATTTCGTAAAATCCGAAATCTCTAATCTATAAATTATAAATTGTTACTGTTCTATCAATTTTCAGTTCTTCAGAAGAGAGGTTAAACAGAACTGATTTTTTTTTCGGGTTGCGGAAATAATATCGAAATAAGAAGGTCGAAAGAAAAATGTTGTTTTACAAAATATCGAAAACATATTTTATAGAAACGAAAAATATCGAAAAGCAATAATGCCGATTTGGAAAACATCGAAAAGTAGAAAAGTAAAAATAACGAAAGAATAAACTCGAAAGAAATTGATATCGATTTGAAAAATATCGAAAATATCGAAAACGGAATTTTATAGAAGGAAAAAATATCGAAAACAAAATTTCATAGAAGGAAACCAAAGTTACGGTAACCAAACAACATCAAATACACGGACACAAATGGACACAAGTCAGTTTTTACGAAATGTCAGATAACAAAACCTTCGAATATGTTCCTGGACAAAAAGGAAATAAAAAACTTTATTTTAATGGATATCTTTACACGAAAGAAAAAGAAAGTGGACACACTACCTATTGGAAATGCGAGGATTGGAAATCAAATTTCTGTAAAGGAAGAGCCATCATTGTAGGTGAAGAGGTGACGGAGAAAAATGAACACAACCATTCTGGATCCGGGGCAAAGCTGGAGGTAGCGAAAAAACTTGATGAAATGAAAAAGCAAGCAAGAGAGAGCAATAATTCTTCACATGTAATTGTGTCAATTATGTCGAAGGATTTGAGTGAAGCTGCATGCTCAAAAGTTCCTTCCTTATGACTCTGGACAAACAGAAGACAGAATAATCGTTTTTGCCACTAACCAAAATCTACAGTACCTTTCAAGAAGTGAAGCTTGGTTTATGGATGGCACTTTCCAAACGAGTCCGAGCATATTCTACCAGCTGTATACTATTCATGGTGAAATAATGAGTTTGACAGTGCCTTTGGTATACGCCCTTCTGCCAGATAAATCAGAAGAAACATATGTGAGACTTCTGAATATAGTAAAAGAGTCTTTAGAAAATATCACATTGAAGCATGTAACTACCGATTTTGAGATAGCTGTCGTGAATGCCATAAAAATAGTTTTTCCAGGAGTGCGTCACCAAGGATGTTTTTTCATTTCCAACAATGCATTTATAGGCATATTCAGCGTCAGGGCCTGAAATCTCGATACGACACAGACGCAGATTTTCAGTTCAAAGTTAAATTGTTATCTGCAATTGCATTTGTTCCTGAACAATTTGTCATCAAAGCTTTTGATATTATCTGTGAAAACGATTTGATACCCCCCGAGGCTCAAGTCCTAGTTGAGTATTTCGAAGATACATGGATTGGTCGCCAGGAAAGACATATCAAAAAAACTGAACCTACTTTTGAAAATTCGTTGTGGAATTGTTACGAGAGAGTGAAAACCGAAATGCCGAAAACTAATAATATTATAGAAGGTTGGCTAGAGGTTTACTTTGTCAGTTCCATGCAAAGGAACCATCCATATGGAAATTCATCGACGGCATCAAAAGGGAACAAAGCCTTACTGAAATGAAAATGACCAATGAGATCACAGGTCAAGCAAAGCCAAAAAAAAATTAAATATAAATACCAGAACAAAAGACTATTGGCAGTAGTAAAGACCTTCGACAATTTGAAAACTGAGGAAAACTTTATTTTCGTTAAATATTTGAAAGGTATTGCAGGGAATATATGAATCAATTAATGTTGAATTGAATTTTCTATCAATAAATGTTATTCAATTGTTTTTTTTTTTCAATGCCGATGTCTATTTCATTTTCACAACTTCTCTGATGTTCTTGTAGATGATATAACAGATTGTTAAAAACCTATTTTTTTTGGTTTTTATATATTCGACTTATTTTCCCTACGGTATTCTGTTTTTCGTTGATTTTCATATCGATATTTTTTTTTTCGATAATTTTTCTGTTCGATATTTTTACAGTCGATAAAATGCCATTCGCTATATTTTTTGAATATTTTTAATTTCGATATTATTTCCGCAACCCTTTTTTTTCGTAGAGTCAATTCCTCAAGACAATTTTTCATCACTTCAGTTGGGATTTCATCGACACCCACTGATACTTGGTCCATAAATCTAGTGAGTTTGTTTATCCAGAACGGATCTGTCAGTTTCATAATATTGCTGTATCTGAGACGCTCTTATCCATTTGCTAAATAACGTTACACGATACGTTGTAGATAAGAGCCAAGGATAAGACCATGACTCAATTGAGTTAAACTCTTTGCGGCAAAGAGTTAATCACAGATAAGGTAGCAACGGTGATTTTCATTCAGTTCCTGTTGATGAGAATATCAGCCTGGTTGTATTCGTGGCTATTGTTTGTGACAGTTGCATCGGTAAGTCACCGTCTCCCCGCAAAAATAGCCGCCTTTCTACAAATTTTGTTCAGTTCCTAGAAACAAACCCTGAGAATTATCTCATAGTGCAAGCGCTGCGAAACATTCCGTTTGCAAAAACCGATGACCTCATTCTGATTGATGATTTGAGTTAAGAAAGACTCAATGAGCGACATTGTGGAGGTTGCCGGACGGAATTATGGTCCAGTTTTTTTTTTCGGCCTCATAATAAGATTTTTCGATTCCATCGATGTAGCAGTGAAAAACAAAAATGATTTTTGACTATCAACATGTTGTTTGGGTGAGGTATTGAAAAAAACGGCATGATTAAAATACAGTACAAATTCAATAATAAAAAAGTAGTTTACATATTGATATGCAATGAAAAATAACAAAACTTTTTTTTCATTCACGTAAGTTTCGACAATTATTTCCGATGCATTTGCAAATGAAAATACAATTGCTTTTCGAAATACTTTTTCAATGTCATTTAAATGGATCGGAGTTTCAGAGTTATTTGCAAAAATAAAAAGTGCATCGACGAATCCTTCGGATGCAGCGCTTATACATTGCTTCTTAGTCGCTGATCGGCTTTTCGTGTTGCAACCCGTTCAAGCATGTAACGCGGGTAAAATATTACAATTTTTTTTTGGCAAACAATTCAGCTACTGAATGACAGCTTGAACAAGTCTTTTCTTGACCGATCATTCAAACCAAATTCCTCGACAACCAATATTTAGCTCAGCCAAAAGTGGATGCTGAGTACCAAAATATCGGTATCTGCCTCATTCTCAATTATTTGTTCAATTTCTCCACGAACAGCATGAAAAATATGGCTTAACATCCTACAATATGCATTCAAGTGATCGAACTTCAAGTCTAGCACTTCGAAAGATCTATCACCTTGGAGCTCGAAGCATTTCTTGGAGTTTTCGTATCTAATAAAAAGTTTTGTGCTGGCTGAGACTTCCGGTTGATCCGCGTCTGGAATGATTTTCTTGTCTACGTTTCGGCTCCCATTTCGGAGCCATTTTCAAGACTGAGTGACCTTGCGTCTGGGTCTGAGTCGTCTTACTAGCTGGCTATCATCACTGGATCAGGATCAGGGATCGGACGGTCGATGGGAGGTTCGAACGGATTAGTTCTCAAGTCGGAGTAAATAGAAGTAAGTCTTGGTCTTACTCCGACTTGAGAACTAATCCGTTCGAACCTCACATCGACCGTCCGATCCCTGATCCTGCCATAATTACTAATGAACCCTTGAATCCCACCAACCTTCAATCGTCGATCTCCAGTGATGATAGCCAGCTAGTAAGACGACTCAGACCCAGACGCAAGGTCACTCAGTCTTGAAAATGGCTCCGAAATGGGAGCCGAAACGTAGACAAGGAAATCATTCCAGACGCGGATCTTCTTCGGGTTTTTCGGGACAACTATAAAAGGGTTGATTACAATATACCTCAGTTACTTTCTATATGGAGTACTTATTAACGTGAGATTGAAATGAAAGTGGATCAAAACAAACAGAAAATACATTAATGAAATGACGAGTTGACCTAATCAAAGCAGAAAATATTCATTTACGGTTTTTATATTTTTTTCGTTGAAAAGTAACAAATAAGTATATATCTGACTAAGGTTATTCTAGTCGGTTCGTTCATTCATAGAATGTTGTTCCTTATGAATATGAACCATTTCTAGAAATATTCTTTTCGAAAGATTCATCTCTGTATCCAAGATTTCAGTATTCTCATAATCCATTCGGTGATCAATACGATTTACATGTTCCGATAAGGCACACGAATTGATGTTCCTTCTACAATCGCTTCTGAGTGAAATTTTGCGACTATTGAGATTTCTAGCTGTTTGACGAAAATGCGTCTGATTATAATCTAGACAGAGAATTTTATAAACAATATTAGATTTGTTTTTTCAAAATTGAGGATTTAACTTTAGAGTGTAAGATAGAAATATTTTTGTGAAAACTTCATCGTGTTTTCGACGTGAAGCATTGAAAATCAGCGTTGCTGCTGAAATTTCAGTTGAAAGATAATTTTTTTAAATTTGTTTTTCGTAGCAGTAGCTACGCATTAAGCTCATAACGAAGCACTTTCCTTCAGCGCTCTATGCAGTGACATTATTTTACGACGACAAATTTTTTCCATTCCTGATATAGCTGCTGTCCATGCAACATTTTTGTCACGAGAAATGTTGTTCATCAGCATTCGGATCGAACAAATCCTCAAACATGTCTGCAATTCTGTCTTTGTGTCGACATGCTGCAATTTGAAGCGTTATTTTTTTGGTTATTCACCATTTTATCTGGTAAATCATAAAATAAACATGATTTTTCGTTGTTTTTTTTTTCAGATGTATTAATTGTAGCGACATTTTTCAACTTTTAAAACCGAATGTATCACAAAATTGGGATCACTGCTATTATTGAAATTGGTAAATGTACTTGTTATACTAATCGATGACATTCAGCTATAACTGAAGTGTCAAAAACGTTTGAGAGAAGCGCGGCTCGCTCTGAAATTCGAGAGTAAGTATGTGACGCTGGGGAGGGAGTTTAAATTTAAATTAACAACTGACTTGCCTGGCAACCTTCAGTTCCAGGTATGTGAGGATCTTACAGAATCATTCCAGTCGAGAAATAACGGTCAATGGTTTTTGCTTTCTATACAACTTTTTTTTTCCACAGCTACATCAGTGAAATCGAAAACTCTTATTGAAGGGACGAAAAAAAAATTGGATCATAATCCTGTCCGGCAACCTCCACAATATTATTTATTAGGTCTTCCTAAACTCAAATCTTCAATCAGTATGAGGTCATCGGTTTTTTCAAACGGAATGTTTCGCAGCGCCCGCTCTATCAGACAGTTCAGAAACACTCGTTATTAATTTATTACTCTCTCAATTGTTTTCGCTTTTAATTCTTCCGAATTCGAAAACATAATTATGATTTCACTAGAAATCTCTGGGAATTTTTATTCAGTTGGGTTTTTTTATATCCATCAACTTCGTGGAGATATTACTTGACCTCTGGCGTCCATCCCTCACAGTTTGCAATATAACTGATAACAATGTCATATAAAAGTTTGTAGCCGTCTCAAATCATTTTAAAAACATTTCGATATATTCCACCCATTGTTGTGCTGGTTACAGTGAGTACATTTATTTTTCTGTCAAGTATATATTTGAAGGATGAGATTGGAAGCTTCGGATATTGAGTATCAACTTTCTTCTCCTGAAGATGGACCTTGTTAGCGAAATTTAATATCAGTTTGGTGTTAGGGTAATAACTGATCTATACAAAAAGTCCAATCCCAGTCGATCCATATAACGAACAGCATTTCACTTAATCTTACTATGTACTGATTCTTTGAAACTAATAATGTCTCTATTCTTGATGTACATCTTGTGTTTACTCTTTCGCACTGTATGTTAGTTGTTAAGTATGTGTCGGAGGTTATATCCCGAGTGCACCAAGTTTAATCGGTTAAAATGTGTGCTGCACTTCCATGATTCTCGAAATTTTGCTTAGCAAATGACTTGAGTGTATGATAATTTGATAAAATCCCTCGACCTGCGGTCTCGGGATTTTATTTTAAATTATTATACACGAAAGCATTTGCTTGAAAGCAAAATTTTGAAAATCATGGAAATGCACGCATTTTGGTCGATTGAACTTGGTGAAGGAGGGATATATGTTTAGATTATTTCTAGAAAACATGTAAACTCAGGAAACATCAAAATCGGATACGCCCGGTTTATTTCGAACATTTTAATCGGTTAAAAGGTCTAGTGCATTTTATCGCTGTAAAACTCTGTAAAAGCAGTCTAGCCTTCAACTGTTTCATCGTTTATTCGCATTGAGGGAAATAATCAGTATTAAATGTAAAGTATTTGTTGTTGAGAATCTTGATTTAACATTAAAGTTGTTTCCGATCCGTTTTATCTTTTCAGACAGTCGAGGAACATAAGGTATGATGTTTGTTACTGACGAATACTGAACCAATTAACCTAACAGAAAACACAAAGAATTGTATTCATCAAATTCCTTGTTCACGCGCTCGATAATATATCGGTGGAACATCTGCTTCTGTCGGTTCGATCGCGATTAGGCCAACGCGGGTTCTTTCCACCCTTTTCACCTTAATATGAAAACCTGTAGAAACTCTCTGAGAGTTATTTTTCGAGCGAGTTTCGAGGTGTTTCCAATGCCCAAACCTTACAAAATGAAAAGTTATTGCATCTTTGTATCTTCTGGTCTATTGATCTTCGTTTGGCATCTTTCGAGATGTTTTGTTTTTATTATTGCTACTCTGATATATCATTGAGGCTCTGAAGTCATCATGATCAACCCCTTATGTTCCTACCGCCGCTAGCGGTGAAAAGGTTCTAAGTTATTTTCACTCCTGTAGAAAAATGGATTTTTCATAGCTTCTGTGTAAATGCATGTTTGCATCACTATTTCTTTTACCGTTGCCATAATCATGGGATTTTCATCAATTTTAATGCTTTTTTCCGTTTCAGATAAAAATAATCAATCATGGATGAAGCAACTATGGAACCACGTTCCTTAAACGAAAGACTCAACATCAATTGCTTTGGAGTTGAACCAGAATCGAATCGACGTGTAGTCAGAAATGGTTCTATCTTACCCTTGAAGAAGGATAATTTCAGAATCTTCAATATTGGCCGAGTACCAATCCTAGCCGAGGCCAAATATGGCACTGCAGCTCAGTGGCTTGGTACCCTGAGTGGAGCAACAGTTGAACCCGGAGAAGAAGAAATCCTACCAGTTGGAAACAAACTATTCTATGTCACAGGAGTCTATCTAGAAAACAATGATACCGAGGACAGAGCGCTGGTTCACTGTTCACTCGAGATTCTTGGTTACCCCTGGTTCGTTACAGGAGGAGGCAACGGGGGATCCGACTTGGACATCAACGCCATCTCCAAACAGTTAGTTTCATTCGGGGTTAGCAAGATCCCGGTGGTGGGGGGAACATACTCGTCCTTGATAGAGTTCTACTGGCCCAAAAATGAAGTCAGCGTTTGGGACCAAATAAAAAACCAAGTATCAGACTTAATAGACGCCAAAACGATGGAGACTATCCGAGGCATATTGGCAGGCGATATCAGGTATTACAAGGAGAGGATCGAAGCTTTGGAACGCGATATGGAGAATTACGAAGACGTATCGGGGCATTACATGAACATAGCTGAGGATCTTATCGGCTTCGAGAAAAAATTCACCTTCAGGACAGAAGATAACTCCAACGCTGACGAAATAAACTACTACATACTTCCTTTGTATTCCTCTGTGGTTTCGCTGAAGTTGACTTTTTACCAGTTCGGTATTCTGAACTGGGAAAAAATCGGGCTATCTCCGGATCAAGTCCGGAGGCTGAAGGACTACTCCGAACTGCCGCTCGAAGGTCCCGATGGTGCTATCGACTACATCACCGGTGTGTTGAACGAAAGAATAAACCACGAACTGAACACTTGCGATCCTAATAACGTTTTTAATGCATTAGTTACAGTGCGTACCTATTGTGGGTTGAGCGGGACAGAATTTTTCGACTATTGGAGTCATATCTTGGAGTATCCTGAATCCACAACCAAACCCTACAATGACGCCATAACATACTCCACTGTGGCCGGAAGGCCTACTCCGATCCAAGCGAGACAAATCGTCCCAGAAGAAGTGGAACAACCCCTCCAACCAGAGCTGATCGACGGAAAGCGCAACAAGATATCAGGGGTTGCTATTTGGTTGTGGACACAAACAAGCGATCCAAAAATTTCAGCGATGAAGGTCGATTTTGAAAATGGGGATAGCTACGAAATGGGGTGGATATCGGATGACATGCACTATCTCGACTTCAATGGGGCGTATTGTACCAATCTGTTCGTTTCAGCCAGGAAAGGTGTGGACTATTTGAGGTTTACTCTTTCTGACGGACGTGAAATGAGTTATGGCACTCAGGGGGAAGATTGGGAAGACTATACTGAATTTCAGATGGAAAATCATCACATCGCTGGTATCTTCTTAGGCTACGATCTTGGAGGGCGGAAACGCCAAGCTGCTAATATAACGGTGTCCTACCAGTTGACACCGCAGGAGTAACTTCTGGTTCAGATTAACTGAAGCTATGTCGCTTTTTTATTGATCCCAATACTCTTTGACTTCATTTATCATTTGAATCTCGATTTTAATTTATGAAAACATTTTGACTATAGGTATATCATTTGAATAAATCATTTTGTATGCCAAGCGGATTTAGTTTTGTTTCACAGTTACCACTCTATACCGGGTGTCCCACATTTTATGTGACAGGCAATATCTGCTTTGTTGAAGGAGATACACAAAAATGTTTCATACAAAAGTTTTAGGAGTTCATGGGAGCTATAAATTGATATAATTTTTAAATATACAGGGTGTTTGATGTAGGTGCTACAGACCAAAATTCCATTTTTTACCCTGTATATCATTACATATTCAGATGCTACGTTAAATTCTGATATTATTTCATGTTTGGTTTTTGAACTTCGGTTACGGCGTTTTTGAGGTATTGCTTAAAATATAAAGTCTTGAGAACGACTATTATTTTTTTAAATATCTCATACAATTATTCTCTCTGCATCAGATCACATGAAAATTAGTCGAAATTTTGGGTGTTCGAAGTAACGGTTTCAATTTTGAGTTGTGGAATTCAGTCAGGAATCATTTTGAATATGAAACAATTGCGAAATTGAAAGAGGTGTATTCGAAAACAAATCTTTAATAACAATGTAAATAATATAACTTGATAAACCATTTCATAAGAATGGTAGGTACCTAGAAATAAGTCATAAAAATTCTTCAAAGTGATGCCCATTAGATATTATACAGGCTTCGAAACGTCGAATCACTTCTCTCGTACAAGTCGCTCTTATAATATCAGGCGTAATATCACTGCACGCTAGTCGAATTTTCATTTTCAGATCATCCACATTCAAAGGGGGAGTAGTGAAAACAATATCTTTTAAATAACCCCATAAGAAAAAATCAAGCGGTGATAAATCTGGGGAACGAGCCGGCCACCGAATTGGACCCTTATTACCAATCCTTCTATTTGGGTACGTTCTATCCAGATATTCAGTAACAACCTGTGAATTGTGAGGAGAAGCACCATCTTGTTGCCATCAACTGGATCAAATCACTTTCTAGAAAATTTAAATATCGCAATCCATTGAGATTTTCATTGAAAAAGTAAGATCCTATGATGCGGCCACTGAACAATCCACACCATACATTAATACCCCAAGTAGTTTGAAAATTACTTTCGCGGACCCAGTGGGGATTTTCTTGAGACCAATAGTGACTGTTATGTCGATTCACAACTCCATTATTGTGGAATCGCGATTCATCGCTCCACAAAATTTGACTGAATATGTTAGGACTTTCATGTAATATTACCTGAATACAAGCAATGAATTCAAGTCGTCGTTCAAAGTCCGTGGGTTTCAAACCTTGTACCAACTGAATTTTGAATGGGTGGTATTTATTTTCTTTCAGAATTCTCTGTACATTAGATTTACTCACACCGACTTTTTCTGCAAGAGTACGGATAGAAATATGTGGATGAATAATAATATAAGCCAACACATTGATCTCTAAATCTTCAGTTCTAACAGATCTCGTATGATGACGATGCTTTATAGTAGAAGGAAATGACCCAGTTCGCAATTTTTCTTCAACTCTCGAAAAAGTCATTCGTGACGGAATGGGTCTGTCTAGAAAACGTTCTTGGTATAGACGTTGTGCTTGACGGCAGTTTTTCTGACATTCCCCAAAAATTAATAACATATCAATGCAATCACTTGGACTAAACGCGGAAGGCATACTGGAGTTTTCGCACAAAGAACACAGTTACTGTTTTGCAAAGAATCACTGAATCGAACTGACAAGTAGATTTAATTCAACAACATTTGTTACTATGGCATCAACAAGCATAAGCTACTTGATGAAATTGTGCAATATAAAGCAATTCACCCTCAAGTTAGTCACATTCTCAGGAATTTCAATATTATATTCAACTGATATCGATATCGTATCGTAGAGGTGAGAATAATGGTTTGTATTCAGTAGTAGTCTATTCAATTTAATAAAAGATATAGACTGAATTCGTGTACGAGTAAATAAGTTTTTTTGAAACTTTATATTTAAGGAAAAGTGCAATAACTCAACAACGCCGTAACCGAATTTCAAAAACCAAACATGAAATGATATCAGAATTTAACGTAGCATCTGAATATGTAATTATATACAGGGCGTTCTATTTAAAAAATGGAATTTTGGTCTGTAGCACCTACACCAAACACCCTGTATATTAAAAAATTATATCAAAATAAAGCTGTCATGAACTCCTAAAACTTTTGTATGAAACATTTTTGTGTATCTCCTTCAACAAAGCAGATATTGCCTGTCACATAAAATGTGGGACACCCGGTATATGAAGTCTGGAACCGATACTGTAATCCTTCAAGGAAGAACGCCATCGATTGGATTTGAACACAAATTCAGACTCCATATGCTAAATATCAGTTGGGGACATCACAAATATTTCCTTCGTTCAGGAAACTTTGATAAAAAACAGCAAGATAAGTACACTACTTATGACAGGCATAAAAACATATAATTGAGAAATGAAATCATTCAATTAACAACAGTAATGAAGTCGAGAGGGTTACGAAGATAAATGAAATGAGAATATGTTGACCTTACTTTGTTGTTATTTTGATAATTATTGATAAATTCTTGAACTGTTTATTCAATGACTATGCTGGTTACTGAAGGTAATAAGAATCAAAATGAATTGCTCGAAGTTGTTTTTCATACGATGAATGAAAATACGAAGTTTCAATTCATGAAATGGGAGAGTATATCAAATTTCTGTTCTGGATTGTATAAATTGACTGAAGGTTGTTTAAATACAGTTTGCAATTTTGCTTGTAGTGTTCTTATTGGTTAGGCATTTTTCTTACTGGTTCCTAGAGGGAACCAAACTTGAGTTTGAGAAATATCAGAGAAAAGTTAATCAATTCAAAATATTTCAATAGCAAAGAGTTCCCAATTAAAAAAGAATTATTTGCTATTTTCAATAATTTGATTATAACTATCTCATGCAAGGCGGCTTATCTGGTTATTATTCCTGACAGAATACCACAGTCCATTGACAATAGGAAACACCGGATGTTTAAGGCTAGATTATCGATAGATTATGAATATAAATATGAAGAAAAATACTGTGAAATCAGTGAATAGAGGTAGTATTGAAATCTGCAACTTGTGTGAAAAAGTCTTGGGTAAGTACAAAAATCGTCCTGAATAAAAATACTGAGGCTTACAAACTATAGAAATTCGAAGTGAATGTTAATTCGTATCTTCTGTCCCTAGTTCACTCGGTCTTCTTTGAACATTACGGTGCTCTCCTTTCGTGTGGATCTCTATATATTGAAAAAAATGGTCACTTCTTGAAGTGAATAAATGCTCTCAATCTCGCACAATAGATTCAAGTTTTAACGAAGTGTAACGAAGCTTAGAATAAAAGAGAATAATAGTAATTCTTTTAAAATTTGTTGTGTTCAGATTCCTGCAAGTTTGATGCTATTTTTCACGAATGGTGGAGAGAAAACGCGGTATTTCGCGAGTGAAGGTAATTGGCCTCATCTTTTGTTTCGCAGTTTTTTAGGTTTGTAACCTACCGCAATCTGAAAAAATTAGACTTGATATTGGGATCTTTACAAGTGTACAAGGGCAGATTTTCAATCTACCCCAAAAAGTTGCTTCGTCTACTGAAAAACAGTTCTTTCCCTTTCTGGATAATCAGATTTGAAATATTTGACAAATTGCAATTCAATGCCTGTAAGCCTTTTCTATATCTTCAAAATGAAAAAATATATAACAAGTTATAAAATACACTTGTGATACAGTTTTTTCATTAATCTGGACGAATATTAGATACGAATGGTCATCAGTAAAAATACTTTCAGTAAACAAAACTCTGCCATGTTTTGAAATCATCACCTAATTTGTAATAACTTTCTCTTCCACTGTATCGAAACAATTGGGAAGCGTGTTCCTCAGTGAGGTTTTTCAGTTGCTTTCTCAATTCAGTTCGGAAACAATATTTTATAGAACTAACTACTTACTCATAAGTATTTAATCACCAATTGTTTCATTATGATTAACAACCGGACACTGCGAGCAAACTTAAATAACTGCATCATCTTTCAAACTTGTCTCGTCTCAAGGCTTTTGCCACTATTTCACTTGATATTTTTGTTTAATGAAATAACACCGATAAAGAAATGTCACAAAAACGTCAGTGAAGTGAAAACGTTACGGTTTACGGTACATATGGCCGTATTCATTCTAACTTTCATGCCTTTTTCTGTACATACGTAATATCATGTATTGTTTCAGATACAGTTAAGTAACAATGCCTCCTCCATCTGGAAAAAGATACAACATCAGTTGCTACCAAGTACTACCGAAAGCGGATCGAATAGTCTTACAAAAAAGTTCCGGCATCTTTCCTAAATCCAGGGACAACTTCAGGCTCTACAACATTGGCCGAGTACCAGTAAGAGCCCAAGCCAAATACGGCACTGCAGCCCAGTGGCTAGGAACCATATGTGGAAGAACAGTCAAACCTGGACAATCGGAAATCCTAGAAGTTGGAGACAATCCATACTACGTAACGGGTATATACATTGCGAATGATTACAGCGAAGGCAGAGTTTTGGTCCATGCTGGATATGAGGGAAATGAGTATCCTTGGTACGACGACAAGGAAGACAACTGGGAACTTGATATTGACATCGACGCCTTGGCCAAGGATTTGGTAGAATTCGGAGTGGGCAAAATACCTGTCGTAGGGGAATACCTTTCAATACTCGTGCGATTTTTCTGGCCTGAGAGGAAAGTCAGCGTTTGGGACCAAGTCAAAGAGCAAGTAAAAAATTTGCTAGACGAAAGAACAAACGAAACTATCAGAGGAATATTGGGCGGAGATATAAGATACTATAAGGAGAGAATAACGTCTCTGAAACAAGACATGGAGAGGGGCAGGGTCGTCTCAACACACTTCATGAACATAGCTGAGGACTTGATAGGTTTCGAGAGAAAGTTTACTTTCGATAAGGATGATAATTCTAAAGCTGGCCAGATAAACTACCTGCTGTTACCCATGTTCTCTTCTTTGGTCTCCCTGAAAATGACTTACTATCAGTTCGGGATTCTGAACCGTGAGAAGATCGGGCTCACCCAGGACGATGTACAGAGGTTGAAGGACTATTCAAGGACATTGATTGAAGGGCCAGAAGGCGCTATAAAGCACGTCACCAGCGTGTTAAATGAACGTGTAGAATATGAACTGAACACTTGTAATCCTGACCACGTTTTTGATGCCTTAGTCACAGTGCGCACTTATTGCGGATTGAATGGAACTGAATTCATTGCCTACTGGAAGCATATCTTGGAACACCCAGAATCGAAAGCAAAGCCCTACAACGATGTCATAACGTACTCAACTGGGTTTGGGAGACCGACTCCGATTCAGGCAAGGCAAATCGTGCCTGAAGAAGTGGAACGTCCTCTGCAGCCCGACCTCATCGAAGGAAAGAGAAACAGGATTGCTGGACTTGACGTCTGGATGTGGAGGAGTGACAATGGACGTGGTAAACCAAAAATCGGTGGGCTGAAGATATATTGTGAGAATGGTGACATGTATGAGATGGGAGTCTGGTCTGCAGAAAAGCATTACATCCACTTCAACGAAGCGTACTGTACGAGACTTACTGCCTATGGGGATGGGGCTTTGGACTACTTGGAGTTCGCTTTTTCCGATGGACGTGTTTTGGGTTACGGTACTAAATCGGAAACTACAAATATCAAGAGAGACTTCGAACTGGCAAATCATCATATTGCTGGAATCTACGTAGGCAATGACATTGCATGGTTGGGTGGTCGAGCTGTTAACCTAGCGGTTTCTTTCCAGTTGACTCCTGAGGAGTGAAAAATCTTTCCGATATAGGACTGAACTATTTTCGTATGATCATAAGTGATCTACGATACCCTATATTGCCATTCTCCCACCGATTTCAATTTAGATGATCATTATTATTCTATATTTTGTGAACTTGAACAAACAGCAATAAAAAGAAAATATTTTCAAATCAGCTCTGATTCTGATTAACCCCTAATGAATCTTTCACAAACTATCTTCGAAGGGTACCAGATAGAGTATGGTGAATAAAACTAAACCTTCCTTCACTGATCTAAATTAGCCGAACATCAAAATATCAAACTTGGATCATACTTACTCTTAGTGCGTTTCGTCAAATAACAGGACATCTGCAGAATAGTCATTTATATAGAACCAAAGATAAAAAATACTCATATATCGCTTTGCATTTGTAGATAATGTTTTCATGTCATAAGTAATTTATGTCCGATTTCCCAAGAAAAAGAAAACATTGCAATGTTCAGAGATCATCGTAGCAACATTGCCAATAACATAAGAAGCTAATTTTGGAAGTTTTCAAAGGTCCGATTAATGTATGTGGGAGATTTGGTGATCCAACTGATATGTTCAGGTTTTGTTTGTTGAGTGAATGATCAGTATGCTCACAGAAAATCAAGTGAGGTTTGCCGTCGTTTCGAACTTCATCGAGGCCATCCTCAGAGGGCATGACAATAAACTTAACCGAAGCATCCCTCATGCAACAAAAACAATATTTTTCACAGTGAAATAAAGAATGGTAGGCCTCCGAGGGTAATAAGAGGAAAACAGGTGAAAAAAGTGTTACTGGTCTTGTTGATTTCGATATAATATCACGTCCCTTCAGAGGTTATCTGCTTTGATTATCTCCTGATATATTTCAAGCAATATGGAAACACTTTGGATGTCATTCTTGAAAGAATCACAAAACTGGTGAATCTCATCAGCAATATAACAATCAGAAACTGATGAGCACTTAGAAATTCGTTACAGGAACAGAGAGGATTTTGCTCTCTGGATATGAAATGAAGTTGCCCAATTGTTTTGTCAGTTTGAGCCTGTTTTTTTTTCAAGAAAGTACAAATATAAAGAAATTTGCGATTCAATAAAATGATTGGAACAGCATTCATTATCTGGAATTAATCTCTTTATTTTGTGGCTTCTAACAGTTCCAATATTCTGAAAATTCTCTGAACTGCAAAAAACAATGGCAAGATTTCCGAATTCCCGAAATAACTTTTCCGTTCTTTTTGTTAGCATCCGCATCTAAGCATTTTTCCTGCTTCAATAATTCAATTCTTCATTTTATAGTCTTACAAAAAAGTTCCGGCATCTTCCCTAAATCCAGGGACAACTTCAGGCTCTACAACATTGGCCGAGTACCAGTAAGAGCCCAAGCCAAGTGTTACTGGTCTTGTTGATTTCGATATAATATCACGTCCCTTCAGAGGTTCCGAATTCCCGAAATAACTTTTCCGTTCTTTTTGTTAGCATCCGCATCTGAGCATTTTTCCTGCTTCAATAATTCAATTCTTCATTTTATAGTCTCCTTTTAGCTCCATCATGAAATAATGAGAATCGCTTTCGAGGCATGTGCCTCGAGATTGAATTTAATGGTCTATGAAACGTAATTACGACACACGATTTCATAATGAAATACAGCCAATTTCATAAAAAGCGTTCAGACCGTATCTACCCAGGGTGGAAAGTAAATTCCATTTCTCTCCTTGGAAATAAGAAAGAAAAAGCTTTAAATTTTTATAATATCTATTTTTAGGGCAAATTGATATATTCATTTTGATATGTAACTATAATGTTATAAAGCAAAATCGGCTGACTTTTTTTCCAGTTACGTATCGTATTTTGCAATGACTTTGGAGTTCAAATTGAAAAAAAAAATATAGTGAAAAGCCTTTCAGAAGAATTTTAACGAGATCAAATCGGCGATTGAATATAATTATCTATATTCGACTCTTCAAATTGTCAACTATGAATAATCGACAGTCCACACTGCCATTTATAACTATAATCGCCAGCTCAATCCGTCGGTATACCTATATATATATATATATATATATATATATATATATATATATATATATATATATATATAGGTATAGTAGACAGTTTGAAGTGGCAATTACAGATAATTCAACAGTTTGAAGTGTCGATTATAGATAATCGCCAGCTTGAGGAGTCGATTACCTATATAAAAAAATTCGGTGGCCCACTCATAAAAAAATCGACTCTTCAATTGATGTGTTTTCATGTATATCTCTTCTGGACCTAAAAAACACTTCTCAAAAATGAATATTTCCTGAAGTTTTATGTTGGTGTTCCGCTGATTCTTGAATTGCAGAAGTGTTATTCACGAGAAATGGCTAAAATATCAAAGTTATATTATTCATCGTGAATACTAAAAATATCCTTCTGAAAAATATTTTCCTTTGACTCAATATAATGAATCCTTTTCTTGTTATATCGCATCTCAATAGGAGCTTGATTAGGAATAATTGAGTAACCTTGTGTCATGCACATTCCTAATCAGATTCAAATTAATTTCACCAATTTTGTGATCATAGTCCAGATCATATCGGGCAACATTGTACTTTTCTACCCTTCCGTATCTCATGTAAACACAATGCTCTTTGAAACGGATTGTAATATGTCCTCTGATATGCCCGATGTTCTCATTGTTGCAATGTTGACAATTGTTGTCAAGTCCGTTGGATACGACTCCTAAAAATAATATCAAGGCCTCACCAGCAAAAATATGACCATTGATAAAACCACACTCATTCCACTAGTCACAAGTTATCGGTTATAATTGCACGAGTGCATAAAAATTACCGATAATTTCACAAGAAAGCGTGATATCTAAAAATTGCAAGGGTTTATTTTCATATTTTGGCGAAAGTGCCCGAGTCCGAAGGACGAGGGCTCTTTTACAAAATATGAAAATAACCGAATGCAATTTGTATAAGATATCACGCTCGAATGCAAAATTATTTGGTCATTTTTATGCACGAATGTAATTCATTGGAATATTTCACGAATGAAGAAATTCTCAAGGAAATGTTATTTTTCATTCATTTATACTTTCCTCTATAGATTGTATGGAGCACTCACCTAAACGCGAAATGTTTTTCTATTTTTGAAGTCTATCTGACATTTATTTGTGTTGTTTACTGACGTCTAGCGATACGGTTTCAAATGTGTTGTTATGGTGACTTGATACAATGCAATTACCGCTATAAGTTTTCGATAATTGCATTGCTCTTATGGGAAATTTTATATATGAGGGAAATATTCGACCTCAGGGAACGGAACATATCTCTTTCCCCACTTACTTTAGTGTAAATACTCTTTTTCATTCCTGGTACATTGTCGTCATTCCTAAAAGCAACGTAAACCCCTAAAACCCAACCTCATCGACCTACTTCGTTGAAACAAACATCTCACAGAGCAGCCCTTTACATATTCCGGGCTAACAAAGAATGTCTAGGGCTCCAATCTCAAAATTCGATCGAATAATTCAAATCAAATTATCACAGTTCCTGCGACTACACTGGGGGACAAATTGGTTCATTCTCACGTTTCTCTTTGTTCTTGGTATTATATTCGTGTTTAACTAACCGAAATTTGAAATAATCCTGAAATCGTCCTAGTGGAAGTTGGAAATCACTTCAGGAAAATGCGATTGTTTGCAAAAAGGGTGGGAATGAGTTCAATATTGAACCAAATTAGGATCCTGTTTAGTTTTGGGGACACCATCTCAGTTGTAATTCATCAAAGCGAACATGTAATAGGACTTCAGTGGGTTTATTTACGACGAATTGTGTCTACCCCAGGGCATACCTGAACTTGAAAAAAACAGGAGTCAAGGCAAGAGTTTTCCATAAAAAAATTAAGTATATCCAAGATGCATAAAAACCCTGGTGGTGGTAATGATTTTGAAAGATTGTTATGCCATTTCTCAATTCTGAGCTACTTTGAGTTCAAGCGTTCATTTTCATACTATGAATTCAAAACATTCACGAACAATATTGAGGAGAACATATTTAAATGAACGATGAGATTGGAATCTTTGGTGTGAAAGTTGAAACTTTTCCTAGAGATCAATTACCCTAACACCAAACTGATATTTTTTGCACACGACGCGCATTTCGCTAACAAAGTTAGCATCTACAGGAGTAGTAAATTGGTACTAAATCTAAAGCTAACAACTCACCCTAGCTTTACATTTAGTATCAATTCTCTTCTCCTGAAGATGCTAATCTTGTTAGGGAAACGCGCGTCCAGTGCAAAAAAAAAATCAGTTGGGTGTTAGGGTAATTGATCTCTAGGAAAAGTTTTGAGAACATGTTTAACAAAAAAGACCTCAACAAATTTTGAATCTGGTTTTTGCAAATATAATTTCGATTCATGAAATATGTTTTGAAGATTACATATTTTCCAACAACAAGAAATCATTCACCTGCGGTAGCTATTTCATATATTATGGCGATGAATATTGAATTCTGCACTATTATCACCAAAAACAATGCAAAATGCTTCATCATAAAAGTTACTGAAGGTAAAGAAAGGAACATATTCAAACTTCAAAAATAATCCATATCAAGTTTCAAACTTACTTTTCATTTGGTGACCTTTTCTACGCATTTGTTTACTGATGACTCTATTGGTGAAAGGAAGACCCCGTCAGAGTTTAACCAGTAAAACCTTTGTTGCCGAAATTTGCTATTGATAAGTGATATAACTCCCAAATATTATTAGATAATTCAAACAAAGACTGTCTTCATATTTAAAATCACAATCCCTGAAACCCCCCTTTCACAAAACGCCTTAGAATAATCTGAATAACTTATCGAGGAAGAACTGAAAATCGTCCTTGTTAATATGAAAATACTCATAACCTCAAGTATTTCGTCTACAACTACATCTAGCTCCCACTAAATGTCATCATTGTAATTTTTTGTGAATGTCATTTGCCTTGTAGAAACAAGAATATGTTTACATTCAGCTTGGTTTCAATAATATCATCACAAAAGTTGGCAATGAATAAATAAACTAAACTCAGCCTTTTTATACATCGTATACATTATATTTCAGCTGAATATATGCTGCTGGAACAAACTTCTGATCACCTGCCATCGTAGTGATGGCAAGTACCTGTATTTAATAGAAGTGAACGACTGTTAGTGGCAAAAGTATTGGATTGTATGTGACCATAAACGTTTCAGGTTGATGGAAATTATGTGAAACGTAACTTCCCCTCTATTGTTAGTAAATCATCCCCAAAGAATCAGTAAATTTCATCGATTACGATATTTGAACAACAAGCTTCAGTACTGTTTTTAAGATAGTTAATAAGCCGTCGAACCCGTGAATTCTGTAAGATCTACAGATGCAGATAATTGCTCTCCCTTATTGATATCATTTATATTAAAACTGGAGTGATAGGGAAATAATTATTAATAAAAATGAAGGAAAGAAAAGGAAGTATTGTTTTATAAGTCACATTTTCAAATACACGTTAATTATCGTTTTTTCTTCATTTCACTATAGAAGTTATTGCAAATTAATGTGCACTTTTTAAAGAAACGATATTCAATCATAGACTGACACAAAAACACTGGATATTAGTCAGGCAACTCTACTAATTGTGTATTCAGAGTTCCCACAACAATAATATCCATTCAACAGTTATATTATACATCTCTGCAGCTGATTTGTCCGTTTGTCCCAACCGACAAATGAGCACAGTCGAAATTGTCGGTTGGGACAAACGAATAAATCAGCTGTAGCTGAGCACGCCCTTCTGAACAACCATAATATATAATTCGACAAAACTTCAATTCTGTCAACGACGACGCATTACTCCACTCGCTTATACCGGGAAGCGATTGAGATACATTAACATTCTTACATTAGTTATATTATAAATTATAAGTATACATTACATAAATCATTACATCGAAGCAAGGGTTCTGGCCGACGCCACTGAATCTATATTCGTCAATAGTCAATTGCAAGTACCCCTCTAGGGACTTTCAGCTGTCAAATTGCTGTTAAGGTGAATTCATATTGTAGCGTATATTACATATACACGATCTGATTTCTACATATTGCTTAAAAAAATAGGTGGTCTAAGGAAAAATAGTGTTTGTCACTTTCCGCACCAGTAATGTAATTTACTATATTCAGATAAAGTGCTCGTAGAGCTCAACAATTAGCAAACTGATGCTTGAATCGTATAATTGATGCAATTATATACTCGAATAGTCACCAAATGATGAATTGGTGTGATCTAAACTGAAAGAACTTCCTCCTCAAGACGTCCTGAAGATTGAAAGTGATAAGAATTTTGTATACTATTTTGTATACTATTTGTATACTATTTTATTCACAACAATCATATTTCGATTAAAATTAATAAATCTCTGTTTCGTTCTGAAGATATCTAAAATTAAAACATTTAAAGACAAATAACTGACTAAATAACTGAATAAGAGTTCAGTAAAGTTCTTTTCCAACCTTTTCTCCTTCACAATGAACAACTGGTTACTTTCCAATCTGAAACTAGGCTAAAAATCAAATTCTCATCGAATGATTGGCAATGAAAGATCATATTACTTAGTTTCATCTGATCGCATTCGTTCCCATATCGTTCCAATCTCCACTCCATCCAATCGATTTTCAAACGCAGTTCAAAACCCTCGCTCTACCAATTACTGCACTTTTCACCAGTCGATGTAAAAAATAATTTGATTGCCACTCTCCCATTGATGTGAGGCACAAAATGAAACGGAAAAGAGACTCGGCCCCATCCATCCAATTTTCCGTTGAAACGAATCATTTTAATGAAATTCCCGAACTCAAAGTGGATTAGGGAAAATTCTACTGAGTTTCTTGATTCAGCAAGGGAGTTCCTATTCGGGATGTCACACTTTTTTAATGTTTCAACGAGGTTTGTATTAAAGAACTCGTTAAAAAGGGCTGAAGTTCAGAGCCGGTATTTTATGATGTTAGTCGAGTTGACTCTCGTTCTCAGATTTCCATAAAACTTTTCCTTCATATCACAATGGAAACCGAGAATATGCTACTGTATCATGACTGACTACAATTTTGGAATAACTCAGATATATATTTGAATTTTGAAAGTGAATAATGATAATATACGTTCATTATTCAACAACAAAAAGGTGATACAATTGTTCAGTAGGGCCAAATAATGGGTCGATGTTCAGTTTTCCATCCACCATGGCGGATGAAACGCTGTTCTTCCACTACGACCCTCCTACCTACCTAAGCTAGAGAGAGAGAGACTATCAGAGAAAGAGAGAGAGGAAAAGAGAGAGAGAAGAAGGAGGGGGTATGGCAAAAAGCTAGATGCTTAAAAACCCTGCTTAAAATCGTGAGCCCAAATTCTCGATCTCTCGCATTCTTGATTTTGAATAATTTCATCTAAAGAAATCCCTTCAAAAGATTGCCAACAGAGGCGTATCTATACGTATAAAGTACCTACAATCATATGAAATACGAAAAGATAAAAAATATACGACAAACAACCATAAATAATTATATAAAATTATCACTTTGCATCACTGGAATTGGTGTCAATGGATATTTGGAAATTTTAGATATAATAAGACATAATTATAATTATTGATATTATTTGAACAACATTACAATACAAAAAGAGATGAACAAAAACAGAAGGAAAAGAGGAAAGAGATGACAGAATGATTCATTGTTGAGATGCAAACTAAACATCTCACAATTATAAGAGACAAAGCTCAATAGGTATTACAATATCAGTTGGAATAATTGGAAAGATACAGATTGAACTCACTCGAATCGTAAAAGCAGTTATCTAATAGTAACTTTTTCAACCTACTCTTGCAGATATTATATGTAGCACTATTCTTAATGTAATCAGGGAGTTTGTTGAAGTATCGGGATGACCAGATCATTTTTATATCTTCTGTTATGATCGTGTATATCACAATTTCTGTCAAATTTATTTATTTTTCTGATAATTTATTGTAACAGTTTTGGTATGTAGATACTTTTAACAGTTAAAATCTTCTTTTCTTTGAATACTCCGCGACATGATGTCTGGAAAGGTAAACTGAAGATGAGTCGTAGAATTCTTTTCTGTATTATAAAAACTCTCTGTATGTCTGGAGCTTGTCCCCATACAATAATACTAAGAAATAGCAGAATATGCGTAGGAATAGTACACGTTTAACAGAGTTTCCTTTTCTACCATCGGTTTCAGTACAGTTGATAAAAACTAGCACTGACTGATCTTTTTACAAACATTATTTATCTGTAGTTTCCACGACATACTACAAATACTACTACATATACAAACACTACTACAATACAGCACCAAGAATAGTGGCAGATCGAGAAAATTCCAAACCAGTGTTGTTTAATGAAACCCTGCAGTTTGCGGGTATTTTTTGGTTAGTGTGATATTCTATACAAACAGTTTTTCTGAAGTTTACTATCGAACGATTCTTGAGGCACCAATTTCCAATTTTTTTCAAAGTTCGATTGATTTTTCCGGAAAGTTTTTTGTATCCCTGTCTGCTATGATTGAACATGTATCATCAGCGTACATGAAAACTTCTGGTGCAGTAAGATATTCTGGATGGTGGTTAATGAAAAGCAAAAAAATCAAAGGTTCTAGTAAACTACCTTGAGGTGTTCCAAGATCCATAGTAAATTCACTCGATGAGCTTAATGAAGAATTTGAAACAAAAGGTTTGAAATATGGATGTCACTATACAGTTTGAATCTGGGCTGCCTAAAAAAAATAATTAAAGAACTCTCGACATGAATCAGAGCTATCCGAATCCTAATACCAAATAAGCCTCAAGGAGTAAACAAGCAATAGATATCCATATGGAAGAGGTATGAAGGAAAAGCTGAAAATATATTGTATATTTTTCATATGGAGAATGAGTACGACTGTAAAAGTATAATGAAACGAAAATGAAAAAAATGTCAACGAGATCCAATTGAAAAAACTCATTTATCTCATCAACGTATCGACCATAAATTGATGTTCAAAATGACTCGAATTATCAAAGTGAGTACTCACAATCGTTGTATTACACAAATTGACATGCTATTGAATATATCAAATACGTTAAACTTAGTATTTGGTCCTACTTGTTGATATCCACAGCGTGACACCACTAGATTGGTGAATTGTTATGTATTATTGACTCTGGTTTCCCGTCTTCTTTGTGTTCACACATCTCCATATCTAACGATTTCTTGATTCGATATTTCTCTAACTCATGTGGTTTTTGTACTTCCTGAAATGCTTTACATCGCTTCGATTTTATCAGGATAGCTCGAAATGTTTATTTCCAACATTGCCGCTGATGTAATACTTCCTGCCATTTCTTATATACAAGTAATTTGACTATTTTTGGCGATGACCCTTTTCTAAGAGCGTTCTGTTCTATGAAGGCTATGTCTGCCCCAACAGATTCTTCCAGAAGCTGTTTTCTCAAGTTCTTTCTTATATCGACCCTTCATTTTGGACCAGACCATTTATATAGCAGATTCCCGATACACATTTATAAAGTGGATTGACTCATCTTGAATGCATACAGAAATTCACCTTCTACTTCGTTGGTTTCATATTCTATTGAAAAAATGTCTTATTTAGGTTAGTGATCCGATCTTTGGAAAGAGTTTTTCATCAATGAAATTCCTTGGAGGAACACAAAAATTATTTGCAGAAACTGGACCGAAGAAATAGCAACTGCTAGGGGAAGCTGCTTCCTGTGTACCATTAATCTGATGTCACATCAAAACATTTGTCCACCCAACTGAACATTTCCTTATCCCCAACACTGATATCTGTTACGTCGAAGAAAACATATAAACGAATTTCGAACTGTCGGTAACAGACGCTGGGAGACATAACTAAAAAGATAAAAAACAAGAAAGCATCAATTTGGAGTTTCTCGAGTTAGAACTGCAAACACGCTATTGAGCTAGTAGGGAATAACGGGAAGGGCACAGACATCGTCCGGACCCAGTCTCAGCCCATTGGCAGGGTCTAGCCCACGACTGGAAGTTAATTTCCTGAACGTAATTTGTGGTGGAGTTATTTCCGTTGTTATGTTCAAAGTTGTGCAAAGTAATCGGTAGTAACGAGATGCATAATTTGGTGGAATAACTTGGATACCGTTAATGTTTTCGTAAAAAACGCTAGACATTTGGCGGAAGTTCACAGTCCTGAAATATGTTTACAGATGGCACGAAACCTATTAAAATTTATAAAACATAATGCAACCGTCAAATCACGAGGGAATTCGATGCATACACCATCTTCTGAATTTTCTGTAACCCCCTCCCCCCAATCTGATATTTCTCTTTTAGATGATTCAATATAAAGGATTTCAAATCCCATTATTCGAAAGTTATAGAAAAATGGTATCATTTGTATGCATTCATAAATTGTTTTCAACTTGAGCGAAAGTCCAAAGTTTTTCCGAGGAAGAAACATATATACATTGAATCTTACCTGTGGAAGATTGAAAACGAAGTGATCCGTATTTTTAACCATTGAACCAAGACACTGTGTCTATCACTTTCAGTATACTAGCACATTTTTCTTAAAAAAAATGGAACTTTGTCGTACATTTCTCCGGATTGAAGTCTAGTGTTACAAACGGAAATAAAACTATTAAAAAGTAGCAGTTGACAGTGACAGGTTGTTAACGGTGCATTTCCACGATAAATACGCATTTTCTGAAATGCATTCGATTGGCTGTCACGGCTGACGAAATCTCACTAGCTAAATAATAAACAGTACTGCAAAATTCGCTTGCACAGTCCTGTCTAGTGGAAATTAAGCTTCATATTATACATGACGGAACGCCATCTACAACAGCGATCTGAAGTTTTTATGATCTCAGAAATCAAGCAATCAGTTTTCGCCAAGTTTATCCCAAAATTTTACAGGTATAAGTCAATACACCAGGGCAAGATGAATAAAAACCCTGGTGCGTTGACCGATATGCTTTTGTTTAGCCAATTCCTCTCGACCTGAGAAATCGAAGAGTAAACTTACATTTTTTGACGGTAGGTGGTGTTGATGTGGTGATACAAATGCGATTTTCTAAGGCTACATTTTCATTGAGGCGGCAGCTTACGAGAGATTTTCGATACCGGCGGTCTCATTGGATAAACTCTTGCGGGATCTTTCGTTCACCAGTAGAATTATCAGTATACAAAATACGTAAGGTCGAGTTCGTCTAATGAAAAGCTATTAATTTTTTTGAAATGTTTGACAGTTCGATTTGAATTTGAATGCATTTGAAAGTTCCTTTAATATTCAAAATCTTGTACCTAGTTCTTGTTTCTTTTCACGTTTTTCTTGTTGCTGTTCTTGTATTTGTTTGATTTTATAGTGATAGTTAGATTTATTATGAACCGATTTACAAAGCTCAAAATAAAACGCTCGTGTAACGTGTAGGTATTACTTATCCCTCATATCATCGGCTCGTAATCACAATAAAATTGCATTTTTTTCAACACTATGAAGAAAAAAGCACTTACCTATTTTCAGTTCCTCAGAAAGTAGAAAGATAAGATATCAATACTTTCCAGTTTCACTCACAACTATATTTTCGGAAAATTCAATATCACATCACAATCACTGAGTTTTTGATTTATTTTTTATCAAATTGAAAGCAGAAGGAATACCTGATAATCAGTCGAAATGTGATGACTACATAATTTCTAGCATTTCGCGGGAAAGCAAGAAATTGCATGCAAAACATGAGACCATGAAATAATCATTACCTATAAATCTATAAATAATCGAATGGCCGTCTAGCAGACAGATATCATGGCATCACAGATTATATTAAAATCACGTAAGGTGCGCCTCTGCTGGCAAACTCTTGAAGGCATCTCTTCAGTTAAAATTGATCAAAATCAAGATAGCGAAAAGTCGAGAAAATTTGCCTACAATCTATTGGGTATAAGTCAACACACCAGGGTTTTTATTCATCTTGCACCAGGGTTTCTAGACATCTTAACCCGAGCTGACAAAGTGACATTTGAGTGTTTTCACTGTATGGCTATGGGTCGTACGTCAAAGCCGAATGGTCTACGGTATACTTGCAGAAGAAGCTGCAACCCTCCACAGAAATCATAATTTCGATGTTCCAGGAGATTTATGTCGGGTCAAAACATCTGACTGGCACTGGATTTGTGAATGCAATCATAAGAAAATTTTGATTACTTTAATCAATAGGTGAAAGTATCTAGCATTACATCGTGGCTCTTCAGTGTCTTCATAGGATTTTGTCCTTTTTTTCTTGTATTCCCTTTCGCAGCCTGCCACTGAAGTCTCCCGGAGAATTTTCAGGAAATCCATTATCCTGGAGCACGTAAACCGACCCGGACAGTCCGATTCAATATTGTCTCCAGCCATGCAGGCGATGAAGTGTGGGCCTTGACCTACTACTATCTGCTCCCTGAATCTGCCCTAAATGCATGAAGGGTCCATAATGGGTGCGGGAAAGCACTGTAGTCCCTGAGGAATCACCTACAGAAATGTTTATTGGACACCAGAGTTTATCACTTGTTAGCATGAACATGCATGACGAAGTATCTGAGATCTACTACGAGGCAAGTCAATTCGAGTAAAAAAATTTTTGCAGTAATATTAGTGGTACCGTAAGGTGAAAAAATTGTAAAAGCTCGAAATTCAGGGCAGGTCAATGAATTTTCGTGACAACTGTTGTACTGTATTATTGAAATCTCAAAATAGTTGAAAAACGAAAAATATGCGATATTGGTTACAAGTTTTAATAATCTACAAAAAAATGAGACGAACAAAAAATGTTTAAAGCAGATAATTATATCTAAAAAATAATATTCGCATAGTTACTCTCATATTAAGTCATTCATATTTCGCAAAAAAAAGAGTAACAGCAAAAATATTATTATTATGAACTATTTAGGTATACTTGCGCTTTCTTTAATACCTTCTTCCTTCAGGTTTTTAAAAGGGTCATCTGAAAAAATTGAAAGTTGGGATAATAAAATTGATGATTGAGTACCATATTCAGAAGTGGAATGCACAGATGAAAATTCAAGCTGATGTCATCTGGAAAAAAATATTAGATGGAAAGGAGGATCTTGTAACACATTTTTTTGAAGCTGCTGACAAATATCGTACAACCCTAGAAGATTGGGTCAATATTTGTTCCGTAGTTTTCTGAGTTTCTTACCTACCACATTCTGAAATCAGAGAATTGATATTGGAATCTATACAAGTGTAAAAGGGCAAGATTTTTAATCTACCCCGAAAAATTGCTGCAACTTTTCCAGAATAGAGTTTATAACATGCATATTAGCGAAGAGTATCAGCTTTCTGTAGGAAACGATTAATGTATTCATTGACAGCAAAAGTCTAAAGTGAACAATAATGAGATAAACTTCTTAAACTCAGTATTGAAAGAAAATGGATATCCAGAAAAATTCATAGTAAAAACTTTTACAGAAATTGAAAATCCGAACACAATCCTCAATGAAGACATACAACCTACACAACATACACAACTTGTATCAAACATTATACCTCATGTCCCTCGTTTGTCTGAAAAGATAAAACGGATCGGCAACAGGTATAATGTTAGAACAACTTTCAAAACAACAATTACTTTACGGTCAATACTGACACATACCAGACCAAATAATACAAAGGAAAACACAAAAAATTGTATTTATCAAATTCTTTGTTCGTGCGCTCAAAAATATATCGGTGAAACGTCTCGACCATTGAAAGTGCGAAAGAGTGAACACAAGATGTACATCAGGAACAGACAGATAGGTGGTTTTTAATTATCAGAACACATTCTTACTGCCGATGGAGATAACACAGTAGAATGGAACGACACTAAAATTATGACGAAAAAGAGCAATGGCAGGAAACGAAAATTGAAGGAATCTGCTTTCATCATGCTGTCTGGTGGAGAATGCATATCTATGAGTTCGCTTGATATGGATCGCGGATGACTGCCCCTCCTGAAGGACGAAATGTTATGTCAAATATGAAATATTTGACAAATGTCAATTACGAAGATTGCCTACAAGAGAAATTTTTATATGAACAGGAATTTGCGTATAAGTTTTGAGAACGGAAGCGGATTTAGTTTCCGAAACGTCAACGATAAGTATTTTCATATATATATTAGTTCTTAATATTTTTTTGATAGCCAAAACTTGATTATACGAGAAGTTGCAAACTAATTGGACTTCTTCTATCCAGAAAGAACTGTTTTTCAATAGACGCAGCAACTTTTCGGGGTAGATTGAAAATCTGCCCTTCTACACATGAATAGATCCCAATATTATTCCTTATTTTTTCAGATTGTGGTAGGTTACAAACCCAGAAAACTACGAAACAAATATTGATCCACCACGAAATACTGACGTTCAAACAGGGTTTAAATCATTTTTGACTTCTTTCAAACGCTCTTTCGAACGCGCCAGAAGGTAGAGCCTTGTGATAAACCTGATAAAACTTAGTACTAAGAACTACACAATATAATTGTATCGCGAAAATAACACCCAACAGGTCAGCTAGTTTATAATATTTCCATATCGATGTTGTTCAACATAAAATTCCACCCATCAATGAAAAATCGTAATGCAATCGAGCACCGCTCATTGCACCGACGCACAACATCCCAAATAACCACCATCTGATCGATAATTAGCAAAGGGATAAGTTGTAGGGTAGCGTTAATCCACTTAGAAGCGAAAGCAGTTCGTGTTCCCAGGTTACGCACCTAATAACCCTTCAACCACCCCGCTTCTACACCGATCTAAAAAACAACGCAAAACGCTCTCGACTGGAAACGGTGCAAGAAATTCTCCAGGATTTTCAGGCCTGATGAATATTCAAACGTGCAATAGGGGTTCATAATAATATATTCGAGAACATGGTGAACAAACATCTTTATGAAATTTTTTGTTTCGAGGTTGGTACGAAAGACGAATTCTTTGAGTGTTTAGGGTTGTTTATCTTTAAGCGGGTATAATTATTAAAGAGGAAGTGATAGCTTCAGAAGAAACCGAGTAGCTGGAAACTATCTATCCATATGGCAAAGCAGCAAGCTCAAACTACCAAAAAATCTCTTCAATTAAATGTATTCGAGAATACGTTTATCCAATTGACTTGATTACTTCGAAAGCTCTGAACGGATATACAAGGAAATATATTATAATTGTCAGTTGAAACTGACAATTATAATATATTATAATTGTCAGTTTCAACTGACAATTATAGATAATTGCCAGTTTTAACTAGCAATTATATAGTGGCAATATTTGTACGAGAATCTCGAGAGTGGAGTATTTTAGTTTCAGTCTTCAGCCAGATTGATCAGAAGATAGTTGTGTATGTGAATGAAATGTCGTTCAGAGAGTATTTGACTGTGAATGGATTAGAAGCAGCTTTAGAGGAGGTTGTGGATGAGTTGGACAGAGGTATGTGAAAATTATTTACTTTCATTTTCATGTGTTGTGTCATATTCTGTTCATTCTCAGATTGGAAATTCGCTCATTAGAACAAGAATTTGATTTCAGATCGTCCAGTCAATGTTGTGTAAGTATATTCCTTCAGGGGTAGATTCTCTCACTTATAAAGAAACTAATGACGAAGAATCTCCTCTACATAAAAGTAGTATGCATTGCAGTGATGTTGCTGGAATACAGGGGGCGTCTTGCCCCCCACCTATCATTTGAAAGATATCATTCATTGAAACAAAACTTCACGAAGTTCAAAGTCAGGAAATCACAAATGAAAAGTGTTTAGAACTAAGTATCGCACCTAAAAAGATGTAGGCCTAGATGCCTCCGGTCCGCCCCCCCTGAAAATGTTTGTATGGGCGCCCTTGTTACTTTAACCGGATCCGCATAATGATGAATATTTCCCTCATATATAAAATGTCCCATAAGAGCAATGCAATTATCGAAAACCTACAGCGGTATTTGCATTGTATCAAGTCACCATAACAACACATTTGAAACCGTATCGCTAGACGTCAGTAAACAACACAAATAAATGTCAGATAGACTTCAAAAATAGAAAAACTTTTCGCGTTTTGGTGAGTGCTCCATACAATCTATAGAGGAAAGTATAAATGAACAAAAAATAACATTTCCTTGAGAATTTCTTTATTCGTGAAATATTCCAATGAATTACATTCGTGCATAAAATGACCAGATAATTTTGCATTCAAGCGTGATATCTTATACAAATTGCATTCGGTTAATTTCATATTTTGTAAAAGAGCCCTCGTCCTTCAGACTCGGGTACTTTCGCCAAAATATGAAAATAAACTTGCAATTTTCAGATATCACGCTTTCTTGCAAAATTTTCGGTAATTTTTATGCACTCGTTCAGTTATAACCGAAAAGAACACTCTTTTAAATATTTGAAAAACCATCACTAGATAACAAAAAGCATTACTGAATGTTCCCAGTTTCGCTTTAACTTTTCGGAATTGAAATGGGAAAACTTTTCTGTAAATGTACGTACAAATTAAATGCGGTTCCTGCTGGGTCAAATACATAAAATTCCACAACTGTTGCAATAACTCGAAAGCAAACGTAAAATATTTTCCTCCGGTCCTTTATTCCCGGAAGCCCTGCAACGGTCTGCTGAACTCTGAAAAAGTTTTCAGCGAGCGTAGCATACTCATGAAAATACAGAGCAGGCAAGGCGGAGGAATTTGTGGGAAGTTTTGAAACTTGAATCAGGATAAATATTTGGATGGGCTTGCGTATTATAAATTCGCAAAAAAACAAACCCCCCTTTTTCCACTGAATTGTTTATAACTTTTGCAATTTTTTCGAGCCCCCCTTAAAATTTTCCAAAAAGTTTTTAGAGGTCAATCCGAATCGAATGAGTCCTGGATCATAACTTTCGGTGCCCTTGGACAAAAGTTCACTAAAATGGATCTTGTGAACCAGAATATCATCCATTATTGAAATGAAATATAACTCATAGCTGACAGAAAACTATATCGTCGAAATAAATAAATTCCCCACTTATGCTTCACAGTATTCAAAATTTCAGTATCGTAGTGCATGTTGAATAGACGTCAATGTCAATTGACACAATCATAAAAGTCCGCGCTTCAGTATCTTCGCTCTAAGTTGGAGTAAAATTAGCGCCATCAGCACCTACGATGCTTGTTGAACCTGAACTTCTAATTCTCAAGTAGGGAGGCGGCTGTTGTATTTCTGAATCCCTTTCTGTTCTGTGTCTCAATAACCTTCAAATTTGAACGGTAAACTTGGCTTATCCTTCAATATTCCCACATCCAGAAGATCTAAGAATCCGTAAGAATCATCCAGACTAATGTACGACGGCGTACTAGGGTCACTGTAGAAATGAAAAATGTCCTCATTGACAGATTTTAATCTGTCAATGCCAGATTAAAATCTGTCAACAACAGATTATAATCTGTCAATGACAGATTGAAATCTGTCAATTTGCCATTGATAGATTTTAATCTGTCAATGACATATTTCATTCTGTCAATACTTCATGGAAAGATTTTGATCTGTCAATACGCCATTGACAGATTCCAATCTGTCATTGACAGATCATCATCTGTCAATGACATATTTCATTTTGTCAATACTCCATGGGCAGGTTTTGATCTGTCAATAAGCCATTGGCAGATTACAATCTGTCATTGACAGATTTTAATCTGGCATTGACAAATTTCAATCTGACATTGACAGATTTTAATCTTTCAAAAAGCCATTGACAGATTTCAATCTGTCATTGACAGATTGTCATCTATCGCTGAGAGATTGTAATCTGGCATAGACAGATTATAATCTGTCAATATGCCATTGATAGATTTTTATCTGTCAATGACATATTTCATTCTAACAATACTCCATGGACAGATTTTGATCTGTCAATACGCCATTGACAGATTACAATTGTCATTGACAGATTTTAATCTGTGATTGACAGATTTCAATCTACCAATAAGCCATTGACAGATCGTCATCTGTCGCTGAGAGATTGGCATAGACAGATTATAATCTGTCAATATGACATTGATAAATTTTAATCTGTCAATGACATATTTCATTCTGTCAATACTCCATGGACAGATTTTGATCTGTCAATACGCCTCTGACAGATTACAATCTGTCATTTACAGATTCCAATCTGTCATTGTAAGATTTCAATCTGTTATTGACAGATTTCAATCTGGTATTGACAGATTTTAATATCCCAATATGCCATTGACAGATTTTAATCTGTCATTGACAGATTGTCATCTATCGCTGAGAGATTGCAATCTGGCATAGACAGATTATAATCTGTCAATATGGCATTGATAGATTTTAATCTGTCAATGACAGATTTCATTCTATCAATACTCCATAGGCAGTATTTGATCTGTCAATACGCCATTGACAGATTACAATCTGTCATTGACAGATTCCAATCTGTCATTGAAAGATTTCAATCTGTGATTGACAGATTTTAATCTGACAATAAGCCATTGACAGATTTCAATCTGTCCATCAATGGAGATATTTTCTAGTTTTACAGTGACCCTTATACGCCGTCGTACTAAGGGTTAAATTAATCAGCTCACCAGGATACAGCTGAACAGTTCACAGCGAAGATGAACAGGAGTTCCTGGATTGCAAGCCATGTGTTTGCATTAGCTGCTCACAATTTGCACTGAATAATCTAACGAATATCCCGGATGTAGTCCACGAATGTGTGCGACACTCTCGCTATTTACTTATGCACGAATTGTGGTGAAACTCATCAAGCTCACTAATGAAGGTTTGCTGGAGTATCAGAGTTGTATCATGAACATAGTTTCCACATGCAATTAGAGCATGCTATGAAAGTTCAGTCTCGATTGCCGGGTTTGTAATGCAGTACTGAACTATACGAGGGTTTTTGTATAACCCTGCACCCGACAGCAAACTGATATCTCTTGCACACGACGCATGTTTCGCTAACTAGGTTAGCATCTTCAGGAGACAGAAAACAATTCGCCAGCACCAATTGATTTCTTAAGATGCCGAACTTCTGTTCGTTGAATGATTATAATATCAAGTTGGTGTTAGGGTAGTTGGTCTCTACAAAAAAACTCAACTTATACACCAAATGTTCCACTTCCATCGTTTATACATTGGACAGAGCCGACGAGTTATAAAAACAAGTTTCAAAGAACATCATACACTCATGAAATGGGTATGTCGCCCAACATACTTTGGACAAAGATCACAAAATTGTTAAAAGCAGTCGGAGACTAATTGAATATCTACAATACACAAGGCTACCCGATGCATTTGAGGATCTAGAAATTGAAGAATGTGAAATGTATAAATGATGACAAAGGGCTTGTACCCTTTAGCCCGCTTTTCCTTTCATTTTTGAAATCAATCAGAGTAATTATTAGTTGACAGATGAAGTCTATATCGGACCATAGAAGTTTCAGGTTTTTTCTGTACTTCCCTAGACTGTTAAGTGTATAAATAGCTATCCTAGTCTTCAAACTCTGTATTAGTTTTCAACGCTCGTCAATTGCAACTAATATCAGTTTGGTGTTAGGGTAATTAAATCTAGAGAAAATAATATGAATCTATCTCTTCCTCCAGATCTATTCAAACTTATGTGGAAATTCCATCGAAGACTCATGTTTAGTTGCTTCTCAAGGTAAGTTCAATTCTATCCTGCCTTGGGCAGTGCGAGTTTGAGACTTTGGTCGTTACCCAGCAGAAGGCTTTGCAGAAGGTTTACACCATTTGCACCAGTTTCAGAGATTTACTTCGTAAGGAGTAGATAGTTTGAGATGTTTGTGTTCACAGTTCAGCCAAGTGTCATTGATGAGACCTGGTGGGTCGAAACAGCTGTCTGGCATTTTATTTGTGAATGCAATCATTTCGAACATGGAAATCCTGATTTATGTGGAGGGTTGCAGCTTTCTTCAAGTCGACCGAAGTCGATTCTCGATAGCGGCAGGCTAGTTGCGGCTTCGCCGTACGATGGCCCACTGTATGAGGTCTCCTCTGCCTTGGGCAGTGCGAGTTTGAGATTTTGGCGGTCACCCAGCAGATGGCGTTGCTCCTTGGAGGTTTAAACCATCTGCACCAGTTTCATTATTCTATCTATCCAGAATTATGAAAATGTCTTGAAGAATACAAGACCCTAGCGGACCATGATTGACAGACTCTGTATTGAGTATTTGGCCAATAAAAGGAACAGAAAATAGTTGAAAACTAGTATCACTACTTTGGTTTGAAGGCCGTCGTTTTTTGGAATTTCTTCCTGACGTTTCGCTGGCGCGAATGGCTAGCTTCCTTAAGATGCTCATTTATCTTGAGTTAGACTCCGACGACTGGGCATTAGGACTTCGTAAAGCGTATTTATATGGATTCAGGTAGTCTGGAATAATAATTCATTTCTCTGGAATACTAGAATACTATATATCGAATACTAGATTCGGAGAAGTATCATCAGCACTAACTGCCGCACTATCTGCAGGCTTGTTATTTGTTATTTTTGATCTCAAAATGGGATTCCATATTCGGTTGTGGTTCACAGCTTCCTCTTTTCTGTTGAAATTCTCCGTGTGTTTGTGGATCTCTATTGCCTCCCGTATCAGTCGACTATGGTATCCCTGATTGGAGGCAATGAGTTTCGAGTTTTCAAACAGAATCCCATGGGTTCCCTCACTGAGTGTGTGTCCCGCTACAGCTGACTTGTCAGTTTGCCCTAGTCCGCAGTTTCTTTCATGGTCAGCCCAGTTCCCATAGATCTCTTGGTGGTACCGATGTATACCTTCCTTCCCACAGATACACGGTTTACGATAATCAGAGTTTAACTCAAGATGTATGAGCCTCTGAGAAAGCTAGCTACTCGAGCCAGCGAAACGTCAGGAAGAAATTGCAAAAAACGACGGCCTTCGAACCCGAACTAAAGTAGTGATACTGAAAAGCTCGACCGTGAAATCCTTAACCATTTTGTCAATAGAAAGCTAATGAACTCCTAAACAACACAACACTTGGAACTATATATATAAGTTGGTAGTGGGAATTTCAATCATGAGAATCCTTGTCATGATTTGGGCTATCAAATAACATGAAAACTATTTCAATGAACGCAGTTATACTTATCGTATCATTCACAAGAAAGAAAAACTTCCAAACATTTTCTTTGGCAATATAATTTTCTTTATTTGAAGAACACGATATCAATGGAAAGTTATCCCTCTCAAAAGAAACGTGAAAATCCTCGGAGAAATAAATCAACTAGGATGAAGCACCTTATTCTGAGTCTCGCACCTCAAGCATTCAAATTGAATTTCATATGTTTATGCGGAAATCTGTTCAAAAATACAAACCTCATTCACACGACGACCATACATCATTTCCCACGCGGTCGCAGCATTAAAATGATTTATTTTTCGCAGCAGGAAAGATAACCGCAGGGTTAGTAGGGGATGGAGAATGGGGTGGAATTGAATGTGTCGTGCTAATCTGCGACTGTTTTGATATTTACTAGTCCTTTGTTTCACTGCGTCAGTCGGAAACACCTATCCATGTTGATTCATGTGCATGTGCCGGGGAATAATTATGCAAATACAGAGTTTGCAGGAAATTATGTCTGGTACACTGTCCTTTAATGCTTTGTGGGAATATAACTCGAAGTGACATATGGGTGGATTTTTTTCTGTCAGCTCACTATAGTAAACTCGAGTTATACAAGGCGAAGGTGAAAAGTGATGATGGCATTGGCCGATACAAACAGAACAAAACAATTGAGAATAAGGCGATATACAAACAATGTAGAAATAAGGCGGTGCAAGTAATACGCGAAGAAAAAAAGTTTATTTCGAAAGTAAAATAGATGATTGTAAGGAAAACTCAAAAATGATGTGGCAGATATTGAAACCGGGAAAAAAAAATACCATTAATGAAATTGAAATTGATCACCAAATTATTCAAGAACCAAATCTATTGTGTAATAATCTCAACTCATTTTACGTGAACAGCATCGATGAAATCATTTCAGAAATTGACACAAAAAATATAACTGAATGTCTAGATTCAATACCAGCACCCGCGAACGTGCTGATGAATTTTAATCTGGTCAGTGGAGAACACAGGAAAGCATACTGGGGCCAATGTTGTTCTTGTTGTACATAAATGATATTGTCAATTGTGTGAAAAGCTGCCAAATCCATCTATTTGCAGACGATACATTAATCTACTTTTGTACTGAAGACATACTCACTCTAGCTGATACGATTAACAACGATTTACAAAATATAGTATCCTGGTGCAATGGTAACTTACTCAAATTGAACGCGTCAAAAACCAAATTTCTTCTAATAAGTAATAAACAACAATCTGAAAAATAGTTTAAAAATCAGTATTGGCAATAATGAAATTGAAGTTGTTGAAAAAATAAAATATTTGGGTATAATAATAGACCGAAACCACACATTCAAGGACCACGTAACATATGTAAGCGATAAAATTTCAAAAAACACCAACTTTCTATTTGGGGTAGCACCGTTTCTTAGTCGATGGTCCGGCATAACGGTATATAATACTATTATCCTACCACATTTAACTTTTGCGTCATCAATACTGTACGTAGCAAATAAAAATTAAGAAGATAGAATGCAAAAGCTGCAAAATCGAGCCATGCGTATAATTTTGGGTGTCCCTAAAGATACATCGATCAAAAATATGTTGTGTACTTCAAACTGGATATCAGTAGAACATTATTAATAATTAATAACGACCCGATTAAGAGTCCTTTAAAATAATCGGTGCTGAGAATGGACACCACATACTGTCATTTGGTAGAGTGAAAGCAATGCCTAAGCACCGATTATTTTTACGGACTGTTAATCAGGTGGTAAAGTACCCGCCCTTAGAATATCAAGCTTTGGTTTTTATACATAAAATGAAAATCTCTCTCACCCCTTCGTATTTGTCATCCAAACTGGTATTTAACAATGATATTCACACACAATACACACTCACAAAATGACATATATGTTCAGAAAAAAAATAAAAAAAGCACAGAAAAATCAATGTTGCATAAGGGTATCATTTGCTATAATAAGCTTCCCGAATCTTTGAAGACCTGCGTTGCTATCAATTTATTCAAAGTAAAGTTGTAAAACAGATTACTGGACCAATGCCATGGACGAAGTAGTTGAATGTTCTGATTCTTTCAACTTATATGTAGTGATAACTGTGTTTATTTTAAAATGTGCTTGTTACCTTTTAAATTTGATTGATTTTATAAATGTTCTACATTTTGTACAATTATATAGGTATACATGTATACTCTGTATTTTTGTGAATCAGTATTTTGCTAAATGAAGACCTAATAATAATATCTAATGAATATCTATGCTAACGTAATTTAGAAACAATATATTGGGTAAAGCTGATAGAAATGGCCAACACTCAATGAAAATCGACAGTAACTTGTTTTGAATACCACTTCATTGTGTGAACTGTATATTGGTCAAACAGGGAGATCTCTTAGCAAAAGAAAGAAGAAGCATATATGTCGTTTCTAGAATGAAATGATTAATTCAACATTCATAAATCATTTCCTGAAACGCAGTATGGCAGATTCCTTAGAAATTAGTAGAGACGAGAAGTGTCTTATGACGAAATGTGAGTTATAAGGATCAGTTTAGCAGGCAATTCCTTTAATAAGTTTCTACCAGTTGTTTGTTGATAGAAATTAATATTTATATAAAAGCACAGTATCAGATCGTTTTAGTACCGTAACACGCGTGCAGAAGCTGTTGTATAGTGAAGCGGTTTTGTAAACTGTTCAGTGAAAATCGCACAATGAAATGTTTTTTCATGCACACTATATTATTATTATGATCGATACTCATTGCGTTGTTATTAAATAACACTTTACGAAACCGCTACACGTGTTCCACTATGCAATAACTTGTTCAGGTTTGTTAAACTATGGTGTACTATCCAGTCAGATATTGATAAAGCAGCGAAAGAGATAACTGCTATTTCATTTTCCTTCGAAACTATTCATCATTCAAATGGAAGTCATTTACAGTTAAGGCCCAATTTGAACATCTCTGTTTTAATCTTAGTCCTTATTTTATTTGAAAAAAAAGTTGATTTTAGACGTCTATGTAGGAGCATTTGAAAAACAACGTTTGTTATAGTCTTCTCTTCAATCTTAAAAATGTTACTCAAGCAGCATATGATCAATAACCACCTGATTCCTTTGAAAAGAGTGTGGAACTAATTGTCATCCAAGGATTAAGGATTAAACAGAGATGTATAAATTGACCAAAAGAAAAAAAGTCGAAAATTGAAGAAATGTCACTTTCACATATGATCAGTCTGAGGATGAAATATCGTACCCAGTGGTTATTTTTCGCAAAATCCAACTCTCTTGATTACTGACGGTAATTCACTTACTGACGCCTAATTGACACATAATATAAGTTATAAAAATAATAAATACTTGATAAATACTTCGCCAACTTCAGAATCGTTTCAATTAAACGGTGTGCTATGGGTTGCTATGGGGTTGCTTTACGATTTGTTTATCATCAAAATTAATATTTTCGCGTGAAAAAAACTGTATTGAACGTTGTTGATGATGTGCGAGCAAGAAATAGAACTATCGTTCGAATTTTCGTTACATGGGGGAAGGTGAAGAAAGGCGATGGGGCCAATGACGATTCTGGCAATGTGAAATGTCAAATTGAAATGTTTATAAACAGTAAAGAGCCGAAATGGGAGTGCAGAATGGGTTAAATTGTTCATCACTAGAATGTGATACGGTGTTCCATTAAAAAAAATTTAAAAATAAGTATTGTACTATAGAAATTGTGTTTCAATAATCCACTACTATTGTATAATGTATATCATCTTTCGAGCAATGTATAATTCACCTATTATACGTCTGTTTGCTAGATCTTAATAATATCCATTAATCACGGTAGTGATTAAAGAGTTCTCGATCACTGCTGTCAGATGCTTCCTTGATTTAGCTATATTGATATGATGTTTTGAAGTTGATTCTATCCCTGCGATTAGCTTGACTAATTGGTCAAACATTACAATTATTGATAATATAAATAAATATCTTGTAATATGAATCATCTTGAGAGATCAGATACGATATTCGTTAAGCTAAATACGTAGATTTTTGTGTTAATTATTATGACATAATTATTATGATTTTCGATAACTACGTACTGTGTATAGATAAACAATATGTATTGTATGAAATATTTGGAGGAATAAAATGATAGTGTTTCTAAAAATATGTATGTAATATATCAAAATATTCCAACGAAAAAACTTTCACAAAATTCTCAGTTAGTCGTGTATAAAGTATAGTATTCTACTAGCACATAACGTCTATTATTCTCTCGGTGATATAGGCCACTCGCCTGCGGCTCGTGGTCGTTGACCTCCCCCTCGTGGATAAAAGCCATCTTTATACACTAATTGAAAATATAATATTATCTATCCTTGGGGATGAAGTGCAACTAAGTCTACGATTTTCAATTGATAAAAACTCACTTCAACATGTGCTATAGAAAATAAAATAATCCAAAAATGAACAATTTGTTCAGGCCAGCCTTAACTCACCTACACTGTAGGTTGACGGACTAACACCTATTAGAAAACAACTACTCCCCTGGCTAATACCACGAAGGGCATTGAAATACATCCAACGTTAGTGTGGGATTCTTCACAGAAGAAATTCCACATATGCTCTTGGCCAAAAATAAAAAAGAGTTTTAATTCAACGATTGTTTGTCAATGAAGCTAAATGGTGTTATAGAAACACCTCCGATGAAAATTCAACCATATGAATCATGGGAAAATAAGTTACGATCGTGCAAAAAACGCTATAAACATCAAGAACTTCAAGCACTACCAATCTCAGAGAATCCGGTTGGATGTGTTGCGGTTCTTGATACTAAATATACCATAATAACCTCTGGATTGATAGTATATTACGTAACGAGGAGGATAAGTAGCCTATTACGCATGAGCGAAAATGGTGAACAAGAGCCGTAGCCGAGTGCGGTATTTCACGAGTGCATGTAACTAGCCTTATCCTCGAGTTGAGTACTGTACTTTTTCTACTCACACCATACTTGTGCGGTAATCATCCAATGTAGCACGAATTTCTTCGTTATCCCTCATTTTCAATAATGAAAGAGTCACTGGATGACAGCAAGTAGGTAAAACAATTGTTTATCGATTCATGGAAATAACTAGATACAGTACCAATCCACAAACTGTTGAACACAAATTTCCTATAAATATAATTTTAATTCAACCTTACAAAGAATTTTAAACAAAAATTGATTATCGGCCATTGAATGTAGTCATGGGATCAAATTTATCAGGTCAAATGTTACATATCCCATCATTTCAAGATTCAAAAAAACAATACAGGTCGCCATTAATTAAGAATACACTTGAATTTTAAATAAGCCATTACCTAACATCTGTCAAATACATGAGGAACGGTTCAAAACAGTGGGAGTGGAAAATTATTTGAAAGATGATATATTTGTTGTTTGGTAAGGAAATTACGATTAGTGATAATGATCTCTCATGGAAAAACCATGTGAGATCGATCGCCAAAGGTGCTTCCCAGAAACTTGAATTTTTATTACAGGCGAAGAAATACTCCACTTCTCGTCAGCTTCTAATGATCTACAAGGCTCAGATACTACCTGTCTTGGAATATGGTTCTCATGTGTGGAGGTCAGCACCACAACATTCATTGAGGCTTCTCGATTCTATTCAGAGAAAGGCAATCCGTCTTTTTGATTATTCTTCGCTCACAGACTCGCTCACTTCATTGGAACATCGTAGAAGGGTCGGAGACTTGTCTCTCTTCTATAGATATTTTCACGGTCGGTGCTCTTCGGAATTGTTATCAATCGTTCCACCCTTGGCAATATCTTCACGGATGACCCGACAAGTACAGAATTTCCACCCCTTTGTTGTGAATTTGAAGACCTGTCGAACCTCTCTTTTTTCAATAGATCAGCTGAGCTTTGGAACTTCTTTCCGGCAGAGGTCTTTCCTGAGGCTAACAACCCTCAAAAATTCAAAGTGAATTTTAATTCGTATCTCCTGTCCCTTGATTCACGCGGTTCTCTTTGAACGTTAAAGGGCTTCCTTTCGTGTGAATATGCATATAAAAAAATATTTGCAACAATTTCCTTGAGAGTAAAAAAAAGATCCATCGTTGGCCGTATGAAACTCGGTGGAGATTTTTTCGAATATTGCACTACATTCACTCTACCAAAAAGATAAAAGCAACTTCACAAGACCTTCCTTATCAAAGAATGTTTCATATCGTTCAGGTCGATGCCCAGACTGCATTTCCACCACATGAACGATTCTCTAGAGAGAGTTTGCAGGATATTTCCTGTTAGATACAGATTTTATCTTTCTGTGAGAGCTGGGAAGTCGAGTATGAAAATTCGAATAGGTATTGAATTTTAAAGGGTTCGTGACCATGAATGTTTCAGTACGGAAGGCTACACGATATTCAAGATCACGGAAATCTTTTCAGGGCTGCTGAAATTCCATACATTCAATTCCTTTTTGTGAAACATTTTGAGAAAATTGCCTTCGACAAAATTAAGAAAAACAAATTCATGAGTTGGGTTTTGATTCAGACCAAGTTTCTCACAATTTTTCGTTGAAGTTTCCACAAAGTAAGGAAATTTTCGCGCAGCCATGATCCTGGATGGTAGACCGGACTTGGGGAGGCTTCTTTCCAAATCCTGATTCATGCTGGGAAACACACTTGAATATAAAACCTCGTTATTCCATAGCTCGCAAAAGTTTTTATTATTGATGTTTAAGTTTCGTAAAGGAACATCAGTTGGTTGAAGGAGAAAATATTCCAAACCCAACCCAACCCTGTCAATGAAATCGAGTAGGTGAGAACTGAACCTTTCAAAGATTATAACTTTGACCCGAAATCTAGCAATCATAACAGCTGCAACGGATGCTTGTTCCAAAATTGGTCCTTTCCGTTAACCAGCTGACGAACGTCAACCCTCAGAAGTCGAAACTTGTGCTAGCAATGGATCAACGAGGCCTTACCTTTTAACGTGCGATTACCCAGCACGGTGGCCCGGCGGGGAATAGAACCCCGGTCTTCCGCTTGAAAGGCGAATGTGCTAACCTCTACACTAACGAGACCATGCTTCCAATGATGGTTGAATGAGACTTACCAACAATTCTGCTGCCTCGGTATTTGTGGTGACAGAATAGTATATTTTACAAAAGTAACATATTCCTCACGAGCGCAGAAGTTTGTTGAAAATTAAAATACATATATAATAAAACTTGTATGTCATCAACTCATTATTATATTTCATTCAAAATAGTAATCAACAGTTATATTTGAACAATTTTGCCAATCGGTTGAAGACATGTTACTAACATATTCTGAGCACCCTGTCATTGTGGCTGGGGACTACAACTTACCGGAAGCAATGTGGTCCAATGATATCAATGGAGTAACAGTTGAATGTCCAGCATACTCTAACGCCAGTCTAGTGTGTGAATACTTCTTTCTGAATTTGCATCAAATTAACCACATTCCGAATGGTACTTTCTCAGATTTGATTTTTGTACAAAACTCGAATATTCAACTGAATACAGCAGTTGACTTACTTATCGATAACAATTATCATCATTTTGCATACTATTTTCAGATTCCAATACCTATCAAGTATAATAATTCTTCTGCGAGTTTGCATTACTATGACTTTAAATGTGCCGATTGTATGTCACTGGATAGTTTCTTTGCATCTATAGATTGAAAACAAGTCTTTATCAAGGAAAAATTAGAAGTTATTCTAGAGCAATTTTACAATATTGTTTATAAGGGAATCCGGTTACATTTTATAAACCTTCAACATTTCCTGCCTGGTTCACATCTGATCTTAAAGCACTGACAATTGAAAAGAAAAAAGCTCACAAAATGTTTCAAATGAGTAGAGATCATAATGATTATAGAATCTTTCATAATTTACGATATCAGTGCAAAGTTTTGTCAGAACATTGTCACCAAATTTATCTTCATCGAGTGGAAACAGCCTCCCCTTTTCTCCTGGAACATTAAAGAAACTTTATTTTACATTAGTTCGGCCAATTTTGGAATATGGATCTATAGTATGGTCACCAAGTTATGCCATTCATAATAATCTCATAGAAAAAGTTCAAAATAAATTTTTTTGAATTTATTCATATCGTAGGAATCAATACACAGTGTTCCACTCTGATACAGACTTGCCCTCAGATCTCAATCTATGGAGTCTTATGGTGGATTCATGCAGCAATCGTAACTCGGAATTCGCAAGTCGTAAGGAAGAAGTTGAGTCGATATCTTTCAATGAAAACGTTCATGCAGGTATATTAAGTCGGAATTCGTAAGATATTGAACAAATTTCCACTCTTACGATTCAACAGCTCTTGAGATTGCTGCATGAATGGTTTATATTTTGTTGCGAGTTCCGATTTCCGAGCTACGATTGTTGCATGAATCCACCATTAGTGACCGCAGAAAAATGTTGGATCAGATGTTTCTCTTTAAACTAGTCAATGGGAGTGTTGATTGTCCACGATTACTGAGCCAGTTGAATCTAAATACTTTATCAATAACACGTAACCGTCCTCTGTTCCGAATTCCATTCCACACAACTAATTATGGAATGAACAGTCCTTTAACCAGATTACAAAGAGTATACAATGACATACAAGATAGGGTTGACATATTTTTCCTTACACGTGCAAACTTCAGGAAGACATTACTTCAGATTTTGTAATTTACTAAGTACATAACTTGTCTTTGTTTGTATGTTTTGTTTTATTTTATGTAACCATTTTTCCATGTTCACATATGTATTGTAATGACTATTTGATAAAATTGGAGTTATCCGTTGAAATATAGAATAAATAAATAAATACTTTTTGTAAAGTAATTCCTGGTAGGTTGTTTGGTTTCAACTTGTTTTCGGTAATTTAAATATTAGCTGCGGTCGAAGTTGAAGTTGATGGGGAAACGTACTGAGCTTCCACAGCATTTTTGTGTTCATGTTCTAATGGCGCTGGAGGCTGAATGGATTCTACTAGGCTTTGCTGGATTTCCAACCCCCATGGCGTTTTAAAGTTAAAAGATCTGCCCCTGCATTAACTAAAATAGTCGCAGATGACTTTCGGAAACAGTGTCCAGTGTATAATTCAGGGTTCGGTAATTGCAAAGATTTCAGTATATCTTTCGCCATGGTGCCAAATTCTTTAATTCCCACAGGCTGTTTCGTACATTTTCTATGAAAAACGTAAAAAACGTGTTTCATTTGTGCATGGTCGAAGCTTCACATATATTTTGTAAATTTGGTAGAATTCTCCTGTGACTGTGAAATTTCTAGGAAGCTTGGTTTTAGTATCGGGTAATTCTATTAAAAGGACCGAATTAAGATATTCCATGATATAAACTTTTAATTTTCGAAGTTCATCACAATGATATGCTCCTGTAAGGCCAATAGCTAAAGCAGCCTGAAATCAAAACCGAACATTTATTTTTCGATAACAATTTAAAAATTGTCATTTCATACTTTTATCAGCAAATCATGAGGTGCATCTTTTGAAAATTGTTGAATTTTCAGAAGTTAATATTTTTGACTGTTTTGGAGCATATTTTTCAGATTTGCGTTTCAAAAATGCACGTAGTTTTACGCATTTTGATATATCAACACAGTTTTTAATAATTAAGGTACTCCTCAGCATCGAGTACTGAGACCATAACGTTGATGATTTCAATATTCTTGACAACTCTTCAAAATAAACTAACAAGGTATTTTCGGAACAAGAATTTACCTTGGCGTTCATTTTCCAGTCCATGAAGTTTCTGTAAGCGATTTCATATTTTTCTCTTGATGCCCTTTGTAGCAAATTATTGCAAACATCTATTGCTTTCTGAATAATTTCTGGAGGTGTATTTCCAACTCTAAACCTTCGTATTCCATTATATTCAACATTCAATATATCTGAATGCAGTCCTGCAATGATTATGCAGTCCTTCGGTTCTGTTGTTATGGAAACGCCAACAATGGGCTACTTGGAGATTGCAGGCGAATCGTCGGCGTAGCGTTGTCAACATGGAGAACGTGTCATATCAATCTGACATGTAACAATTAATGACTGACTTGGGTTATCGTGATAACAGTGACACATACTTTCTCACTGTAATGGCGGATATTTCTCACTGCGTGAGAAATCTTTCGTTTTGAACGTATGAAAGCGATGAGAGAAGTGGCACATTGTATAGCATCAATAAAAAAACGATGTTATTAGTCGAAAAAGCACTTGTAGGATTGAACAAGTACACATGTTAGTCCCAGACTACTAGTATAGCTTTCAGAAACCCAAATTCGTCACAAATGAAATTTACCAATGGTACTCTTCTAGTCATAATCATTGTTGAAACAGCACACCCTAATTCTAATAAAAAACACTTGTCACTTATAAATTACCAGTAATATTTGTAGAAACCCAATTTTGTCCAAATGTTAATTTAAAACTGCCACAGTAGTATTTCACCACTGGTATTTTCTTTGTGAAACAGGCCCCTGGAATTCAACTCTTCATAGAGACACGCATGACGAGCACGAACCCAGTGTTCAGGTTTTTTGTAGAGCGAGGGATTCTCTATAGTGGCCTCATTCATCAAATAGATTAAAATCGCTGACAAAGTGGAGCAAATTCCACCACCAGAATTAATTGCTTTCGATATTTCCTCTAGCGTTGGAAAGCGGGGAAAAATAAACACATTCGCCGGGAACGATCCCGTTTCACTTATTTACTGTGGATTTTCCCAAACGTACACGACTTTGATAGGGTGAGGCGAAGGCGATATTTATTTTATGTTGGTGATAGCGTAGCTGATGGCCTCTGGGATGAGATCAAAGAACATAATAATGATAAATAACAAAATAGTATATTCACCAAGAGGAAAATAATAGTATATTATGCAACGATCATGTAATGATGATCATTAATACACAAGCATTTACTGGGATACCAAACGAGATGAAGGTTAGTTTCGTAAGGTTTATGAGAGTTTATTATTACATGATAGTTGCATACTACTTCAACTATAAAAAAAAAATTGTATTGTGGGTCCTACTGGGAAATGCTGATTTTATTCTGAATCGAATTTTCGCTGTGATCCTCCGCTACTGAATTGGATTTCCATTTGAATGAAGTAATCGTAGTGAAAATTCTGTATCATGATTGGCTCGTTATGATACAGATTTTTCATTATGATACAGGTTTTTTATCCGTTTCATAATGGATGTCGTTATGAAGCGGATTATGGCCATATAAGTGTATTATTATAGTACGGGTATGGAAAAAACATTTTATATTCAAGGGCAGAGATTTCCATGGTCTAGTACCTCCAGACCAAAGAACTGTGAGTTGTCCGGGATAATTGCAAGCTCAATCAAGAATCATGATGAGATTATTGTTTCAATGTCATTATTTCTTCTATTTTTTTGGGTTCTCAACATACCCTAATCTGAAAAATAAGAATCAATACTGGAATCTATACAAGTGTAGAAGGGCACATTCTCAATCTACCCTGATAAGTTTCTGCGATAATTCAAAAAACAGTTCCTTTCAGCAACTTTTCGTATATCTCAAATTTGCCTATCAAAGAAATACACGAACTAATCATAAATCACACACCAACAGATATCTTCACTATAATGCAAATCACCATGCAACTGTCAAAAAAGATATAATGATATGTTTTTTGTAAGATGCTTAAAAATCCTAGTGCATCTATTGATTCGATATTGTTTAGAATTTCTTGGCGAAAAACAGTTGACGATTATGATAGCCAGGGTTTCTAGACATCTTAGTTTTTTGATAGATTAAGAATAGTATCTAATTCATTGGAAAAAATCGATAGGGAGTTTAATTTTATGAAATCGATATAAAAGGAAAATAGATCCAGACAATTTTATAGAAAATACATCGACTGAAATTGTCGTAACATAGTGAAGACATACAACCGGCACAAACTATACATCCTGTAACGAAAATAATACCGTATGTCCCTCGACCATCTGAAAAGATGAAACGGATCGGCTACAGGTATAATTTACAACAATAAACACTTCACGTTCAATGCTGACACACACTGAACCAACCCACATAACCGAAAACACAAAGAATTGTATTTTTCGGCAAACGTCAAAAAAAGTAGACATTATTAACGTCAATTCATGATGTTGAAGTATGATTTCACAGACGCCACTTTTTTGTACCGCCGTGAGCGGACAAAAAAGTACTTTTTTTATTATTGCACCATGTGAGAAATCTTTCGTAAGCATGATTATAAACTCTACTTGACTTAGTTGGAATTAAATCATTCGTAGCTGCCTTAGCAATGTCAACAACGTCGGGCGGTGTACAGTTGGGTTCTGAATCCGACATAATATAATCTAAAAGAAAATTTCAGTACACTTTACTACAACAAACGAAATTTTGATGCTCAAGTACTCACCAAAAATGCACAGTCCAATTGTTGCTTTAAATCACTTACAATATTTCTGACGTTATAAAATATTATTGAACTGTCAAATTTGTTTTTGACTTGGCAATCACAAGACCAGTAACCACGGAAATGTAGTGCGCAATTTTATAATTATTATTCTCTGAATTTATCAACTTCGTTGCAATCGTTTTGAATATTTATTTAAATATTAAATAGTTCTATAGTCTGGATGCCGTTTGCGGAAAAAATAGCATGTTTCATTCGGAGCAAAAGCACTTTTTGTGGCTCGTCTGAAATTGTCGGCCTCACTAACGTTCGGCCATCAAACATTCATACTCGCCACAAAAAGTTATACTTTTACTCCTAATAAAACAATATACTATTATCGAATCCCTTTTTCGTGCGGTCAAAAATATGTCGGTGAAAGGTCCAGACCTCTAGGATTGCGAAAGAAAGAACACAAGATGTACATCAAGACAGATAGGTGGTTCTGAATTATCAAAACACATTCTTACTGCTGATGGAAATCATACAGTTCAATGAATTGATACTCAAATGATAGCAAGAGAGCAATAGCAGGAGACGAAAGTTGAAGGAATCTGCTTTTATCATGCTGTCTGCAGATGCTTGCATCTCAAACACTTCGGTTGATATAGATCACGCCTTGCTGCCACCCTTGAAAGACATATGTCAGAACTCAAATCTTTAACATTTACAAAAAACGAACATAAAAACGAAACTAGAAGTGAATAGTTGCCCTTCTACACTTGTATAGATTCCAGTATTGATTCTTATTAGAAATAAAAAAACATCCACCTCAAAATAATGACATTTAAACAGTAATTCCATCATGATTCTTGAATGAGCTTCTGGACGTGATACTTTTTTCAGCTTTCCTGTGTCACATCAGACAAAGTAACTGCGTTCATTTCGTATTGTTTCGATGGCAACGATGTTATATTTATACAGTGAACTAGTGAATTCCACCTAAGCTCCCTAGTGGAAGAATGGATAAATTGCTGAATACTTCCACTAGAATCTTCAGACATATCCGAAACATTCAACTCGTGACAAGTCTGTCATTAATTGACATTTCGGTGACATTTATTCTATTCATAACCCAAACCAGCCATTTTCTTGCTGAAGAGCTCAGGAGATAATTATCTCCTAGCGAAACGAGATCTTGTATGAGTTGAAATGGAACATTATACAAATTGCTCTCCATTTCGTTTTGTGTAGATATTACCATGTTTGCTATCCATTTGATTCATTTTTCATATGCTTAGTATACAAACTGAGCAAGAAAAAGTGATATCTATGTAACCCAGTACCCGTCGTCGCCATATAAACAGGGGAGTAGCTGTTTAAGATGGAATCTTTCTTCCTTTTTGTGAATGAATCAATGTATTTGAATAATATACACTTACCTATCAAAAGAGAGTGTTTGTAATTTTTTTTCATTTCACTTCTTTCATAGAAGTTGTAATTTCAATTTTTTGATTCGGAAAAGTAGAAAGTTAAAAAATTATGCTCGTTGATATATTCGCTTAGTCGTATCTATCACAATTTACACGAGATAAAGAGGGATTCTGGATAGAAAATAAGTGATACGCCCCCTATCGACTTTTGCGAGAACACTCAATGGTTAGATCGCCATACTCTAGTTTGCATATGGGGCTGTTATGTTGACTCTTCAGTCATTTTGGATTTTTATGATTTTTGTGTGTGTTTGAGATTTGATAGCGATTGCGGAGATTTTCAAGAAGTTTGGAAATATTCCAGTGAAATAATTGGAAGATATACTGCTTTTCATTCATTGTGAGCGTATATTCACTTTTTGTTGTCTTCTAGTTCTGGATATAAACCAGTTAATCTTTGATAAAATCTCTACGGTATGGGTGGAAATGTGTAATTCAGTGGGTAATGCATAATTCTAAATAGGCAGAATCACATCAACCACCTGAAAACTGACACTTCTGATACTGTATTAGTGCTCAAATAAATTGAATAAATTTTATATTTGAGTAATCGAAGTGAATTTTCCCAGCTGAAATATGTAATTTTCAATTATTTCAGGTGTGCATTAATCATTAATTTATGCAATATTCGTTCAGTAAGCCCAACTTGATAGCAGAAACTCATAAATGCAAGTCTGATCTGGAAACAACTTTCGACATATGTTTTCATAATGTTCACAATGTTTTCATAATGAAAAACCTCCGAATTTGTTCAATGAAATGTTCTTTGAGTATTCAACTGTCGATTGAGTCACTTCTCGCACTGAAATTAATGAGAAATTGAAAATTTCACGAACAAAAGGAACACGAGAACATCGAAGCTCCATATACAGGGTGTTTCAAAATTCAGTATCAAGATTTCAGGAGCGTATGTTTCAGGTCAAAATAAGACGTTTTTGTCCATAAACATGTGCCCGCAAACGCTTCGTTACCGAACTACAGAGCGTTAAAGTTTCAAGATTTTTTCAGTTTTTGCGATGAGACTTTCAACTTGCAAATGATGTCAAATGCTTCGAAACGAACCTAAACGTCAAATTGAAAATAGCAGTCAAAGCCTACTATTCACTTTTTCATTGTTTCGTTGACAAATTTAATAAATCTAGCGAATTACGAAAAGATTACTTCGATTTTTTCTCAATAACGGCCGCAGATGCATGAAAATTACAAGAGACAGAAAAATTTATAAACAAAACAAAAAATTAATTTCATATCTTAGAATCCACCAGCGGCGCACTACAAAAAAGTTTATGGGGCCAAAATGGGCTCGACCCCTGAAAACATATCTTCCTGTAGCATGTCACAATCACTTGGCATACTGGATGATGTAAACTCTGAAACGTAACCTTTATTTCAAATTTGATCTCAATATCTCAAAAACTGAAAGAGCTATGAAGAAAAAACTAAAAAAATCTTGAAACTTCAACGCTCTTTAGTTCGGCAACGAAGCGTTTGCGGACATATGTTTATGAAAAACAAAATTCTTATTTTGACTTGAAAAATGCGCCCCTGAAATCTTGATATTGAATTTTGAAACACCCTGTATACACGTGTAAATTTAAACATGACAGTTCCGCGTTTCTCCGCGCTAGCGCTACGATCTTATTTTCTATCGCGAATAGGTCAACATCACTTGAAAAACTCACCTGAGCGAGTTATTATGGTAGAATCCCATATCACAACGGTATCTTAGGAATATGACCGAACCTAAACTAAAAGATCTCTCGATAGCCTCTTTTCAGAATTCTTTTTCTTAATTTCCAGGGGTGAATATTGCCAGCTATTAATGCCAAACGTGTACTGGGCTGGATTTCATTTCCATTAACAGAAATTCTTCGAGCCTGGGTATTAATGGCAAATGGAGCAAAAAACTGAGTGCGAACAAAAAAGCTCTCAAGCTACTCCTTTCTTCTGAAAGCAGAACATTCAAAAGATTTATAGAGTGGAAACTATTTTCGATCCAGCGAATCTTTTTTTGGCAAGAGACATGTGAGGACCCATGTTTCTTGAGTATGAGATTTGGCTTTGTAATGAGGAAGAAAATCGAAATTGAATGTGGTGCATTTGACATATGAATCTATTTCTTTCAAAATCCAATCAATATATTCACCACTCAAAAACCAAAAATACAAGCTGAGTGAAAACTGAAACAAATAAGATCTTTCAAGCGATGGTACTTGTTATGACCAAAAGAAACAATGCATGTGCATTGAGATGTTATTTCAAGCGATAGAACCTACGAATTCTATTCATCAACATCGAATCTTCTGGAGAATGGTAGAGAATATTTCCCTCATATATGAAATGTCCCATTAGAGCAATGTAATTATCGAAAACTTACAACGGTAATTGCATTGTATCGAAAACTTACAGCGGTAATTGCATTGTATTGAGTCACCATAACAACACATTTGAAACCGTATCGCTAGACGTCAGTAAACACCACAAATAAATGTCAGATAGACTTCAAAAATAGAAAAACATTTCGCGTTTTGGTGAGTGCTCCATACAATCTATAGAGGAAAGTATATATGAACAAAAATAACATTCCCTTGAGAATTTCTTTATTCGTGAAATATTCCAATGAATTGTCTTGTCCTTCGGACTCGGGCACTTTCGCCAAAATATGAAAATGAACTTGCAATTTTTAGATATCACGCTTTCTTGCAAAATTATCCGTAATTTTTATGCACTCGTCCAATTATAACCGATATTTTCACACAATTGAATACACTTTTTGTAGAGATCAATTACCCTATAACATCAAACTGAAATCATTTGCATTCAACGCGCGTTTAGCTAACAAGATTAGCATCTCCAAGAGAAGAAAATTGAGTTTAAATTTATCTGACTTCCAACTTTTTTTCACCAAAGCTTCTAGTCTCATCCCTTATGGAAGAAGGGTGTTCTGAAATTAACTTTTTTCATTAAAATATTGAATTGATGTGGTGATACGTGACAAAAATCAACTGTGTTATTTTTTGATAAACTAAGGAAGATATGCTGAACATGTACTTTTTCAATGTTCCCCAATGTATGTTATTAGCACATGATTTCTCGAATATCCTTATGATATTGCTTGAGATTCATCTCAAGTACTTTTTTGTATTATTCTTCTATGTGAATCCTAAGAATTTTGCTCGGAATATATGTTGAATACACTCTTTCCTTTCAATATTCGTCAAGGTATATGTCAAGAGGTTTCCTGAAGAATGTTATTCCTGAGAATGGACATCATCTGGTTATGTTGGGGATATTCTTAACAGGATACACCATATCTATGATATATGTATAGAAAATATTAATAACATTGGTGTTGACTGAGATTAAAAATTTTCTAATGGCAGACATAGTAAATTATTAACAAGGCCTTATCACAAAAATATCATAATTGGACTGAAAAACTTTAATCTGAGTGATGTGAGTGCAGCCTGTAAATGGTCGTCCTTAATTATTAATAATACATTAAACCATAATAACTGAAATTTTGATTCTTTACCAATAACCTAGAGCGGCATGTGAGTTCGATTACATATTACGTTTGTGTTTCCGGGGGTTCATCATTATCTCTTCATCCACTTCCGATTGAATTTCACTCAAGAATTGAATCTCTCGTGGAATGGACAGAAAAAAAATGATGGAAAATGTAATTAACCCACATGAAAATCCCAACTTCATCTCCGCCTTATGATTTTTTCACGCAACAATTTCATTCGGAATTAGGTTTGCGTCATTCCACTCTTGGGAAATTACGCATACTCAACAGGGATTGATAGTTACGTGAAATCAAGGGTGAGGAGATGTCTCAGATAGGGTTTGCAATGCTGGATCCAGCATTCAGGCAATCCAGCTGGATCCAGCAGTTCTTTTTTTCACATGCTGGATCCAGCACACCAGAGGCGCGATTCCGCGAATGTATTAAATTCGAAATAAGTTAATTTTGTATTCAACTGAGGCCTTCTGTAAAACAGCGAAACAACATGTTCTCGCAAGAATATGCCAGGGAAAAAAGGCGAGGAATTTAGTTTCATTCTTGATTGCGACACCAGGTGGAATAGTTTGCTCAGTTTGATGTAACGTTTCTTCAGCCTAAGAGTTTGCTTCGATTCTGCATTGATAAACATTTTTCCGAAGTGAAATTCTCGTCTGATGAGTGGCCAATTATCAGTGAGTGATCGGCACTCCTCAACCTGTGAAACTGGCTGTAAAAACTATTATTAATATATTTCCTTGAGTTTGTTGATCAAAACTCCAAACAATACTGAACCACTTTTATTAATACTCTTTATCACAATACAATACAACACAATCACTTATATTGTTCCTGTGAAGTTTCCTGAGTTTAAATTTTTCTGGAAATGATCTCAACATATATATATATACCAAGCTCAATCGAGCAAAATGCGTGCATTTCCATAATTTTCAAAATATTGCTTTCAAGCAAACGCCTTCGTGTATAATAATTTGAGGTAAAATCCTTCGACCTGCGGTATCAAATTATCATACATTCAAGTCATCTGCTTAGCAAAATTTCGAAAATCGTCGATATGCACACATTTCGAAAGAATAAACCTGGTGCACTCGAGATATAACCCCCGTATAATACGCCCTTTATGCCAATGTATACCTAAGATAATCCTCATTTATATTTTACTCAAAGGAATTGCCTTTGATGTTTCATTCGATATTCCTCACTTCATAAAATATAACCCTGAAATTGGAATTTCAATTCAATTATTTTGATCTCAGGTAAAAAAAGAAACCAAAGCAGAATTGATACAAGAAAATGTGTGGATGTTTTTATTCGAGTACTTTTCAGTAAAAAGCTTGATTGAATAAATAAACAAAAAATTTCATTGCAGTGATGGATTTATCTAGATTCCATATTATGCTGGATTCAGAACCATCTCTCAAAAATCTAGCTGGATTGAATATGCTGCTGGATTGCAATCCCTAGTCCCAGATCTGTACGAAGCAATACGTTTCTATGAACAACAGCAATTTTATTAATTCCTGAAAAATGTTAGTAGAGTTCAATTATCCTGACATCAAACTGATATTTTTGCACTCGACGCGCGTTTCGCTGGTAAGTTATTTATATGTTTTACAATCAGAAGTAGTGCTGGTGAAAACTACCTGCATTTTTTTCTGTGTCTGATATAGTAGCCTTTCATCAAACACATCCGTAATCAGTTTCAGATTGCTTTCACTTACTCTATGTTCATTTTCCAGAACATACTGGGCGACGGGCGACACTGGACTTTCCTCACCTTCCGTATCTTATGTGTGCAATGTGTTCCTTGAAGCGGGTTTTTATAACTCTACGACACTGGCCGATGTATTTATTATTGCAATCTTGACTACTGATTTCGTATATTTCCCACTTCTTTGATTTTCCTAATTCACCATCCAGAACTTCACATGCAACTTTAATAATCACTTTATCGAATATCTCTACAAGTCCTCTATCGTTGAAAGATGCATATGGGTTCACTATTAACTTTTTAATACTCTCATCTTTTCTAATAGTTGATATACGGAGCTTCTTCCTGAATTTTATTTATTTCATTATTTTATTTACTATCTCTGAACTAAAACCTTTCACTTCTATTAAGCTTACATGCCTAATCACACTCTTTTCATTGTCGTACTAATTTTTCTTTGAAGGAAATGTCAGGAGCCTCTGAAGGAAATTGAAGTTCTGCCATTTCATGTTATGTACAATGATTCGAGTTTTCTTTCCTTTAGAGATTGAACTCTACATAATTCTTTTTGTTCCTCATGACCAATACATAATAATAAATAATAATTTCAAAATACTGAAAAACACGCATTTATGAAAAAATGAACTAAGAAGTGATTTGTTCCATTTGGGATAAGAATAGTGTACATGAAAGAAATGTATGTAAACGTGGGGTCAGTAGATTACTTCAAAAGCACCCCACGCTCTTTTACATTGCAATATTTTTTTTTATTCACACTAATCTTACATCGAATTAAAAAAACTTATTAACTTTTTAGTTCATTTTTTTCACAGAAGCTTATTTTTTAGATTTTTTAAGCTCATTCATCTCTCATTTTTAATTGGATTTTTATGAAAGTGGGGTCTTACCAAGAAATGCAAATTGGCTCCTTCGCCAAAAAATTCGTTCAATTCGAGGTCGCTAGAAAAGCAAATCGGTGATTTTGAAGGTCCTAACGCCTACTTGACTTGAATGTATGATAATTTGATACCGCAGGTCGAAAGAGTTTACCACAAATTATTATACACGAAGGCGTTTACATTGCAATAATTTTTTTATTCACACTAATCTTACATCGAATTAAAAAACTTATTAACTTTTTAGTTCATTTTTTCACAGAAGCTTATTTTTTGGGTTTTTCAAGCTCATTCATCTGTGATTTTTAATTGGATTTTTATGAAAGTGGGGTCTTACCAAGAAATGCAAACTGGCTCCTTCGCCAAAAAATTCGTTCGATTCAAGGTAGCTAGAAGAACTAATCGGTGCTTTCGAAGGTCCTAACGCCTACTTGACTTGAATGTATGATAATTTGATACCACAGGTCGAACGATTTCACCACAAATTATTATACACAGAAGCTTATTTTTTGGGTTTTTCAAGCTCATTCATCTCTCATTTTTAATTGGATTTTTATGAAAGTGGGGTCTTACCAAGAAATGCAAACTGGCTCCTTCGCCAAAAAATTCGTTCGATTCAAGGTAGCTAGAAGAACTAATCGGTGCTTTCGAAGGTCCTAACGCCTACTTGACTTGAATCTATGATAATTTGATACCACAGGTCGAACGATTTCACCACAAATCATTATACCAGAAGGCGTTTACATTGCAATAATTTTTTTTATTCACACTAATCTTACATCAAATTAAAAAACTCATTGACTTTTTAGTTCATTCTTTCACAGAAGCTTATTTTTTAGGTTTTTTAAGCTTTTTCATCTCTAATTTTTAATTGGATTTTTATGAAAGCGTGTTTTTGGGTTTTTTTCAATTACTATTTCTTTGGAGATTATGGTGTTTTTATAGATTAATTATTATGACCATCGACACCAAAATGCGCAACGTGGAAGTCGCAGACATTCAACAGAAGCATATACTGTTATTTAAAACTGCAAATCTTTCTGTGGATTGTGAATTTTCAAGTTTAATTGTTGATCAGTGGGGTCTTGCCAAAAAATGCAAACTGGCACCTTCGCCAAAAAATTCGTTCAATTCAAGGTCGCTAGAAAAGCAAATCGTTGATTTTGAAGGTCCTACTAAGGATATCGGGACGATTTTTCCATGTTATTGCATTGTTATCGGTCCTTGATGAGTATGCAAAAATTCAAATTATTCCGACGTTTCAAAGTTGTACGTAAATTGCTTATTTCTACAGCTGCTGTTTAGTACTGTAAACATATTCTAAATGTCGGTGATGCCGACGAATATGTCTTCAACATGATCTAGACCCTATAGAAGTAACTGAGTTCTCTTCTAGCATCCGTCTCAAATATTCCCGTGTACAGGTTGGATATGAATGGAGACAAGTTTGACCCATACGGAGGTTGGTGAGTTGAATGTATTCTTCAACAGTGTATTTAGCTGAGCTATTGGATTTCAGAAGATCTCTGAAACATGTCAGAGCTCTATAGAAGAAGTGAATTCCAAATATTTTCGTTTTTCCGTTAACTCCTAGTCAAGTGAAAGTTTCAATGTGGATGGGAGGTCACAAACTGATTTGGTTTCCAAGGTTTTTCAAAAGTCTTCTGCGTATTCTCAGAGAACTCAAAATGAAACAAATTCGAACGAAACCTCGACAGTACCTATATCATCATTTGCAGTGCTGAATGAGTCATGTCTGTTCCTCCCCCAAAACAATTCCAATACCTTTCCCACCTTCCCATTTCCTGGAATTGACACGGTCCATGATTAGAATCAAATATCACCGAATCGCAACTCACCGCTTGTCAGATGAGGACAATAACTATGATTAGAATGTCTGGAACAGACAGTATCATTATTCAAATTAGTAGAAATTGGGTTTCGAAGTGGCCGGAGGACCGTTAGTAATTATATTGGAGAGTGAGCATGACAAGTGATCCTTTCACAAATTGTCCCCATGTCACCGCAATTTCGATTCCTGTATTAGATGTAATTCATTGAAGAGTGCTCCTGATTTCCGATAATTATTGTACACGGCTCATTCAAGTGTTTGTGAAGTTGAAAATTTGAGGTTCGGATTGGCCACTGTTTTCTCTCTTTCAGTTTGGCCATTCTATTCAACTTTTTGGAATGGCTACTTCGACTTATGATCTTCTAGAGTTCGGATGATTTCCGAAAATTTTTGTCGTTTTGTGATGTTTTTTAAGTCGCAACAGATAAACTTCTGAAATTCTCATTCAAGCTAGAATTGAATTGGTATCATATCACCATATTTCGCAAAACACAACTCTGGACATTTTATAAACAGCATCCAGATGAAATTTCAACAACTACGATGTCAGAACGCGGCACGGCTGTAATTTGTCAAGTCAAGGTAAATAGTTTGGAAATTTCACACCTTTACTTTCCAACCAATAAGATGCCTCAATTTTGACTAGTTACCATGGCAACGGAAAAAAATCCGGAAGTTTTAGAGTTTTAGCATTTGATGTAACTGAAGTTGGTAATTTTTTTCAACAAAATATGGTGGATATAGGTACCCATATGATTTTTTAAACTAGTAATTATTAAGCTGTCTGACAGATCCGGTTAAACAAAAATGACAAATCAACATCAAAAACAGCAATACCCTGAAAAACTTGACAATCAGAGAAATTACCTAATTTGAATTGTCAGGTTCGATTAATAATTTTTTTCTAAATTATGGTCTGAAATTTCCTTACCGAATACCATGCAAGCTCCTGGAAATAATTTGAGCTCTCGTGATATTATAAGTGAAAATTATCTTTGAGCTCGGGATAATTTTCTTAAAATATTCTCGAGCAAAATGAAATTTCCAAGTAGAGGCTCAGTACGACGGTACGATGGCGTATTAGGGTCACTGTAAAAATAAAAAATATCTTAAAATATGTCAATGACAGATTATAATCTGTCAATGCATGATTAAAATCTGTCAATGGCAGATTATAATATGTCTATGCCAGAGTAAAATCTGCCAATGACAGATTGAAATCTGTCAATGCCGGATTGAAAATTTGTCAGTGACAGATTTTAATCTGTCAATACGCCTTTGACAGATTTTAATCTGTCAATGACAGATTGAAATCTGTCAATGCCAGATTCAAATCTGCCAATGACAAATTATTATCTGTCTATTACAGATTAAAATCTGTCAATGGCGTATTGACAGATTAAAATCTGTCACTGACAAATTTTCAATCCGGCATTGACAGATTTCAATCCGTTATTGACAGATTTTAATCTGGCATTGACAGATTTTTATCTGTCATTGACATATTTTAATCTGGCATTGACAGATTTTAATCTGGCATTAACAGATTTTAATATATCAATAAGCCATTGACAGATTTCAATCTGGCATTGACAGATTATAATCTGTCATTGACAATGGCATATTGAGGGCCAGTTGCACCGATTCAACTAAGCTTGTCTCAATCGTTAAGAAACAAGGAAGCTGATTGGCAAATCCATAGCAACAAAGCCTGACTTAGATGAAGCACAACTTAAGAAAAGCGGTGCAACTGGCTCTGGCAGATATTGATCTGTTATTGACAGATTTTAATCCGGCATTGACAGATTATAATCTGTCATTGACAGATTTCAATCGTGCATTGACAGATTTTGATCTGGCATTGACAGATTGAAATCTTTCAATGAAGATAGTTTTCATTTTTAAAGTGGCCCTAATACGCCATCGTATATCCAAAAATAATAACAGTACACACCAAACCCTGCCAATTTAACGAGTAGATAATTGTTGCACTAACACAGAGTTCGAACGAAACCTTCTGATCGAATCGATTATGGCCAGTAATGAAGATAAATGGTCAAACATTTTGCGCTTCGGGGCCTATCGCTGTTTATAATTTATGACCTTTTAATACGTGATGGATGCTCTTTTCCAGTTGAATTTATCGACAATATGCGTTCCAATGAAAATTCCTATGTAAATCGAGTTTTGGAATGTGATCGGAGAGATATTTAGCGAAATGGGGTTGGGTGTGAAAGCAACATCATGGACAAACAGACTAATTGGGGCCAGTTTCATAGTAAATCATTGTTTTTCATCAGTACCTACATGCAAGTTTCAAAACTATCAAGATGAAATTTAGACGTATTGCTTCAATACAATTGAAAGAGTGTCACTGCATAACGTTCAAGAGAAACAAGCAAGCACTTTACGCCCAATATACTTCAATAATAATATTCTTCATCTACACCCGTACTCTTTATCCACAACCCGTTTTATAATGAAGTCCATTATGATACAGATTTTTCATTATGATACAGATTTTCAACCATTATTTTTCGATGAAGCATGATGTGCATGCTCTGCATTTGACGTTTGTCAAGTCAAAATCGGTAAAGGTATTGAATTTTTGAAGAATATAGCCAAACTTCGATAATCATAACAAAATGTCTGATACCAGCGATATGGGAAAATCATCTTCGACACCTTCACCGGCAGAAATACAGTTAGAAATATTAAATTTTTCATTTGACAAATGCATGATTCATCTCTTTATTTTTTCAATGAAATTAACTGAGCACTCCGTAGGCGAGCGGTCTAAGGCGCTCAGATTATCTAAGCTAGTTGGAAGAGGCATGTGTTCGATTCCGGCCTCGAGTAATCTTTTTTTTTCAATTTTTGATCTCTTCATTTCTCATCGTTTTATTTTTCGAAGTAACACCATTGATTACAATTTTGTAGGATTTTTCAAAGAAATTCGTTTTATCAGTATCATTGTGTGCAATACAAATATAAATATAATATTTGTAGTTCTTCACTATTTATCGGGTGTAGATAAAATAGGGTATGCAACTCTCTTGTAATGGTTATTAATACATGATCGTTGCATCATATACTATTATTTGACAAAAAAGTTAACAAAATTCATGAACAAATTATCGTAACTATCAAATAGGCAGTGTCGAATTCATAATAGTTATGAATAATACAGACAAACGAATACATTATTGGATTCAAAACACAGTGATTCAGTTATGATAGTATTTCCGCAAATTATATGGTTTCAGTTGTGAACAAAATCTTCCACTTGAATGGTAGTCACTTTGAAAAATCTGAAAATCATTAACGACGTATTGAATCACAAGGTCTCGACTACGAAATTGTTAATTGTTAATGTTTATATCCTTTCTCTAATGCAACAAATCTAATTATACTTGTGAATTATCTCTGGGTTAACTTCACGATTCATTGTTATGTTTACTATGTTATTATATTAGTCAATGTTGTGGGCTTTTCGTTTTATGCCACTCGGGTATATGATAAGCGAGCTTCCCCCAAAAAAATGCATTGATATTCAACCTCAACGACCAGAAAGAAACGAAGGAACTCTATTGTTGCTTACATAAAACATGAATGTTATTTTTTCATATGAATTGTCGTTTTTTTGTTATTAAGAATAAAACTGGAAAGTTAAAATACAGTCAAATGACATTACAATCTTCAGGTGAACTGAATGAAATAAAACTTTCGTCTTCAACATTTTTTCGAAAAAAACACACCTATCGAGATATAAGTGTCAGAGGTCAAAAATTGACAAAAAATAACCATTTTCAGAAAATCATATCTCCATTTCTGTGGATTAATTTTCACCATTCTTATGCGAAAAATAATCTCTAAGAATTGAATTTGACTCTCATATTTTTTTCATTAGACCCTTTTCATTTAACCTCGGAATTGAATTTATATACAATATTGCAAATTTCTCAGAACTCAAAAAAGAAGCATATTTCGATAAATTGTTCAAGAACAAAAAGTGTTCTATTTTGAAAACATACTTGAAATCTCATCTGACTTTGTTTAAATATAACAATATTGTTGATAACGATTTATGGACCCTCTGGGTTAATACTATATTACGTAACGAGAAGAATAAGTAGCCTTTTACACACGAGCAAAAAATTGCCTTAGCCATGTGCGATAATTCTTTGTTATCACCCATTTTCAATGATCGACGAGACAGCAAGTCATGACAGCAAATATGTAAAACAATTGATTGTTGATTCATGGACATAACTAGATTTAGTACCAATCCACAAACTGTTGAACACTAAGTTTCCTAAGAATATGAGTTTTATTTCAATGTAAGAGAGAGCTTGGAGGTAAAATTCTGTGAATTTTGCTTTCATGTCAATCATGAATTATTGATTTACAAACCACACAGATATGGGATACGTGGCCCTTGTCTGAATTTGTTCAAATCTTACTTGGCGGGTAGATCACAGATGGTAAGATTAGGAAACGTGATGAGTACAGAAAAAAGCCTTGATAGTGGCGTTCCACAAGGTTCGGTTCTAGGACCTTATCTATTTGTTATTTATACTAACGATCTGATAATATCTCCTCAGAAAATTTTACCATTTTGTAAAATAGTGTGCTACGCTGATGATATGAATATTATTGTTGCTGAAACCAGTATGGAACAAGCAAGAGCCTCTGTGTGTGATCTCTTTCAACATATTTCGGAATGGTCAGAAAAAAATTCTCTAATTCTAAATCCAACGAAAACCCACGCCATTAATTTCACCATGCAAGCATCACTACGAACTCTCGCCCCTCTTCAAGCTGCAGATTGTAATATTTCATTTGTCGAACATACCAAACTACTGGGTACTGTGATAGATTCTCAAAGTCGCTGGACAGAGCATATTGATGCCCTATGTAAAAAACTTCGGACCAGCTGTTATTCTCTTAATTTCATGGCAAAACAGTGTAGTAACCAAATACTTCTTACAATTTATTATGCTAATTTTCATTGTCACTTGAGATATGGTATACTCAACTGAGGATGTGCAACCAACATAGAAAGGGTATTTCTACTTCAAAAATATGCAGTTAGAATTATGGCCAAGCTTGTTTATCGAGAATGATGTAGATTAGCATTCCAAAACCTGAAAATACTCACCTTATCCGGAATATATATTTATGAAATGTGTATATATGTGTACAAACATAGATCCTTGTTCTTTTCGAACAAAAATGCTCATGACTATGAAACTAGATGTAAGCATTTGCTGTTACCTGATCTTCATAGGTCATCATTTTATCAGAAAAATCTGCATTATATGAGCTGTAAAATATTTAACTCATTATCTGAAGAAATACAGACGTCGCCAAATATCTTCATCTTCAAACAACGTGTGAAATCATTATTACTGTACAGAAACTGCTACACTTTGCACGAATACTTCAACTTCTCTGAATTGTAAAGAAAATTTTTACATTGTATTTTCCTTATACCTTAACAATTTTTGATATTTTTCTTATTGTGCTCTACCATTTTTTTTATATGTATGTATCTCTATGTCTCATGTTTTACACTTTGGACTTTTTCTTTTATTATTGCACTATATATACTTCACTGTATTATATAAGTATGCTTTTAAATTGAAGAAATAAATATATTATTATTATTATTATTAATAGATATCTCACAGGCGATCGCTGCTGGAAACCAGCATTCTTATTTCCAAAAGCCAATAGCTGACACAACAACAATCCATCTCCAACCCCTTCAAAAAACGTTCACGCGAATGAAAATTCGTCTGGAACATCAAAGAGAAATTAAAATTCGCTGGGCGCAGCTTTATCTGAAAACGATTCACGTCATTCGATGGCGTTGCTCTTTCCGGAGTATTCCAGCCTGCCATTTCCGAGAGACAAAGGCTTTGAATTCAGCTCTCGAGCATGCTTTCACAAGCGGAAGAATGCCTTGGTCAAGTATAATCATCTCGCTAATTGGCTGCTGTGTTAAATTGTTTCTTTGCTCTAATGAACTAGACAGGGTGTTCCTCGAAAGGATGGTTAAGGCCATCACAGACACATTAACATAACGCATAGCATGAGTACATAAGAAGTTTAGCCAATCAAACTGCGGGTGCCAATGCCATACTGCTTTTACATTGAAATTACCATAAGAATGAAAACCTATAGGGGTTCTCTTATGTTCAGCCAATGAAAATTTGTGTTTGAGAGCACGTGATATTGTCAACGTCAAATCAATAGAAAACATTTCTTTCGGTGTTTCAATAGCCAAAGCCAAAGCAATAGATGAAGGCTGATCACCAGTAGCAAGATACCTGAAAAATCATAAGTACATAATTTGCACCACAACATTCATATTGGATACCTTGAAGTGCATATTTCCCTCATATATAAAATGTCCCATAAGAGCAATGCAATTATCCAAAACTCACAGCGGTAATTGCATTGTATCAAGTCACCATAACGACACATTTGAAACCGTATCGCTAGACGTCAGTAAACAACACAAATGAATGTCAGATAGACTTCCAAAATAGAAAAACATTTCGCGTTTAGGTGAGTACTCCATACAATCTATAGAGGAAAGTATAAATGAACAAAAAATTACATTTCCTTGAGAATTTCTTTATTCGTGAAATATTCCAATGAGTTACATTCGTGCATAAAAATGACCAGATAATTTTGCATTCAAGCGTGATATCTTATATAAATTGCATTCGGTTATTTTCATATTTTCGGACTCGGGACCAAAATATGAAAATAAACTCTTGCAATTTTTAGATATCACGCTTTCTTGCAAAATTATCGGTAATTTTTATGCACTCGTGCAATTATAACCGATTATTTCCCTCAATGCGAATAAACGATGAAACAGTTGAAGGCTAGACTGCTTTTACAGAGTTTTACAGCGATTAAATTCACTAGACCTTTTAACCGATTAAAATGTTCGAAATAAACCGGGCGTTCGGATCACTTTTCAGGTACTATATCTGGTACTATATTGTTCCTGTGTTCGATTTTGATGTTTCCTGAGTTTACATGTTTTCTGGAAATAATCTAAACATATATCCCTCCTTCACCAAGTTCAATCGACCAAAATGCGTGCATTTCCATGATTTTCAAAATTTTGCTTTCAAGCAAATGCTTTCGTGTATAATAATTTAAAATAAAATCCCCCGACCTGCGGTCTCGGGATTTTATTTTCGAGAATCATGGAATTGCAGCACACATTTTAACCGATTAAACTTGGTGCACTCGGGATATAACCCCCGATAATCAACCGGAATTCTGGTGGTATTGTCCTCCAATTATTTTTCTTCAAATGTGAATGTAACGTTCCAAGAAGTTTGTTGAACGTTGTCAAGTCCATATTGCAATATTTAAAAAATATTGATGAGTCCCCTTTCATTTTTTGAAAAAGGTGATCAAAATGTCCTTGCAGACCACCTTCTATCACGCCACCTTATTTCGCCTCCGTTTTGAATAAAGGGTACAAAACAACACAACTGTGCCAAATAAAGCGATATTCGAGTGAAAGTTGCATACGTTGCCCTTTCAAACTGTTTGACATTAAATTTTGCGGAGATACGTTGACTTGCACCTGATTGGTTGAAATTCCTATGCCACACTGTCCATCTGTGTTGACTTACTATTTGACGTCAACTCTTATGTTATGTCAAGCTTATGTCTATATGTTATGCGTTATGTAAATGTGTCTGTGATGGCATTTACTGGTTGAGTACAATACGAATTAGTCCTATTGGGAAGTAATCGGGAGTAATTACACAAGTGCTTCAAAATTACCGATAATTTTCCATGAAAGCATGTTGTCTAAAAACTGCATGAGTTTATTTTCATATTTTGTCGAAAGCAATATATGAAACTAACCGAATTCAGTTTTTTTACTGACAACATGCTTGAATGGAAAATCATCAGGTTTATTTTGATGCACGCGTGTAATTAGGTAGAATATTTCCGGAGTTAAATCAACGACGTTTAAAATTCAGTATTTATGACTGTCAAGATGACAAATGTACATTTTGACAATCGTTACTATAGATAGTATAGATACACGGACCGAGCGGGTATTTTTCGATACCTACTGGGTATTTACCAGCCCAAAAATGTCCCGCCGGGAATTTATCGCTGTAATTGATCGAAAATGTCCCGCTTCATTTGGGATTTTCAACATGCGATGGAAATATTCAGTAAATTTTCCATATGCTCACTGATAAGTACTTATTTGGGTTGAAAATGAATTGTTATCCAATGGTGTTATTATGGTTAAGAGCTATAAAGGTGGCTATATCTTATAGTCAACCAAGAGTTACATCACAATATTAAAGGTCTAATTAGCTGCTTCTGCTTTTCTAACATGTTTCACCCCCAAGTGTAATAACACAGCTTTTTTCAATATCAACAAAATATGTAGAAAAAGTTTATTCAATAACTACACCATAATGCTTCAAGCCACGTTCTCATAGAACAAAATGTATAGTCACACCTTATCGTGCTAGTAGTCACTACTTTTTACTAAAAGAAATCTACAAAAACACTGATATCATATCGCTCAATGTGTCCTGACCAGCACATTACGTTTTTCTGGTGAAGCATCAAAAATTTGTTTGAGAAAGGGGAGAGGCACCAAAAAACATGTTCTTGTTTTTGTATAGGGTTAGTCTAATCTCTAATCAAACGTGGCATCTTGTATATTAAGGATTGAATTTCCTTACAGTCCAAAATGTGCAGATGTTTGAAGATGATCTGAACAAGTTTGGATAATGAAATCAATTTCTGAGAATATTCCCATTCTTAGAAACATTTTTTTCTTTCAGAAATCGATTCGTCATCTGACAATGACATGCCATATTTTATATTACATAATAAGGCTAGATATGGGTAAATTGCTATATACCTGAATGTAATATATATATATATATATATATATATATATATATATATATATATATATATATATATATATATATATATATATATATATATATATATATATATATATATATATATATATATATATATATATATATATATATATATATATATATATATATATATATATCTGATGGACTCTTTACTTTTACTTGCGTAAAAATCGCCGAAGTAGGTCGAGCACTATTTCTCGTAAATATTTCCCATATAAAGTCATTCAATCCTTAATTTCATAACCATCCATTTTTCATAGGTGAATATGAACTCGAACAGAAATCTTGACAGCATAATATATAAAATGAATGAAAATAATAATCCTATAGTAGACTATAAAAATGTCAATATTACTGCGAGAGCCTACAAAATTGGAAGACAAACAACCTCAGCCTCAAAAATGAATGAGTTTACGGCAAAAAATGGAAAAGGCCACAACAGTAGAGGCCTGGAACAACGATTCATAGCTGGCTACGAAAATAATTGAATGAAATTGCTGAATAATGGAACTGAAAAACAATTAAATATATAAACTCCAAAATTCAATGATGAATGTGCTGAAGTTCAAAAAGCAGTAGACATAAAATAATCGGGGGCTAAATCTCGAGTGATGAAAAAGTTCAATTGGTTAAAATTTGGGCTACACATCCATGACTTTCGAAATTTTTTCCAGCAAATTACTTGGGTGTATTATAATTTGAAAAAATCCAGAGACCGCGGGATTTTTATCTCGAATTATTATGCAAGAAAGCGTTTAAAATTTTGAAAATAATGGAAATGCACGTATTTCGATTGAGCTTTGTGTAGAAGAACAATATAGAATCTAAAAGGTGAGCCAAAATCTAGGTTAATTTGACCAGTTCAATCGGTTAAACAGGTCTAGTGCAATAAATCGCTGTAAAACACTGTAAAAGCAATCTAGCATTGAACTTTTTCTTCGATTATTGGCATTGATAGAAATAATAATGTTATAGTTATTTATTAGTTATTTATTTATTTTTTATTTTTTATTATTATTCATTTTATTTATTTTTTATTTATTTATATTTTTTATATTATTTCATTATTATTTATTATCTCATAATATTATTATTTTTTATTTATTTATTTATATATTTTATTTATTAGTTATTTATTTAGTTAACTTTTTCATCGCTTATTTTCATTGATAGAAATAATAATGTTATAGTTATTTATGGTACTAGTGTGTTATGTTGCAGATAACTCACGCCAGAAAAATTTAAATAAATTTTCAAGTGAACTAGGAAACATAACACACGAGTGGCATACAATGCTTTATCCAACACATGACATCAATAATGACAGTCATAACTGCCATGTGTTGGATAAAATAACCAGATCAAAATGAGACGCATATCCGAACAGAAAAATTGAAATCGAAGGGTCATTGCAAAATCCAAATGGTCGAAAATAGATAGATAGATCTTTATTTCCAACAGGTATGCACCCAATTACAGGAAAAGTAGTGAAAATTCTTAAAATAACAAAAAACAAATTGAATATTAAATCAGATTATCTAAATAACAATCATTCATTTTGTGTTCTATCAATTATACAGGAAGAAATGTGTTCGAGAGAACTTTTATTTAGGTCACACAAATGTCATCTCATATCTGGAGTTCAAACGGGGTATGAGATAGTTGATTTTTTGTAAGAGTGAGGAACAAAGAATATTATTGTTCATCGAATTATAAAGAAAAGAGATAGTAACAAAAACCCTACGGGTATTCAACGAAATTGCATCGAAACTATTTCAGAATATTTTCAGGTCATCGGCATAGAATAGCTTTGAGCAGCTCATATTCTTAGCGAGATCATCAATGAATAGTAGAAACAGAAGTGGTCCTATATTTGAACCTTGCGGTACTCCGGAACTGGGAGTGTATAGAGGTGACTTAGTTTTCGTGTTCTACAAATTGTTTCCTATCGAATAAATAATTGGTGAATAGCTCTATCAAGTTTTCGGAGAATGTAAACGAACAAAAATAATGATATTGAGATGAAAGTCATTGCGGATACTAGCAGGTCAAATGTTACATATCGCATCATTTTACACAAGAACAATTCCGGAAACGGCTGCCATTAATTCAAAATACACGTGTATTCTGACTGAGCCATTACCCGACTGCTGTCAAATACCTAATGAACTGTTTAAAATAGTGTGAGTAGAAAAAGTTTTTACACCATTTTTACACCAAAGGTTCCAATCCCATCTTTTATAATTGGTTACTTTCGAACCCGAAAGTAGGTTAGAACCAAGCAAATCTTCGATAAATTGTGAATAAAATATTTGAAAAACTGTACCTGAACGCCAACCACATCCCCATTATTCCATGAAGTATTTCCATTATTTCCCGAATGATATTCCAGTTGGTAAATATACTCGTCTGATATGTACATGATCAATATGGCCCTGTGTAGCGCATAGGCTCGCGCAAGGAAAATAGGAACGCTGGGAAAATGTCACAAAGCTTCGATCTGCCAAGGAAAAGTCCATTTACAGCGGCCCATGATAAAGAGAATTTTCCGGTGAAGTCCAACGACTTGGTGTATCGTGCTCAGTTTCCGGAATAGATGCACTATAAATAACTTGTAACCTGTACCCGTTTTTGGGATGATGTGCCACTAAGAATAGCTGTTTCGACAATGAAGAGTTGATATAATATCAAGATGTTGATGAAGATGATAATAATTTGCATAATTACTGGAATATTAAATCCGCATTAGGGCCAGTCCATTATTTGTAATGTCTATGGTTTTCTTCCTTCTTTAACGGACCACACGAACTCTGGCTGTTTTCCAGGACTTGGGAAAAACCCTCAAGTTATACAAAAGGTTGAACAATTCGCAAAGTCCCGATGTCAATTGGGGAGCACACACTTCAAGAACAATTGCTGGTATATCCTCAGATGTTTGATTTCTCATGATGATATCAGGGGACCTTATGTAAAACCCAGGATATGACTTCGTTGAATTCAGCAGTATGATTTTGATAAACCACTTCCCAACTTCATTCAAGTTTCGTTTGCTTGACAAGGAGTGTTTGTGACCTCATTTGATTTTTTCTTCATTAAAAGTGTTTTGTTTTTTTCTATTATTTTTTATCCGAAGAAGAGTAAGCCGAACACTATTTCCTCAAATATACTACTTGTTTGTAGTTATCGGTCAGGCAGGACAGATTCTTGGATCATTTTTTACAATTTTCCCTTCAAAGAGGATCTACTTGATAATGAAACATATCGTAACTTCCAAAAAAGTTCACACGCCACAGATTAAAAACCAGAATTTGTGCTCATCTCCTCTACTTCTTTCTGACTATTTTCCCCTGACCACTTACCCCCTTTCGCCCTCGAAAAAATGACTTGAATCCGCTCGTGATCATAGCCCATATCTTTGCATCAAAACTAAAAATACCAACAAGTTGCTCCTTTGAAACAACTAATTCTCTAGCAACAATAAAGAATCAGTCAGACGAAAACATGCTTTCAACTGTTCTATATCAACAATCAGAACTTTGTGAAACCAAATCCACCACTATTGTGTATATGTTGGAGTTGTTTTCCATCTATTGTGGAATCTCCCAGGTGGAATACTTGGGATGAGCATTATTTCCACTCAGTTTTCGTAGTCATTCATGTTCATTCTTTTGAGGAATACGTTTGTTTCTCGAATCCCATTATTCCTTCAGAATGTTTATTCAGCTCTCCTGCTTGAGAAACGAATGATTTATACTTTTTGTTTTAACCAAATTCCGCAGTAGCAGGATGGCTAATCGGCATGAAGCTGAAGTTTCTACAGTAAGAAATATCTATTTCAAGGTATACATCCATCATCAGGAATGAATAACCATTTCCATAAAATATCTAGAAAAACAATAAGATGGCTCTCGTGGTATGAAACGAACCCAAGCATAAATAATTTCACTTGTGAATTCGTCATTGAGTTTGTCAAAATCTTTTTGTTCTAGTATTACTTCAGAAAAGTTCAGGATATTAACACAATCAAATCAATTATTGACTTATACATACCAATATCATCCATACAGTGATCAAGGTTCAATTCAAGAGGAAGATTTCAACCAAAACATGAATAATGTATGACCTTTTGCAACAAAATGGTTTGTTTAATTGTGGAAACAAAAGAATGGTATTCTCCTCCTATCGAACTCAAGTCACGATAACCGTAATAACAGTAACAATAACAATAGCATGTGTAATTTGAATTGACCTTATATTCGGCGTTCGTCAGACAAATAATCTTTTTTTTTTCAATAACACAACAATTCGTTTCATTTCACAGCTATGAAGTGTTTTAGTCTTCGAACTGATATTGGAGGTTTTGAAAAATGTTGCAGCAGGAATATAATTACTGTCTGACAGGATGCAAATATATAAGTATAAACTTGTGGTATCTTCAAAAAGTGTGGTTGAATATTTGAGTTTCTTTCAAATATCGCCGGTCCTGAAGCAGAATCACGAATATGCAGATTCAACATTTTGAAAAAATAAGGTCTGAAGTTTCCATTGGCTTTCAATTTACCACATTAGCGGTTTTTTAGTTACACAAATGACTTATAGAGGTTTATTTCTCACATTCGTGTATTTGTCATAGAAAACTCAACATAAAACTAGTTAGTTAGTGTAGTGGTTAGCATATCTGCCTATCAAGCGAAAAGCCGGGGTTCGAATCCTCGCCGGGCCACCGTGCTGGGTAATCGCACGTTAAAAGGTAGGGCCTCGTTGATCCATTGCTCGCACAAGTTTCGACTTCTGAGGGTTGACGTTCGTCAGCTGGTTAACGAAAACGAACAATTTTAGAACAATTTAAAACATACGTGAAATTACCTTTTTTAACATTTGTGGTTTTGCCTGAGGACCGAAGATATTCGAATCTATTTGTTTTCAGTACGAGCAGTAGAAATGATAAGGAATTCATAGGGGATATCTATGCAGAATTAGTGCAATCGTAAAAAGTCCCCTTTTCTCTGAGCTCTAGAACGGGTAGATATCAAGGTCGAACATAATTGACGTAAAAAATCAAATTTTTGGAAAAATCAATGGTGTGACATCACTTTCCGCCAAGAGGATGCCAGAAATTTCATTTTCCGTATAGAAAGGGAGGTGTCCTGTTCACGCGTTTGATAGATCTTTTGGTTTTCTATACAGCATTGAATTGATCTGGCACATATTTAATGAAATTCCGTATTAACAAAAATCTCAGTTTCCTGCAAAATTCTCTCTGACAATGGGTTCACAAAACCGCGACATGTGTCATTATTACTGGAAATTGTACAGAAAACTGTGATACTTTTGTTTCTCTCCAACAGTGTACTGCTGAGATTAGGACTATCTTTCCTGATCTATTTGAAATTAGCCAATTCAACTATGGTTTTAATAGATTCAAGTCTCGACCTTTCGAAAGAAAAATCGAGTCAGGTCCGTTTTATGCTGAAGCTGAGCAATAATTATAGACACAGGTTAATGAAATGACTCAGTTCTCAATTGAATTCACTTTTGAAACTATGATTCATCGTTAGTTTCCAGATTATTGAAAATAATCTAAGAAACTGGTGATAACTCAATAACGTCTTAACTTATTCTAAAAAATATTCAAGCATTGGACAGAGGATTGTAATACCTATCAAACGAGGTATCACAAGACAAAATAGTTGAGGCTTTCGCGGCCGAAGATTTGAGTATTACTACTTTTCTTCGGGCTTGAAGGCCGTCGTTCTTTAGAATTTCTTCCTGACGTTTCGCTAGCTCGAGTGGCTAGCTTCTTCAGAGGCTCACTCATCTTGACTATTATTCCGATAACTGGACATCGTAAGGCGTATTTATATTGATCCAGGTAGTCTGGAGTGTTGATTAGTTCTGTTGGATCCGGAGAATAATCTTCAGTATCAGTTGCCGCACTACCTGCCGTGATTTTATTAGTTATTCTTGATTTTCTCAGAATGGTATTCCAAATTCTGTTGAAACTCAACGCTTCTTCTTTTCTGTTGAAATTGTCCGTGTGTAGTCAAGATGAGTGGGCCTCTGAAGAAGCTAGCCACTCGCGCTAGCGAAACGTCTGGAAGAAATTCCAAAAAACGACGGCCTCCAAATCCAAAGAAAAGTACTAATACTATCACAAGACACCTCTTCCTGATTGGAAAAAAAAGTCAGCAGCTGTTTAGCACCTTTCTCCCTTAAAAAGCTGAGAGCGGACTCTCATACGTTATTCTTTCTCACTAGCTCGTGCCATTTCCGTTATGATGGGATGGAAATGAAATCACCGCTTGACCTATATCGGCCAACTAGAAAACATCCCCTTCATGAATAATTCAATGGATATTCGTTAAAAAGCATCGATACATAAAAGTTATATCTGACAAGTTTATCGCCTAGCATTTACAGCAGAATTTATTCCTATTCAGTTTATTTTTATCGGCCATTGAATCGGTTTCATCTGTGTTAGGGCAAAATAATGTTGTGTGATATTTTTTTACAATGTCGATGATTTATCGTTTTGAAGCAAGTTGACATAGAATGGATCTATAAAGCTTTGATCGAACATGGCAGTGATATTCGGGGGTTATATCCAGAGTCCATCAAGTTCAATCGGTTAAAATGTGTGCTGCACTTCCATGATTTTAGAAATGTTGCTTGGCAGATGGCTTGTGTGTGTAATAATTCTATTATGTCCCGAGACCGTAGGTCGGGGGATTTTATCTGGAATTATTTTACACTAAAGCGTTTGCTTAAAAGCAAAATTTTCAATACGATGGAAATTCACGCATTTTGGTCGATTGAGCTTAGTGAAAGAGGGATATATGTTGATATTATCTTCAGAAAAGTGAGCCAAAATCCCGGTATTTTGATCAGTTAATAGGTCTAGTGCCTTTAATTACTGTAAAACTCTGTAAACTTTTTCATCAGTTACCCTCATTGGGGGAAATAATCTATGATATTAACAAAATAATCCTGATAACAGCTACCAGTCAGGATTGTTTTAAAGATTCAAATAAAAATAAACGATGAGTTTTGGAACCTTTGGTGTAAAAGTCGAAACTTTTCCTAGAGATCAATTACCCTAACACCAAACTTTGCCTAGGCAGCAAAGTACGGACTTTCCTATCTAGGCAACAAGAGTAATATTTTGCTGATTGATATGTGGCTGGAGGAGTAAGTACTCCTGAGTCACTATCACTGTTCAGAATGTTGTCAAACTATAATTACTATAAACAAATAAAAAGATGTTTTTTTTATCGTCATGGTCTACGAATGGAAAAGTATCTGAGTTTGTGCCAAGATGGATTGAATAAGCGGTACAACTAACCATTCCAACACTTGCGATTTCTATCACATTTTGTTTTAATTTATCACTACAGGAAAAATAAAAAGAATGTGAGAATTGTAATAAGTTGCGAATACAATATCCTACATATATCATTATAAACAATCGGGAAAAATTATATTTCCAACTCTTCCTAGTAAAACAAATAACTAACTTCTTCGTTTCTAGCTATACAAATCATACGGATCATCGCGTAATATCTTTTTATCTACACCTGTAGTCTAATAATACACCTAATAATACACTTATATGCCCACAACCCGTTTTATAATGAAATCCATTACGATACAGAATTTCATTACGATACAGATTTTGAACCAATAGAAACCCATTATTTTTCAATCAAGCATGATGTGCAAGCTTTGCATTTTGACGTTTGTCAAGTCAAAATCAGTAGGTATTGAATTTTTTGAGAATTCAGTCGATTTTCGATAATTGAATGAAAATGTCTTATAGCAGTGATATAGAAGAATTACCAGCGACTCCTCCACAGATGTCTTAGACAAGAAAAAAATATAATCGAAAGGATTATATTTTTCATTTGACAAATGCAACATATATGTTTTTATTTTTTATCAAATCAAATGAGCTTTCATGGTCGAGTGGTCAATGGCGCCGGCAGTGATCAGAAGCATCCGGGTTCAACTCTTGACCTGGACAGAAACTTTTTTTCATTTTTTCTCCTTTTAATTTCTCATTGTTGTATTTTCCGTGGTTATACCATCAATTATAATTTTGTAGAATTTTTCAAAGAAATAAGATTGATTACCTACTATTATTGTGTTCAATATAAATACCTAATAATATAATATTTTTAGTTCTTCATTATTCATTGGGTGTTGATAAAATAGCGTATGCAACTCTCATGTAATGGTTATTACACGATCGTTGCATAATATACCATTATAGTAAATATGTATGCTCTACGCCAAACAATATTCGAGCAAAACAACAATCAAAGCACAGAGTAACTAGATTGCCTCAAACTCCTTGATCAATATTCAACCCACCAAGATATTATCGGTTATTCCATAACTTACTCCCGTTTACCTTCCACCTTCCACTCATTACCGACAAATAATAGTGCAATCTGATACCAAGCTACCTTCGATAAATTTTCCTAATATATTCGCGGTTTCTGCGAGATTTCTGATGATTATCTCCAGCCAACTAGTCTCATGTTATGATAGAATTAATGGTTTGCATGTATTTCAGGCCATAATGTATGCAAGACAGTGAAGTATGTTCGTTTGTATATACCAAGGCGTGGATTTTATACCGTAAAAATTAAAATTTGTTTGCTGTATCCGGGGCTGTTTTGTAGAAAGAGGTTAGTAGCTGATTTCGATAATTTTCCTTGGTTTACAAATGATAAATGTTATTTGAGTTAAATCATGGCTCTCGATTCATATGTGTTCCGTAGTTTTCTGGGCTCGTAACCTACCACAATCTGAAAAAATAAGAATTAATATTGGAATCTATACAAGTGTAGTAGAGCAGATTTTTAATCTAACCCGGAAAGTTGCTGCGTGAATTGAAAAGAGTTCTTTCTAGATGAAACAAGTCCGAATGGTCAGCAACTTCTCGCATAACTCAAATTTCGACTATCAAAAAAATAATAAGTACATATATATATATATATATATATATATATATATATATATATATATATATATATATATATATATATATATATATATATATAAAAATAATAAATCTTGGAGTTGCAGTCTTGTACTGGTCTTAAAGTAAACTCTTTGTCATTTTGTCAAGCTTTCGGAAAATATTTATTTCCTTCCTCAGGACAACTACAAAAAAGGAATACATAAATGAAGAAAAACGATTGAATCTACTTACATAACTTGAGTAAATAGTGGAGATTAGCACCAAAAAAGGAATATAAAATAATGTAGAAATGTTGGACAGACAATGTAAAGATAAAATTTGAAGTATATGACAGATTCAATTTGATTAGGAAATATCAAGTATCTGTCTGTTTAATTTTATATTAAACAGAGACAAGTCGAAACATTATAGTAATGCTAATACACCCAGTACAGATACTTGATATTTCCTAATCAAATTGAATCTGTCATATACTTCAAATTTTATCTTTACATTGTCTGTCCAACATTTCTACATTATTTTATATTCCTTTTTTGGTGCTAATCTCCACTATTTACTCAAGTTATGTAAGTAGATTCAATCGTTTTTCTTCATTTATGTATTCCTTTTTTGTAGTTGTCCTGAGGAAGGAAATAAATATTTTCCGAAAGCTTGACAAAATGACAAAGAGTTTACTTTAAGACCAGTACAAGACTGCAACTCCAAGATTTATTATTTTTACATATAATATTGTCAGTCAAGAATCACCCAATTATTCATATATATATATATATATATATATATATATATATATATATATATATATATATATATATATATATATATATATATATATATATATATGTGTATATATATATATATATATATATATATATATATATATATATATATATGCACCAAAAAAGGAATATAAAATAATGTAGAAATGTTGGACAGACAATGTAAAGATAAAATTTGAAGTATATCTTTACATTGTCTGTCCAACATTTCTACATTATTTTATATTCCTTTTTTGGTGGTAATCTCCACTATTTACTCAAGTTATTTGTCCTGAGGAAGGAAATAAATATTTTTCGAAAGCTTGACAAAATGACAAAGAGTTTACTTTAAGACCAGTACAAGACTGCAACTCCAAGATTTATTATTTTTACATATAATATTGTCAGTCAAGAATCACCCAATTATTCATATATATATGTATATATATATATATATATATATATATATATATATATATATATATATATATATATATATATATATATATATATATATATATGTATATAGTATATATATTACTAGCTGGCTATCATCACTGGAGATCCATCTCATCATCTCTCAAATTTTTGGCACACCAATGGGTAGTTGTATTATCCCCAATATTGGCAAATTATGTTTTAGATCGAATCATAGAATATTCAATTCCCAAATTAAATTTCGAAATTCCTTTCATCAAAAGATTTGTGGATGACTTGATCCATTCCGTTCCCTTCAACAGTATTGAAGAAACAAAACTAATCTTCAATAGCTACAATGATATTCAGTTCACTGTTGAAAAAGAAATATCCAATTCCATAGCATTTCTTGATACAACTCTGATAAGAACGTCAGATAATCATATTATCAGTAAATGGTACAGAAAACCATACTGTAGTAACAGGTTTATCAATTATTATTCATACCATCCTACAAAAATGAAAATGAATTTTCTCAAAAATATGAAAGATAGGGTTATTAAAGTAACTCATCCCTCACTGAGAATTGAATGTTTAAAAGATCTAAGACATATACTTCTAGAGAATTCATACCCATCTAATTTGATAAATAAATTACTATTCAGTGAAATGAATATAACGGAAAGACATGTCACTCACGATGATAATAATTTGATAAAATACCGCTCTCTACCTTACATCCAAGAACTCACCCCAAAATTAATCAACGTTTTCAAAGAAGCTAACATCAAAATTGCACAAAAAACATTAAAACTGGTAAACGACTCTTAAAAATCAAATATCCAATTGATATCAATCACGAATCCAATGCGATTTACAAAATTCCTTGTAATGATTGCGATAAAGTATATATTGGTCAGACTTCTAGACTTCTAAAAGGAAGAATAATATCACACAAAAGTGACAGTAGACGTAATCTGAATTCATGTGCATTATCACGACATGTTAATGATTTAGACCACAAAATGAATTATAGCGAATCGAGTATTTTAGATTGCGAAACTAATGAAATCAAACGAAAATTCTTGGAAATGATTCATATCAACGAAAACATCAATAGTATGAACGAAAGAACATACCTTGATAACCTTAGTGTAATTTACAATTATATTCTCACTTTTGATCAAAACAAATATAGAGACCAATCGTATAGTAGTACTGATTCACCCGGTATGATAACATGACAATTTCATCAAAAAAAGAAGAATATCGTTCCCGTTGTGAAAAATTTCAAATTGTAACATACCAGTAATTCGAAGTGACTTTTTAAGATTCACTCATAAAATTTGCATTTCTCACGTTAAGTAAGTACTTGTACATCCGTATTTGTTAGTTTGTAATTATAATATATCATATTGTAGTTGTCCTGAAGAAGAAAATAATAATTTTCGAAAGCTTGACAATGTAACAAAGAGTTTTCTTTGAAGAATAATCTACTGACTGCATCCCCAATACTCCCAGTACACTAGATATTGCACAGTCACGATCATACTCGTTTTATATATATATATATATATATATATATATATATATATATATATATATATATATATATATATATATATAAATATGATGAGTTGTTTTTTCGGGTTTCATTCCGTGTTCTGTGGTTTTGATCCCCTGAAGGATAATTGTCACAACGTTTCGGCAAAGTCTCATTTGCCATCTTCTAGGTGATGATTGAATTTCGTCCTCCCAACTCGACTCGGAGTTCGGAGGACGAAACTCAATCATCACCTAGAAGATGGCAAATGAGACTTTGCCGAAACGTTGTGACAATTATCCTTCAGGGGATCAAAACCACAGAACACGGAATGAAACCCGAAAAAACAACTCATCATTCTTCGTCCGTGAGAATCTTCATGCTAACATATATATATATATATATATATATATATATATATATATATATATATATATATATATATATATATATATATATATATATATATATATATATATATATATATGTTTTTATATATATATATATATATATAAATAGAGAGAGAGAGAGAGACATACATATATCAGATAGATTCTTCATAAGTCACCATAGCTTCAATGAAAAGTTTGAGTGGAAAGACTATGAGAGGAAAAGTTCATTTTTACGTCGACAAAAAATTTTATTCAATTTTTTTTTCGAACAGAACCCATTCAGTTCTGCTATATCGAATCAGGTCAATCAGAACTTCTGCATGAAACATGAAATATGTCAGAAAAGCAAGATCTTCCTCAATCGTGTTCTGGTGGCTAGTTTCGATAAGCAAATCGAATTGAAAATGAAGACCATAAGTTTCCGCCTAGGTGTGCAGAAGGATCCGAGGATAATGAGTTGATTGATTTCAATTAATATTGCCTGGAAGCTATCCTTAAGGAGAATTCGATTAGGATGTTCTTGATTAACACTTCAAGTGAAGACCCCATTTCACAGGGGATCGATTTGGAGGATTGAAACTGTGTAAAAGAGCAATAAAGAGCGAAGATTCAGGAAACATAGAAAAGAACAATAAGTGGGGATGTATTCCTGAAAGAGAAAAGAAGGAAAATATTGCACTTTAGTCTATGGCAATGACTATCGTTCGAGTTGTTTCGCATTTTCGATTTCAAGCAACTTTCATCGTATATATATATATATATATATATATATATATATATATAGAGAGAGAGAGAGAGAGAGAGAGAGAAGAGTAGTCGCTTGACTGGACTAGTTGAAAAAACCGTCTAAAGTTGGAAAATCTTCATGCAATGAAAGTTAACCTTGGGGTTGCAGTCATAAATTGAGTTTGGCCTGATATAGTGAAACTCTTTATTAAATTGTCGAGCTTTCGAAAATCTTTATTTTCTTTTTCAAGACATCTTGACTTTGGTAACTCCACAATTTTAGCAGTTGAAGATAATTACAATAAAAGAAACTTTTTGGAGATGGTTTATATAAATAAACAACAAAATCCGATGAATAAGAGGTCTGATATAGCAAACCTCAGTATTATTTATAATCACATTTCGAATTTTGATCATCAAAAACAACTTGCCCAAACTCAAACTGAAATTTTTCCTTTTGTAAATTAAAGTTAATAATCTCCGACCCTGAGAATGGAACATATGCTCTGGTTTTGGACACGGAATAGTGGAGCTATTAACAGGTGACAAGACGTTGTCAACCATCATTTGGTTCTGTTGTGTGCTGTTTTCCCTGCAGTTCCATGCTCTGTGCTCACACTGGGCCATGTGCTCTGTTCACTCAACAAGTCGCTATTGTTAAAAATGTAAAATGAAAAAATTTTTTCCAAATTGTTCTGTTAATCATATGCACATGTATTAATTCGTGCACTTCAATGTAATATGGATGAATGGTTCCATTTCCTCCTAGTGATATTTTCGGAGACATGTTTTCCAGTTTAGTTTTTATGAATGTTTCTGATAAGAAATGTTTTTTCTATTTGTGATGGACAAGGATTTTTCGTCTGCTGTTTTATATCTAATCTCACATTAGTAAGTTCAAAATTAACATGTTTTAGTGCTTTATGTAACAATAAACACTGTTTTTCAGATGTCTTGAAAAAGAAAATAAAGAATTTCGAAAGCTCGACAATTCAATAAAGAGTTTCACTATATCAGGCCAAACTCAATTTATGACTGCAACCCCAGGTTCAATTTTCATTGCATGAGGTTTTTCCAAATTTAGACGGTTTTTAAGTATATATATATATATATATATATATATATATATATATATATATATATATATATATATATATATATATATATATATATATATATATATATATATATATATATATATATATATATATATATATATATATATATATATATATATATATATATATATATATATATATATATATATATATATATATATATATATATATATATATATATATATGGTCTTCCAGTTATTCCAGAACCGTCATTATTTCATATCGACATTATCCAATACTTGAATTTTGCAGGTCTTGGAAATAAATATGTTGTATAATTTGAGAAAAGTCCACAGATATTTTGGCGCGTTCGCTTGGCAGTTCATTGGAACTGAAGCCAGGTGGAAACCTTTCTCGCCCCGCTGTGCATCGGGCGAAAAGTTGCAATTTTCCCATCACCTCCCACACTGCGAACAATTCACTCGCCTTCCACGCCAACTTTCTCGCTTTCCTCGCCAGAGGGCGCATCCGTCGCCGCCAACTCTCTGCTCCATCGCGGAAACAGCAGCCGCTCAGTCCGCTCACAGCCGCCATGACCGAGGGAGGAGATTTCCCCCCCGTCGTCGATCTCAACGTCGGAGGCGTCGCGTACTCCACGACGCTCAAGACGCTGACGAGTCAGCCGGACTCGCTGCTCCACGCCATCTTCACGGGGCGCGAGCCCGTCGCCAGAGACTCCAAGAATCGCTACTTCCTGGACCGCGACGGTGTTTTGTTTCGGTACGTGCTGGACTTTCTCAGAGACGGCAACGTCGCTCTGCCGGAGTGCTTCAGAGAGCGCGAACGACTGAAGAGGGAGGCTGAGAAACTGATGCTGCACGGCTTGGTCGAGGCGATTACTAGCGAGAACAGGAACAGAGCTACAGGGGCCATCACCGTGGGGTATCGCGGCAGCTTCCAGTTCGGGAAAGATGGACTGGCAGATGTTAAGTTCAGGAAACTCTCGAGGTTCGTAGTAATTTTCATCATCACTATACTATAAAGTGACATTCATAATGAAAGCAATAAAAATCTGAAGCATATCGAAAACAACTTCATAGAAGCCGTTGTTCAACCTTCATAAAGTCAAAAAAACTAAAACAACACGTCGAATATAATTATTAATTCCTTTTTGAAATATTTTATGCGATCTGAGAATGTCTTGCTAGTCTTAGGAAAGAGAATTGTTTGAATCATAGTTCTAAACTGACGGAAAAATATCTCAACCCCACAAAACCTGAAGCGTATTCCGTTTGAATGTATCTGTTATCTGTTCCACGTGGTTACTTTTATTCCAACAAAAAAAAATAGGAATTTATTTCCAACAGGACGTACCCAATTACAGGAAATGCTTACATCTCATCTATAATCTATAATTTTTCAACAATAAACACACTCAAATACTACTGCGAACGAAGTGTGTCCACTATCTCGATGCATGTACTAGTGTTATCCTTATAATAATCACAATATTACGGCGACCTCAAATATTGTTAATGATACAAACTATAATTTTTTGCATAGAATCATTATGAATATCACAAACATGGCTAATTTTGTTAAAATTGTTACACATAATGAATATTGGTGATCTCAACCCAATACTTGTACGGGGTGTATCCAAATAAAAAACATTATGATTTCTACTTTCTGATCTTGGCACTCGGAAATTCAATGCACTAAGAAGACAGCTGCAATCTATATTGTTGTGTAGTAAATTGAATAGAAACTTAGTAGGTAGTATCATTCTTCTTTTGTCTAGGGAAGTGACATTGAATTTGTTGAGTAGAGTACTTTGGTCAATCCCTCTGTTTGGATGAATACCATCTGTTTTGAAGCTCAAGTACTTCAAAAATTTTCTTTGTATCGATTCGATATCTTTGATTTGATAATCGTAGATGGGATTCCATATTAAAGTACCATACTCTAGCCTAGAGCGAACGTACGAATTGAAAAGTAATTTCTGAGTACAAATATTCCTGAAGCTCCCAGAATTTCTGTAAATGAATCCTAACATTTTATTAGCTTGTCGGACAGTCTTGTCGACATGTGTTGAAAAGGAGAACTTGCTATCTTATGTTATTCCCAGATCTTTTACTTCCTCACAACGATTTATAATGTTATCATTTATTTCGTATTCGTAAGAAATGATGGTGTAGTTCTTTTACTGAAAGATACAATATTGCATTTTTCAATATTCAGGTACAATTTGTTTTGCAAGCACCAATTATGCACTATATCAATACCAGTTTGCAAATTTTGACAGTCAGAAGTACCTTGAATTTTACAAAAAAGCTTCAAATCATCAGCTAAAAGTAATTCATTTCATTCTATTAGTACATTCTCCACTAGGTATAGCAATTCATCTGAGTCGTGGGTTAACCCGAAGGTTTAATCGGAATATTCAAAAGAATAGTGTGTTCACCTTTTGGAACCCCAATGCAGTGTTTCCAGGAGAATTTTGTTATCATTATACTGGGAAGGGAGACGAATATGTCGAACACTACAAGTGGGCTACAATCTCATGAAATCGAGACATCAAAAATTACTCGAGCGCTAGTACCTTTCAACATGCCGCTTTCTAAAGCTAGAATGAAACTCTAAGATTTAGTACCAGCTCCAATTATATATATATATATATATTGGAGCAAGAGATAGTCGAAACCTCGAGAGAGGAGCCCCATTATAAACTTCCAATAACAGTCGATAAATGTCCGCATGTATCTGGCTCAGTACTGTTTGAGTGCCATCATTTTGTAGTGGAGGGATTCTTTCATCGTAGTTTTTTTTTAACCTTCCAGAATCTGAAAAAATAATAATTAATATTGGTTACTATACAAGTGCAGAAGGGCAGAGTTTCTTCTAAATGGATCAAGTTCTATCAGTCAGCAACTTATCGGGGTAGATTGAAAATCTGCCCTTCTGCACTCGTATATATTCACATATTTATTCTTATCATTTCAAATTGTGGTAGATTAAGAGCCCCAGAAAACTACGAAGAGAGTATCTAGCTCATTTTGGACTTTTATTGGATGTGTCAGCAACTCTACTCTGAGATGTTTGATCCTCAAGAGAATGTCAAAATATTCTCCAACATTCTGCTGCATGTTTTAGTATTTTCAATCTCCAGAAAGACTTTCCTGAGTTTTCCGATGATTGATTTTCTTGGGTAACTTTCAGACCGATATCCAAATGATGGAGTACTAGCCTTTCGAATTATCTGATTGGAAATGTTGTAATTTTTTTTCCATCGTCGATGTCAACCATGAGATCGTCAGTTACTCCACTCTCAAGATACTGACGAGTTATCTGCTCCAGGCCATCTTCTTGGGACGCGAGCCCCTATTCAGAGCCGCTACCTCCTGGACCACGACGATGGGGTGTGCTGAATTCTGCCATATACGGCGATGGGCTTTTTGAGGCGATTGCTAGAGAGTAGAAATAGAGCAACTAATGGTGGTTTATTTTGGCAAAACATGTCTGATTCATTCCATAATTATTGTCCCTTCAATGTCGACAAACGTGTGTTTTGTGTAGACGACTTGGAATCTTCATCGTTCCTCAATCAATTGCAGCAGCTCAGATGACTCGAATATTTTCCAGGATACATTAAATATCAAGAACAAGAAATTATTTTCACTGATGAAAGATATGAACAGCTTACGTATTTTTTTTCTCTTGGCCTTGGTATAGTCATTTAAAAATCGATGTGGTTGAAAAACCGCATTGAATGATAAGTTACGTCACTAATAATTCCCAGACAGAGTATGACGAGCATATTTTCATCATACATCATCACAAAACATAGTTATCAACACTGAAGGAAGTTTAACCACATTACTGGCGATTCCCGAATGACTTACTGTATTGGTTATTATTATGATGCACGACATTCTTGCACTCTATAACATTTTCCGATAAACTATGCTACAGAGCGTTGATGCTGTACAATAACAAATTTTGAAAAACCTCCAAATTTTCGCTTAGAATCATCATTCGAAAGACAAAAGTCTGGAAAAGCTATGTAAAGCCATTCCCTCTCCAGGTGCTCGACTATCCAGCTCATTTGCCAGGTCTGACTGTTTCCAACTATCACATGTTTCCCAATAAAAAACGAAAACTCCTGGACAGGATGGATTGTGGCACCATGACCTTCTCATTTCCAGAAGAGTGAAATTAATAAATATATTGTTCGATATAACCGACTACTTACTTTCTGGCGAAAGTTAAAAATTTTCCAGCACCCCATCGAACATTACTTTTGAGCTCAATATCAATATTCCTTCTAAATATACCAACTTCATTGGAAGAATACGTGTCGAGTACAATTGTTAGTTCTGTTTTTGGGTGATCAAGCTTTATAAAGAAAAAATCGAAAATTACTGCCAAAGGCGTTGAGTTGTAGTATAGAATAGTATATATTTATTTGACTACGTTAGGCGTAAGATTTACATTCATAGTGTATGCGTTGAATAATGAATTATTGAAAAAATAGAGCAAAAAATCAATCTGTCACTAAAATTTGTGATATGAATCGCGAATTCAAACCTAGGAGTATACTTCAACTGGGAGTAATTCACCATCAACTAGATACGAATTCCTGAGCTAAATGAAAAAATGCTCTGTTTAGAAAATTTTCACTTCGTATATCAACTATGAGGTGATGAGATATTCTAGTTGTAGAGGTGAATGCTAATAGATTTTCATGTCGGTGAACTAATTTAGGGATTTGACATACGATATTTTGAATCTCTGGGAGCCTTCCTCGATGAAGTTCTTCTGCAGAATGAAAACATTATCAAAATCAGGCGCATTCTCACAAATCATGACACCAGAATTCCAGCATGATTGTTGCATAACATAGTAAGCAGTCGATAAGATACCCATGTTGGCAAAGTGATATGGTACATTAGTGATATAAGGTGATTTCCAGAAGAGTCGGTATTTTTTTTGGTTGAAGAACGATTTGTAATAAAACGTAATCTGTTATACTACATAGTCGGTGAGCATATTTAAAATCTCGCTATGAATCAAACCATCTCAGCTTTGTTCGAGATGTGTTAATACGAAGGATATGATTTTTAATTCTGGGAAGTCATCGACTTCGTGTTGATAATGGTACTACCCTATACTGACGAGTGGCTGCCAAATAGACCGAAATCGGTCTGCAAGTGTGCCGTCCCAATAACTGAGAATCAATTCCTTCGTGTTTATCGCCAAAAGCATATGCGGGATTTTCTTCTGTAACGTTCTATTAGCCAGGGGAGGAGTTGTTCTCTGACAGGTGTCAGCCCAAAAACCCACTGTGTGAGTAGTTAAACGAATTGTTCGAAAAATGGTTTATAATCTCAAGAGTCCTGTGGCACTTCGAGCTGAGGAGTTTGTTTTTGAACCTGTTATCGGCGATAGATACAGTTTCATTTTTGGAGAGTCCTAGTACCTCCAAAAATGAGTTCTTGTTGAGTATTATCACAGCATCAGCATTCATTATAACTGTGTGCAGAAGAATATGATGGTAAAATCATTTATATGAATGAAAAAAGAGAAGAGGTCCCAGTACAGATCCCTGAGGAATCCCAAAATCAATTTGAAGAACTCAACTCAAATTAACAGGTGTCCATGCAGGATCCTTCACAGAAATTCTGCATCATCTTTTGGTGATACAAGTGCTGGCATTCATTTTCAATTATTGACACGATCTCATTGAGAATGAGTACATATGGTGCAAATTCATAATCAACAGAATACTACTGTTATCTATCCTCTAATAGACTGTAATCCTATTGGAACTGAGCACATTATCGATTCCGAACCCAATGTACAAATCATAAAACTGAAGATAGTTTATCTGTTTTATAACCGTTGCATGAATTATCGAAGACAACCGATGACAGGCACGCTTGCCTAAAAACCCTTATGTTAGGAATTTGCGGCACACGCCTACTATGATAATAGATTCCATAGCCTCTTACATTAAATTAGTTCAGATGGCGCTTACAATAAAAACAGTAACAAATTTTCTAGGGAATATATTGTCAGTCGACCAGTCGGTATAGCCAATACTTCTACTTTCGGAAGTTGAACGAATGGCAGCCTATAGTATTCGTTCAAAATGCCGGCCCAGCTCCCCATACTTGTATCCCTCATATTGGATTTCCTTTTTCATTAACATGACATTAGATTTTCCTCATTTTCTATACACTTTCAATGTAGGACAACATAGGATCATTGAGTGTCATTTCTTTCACAATGAAAGATCTGAGCTTTATAGCATCCATTATGAATTCACTTATATTAGAGAGATTTATGGTATAAATGTTCGTATTGAATCCAAATTTTTGTCTGATATTTTTGAGGGATATTCTGTTTTTGAGATAACTTTTCACACTCTGTGAAGTACTTGAACTATTTAAAAAATAGAGGAAAATGCGAACTATCGACCTGATCCAAATCTCGTTGATGTAACTTTTCTTTAAGCTCGCATGAGACATTATTCATGTTATATTTTAAGTTGGCGAAGATGAGATTAGTCCAATTCAAGCACCCAGAAGTAGCTGCACTTGTGAAACCCAATTGTACTTTGTCTATAGAAACATATTCTGAGGTGAAGAGACGAGACCATTTTCAATATCCAAGTCAAAACTGCCTTGTAAATCTTGTATGACAAATGAACAACACCACATTCCAAACAAACCATACTATCCGTGGTGTTTTTGGGTATTGATAGATTTTTAAAAAATCCCAAGAAAGGGTTCACCCTTTCTACCATATCAAAATAGCTGAGACAGTGATGCTTTATGGATAGATGTAGAAGATGTTGTACAATGAATGTTCCTGGTGTTAACTTTCCAAATGAGAACGATGTGACTACTATGCCAGTAATGAATGATATAAACAAATCGGTTAGAAGTCCATGGACTCAAGATGATTGAGTTTTTATCTGTCACTGATATACAATTATTTTAATTTTTTCATGTCCTGTTGATTTTCATGCCAATGTTTGATTTTATGTTGATTTTATTGAAAACGAATTCAAAATTGGAACACTGCCGTTTCAGAATTAGAATTTTTTTTATATAAAATTGCAAAAAAAATTGACGTCACACTAGGTAGAGAGGGGTCTCACAAATATGACCAGCTGTGACAAGGACGGAAGGGGTCCAAAAATCATGAAATTCGTCTGACGTAATTTATGAATGGCCCCAAATGTAAATATCACCTTTGAATTTATAATGGCTGACAGTTGGCGTCAACAATAAATATAGTATCAATTAATGCAACACTACGGTCCTAAGACATCCTGACTGCTATCAATCGATATCCTCTCTTACATAGCTGCTCTTTTCCTATCCTTTCTATAAATTCTCTCGTCCTCACGTAGCAAATCTTCCCTTAGTCTGATAGTCTAGTCTACAAGTGCTTTTTAGGTCAATTTTTGTCCACATTCTCAGATGATTATGATTGAGGTGTCATTCGATTCGAAATAGCATGTAGATAGTTTTTGAAGAAATGCTAAGGCTTCTCGCAAAAATTGCAATAGTTATAAACAATTGAGTGAAAAAAAAGGGTTTTTTTTGCCTATATCTCAAAAACTATTTAAGATAATTCAAATTTGAAAGAAAAAAACATTCAAAAAGAGGAGGAAATTTTCAAAAAAAATCCCAATTTTCAGAACTATAATTTTTCCAGAGGGTTAAAAATTTGCTCGAAAACAGGTACTCCGGCTTGCGCAAGCAACGCCCCATTCGGACCTTCAATGAGTAAATATTATTCAAACCTGATAAATATGAAAATTATCAATTGAAGAAAATCAGGCGCCTGCAGAATAGATCAATGAACAATAAATAGTGGACCAGAAATTTTTTAAACGATTTTTCAATAAGTTATCCATTAGTTAAATAACAATTTTTTGGAGCACTGACATTAACATTGCAAGTGCGATAATTGTTAAACTATCAATCTGAGAATATTTTCCTTTCGATGAGCAATTTTTCTTAGAATATATTTTTGATGGAAAAATTAAAAATATATATTTTTCATTGTTATCAATAATTAACTAAGGTGGAAAAATTATAAAGCTTCATTAAACATTGAAAAATAATATTCTTATAATATCATTATTGATCCGTTTTCTGATGAGAAGCTACCTAGAAATCTACCAGAAGCTACCTAGAAATGATTTATTAAAATTTTTATCTCCTATTGTTTCAAAATTGTAACAAACAAATTATTTATGAGATTATTCGAAAAAAAAATTATAGCATAATCTTTGAAATAATTATTTAAAAAAATATTTCTTATGTTGCTTTGAAACGCATTTATTGAATACATTTTTTTAACCACCTGTTATGGAAATTAAGGAACCATTTTTTTTCAAATCATTATTTATCTTGGTCTTTGATATTGAAAAAATCGATTATCAATTGAATTTTCATAACTCATTTAATGAACAATTAGTTCTAAACAAATGAATAATCTGTATTTTTTTTTTTTTTTTTCGTTTTCCACTTGAAAAATAAAAAACAACCAAATCCCCTTGTTTTCACCTAATTGTTAATAACTATTGCAATTTTTGCGAGCGGCCTTAGCATTTTTTCAAAAATAATCTACATGCCATTCCGAATCGAATGAGACATCAATCATAATTTTCAGAGAATGCTTAAAAACTTTGAACTAAAAAGCACTTGTTGACTGGACTATAAGATCTCACCGCAGATGCAATCCCCCCTTTCAGGCGAACATCCAAACGTATCAAAACCTCCGGTAATCTTGACGGGCCCGAGTCTCAAAAATCAACGACGCGAAAAAACGTTACTCCTATCTGCTGGATTTCCGAGAGGAGGAAAATATCAAAAAAAGTAGCCCTGAAAAATGTGTTGCATGTCCTGGCAAAGCATTAACGTTGTGGAGATAGGGATGATGGGGATTGGCAGCGGTTATAAGGGTCGGCGGTAGCTTTTACTTTGGGAAATGTAGGTGAGACGGCTGTCTGGTTGTGTTCATGAAACTCTCGGATGAGTTGGGAGTGCAACGTCGGTATGTGACAGAGCCGGCTTCAGACTTTTTTATATTCGGGCTCTCGTACATTTCATGGAGATGTCGAGGGGAGTCACAAAGATTGAAAAAAAGTTTGTTCAGCTCTTATTCTGGAATTTGGGAATCAAAAGCCTGGCGGAAGAAAGGTTCATTTCATTTAATTCAGGGTGAAGTTTCTTCACTCCAGTTGCAACACACTAAGATGCCCAGGAAACCCTGGTGTATCTACTTATACCTGAATAATTTTGGGATAAACTTGACGAAAACCGATTGCTTGATTTTCAAGATCATGAAAACTTTAGATCGCTATTGTAGATGGCGATCAGTCATATACGATATGGAGCTTAATTTTCACTAGAGAGAAATGTGCAACCGAATATTCTACTGCTGTTTATTATTTGCCCACTGAGATTTTGACAGCCCTGACAGCCGATCAAATGCATTTCAGAAAATGTGCACGTAACGTGGAAACCTACCCTTATCAACCTGTCAATCCTGTCACTGTCACCTGCTACCTCTAAAAGTTTTTAGTGTTATTATATCAGTTATCAGTTTGTTAGACTAGACTTTGATTCCGAGAAAAAATATTTTGCCCATTCACCTGAGAATGTACAAAGTTGCCTTCTGTTGAAAAGACATGCTAGTGTATTGAAAGTGATCGACTGTCTTGGAATTGGGGATACATACAACGATTCAAAATACGTATGACATCGATATTTCCTTTATTTAAACAACACTTTGCTTTCATTCTCTCATTGATAAGAGCTATAGATGTTTCGCTGAAACGAATAAAATTAGCTACGACGCTATATTCATGTTATGTTTTTGGGCAATTTGTTTCGTACTTACCTCAGGTACTGAAAGACGAATATCTCAATCCCCAGATTTTGACTGTCCACACAAAATACAAAATCTTCTACACGTCGTGAAAAAGAACTTGTAATAACTTAAACTTTTAAACACTGTTGAATGCGAAGAAATCATTTCAGATAGTTTTCATTGACATCAGTAAACCTCAAAGTTACGTCAATCTGACAAAATCTACATTTGACAGATTTTTGAAAATGCTCATATAACGCCCCCTATACAAAAATTAGAAAGCTTTCGTAATCGTCGATTGTTTCTCGCCAAGAAATTCTAAAGAATATCGAATCACTAGATACACCAGGGTTTCCTAGACATCTTACAACACACCAATTCTAGATTGACGTACTAACTATTTGAGTGACATACACGTTTCTCAACAATAGTGATATACCCATCTAGTAATTTATAACAACGTAAAAATACAACTGATTACAACATTAAAATTATAAAATATTTATGTTATCCGAAGAGATGAAAATGTCATAAAACTCTGAATATCAAAAAGGAAGAGATTTGAATTCTATCTATCCAACACATGTAAGTTATGACTGTCATTAATAATGGCGAGAGTGTCTTATTTGATAGTTTTCTTGTCTAAAATGACATTTCTTCGTAAAATTGAAGCAAGCAATTGTTTCACCTACTTGCTGTCATCTAGTGTCTAGTTGATCATTAAAAATGGGGGCTAACGAAGAAATTTGTGCTACCCCAGCACGCGACTCGAGGATGAGGCTAGTTATGTGCTCTCACGAATTGCCGCACTCGGCTTAAGCTTTGCGTGATAGGATACTCATCCTTCTGTTTACGTAATAAAATATAAATTATCTCTTTTGAAGGCTTCTTGATATGTAACTGTGATATTATGAGAAAGCAAAATTGAGTGACCAATATTTCAGTTACTCATCATATTTTTTATAAACTTGTGAAACTGAATTGAGGAATATATCAAAAAATGTATGTACTTTTCCTTGCGACGCCAGTCTGTTTGTTCTTTGGGTCTTTTTGCAAGTTTTCTAATAATATACGAGTTTTTGATTAGTGGTAGCCAAATATGACACTGACATGACTAATTCGTCAATAGTTCTAAGTCTTGATTTTGACAAAACCTACTACGGAGCAAATATTTCCAGTTCACTTCCCCTTTCAGAAGAAATATCCAATACTGATTTTCATTCGATGAGTGAGTAGCAATATTTTCATTTCCTTTTGATAAAGCCTCTTTCTTTCCTTTTTGTTCCATTCTGATCTATTATAAGTGCCATTTTTGATAATATATTTCCTGCAGATTTCGACTCATCTATTTTTAGTCTTCCCAAGTTATTTTCATGTTCCACTATTATTATTTTCATTGGTCTTGATGTTTCACCAGTATAAGACCTACCCATACACATGCAATACTGTAAACACAATTCTCTTAATTTCGTTCTATCTCAAAGGAAATCTGATTGTGCTCTCTGTTTCGATTATTGTTCCCATATTGAAGATAATATACCTACACGTTTGATTTTTTTAGATATTGTTGATCATTTCTGATTATCAACGCTTAATAATTCCCCTTGAATTTGCTCCAATTCATGACGATATTAAAATGAATATATCGGATATTTTAATGGGTCTAATCATATGACTGATTCTATCATTTATCTGAATACCTTTCACTTCGTCAACTCGGGGAGTTATGAGGAGACTGTTTTGAAAAAATATCGAGAATTTACCAATAAATCATCCACTGGAGCTTTCTCATAACTATACTATGACTGATGAACACTCGTGGCAAGACAAACACGAAGGGAAGTTCAAATTTGTGTAACTTAATTTCATTATACAAAATTAAACTGTTATTTTTATCTTCCAGCAGAATGCACTCATCAGACATGTGAATCTAAGTGAATCAAGAAATTATTCGACATCTGAGTACATACTTCACGACTTTCTTCATAAAATAGACGAAAATGTACTCACCAGTTTTAAAATTTCAGCTGAAGGCGGTATAACTCATAACATCTCCACCGGTTCCTCATCGTAAAAGTTTGGAGTCCTAGAGCAAACAATAAAATTTGCCGGAGGAGCCAGTTACAGAGCATCGCGTGCTATCTCTCAATGAAAGTACTCGTGGAAACATTGCAAACATTGTTTATGCCATCCAATTTGCGAGCGCCGTGAAGTAAGATATATGGTGACACTTGCTGGCAACTCAAGTCTACATATAATTCCATAATATCAGAACTGGGGTAAAATTCACGAGTGATGTTTTCAAGGGAAATATACCCTGAAAATCCTGAGCTCTTGGTTCAATTCTTCATAACAAATCCTTATATATGTATATAAATGAAGGTGAATGGGTTTTTCAGTATTACAACATTCTTGTTATTTGGGACACACATTCTTGACGTTGAATATTTTAGAATGTTTTCTCAGAGCATGCTTTCTTATTGAAGATATACTGTAGGGAAACAACAGAGACTGAAATTGTTAAATTTTTACCACATCTGCCTAGTTCGTTGATGTCGACGTTTCGGCACTTTATTTTGTCATCTTCAGGACAATAAAATTAATATTGGGAGTATGAGTGAAAAAAACTTATGAAATTTGTAATATTGCAAATGTCACAGTTGTCACCTATCTACCTATTAACAGAATTTGATTTTCTTTTTCATTGACCACTTTCAAAATATGGAAGATCTACAACATTGACTAATAATTCCAGTAATGGAATCCCAAGTAGATATCAGAAAAGATATAAAACTGCCTCAAGCGGAACCAATTTTTTTCCATCAGAGATATTCCAATATTGACGAACTTATTGAAACACATTCATTATTTCATCCCTCATCATTCGCAGAAATTCACGTAACAAGAAAATTCATTCTTTGATGTTTGGTATAAGACTCACTCATTACTATGAAACAATCCATGATTTTTGCCTCTAAGAGAAAAACGTTTTTATTTTCTCGGTCTCTTTTGTTCACAGTGATGTAACTCGTCTTTCTCTTCGTATTGAGGAACGAAACAGTAACTATATTGAAGTCAAAGAAAATAATTGAAAGTGCAACCTCAATTAAAATTTAATAGGATTGGAACAGAGAAAAAATATCAATAAGAAGCATAATGAAGAAAACTTATTAATTATTCCATCGAGAAAGAGTTGACACATTTTTTTGTTTTGTTTTGAATACGAAATTTCATTTGCTTCCAATGAGTAACACCTCAAACTCACATCATCTATTGGATTGATTCTATTGAGATATAATGAAGAATTTGAGAAGTCGAAAAAAAGAAATTTTGAAGGAGTCCAAAGGATTGATTTTCGCCAAAATCCCTCGAGTAACAGGTATTTTAACTGCTTTAAGATTTTTCTAATTCGAAGGTTTGTTGGGGGATAGATTTTGGGTTACAAATAATTCTACCATTAGGAGCCTGCAGAACGAACATAACATTATATTTCGTTTATGTGAACCCATATATAGAAAATTTCGAAGAGAGCTACTAGAAAACTCGGTCATCTGTAATGTTTTTAAAACACTCAAAATCCTGTTAACTCTTGGAAATCTTCACCAGACATTTCAGACCAGTTGTTTTCCGATTAACACAGCAACTTCAAGGGGTAGATTGGACCTTTGCCTTTCTACACTTCTATTGATTCCAATATTATTTGTTTTTTTCCTTTAGATTGTTTTTGGCGAACAATGACTTCGAAGAAAAAATTCAATTACCAATAAATAAGGATTTCAAACAGTATTTGAGATCTGTCCTAGAATACTGTTTTAACGGGTGGAGTTTATAACTAAAACACTCATTGAAGCTGCTAGTCGTCTCGAAGATACTTATAAATTCGTATCAGAAAAACCACAGAAGTGATTTATAACGGAAGTGGAATTATTAGTCAATGTTGTAGATCTCACATTTTTTGAAAGTGGTCAATGAATTAGAAAATCAAATTCTGTTAATAGGTAGGTAGGTGACAACTGTGACATTTGCAATATTACAAATTCAATGTTTCTTTCACTCAGGGCCAGTTGCACCGCTTCAACTCAGCAGAGATTCAACCGAGCTTGGCTCAATCGTTAAGGAACAAGGAAGCTGATTGGCAAATCCATAGCAATAAGGCCTGGCTTAGATAAAACACAACTCAAGTAAAGCGGTCCTTATACTCCCAATGCTTCAAACTCTGAATTAACAATGTTATCGTTCGCTCCACATTAATTTTAGTGTCATGAGAATGACCAAATGGAAGACCAAAACGTCGACATCGACAGAATTTGATTTTGATGAAGTTTGCTATCTCTGTAAACAATGTTCGAACTATACAGTTGTGGTAATGATTCAACAATTTCAGTCTCTGTTGTGTCCCTGCAGTATATCTTAGAAAAAAGCATGCTCTAAGAAAACATCCTGAAATATTCAACGTCAAGAATGTGTGTCCCAAATAACTGGAATACTGTAATACTAAAAAACCCATTCTGCGAGAAGTTACGACGTCAGCTCTCCTACAAAATTTATTAACTTTTTCCCATTTCGACGTCAACTCCTGACACTCTTTCAGTAATTCACAACAAAAGGGATGGTCGCACTAGCGTCGGGCTTTTATAAAGAAATAAATGAAAAGTTTCTACTCCATCCGTTTCGAGACAGCTACTGAACAACAGAGAACACTTACAGACAGATCTGGGTCAAAGTTGAGAATAAGAGTGCGAGAAGAAGGGCCAAAATCTCATTAAGAAAGTGAAGAGTTGAATTTTATCACGCCTAAGGCGTTTTCACGGTACTTACCCAATTTGGGAAAGAAGGAAAAGTTTCAAGGATTCTACCGATCGTTCCGAGACTTCTCGAAATATTGATTAAGAGGATTGGGACCGAGAACAAGTTTCGTGTTTGAAAATCGTATCAGGAATACAACGGCGTATTAGGGTCATTGTAAAAATGAAAATATCTCCATTGACAGGTTCAAATCTGTTAATTTCAGATTAAAGTCTTTCAATGACATTAAAATCTGTCAATGACAGAGTAAAATCTGTCAATGGCAATACTCCATTGACAGATTATAATATGTCATTGGCAGATTTTAATTGAAATCTGAATTTCCCATCTGAAAATGGAAGTTGAAGCATTAAATGCTTCCGGTATTTCTGGATTTCCCGAGAAGAACTGTTATAAAATTAGAAAGTTTTCATCAGCTGTCCCTATAAATATTATCAATAGAATCAAATAAATCAAAATGAATCGCCCAGCATGTTCTGTTGAAACAATATATATATATATATATATGAATGTTATGAAACAACTTCTAGCACTATGGCATCACTTTTTAGCTCTACAATTGACAAAGTACAGGGGAAAACTGAATATTTCCATCCGAAAATAGGTACTTTCGACCATATATTCTCATAGATCATATCAGCTCGAGAAACAAGAATTCAAAGAAACATTCACGTCAATAAAATTAACGATGACTTGGTAAAAATTTGGTTTGGCACCAAAACGTTCTATCTCGATTCTATTCAGAGAAAGGCAATCCGTCTTGTTGGTGATTCTTCGTTCACAGACTCGCTCACTTCATTGGAACATCGTAGAAGGGTCGGAGACTTGTCTCTCTTCTATAGATATTTTCACGGTCGGTGCTTTTCTGAATTGTTATCAATCGTTCCACCCTTGGCAATATCTACACTGATGATTCGACAGTACAGAATTCTCATCCCTTTGTTGTGAACTTGGAGACCTGTCGAACCTCTCTTGCTCAGGGATTGTTTTTCAATAGAACAGCTGAGCTTTGAAACTCCTTGCCGAGAGAGGTTTTGTCTGAGGCTTACAAACTTCAAAAATTCAAAGTGAATGTTAATTCGTATCTCCTGGTCCCTCATTCACGCGGTGTTCTTTGAACATTACAGGGCTTCCCTTTCGTGTGAATCTACATATGAAGAAAATTGTACAGAAAAATGTGAAAACTTTTGGATTTTCCAATAAGAACTTTTATCTGATGGCATGTCATAATGACAACGTTATGTCACTCAACTTTGATGACATAAGGAAGCTCATTATGGTACTAAGTACCATAATGAAATTCTATAAGGAAAACATGTTGTCGAGGAAATGGCAAAGCACAGCTCACTCACCTACTAATATTTGAAACTACACAATACTTACTCCTTTAAAAATAGTTGTCATTGTGACATGTCGAAAATGCAGTTTTTAATTTTTCGAAAATGTATTGATATAAATGCCATCAGATAAAATTTTGTATGTAATACGAATCATAAACAATCATTATGGCACAAGCCGTGTTATCGGGCGAGGCGTAGCCGAGTCCGATAACATTCACGACTTGTACCATAATGATCGTCTTTATGATCCTTATTACATAAATAACTATTATGTAATGCTTCCGGTCTGAAAGGTACTTGGGTTTTCAGCTCCTATTACCATTATCAAAGCCGTGTAAGAATATTTGATCGTCAGATTCCATTTTTTGGTGGAAAATTCAGGTTTCCCCTGTATGTAGTCAATTCAAGTGTCACGGGCATGTGGTCCAGCCTAACTTCCCCTCTTGCAGATCTATGAGAAAAAGAAATGTGATAGATCTCCTGTCTAACAATGAAAGGGTGACAACACTGTAATCGTCGGATCAACCACGATGATACTGAAAAAGGTGGAGGAATTGATGATTTATTCGAAGGAGAGTAACGATCATAGTTATATCAATAAATAAGTGATAAATCACTTCTGCGTTTTTTGTGATATGTTTAAGTATCTTCGTTACGACTAGCGGCTCCAATGTGTATATCAGTTATAAACTCCACCCATTTAAACAGCATTATAGGACAGATCTGAGATACTGTTTGAGTTCCTTATTTATTGGTGATTGAATTTTCTCTTCGAAGTTTTTTGGGCGTTAACAACAATCTGAAAGAGAACAACAAATAGTATTGGAATCAATACAAGTGTACAAAGGAAGAGTTCCAATCTACCTCTTGAAGTTACTGCGTTAATTGAAAAAAAACTGGTCTGAAATGTGTTGTGAAGATTTTCAAGAGTCAACGGGATGTTGAGTGCTTCAAACACAAAACAGATGACCGAGTTTTTCAGTAGCTCTCTTCAAAATTCTCCATATATGGGTTCACATGAACGAAATATGATGTTATGTTCGTTCTGCATGCTCCTAACGCAACGGTAGAATTATTTGTAAACCAGAAACTATCCCCCAATAAACCTCAGAATTAGAATAATCTTCGAACAGTTAAAATACCCGTTTCTCGAGGGTGTTTGGCGAAAATTCAATGCTTTGGACTTTTGGACTCATTGAGAATATCTTTTTTTGTCTTCTCAAATTCTTCATTATATCTCGATAGAATCTACCCGATAGATGATGTGAGTTTGAGGTGTTATTATCATTGGAAGCAAATAAAATTTCTATGTACAAAACAAAAATGTGTCAACTCTTTCTCGATGGAATAATGTATAATTTTTCTTCATTATGCTTCTTCTTGATATTTTTCCAATCCCATTGAATCATAAATGAAGTTGAACTTCCAATTATTTCCTTTGAGTTCGGTATAGCTATTGCTCTGTTCCTCATTACTGGGCGAAAGGACGAGTTACATGACTGTGAACAAAAGAGACCGAGAAAATAAAAAAGTTTTTTCCCTGGAGGCAGAAATGATGAATTGTTTCATAATAATGAGTAAGTCTTATGTCAAACATCAAAGAATGAATATTCCTGTTACGTGAATTCCTGCGAGTAATGAGGGATGAAATAATGAATCTGTTTCAATTAGTTCGTCAATATTGAAATATCTCTGATGAAAAAAAGGTTTCTCTTGAGCCAATTCGATATTTTTCCTCATATTCACTTGGGATTCCATTACCATTATTTTTGTTTTCGATATAAAATGTATTCATGAACATTTCAAAATGGTATATTATGCAACGATCGTGTAATGATGGTTATTAATACATGAGCATAAGCCGGGATACGAAACGAGCCGAAGGTGAGTTTCGTATGGTTTATGCGAGTGTATTGATAACCATTACATGAGAGTTGCATACGCTATTTTATCTACACCCAATAAATAATGAAGAACTAAAAGTATTATATTATCAGGTATTTATATTGAACACAATAATAGTAGGTAATCAATCGTATTTCTTTGAAAAATTCTACAAAATTATAATTAATGGTATAACCACGGAAAATACAATGGGAAATTAAAAAAAGAAAAAAATGAAAAAAAATTCTGCCGAGACAGGAATTGAACCCGGACGTAATTGACCACTGCCGGCGCCATTGACCACTCGGACACGAGAGCTCATATAATTTGGTTGAAAATAAAAACATATGTGTTGTATTTGTCAAATGAAAAATATAATCTTTTCGATTTTATTTTTTCTTGTCTAAGACATCTGTGGAGGGTCGCTGGTAATTCTTCTATATCGCTGCTATAAGACATTTTCATACGATTATGGAAAATTGACTGAATTCTTCAAAAATTCAATACCTACTGATTTTGACTTGACAAACGTCAAAATGCAAAGCTTGCACATCATGCTCGATTGAAAAATAATGGGTTTCTATTTGTTGAAAATCTGTATCGTAATGAAAAATCTGTATCGTAATGGATTTCATTATAAAACGGGTTGTGGGCATATAAGTGTATTATTAGAGTACGGGTGTAGATAAAGAAGGTTGTATTTCACAATTCCTTTGGAAGCCATATTTTCCTATAAGAGTTACTCGTTGTTATCTAAATATAAACTAAAATTCTCGTAATATTTTGATAATCTTGCTTGAGCGAAACACGTGTTGTGGTTTTGTGGTTTGTGAATTGGTTCGAGAAAAAATCTTACATGAAACGTCATGGGTAATTTACAAAACATTTTGGAAAGAATCAAAATGAGTTTTAAGCTAAACTCCTTTTTTCAATTATGATATTGGTTGTTTGCTTGCAGATTTCAAAAAGCACAGTAAAATTGCCAATTACTCAGAAAGGTTAAGTTTGATACTCAAAAGTGAACGAGTGCTAAGAGGATTGAAATGCTTCAGAGATCATGGAACTATGTGAAAACACTTCGAGTTAACGCTATGCAGAACAAACAGTCTTCAGACTGGAAGTGCTGAAACATGCAGGATAAAATCGGTCTCATTTCCAAACTGCCATATTTTATCCATCCAAAAACTCACACACAAATATCTTACAGCTATCAGGAATCTTTCAATCTCCTTACTCCATGCAATCGAAAATCCGTAGGGCCAGCCTTCTCGCTCAGGTTTTATGTTCCAATAGTAGAGCACGTTCCTCGTAAAAGTCGTTCTTTTAAGGAAATTAAAGTTTAAACTGTTGGAACTGTTCCACTCCAGCACGTTTCGCCTTAGTGGCTAATGGAGAATAAAAGAATTAGGGTGGAACCTATTTCCTTAAATAATAAATAACGGTGACGGGTTTGAGAGCTCACTTCGTTTTGTACAGGGTGATACATACAATAAATTGCTTTATAACAAAAAATATTCTCTCGGTGGTTTCATGTTGTTTTATATACAGATTCACACGAAAGGGATATCCCATAGTGTTCAAAGAACACCGCATGAATCAAGGGACAAAAGATACGAATTAACATTAACTTTAAATTTTTGAAGTTTGTAAGCCTCATAAAAAACTCCCTCAGTAAGGAGTTCAGCTGTTCTATGACTCCAAGCTCACAACAAAGGAGTAAGAAATCTGCACTCGTCAGGTCATCCGTGTGGATATTGCCAAGGGTGGATTGATGCTCCAAAGAAGTGAGCGAGTCCGTGAGCGAAGAATCACCATCAAGTCGGATTTCCTTCCTCTGAATAGATACATGATAACTATATTCCTAGACAGAGGCCATATATATGCCTTGTAGATCATTAGGAGCTGACGAGAAGTGTGAAGTATTTATTCGCATTAAATAAAAACCCAAGCTTCTTTTAGCGATCGATCTCATACCTACTACAATCTGAAGAACATAGAAGAGAGGTTGGAAAATGTAGAAGTATTGATGGGCAGTCCTTTAATTTCTATACACTAGTCTGCAATCGCCACGAAACTGAAACCATCTCTCACATATTGTTTGAGTGCCCTATCTATAGTGTCTTGAAACCCAGTTAAAAATCTCTCGAGTCTTGGGAATCATTACTTTCTTCCTTAGACGCACTTTCTCCCAATGCTGCCAAAATTATTTCTAGTTTTGTATGGAATATTCTGAGACTGAGGTCTTTTATACGTGATGAATAATCTGCAGTTTTTTCTTTATAATTTTTTTCCTCAAGAATACGATATTGTGCTACTTTTTAGTTTTTTCGTGTTTTTTCCCTCTTACTTGACTCTTGCTGTAAAACCATGTTTTCAGGAGCGATAAAGATATTATTATTATTATACACCAGGAACATTCCTCAGTGATGTATTCATTTTGGTAGACCCGAATTTTTTTTCCACACTTCTCTGATTTTCCATATTGATTCTTCTTTCAGATTGTGGTAGATCACAAATTCAAAAACGGAAAACCCACCCTTCACATGAAATGAATTTCAAACGACAAGAAGTTATATCGAGAAAATTTTCAAGATTTTTTTTTCTCTAGCCAGTATTAGAGAGCTCATCTTCTACAGAAACATATAATCCTGCCTATTGATAAACAATATCAGGGGATATAAGCATGCCACTTTTGGACATAAATCAGTCATATAATTTACTTTAATTTCACTCAGCTTTTCCACTCAACACAAGTGAAATTTCTTGAAATAAATATCGTTTATATGTTATTTTCGAAAGGAAGACTTGTTGAATTCTGGTTTATTCAGATTTTACATCAAAAACGTCTCAGAATAAGTTTGCTATACTACTAATTATTGGTACTGAAGGAATACCTACATATTGTGACAGTCGTAGGTTTCTATGAAATAAATTACACAATCCAGAAAAAAAAAATTTAGCTCTATATAAAATCACACAATATTCAGCACAGTTATAATACTGTCGTCCACTATTTCATTGTCTAATGCCACTGTCGATTTCACCTCTTCTGCTTTTTGCTGAAATGAAAAGAGCATTCGCCAAATATTTGAACGAATTATTTGGTACTTTTTGGTTCGAACTTTCCTCCATAATTTACTCCTTTGAAATATCTCGAAAGAAAAAAACGAATCTTGAAAAGAAAAATACCAATTAGAATAAAGCCTCTAAATTCAAAATTAAGCGGAAATTAATCAAAAAAGCAATAATGCGCATGAAAATTTCCCAAATTATTGATTCAAAAACTGAATTGAAATATGAAAATTTTCAAAATTGAAATGAAGATGTAAATGAACATAATTCAAACAAAAATAATATTGAACAAAATTTCAATTTAGATATGAGTGCCTTATTTCGATATAGTACATATTTGACAAACTTTTCGGTTGATTTCTGTTTTCTCTTTTTAATTCTTTGAATTCACAGATATATTTTCATTAATTCAATTACGCATTTCAATTATGTTAAACATATTTTAAGGTTTCCATTCTTTTATATCTTATAAATGCAATGGGAACTGTTTGCTGATTTTTGAATGTTTCTTCTCTAATAGCAGTTTTGAAGTTTTTACATTGTTTTGTAAAAAAAACAAGAAACGGTTCCACTGATAATATAATTACTACAAGTTTTTGGTTAACGTTTACTTATACTACCCACCATAAATACATTGTTTTTACATTACATGGTTCGTTTCATCTCACTGGGACCAAAAAAATTAATAATTTTCATTTATTTATATATCCAATATTCTGGTTGAACATTATCAAAATCCATGTTCAACACAGTGCTATTTTGATTAAGAATTCCTAACCGTGGGTAGTATTTTCTCTCTTGTAATCATTAAACAGCTTCAGCGTATATACCTCATAAACTCCAAAAATAAACCAGAACGCTTACACTTAAACTGCTATGAACTGTTTCATGGCCCAGTATTATTTCACCTGAACTTGTAAACTGCAACATACATTTCGCACCTTCGTTAATCGACAGTTACGATGTTGAAAAAGTAGCATGGTCTACTCAAACTTTTTTAAGTAGTTATGTGAAACCTTATGAAATGTGTTGCTTCAATTATTCTTAAGAGATTTGATTTGAGAAATGTTGAGAATTTCCTGATCTCAAGAATGAATAATTTCAAAAAAAAAACCCAAATAAACACTAGAATTCAATGGTGTATAATTTAATTGTCTCGGCCGGATTGTAAAGTTGAAATTTGTTTCAGGATTCTGATATCTGGAAAAGTTGACCTATGCCGAAGTGTTTTTGGAGAAACGCTCAATGAAAGCAGAGATCCAGACCATGGGCAGTCAGAACGATATACTTCCAGGTAAAGACACCTTTCACTTTATATTTATAATTGAATTTTTCAATCAGTTGGAATATCATACCTCAAAAAAGGCCGAAGAGGCAATGAGCAAATAGAGTCGTCATCGCGCCATCTGCCTATTGGTAAAGTAACCATTAAAATAGAACCAGACCGATGAAGTCCAATGCTAGTCCAAATTTATATACATAGTAGGTGGGTGGACGAGCATCCATCCGAAAACAACTACTCTCCTGGGAAAACAGGGTATTTAAACATCTCTGACGGATACCAGTACAGGATTCTTCACCGAACAAATTCTTGCATGTATATTTTTTTGTATCCGGCAAAAAGGTGACTGGTAAAAAGGACTTGCATTGGACTGTCTCTTTGTAATAATGATAATACCTCAATATTTCATATCTATCAAAACCATCATTGTTTGACACCGAGTAAATGATTCAATAGGAGTAGTTCAACCAGTACACAACTTGAACCACTTTCTAAAATATCATGGGTGTATCATAGTCTGGAAAACACAATTTGTAATGATTTTGGGCAGTTGTCGTACAAACAGGAATCAATTACAGTAATATTTTCATGGGTCAGACTTTGAACAGATAATGATTGTTTCATATTCTAATTAAATTTCTGAGTCCGAAAAAATATTGTTTCAGTTGAAATGAAAATGATACCATACGAAAATGATATTTTTTCATTAAAATTGAGTTCAGATTCTGAGACCCATATACACTAGTGTCAATTCTGAAGTTCCATGCGATATTATTTTCTGATGTCCTTCATATGATACCTTGATAATCAAATGTTAAATCATGAGGAATCACAGTAATTGTTTATGAACAGTAAAGAACCCAAATTTCAAGAGGTTCCTACTAGATAAATCAAATGATTAAGTTTCCTCAAACTTAACAAAGAGGTAGTCATTGAGATTGCAGAAGCTCCCGATATTTTTATGAGAAAATCCATTTTAAAATGAGGGGAATGAAAAACTCGCGAGATCTAGCGATATTTGATTCAGGTTCCTAAATACAGATTGTTCGGATCTCAATATATCCTGTTATAATCGATTGCTGTTTCTTGTCTACTACCTTCAAAGCCTTCCAGATTGATTAATCGTAGTTTCAGGAATAAAATTCGTCATGCTTGTTGAGAATTGTGCAAAATTCTCTAGTGATTTTTACTATTATTGCAATTGCCTGATATAATCATACAGATTATGAAAATATGAATATCACTGTCCTGGTATTTCTCAGGATCGGTGAATTAAATCAAATCATAGTGTACTCAACAAGGTCTGTACTTCTCACTAATTGGAACTTTCAATGAGGGACATTTCAATTTGGAAGTGCAATATAAACAATCATTAAACAATGGAGTTGGCGTAACTCCCATGTAATAATCATTACCATAAATACATTCTAATTTGCGTGCCACCGAAACGAAAATTACTCTTCTGTCTAGGCAGTAAAAGTGACAGTTTCCAAGTTTGAATCAATGTTTAAATTCCGAAGATTTGTATTTTTTACATTTGGAGTTGGAACACCATTTTCTCTCTCTCAAAACATAATGATACGATATGCAGGACTTTCCAACGAAAACTTGACTCCCCTGTAAAATTGAAAAAATGATAGGGGTAGCTGCTGACCGCAAGGGGGTGAAGTTTTGGGTATGATTTTGAATGTTGATAAACACCTCAACTGGAAATCGCAATGTCAAGACCTCATTTCCAAACTCAACACAATTGCTTATCAATATAGAAATATTAGAGGAATTTTAAACCTGGATCAGTTGTTGCAGCTCTATTATGCGCAAGTCGAAAGTAGGCTTCGGTATGGTGTTACCTTCTGGGGAACATCAACTTCAGCACCGAATGTCTTCATTGCTCAAAAGCGTATTATTCGGTCAATGTTGGGACTAACCAATCGGACTTCATGTAAAAATGTTTTTAAAGATCTTAAAATCCTAACCCTGCCGTCAATTTTCATTTTAGAATTATGTTTGTATCTGTTTAAAAACAAGAATGAATTTCTCCGGAATGACACCAAGCATATGTACAATACCCGAATTAAAGACAACTTCATTGTACCGTTTTCGAGAATAAGAATAACTCATAATGCTCCAAATTCCATGGCACCAATTATATTCAATTCACTTCCTAATGACATCAAAGAAATAAGCAATTCAATATATATTTTCAAAACGAGACTGAAGGAGTTTTTGATAGAGAATAGTTTCTATTCGGTAGAAGAGTTTTTAAAACGGCGATTTTGATAAAACTCAACATAGATTATTTATATTTTTATATTTACTCATATTTGTACTGGGTTCTCCCTGTAGGTACCAATTGTGTTTTATTTTGTTTTATTTTAATTTTGTTTTGTTACATGTAAATTGTGCTATATTATGTTGTTTTTTAACTAGAGATAATTCACCTCTACACTTTTGACTTTTTCCATACAGTTTGTACTGTCTTAAGGAAATAAACGATATTCTATTCTATCAAAATGCTCCTAGAAATATAAAATTTACTTGTTTTTCGAAATTTTCGATCACACGTCCGTTTCTTACTTATAGGTGGGGTCAAGTTTTCGTTGGAACGCTCTGTACAATATATAGTCAATGATGCATTTTGTTTCTCATCAGAACGACACGTATTTATGACTAATGATTGAATTTTCCTTCAATGGAACTGGGCGATGATTGATGAAAATCCATAGTAGAAAATACTTTACAATTTCCTGTATGATTTTTATTAAAACTGAAGTGAAAATCACACAGAGTGAAACATGTAAGCAAATTTTTCGTAATTTGTAGCTGTTTCAAAGATTTCAAATTAAAGTTCTCGTCACATACTTTGGTCTGCTTGCATAGTTAGTTTTTTTTAAAATCTGAACCTTGGATCACACTTTCCCATAGATTTGGGGCAAGTGTGAATGAAGTACTTCTCTGTAAGTTGTTTACTTGAACCATGGGAATGGGGCAAGAGTAAAAAGTATATATGCCTACAATTTTTTTTCGATTTTTACAAATTCAAATATGTTAATTGGTAAAAAAGTTATAAACTTTTGAAGGGTCAAAAATGAAAACCAATCAAAATGTCTTAAAAATTGAAATTGTATCTTTTGTCTATAATTGATTAGGAAAAAATTTTAACAATGTCTTGGTCCACTAGAATATCGAAGTCTTCGATTTCTGGCCATGAGAATTTATTTTTTGTGATCTATGCTATAAAATTGTTTTGAATGATATAATCATTGAATAATAAGAATCCAAACTGAACTAGAATCTAAATGCTAAATATACACGTATAGATATCAAAACACACCGTCAATATAACAGATATTTTGGTAATTTCAAAAAATACTAGTTCACATCGAGCATCAAATCGAAACGAAGGAGGAAACTACCTATACAGAACAAATCTGTTGAATTCCTGTATACAGGGTAGCTCTCAACATAGAAAGGTTAAACAAAGATTTTCACATGTCTATGCCAGATAGCGCCAAAACTGGTTCGTTGGCCACTTATTAAATGCAATTGTTCACGCTTGCCCTGGATTCACACTTACCCGATCTGACAACAGTACATTCTTATTGCTTTCTTTAAAAGTCGTGTATTATTTAACGAAAAATCATCAGGAGTCTCTCATTGTTACAGATTTTTCCTGAAACACTTCTTCCTTGAACAAGCCTTCGACATGCTCATCGAGCAGGGATTCAAAATGGCGGGCAGCTGCGGTTCCGGGACAGCCGGAGGGGCCGCCGAGCTCAAGCCCGGTGTCGACGCTGAAGAGAACCGTTGGAACCACTACAACGAGTTCGTGTTCGTCAGGGAATAGTCCTTCGGATCCTGCTGTTCCTGCTGCGTTTGCCAGGACATCCGCGAACTTGATTGAGTGCTTTTACCCCGTTTTCGTTGCAGGTGATTTATGTTCGTACAGTGGCGGATCCGCGACGTGGGCCGAAGGATGATTGTGTATACAGGGTGGGTCGAAACTAACGCTACATCTGTTAGAGGCGTAGATGATTCTGTTGGGATTTCAATATAAGCGATACGAGCTCTGGTGATAAGTTTCAAACAATATCAAAGTGGCGCTTATTAGTTGGAGCCTTGGTCAAAATGGCGCTGCGATATTTGAAATTTTGGAATATGATTAGAATTATAACTAATGTTCATTGAGCACAATTATTGGTTAACGTTCACATGAAAAGTGAAAAAACACTAAAAACTGTAATGGTGCTTACAAAATTTAACGTTTTGGGATTTTCAAAGAACGTAAAAGTCCTAACCTTAAATAGCAACAGTTGTCAAAGTAATCAGTGGGAATATGGCGCTGCGATCTTAATCTGAAATTCCAATAGACAATTTTGAAATTAGAAACGGTTCAATAGTATAGTATACACCTATGGTGTAATGTGTGAGCTATATAATTGCATTCCCACCTTTGGGATACGAATAGCGATTTTTTGCCATCTAAATCGATGCTGCTACACTATTAAGTTTTTCATTATTTATCTTGGTGAAATTTCCTCATAATTATTCACCTAGGTTGAAAAAGTTTGACTTCTCCTTAGAGATAATGGTTTGATAATACTGACTTCTCAAGTAAGCTATGAAAAAAATAAACATTTTTCATTATTATTAGAATAATTCACCAAACACAGTTTAGAATCCAAGGGTTGCCGTGACTCTTTTGAGTACCTGTATCCTGTTTTCGTTCGAAAAATTCATTTTCGTGAAGTGGCAGATCCCCGACATAGGATGATTGTATATACAGGGTGGGTCGGAACCAACGCTGAATCTAATGAAGACGTCAATAATTCTATAGACTGTAGCTGAAGTTTCGAAACGGTTTAAAAAAATGTCGGAAAGAGAGATGTTTTCTTCCTAACTTTTCTAGTAAATTGCCTAACACAGTATCGAAATCAAGTATCGAAACGCAGATTTATAATACATTAATATTGGGTTTCTGAAAGAATGTACGAATGAAATCTACTAGTATGCTATGAACCATAATAACCTGTCACTATCGCAAAAACAGTTGTGCAAATACTGATAGAACAGCCAACTACTAACAACTATGAGTTGTATGATACCTATGTATCTATCTAAAAAAAAAAAAAATTTCGTTATCCCTCATTCTCAATGATCAACGAGACACTGGATGACAGCAAGTTGGTGGAAAAATTGCTTGTCAGTTCATGGTTTTGATTACATTCAGTAACTGTTGAACAATGAATTTCTCGAAAATATGATTTTTAATTCGATGTTACCAAGAATTTGGAGCAAAATTTTGCTAGATTTGGCTGTTGGAGAATTGAATATTAAAATAGTGCGAGTAGAAACATACAGTTATCTACAGTTGTTTTTTGCAAAAGAAGCATTTTTCATGGCCTCCTTCAAAAATAAGGTTAGATTCACATTTTGATGAATTACAATGTCCCATTTAATATATTATGTCGTTTGACTAAAAATAAAACCTAAATTACACACTTCAGTGATGACCCTGTATGCCAAAATCGCAGATGTTTTGAAATCAGATTCTTCTTGAGAATAAGTTTCTTGTGGAATGTACATGACTTTTTAGCAGGGTTGGGCTGATTGAAATCGAGTGATTAAAATCATGATTTAAATCGCTTGATTTTTTAAATTAAAGTCATGATTTGAATCAATTCTAAGAAAATAATATAAAAGTTTTCTAGGAGATCAAAAGTAGTATCTGGTTTAAGCAAAACAACAAAAAAGAAGTACATAATTCTAAATTCTTAAACTAAACGTAACACCTAAATTTTATTACTGTACATTTTCAGTCTATTCATTTTCGATATACAATTTAGCCAAAAACACGAGTTTTCTTCTTTTTCTGTGCCTAATCTGTTTCTAACATCAGAATGTACAACTAGCGAAATGCGTGAAATTGTTGGGCAACGTCAATTTATAGGTTGAGAAGGAAAACAAGCCTCGACAGGAATATTCTTGCAAAAAGCACAACAAACGCTTTCGTGTTCGTGCCTCACTCGGCACTGTATAGCGAGTGTATAGGACAGAAGGAAAACAAATCGCGACAGGAATTTTCTTGCGCGACAAATGCGTTGTCACAACTTTTCGAGCCGCAAATTGTATTAAAATTTTCAGACTCATACATTGAAATAATTAACAATATTTTCAAAGAATCAATTTGTTCAAATTTAATATTCAAATTTAAAGAATCAAAAAAATCAAATAAATCATGATTTTTTTAATAAAAATCAGATTTTGCCCCAACCTGCAACTAGCGGAATCATTTATGAAGGTTAACAAATGTAAGAAAATCTTGACTTTTTCTTTAAGAAATTTTGTCTGGAATGTAAAAATTTCCTAGCGATTTACGGAAAACGTAATTATCTGATAGAGCTCGAGAAATACGTAACGAAACGTTGCTTATCTTTCTTGGAAAAACGAATAGAAATATTCTCCCCAACTGATGGAGATTTGTTGGGAAAACTAATGAAAATTTCAATTTGTTATGACGATCATCTCAATTTAATTCAGGCTTCCGTGCCCATCGGTAAGTCCCGGCAACAATAGAAAACTTTTCAAATTAAACTTCAATATGAAAAAGTTATCCTTACAGTACGTTGGAACTCGATAACAGTCTGAAACTCATTGCCTATTCATGACTTTCTTGTTTTGTCGGAGACATAAAGCGTTCGTTTCATCAGAAGTTATGGATGACACGACAAATATGGGTATTTTTCAACGGATAGTTTCGTATCGATATACATTTGTTTTCAGACGGTTGATTTGGAAAAAGAGTGTGTCAATGATAGCACAGTTTTTCTTTGTAATTTATGGGGTTGTTTACCTACAAGTGTAGAAGGGTAGATTTTTAATCTACTCCGAAAAATTGCTGCGTTTTTTAAAAACTGTTCCTTCTGAATGGAACTCATTGTTTGAGTCACTTCATACTTCTCGTATAAAGTTAATTAACTCATTACAAAAATACAAGAACTTATATTTATGAAAATAATTATATTTTTGTTAACATTTCGGAAACCAATTCCATTTCCATTTTCAAAACTGATTCACGAATACCTCTCTTCTATGAGAGTTCTTTGGAAAAATCTGAAGTTCTAAGAATCAACAGATTTTCCAAAAACCCAATAGCAAAGTGATATATTCGTGAATAAGTTTTAAAAACGGAAACAGATATGGTTTCCAAAAAGTTAACAAAAATAACTATCACTCCTTTGGTTCGGGTTTGAAGGCCGTCGTTTTTTGGAATTTATTCCTGACGTTTCGCTGGCGCGAATGGCTAGCTCATACATCTTGAGTTAGACTCCGATGACGCAAGATGTATGAGCCTCAGAAGAAGCTAGCCAATCGTGCCAGCGAAACGTTAGGAAGAAATCCCAAAAAACGAAGGTCTTCAAACCCGATCCAAAGAAGTGATACTGAAAACCTCGGCCGTGAAAGCCTTAACCATTTTGTCAAAAATAAGTATTTACATAAATATCAATTCTTGTATTCTTATGCTTATCAAATTTACGTTATACGAGAAGTTGTTGACTGATAGAACGTGTATCATAGTGAAGGAACTGTTTTTGATTAAGGCAGCAACTTTTAGGGGTAGAAGAGGAATCTGCCATCCTATACTTGTATAGATTCCAATAATAATTTCCAACTATTTCAGATCGTTGTAGGTTAACATTCGAAAAAACTACGAAGAATATTCATCCACAGCAAAATGACGACCTTCAAACACTATAACTAATAAAAGAGTGTATTGGAGCTTACTGGTTTCCTTCAATAGTTGCACACATAATAAATTCCTGGTTTGAATTTTTCTGTCTGAAAAACATGATTCATATTGATCAACTAATATGTTCAATGATGATAATCAATCAGATTCCTCAAAATCCTTCCTGCAGGATATGGTTTCATATTGAAACCACTGTGTCAGAAACACCCCACAACTTTTGAAAGGGAGTATATTATCGAATTGCCTAAATTACATTACATTTGTTTATGACAGCCAAGAACAATTCTTATCGTTATTCAAGCACAAGCCAATTTTCCGAATAGTGCAATTCAATGTTGTTGTGATGCAGTACGTCAAGAGAAGACTTGCATATAAATAGGCATATGAAGTGCATATCTCAGGTGCTACATATGGCTTGTATCCGATCTTCTTCATGACAGTTTTTTTTCAAGATAGGTTTTTTTTTTCGGTGAACCTATGAGTTCAGGAATAATTCTTAGCAGAAAGTTTTTCAAAGTAGTGTGCATTTGGACAGTTGCGATATAAAAAATATAAGGAATTGACAAGTGTGACTTCAAGAAAATGGCATAATAATCGATGTCACCATTTTCTGAACTGTTAATCTGAATATTTCCCTCATATATAAAATGTCCCATAAGAGCAATGCAATTATCGAAAACTTACAGCGGTAATTGCATTATATCAAGTCACCATAACATCACATTTGAAACCGTATCGCTAGACGTCAGTAAACAACACAAATAAATGTCAGATAGACTTCAAAAATAGAAAAACATTTCGCGTTTAGGTGAGTACTCCATACAATCTATAGAGGAAAGTATAAATGAACAAAAAATAACATTCCTTTGAGAATTTCTTTATTCGTGAAATACTCCAATGAATTACATTCGTGCATAAAAATGACCAGATAATTTTGCATTCAAGCGTGATATCTTTTACAAATTGCATTCGGTTATTTTCATATTTTGTGAAAGAGCCCTCGTCCTTCGGACTCGGGCACTTTGGCCAAAATATGAAAATAAACTTGCAATTTTTAAGATAACTCGCTTTCTTGCAAAATTATCGGTAATTTTCATGCACTCGTGCAATTATAACCGATAACAAAAGGACAACTTGAGAGAAAGTCAGCTCATTCAAAAATCAGTTTTCCATAACTGAAACCGAAATTTCCATTCAGTAAAAACTATTTATGACTTATTCCTTTCATCACTGCTCTTTCACTGTGAAACCACAACATAAGACTCACCAAACCTCAATCAATATACAAAAGTGGCGTATTTTCCATGTTCATCGATGTTATAAAATACTATGAAAACCAGGAACTCTACCAAAAAGGTTTGACTTAGTTATTGTCCCTCGATGCACAAGTAAATAACTGACAATACAGAAGTTCCATTCAATTCAGCGTGGATCTGTGGATAAGTATATAGCTGCCGAATGACAGTCACCTGAATTTGAATAAAGAACTTTTATTCGGTGGTTTCACGATGAAACCACTATGCCTTGAAGCAGAGCTAACTGGGATAATGAGTTTTTCGAATGTCATTTTTTATTCTCATTTTGAAAATATCGGAGAAAGTCCCTACCCCTGGAGGATAGTTTGGTTCACTACCCTTCTTTTGAGCACCACATATATATCAAATGTGCTTTTAGGTGTATGTGAAACAAAACTGATAGAGTTGAATTTTCCACCAGAGAATTCAAAGTTATTTATTCCGCAGTTTTCTGGGTTTGTAACCTACTACAATCTGAAAGAATAAAAATTAATATTGGAATATAGACAAGTGTAGAGGGGCAGATTTTTAATCTTCCCCGAAAAGTTGCTGCGTCGATTGAAAAGCAGTTATTTCTGGATAGAACAAGTCCAATAAGTCAGCAACTTCTCGTACAACCCAAACTTTGTCTATCAAAGAAATAATAAGAACTAATATATAAATGAACATACTTATCATTAACGTTTCGGAAACTGAATCCGTTTCCGTTCTCAAAACTAATACGCAAATTCCTGTTTAAATGCAAATATCTCTTGAGTTCGAAGAGTACTTAAATCAAAGTAACTTTCAAATCCTCTCGGAGAACTATTGTTGAGAAAAAAATTGGATGCGGAAGCCATTGAAAAAAATTCTCCAACATATATTTTCTTAGCTTCGGGTACCAATATTTTCTCAGATTAGTTTTTCTAGATCTTCAATATTGAAGAAAGTTGTATGAGCAACTTTAACATCCAACCTCACAAACAATTGAATAGCGTTTTCTACTATGATTTCGTTATTTTTGAAAACGGTATTCACACTACTTTGGGACACTACAATAAATACAAACAACATTATCAAAGGCTACATTTTTGTATGAAAATTAATGGATTATATCTGAATTCAGTTCAAGGGTGTTCGATGTGAAAATATGGATAGATAAACAGGAAAATACAGCAACTATTTTTCACATTTTTTTGAATATCAATTCATACATAAATTTTCATTCACGAATATTTCCAAAGCTCATTCGTTGGAATTAAATCCGACAGTATTTATTCGAAAATCGAATATGTGTCAGGAAAAACATTGCAATTCTGTGTCGAATGGGGATTGTGCACGCTATTTATTTGAGCAAATAATTGCCAAATGGCTATTGATAAAACGGTTTTTACAGTTATGTTTTTATTTATCATCGAAAACTGGATATGTTCAATGTGAATAGTTAACTTCATTTGAATTCAAATTCGCTCCAATTCAAAGGGATTTGCAACGCTGAAATGTTATTACTGCTGATTGTGATTGTATGCTTTTTGTGCTGGGTATTGTGCTGCTGTGCTTTGTGTTGAATATTTCATTCAAGTTTCGTATAAAGGTATTCGCTATTGAACCGACCTAATATGAATAAAAACCCTGTTGCGTTGACCGATATGCTTTTGTTTAGCCAATTCCTATCGACCTGAGAAATCGTAGAGTAAGCTTACATTTTTTGACGGTAGGTGGCGTTGAGGTGGTGATACAAATGCTATTTTCTAAGGGTACATTTTCATTGAGGCGGCAGCTCACGAGTGATTTTCGATACCGGCGGTCTCATTGGATAAACTCTTGCGGGATCTTCCGTTCACCAGTATCAGTATACAAAATACGTAAGGTCAAGTTCGTCTTATAAAAATTAACTAACTTAATTAACTTTTTTGAAATGTTTGACAGTTCGATTTGCATTTGAAAGTTCCTTTAATATTCAAATTCTTTTACCTAGTTCTTGTTTCTTTTCACATTTTTCTTGTTTATATTCTTTTTGAGTGTTTATCGCTTCTGTTCTTGTATTTGTTTGATTTCATAGCGATAGTTAGATTTATTGTGAACCAATTTACAAAGCTCAAAATAAAACACTCGTGTAACGTCTAGGTATTACTTATCCCTCATATCATCGGCTCGTAATCACATTAAAATTGCATTTTTTTAACACTATGAAGAAAAAAGTACTTACCTATCTTCGGTTCCTCAGAAAGTAGAAAGATAAGATATCAATACTTTCCAGTTTCACTCACAACTATTGTTTCGGAAGATTTAAAATCACATCCCAATCACTGAGTTTTTGATTTATTTTTCATCAAATTGAAAGCAAAAGGAATACCTAATAATCAGTCAAAATGTGATGACTACATAATTTCTAGCATTTGGCGGGAAAGCAAGAAATTGCATGCAAAACATGAGACCATGAAATAAACATAACCTATAAATAATCGAATGGCCGTCGAGCAGACGGATATCATGGCATCACAGATTAAATTAAAATCACGTAAGGTGCGCCTCTGCTGGCAAACTCTCGAAGGCATCTCTTCAGTTAAAATTGATCAAAATCGAGATAACAAAAGTCGAGAAAATTTGCTTACAATCTATTAGGTATAAGTCAACACACCAGGGTTTTCATTCATCTTGGAATCGCCCAAATGCAAAAATTCTGAAAAATTATCCGAATAGGTAGCTCAGAATTTCGAAACAGGAACTCTCCTCAGAAAATCATTGTGTATTTGCTTTCCTGGCAGGATGATAAAGTTGTGCTGGAGAAAATATCGAAATATCATCATTTAAAAACATAGAAATAGATATAGAATGGTTAATTGTAAGGATATTCTGTCCTTTTTCGATATTGAATACGATTAATAGGTTGCTCTCCAAGAAATTCATTTTGAAATGAATTCAAATCAATAAAAATCTCTATAATAATTCATCAAAACACGCATAGATATACAATGAACGATTTTTGTATTGATCCATGAAATCCATACACAATTTCATCCCACCCTGTATACCTTATTATGAATATCCGTACTTATACTCTTTGTGGCTTGCGGTTGTTCGATAAATAGTCACTGACAGAATTCTCTGATGATGGCTACTTAGATACTGTAAAAAATCCAGCAACTGTTTTTGCAACCAGTTATCACCATCATGCTCATGACTATTCCTAAAAATTGACATTTACAAATGTTTGCGTTTGTTTCGAGACGTCTTGTATAAACGATGAGATTGAAACATCTGTTGTAGAAGTTAGAACTTTTTATAGAGATCAATTATTACAAAAAGTTTCAACATATTTTGTAGATGATTCTTATCATTTAGCAAACGGGACATATCATCCCACCCTGTATACCTTTATGACAAATATCCCTACCTATAATCTTTGTGGCTTGCGGTTGTTCGATAAATAGTCACTGACAGAATTCTCTGATGATGGCAACTCAGATACTATAAAAAATCCAGCAACTGGTTTTGCAACCAGTTATCACCATGATGGTAATGACTATTCTTAAAAATTGATACATTTACAATTGTTTGCGTTTGTTTCGAGACGTCTTGTATAAACGATGAGATTGAAACATCTGTTGTAGAAGTTTACAAAAAGTTTCAACATATTTTGTAGATGATTGTTATCATTTAGCAAACGGGACATGTTTCAGATCTCATATATCTATACCAAAAGGCGACGTTTTGAACAGACCATTTTGAATACTTGAATTCATGAACATATCACGAATTCAATAACAGAAAGTTTATTTGCTATATGAATTCAAGATATTAAAAAAGTGTGTAGAAAATGTGTACATTAGCGTGTGTCAGTTTGCATAGGTACTCATAACATCAGAGGCATTATCAAAGTATATTTTCAGTAAAGAATATTTCTAGAAAGCTGTACGGTATAATTTTCTGGTATTACGCTATTGATACAAGATTCCTCTGTAGAAACTAGCAACTTCATAGACATATTTTAATTATCAGGGTCTTTCAGAATCGAAACTGTATAACACAACATAAATCTGTGTAGCTCTTTTCAGAACTTTTTAAGTGAAAATTCGACGAAAACAAACAACAAATCTCTTACAATTTTTCAGGAATGAAGATAAAATATCCATGGATATTGAGTCAGCTCACGAAAATAAAACTTATATAGTTGAAATACAAAGAGTTACGTGGAAAATATCGAAATTTGGAATGTAAAAATTTGTCAAAATTTGAGTTTGCATAAAGAAAGAAAAGCCTAAAATATTCATAATGTCGTATTCCTGAATTCCCGACAAAGATGTGTTTTATCCATTTGTTTATATAAATGTATATTGTATTTATTTTCTGTAATTCGTATCACCCTATCGTTGCTGGGATCTTATGAAACTAATGCTGAATCATAGTAGACTTAAATAACTCGAAGGGAAAGATTTACTATTAGTAGATTTATAGTAACATTATCTGTAAATATATTACGACAATGTGAGTGAAATTTCAAAATAAAATAAATATAATTGAATATGTCTGAGGACAGGACTCTCATTTCAACACCTATATTGATATTCCATTTGAAAACTTTATTGGACTGGCCGATAATTTCTCAAATCTTCCCGAAGCTCGAAACGTTATATGAACTTAATTTTCATACGCTGAAGAAAAACTCTGGGAAAGTTACTCAAACTGAATCGATATTTATAATTGACAGGTAACCTTCCAGGTGTTTATTCGCCCTCCAAGTCAAATTATAGATCTATTAACTCGTTTACCAGATATAATGGAGGCTATTTTCCTTCGTTTTATCAGTCTGTTTACTATACGACGTCAAGGTTTGATGAATAGAAAGTTTCAATGAGTTCAGTGTAAAAATAGTATATGCACTGGAAAATTCAAGCAAGCCCATCAAGCCTTGAGGTGGACAGATGATTCGAAATAAAAATGTGCCAAGAAACTATTTCATTTTTGAGATTTTCAGAGGATATTGTAGGGACCTTGGGGAAAATCAAACTCAAACTTTGTAAACATTTTGAAGTGGTCATTTCTATGCATGAATGTATATCCCTCATCTGACACCAAATGCTTTCCATCTCACAATCAATTTTATTCAATTTGAAACATTCATCTTGAGACTCTACTGTGTGTCAATACAAATATTTCGTCTCATCATGGAAAATTTTCTCTGAAAACCCAGCGCCTATTTCAGTCTGAGTGAAAATCCCCCACCTGACACCAAACTTTTATGATTTCATATATTCTGGTGTCAATTACAATGCGGAAACAAGTTATTTTGGGAACTCGGCCTATATAAATGTGAGCGTTTATTTCCCCATGGAAAACTCGCATTGCAAATCCAGAACTCTCCCTTGCAAATTCAAACAGGTAACGCAAGCGAAATCAATTTTAATCATTGAGCGGCAGTATACGCCTCTGGCACATTATGTATTCCGTAACCAGTTTCATAATTTATACCCAGCTTTGGGGTAGCAGGTGCAGAATTCTATACGGGGTAAGTACAGAGTCCTCAACAAATATTTCGGCATTGGGAGAGAATGGAAGCTGACAACAATACATAACAGCAAGTGCAATATTTGATGGAACTGAGAGTGTGTCCAAGAAGTTTTTGGTATGGAAAATAGTCCTTTCGGGTATTATTGCGTGTGCAGAAGGTTGGGTTCGACGTTTCGACTCTCATGCTGGAGTCATTATCAAACCCCTTACGGATTGACCAGCCAAATCACAATACTAACTTCAACTGCATGTTTCGCTTTCAGGACACTGTTGTCGTTTTCACATAATATTCCCGAAACATACAACACTTTTCTAAATGAATTGGAATCTCTTCAACTTCCTTTGCATCGTTCAAGAAAAAGATTAAATTAGCTCTAATGGATAAAATGCTAATTGCATATTAATAGTGCAGAAAATCATCGATTTTTTCATTCTTTCGGTTAATTTTTTCCATTCATTGCTTCTACCATTTAGTCTATAATGTTAGTGGGGTAATCTCAATTCTGTGTTCGTTCACACCATGTTTACTATAGAAGAATTTTAATCACCACCAGGTTAAGAGAAATATATATATATATATATATATATATATATATATATATATATATATATATACATATATACATATATATATATATATATATATATATATATATATATATATATATATATATATATATATATAATTTATTTCTACTGTAATTAGATGCCCAATTACAGGATTGGCGTTCTTTCACTTAATTGGTGGTGATTATATATGTATATATATATATATATATATATATATATATATATATACCGTGTGACACAGACTCATATGATACACCCTCGTTTTCGCCTTTGTTTTTCTAGCTATATTTTTGAAATTCGGAACATTGAATATGCTCACTGAACAGCATTTCTCAACATATCTGAAAGAAAAAAACAACTTCCAATTTTTCTGGAAATGATATCAACTTTCGATTCTTGAATGGGACACCCTGTATATTGTTACATGATCGGCTCTCTCGGCTCTCTCTCACTCATTGAGCTTATGAATAAAATAAATGGCGATATCTCCGTAGTCATCGGAGATAACACCATAAAACCTGGTATCGTTGGATTCCTCATGATCATCCCTAACCGATCATGTAACAATATACAGGGTGTCCCATTCAAGAATCGAAAGTTGATGTCATTTCCGGAAAAATTGGTAGTTGCTTTTTTTTCAGATATGTCGAGAAGTGCTGCTCAGTGAGCATATTCAATGTTCCAAATTTCAGAAATATAGCTGAAGAAGCAAAGGAGAAAACGGGGGTGTACCCTGAGTCTGTGTCACACGGTATATATATATATTTATATGCGAAAATTTTCTGGGAGTTTATCCGTTGGTTTGTCGGTATTGACTTTCGATGTTTCGCCAACATCTCAGTTGGCATTTTCAAGAATGTTACTGCTCCTACTTGGTGCTTTTTCTCCAAGTCAATGCAAAATAATACAAAATTTCAAAAAATCTAATTCAAAAATGCATAATTGAATTGGGTGTTCTATTAGAAGGTACCAAGTTGGTACAATGAAATATGAATACCATAGCTAAAATTAGATGGGTCAGAGTTGAGAGGTGATTAGGACTAGTTTCAATTAGCATCATGCACACATTCGACAAAAGAGAACGAAGATATCTAGCATGACCCGATGTCAGCAAAAACTGAAATAGCATAATAAATTTGGATGCTATTGTCCCTTTTTGAGTGGTATTGGCTTACACTATTGAAAAATTAATAAACAATTGAAGAAATAAGTCTAAACAAGAGATGAACTGGATAAATCAATAGAAAATGAAAATTTTAAAAAATTCAAACAAATCAGTAAAAAAATGAGAAGAAAAATGAACGAAAAATAATACTAATAATAAAGGTGAATATGAAATCCAGGAGAACGAGAATAACTGGATAATTTGAGAGATCAATTACCGTAACACCAAACTGATATTTTCGCACTCGACGCGCGTTTCGCTAACAAGGTTAGCATCTTCAGGAGAAGAAAATTGATACTAAATCTAGAGCTGGGGTTAGTTATTTATATACCTAAAGTTTTCCGGTCCGATATGGACTTCGTTTGTTACTGTTAATTATTCTAATTAATTTCTTGGTAATGAACTAACTGACTACCTGCAAGTTCCGTCATCTGTTAGTATTGATTTCTGATTAGTTTCCCAACAATCAATTGAAAAGCGGAATAGGTCATTAGCCATTTTATCGACTTGCCATGCACATCGTTTTGAAGCTAAGATGCTCTAGTTTCCGAATACATATATATTTTTTGTGGCCAATAATTTTTTAATTCGCGGTTGTTCCGCAGATTCTACATAACTCCGAAATCGCATGAAAAATGTAAATAAACAAATGGATCATTTATTAGAAAGCGGGGAAAGTACAAAAAAAATTCAGAGATCATTCAAGACCCCCCAAGGACCCATTATAAAAAAAAATTCCGATAAAAGACTATTTTCGAAAAAAATGTAAACAAATTAATGAAACAGTGTCGAAATGGTGCTTTCACAGCTTATTAAATCTTTTTGCCACATAAGAAAGAACTTCGAAATACATAGAATGATAGATACGGGTTTCCTCATCATCTTGAACTTTGAATCATTGAAAAATGGCACTTTTTGCCTGAGTTATCAAACAATTCGTCCGCCCGCCTCCAAGCGAATGCATAGACAGAATTCCTATAGAAAAAGCGGCAGCTGAAATGAGGAGAGTTTTGGGTCCCTTTATCTCGAAAACTGTTGAGTTTTCGGAAAAAATGAAAGGGTGATTTTTGTAGATAATGAGACGATCTTTAATTTTTGTATGAACGAAAATTCTCTAACTCGTATATTTAGCCAGATATTGGCGGGAAACCCATTTTTCTGGGTTTGGGGGGGCATTTTCGGCCATTGTCATGAACGCAATCGTGTTAAGTTTTGGGTCCTTTGAAAACATCTGTGACGACCTACAAATTGAGCCACAAGTGAAGAACGCATAGACTTGTTCACAGCTTTCCCTAGTTTCGGATCTTCAATTACTGGACTAATATATTTCTCACTCGTTAAAAAAATGTACATTTGGATTCTCTTCATCCACTTCACTCTCACGCGGATGCAGGATACAATCAAAGGATTCGCAAGAAGTCTATTGAATTCAATATCCACACTAACTTCGTCATCCGGAAATTCTCTTCTATTCAGCAGCTCCTTTTAAGAACACACGTGTGAGGTGAGATAAAGATTTTTTTGAAAGTGGATACGAAGGAATTGCGTCTGAAAGAGTTTCTGGATTTTGGATGTACAGAATAATGACAGCCAACGAAGTCTGTGAGTGATCACTGGATGTTTGTTCGAAAACGGTAGCTATAAATAACACGTGAAAGGTTTCGCAGGGAAAAACAGGGTGGACCTTTGGAAATCAAGCGAGTGCTCTCGCAAACATTCCTAACAAATATTGGTCGAATATTCGAAAACAATTCACGAAAATATCGTTATGCCTGTATTGGTACAATATTTTTAATAACATCGACAAAATAAAGAGTTATATTTGGATTTATTTAATCAATGTCACTTTATTTAGAAACTCGAAACTAATTAGTCCAGTAAATGAAGATCCGAAACTAGGGAAAGCTGTGAACAAGTCTATGCGTTCTTCACTTGTGGCTCAATTTGTAGGTCGTCACAGATGTTTTCAAAACTTCAAAAAGACTATTTTTGAAAAAAATGTAAACAAATTAATGAAACAGTGTCGAAATGGTGCGGAAAAAACTTTCACAGCTTATTAAATCTTTTTGCCAAATAAGAAAGTACTTCGAAATACATGGACTGATAGCTACGGGTTTCCTCATTATCTTGAACTTTGAATCATTGAAAAATGTCAGTTTTTGCCTGAGTTATGAAACAATTCGTCCGCCCGACTCCAAGCGAATGCATAGACAACAGAATTTCTATATAGAAAGAGGCAGCTGAAATGAGGAGAGTTTTAGGTCCCTTTATCTCGAAAACTGTTGAGTTTTCGGAAAAAATGATAAGGGTCATTTTTGTAGATAATAAGACGATCTTTAATTTTTGTATGAACGAAAATTCTCTAATGCGTATATTTAGCCAAATATTGGCGGGAAACCCATTTTCCTGGGTTTGGGGGGCCATTTTCGGCCATTTCCATGAACGCAATCGTGTTAAGTTTTGGGTCCTTTGAAAACATCTGTGACGACTTTCAAATTGAGCCACAAGTAAAGAACTCATAGACTTATTCACAGGTTCGTCCCTTCATTTACTGGACTAAATAGTGTAAGAGGACACGTCACTAGACCTATAATGATAGGGCTCCGATACATTATAAAATGAATTTTGGGAATAATTAGTTATTATTATTAATAGCTGTGAAACATCTTTTGATATCTATTTTGTTTATTCCAGAATCTAATGTTTGATATTTGGGAAACTGCCTATCGTATATAGAGCCACTTCACTCTTCAAAATAAAATTCTGAAATGTATATTCAATCTAGATCATAAAGAACCAACTCATAAACCTAGAGGATTTCTGACATTATTTCTATTTTGAAATATAGTACATACATTACTATTCATTCATCATCTTCTCAAAAACAACATCAAGCATTCAAACCTGAAACTGAGCTCTAGTGTTCAGGATTATTCAACAAAAAGAGAAAATGATTTTTCTTTGGCAAAATTCAAAACAAATTTCCCAAAAAAATATATTTTATACAAAGGCGTTATCTGCCATAACAGCTCATCAAAATCACTGAAGGTCACTGAAAATGTATTCGAAACTGAAAACGTGTTTTATCATGATATTTGTTTGGTGTTACATCTTTTAGTGCCATTGCATTTAAATTGTGTGTACATTGGTGTGTGTGTATATGTGCGCGCGCCTATAATGCATAGGTGTGTTCATTATTTTTCAATACAAATTCCTTTTTGCAAACTGCATTCAACTGCTTGAAGGAAACTGTTTCCTAACATAAATAATTGTTATTTATTGGGATCAATAAACGTTATTATATCTATATTGCAGTATTATGCCTATGTGCTACACAAATTGATAGTTCATTACTCTCCCAAATAATATTGCACAGATATTGAAATTCCAATATTATATATTGAGTATGAAAAGATATGCAAACAATATCAACGTATTATTCCTTGCAATATATGCAGACTATGGAATAGTTTCTCATGTGTTGCTTTCAAATGCTTTCTGAAACAAAAAGGACTTTCACCGATGTGCTATCCAGAACAAAAAAAAGAATTGTACTTAGATTGATGTCAGCTAATGAAAAGTTTGCACAAAAATATACTCAAAATACTAACGGTCCCAGCACATATCCTTGCGGTAGTCTTGTCAACACTACGTAATTCATCACTTTACAAAAGTATTCTAGTACATCAAATGTTTTCTTCACAGCCATGAAGGAATCCATGTGGTATTCCTCAAGGATCCATTCTTGGACCGGTTCTTTTTCTCGTGTATATAAATTCTCTCTCCAATTTAGATTTGAAAGGAAAAATCAAAATGTTCGCAGACGATACATCAGTAATATATGGGGCAAATAATAAACATGAAATTAAAGTTGATATGTTGAAAGATCTCCAAAAAATATCATCTTGGCTGATAAGTCACAAATAATCGTCGAATTTCGAGAAATCTTCATTTATGTTTATCTCTAAAAAATCGAATTTATCAAAATCTGACCATCCCATCAAAATAGATAATGAAATCATCAAATATTCTTCTATTGTGAGATTTCTGGGCATATACATAGATGAACATTTGACATGGAGTAAACATTTGGAAATTCTGAGAAAACAGATCTCTCCAATTATAGGAGTATTTTTTAAATTGCGAAATTTTCTGCCTTAGAAATATTTGAAATTAATTTATTTTTCTCTGGTATATTCTAAATTTCAATACCTAATTTCGGTTTGGGGATCAGCAACAAAAACCTTATTGAGACCTCTGAAAGCTTTACAAAATGAATTAATTAAATGTATGTATAAATTTGATTATGGAGACCCTACAAAAAATGTATACAAACCCAATCAACTGTTAGATATATCTTCAATACACACACTAAAACTCTGCAAGTTCATTCATTTGGTTAAAAATAAATTGAAACATTCTAATCTCATCTTCAAAATTAATAGTGACCAACATGACCATTCAACCAGATGTTCAAATAATTTATCAACAATGAAATTCAGATCAAACATAGGACAACAATCAATTCATTACAACGGAATAGTGTTATATAATGGATTACCTGATGCAATAAAAAAAATTTGGAAAATTCAATTTCAAAGTTAACTAGAAAAAACATTTATTACAATAGGTGAAGGAAAATTTTATTTTATTTTCATTGTTATTGATTTTTTATTTCTGTGAAAAGTCTGATTTCATTATCTTACTTTATTTTTATTTTTTCTCTATTTATTCGATTCATTATTCATTTGTTTCTAATTTTCCCTTTTATGAACTTGTAAGTTTCTTGGGAAATAAACATCATTCAATTTCAATTTGAGACCATCCTATATTTTTTATTTTGATATATCTTACCCGGATGCATATTACAGGACACCAATACTTACGAAATAAAACGAAATTATTAGACTTCTAAAAATTTATTGCAAGTTTCTTCAGACTTCCTCACAATCAATAAAAATTACAGTCTTCCATAATGATTTTAAAAAACTAGAACTGATATAATTCAGCGCATTAAAATAGGAAGATTTCGTCCACCACATTCTATTAGTACAGTAAATATAACCGCGTCAAATTCTCACAATTCAGTCATGATAAAAATGGACCCTCCCAAGTACTTTCACCGGGCTATAAAAAAGCGAGAGAATTCAAATTCGAGAAATGAACGCGACTAATATAAAATCGACTCGTATTTTATACGACACTAAAAACAACTGCGAACACAAACGTTAAAAAAGTGAAAAAATATAACAGAGTATAAAAGGACGAAAATAGGTTTCAATTGACGATATTTGATAAGAATCAGAGTGGTTGTGTGTATTAGCTAATGAGATTTTTGTCTTGGAAGTCAATATTATCAGTCACTCTTAATAATTATCCAGGTTGAAATTATTGCAACAAAACATGCAACAAGTCACTTCATATCAATGACAGAAATATATAAGTCACCTGTTTTCATTTGTTACAATATTTTTCATTGGTTTATTATGACAAGTGATAATATTGGCACTTATGACAGTATTCACGATTACCAACACACAAATATAAAACTGAGCAACTACTCTCACTTTTAAATAATATCGTCAACGAAAACCGAAATAATTGAGTAAGCATTGAACTTCCTTATAAAGAAAAAGTCAGTGATGTTAAATAGAAATAAATACTACTTAACGAATAACATAAATGTCAAAAATTATTGCGGACCATCATGATGCGGCTTTCTGGCGATTCAACATATACGATATTCTTCTCCTCATCTCATCATATCTGAAATTTGAATAAAAGTGTTGAGGTACTCATAAAAATAGTAATCTATGGAAAATATATTAATAGGCGATGTTACACTTCTTCGTCACTCATGTACTCTTCATTCAAATATATAAAATGGACAAATTCAAATAAATTAGAGTGCAAAAGCAGTATGGCTTCATTATAGCCAGGTTGATGGATCCTGGAGCTTCTAGGGTATCCAATCGACTGAAATTTTTTCTTTCAAATCTTCTGGATTTTGAGTCTATATATTAGAATTTAACAGGTTCATGTCTCATAGTACCTCTGAATCATAGATGTATCAGATCAAAGAGCGTCAACAAATATTCTGTTAGTCCAGTAACTGAAGATCCGAAACTAGGGAAAGCTGTGAACAAGTCTATGCGTTCTTCACTTTGGCTCAATTTGTAGGTCGTCACAGATGTTTTCAAGGGACCCAAAACTTAACACGATTGCGTTCATAGCAATGGCCGAAAATGGCCCCCAAACCCAGAAAAATGGGTTTCCCGCCAATATCTGGCTAAATATACGAATAAGAGAATTTTCGTTCATACAAAAATTAAAGATCGTCTCATTATCTACAAAAATGACCCTTATCTTTTTTTCCGAAAACTCAACAGTTTTCGAGATAAAGGGACCCAAAACTCTCCTCATTTCAGCTGCCGCTTTCTCTGTAGGAATTTTGTTGTCTATGCATTCGCTTGGAGGCGGGCGGACGAATTGTTTCATTACTCAGGCAAAAACTGACATTTTTCAATGATTCAAAGTTCAAGATAATGAGGAAACCCGTAGCTATCATTCCATGTATTTCGAAGTTCTTTCTTATTTGGCAAAACAATTTAATAAGCTGTGGAAGTTTTTTCCGCACCATTTCGACACTGTTTCATTAATTTGTTTAAATTTTTTTCAAAAATAGTCTTTTATCGGAAATTCTCTGAATTTTTTTGTACTTTCCCCGAGTTCTAATAAATGATCCATTTGTTTATTTACATTTTTCATGCGATTTCGGAGTTATGTAGAATCTGCGGAACAACCGCGAATCAAAAAATGATTAGCCATAAAAAATATATATGTATTCGGAAACTAGAGCATCTTGGCTTCAAAACGAGGTGCATGGCAAGTCGATAAAATGGCTAAAAATTTTTTAATTCGCGGTTTTTCTGCAGATTCTACATAACTCCGAAATCGCATGAAAAATGTAAATAAACAAATGGATCATTTGTTAGAACGCGGGGAAAGTACAAAAAAAAATCAGAGATCATTCAAGACCCCCCAAGGACCCATTATAAAGAAAAATTTCCGATAAAAGACTATTTTTGAAAAAAATTTAGACAAATTAATGAAACAGTGTCGAAAAGGTGCGGAAACAAACTTTCACAGCTTATTAAATCTTTTTGCTAAATAAGAAAGAACTTCGAAATACATGGAATGATAGCTACGAGTTTCCCCATTATCTTGAACTTTGAATCATTGAAAAATGTCAGTTTTTGCCTGAGTTATGAAACAATTCGTCCGCCCGCCTCCAAGCGAATGCATAGACAACAGAATTCCTATAGAAAAAGCGGCAGCTGAAATGAGGAGAGTTTTGGGTCCCTTTATCTCGAAAAGTGTTGAGTTTTCGGAAAAAATGATAAGGGTCATTTTTGTAGATAATGAGACGATCTTTAATTTTTGTATGAACGAAAATTCCCTTATTCGTATATTTAGCCAGATATTGGCGGGAAACACATTTTTCTGGGTTTGGGGGGCCATTTTCGGCCATTGCCATGAACGCAATCGTGTTAAGTTTTGGGTCCTTTGAAAACATCTGTGACGACCTACAAATTGAGCCACAAGTGAAGAACTCATAGACTTGTTCACAGCTTTCCCTAGTTTCGGATCTTCAGTTACTGGACTAACAGAATATTTGTTGACGCTTTTTGATCTGATACATCTATGACTCAGAGGTACTATGAAACATGAACCTGTTAAGTCTTGCGTTGTTCGTCTGTGATAAGTCTATTCTATTAAGCTCTAAGAAGGTAAACTATAAAAAATTATTTCATATTTCCAAGAGTGATAATGAGATGCCTGAAACATTGTTTATAGATGGAAAGGTTTGCCAATGTCTGTATAAAAAAAGTTTGAAGCGTTTTTGTTTACACCATGATGTCGATATTTCCGTTCACTTAACCAATGCACGAAAGAATGTTCTCTGAAGGGTAAAATAGGTGCAGATTTCTGTTTCTTCATTCGACTGAAATATTGAAAGAAAGCTAATGAAGCTTCACAATGAAGTTGACAACAGAAGTTCATACAGGAAACGAAAGTTCAGGGATTAAAATAAACTTCCAAATATGAAAGATATGCGATATTGACAAAAAATCCACTATTGTTTCCGAATTGATTGCAAACTTCTGGCATTATATATAAGTAATCAAGAGAATTTGTGATTCAAACTTCCATAAGAAAAAATAAAGAAAAGACATGACTTGAAAATGAAATCACTATGTATCACACTGTATTATTGCCAAATTCCCCATACATCTTTTCCTTTCATTCGATTTCGTTTCCCATGAAAATTAAATCAAATAATTTCAAAATGGAGATTTTCAAGTGAAATAGAAATATTTGTGAAGAAAATAGTTCGAAGCAAGTGGAAGGTGTAAAGGTGATGGGTGGAAGATAAAATATGCCTGTCTTCCCAAATTCGAAAGGCGATTACTTCTAAACCAAGATAAAGCGCAGCGTTTTGATTTCTCATTTGTATTCTACAAATAAGGGTAATACAAGATTTTGTGTGGAATATTTTTCAAACGATGATATATGATAATAAAACAGTAGTTTGGATCAAAATGCAAATCGTCAACTTTTCAATAAGAAGATCCTATCTACTCTCCTTCAGTACTAAAAAACGCAGGTCGTATCTGTGGCTTTATACTTTTAGACTGTTGGTGAGTACAGAAAGCGGAAATATCTCACGTGTTACTATCTCACAAGTTTCAACAACCATAAGCATAACTAAGTAAAAGATGGACTCAACTATAAACTACGAAACTACTCAAATCTACGATGAATAATGAGAGAATTCAAATTAAGCTGGAAGTGGAACTCATATTTCAGAAAAAATAATTCGCACCAAATCATTTGACGTTATTTGTAATGGCTGAAAATTGCCGTCAACTAACGATAAAATTGAGAAACACACCATGATACATAAAAGTGTCGCCATAAAATTCTAATCAATATCGCACTAATATTTTACACTGCTAAAAGTTGGACAGAGTTCAAAAAAAATAGTACAAGAATATTTTAAAAATGTTAAAAAATGGTTCGATAACAATTTATTAACAATAAATTTCGATAAAACAAAATATCTTCCCTTTTCTTCTTACGAGAATTCACTACCAAATTGGGGCCCTATTAAAATTACTAATACTGTACAAATCATGGATGATGACTGTATCAAATACCTTGGCATAATGATAGATAGACATCTGAAATGGGATCAGCAAATATATTTTATAGTAAAAAAACTTCGAATTCTTCTTCCCAAATTTCGACAATTGAAAGGATTTTTAACAATACCACAACTTGAAATTCTATATTTTGCCTTAATACAATCTCAAATGAGTTATGGAATATTAGTCTGGGGCGGGGTGTCTAATATATATAAACATAAACTGGAAATAATACAAAAAAGATTTCTGAAAATAATTTACAATAAGGACTGGAAATATTCAACTGAATTATTATTCAAAGAAAGTGAAAAAATTGATATAAATCAATTATATATTTATAGAATGATGATTTATAAAAAGGAAAAATTTAATTATAATGAAGATAAATATGAAACTCGAAATGAAACTGTAATTACAGCTAAAAAGAAAATTGCACAAAGAAACTACAAGTTTATGATACCATATCTTCATGACAAAATACCACATGAAATCAAAAAAATTAAAACATTATCATCATTTAAAAAAAAGTAAAATATGGATTATCAAGACCTCTCGAATTTATTTTTGAATATTTTATGAATATCTTTTATATTTTATGAGTATCTTCAAATGTATTGATTGTAAATTGTTCCTTACAAGTTCTCTTCGTAAGGTTTGTTTTTCAGTTTATTCATGAAAATGTATATCCATAAAATTTTCGAATTGTAATTATTATTATCTATTCATGAATAAAACTTATATAATTGCAACACCAAGATTTTTAGACATCTCAGGTAACAAGTTTTTAAAAATTCTAAACAAGGTATTCATTAATTTGGAGAATTCTTCGGAAAATCTATTTGTAGTGAGAATTCAAATATCCTGTTTGAAGGAAAGAACGTAGAAATTTCCAAACAAAAACAAACAAAAATGAAAATTTTTCTCATATATATATATATATATATATATATATATATATATATATATATATATATATATATATATAACGATTTTGAAGGAAAAATTTTAATTTTGTTTGGAAATTTCTACGATCTTTCCTTCAAACAGAATATTTAAATTATCACTACAAATAGATTTTCCAAAGAATTCTCCAAATGAATGTCTGGAACAGTTTCCTTGTCGACGTTTCGGCTCCCATTTCGGAGCCATTTTCAAGACTGAGTGACCTTGCGTCTAGGTCTGAGTCAATGAATTCAATATGATGGGACGAGTCTATTGACGATTTTCTCAAAAGACATGGAAACAAAACGGGATTTTCGTACCAACACCGAATGACTTACTTCTCTTTGATTCGAGCCACTTCCCTCTCCTCTTGCGAATAGTATTGCCCGAGGATGGCGCGACATTCGGCGAGAGATAAATTCAAAAACTGAGCCACTTCGCTGCTCACTTCCGGAGTGTTGTGCCCGTCCATTATGTAGAGCTTCACGACATCTTCGTGGGGTCCCAATAGCACCCTTGTCAGCAGAGGATACTCGTCTTCTTTCAGTCTCCGTTGCTCTAGAATTAGGAAAGACCTGCTGCAACTTTTTTATTTTGTGAAACGAGTTTGGGGAAAGATTAACACGAATATTTCCCTCATATATAAAATATCCCATAAGAGCAATGCAATTATCGAAAACTTACAGCGGTAATTGCATTGTATCAAGTCACCATAACAACACAATTGAAACCGTATCGCTAGACGTCAGTAAACAACACAAATAAATGTCAGATAGACTTCAAAAATAGAAAAATATTTCGCGTTTTGTTGAGTGCTCCATACAATCTATAGAGGAAAGTATAAATGAACAAAAAATAACATTTCCTTGAGAATTTCTTTATTCGTGAAATATGCCAATGAATTACATTCGTGCATAAAAATGACCAGATAATTTTGCATTCAAGCGTGATATCTTATACAAATTGCATTCGGTTATTTTCATATTTTGTAAAAGAGCCCTCGTCCTTCGGACTCGTGCACTTTCAGTATAACTACTTCTCTTCGGGGTTGAAGGCCGTCGTTCTTTGGAATTTCTTCCTGACGTTTCGCTAGCGCGAGTGGCCAGCTTCTTCAGAGGCTTATTCATCTCCGATGACTAAACAGTTCGATTTCTCAAGGCATATTTATATTGATGCAGGTAGTCTGGAGTGTTAATTACTTCTGTCTGATTCGGGGAATAATCATCATTATTAGTTGCCGCACTACCTGCTGTGATTTCATTAGTTATTCTTGATTTCTTCAGAATCGGATTCCAAATTATGTTTAGAGTCAACGCTTCTTCCTTTCTGTTAAAATTGTCCGCATGTTTTTGGATCTCTATTGCCTCCCGTACCAGTCGGCTATTGTAACCCTGATTGGGGGCAATCAGTGTTGCATTTTCGAACAGAATCCTGTGGTCGCCCTCAGGTCAGCCAATCAGGGTTACCATAGCCGACTGGTACGGGAGGCAATAGAGATCCAAGAACATGCGGACAATTTTAACAGAAAAGAAGAAGCGTTGACTCTAAACATAATTTGGAATCCGATTCTGAAGAAATCAAGAATAACTAATGAAATCACAGCAGGTAGTGCGGCAACTAATAATGATGATTATTCCCCGAATCCGACAGAAGTAATTAACACTCCAGACTACCTGCATCAATATAAATATGCCTTGAGAAATCGAACTGTTTAGTCATCGGAGATGAATAAGCCTCTGAAGAAGCTGGCCACTCGCGCTAGCGAAACGTCAGGAAGAAATTCCAAAGAACGACGGCCTTCAAGCCCGAAGAGAAGTAGTTATACTAATAACCTCGGCCGCGAAAGCCTTAACCATTTTGTCGTGCACTTTCGCCAAAATATGAAAATAAACTTGCAATTTTTAGATATCACGCTTTCTTGTGTAATTTTTATGCAGTCGTGCAATTATAACCGAATATACATTTTCTACAGCTGTACCACAGAATAGATAACTACTATACAGAAACATTCTATTGCTTTGCTTCAGTGAGTCAGATGAAGAATGCTAACGAATTTGATGCATTGGTTTTAGTATCGGGTTTTTATTAAAAGGGCCGAATTAAGATCTTCCATTTCATCAATTTTCAATTATCGAGGTTCATCACAAGGGCATGCCCCTGTAAGGCCAATAGCTAAAGCAGCCTGGAATCAAAACTAAACATTCATTTTTCGATAACAAATTGAAAATTTTCAATCCATACCTTCATCAGCAAATACTTTTCATCAGGTGCATCTTTTAAAAATCGTTGAATTTCTTCGGAAGTTGATGTTTTTGACTGTTTTGGAGCATATTTTTCAGATTTGCGTTTCAAAAATTCACGTAGTTTTTACATATTTTGATACATAAACACAGTATTTAATAATTAAGGTACTCTTCAGCATCGAGTACTGAGACCATAATGTTGATGATTTCAATCTTCTTGACAACTCTTCAAAATAAACTAACAAAGTAATTTCGGAACAAGAATTTACCTTGGCTTTCATTTTTCAGTCCTTGAAGTTTCTGTAAGCAATTTCATGTTTTTTTCTTGATGTGCTTGGTAGCAAATTATTGCAAACATCTATTGCTTTCCGAACAATTTCTGGAGGTGTATTTTCCAAATCTAAATCTTCGTATTCCATTATATTCAATATTTGAATCTGAATTGTTTATACTATAACAATCAACAATAAAAGTATTTTCGTTGGGTAATAGCCTGTTTCGACGATGCAAGTTTGTCGCTGCAACTCCAGTTTCGAGTTGCATGAATCTTTTTTGGTGCGATAAGTTGCAGCGACTTAGTTATTTCTATGGTGAATTTGTTGCCGCAAACCACAAATATGTGGTGGCATCATTGTGAAGAATATTGATTTTGAACATTTCAATTATTTTTCGAGACTTGAGGAATCAAGTTAAGGTGATTTAATCACAATATCAATTATTAGAAATGAATGAAATTATATATCCGTTGTGATAATGTAGACGTTCATCTTGGTAACATTCAGTGCTATTTTTTAATATTGGCAATGCAAACTGACAGCTACATGACATATCTCGCAGCGACAAGTCGCCGCTAGAAGTTGCAGCGACAAAATTGCATCGTCGAAACGGGATATTTATATATAGGGAATATTTATATAATACATTTATTAAAAAGCTCAATCAGAATTGTTTATTACTCGAAAATAAAAAAAACGGAATAATTTTTCAAAAAAAAATATTCTAACAAATAACCCTCCATAGCAACTTTGAATTTGGTCATTTGAGAAAAATATTGTATTTCAGTGGGTAATCCATTATATGTGAAGACACCTTTATAGAAAATAGATTTTCTGGAAAATTCCGTCTTGAGATTTTTTGTTAACAGATTATTGAACTGCCTTGTTTTGTGGTTATGTACACTTTTCGGTTTAAAAAATTTCATAATAGAATGTTTCTTATTAGTCACAATAGAATGCAAAATATTACACATTTTCAGTTTATCAATAGAATTGATGTCGAGGAGACGATTAGGTTCATAAATATTCCTTGTTGGTTCCAAATAAGGTAAATGAAAAATGTATTTAATTGCTTTATTCTGTAAAGACTTCGGTGGTTTCAGAATGGTTATTCGACGCAGTACCCAATAAGCTGATTAATATTTATTTTTTCGATGAGATGCATATTTTTCCAGTTATTCGCGAAAAAGGATCCGAAAACGTGTTTTTTTTGCCTGAAAACCGACAATTTCACTCGCGAATAAGCCGAAAAGTATTGCTTTTCAGAAAAAACTTCATTGATCATAAAGTGCTTAGAATTAGTCAATCTATTGATTTCCGCACTTATTTCCAATAAAAATTTTTCCACCCCCAAGAAGGGTGGCATCCACCCCCACGGAGAAAGCAACACTCAGCACAGGGTAGATTTTGAAAAAGAGGGTAAGTAGAACCTTTATCCAAATTTTCATACGAATCGGTGCTGTATGGGATAAATACACAGTTTACACTTTTTTTACCGTCATAGACTGGAGTAAAGTACAAAATCATGATAAGTTTTGAAGAAAAAAAAAACATACATATGTATAAATGAACATACAGTCAAAAATGAAATTGTTCTACACAAAGGTCAATTGAGCGAAGAAGAAAAAAGAATAAATAAAGAAAAGTTGAAAGAAACAAAAAAAAACATGTGTAAGAATTTTTTTATAGCTATTAGCTGAATAAAAACTCTTTCAAACTCTGCTTGAATTTTATTGTCGATCGATATTCTTTTATTTCATTTGGAATTGAATTATATATCATGACACCACTATGATATATTGATTTTTTGCCAATATCTGATTGAGTTTTATTCGTTGCCAACAAATTTTTCTGTCTTGTAGAGTGATTGTGAACATCACAAATTTCGTTGAAGATAAGATTCGATTTTTCAGTTTTATTTCTGATAGAATGGATAAAACAGCTGATTTTGAGTTTATGAAGAGAATTTATGTCCAATAGTTTGTTTGGCTTGTATAAATTTGATGTCGATTCTGATTAAGATAATTTGTTAACACACTTTATTGTTTTGTTGATTTTTGAGAGGTTTCATTATAGATTTATTTGCAGTACCCCAAACAGAAATGAGATAATGTAGTTTTGAATAAATAAGACTAAAATAAATATTCTTCAAAATTTTCAGAGAGAGGAAGTGTCTTATTTTGAAAAGAATTCCAATAAGGGGAGATACTTTTTTGCATAACAAAGTCCAATTCTGGTAGACAATGGGATGAGTGTGAATCTTACCTCCGTTATCCCTCACGAAAAACAATGCGAAATTGTGCGGTTCGCTCTCCACCTTGTACTTCTCCAGCATCAGGTTGATGACTTCGCTCGTGCTGACGAGCGAACTCACCCACACGCTCATCTGACTGCCGTGCGGCGGCGTGAAAAAACTCGTCTCTCTGTCGTAAAAGTGGCCGTTGATGGAGCACCTTCTCTTCACTTTGCTGCGAGATAGTCTCTTGCCCGTCCTCCTTTTGATCGCGGTGGAACCTGATATCAATCAATAAAATATACTTTATTGTCCGAAGAAAATACAACTTATAGACAAAATCTTATAAATTATTCTTAATAATAAAAATAATTATACAGGGAAAATCTTTTAAAACATGTGAATAATAAGACATATAAATACCACAGCAAGCACAGGAATATTAAGTGTATAATATATGGCTTCGTAAGTATACCACGAGTCGGGATACTCCTTCTGCAGATTTATATAAAGTAACAGATGATATGACTTTGGATCATCTGATTGATTATGAAAAATCTAACTATATACCGTGTGACACAGACTCATGGTACACCCCCGTTTTCTCCTTTGTTTTTCTAGCTATATTTTTGAAATTCGGAACGTTGAATATGCTCACTGAACACCATTTCTCGACATATCTGAAAGAAAAAAACAACTTCCAATTTTTCCGGAAATGACATCAACTTCCGATTCTTCAATGGGACACCCTGTATATTGTTACATGATCGTTTAGGGATGATCATGAGGAATCCAACGATACCAGGTTTTATGGTGTTATCTCCGATGACTACGGAGATATCGCCATTTATTTTATTCATAAGCTCAATGAGTGGGAGAGAGAATTGGATTGACCTGCCAGAAAAAGTTTCTCTCCTACTCGTTGAGCTTATGGATAATATAAATGACGATATCTCCGCAGTCATTGGAGATAACATCATCAAACCTGGTATCGTTGGATTCCTCATGATCATCTCCAGCCGATCATGTAACTATATACAGGGTGTCCCATTCAAGAATCGAAAGTTGATGTCATTTCCGGAAAAATTAGAAGTTGTTTTTTCTTTCAGATATGTCGAGAAATGCTGTTCAGTGAGCATATTCAATGTTCCGAATTTCAAAAATATAGCTAGAAAAACAAAGGAGAAAACGGTGGTGTACCATGAGTCTGTGTCACACGGTATATAAATTAACAAAAAATCTTCAGAAATGTAATATAAAACTGTCAAAAAAATATGATTTACATGGCCACTATACTAGAATATCAAATAACTTTCATTTAAATATGATTCATTCCAATGAAGGAGAAAATAACCCCATTTCATCAGCATTAATAACTTTCGATGAACTACTAGAAAAAATAAAATCATCCAAATCCATTTATATTTTTTCAAAAGAACTTAAAAAATATTTGCTTGCATAATGATGTTCGTCAAATTATCAAATGAATATTATACTCTATTATTTATTGTACATAATTTTATGTTTAGTTTTTTGACTTATATATATATAATGCCTTCATCCTTCATTGTTTCTCATATCAGATACCTCATTACAGTTTGGTCTTCATGCTCTATAAAACAAAAAAATATGATATATCGTTTAATGAACAAAGCAATAAAGGTTATATTCAGAAAACCATGGGATACTCCAGCAGATTTATATAAAGTAACAGATGATATGACTTTGGATCATCTAATTAACAAAAAATCTTCAGAAATGTAATATAAAACTGTCAAAAAATTATGATTTACATGGCCACTATACCAGAATATCAAATAACTTTCATTTAAATATGATTCATTCCAATAAAGAAAAAAATAACCCCATTTCATCAGCATTAATAACTTTCAATGAACTACTAGAAAAAATAAAATCATCCAAATCCATTTATATTTTTTCAAAAGAACTTAAAAAATATTTGCTTGCATAATGATGTTCGTCAAATTATCAAATGAATATTATACTCTATTATTTATTGTACATAATTTTATGTTTAGTTTTTTGACTTCCTCATACCGGAACCCTGTTCTCTCTGGAAGCTGTATATTGAATAAATAAATGAAAATCTCAATTATTATAATTATATGTCACGTGGTAGCAATTTCAGTAATGCCAACCATTAAATCCTTAATACAAGTACAACCAAAAATAGATGCATACAGTCAATTTGTATCTCTCGTATCGCTCTCTGTACTAACCTTTGTGCGGCCTCCTCAACACGACTTCGTCCTCCTGCTGCTCAGACAACGACGATACGTCGTTGCTCGTCGCGCTGACCCTGTCGAATTCTGGCGACCGTTCGTTGTCCCTCAAGCGGACCAAACAATCCGGGCCCGACATCGACCTGTTGAGGTGGTTGACGGCCGCCTGCGAAGACGACGTCCAGTCTTCTTCTTTGCACGTAGTCGACGTTATCGTAGTCGTCGAGGAAGACAGCAAGGGAAGTCTGTCGTCTTCTTCGACGGCGTCTGCATTGCCGTTCACTACGGAAGCTCTGAGGGTGCGGCTGGAGTCTTCAGTCGATGTGATGTGGTTGGTCGGTTCGGATATGCTGGAAAGTTTTTAGGTTACGATCGTGCGAGAACGTTGTTCGTGGTGAAATGACTTTGTTTTTTTCAGGCATTGAATGTTCGTAAGGGTGCGTTCACAAAGAAAGCTGGTTACAAGTTTGCGAATTTTGTTGTGTGTGCACAAGCTTAGTGTTTTCTCAGCAACTGTTGGGGAAATTGGCATAAGCAATCTATCCATGCCGAAGAACGACCCAAATAGCCCCTTTTCTAAAGACTTGCGATATCAGTTTATCGACATCCATACTGCACAGTTGTCCGTCACTGACTGGTTCGGTCAACAAGAGCCGGAAAATAAGTACAAAACGTTCTTGCGTGCTTGTCAGACCTTGTAGCCAGCGCTTGCTAGCCGGGACAGGCTTTGTTTGTGAACGCACACGCTTGATACAATGTAGACTTTTCTCACGCCAGTTAGAGCTCGTAACCAGCTTTTTTGTGAACGCACCCTAAGTAAACAGACAGGTCGAGAATATGAGTATATATGGTGACATCAGTGAGATAGAAATACATTGAACTAGCCAACCCCACTTCGTTGGAATCAATTACTTTTGTGATGCATTTATATTGTGTAGTTCTCAGTACTAGGTTTACCAGGTTCATCACAAAGCTCTTCCTCTTGGACACAATCGAAAGAGTGTGGATAGAATTCAAATATGATATAAACCCCTATTTTACACCGTTAGACAATGAATTTCAATATAATATGAACACTTCTTCCATTAATTCTGTTAAATAATATTTATGCAAGATTTGAAGTAGATTATTGGATCAAGGCATCATGTTGTCCCACACAACATGAATTTTGGAAAATCCTTTATTATCGAAACCTATTGAATTTGGATTGCATTCATCAGTTAAACATTTGCACGTTTATACATTCTGCCTCTACAAACAATAGACACTCTGTATTGAATTTATTCGAAATTCTAGTGTTCATGATCATAGCACAAGACAATCACAATATTTTGATAAAGTGAAGATAAAAAGTAACTTCGGCAAAAAATCACTTCTTCATAATGGAATACATATTTACAATGATTCACCAGAAAAGTTGAAAAATTCAAAAAATATGTTGAAATTTGAACGTGACTTGAAGCAATATTTTATGAACAAATGAATAATTTCCAGTTTAATTTTGTATTTATTTTTTGTTATTTTAGTTGTAATTTCGATCTATCTGTTATTTATTCCTGTATGTGTTGCTTTTTACATATTTTGTATTCTTTATAAGCACATGTGTTTCTTGGATTTAAATAAACTACGCCTTACAAAGAACACCTCCAAGTTTCATAACTCTACAATCCGCGGTTTAAGCTATCCCCAAAATAACTTTCTATCCCTTGTTAATCCCGTTAGGCGATGACTTTCAATAAATTACGAAAAATTCTTCCATAAATTCTGTTAAAGAATGTTTATGCAAAATTTGAAGTAAATTATTGGATCAAGGCAGTACGTTGCCCATACATACTTTGGCTCAGTTTTTCACCCCCTTGGGAATATATTTTCGGAAAATCCTTATCGGATGCCTAAGTCATACAAAGAACACACCCTCCAAGTTTCAGGTCAATACGATCAGCGGTTTAGGCTGTGTGATGATCCGTCAGTCAGGTTATTCAGGACAAAGCATTAACAAAAAAACCTCTGTAGTGAATTGAATATGAAACCTAGCTATAAAATACCACAGACTTTTTTGTAGAACTAATAGAGACTTAACATTTTTGGTGAACAATATGTTTGAGTGGTGTTGGTTCAGACTTCCACTGTCTATATTAGTAACTCTATTGAAACCAATTGCTGAGAAAAGAAAAGAGGCGGAAAAAACTTGGAATGGATTTTTGGTCAAAAAATTTAATTGAAGTTTTTTGATTGATCAAAAAAAATTATGTTGTGACAAAAAAATTCTGAGATATTGAATATAAAATAGAGAGTCAAAAAATTGAAATGAAGAAGTAATATGAACAAATGTTGAAACAAAGTTTAAAATTGAGTGTACTCAGGGCGTGTCGATTACTGGTATCCGAAATCGCCTTCAGGTGATGCCAAGAATGTTTTTGTCACATTATTTTCTTTTATCAATCAAAATACTTCAATTCAATTTTTTGACCAAAAATCCATTTCAACCTCCTTGTTTGTATTTGATTACCTTATTCCATTTGTATTTTATAAGTTTGTCCCCCTTTTTCGTTTTCTTAGCAACAGGTTTCAATGGAGTTAATAATATAGACAATGGAAGTCTGAACCATAACAACCCAGCAAGAAACATTGTCAACCACATTCAAGCAAACGTGCAACAACATGTTCGTCTATACCAAATCGTTTACCTAATCATCTCCGACTTGGTTTATATCAAGATGAATAAAAACCCTGGTGCGTTGAACGATATGCTTTTGTTTAGCCAATTCCTCTCGACCTGAGAAATCGAAGAGTAAACTTACATTTTTTGACGCTAGGTGGTGATTACAAATGCGATTTTCTAAGGGTACATTTTCATTGAGGCGGCAGGTCAAGAGTGATTTTCGATACCGGCGGTCTCATTGGATAAACTCTTGCGGGATCTTTCGTTCACCAAAAGAATTATCAGTATACAAAATACGTAAGGTCAAGTTCGTCTAATAAAACGCTATTAATTATTTTGAAAAGTTTGACAGTTCGATTTGAATTTGAATGCATTTGAAAGTTCCTTTAGTATTCAAATCTTGTACCTAGTTCTAGTTTCTTTTCACGTTTTTCTTGTTTATACTCTTTTTAAGTGTTTATCGTTGCTGTTCTTGTATTTGTTTGATTTTATAGTGATAGTTAGATTTAGATTTATTGAACCGATTTACAAAGCTCAAAATAAAACGGTCGTGTAACGTGTAGGTATTACTTATCCCTCACATCATCGGCTCGTAATCACATTCAAATTGCATTTTTTTTAACACTATGAAGAAAAAAAGTACTTACCTATCTTCGGTTCCTCAGAAAGTAGAAAGATAAGATATCAATACTTTCCATTTTCACTTACAACTATTGTTTCGGAAGATTTAAAATCACATCACAATCACTGAAACTGAAAGCAAAAGGAATACCTAATAATCAGTCAAAATGTGATGACTACATAATTTCTAGCATTTCGCGGGAAAGCAAGAAATTGCATGCAAAACATGAGACAATGAAATAAACATAACCTATAAATCTATAAATAATCGAATGGCCGTCAAGCAGACGGATATCATGGCATCACAGATTAAATTAAAATCACGTAAGGTGCCCCTCTGCTGGCAAACTTTCGAAGGCATCTCTTCAGTTAAAATTGATCAAAATCAAGATAGCGAAAAGTCGAGAAAATTTGCTTACAATCTATTAGGTATTAGTCAACACACCAGGGTTTTTATTCATCTTGGTTTACATATACTGTTACTAACTGAATATTTTGTTTATGCATAATAAAATATAACTTATATCACTCCTGAATAGAGTAGCTTTCTGTTAGTGAGAGAACAAAGTCAGACACAAACCACTTTATAATATTAGTATAAATAAGAGTATGAATATCATTATCATTAATTTGAGAACGTACGTTTTGACTTCTCCTCCAAGATTGAAAAAATTGATATTTCTGTATTGAAAGAGAAATGTCTACAAGTTCTTGATATTGACTCCAGCATATGAGTGGAAACGTCTAACAGTTCCACATTTTGCACACAGGTGCATTTTTAAAGGGCCATTTGCCATGAAGTATCTTAGATTTCTCGTTCGTTTCATCCCGCCCAGCCACCTACCTTTCAGTCTTCGTGCTGCTACTATTGCTCGGGCTAGACGCGCCGGCGCTCTCGACGCCGGCCTGCGACGGCAGCGACACCGGCATCGTCTGGTAGATGTTCTCGGACACGTCGACCTTCCTCTCGACCTGCAGCAGCTCGTCGAGTTCGTCCCACTCCATGTGCTTGACGTCGAGCTTCGAAGGGAGCGTCACGCTCTTGGGCGCCTTCTGCGACGGGGAAAGCGACGAAACGTCCGCACAACTGGCGTCTACGGATTCCGCACCGCTTTCGATGCCCGTGTCCGATCTGGTCACGTCCGTTTCCGTCGTTACGTCGTCGGAGCACGAGGATATGTCGTTGTAACTGGTTAATAATAATAATAAGTGAAGACATGAGTGGAAAACTATTTGGATAATACTTTTCATGGTCATTGGATTGGCCATCGAGGTCCTGCGGAATAGCCTGCCCGCTTGCCAGATTTGACACCTTTACACTTCTTTTTATGGGGCTGTTTGAAGGAGAAGGTGTTCGAAACTAAACCTGCTTCAATATTGTATATACAACAGAGAATAATAAATCGTTGAACTGCCTTGTTTTATAATCAGGGTTGGGCTGATTAAAATCAAGTGATTAAAATCACTATTAAAATCATGATTTAAATCGCTTGATTTTTATTTCATTTTTGTTTTTTTTTTTAATTCAGAACTAGATAACAACATAATATAAAAGTTTTCTCGAAAATAAAAAAATTTTTAAATTTTATTACTGTATATTTTCAGTCTATTCATTTTCGTTATAAAATTCAAACAAAAACCCGAGTTTTCCTCCTTTTTCTGTGCCTAATCTGTTTCTAATATCCGAGTGTACAACTAGCGGAATGCGTGAAATTGTTGGGCAACGTCAATTTATAGGTTGAAAAGGAAAACAAGCCTCGACAGGAATATTCTTGCAAAAAGCACAACAAACGCATTCGTGTTCGTGCCTCACTCGGCACGAGTGTATAGGACAGAAGGAAAACAAATCGCGACAAGAATTTTCTTGCAAGAAGCGTGACAAATGCGTTGTCACAAGTTTTCGAGCCGCAAATTGTATTAAAATTTTTAAACGTATAAATTAAAATAATTAACAATAATTTCGAAGAATCAAAATGTTCAAATTTAATATTCAAATTTAAAAAATCAGAAAAATCAAATAAATCATGATTTTTTTTTAAAATCAATGAGTTTTGATTTTTTTCATGAAAATCAGATTTTGCCCCGCCCTGTTTATAATCATGTATATCAAAAATCTCAAAAATTTCATTACGGAATGTTTTTTATTATTCAAAATCGTTTGTAAAATGGTGCATACTTTTTAATTTATAGATAGAATTGATATCAAGAAGATTATTTGGCTTGTGAAGATTTTTTGTAGGTTCTAAATAAGGCAGATGTAAAATACATTTGAGTGCTTAGATTTGTAAAGACTTCAGGGGTTTAAGATTAATATTAGAAGCAGTACTTACCCCAAATATAAATTAAGTATAGATTTTTTGAAAAAATAAGGGAAAAATAAATCAATTTCGAATATTTCAATGAAAAATAGTTCCTTATCTTATATGAAACTCCAATAATTGGTGACACTTTCTTCCGGATTGAATCAATATGAATATTCCATATTTACATAAAGTCCTAGAAATTTTATATAATTTGATTTTTTCATTTCCAAATGTAAAAAAATTAGATGGCGAAAAGATCTTTTTCTTATCAATATACATCAGACATCAAATAATTTGTCTCATGCCACTTTTCAATTTCTCAGGGTGGCATAAGTATCATATAAAATCGAATGATGGAAATGTAAAATTAACGAACATAAATCAAATGGGAAAAAACTGCAAAAATCTTCAAAAAAATTATAAGATTGAGAGCTATAATTATCATTTAGGAAACACCCTTATTGATTAACTTACTTCTTGTACATTACTTATTTGATTGAAAGAATCTATCTATATGAAAAATCAAATATCAACTACCTTGTATCACGGGATATGTTCTGAATATCTTCGTCTGTATCATATTCCGGACTGGAAGACCTATAAGAGTTCCTTTTCCTCACAGTAACCACAGTTCTCTGATCGTCATTTTCTTTGAGATGAATCACTCCGTGAACACCCCAATGGATGCGTAGAGAGCCCTCGAGTATGAATCTTCCATTAACTTCTCTGCAGCGGATTTCCCCACTCTTACCTTCATAGAATTGATTGTACACCTAGAATAAGAATCATTGCATGAACTATCAATAACTTTTTCGAATTGATACTATTGATTTATCAATAAAAAAAACGATGGTTCTGAAACATAACTGGGGCATACCATGATTCGGTAACAGTTGTTAATTCAAGCAGTGGGGCATTTGACATAATCATCTGGGTGATCTAACACATAATAATAATATTGCATTTATTGAATAAGTAACATTTACATAATCGTAACGAACATGTCTTAGACTAGCACAAGATGTTGGGGTTTCTCCACTTCAAAGAGTTTGTCACAAAAATAACAAACTATAGGTATGTACAGAGGCACCATTTCACAAACTGGATCTTGTAAAATCCTGTATCATATACATGAAGAAATATTTGGTATCTATACACCAGAAATAAAAAACAAATTGCAAAATATTGTTTTTTTCTACTGATAATCACAATACTGAAATCACTCTGTATTAAGTATATCACGAAAACTTAATACTTATCAGGTAGAAGAAAATGTGAAAAGGAATATTTTTCATTGCCAAGTGTCATACAGGCCATAAATAGGTTAAAGATGGATTCAAGCAGCTTCAATTATCAAGTAACAATGAACAAGTAGCAATTAACAATTAATTATCAAGTAGAAAGTAATGAAAAAGAAGGCATTCATGCACCTAAATTCAAAAATGATCAAAGCTTGTGGAAGGGGATCAACTTTAACCTTGCATAAACTTTTGAGTAGCATTTTTTATTCATTTTCAAATACCCTAGCTTCGTTTTGGAGAGTTAAAGATTGAAATTGATAATGAAATATGAAATATTTTCCTGAGAAAGTCCACCAGAATAGCATCTACAGTTTTAATTTCAACTCGCTCACATTCCATGAATAGAAAAACAATCACGAAAAACAAATTATTTGAAGAAAATTTTGGTTATGATCATATTATCTGTCATAATCTGCACATTAGAGGCACATATTTTACAATTAAAGTAAGAAAGTTAATAGTTGGCCAACTTTTACTTGTTACTTGTTATTTGATAGTTGATAATTTGGTTGCATGAATCATATAGAGTAAATTAGGCAGTTCAACTGATCAATGATAAATGTTACTTGCTACTTGTCAACTGTTCCTTGATATTTGAAGCTGCATGAATCCACCTTAAAGTGAGAATTATTACAATCTATCCCAGTAGATTATCCAGTGGTTTTTTATTTTTTATCTAAAATTTTCAAAAACCATAGAAAGGACTGACTACAGTTGCATTTCACTGAAAAAATAGTCTTCTAATGTATATTCACTATAATTAATGATCAGTCATAAACTGAATCTCCCTGTATACAACTTATATACCCCAACAAATACTCAATCATTCCATATATGTGAAATGTTTACAAAATCAATCTAAGTCATTAAGTATGGACAATGAACAACTCTGTTCAAGAAATCTATTAATAGAAAGGCCGTAATAAAAGTTCTTTGTGCAAGAGTGACTTCTGTGCATGAATATATTCCAGCACCAAATATACTTCAAGATTATTGACTTTATCAAAAAGGAGAGTAGAGAAAAGACTGGAAAACAAGGATGGAAAAAACCAGACTGGAAAGGTTAATGATCTCTTCCAATGAATTTGCCAAGGTCTTTTCAGAAATGGTGTTGCAATATCTCACTATGGATCTTCTATTGTAAAAACAATCAGTTGATGTTTTAATGTTTTGACAGGAAACAGGAAAAGAACTGGATGCAATTTGGAGTCAATCTATCAACATCATCAACTCTTTGTTTGTCCAAATATGAAAGGTCAGCATCTCTTAGGAATTGGTTGAGCAAATAAGGAATCTTCATAGAACATGACCCCGTTTTATAAATCTAATTGTTTCTATGAAGAACTATTTTGAAAATCATTACAAATGAAGACATAGAGAATAAGATGCTGAAAAATGCTGAGTGGGAGAAGGAGGTTGATATTTACTCAGAAAAAACTGAGTACTTTTTCTCTATAACATGTTGTTCATGCAGGGATTAAATGAGGAAGCAAAACTGAATGTTATCAGCATTCAAGTCAGTGAGACAGGTACATTCAACACTCACCTTTATTTTCGATTCCAAGTGAGACCGAGGCAAGGCAGGTCCATTATTCAACTTGGGGAACTCTTTTTGTGCCCCGAAGCTCTTGTGAGATTCAACGCGTGTCCCGTGTCCGAATAATTGGGGGCCAAATAGGGCTCCGTAGCAAGGCACATGACAGTAGGGTACTCCTTTATGTTCAGCATGCTGACCAGGGTTCAACCTTTTCCCACATTCTTCACACCTCAAGCATTCGGGGTGCCAGTTGTAGCCAAGAGACTGTTTCCGCTCGGCTGGAATTTTATTGTCAATTTATTGTTTAAACAAAGAAAATGTGAATGAAAACTTACCAAAGTACACGGGTTTGTGACACTTGTGGCATTTCCACATGATAAAACGAGAAGATTAAAATATTAATTAAAAACAAATACAAAACATAATTATCATAAATTATACACCTATTTCCTAATTATACGTGCACGTCAGATGACTTCATTGTTGTCATTGCGTGAAAGAATGACATTTGACGAATTAATTTGACATCTGACCACATGACTGCATCCCCTACACATGAGATGATGATCATCAGACATTTGGCAACAATGACAAAATTGACAAGACAACATGAAGGTAACTGACATCATTTGACAGATTCCCAGAATTTGAGAAAGTGAAATTATCATTATTATTATGTGACATCTTTATTCTTGAAATAAAGATGAATGCAACTATTCTAGTACTTAATTATAGTTTGATTGATTATTATTCCATTAATACAGTTTCCTGCTATAGTTGATGATCCTTGACAGTGTTTTTAGGCTACTCTCCAAAAGATGGCGCTATCAAAACAAAATTGAAAATATTGCATTTCAAGATAAAAAGTTGGATACTGCCAACAAAAAACTCTTCAATTATTTGATTTCACATAGGTATTGACTCATTCATCTCATTTCAAGTCATGTATCAGTATTGTATATATTCCGAATACAATGGCTTACATCCTACAGACAGACTTAGGTACATGTATTATTAGTGAGAAGTGAACTATTATATATGGCAAGCAGTTTGTGTTTGTTGTTTCTCGCCCGAGGTAAATGATATATTTCCTCACAGTTGTTAGTGTCCTCCTGCATACATGATCGGAAACAGTTTCCATAGTAACAGGTCAATTTATTGCGAATTTCAAGCACCATTTATCAGTGACTAATAAAATCAATTGCGATTTTTTCAAAATTAATTCATATATGTCGAATTTTCAGCGATTTGCAGAAAATAGTTATTTAATTCGTAAAAAAAGCCACATTCCTTGACTCTGTGCTGCTAATAAAATCAATTTTGACAGTCGTCCAGAAATGTTAGTCTTTTTGTCTTTTTTTACCAGGTAAACACACTATTTCTACCCCCAATAATTTCATTACGTATTTGACAGCTGTTAGGAAATTTTTTACCTGAGCAATTGTTTTACCAACTCATCGCTGTCATCCAGTGTCTCATTGAATATTTCCCTCATATATAAAATGTTCCATAAGAGCAATGCAATTATCGAAAACTTACAGCGGATATTTCCATCGTATGTTAAAAATCCCATATGAAGCGGGACATTTTCGATCAATTACAGCGATAAATTCCCGGCGGGACATTTTCGGGCTGGTAAATACCCGGTAGGTATCGAAAAATATCCGCTCGGTCCGTGTATCTATATTCTATTGGGAAGTTCATAATTTTATGCGACGTCTGGCGGAAATATAACGCACTGCTAGAATTTCAAAAACAAACGGCTTCCATTTTATGTGTGTGAATTTATTGAGTTCTTTGATGTTGATTTAGGAAATCTCATCTGAAGTTGTAATTTTTTTCGAATAATAATAACAAACAATCATGGATGCAGATCGCTCAGTGAGCCGTATAAAGTGTTTGGTGCCAAGTTGCCGCAACTCTAGGAACCGAAATCCAAAGTTGTCTTTCCACACGTTTCCAAAGATAAATACATCTTTGGTGGGAAACATTACGGAAAGTGGATTGAAAGAGAAAATATACAGGTACAAGGCTTGGAAAATCAAACTGAAACTGCATAAATCACCACCTAGAGCGGCTTCAGTGTGTTCCTTGCATTTCAAGAGAGATGATTTCTTGTTACCTGGTGAGTCTGTTTGTCTATTTTTAGGCGAAGTTATGGCGCAATTCATCATCCATGTAATAAAAGCCTCTTTGGTTCACTAACACTACACTAAAACTAAAAAATTTCCTGGAACAAATATCATTAGATTTTAAAACACAATGCATCTATGTTCACCTCCAATGAATGGTATTGTGCGGATATTCAAAGCATCATGAACACAGTTATATCAACCTTCACGAGAAAAATTTCGTACAATGAAAATATAGCAAAAAAACACCAAAATCTTGTCTAGCGGGGGCAACTGATGACTGGATTTCAGTTTGGCGCGTGATTTCACAAATGTAAACAAGGTAACTATTTCAAAATGGTGGATAAAGTTTAACCACCACCAGCGCCCTCATCGGTCGATATTCTTCCCTATAGTAACAATTGTTAAAATGTACATTTTTCATCTTGACAGGCATAAATACTGAATTTTAAACGTCGTTGTATTAACTCCGGAAATGTCCTACCGAATTACACTCGTGCATCAAAATAAACCTGATAATTTTCCATTCAAGCATGTTGTCAGTAAAAAAACTGCATTCGGTTATTTTCATATTTTGCTAGTCTTTCGACAAAATATGAAAATAAACTCATGCACAACACGCTTTCATGGAAAATCATCGGTTATTTTGAAGGACTTGTGTAACTACCCCCGGTAATTGCTTTGTATCAAGTCACCATAACAACACATATGAAACCGTATCGCTAGACGTCAGTAAACAACACAAATAAATGTCAGATAGACTTCAAAAATAGAAAAACATTTTGCGTTTAGGTGAGTACTCCATACAATCTATAGAGGAAAGTATAAATGAACAAAAAATAACATTTCCTTGAGAATTTCTTTATTCGTGAAATATTCCGATGAATTACATTCGTGCATAAAAATGACCAGATAATTTTGCATTCAAGCGTGATATCTTATACAAATTGCATTCGGTTATTTTCATATTTTGTAAACTTGCAATTTTCAGATATCACACTTTCTTGCAAAATTATCGGTAATTTTTATGCACTCGTGCAATTATAACCGATAATTGGAAATAAGTGATAGCGAAGAAATTTATGCTGAACCAGCAGAAATTACCGCACAAGCATGGTGGGAGTGGAAAAAGTACAGTACGCGACTCGAGGATAAGGCTAGTTACGTGCGCTAGCGAATTACTGACTTGGCTAAGGCCTCGTGCTCACAATTTTTTGCTCGTGTGCAATGGGCTATTTATTCTCCTTGTTACGATATATACTATTTTCATTGTATATAGAGATATAGTTAGGGCAGGTTCTTTACGACTATATTCAAAATTCAGATTCAAATGGAAAAGTAAAAGAGGTTGTTAATTTTGCCAAAGGTGGATATTGATTTATTCATGAAGCTCATATCAGCAAATATAAAAGATATGTAGAATAAAATGATCGCAGGTTGCAGCCAAAAAGAAAAGCACTTATCGACATGGAAAAAAATAACTTTCATCAAATTCAATTCGATATCACGTAGAAACAGAGACCTAAATTTTGAAAAAGGAAATACTTATTCCCAAACAGTAATCAGAAAGGCACTGGTGGTGGTACCTCAGAAGCTAGAATATCTGATGGAGGATATATTATATAGTCCACTATTTTTGGTGAAGCAAAATCTCCTAAAAACCTCTTGCTCATGGAACAGCTGTTCGCTCCTTGGCTGCATATATGTACTTCGCATTTTTCTAAAATCTATAATTTCTTGGTCGTCATCGTCGAAAAGGTCATCAAAGTATCGCAAAGGACGAACTTTCACTAATCACGGCTCTGATTTACCTATTGATCAGAAATCGAACGAAGTCGCAAAGTACCGGCCCTAGTCAACCATATGGAATTATAATTCGAAGGGATGTATACTGCTGGTAGGTGGCACTAGTGATTTTTTTTTAAGATATTTATTTCAGACCTCAAATCAGTTACAGTAACTGGCACCGAGGCCTTATGAATAAGTATTCAACAGATAACAGAAAATAAATAATTCAAGTAATAACAGTTATAAGTCATCCTCATATTTTCAGTCTCTGCTTCTCAGAAAGTTTTTGAGATTATGGTACACTGCAGTTTCTTTTCCAACATATACGATAAATAGGAGAGTCTTGAGATTTTTTTGTTCTAGAAAAGTTGTTTCTTAGTTCATTTGTTTTTAGGTTATAATTGTGAAAGTCTTAATTTTGTTCAAGTGTAACGTTAGTCTTTATTAAATTATTTTTTATTTTGTAGATAAGTTTAGCCTGTTCAAGCATTTTCAGAGAGTCAATCTTCATGAATGGATAGTCTTTATAAAGCGTTTCACTAGGAGTGTTATAGTTGAGACAGAAGATTGTTTTAATTGATTTATTTTGTAGTCTTTGAATTTTATTTAGATCACTTATATTCGCAACACCATAACAGGGCAATAAGTATCTAATGTGAGGTTCAATATAACTATTATACAACATATATTTAGAGTTTTTATTTAACAAATAGTTGCACCTTTTTATTGCACCTAACATTTGCGCTACTTTTCCAATAATATAATTGATATGCGGAGACCAGGTATCATTTTCAGTTATTATTAAACCTAGATATTTATATTGATGGACTTTTTTTAGCACAGTGTTGTTCAATTTGATTATGGGATTTATGTTTCTTTTCTTTCATTTTTCTTACGGAGGTTGTAGCATTTTTTATAGAGATAGTCGATGCCTGTTCAAAAAGACTTTTAATCGTTTCTGTTACGCCATCTACAGTATTATGTCGATATTTCCGTTTACTTGACAATGCACGGACAAAGTTTCATACTCTGAAGGGCAAAAAAAAGATGTAAAGCTCTGTCTGTCAGTTTGACAATTTCTTCAGCTTTTCTGTTAAACTGACAAACAGAAATCCGCACCTATTTTTCATATCAGAAAAGGGAACTTTTTCCATTGTTTATAGAGATATAGTGGAAAATGTATTCGTTACGCCATCTACAGTATAATGTCGATATTTCCTTTTACTTGACAGTGCAAGGCAAAGTTTCCTTCTCCGAGGGGAAAAATAGGTGCAGAGTTCTGTTTCTCAGTTCGACTGACATGTTGAAAGAAAGGTTATGAAGCTTCAAAATAGAGTTGACGATAGAACTTTATGAAGGAGATGAAAGTTTAGGCATTAAAATAATCTTCGAAACATTAATAATGATCTTAGACATTGACAAAACATTAAACTTCTCTTCCTGAATTGTTTGACATCTTATGGTATTATGTATAACTAGTCAAAAAAATTAGTGATTCAGGCTAGGACATCCGTGAGAAAAACGAAAGAAAAGACATGACTTGGAAACGAAATTCTTTGATTACTTATACATAATACCAAAAGATGACAATCAATTCAGAAACTGAAGTTTAATTTTTTGTCAATGTCGTTGATCATTCATGTTTTGAAGATTATTTTATTGCCTAAACTTTTATTCACTTCATAGACATTTATCGTCAACTCTATTTTGAAGTTTCATTATCATAGTTTCAACATTTCAGTCAAACTGACAGACAGACCTCTGCACCTATTTTTACCTTCAGAGTAGGGAACTTTGTCGTGCATTGTCAAGTGAACGGAGATATCGACATTATACTATAGATGGCGCAATAAAAATACTTTAAATCCTTTTTATTTCTGACCGGGATATTATAAGCTTATATCGTCATAGTTACGCTATCAATAAAGAAGGTCATAACTCCCTTGGGACATTATAGATTTTATAATTCCTCTACCTTTCACAAGTAAAAATAAAATTTTATATATATATATATATATATATATATATATATATATATATATATATATATGTATATATTTATGAAATGAAAACTGAACCATATTTTATTTATTCACGTCATTACAAATAATAAATGTACAATTTTGAAATGTTCCCTGAAAATTACTTCCGCCACTGGAAACAATTTCTTCTTTTGTATGGCTGGAGCTTCTGTTCACTACAGTCGAGGTACCTGCCTCTTCTAATGGCAAAGTAGACAACATACGCGCCGTTTTATTTCTCAATTCGATGCTATTCTCCAAATACCCCTCCGCCACCGTGGAACTTTTCCAACCTCCGTGTCTTTTTGAGTTATTCATAGTTGCTCCTGCATTGGCTAGAGCAGTAGCAGAAGTGCGACTAAGGCAATGTCCCGTATATGAAGATGAGTTTGGCAATCCTAAATATATTGCGATTTTGCTGGGGATTTTCCCAAACATGTTTTTTCCAATTGGCTGAGATGTACATTTATTTTCTCGGAAGCTCAAAAAAAATCGTTCAATACCTTTAGGACGCAAAGACATATAAAGTCTTAATAAAGGCAAAGCGGAGAACTCTTTTTCATCCACAACTGTAAATTTCTTCGATACACCAGTTTTACTTTCCGGTACGTTCACTACCATAACGGAATCCCGGTCCTCTATATCCGATATCTTCATATTCAAAAGTTCCTGACTTCTGCATCCTCCAAAATAACCCATAATCAAAACAACCTATAACAAAAAAAAAGGAAATAAATACACACAAAAAGGAAAATAAGAAAAAAATTACCTTATGCAATAAATGAATATCATTAGGAGCGTCCTTTAGAAATCTGATAACATCTTTAGGAGATAAAACAGCAGACTTTTTCGGCTTATAACTCTTACTCTTCCGTTTCAAAAAAGCCTGTAGTTCATTGAACTTGGTGATATCTCGTTTCTCATGTATAGTCACCATCGATTTTAGCATTGACCATTTAGTCCATAAAGAATTCGGACTATACGTTTCTGACTGCAACGAATAAACACAATTACTACCAAATATACCGAAAAACATAGAAAATTCTTTACCAGTTTTTGAAAATATGCCAGAAATACAGTTTCAGTGACATCTTTTGGCATAACATTTTTCCGTGTCAGCCAGTCCAGATATATCTTGTATTCTTTTTGGTATACGGCTTCACTTTTCGATGGAATTAATGATTCTCTTGCTTGTTCAGCTTTTTTTCAAAAAATCCTCCATTATATTTGGGGTAGAAAACACGTTTTTACCGCAAACACAGCTTGATAACAAAGTTCTGTTTATAAACAAGTAACATAGCAACAACCTAGCAACAAGAAAACTCTACTATCATCAACGGTACCTGATTCAAATATACCGGGAAGGTAATGAATTGGTACATTTTTCCGTTTCAAAAATGAACAAAATTTTATTGAAATCGGTCAGAAATAAAATTATCTATGTACCACGGGAATTAATGAGCCTTAATAACCTCAGGCAATTGCTGTCCTTGGGCCAGAGGCCCTCGGGACGCAAACTTTGCCATCGGTAATTAAGGCCCTCCTAATTCCCTTGATACATAAATAACTATTACACCCATATGAACAATGTATGAATCACACATTTTCTTGATTATTAACACCAAATCAATTCAAGATTTTTTGTCAGAGTCGTATATCATTCATGTTTTAAAGATTAATTTAGTGCTTAAGCTTTAATTTCCTTCAGAAACTCTTCTTATTTCTTTAATAACCCGCCGTTAAACATACGTAAATAAATCAATGGTAACATTTATACACCTTCTGAAATAAAAAAGGAAATAAGATAAGAGTATACCAACTTTCAACTCTTATCATTTTTCAGTTTGGAAATTGAAGTGTGCGCGTGCAGAAAAAAATTGTTGAACGCCATTGACAAAATGGTCGTGATTTCATTGGTTGATTCTTATTCCTCGTTTCATCTGTATAAAAAGGTGTAATTTTGTCTAATTCATTATCTTATTTCTTATTTTATCTTATTTGCTGTATAAACCCATGGTTTTTCTATAAACAATGCTATTATAAGTTAATCCTCCATTTTTATGTTTATATATGAATTTTTGTAGAACCCTGTATCAATGAAACAGACCAATGAAAATAATTAGTCCAATCTAGCTAGCAATCTAGTTGAACTGTAGATATTCTGACAGCTAATCAAGCTATTCCTAGACGAATCAATATCGAAGAAATGGAGAAACATGAAAATAAAGGAAGTGTCAAAGACAAAAAAAATCATGAGAATGAGGCGAAGCATCATGGAATGTTTTCTCATTCCAGTGAAGCAGACGAATCAAAGAAGAGAAAGAATAGACTCAGTATGTTTTTCGATCAAATTGTTCTAACTCCGAACGAAAATGCAAAGAAGTATTCAAGGTAATGCTTATCCATTTTATCTTGGTATGGAGATTATGACGTAAGCAAGTAGTCATTTGAAACCTACATGCAGTTCACTGCGCAACGGGATGTGGGACGAACTTCCGTGCCAAGTTGGAATGTATGAGCTACATATATCGTTTATCCCACAGCATATAGTTTCGAGAAAATATTTGTAGTGACTTGGGTAATATGAACCGCTAAAGATTGATCCTCAGTCAAAACGTATTATTTTTTTATTTTTTATGGAAAAAATATCGATTTGTTATTGCAGAAGTTTTCCTTCAGAATAAGAATTATTGCGGAAAATAGTTATTTCAAATCATCTTTCGAACAATCTGTTCAGGCCAGTCTCAAATTACCTACACAGTAGGTTTCGGCTGGCATCTGTCAGAAAACAACTACTCCCCTGGCTAATACCACGAAGGGCATTGAATTATATCCGACCGGTGCCAGTGCAGGTTTCTTCACAGAAGTAAATCCTGCATTTGCTTTCGTCGATACAAATGAAGGAATTGATTTTCAATTATAAGGACGGACACACTTGCAGACCGGTTTCGGGCTATTTGACCACTCGTCAGTGCAAGGCAGTGCCATCATCAACATAAAGTCGATGACTTCCCATAATTAAATATCAAAATCCTTCAGAGGTTCAAGCCTCGACCAAAGCTGATGCGAACAACGAAGTTATTGCGCCATCTACCAATGGACGAGGTATTCCAAAAGCAAACCGAATTCGCCCATTCCTCCTGCGAGGAAAATGTAAAAACATTTGACATAGTCAGTGGGCATACTTGAAGACTGGCGTTAAATCAAATCATCTTTCGAACAATCTGTTCAGGCCAGTCTCAAATTACCTACACAGTAGGTTTCGGCTGGCACCTGTCAGAAAACAACTACTCCCCTGGCTAATACCACGAAGGGCATTGAATTATATCCGATTATTTGTTTGACTAGGCAGCAAAGTAGTAGATTGACTGCCGCGGCTGATAGTAATTCAGCTAAGGCAGTCAATGATATTGTATTTTCAAATTACTTCAATACTTACAATCTTTTTAATTTCCCTGTAGTGATGAATCGAAAAAAAAGTTAGAATGGTTGGTTGGTTGCTGTGGAACTGTATATTGTTACGCCCTCTCCTTGGGTTTGTTGATTGAAACTCCAGACAACACTAAACTACTTTTATTTCAACTCTTTATCACTTAAATTGCTCCGCTAACTTTCCAACGCTCGGTACAAAAACTCTCTGTAATAGAAATTCTTCACTTCGACTTCTGCACTTAGCAATACCAAATCTCTTTCTGATAAAATCTCTGTAAAACTCTCCGTCCATTCAATAAGCTAGAAACTCTGATAACTGATGAAGTGTATCCTTTTATACATGCGTACGCCTATGGAGAATCTTCGAGTCAAATTTCGGTGATCGTATATTCCACACGTCACGAGAATTCCTGGAAAAATGACCCCTCATATTATTTTGCGTTTACGAGCAACAGGGCCGGCGCTAGGAGATTTCGTAACAATATGTTCACAGTGATTATATTATCACAACATTATGTACAGTGCTAGCAACTAGACTAGAAGTACTTACTCCTCCAGACACATATCAATCAGTAAAGTATTACTTTGCTGCCTAGACAGGAAAAGTATATGTAGTAGTAGATTGATATGTCTGCAAAATTAATATTTGCTGTCAATAGGAGAAAAAATGTTTGCATATCGTATCATTTTGTACAGAGAGAAAGCGAAATGCCCTTTTTTCAAGCTCGCATTTTTCCCTGTGTACAGATGGTGACAAAATTCATTTGAATTTCTATTGCAGCTGGATGGGTCACGAGAGATATGGCGGAAGATAGAGGAAGAGAGGAAATATTGAGAACGACGTTGAATGAATTCATTGTATATATTATTTTCGTGATATTGATGACGATATGTAAGTTTGTCATTCCTTAGTTCCTCAGACGTTTTTCAATATCATAGAACATAATGGAGAGTTATTGCACATCTGACAGTGACATATGATCATACGCAATACATTATATATATATATATATATATATATATATATATATATATATATATATATATATATAGAGAGAGAGAGAGAGAGAGAGAGAGAGAGAGAGGTTTTTTATTGGGCTTTGCACTCAAATGAAAATAGCAACCGTAGACACGTGTTTCTGGGTCATTGCCCTTTTTCAGCACGGTGTAGCCAAGTGCAAGGATGGACAACACTTGTTATCACAAGGCATCAACTGACGTCACCACGGAGGCAGCTATAGCCACCTACGTGACATCCATGCCAAGGAAATACATTATAAAATTTATAGAAGTTTCGAGTGGATAGATGATACAGAGGTTTTTTTTATTGGGCTTTGCACTCAAATGAAAATAGCAACCGTAGACACGTGTTTCTGGGTCATTGCCCTTCTTCAGCACGGTGTAGCCAAGTGCAAGGATGGACAACACTTGGAGAAACATCACAAATGAACGGAGTCATCAACAGAAGCCAGCCGCACATTTGTGGTTTCGGTCAGAAGACCTTGTTATCACAAGGCATCAACTGACGTCACCAACGGAGGCAGCTATAGCCACCTGCGTAACATCCATGCCCAGGAAATACATTATAAAATTTATAGAAGTTTCGAGTGGATAGATGATACAGAGGTTTTTTTTATTGGGCTTTGGACTCAAATGAAAATAGCAACCGTAGACATGTATTTCCTGGGCATGGATGTCACGCAGGTGGCTATAGCTGCCTCCGTGGTGACGTCAGTTGATGCCTTGTGATAACAAGGTCTTCTGACCGAAACCACAAATGTGCGGCTGGCTTCTGTTGATGACTCCGTTCATTTGTGATGTTTCTCCAAGTGTTGTCCATCTTTGCACTTGGCTACACCGTGCTGAAGAAGGGCAATGACCCAGAAACACGTGTTTACGGTTGCTATTTTCATTTGAGTGTAAAGCCCAATAAAAAAAACCCCTATTGGTTTTCGCGGAATAACCCAAAATTTATTTGCAAATTACCTAAACGAAAGAATACAACAAGCTAATATTGATGACACATTTAGTGATCCAAAAATTTTTGAATATGGTCTACCACAGGGTACAGTTTTAGGTCCCTTGTTATTCAATACTTATCTAAACGATCTTTTTTTACTCAAATCCAAAGGAAAAATTCATGCGTTTGCGGATGACACTGTTATATTTTACACTGCTAAAAGTTGGACAGAGTTGGGAAAAATAGAACAAGAAGATTTTAAAAATGTTAAAAAATGGTTCGATAACAATTTATTAACAATAAATTTCGATAAAACAAAATATCTTTCCTTTTCTTCCTACGAAAATTCACTACCAAATTGGGGCCCTATTAAAATTACTGATACTATACAAATCATGGATAGTGACTGTATCAAATACCTTGGCATAATGATAGATAGACATCTGAAATGGGATCAGCAAATATATTTTATAGTAAAAAAACTTCGAATTCTTCTTCCCAAATTTCGACAATTGAAAGGATTTTTAACAATACCACAACTTGAAATTCTATATTTTGCCTTAATACAATCCCAAATAAGTTATGGAATATTAGGCTGGGGCGGGGTATCTGAAATATATAAACATAAACTGGAAATAATACAAAAGAGATTTCTGAAAATAATTTACAATAAGGACTGGAAATATTCAACTGAATTATTATTCAAAGAAAGTGAAAAAATGAATAAAAATCAATTATACATTTATAGAATGATGATTTACATTCATAAAAATAAAAAAAAATATAAATTATAATGAACATAAATATGAAACTCGAAGTAAAACTGTAATTACATCTAAAAATAAAATTAAAAAGAAAATTGCACAATGAAACTACAAGTTTATGATACTATATCTTTATGACAAAATACCACATGAAATAAAAAAAATTGAATCATTATCATCATTTGAACAAAAAAGTAAAATATGGATTATCATTTTTGAATAGTTTATGAAACTGGTTTCTTCAAATTGATGATTACCTAGGTATGTAACTACAAATGTATTGATTGTAAATTGTTATTACCTTCAGTTAACCTTACAACAAGTTCTCTTCGTGAGGTTTGTTTTTCAGTTTATTCATAAAAATGTATATTCATAAAACTTTTGAATTGTAATTATTATTATCTATTCATGAATAAACTTATATTATTATTATTATTATTAGATGTTATATTACTCCTTTCATAGAAATTTTGAATTCTTCTTGCATAGAACTGCAGAAGAAAAACCAAAGATAACTTCCTCGTAGGCTACCCTCCGAAAAAAATATTCATGTTCCTTCATCCGCTCTAGCATTCACTGTGTGAATATTAATTTTGCAGATATAACAGGGATGTACAACAGAAAAGCCTACTATCTAACCAAAGCCCTGACTCAACAGTTTGCAGAACGGGAATTTGAAACTATCAATGGAGCAGATATCACTTTTGAAGAAATATCGACCGCGGCAGATTTCTGGAACGTATGTATATCCAATATATATATATATCGAAAATATACTAAATAATACCAATTTCAGATTTTTTTGATTGAATATCAAGTATCTGTAAATGCTATTCAATACATTATATACTTCGTCTTAGCTTTTACTTTTAATATACATTTACTATTTTTAATATTTGTCCATAAATTATTTGTTTTAATAGCATTTCCTGTAAGTGGGTACCCTTGTTGGAAATAATTTTTTTTCTAGATGATATTATAACGGGTTGCTTCCAGAAAGCCACAATGATCTTCATTCTCCCCATAAAAATATTCAAGTTCAGGCGTTGTATATTATTAAATAAACATATAATAATGGCTAAAATGATAGCCATTATACCCTAGTATAATACTATACTTTGTCCATGACTATTGCATAAACCATACATTTTAAAAGCAATATTGAAAAGAAAATCGCTATAGTCCACCGAAATCAAAATTTATAACAGTCTGTTCGAATATCTTAGGAATATCAATTTTATCAGAGAATTCAACAAAAATATATAAAAATATTATTAATGCATGTGTTACAATCATATTGATGGTAGTGAATAATGATTTCGTTTTTCACTAGTGATTAATGTACATCGTAAATCTTGAAACACATGCATTATGAATTTTTTACACAATAGTAGTGGACGAAATCAAATTTTTCGCTTGCCTGAAAACTGATGATTACAAGATTGAATCAATTTCAAACAACATACACTTTTTCACAGTATCATGTGGAATATTTCCCTCATATATAAAATGTCTCATGAGAGCAATGCAATTATCGTAAACTTACAGCGGTAATTGCATTGTATCAAGTCACCATAACAACAGCACATTTGAAACCGTATCGCTAGACGTCAGTAAACAACACAAATAAATGTCAGATAGACTTCAAAAATAGAAAAACATTTCCCGTTTTGGTGAGTTCTCCATACAATCTATAGGGGAAAGTATAAATGAACAAAAAATAACATTTCTTTGAGAATTTCTTCATTCGTGAAATATTCCAATGAATTACATTCGTGCATAAAAATGACCAGATAATTTTGCATTCAAGCGTGATATCTTATACAAATTGCATTCGGTTATTTTCATATTTTGTAGAAGAGTCCTCGTCCTTCGGACTCGGGCACTTCCGCTAAAATATGAAAATAAACTTACAATTTTTAGATATCACGATTTCTTGCAAAATTATCGGTAATTTTTATTCACTCGTTATAGCCGATAACATCTGGGATGATTTGTTATTGTGTAGGTTGAGACATTTGATGAACTTTCGAAACATTTTTGTATATGACAACTTGACAGAAAATGAATGATTTTTTTCAATTGGTTGTTATTGTGGAAAAACTTGTTCATGTGTATTTTTAACAGAACTTGAAATATTCGCTTCTGATACGAGCTGAGAATGAAAGCGTATATTTTGAAAATCGGGAAATTTAAATTTAATTTTCCATGACAGATCCCATAGGAAACAACCTTATATATATTTTCAGAACTTTGAAAAGTGGGATGAATATCCAGACAAAAATGTGAATGGGATTCCATAAATTAATAGAATAACTCTTTCAGGAAATGCTACGAAAAAACCTATTTTTGGATTTTTGAAACTGTTATGCTTGATTCATAGACCAAACTTTTACTTTTGATTTATCTTTTACCTTTAGTTTACGGAAGTTCTCACAATGCTATTCAGAAGCGTTCATACTTATAGATATTTTCACGGTCGGTGCTCTTCTGAATTGTTATCAATCGTTCCACGCTTGGCAATATGTACACGAATGATCCTTTGTTGTGAACTTGGAGACCTGTCGAACCTCTCTTGCTCAGGGATCTTTTTTCAATAGAACAGCTGAGCTTTGGAACTCCTTCCTAAAAGATGTTTTTCCTGAGGCTAACAAACTTCAGAAATTCAAAGTAAATGTTAATTCGTATCTCCTGTCCCTTGATTCACGCCGTGTTCGTTGAAAATTACAGGGTTTCCCTTCCGTGTGAATCTGCATATAAAAAACTTCCATTGATTAGCATTGTGAGAACGTCTTAACGTGATGGTTTCTTTTTCTTGCTCTTCTGCTTGTAATAAGTCGATGGCTTCCAAAAATCAACAATCCCGTTCTTTTGGTTTCAGTATGTAGAAACTCACCTGATGGAAAGTATCTATTGGGAACGCACTTACAGCACAGAGGAGGCTGACGAGAACGCTATGAATATTTTGCAAGAAAACAAAGTTCTGGGTGTTCCAAGAATTAGACAAGTAAATATTCTTTTATAACGTATAACAAAAGCTAAGATGCCTAGAAACCCTAGTGATTCCACTAATTAGATTTTGTTTAAACTTTTGTGGTGAAACAAACAATCGAGGTTTCCCCTTTTTTTCGGTAGGGGGCGTTAAATTCGATGTCAAGTGTCAAGCCAATTGTCATGTCACTTCGACATACTGTCTTCGATGTGTAACGATGTTTTTATCGTGTTTATTTATTGATTTTGTTGTTTTTGAACATTAATAGTATATTATGCAACGATCATTTTTGATGGTTCAAAAATTCAATACCTATACAGATTTTTACTTGACAAACGTCAAATGCAGAGCATGCACATCATGCTTGATTGAAAAATAATGGGTTTCCATTGGTTGAAAATCTGTATCGTAATGGATTTCATCATAAAACGGGCTGTGGGCATATAAGTGTTTCATTAGAGTATGGGTGTAAATGAAACGTTTTTTTTTAAACTTGTTTCATCGTATTATACTGTCAGATTTGTATAATTGTTATCAGTTTGGTCTGAGATTTCTGCAAAATGTTGCGTTTTTATTAGTTTGTGTGGGCAGTCTAGGTCTAGAAATTAAGAGCTATATCCATTCTATACCCGAAGTAACCAAAATTCACCTGTTTGAAATCAATATTCTGAAGAAACCTCTGAGGTTTCGTTAATCAGGCGATATAATAAGAATTATTTGGACTTCCTTTGTGATAAACTGTGGAACACAATCATTCTCAGCATGTTTTGTATTCAAACATTTGGAACATTTGACATAATTGAATTTTTTTTACCCTACTCTTTTCAACACAACGTTTGATGTTGAAGACAAACAGCAGTATCATTTCTTGTGAAGCATCACGTTGTCCAAAAATTGCTTTTTTTCAATTAATGACTCCACTTTACGTTTGTGAAGAATAATTTCTGCAAACTGCTGATCTTCAAAACTAAGTAAAACTAAGGAAACTGTCACTATATTCACTAATAATGGTATAGTTTGCGTTCGATGCCTTTGACTCTTCGACGTATTCCCAAAAAAAAAAGTTTATTTTTCAATGAAAAACTACCTAACCACAGAGATTAAAAGTGGTCCGCAACTGGTATTCGATTGGCCATTCTTTATCGTTAGTGTTGCGATCTCTCGTCACTAGCATATCAAATAATGGAAAATCCCGACGGCACAATTTCACTTAGTACAAAAGTAGCTTCAGTCAAGACTGACAAGAGCGTGTGGGAACCTCCAAAAGCTGAATTTATTTATTTTATTTATTTATCCAATATACAGCTTCCAGACAGAACAGAATTATCTACCAAAAATCAAGCAATGCATATTTCGCCACTTCAATCCCAAACTTTCACAGGTATAAGTGAACACACTATGGTTTATAGGCATCTTAACGAGAACTTATAGATAATCTATGGATAGTTGCCTTTTTTTGGCCTAAGGAAAAATTACACTTTCTTTTCTCATAATTTTTTATTTATCAAACACTCTCTTGTTAATCATTGATATAATGTAATGAGGAAGTTATTAGTTTATATTTTTTTAGTTTGTTTGTCTGTACACTTTCATCTGATTGGTTGGAAAGCTGGGAAGTTCGGAAATTGGACAGAGCCTCTACCAATCTGACCCTATTATGACGACTTAGGCTGGATTCAGACAGATCCGAAATCCTATCGTACGACGCGACGATCCGATAGCTCTCTGATTGGTCTAAATTTGAATTTAGACCAATCAGAAAGCTATGGGATCGTCGTACGATCGGATTTCGGATCTGTCTGAATTCAGTCTTAATGTAGGTCGGATAGGACCCCTACTATTTCAGTTAATCTAATTAAATGTCGCATTGTCTGATATTTATCCTGTTTTGCGATTTGGTAGTCGGCTGTTTCTGATTTTCATTTTCAACTTTATGACAAAAATTTCGAACAATTGTATATAATTCGGGGGGTCATATCCCGAGTGCACCAAGTATAATTAGCTGAAATGCATAGCAATGATTTTCATAATTTTGTTAAGCAAATGATTTGAGTGTACAATGATTTTTTAAGATACCGAGAGCGCAGGTTTAAAAATTTTATCTTAAAGTATTAGACACGAAAGCATTTGCCTGAAAGCAAAATTATGAAAATTATAGAAATGCACGAATTTCAGTCGATTGAGCTCGAAGTAGGACGGGTATATTGAGATTATTTCCAGAAGAAATGTAAACTCAGGAAACTTCAATATCGAACACAGGAACAAAATAGTACCTGAAAAGTTAGCCAGAATCCAGGTTTTTTTGGATCAGTTCAATCGGTTAAACAGATTAAGTGCAACTAATATCTCATAAAACTATGTCCCATATAGCACAGGACATCTTGAAGATTTGGGGTATATTAAAACTATGGTTTATCAGACCAAATCTTCAACACAGTATAACAGATAAATTTTTTTAAGTGGAATGAATAAATTTCTTCCTCGATACGAAACTGTTTCTGGTAATGCAATGTATGAAGGAAAATATTTAAAAAATATATAGTGACTTATTTTATTCGAAAATCCATTCATTTTTATTTCATTTTTCCAATCAATGAAGATGATTCAATAATATCTTTCGGATGATATGGAAAGATGACTTTCAGATGAAATGAAAAGATATCTTTAAGCTGTTATGAAAGGATATCTTCAAGATGCTATGGAAAGATATCTTTAAGATCTTTAAGATACTGTTTCAACGTCATTTTTTTGTGGTGGATCAATATTTGTTCTGTAGTTTTTTGGGTTTGTAATCTACCACGATCTGAAAATATAATAATTAGCATTGGAATCTATAAAAGTGTAGAAGGGCAGATTTTTAATCTACCCCGAAAAGTTGCTGCGTCTATTGAAAAACAGTTCTTTCTAGGTAGAACGAGTCCAATTAGTCAGCAACTTCTCGTATAACTCAAATTTTGCCTATCAAAAAAAAATAATAAGAACCAATTCATATATGAAAATACTAATCGTTAACGTTTCGGAAACTAAATCCGCTTCCGTTCTCAAAACTTCTAGGCAAATTCCTGTTCAGAATTTCAGTTATACGAGAAGTTGCTGACTAATTGGACTCGTTCTATCTAGAAAGAAATGTTTTTCAATAGACGCAGCAACTTTTTGGGGTAGATTAAAAATCTGGCCTTCTACACTCGTATAGATTCCAATATTCATCCTTATTTTTTCAGATTGTGGTAGGTTACAAACCCAAAAACTACGGAACAAATCTTCAAGATGTTATGAAAATATATCTTTGAGATTTTGTGAAAAGGTATCCTTGAAAGGATTTATTTTGAAACATTCGTACATATTCAAGACGTCTCAAAGATGTATAAAAGATATGCATGTACATCTTTGAGACATCATAATTGTCTCGGATAAGATGACTTGAAGATATCTTCAAGATACCTTAGTGCTATTTGGGGGTAGAAGCAGTCTAGCCTTCAACTTTTTCATCGGCTCTCCGTATCGAGGAAAATAGTCCTATAATTCTGACATTAGATTAATTTACTTTCAAGGTTAAAGTTAGGAACGACTCATGCACCGTACATGAATATTTCCGTCGCTTATTCTTGAGCTGTTACCATCATTATTCATCGAGCGCAGAGGATACAGAAACATTTGGATTGGGAACGAAAACAGCGTGAGTATGAAACATCATCAATTTATGGTGTTTACCTTAGATGATTGGTTGACATCTTCTCATACATAGTACAACGAATAGGATCAACTTTATTAAATTTCGAAAAGCTAACGAAAGATTCGTAATACATCATCTCGAATACATTTAAGACGTTGGAAAAATGAATATAACGCTGTTTTTAAAAATTATCGTTTATTATTATTTATAACAGTCCATTATTTCACTTCAGACATGTAATATAAAACTGTCAAAAAATTATGATTTACATGGCCACGATACCAGAATATCAAATAACTTTAATTTAAATGTGATTCATTCCAATAAAGGAAAAAATAACCCCATTTCATCAGCATTATTAACTTTCAATGAACTACCAGAAAAAATAAAATCATCCAAATCCATTCATATTTTTTCAAAAGAACTTCAAAAATATTTGCTTGCATAATGATGTTCATCAAATTATCAAATGAATAATATACTCCAATTTATTATTACATAATAGTACATAATTTTATGATGTTTTTTTTTCGACTTCCTCATACCGGAACCCTGTTCTGCCTGGAAGCTGTATATTGAATAAAAGAATTTTTTTTTTTTCAGATTGTGGTAGGTTACAATTAAGATGTCTAGAGGGATGGTGCTGGGACTGATGCGATATTGTTTAGAATTTTATGGCGACACTTATCTGTCATTAGTGTCATTTTTACGTATCGTGGTATGTTTCTCAAATTCATCGCTAGTTGACGCTAATTGGAAGTGCATAGTCAACCGATCGATCGACAAACTATATTCTTTGATTCGAGCAGTCAACAAAATGAGCAAAATCTAATGTCATACTCATAAAAACCAAAATCGAATGAAAGGAACACAATTATAGGGAATTTGGCCAGTATTCTGAACAAATAATATAGGTTGTTGATCAGTCAGCGTCCAAAAGTAAAAGTATAGCCAGCCGTCAGGTCGGCCGTTTATACATTTCCTAGGAAATTTGTAACTCTTTTCGTTGCAAACGCCATCTGAACTGATTTGACGTCAAGGGGTCATGATGCTTATTATCATAGTAGGCATGTGTCGCCAAGTTTACCCCAAACATGCCCAAGTATAACTCGGTACACCATCCTTCTAGACATCTTAGTTACAATACCCAGAAAACTACGGAACGGTATATATACATTTTGTACAATGTAGCATTGAGTTGAATTACGAATAAACATTTCTTGCAAAAGCATACCGTCCTTCAGTCCTTTGTGAAAAATGTTTCTTATCCTGCTTTTGCTAAGGACAGCCGACTATTCCAGGTGGGTTCACAGTAAAGAATCCGAGACTAGGAGCCAGTCGTATTGGGGAAAAATCGGAACTTACGGAGGCGGCGGCTTCTACGTGGACTTCTCGAAGAACAGGAAAGAGAGCCTCGAACTCATCAAGGAGCTCAAAGACAACCTGTGGGTGACGAGGGGCACGAGGGCCATTTTCGTCGATTTTTCCGTCTACAACGCCAACCTGAATCTGTTCGCGGTCTGCAAATTGGTTTTCGAATTCCCGGTTACAGGGGGGATCGTCTCCTCTGTCGATTTTAGGAGCGTCAGCCTGTTGAGGCTACGAAGGGCTTTCGATTGGTTCGTGATAGTTTGCGAATGGATCTGCTACCTTTTCATCATGTTCTACGTGTTCGAGGAGTTCCACGAAATCTCGTACTTCAGGCTGAGGTATCTCACGAGATTCTGGAATTACGTGGATGATATTATCATAGTGGTGAGTGAGAGGGGCAATGAGTTTTTCACAATGGGTTCTTACCGCATATTAGTCGGTGATTTTATAATTTTTTCAAGAGATATCAACCTCCAGAATACAATTTTCAACTTCCCTCTTATTTGGAAATGATCCATGGAACACATAGTTCAGAAAATGAAGCATTTTGGCTCGCAATTTTTTCGGCCACCATTGATTTACCTGAAATTTTCACAGAAGGTAGGGAATATCAAGCCGCTATACGCTAGAGCCTTAGGTATGATTGCCACCCCATCTCGGGGGTGGAAATATTTTATTATATTTTAACTGTAGGAATTGACGGGAAAGTAATTGAAAAAAATGTTCGATACGTTTTTTTCATAAAACTAATATTTTTTGAGTTATTCGAAGTTGTATGTAACAGTTTTTTGGCGAAAAAATCGACTTTTTCAAATGTTTCTTTGCGAATAACTCTGAGAATATACATTTCATCAAAAAAAAGTGTTAAGAGCCAAATTGTAGCTTTCAAAAAAACAAAAATATTTTTTTTTTATAATTCAATACAAACTGAGATACAGCAAATTTATGCTTAGTTGCTTTCGTCAAATGTATAGATTGGAAGATTTAAAGCGAAATAATGAAAAAAAATTGCATTTTTCGAAGGAAGTTCATAGAGTCTTTTTTGAAGTATTCAATCAGAGCTTTCAAACAGAAAAAAATGTCTCCCTACCATGAAAATTGACCGACTTATGATCAAAATATGATCGGTATCCGTTTTCTTCTACGAAAAATATCTGTGAAAACAACCCCCAAAGTACCCCCTAACAAAAATTGATCGCCACCCTTCTGTGATCATCTTTATATATGTACTATTAATACACCCACAGAGTTCAACCAATTTTAAATACCTGATTTCAGAAAAATTGGATTTTAAAGAGAAAACGATTTTTTTCAATTTCGTGTTTTTAACCCTTTCCTTAAAAATATCTCCCAAAATACTGAAGATACGAAAAAACGATATTATACTAAATTGTAGCTTTTTTAATGATAAAAATTTTCCTGTATGCAGATTTTTGAATATTCGGCGAGATTTAGCCGTTTAACACCTACATTTATGATCGAACGTCATCTTATTCAAGCGCCTTAGACTCTCCCCATTCAAAAATTAAGGGATCTTGATCACATAGTCTTATAGCTCTTGAAAAGCCCTACAAAATCGTTTCTTTGAAACATTTTCTATCATCTGAAATGAAGGATCTATGCTTAAAAAACGGATCAATTTTTTTTTGAAAAATTCGAATTACCCGCTTCGGAGCTTAGTAATCTACTTAACCGGTATATTCGGCCATTATACGTTATATGTTCCACTTTCTCCATTCATATTGGAAGACAGAGGAAAATAAATATCTGCTCGCGTGTGTGAGTGTATATTTCGTTGATTTCTCACCAGTCTATTCTAAAGTTCGAAGACATATTATAAAATTTTCAATGTTTTCAAGGGTAGTTTTTCACAAGGGTAGGTTGAAAGATTTTGAAATTGTATCCTTGAGCATGAAACAATCATTATTCAACTATTTCTACCCATATTTAGGTTTTTAATGTTATTTTATAATTTTTGATAATAAGGGGTAGTTCTCACCCCTAAAAAAACATTTTTTCTACTAACAAGATATATGTGTAAGAGATAAATTACTTGAAATAATGTACAAATTCCATTATATATTTCCAATATTCTCTCACGTATCAGAAAACAAATATATACACAAATTAACGAAAACACTTTGAAGAGATGCTATTTAGTTTACGTTTTTCTTCACAAATTTTACCTACGATCTTCATCCCCTTAGGGGTGAATTTCAGGAAAGTCTTCCTTATCGGATGCCTACGCCATTCAAAGAACACCATCCAACTTTCGAATCTCTACGATCAGCGGTTCAGGCTGTGTGTTTTGATTCACCCCCAAAATAACTCTCTACCCCTTTTTAAACCCGTTAGGCGAAGAGTTTCAATAAAATACGAACACGTCTTCCATCTTTATTCTGTTAAAGAATGCAAAATCGTAAGTTGATTAGACTAAAGAATCACGTTGTTCCATACAAACTTTGCCCCCGTTTTTCACCCCCTCAGGAGTGGAATTTCGGAAAACCCTTTTTTATTGGATGCCCTAAGTTATACAAAGAACATACCATCCAAGTTACAGGTCTCACTTATGTAGCACAAAGCATTTTATATGTATACTTCAACAAAGAAAGCTTTGTACTCATTCAAATATGGAAGCTAGCTATTTAGTACCATAGACTTTTTAGTAGAACATATTTGGTGATTATTATGTACGTCATATACATATACTATTATTCCTCACTGAATTTTTGTTCAATTATAATGAAATATAGCCCTAAAACCTTCAAATATTCGAATTGATAACAAAAATTAAGTCCTCTTCCTTCTGTATGAACTGGAAACTTCAAAATGAAATGAGATTGCTTTCAAGTCCGCAACTTTCCGAGTTTATAACTCATCTCAAAGTCCAAAAAAGTAAACGTTTTTTGAAAACTCATGAGAATTTTACAAAACAAAAGGGCTGTACTTCCGTATTTTTTGTTGATCTTTGTTATGTTTCAGTTGACAGTGGTGACTTGTGTGATTTCCCTAACAAAACTGGCGTTAATCAAGGAAGAGATATATTACATAGAAGATAATCCAAAGAAATATGGAAATCTGGAATACATGGCCTGGATGTTCACGCTCTATAACAATTTGATCGCTATTGATCTATTTTTCATCTACGTGAAGCTTTTCAAGTATCTCAATTTCAACAGAACGATGGGACAACTCAATAATACGTTGAAAAAGGTGAATCTTCTGTTATCGTAAGGTTATCATTCAATTCATGAATCAACGATAGTTTGGATTTCTACGACATCGGCATTGATACTCCCTGATACAAAAATATGGACTCAATAAAAATAAAGAATAGGATTTCAAAACAGGTTGAAGAATACAAATTTTCAGGCCTGATGATTGATGATAATTTGAATTTTGATTGCCATGTGGATAAAATTAGGAAAACAATTAAGTATTCCTTTCATTTGGAGCAATATCGAAAAATTGATTTTCTAGATAATCAAATTCAGATTCTCACTCATAATGCCCATATTGTCTCACATATTAGATATATAATAACAGTATAATCATCTTAGTAAAGAACAAAAAGAGATCATTTAACGTTTGATGAATAAAGTAATAAGTTATTTTTAAAATACCGTGGAAAACACCTTCTTTACAATTATACAAATATATTAAAACTTTTACATTAGATAAACTAATAAAATTTTAAATAGCAAAATTTGCATACAAACTAACAAATAATTTACAAAAAAGTAATATTCATTGGAAAAAAACAAAATTACATAACTATAATATCAGAAATGCCAGTAATTTCCACTTGAATAACATTCATTCAAAAAAGGCTAAAACAATCCTGTAGCTAGTTGTATGGAAACTCATATTAATCTTTCAGACGATATTAAAAATTCGAATTCTATGAATATTTTTTTGAAAAAACTCAAACTGGAATTGATATCATGATGTAAAGTTGTTGAAATTGTTAGTTTTAGTTTAATTTGAAATATTTTAACTTATTTGTAGAATGTATTATCTTCCTTATACCAGAACTTGTTCTGTTTGGAAGGTTTTTGGGGAATAAATAAAAATAAATATTGGTATATTCGTTACTTGAATTACAAAATATGAAAATAAGCGAATGCAATTTTTATAAGATATCACGCTTGAATGCAAAATTATCTGGTCATTTTTATGCACGAATGTAATTTATTGGATTATTTCGCGAATAAAGAAATTCTCAAGGAATTTATTTTATCATTAAATTATTTTTTGTTCATTTATACTTTCCTCTATAGATTGTATGGAGCACTCACCAAAACGCGAAATGTTTTTCTATTTTTGAAGTCTATCTGCCATTTATTTGTGTTGTTCACCGACGTCTAGCGATACGGTTTCAAATGTGTTGTTATGGTGACTTGATACAATTCAATAACCGCTGTAAGTTTTCGATAATTGCATTGCTCTTATGGGACATTTTATATATGAGGGAAATATTCGTTTCAAATTCGCTGTGAAATTGAAAAAAAAAATCATATTATCAGGAAATTCTATAAAAGTGAGTACCTGTCAACAGAGATAAAATATTAGATGTTTTTCTCGTTACAGATAAAGTCTTATTTATACCTTCTGAATTAGTTTTTACATTAAAATCTTCATATTCTCCACCATTAACCCATATATCTATTTTCAGTGTGCAATGGACATTCTAGGATTTTCGATAATGTTCTTCATCATCTTCTTGGCCTTTGCTGCGCTTGGTTATTTGATATTTGGGAGTCACGTAAGGCACATCTACTTCAAGCGATATAGTTCTGAGAAACTGAATTTCAGGTTGAGAGTTTCAGCAGTTTTGGAATAGCCATGTTCACGCTGTTAAGAACAATTTTGGGGGATTTCGACTACCAAGAGATTGAGTCGGCAAATAGAATACTGGCTCCTCTTTATTTCTTGTCGTATATATTTTTAGGTAAAGTACAGCTTATCCAATCCATCTTGGCACAGAACTAATAACGTATATGCCCAGCAATCTCTGTGAAGTATACTGGGATGAAAAAACACCTATTATATGTGTTCACTGTGTTGAAATTTATTCCTAGAAGTTGTTTCTTCTTTCGACACGGTTTACACCACCAGTGCACAACAGGAAAAATATATGAGTTTGTGCCAAGATGGATTGGACAAGCTGTACATTAGAAATATCAGTGATTCATAGTCTCAACAACTGTATTATCAATAATTTAAACCGTCGCGTCAGTCGGATGGTCCTATCATTTTTGATAACGAAATTATTGAATATTCTTCAATCGTGAAGGTCATTACAGAAATAATAATGATATCTTATATAGAGATATTAGGGACAACAATTTCTACAATTCTCTTCAAATTCATTTTGCTTATTAAATTCACTTTTTGAGCATTCTCTCCTTTGAAAATGAAGAAAAATAGCTTCAAATTCCCGAATTTGTTTTTGGGCTGAAATGAAATTTGCGTCGATACTGCAATATTATGAAAAATCAAAATTTTATCGTATTTTTTCCCAATTTGAAAATTGAATTTAAAAAATATATTGAAAAATGCATATACTTTTCCTTGGCGACGTTTCGTAAGATAGTCTACTTTCTTTATCAAGCTTTTTTGGTCTAATTCAAACATTGCCTATTTGCAGCAATCCTCGTGACAACTGAGATAAGTGAAATAGTATTGATATGTCAAATGCATTATTTAGTGCGAAGCCAAAATGTACGTTTATTATTATATTTTTGACCCCTCATAGGTAAATGATATTTATTAATAATCACAGAATAGTGACATGTGTTGAGAGCTTCATTCAACAAGTAGTTCGTCTATTTGCAACGCCCATTTGGAATATAAACATAAAAATTATTCTTGCAAATATTCATTTCATGTTTATTTTATGAAAGAATTTTGAATGATTGTGAATGAAATACTGTACAAAAATCGACAAAAAATATTTTTTTTCTACAAACGTCTGTAAAAGTATAATTTTTGACGCATGCTGTCAGTGTCTAAAATGCCATTTTATGACACTGGCGTTGAAAGTAAATCATTTTTAGCACTAGTGCTAAAAGTGATTTCCTTGACTCTTTCGGTCGATATCCTTCACCCTTTCGCTTCAAAAAAGCCACAAGCTTGTAATATCTGCTAGTCATGATTATTTATGTTCTTCATCGACTTCAACATAGAGTAATTCGACCAAAGCGTTGACGATTTCCATGTTTTGGGCTTTTCTTCAAAGTATGCAAGAAGCACTTTTTCACTGGCCTCCATGCCACTGCCATTTTTCTGATCACACCAAACGATCGTATGAAAACTCAAACTGTCGCTTTGACTTACAATAATTCAAAAGCAGCTTTATTGGCAGCTTCTTCAATTTCCGGCGGTAGAAATTCGTTTTCTGGATCACTTTCCATCGAGGAACGAAGAAACGAGAAAGAATAATTCGTGATTTATTGACGTCGGTTGTGAACAAAGACAAATCAACAAATTCTGATTTTGATTACCTTGGCAATTTGTTTTATGAATAGATTAGATGAAATTGGATTCAAAACTGATAATCTCAAGATTATTATTTTATCAGTTAATTAATGTAGAATAGGTATGCGTTAATTTGGACTTTTAATGGTGTTCGTAGAAAAAATAGTGTATGATATACCTGCTAAAAGTGATTATATTTTGTTTGAAGGAATGGAACACTCCGCCTTCGGCGTCGTGTCCCAAACTTCCCTTCTCACAAAATAAAATATCACTTTTAGCACTTATATCATAAATAACTATTTTTTTCAAGAATAAATAGCTTACCTTGACTTTTCATCTATATTTTTCTCTCGAGAGAAATGATGTAATAATCTAATACTATCTTCTGAATCGATTTCTTTCATATTTCTCCATTGATTTCATTTCATTCTTTCTGTTCATTTATTTAACTTTTGAAACTCGAATGTTTCTTGAGGAAAAAATCATTGGTTACAGTTGAGAAGTAGGCGTTAATCGACACAAATATTTTCCAGTATTTTTCGTCTTGCTGAACATGTTCCTCGCCATCATCAACGACACATATGCAGACGTGAAAACGGAAATAGCGATAGCACCAGATGAGATGCAAATGACAGAATATCTTTCTGGACGTGTGCGGACCTTGCTCAACAAATGGGGGTGGAAATATTTTTCGGAAAAACCAGAGAAGAAAAGTGAAATAAACGCAACTCTGAGGCAAATCCGTGAGGCTTTGAAAAAGTGAGAATTGTGGTTATATAAATGATGAGGTTCGGTTTATATAATGACTCGATTTTGATGATGATGATCCCCTCAAGCTCCACCAGAACATGATAAGTTTGTTTTTCAGTATTTCATTTTCCTTCTAAAGTTTTTTCATGAATTAATTTTCGTTTATTTTCATTTCATTTTTGTCTTTATTACAGATTATTTTGATTCGTTTCATGACTTTATCTGTCTTACGTGGTCTTTTCTGTAATTTTTTGAATTTATTATGGACTTTATGAAACATTTTGATATTTTCATTTTCCTACTTTTATTTATTCACTAATATAAAGTTACAAGTTCTCGTTTCAGAATTTCTCAATTCTTTTTCACTAACTTTATTTTATTATATTATTTTCACAATATCAGAGTTAAAAGAAAAATTTTATTTTATTCGCAACAATTGATTTTTTTCTACGATTGAAAGCAAATATTAATTCTGCAGACACTTATCAATCAGCAAACTATTACTTTTTCTGCCTGGGTAGCAAAGAAAGGACTTTCCTGCCTAGACAGCAAACGTGATACTTTGCTAATTATTAATAATAATAATAATCTTTATTAATCCCAAGTTTATAACAGGGATAAAAATCAATCGTAATCAACTAAATTATTTGGTTACCAAGTAAAACAGTGTACAACTCAAATTAATAATTACATTATGTGAGAATAACAATGAAAGTTGTATAAATAAAGAGAATAAATAAAAGCCGCAATCAAAAATTTTTAATTATGTATGGAGATCAGAATTTCAACTAGAGAGCAAACATTTTTTCAATTCAGATTTGAATTTTGTTATTTTCGGAATCATTTTCAGTCTTTCTGGAAGATTATTGTAGATTTCAACACCAAAATAATATATTGATTTCTCTCCAAATTTAGAACGATAAGGTTCAACAATTAATTGTTTGGTGTGTCTCGTATTATGATCATGAATTGTATTAATTTCACTAAAGTTCATAGTTGAATGTTTAATTTTTTTTTAATATGTGTCTGGAGAAGTAAGTACCTACTTTTGAGTCCCTATCACTGTTCATAATATAAATATAATATATTCTTCCATAAAACTGTCATAAATTTCATAAGTTGTCGAACTATAATTATACTATGAACATATACACTTCCATAGCGACCAACCATTTCAACACTTGCGATTTCTATCGAGTTTTATATTAATTTATCACTACAGGAAAATGAAAGGATTGTGAGAATTGTAATGATTTGCAAATACAATATTCTACATATATCATTATAAGCAATCCCAACTAACATTTTTAGTTATAATTACGTTAATCTTACCTTCGATCAGGTCGGCGACCTTTCTAAAAGAAGACTAGATTACGCAATTTTTACCTTGTAATTACCAATGTGGGGAAAAAATTCGAAGTAATTTGGACGTCGAAAATTGTAATATTTGGACATTTAGTTTACTAGGTTGAGGGTAAAAAATAGGTAATTTTGACATGAAATTGGTCAGAAATGAGTATATATCAAGCTTAAATCAACCTTTCTGTTACCAATTATTCCCTTGGACGAATGAGTAAACAAAGAGAGGTTTCTTTATATGAATAGCATACATATATACATATTATCTCTATCTCAACTTCTCATAATTTGGTTGCCACAACGAATCAGCTATGGTCTACATAAAATGCTGACAATAAGTATGGGAACATAAAAATTATTGTCATACGGTAGCTACATGCTCTCTCCTCAACAATATTCTCCTTGCGGCGCGAAATTTTCTGTAAAATGATGATTCTTACCTTCATAAAATTCACGGGCCTCTTTAAATATGCGATTTAATGCAAAAATAATTTAGATTGTTTGCGCAATATATATTATCGGTATTTATTGATGGGTAAAACAGATATTCTAATTAAATATGGCGTAATTTTTGAAATGTACCTATAAGTCAATATTCTTCTTCTTACGGTATGAAATCAAGTTAATAATTGAACTATTAGACCTGTTAAATAACCTTTATATTTCCTGACCGTGACGGCTCATATCTAGTCATATTAAGGAAAATATTCACCAAGAGAGAATACCAAAACATTAATTGGTTTATGATTACATTTGCTTCGTAAATTATACCCTAAATAATACCAGAATTGAAACCGTCCCCATCCTTGCGAAGGTTGGGTCATTTTTGAAGGAGAAAATAGGTAATTTCTCACATGTTTCTTGCTCTAAAGTGGCTCATGGAATTTGAAGGGGATTTACTGGTGATTACTTTCCTGTAATTACCCAAGATTGCTACTTATAAATTATTTATACTTTGAAGTTAAATATTCAATGCCTGTACTACCAATATTATCCTTTTTTTAGACATTTCTCCCCGGCATGTGAAATAACTGTCCTAAAATGTTGGTTGGGATCGGAGAAAAAATTATATGTTCAACTCGGCAGTAAAGTAGATTGACTGCCTTAGAATTCTGAGTTTTTTCTGAGTCGTGGTCTGTATGTTCTTGAGCCTGACGTTTCGTCTGCATCTGCATAGTCTTCGAAAATGTCTGTCGCAGATGTAGACGAAACGTTAGTTTCAAAATCCTACAGATCACAGTTCAGAAACTCAGTTTTGTTTTAGGTGTGGCTTCAGCGACCTCGAGATCGAAATGTTCTTCGCAAGATATAACATCGACCCTCTGGCTGAAGTTGGCGTAACAGATATAGACAAATTATTGAGCGAATTGGAGGGGATATTGAGTGAGAATTCTTCATGCAGGTTTTGAATATCAGCATAACACTTTGTTTTCAGGGGGTGGCGATGCCAAAAGTGGATCTTCTTACGTTCGACTCAGGGACTTTGTTGCGTGAGTACATATATTTTTGTGCTAGGGTTTAATTGAAAATAATAATATAATGAATACTTTGCTATCTGGAGGCTGGTACATAAAACATTGTTTCCCTAAATTTTCATCAGACTGAGCTTCGACCATTGACGGAAACATAACGAAACAAGAGTTCTCTAATCAAATCCTGATTTTGAGAGAGAAATAAATCATCTTGTTCCTGAGTATTGTGAAGCGAAACCTCAATTTCTCGACCTCCATTTCTTTGAAATATCTGAATTGACTCTTAGTACTCCTTATTATTGAATCTACAAATTATGTTTCAGCCAACAGGAACGGCTAGAACAAATCGACAAAACAATAGGAAAACTGGTAGAACAAGTCAAACTACTGCTCCTCAAACTGGACAAGATGGAAAATGTCCGAAAAACGACAAATCCCGACTGAAATTTATTTGTTCACTCATTCATTGCTCTTAGTCAAATATAACAATTTTTTCATTCATTTTTTACAGATTTATATAATAAACGATTTCTTGTTAACTGTGTAATGTTATTTATGTTCCATTCTTGTAAGCAGGAGTACTTGTCCAAAATCAACTTTTTCTTAGAGCTCCATTCAGTATGGAGATTCCTGTAGGTATTCCTGTATAGAGAGAACTGTATTAGTTCTGATTTTTATTCTCAAAAGAATTGTAATATCTCAAGAACAGAAAAGATATACTGAAAAAACTTCTGCTTCTGAATTCTGCACGTTCATATGCGTCTCTGTGGGGGGTTAACCTCTGTTCATTTTGTCATCAAAAATTCATCTACGTCCTGGACCTCCCAAATTCAGTGTAGAGCTTGCCGTATACATTCTCTACAGCAGAAATGCATCAGATAATATTCTGCACCAAAAAAATTTAAAATCTTAAAAACCAGAAGAAATCAACTGAAATTGGACAGAAAAGGTTCACTTATGGAGCACTTTCAAAATTCAATATAATACCCGAAGATATAAAAGATTGTAGAAATTTAAATGAATTTAAAATCAAAATAAAAAATATTTTCTCCAAATGAGAAAATAAAATTCGGTGGATTCTTTCTTTGTTTCAATATTTTGTTTAATTTTTTTTTTTTTGTAATTCTGAAAAAAATTATTCAATGAAATATGTAATCAGAATAAAGTTCATGATCAGTCTCATACCAGTTTGAAACTGTTTGACTGTTCATGATATTTCTTTATAGAAACTTAGTAATAATTTGAACATACCCTATTATGTTCATAATTGCTATTGAAAAAAATAATTGTAACACTACCACCTAAAAATATTATTAAAAAAAAGGGTATATATACATGTTGTACCTATGTAGCATTGAAATGAATTACGAATAAACTGAATAATATGCATCTCGGTGCTTGTTTTCAAGCAAATTCATTTCTCATTTCCAATCCGAAAATAGTCAAAAGGGTTAACCTCTTCTCATTTTGCCATCAAAAAATGAATTTTTTCCTATACCTCTCTTTCACACCTAAAATAATGAGAAGAATGTGGAAGTAATGACAATGGATGAGCCACATACTTCTGCTATCACCCAAGAGATGGTAATAGCAATGAAAGCAAGAATGATGTCAAGAACTGGTCGAAGGTTCGTACTATTGTTTCATAGATAGCGATCCGACTTATATAATTTTCGCAACAAAATTAGCTTTCATTCAATTTGATCAGGAAACTCTGTGTTGAATGAAAACACAGTTCACATTTTGAATGGAGCATGTGATGTTAATCAAAAACCATTAAAGATTTGAAAACACTTCATTCTGGATGCTATCTCTACGACAGAAAACGTATTTGAAGAGACAGTGGTACAGATCCTGAGGAAAATTTCATTGAAATATGTATTAAGTCAAACAATTCAGGTGAAAATCAATGTGGGAATAACAACAGATCGTTAAAGTACTTCTGCTACCAAACGAAAGATGGCGCATACAATGGAAGTGAAAGAAGTAATATCGGGGAATTTTCGATTGTTTCTACTATTGTCCAACAGATATCGCTCTGAATCATATAATTTCCTCAGGACCGGTTTTTCAATGCCAGATATCAGATAGATTAAAATAACCAACAGTTTCCATCCTTATCACTGTCAAACATTACTCACGCGCACCCTCTCATATCTTTCATCTATCTGACACATAACTTATTTATCCTTGTATTGAAAAACTGGCCCTAAATCAGCTTTCGATTTATTCTTGAAACTTTCAGTGATTAATGAAACCAATAATTTCGAATTTGGAATCTACATTTGGGGTGTATGTACCTTGAAGCATTCTATTGAGCAAAGTAACATGAATTTCTATTTCTTATTTTATATGTATGATGTGAAATGATTCGAAAACCATTGGATATTTGAAGTCCTTTCCATTTTGGATACTATCTATACATCAGGATGCATAAGAAGAGACACAGTTTCTTGAGGAAAGTCCATTGAAATATATATTAAAAGTAAAACAAATTTAAATAAAAATCTATGTGGACTTTGGACAACAGATTGATGAAATACTTCTGCTACCAAATAAGAGATGGTGAATACAAAAAAAGTGAAAGAAGTAATGCCACGGTATTTCGATTGTTTCTACTATCGTTCAACAGATAACGCTTCCCGTCATATAATTCCAACAATCGACTTTCTTTCGATTTGATCTTGAAACTTAGTGTTTTGTAAAATGACTGATTTTCAATTTAGAATCTTAATTCGAGATGAACCTCGAAGCATGAATTTTCATTTAACATTCCATATGGAGGATGTTATAAATGATTCGAAATCCATAGAAGATTCGAAAAACTTTTTCTTCTGGATGCTATCTATACATCATTATACATATATGGAGAGATATGGTACAGTTCCTAAAAGAAATTTCATTTAAATAAATACAGGGTGTAACTGAATAAGTGTAAAACATTTAAGGAGGTGATTCCTCATCGAAAAAAAGATAGGATCTTCCATATAAAGAAACTTCATTGGAGCATCCCTTCTTAAGATACAGCCCCTAAAAGGGGATACATAAAATTTGTATAACAATTTTTTTTCACAAGTACTGAAAAAGATTAAATTAGTTTTGTTTATTACCCTTTGATTGTTTAATGCAGGCACTAACTACAAAATAACAATAAATCCAGCTCGCATTTATGACGATGTATCTCTGTAGTTCGTAAAATATTTTTTTGCTGCGAACTAGTTTATTTTGGGAAGAAAACCCAAGAGACATTTTTCGTTTAGAATGAAACAGGCTATCGGAAATAAATTTTTAAATGGTAAACAAATAATAAGACAAGAATAATAAGACAGAAGTTACATTGGAAATAAATTTTAGGGGTTGCGTTTTCCACCCCTTACAACCATGGGGTAAACCAAATAAATTACTGGCTAAGTGTCTTTCTGGTAGTACAAAACGTCAGGTTAATTTCAATATTGTAACTTTTTCAGTGCTTGTGAAAAAAATTGTTATACAAATTTTATGTATCCCCTTTAAGGGGCTGTATCTTAACAAGGGATGCTCCAATAAAGTTTCTTTATATGAAAGATCCTATCTTGAATGTTTTACACTTATTCAGTTACACCCTGTATTAAAAGTAATACAAATTCAGATAAAAATCGATGTGGGAGTAGGAACAACAGGTTCGTGTACTTCTGCTATCAAAAAAGAGATGGAGAATGAAACAGAAATGAAAGAAGCAATGCCACAGAATTTGCGACTTTTTCCACTATTGTTCGACAGATGACGCTCTGCACCAAATAATTTGCAGAATCACCTTTGTTTCAATTTAATATTCAAACTTCCAGTGTTGAATGAAACCACTGCTTTCGAAAATTCCAGTGATTTATATTAAAAGTAAAAAATTCACATAAAAATCATCAATGTGGTAGCAAGGACAAGAGATTAATGAAGTAATTCTGCTTCTAAAAAAAGAGATGACGACTAAAATAGTAGTAAAAGAAGAGATGCAACAGAATTTCCGACTGTTTCTACTATTGTTCGACAGATGACGCTAGGCACTATATAATTTCCACAATCAGCTTTCTTTCGATTTAATCTCGAAACTTCCAATGGTAAATATATTAAAAGTGAAACAAATTCAGATAAAATGAATGAGGCGGTAGTGACAACAGATTGATGAAGTACTTCTACCAAAAAATAGATGAAGCATATAATATAAGAAATAAAAGAAATGCCATGGAATTTTCAACTCTTTCTACCATTGGTGTACAGCTAAAATGCTTCACCCTAACTAGTATGCTGAAAACTCTCATGAAAACTGCTTTTGAATCTGGAACCTACACGTCAAGATGTGCCTCTACGTGTTTTACAGGGGAATTTATTTTTCAGTTTTACCAAAAATATCACAGTGCGCTATATAAACCTATGGACTTTTTTGGCCAAAACCACGAATTTTACCATGAAGCCCCCAAATTTGGTGGGAGAGGTCTTGTAAGCAATGTCCATAGCGAAATAACATACATTTTAATTTCAAATATATGGACAATATGAAATAATTATAGGACCATACCCTTTTATTTGCTTTCGAAAATATTTGCAGAATTTTTGAAAGTATAGACACGGAGTGAGAAAAATAGAAGATATTAAAATTCAGGGAAAATATTTTTCATGAGTTTTTGAAAAAAAAAAAAAGTTCACTAGATCTATACATATATGAAGAGACAATGGTACAGTTTCTGAAGAAAATTTCATTGAAATATAAAAATCAATCCGCTACTAAAAAATAGATGCTTCCCACAATAGACGTGAAAGGCGAAATACCACGGCATTTTCAACTTTTTCTACCATTGGCCAAGAGATAAAACTCTTCACCCAATATAATTATCACGGTAAAAACAACTGGTGTGCTGGAAACTCTCATGATAACTGCTTTTGAATTTGGAACCTACTCGTCAAGATGTGCCTCTACGTGTTTACATGGGAATTTTTTTCTCAGTTTCACCAAAAAAATCACAGTGGGCTTGGACTTTTTTCGCCCAAACTATTAATTTTACCGTGAAGCTCCCAAATTTGGTGGGACAGGTTTTTTCGATAATTTAATAAGATACATTTTAATTTCAAATATTATATGGACACTATGAAATAATTCAAGGACCATACCCTTTTATTTGCTTTCGAAAATACTTGCAGAATTTTCGAAAGTATAGACACGGAGTGAGAAAAATAGAAGATATTAAAATTCAGGGAAAATATTTTTCATAATGGGTTTTTGAAAAAAAAATCACTAGATCTATACATATATGAAGAGATAATGGTACAGTTTCTGAAGAAAATTTCATTAAAACATAAAAAATCAATCCGCTACCAAAAAATCGATGCTACCCACAATAGAAGTAAAAGGGAATTACCACGAAATTTTCAACTTTTTCTACCATTGGCCAAGAGATAAAACTCTTCACCCAATATAATTATCACGGTAAAAACAACTGGTGTGCTGGAAACTCTCATGATAACTGCTTTTGAATTTGGAACCTACTCGTCAAGATGTGCCTCTACGTGTTTACATGGGAATTTTTTTCTCAGTTTCACCAAAAAAATCACAGTGGGCTTGGACTTTTTTCGCCCAAACTATTAATTTTACCGTGAAGCTCCCAAATTTGGTGGGACAGGTTTTTTCGATAATTTAATAAGATACATTTTAATTTCAAATATTATATGGACACTATGAAATAATTCAAGGACCATACCCTTTTATTTGCTTTCGAAAATACTTGCAGAATTTTCGAAAGTATAGACACGGAGTGAGAAAAATAGAAGATATTAAAATTCAGGGAAAATATTTTTCATAATGGGTTTTTGAAAAAAGAATCACTAGATCTATACATATATGAAGAGATAATGGTACAGTTTCTGAAGAAAATTTCATTAAAACATAAAAAATCAATCCGCTACCAAAAAATCGATGCTACCCACAATAGAAGTAAAAGGGAATTACCACGAAATTTTCAACTTTTTCTACCATTGGCCAAGAGATAAAACTCTTCAGCCAATATAATTATCACGGTAAAAACAACTAGTGTGCAGGAAATTCTCATGATAACTGCTTTTGAATTTGGAACCTAAACCTCAGGATGTGCCTGTGTTTTACGGGGAATTTTTTATTCCAGTTTTACCAAAAAAATCAGTGGGCTATATAAACCTTTAGACTTTTTTCGCCCAAACAATGAATTTTACCACGAAACCCCCAAAATTTGGTGGGAGAGGTCTTGTAAGCAATGTCCATAGCAAAATAACATTTTTTCAATTTCAAATATCATATGGACAATATGAAATAATTCAAGGACCATACCCTTTTATATGCTTTCGAAAATACTTGTAGAATTCGTCCCAAGGACGAGAGCTCTTTTACAAAATATGAAAATAACCGAATGCAATTTGTATAAGATATCACGCTTGAATGCAGAATTATCTGGTCATTTTTATGCACGAATGTAATTCATTGGAATATTTCACGAATGAAGAAATTCTCAAGGAAATGTTATTTTTTGTTCATTTATACTTTCCTCTATAGATTGTATGGAGTACTCACCTAAACGGGAAATGTTTTTCTATATTCTATCTGACATTTATTTGTGTTGTTTACTGACGTCTAGCGATACGGTTTCAAATGTGTTGTTATGGTGACTTGATACAATGCAATTACCGCTGTAAGTTTTCGATAATAATTGCATTGCTCTTATGGGACATTTTATATATGAGGGAAATATTCATAATAAGTTTTTGAAAGAGAGTTCACTAGATCCCCAAATTTTCTGCAAACGGACCGTAGGAATGAAAGAATAGGGTCGATCAATGACTGCAAAATTGTTATTTAAAGATTCCCATTCACCAGTTGATAAACAATAAAATCATAAAAAAAACTCTTGTTAAACAAGTGAAATCGTCGATCCCAAAACTAGGCAAGAGGATAATGTCCAAAGAATAAAAAATGCCATATAAAATGTAACTGTATTTATTCATTCTAAGTGATTTCTTGTAATACAAACAGAAAATATATACAGTATATTTAATTACAACTAACAGATTTATAAAATAGTACGAAATCAGTCAAGATGAAAAATAAAAAACAAATCAAAAAACAAATAATACAAAAAAAACATATTTTATAAATCTGACTTTCACATTGTTTATGCAAACATGCCATTGCCTATGATATTCAATATCAGTAATGAATATTCACAACTATACATGAGACTTTTCAGAACGTCATTTAGCAGATTCACTATTTTTTAATGAACTGTACAATCCACAACAATATTTTCACTCGTCAATTTTTTTCCGAAACGGTTTCTGATATCAGTTCTGAAACTCACAACTCCTCAAACAAAATGAGCTATACATGTGATGAGCATTTCATATATATATCACAAAGAAAATGTGGCTTTTTAGACTGTTGTAGATATATCCTTACATAGGAACAGTCTTATACGAAGTATACATCGAATATTTACTTTAATAAATATACAAATACTATCGTTGTATTTAAACATATTAACTGTTGTTGTGATATCAAGTATTTTTAAACAATTAAATATATATTGTTTGTCTGAAAAGATTTCTTGCCTGAACCATCAAATGTTAATTCCTGTGAAAAAACTGTGGAAAAAATCATAAAAATAAAGATATTGGATATACAGGGCGGAACTGAAAATTTTAAAGATAAAATTTTAAGGATTTTTTTTTTAATTTGGAATGTATTATTTTGACAATTTTATTTCGGAGCAATGTATTATTGTCACTAAATATAAATTATAGATGCAATTTGCAGGAACACAAAAATTTTCGAAAATATTTCGTTTTAAGATATTATTAGCCCATATATATGTGAAAAAGCATCACCCAGTATATATCTTCAACGTGACCGCCATTTTTTGATCTCCTGCATATTACTTATCACAGTCCTAAATAGCGAAAACAATTTGAAAAATAATTTTCAAATGTACAGTTTACAAGTAGGTTGCTAGAAAAAAATATCGAATAAATAATTTCCTAAAAAATCAAAGTCCTTAAATAATTATTCTAAATATACACAAGCTACTTGAAAAAATACAATATCTTACAGTTATAAAATACGGCTAATTGCCTAAATCATTCACCTAATTATCGAAATGCTGTAAAATGCAATATTGCAAAGGAGGCAAAAAAATTGAAATATCAGTACAGTATCGACAAGCACCATTTTTTCAAAAAATATCAAATTTGCAAGATACCAAATTTGACTTTGAAGATGTCTCGACTAATACACAAAAAAATACAAATTAAAAACCGGAATGTACAATTCCTCCAGAAATGGACGAAATTACTTGGCAAGAGAAAATTCATACCACGAAATATTCCATTCAGCTCTCCTTCAATTCTCAAGTATTCAACGATATTTCTTCTATTTAATAACAGGCGGCGAATTTCATACATTTCAATAGGACAAAAAAATCGTGTTCGTTATGTAAATGCATGCGATTCTACAATGAGAGGGAATGTTTTCATCAATTACCAGAAGTTGAATGTATTTGAAAATTGAAAATGTAAACATTTACTTTGAACTGGATACAGAACAAACATTGACTCGAGATATAAAAACTCAAACTTTGAAACGTGAATAATAATTTTTTTCCATTAGTCACCTCTGTTGAATTTACAACAATGAAATATAAAATCTCTGAACACAAACTGATTCTCAATATAAACTTCAACTAGGGATAATATCAATTACCGACATATTTCAGATAGATGAGTTTATTCATCTGCATTGGCGATACGGAATAAAATTTGTTCATAGACTGAATAACTTGGATAATGAACAAGGAATATCTTTGCATGCAATATGAATCTCACTTTCACCTTGTGTTTAACGATAAAGAACAAATTAGTTATGCTACTAGTCTTCGCGTAAATAGTTTAGGGAGTTTGCTATGTTTGACAAGTGAGCAAGCAACCTCTGTCGTAGTTATTAATTCAACTTCCGGACCATAAGTAAGATGACGAATGACTTTGCAAAGTTTCACAATTGTCTTAGCTCCCATCGCATCATCAGATGCTTTCAATTCTACATATCAAAGTCCTCGCCTGGTTGCATGTTTCATTGTTTTGATAAAACTGTATAGCGAACTCCGAAATCTAGATTCATCAAGTTCAGCTTTGAGAAAATGTGGTTTATTTCAGGTTGAATGTAGAGCATGGTTAATTCACAACACAACAGCAATGATGTAACATTAAATGATATTCGTTGCATCACAGTAAATCTTGATGATACGATTAACTAATGTTGAATAAATATTTGTGGGACTCTATTCGGATTCAATTAACAATAGGTTGAGAAATATTTGCTTGCAGTAGTTCTACATCACCTGAAGAAAGATCAGTATCAACTATGCAATGAGAATTATTATCAGAAAGACTGTAGAAGATTCAATTTTTGTTAGTACTGAAATTAATATTCTATAAGAGTATTTTTTTCAAATGGTAACTTCTTTATATAACATTTTGTCAAGTAGAACATGATATTTCAATTATAAAAGTATACATTTTTTATTATCAAAGTGAACAATGAGAGAGGGGTGAATCAAAACAATTTTCGCCTTTAGACCTTAGAGACTTTAGAAGGCTAATTGATAAATTGAATATGAAAGCAACTCTTTGCTGATGATAACATATACACTTCGGAAACAGGCAAAAAATACATTGAAGAAAAGGGAAGTTGTTTTTGGATAACTAAAAGGACATTATAATGATTTCATTATACATTGATTCAAATAACAGGACTGATGTTCATTTTATATTAACTCCCCATAGTTTCCCCATTTCTTCACAGAGAATTGAACTATGCTTTCATGATACGATTATCACGTTCTACCAGTCCAAAATGCTACAAGTAGGGCTTTTTATTAGAATAAATGTTTCACTCAGAAAGCCAAAGAGGCATTGATCAATTATGTTGGTTTCTATGATTTCAATAATAGTAAATAAGCTACTAATTCGAACGATAAAGAAGTTATCATAAATTACAACTGTTGGAATTGAATTTGGATCACAATATTATACAAAGTCATAATTGAACTGTTCATACTGCCGAAAGAAAAAGAAACAGCCAAATTTATTCTCCTCTAGCAAAAAAGATCGGTATTGTGTATGGATAGGAATAAGTGGGAATTCGTTATCATTACCACAATTCGTAGTTAAACGCTATTTTCGAGCTCATCGGCAGAGCTAAACTCTTCTATGACTGACTGATATTGAAATGATTATTCGAAAATTTCATTTATGACTGTGGATTCCGATTGTAGTAACGGCCTTCCAGATGTTGTTTTCGATATACTTTTTCCAAAAACACCACCAACTTGGGTTGGCAGTATTGTCACTGCTCAAGCAAAAAATCATCAAAAGTTACACACACTCCGGAGTTCGTATTTATCTGTTGGCAATCCTGATGTTTTTCATCAGTGTCAAAAGTTTCACTGTCACTTATCACAATCATTCAAATCAATAATAATGGCCATGTTCGGGAATGTATAACTTCCTAGACACGACAATTGTGACAATTCAGTTGGCATGCGACATTGACCGTCTTGACCCCGACACAAATCACTTTTGCCAACAGACAAATAGAAAACTGAAAGCAACCATAAACAATCTCAAAGCTAAACTGCACAACTACACTATCTGACAGGAGTACTACTTTCTGTCGGAAAAATCAGACAGCTGCCTCTCGAGAGAATCGCACTCTGCCAAATCTTCCCCGTTGACGTGGAACAAGCTGGACGCCATGTTGGTGTCTATGCTGTCGTAGAAATCGACGTTGTTCCGAGAATTTCCGACGGTCCACAAGAACGTGTTGGCCGTATGGAAGCGGTGGCTGCTCGAATTGTCCGTGATGGATTGCTGAACCGAATCGATTCTGTCCAAAGAGTCTGGATAGGCGGCGGCCTCCGGATCGCTGTTATATGAAGAGAGAATCCATGGAGACTGAGATCTTCCTTTTGCTGAGTATGAGTCTGGTATCTGGAAAATCGATTGGTCAATGAAAAATGAGCATGTGAGGATCTGAAAGTTCAGCAAGAGATAATGAAAAATTCACCCCGTTCGAGATAAGCTAGTCCAAGAATAATGAACACATAGTTTTTCCAGGATGGCTGGATCAGCTCAAACCTTCATGGTCGATTCTTCAAGAGGAACGTTTTGTTATATCATTTTTACATAGATAAGGGATAGATGAAAATAAATATAAAGATTTGCTAAAAACCCAAGTGGTTGATGTAACTATTATCTTTAAATAATGAAAAAAATATATAGAGATATCATTTGAAGAAATGGATACTAAAGATCGACAGTATGGCATTGAAAAAATATTACAATTCATTATATGAGATGAACCATCCTATAATGTGTTCATTACCCTTGGTTGAAGGATTCGAACAACAAATCTTTGCCACGTAGCAGGGGCATTTGTCAAACCAAACCCAAAGTATTGAAATCCAAATGTCAGCACTACGCCATTCGGGAAATGTCTATCGTACTTCTGAAGTGATTTGTAGTCGAGATCTATAGTTATCAATGTTACACAACTATAAGTGAATGTTTTCAGAGCGTATTTTTGAAGTCGAATAGAAATTTTGTTTCTATAAATGTGGGGTGGAAATGGCATCTGAATTTTCTACCAGCCATATTTCTGCCGAAGCGATTTTCATTTCGAAACATGTAATGAGATCTTCTAAGAATTTTTCTGATATCCCGAAAGAACAGGTCACTGTATCTAGAGAAACCACCACTCTTCTAGTTTCATCCAAATACAAAAAATAATACATTTCCTTTTTCACAACTTTGAATAATTGTATTTCAGAAGGGACGAATTGATGACCTAATGTTTAATTGAAAACAAAAATTTTTACGAATTCAAAAATACGCCCATAAATCAGTTAATGTTTTTCATTATATTCGAATTTGAGTTAAATGAGAAGTAACTGACCAATTTGATGTAGTAGTTTAGTAACCCAGCAACTTTTAGAGAGTAGATGCCTGCCTTGCCACACTTGTATAGTGGTAGGTTAAGAAATCAAAGACAACAAAGAAAAAAGTATGTAAATATCAACACATAGTTCTAACACCTTATATATACAGGAATTCAAAATTCATATAATTCAGTAACGACTACTTTTTCATTAGTGAATCTTGGAAAAAAAAACGAATGTTTTAGCCCCATGAAAAATTCATCTCTAGTGAAACCCCTAAAGGAATACACGATATCAAAGGAGTCGAAATCCGACAATGCTGCCAAAAAAAATTTCATATGAGTCTGACTTGTCAGGAAGATGTGGATGACTCAAATTTAATGAACAACTAAAACTATCAGCAACTTTCCATTCGATTTAAATTTTCAATATTATACCTCTCAAACGTATTTGCAACAATAAATAACTCAGAAAGCAATCAAGATCGGCTCTAAACATGACAACAGATTAATTATGAAGTTCTTTATCAACTAGAAACTTCATTGAACACCCAATCGACCCAAGTTTCAAGTTCAAACGTTCAACGCTGTACTGTCTGGAGAAGATTACCTCTCCTTTAAGGTGCTTAAGAACCCTGGTGCATCTACTGATTCGATATTGTTTAGAATTACTTGGCGAAAAACAATCGACGATAACGATAGCTTCCTAATTCTTTTTTAGAGGGCGTTATATTAGCATTTTCAAAAATCTGTCAAGTGTTGGTTTCAGGCTGACGTAAGTCTGATGTTATTATTGTCAATCTTTTTTGAAATTTTCAATTAATTATATCACTTGATTTAAAACTATCTGATATTTTTATTTATTTTTAGATATGATATTGAAAATTAAAAGACTGGGTGCTTCTGGAGCATTATACATTGTGTGAAATCATCTAAAAACTAAGTACTCCAGTGAATTGATTTAGCTCACGATGAGATGCTACTGAATAACATGTATATGGATTTGGACGTTGATAAAATGGGAAAATCATTCAATTTCTACCCAGCTTTCATTTGGTAAATTATTGTCTTCACTGACAATGGGGCTGGACGATTCGTACAAACATTCCCTTCCTCACAGAAAATCCATACATATTTTCATTTGTATTTGCCATTAATGATTCAATATAAGAGCTTTCAAATCAAATTCATTGAAAGTGATAGAAAAACGTTATCATTTGTATGCATTCATAAATTTATATAAGTTACATCGAGGAAGAAACATATATACCTTGAATCTTATCGGTTATAATTGCACGAGTGCATAAAAGTTACCGATAATTTTGCAAGAAAGCGTGATATCTAAAAATTGCAACAGTTTATTTTCATATTTTGGCGAAAGTGCCCGAGTCCGAAGGACGAGAGCTCTTTTACAAAATAACCGAATGCAATTTGTATAAGATATCACGCTTGAATGCAAAATTATCTGGTCATTTTTATGTAATTCATTGGAATATTTCACAAATAAAGAAATTTTCAATGTTATTTTTTGTTCATTTATACTTTCCTCTATAGATTGTATGGAGTACCCACCTAAACGCGAAAAGTTTTTCTAATTTTGAAGTCTATCTGACATTTATTTGTATTCTTTACTGACGTCTAGCGATACGGTTTCAAATGTGTTGTTATGGTGACTTGATACAATGCAATTACCGCTGTAAGTTTTCGATAAAATGCAATTATTGCTGTAAGTTTTCGATAATTGCATTGCTGTTATGGGACATTTTATATATGAGGGAAATATTCAGTTGAAGATTGAAATCAAAGTGATCCGTATTTTGAACCATTGAACCAAGGCACTGTGTCTATCACTTTCAGTATACTAGCATATTAAAAAAAAAACTTTGTCGTACATTCTCCAGTGAACGGATAAAGTATATTTTCTCCGGATTAAAGTTTAGTGTTACAAACGGTAAAAAAAATATTAAAAAGTAGCAGATGACAGTGACAGGTTGTTAACGGTACATTTCCACGTTACATACGCATTTTCTGGAATGCATTCGATTGGCTGTCACGGCTGTCAAAATCTCACTTGCTAAATAATAAACAGTACTGCAAAATTCGCTTGCAGATTCCTGTCGGTGAAAGTTAAGTTTCATATTATACATGATGGGACGCCATCTACAATAGCGATCTGAAGTTTTTATGATCTCAGAAATCAAACAATCAGTTTTCGCCAAGTTTATCCCAATATTATACAGATAAAAGTCGATACACCAGGGATTCTAGACATCTTACTCTCCTTCCATGGGAAAAGTTCGTGCACAGTACTGCATACACGACAGATGTCGAATGGTTTTGCGTCATATCGATATCGGATTACCCTCGATGAGTCATCATTAATGATCGAACGGTTCACGCTTGGTGAAATATCGCTAATGTGAAAACGAGCTGAAACCGAATATGAAGCAAAACTTTCAAGATCTGTCATGTGTAATATGATAGACGATTGGTAATGCAGTTAGTTGTTCGTTGCAAAATAAAATTAACAGCGGTAAATTGGGGCTATTGCTCAAAGATGCATACGTGCAACATGCGATAACGGACCCAGTGGCGTATATATATATATATATATATATATATATATATATATATATATATATATATATATATATATATATATATATATATAGTTAACGATGTATTCAGGCAATTATTGAGTCAAGAAAAATCATCTGTTAATTCTACTCCATAATAATATGGATTGAATAATGAATAATAAAATTGATTCCAAACTTTCAATAATTTGAGTTGAACCGTTCAAAAAAAAAAGGTATATAGTTTATAATAATAATATTTTTGCTGTTACCCGTTTTTTTGTGAAATATGAATGAATCAATATCAAAGTTACTGTGCAAATATTATTTATTAGATATAATATACATATTTGATAATAAATTATTATTATTATAATTATTCATATAATTATCATTATGACCTATATATAGTGACTTTTTTATATAATGTCCTCCCCCTTTTAGTTTCTGAACGGATCGACTCAAAACTGAAAGTTGGGATAATGAAAATGATACATGAATATTATCCAATGGGGTGAAACTGACAGATAAAAATTTCAAGATGGCGACTGTGCATCATCTGAGGAAAAAAAATGGTAAGGGGGATCTTGTGACACATTCTTCTGTCTTGTGACACATTCTTCTGAAGCTGCTGACGGATTCTGTTCAACCATAAAATATTGAGTCAATATTCTCAACTGCTAAAAAATGGCGGAACATTTGATAATTGCCTGAATACATCGACGTTTAACTTCATAATTTGAGGAAATGAGCTGAGTTCAGCTCCTAACGGATGCTCGAAATAGTTGAAATAGTAGTCGAAACTTGACATAAGAACAGCTTATTGGATAAATCACGCCGTATATTTTCAAAAACAGGAACGTCAATATTTCTTCTACTATTTCATGAAGATGAAGGTCGATATATTCAGGCAATTATGAAATGTTCCGCCATTTTGTAGTAGGTGAAGACATTGACTCAATATTCTAGTGTTGTACAGTATTCGTCAGCAGCTTCAAAATGATGTGTCGCAAGACCCTCCTTTCCATTAAATTTTTTTTCCAGATGACGCACAGACGCCATCTTGAAATTTTCATGTGTCAATTTCATTCCAGAATATTGTATTCACGCATCAATTTCATTATCCCAACTATCAATTTTTTCAGTTGACCCGTTCAAAAAATAAAAGGGGGAAAGGACATTAAAGAAAGCTACGGTATATAGTTTTTAAATAATAATAATTTTCTGTAACTCATTTTTTATTGCGAAATATGAATGAATTAACATTAAATTAACTATACAAATATTATTTATTAGATATAAATCTTTGCTTCAAACATTTTTCCCTTGTTCATCATTTTTCAGTAATTTGTTGTTGAAAATTGTTGTAATCAAGCTCACCTATTTTCTGTTTTTTAACTTTTTCATTTGAGCTATGAACAATGAAGATATTTTTATTTTGGGGACGAAAATCTTTGCCGTCGCGACGAAGTATCTCCCTATTCATACTTGCATACGCCTATGCCTTCCAGACTGGTCTCGATGATGTGTATCGAATTTTCTACGCTAGCTGAGATTTCCTGGAGTATTACGATCTTTCTTCGACCCCACATACTTGCGTTTACGAGCGACAGAGCCGGCGCTGGGAGATTTCGTAACAATATAAAACGCCCCAATCTCCAACATAACATAATAGTTATTTATTGTATGAATGTTTTACGCGAAGTGAAAATTGAGAAATGAAACCTGTTTTTCTACCAATCATATTTGAATAACCTTACACCAGTTTCGTCCTATACTGGCGACAAATAATTTTTTTTATAGTATTCATGCATCGATTTCATTATCCCAACTTTCAATTTTTTTAGTTGACCCGTTCAAAAAATAAAGAGGAAAGGACATTGAAGAAAGCTACTGTTTATAGTTCATAATTATTATAATTTTGCTGTCAGTTTTTTTTTGCGAAATATGAATGAATTAACATTAAATTCACCAGGTATAAATGTTTGCTTTGTTCATTTTTTTTAACCATCATTTTTCAGTAATTTGTTGTTGAAAATTGTTGTAATCAACATCGCATATTTCTTGTTTTTCAACTTTTTTTATTCGAGCTACGAACAATGATGATCGAGGAAAGGTTGTAAGAGACATTTTTGTTTGGGAAAGAAATTCGTTTTTGTTTTCAATGGATATACTGGAGAAAAGAAAAGTAACGAAGTAAGTAATTATGAAATAATGGCTACAATTTTATCACCATCTTTACACATCTACCTTCCATACGGTATAATTTGAATTCCATTTATTTATTCACGTACGTTTCACTACGTTTTCCTGGAGCAACTACGTAACATTACATTCTATTTCAATTACTAGTAATAATTAACGGCGGATAATTGAAGCACCAATTAATTCTAGAAATGAAGTCATTATCAAACTCGTATCTCATCAAGATATATTTTCCGCAATAAGTAATAATAGTTTGCGTTATATGAAACATGTTTTGAGTAACTTTCCTGAAAGGTTGCTATAGCTAATTGGACATAATAGGCCTTTTTGAAAAAAATTCTAACCGCTAGTACTTAAAAAGCAGTGCCACCCAGTAAATATATAAATATAAAAATTAGTTGCTAGGACGCTGACAATCAATATCTCAACTATTCATTCACGAAAAAAACAGTTCAAAAACAATATTGAGAGATCCAATTTGGGCTGACTTTGAACTAAATTTTTGGAAATTCATTATTTTCCTAAATGACCCCCGCGTTTTCAATAGTGAAAATGAGGATTATGACTACAACTTCAATTTTCCATGTAGTGAGAGTTATTGCCACATTTTGAGGTATATGGAGGACCGTCTGGGAATAATCAACTTCTCAATATAACGAGCAGACATTAGATCTCTTTCATTTGGCTTTAAATATAGAAAAATAAAAAACAAAATCTGATGAAAACTAATGCATTTTCCAGCATTGGATCATTGATATAAGACAATACTCATCTATAATTAGCCTGTCATCCCGTTTGATTAAAATTTGAATGTTACAATGTTACGCCACTGCAGAAGGTTAGCTTTGTATATTAGTCCAAAATGGATGTTCGCGAAAACCTTTACAAATGCCGTTGTAAGTCACATTCAACGTTTATTTACACATGAATACAAGCTACCTGCGAGCTGTACAGATTTATTTGAAATTGAATTTCCAACTGGAATGCCACAGTATAAAGCGCATAAAGCATGTACAAAGCGGCGTTGGAATATAAACGTATCATTGCGACATTGGTAACAGAGTTTGCCCTAAATCAGTTGCGAATATGCGAATTTCTAGTTATTTTTTTTTCGTAGATGAGAAGATCAATTGAAAGATCAAGAAAAATCAATCTTCTTCTTTAGTGCATAGTTTTGCGGACGACAGTGCTCTTCATACTAGTTCCTCTTCCATAGTCCCCATATCAGCACGAGAAACAAAAATTCTGAGAGGCATTAGCGTGAATAGCATTAAAGATGACTTGGCGTAACATCAACTTGATGGAATTCAATGCTGGGAAAACCCAGGCATCCTTTCTAAAAGAAAGCCGATCTACCTTTATTCCATATTCGGATATCAGGAGTAACTATTATTATAAATTCGAGTATCTCGATGCTAGGAATTACGATCACTACTAATCTTTCACAGGAAAACCATGTGAGATTTATCCCTAAAAGTGCTTCTCAGAAGAAATACTTCACTTCCCGTCAGCTGCTAATGATCTACAAGGCACAAATACGGCCTATCTTAGAAAATAGTTCTCGTGTATAAAGCTCAGCACTACAACATTAATTAAACACCGTCTTACTGGTGATTCTCAATCGTAGAAGGGTCGGAAACTTTTGTCTCTCTTCTATAGATATTTTCACGGTCGGTGCTCTTTTGAACTGTCGTCAATCGTTTCACCCTTGGCAGTATCAACACAGAGGACCCGACGAATGCGAAATACCCACCCTTTCGTTGTGAGCTTGGAGACCTGTCGAGCCTCTCTTGCTCAGGGATCTTTTTTCCATAGAACAGCTGAACTGTGGAACTCCTCACCGGAGGAGTTTTCCGAGAGGCTTACAAACTTCAGCAATTTTAAGTTTATGTCAATTCGTATCTCAATGTATTGAATGAAATATTTGTTAGATTAAAATGATAAATGTTTTTAAAGATAATTATGTAACGTAACAAAATTTACCGAGAAAAAACTTCAACAAATATTTTAATAATCGTAAATTTTCATGGTTATGCTCGAAGACTGGCTTTAAATCAAATATTCTAAATGAACAATTTGTTCAGGCCAGCCTCAACTCACCTACACGGTAGGTTGACGGACTAACACCTATCATAAAACAACTACTCCCCTGGCTAATACCACGAAGATCATTAGATTACATACAACAGGTGTTAGCGCGTTCGCCACAGAAGAAATTCCCGCATATGCTCTTGGCAATCCAACTGCCAGAATAAATTTCCAATTATTGGGACGGGACACACTTGCACACCGTTTTCGGGCTATTTGGTCTCTCGTCAGTGCAAAGCCTGATAGATGTTAGTCCGTCAACTTACAGTGTAGGTGAGTTGAGGCTGGCCTGAACAAATTGTTCATTTGGAATATTTGATCTAAAGCCAGTCTCCAAGCATACCCATGAATATTTATGATATTCGTTAGTTCCTTCTACTAGGAATTGGGCCATGTGGATGTGCTCTGGGTTAGTAGCTAGTCTACGGGCAGATGGCGCAACAACGGCTGCTAATTATTTGTATCAGCCTAGGTCTAGGGAAGATACTCTGTTCGAATTTGATTTTTAATTATGGGACGTCATCGACTATGTTGATGATGGCACTGCCTTGCTCTGACGAGAGGCCAAATAGCCCGAAACCGGTCTGCAAGTGTGTCCCGTCCCAATAATTGAAAATTAATTCTGGCAGTTGTATCGTCAAGAGCATATGCGGGAATTTCTTCTGTGAAGAATCCCGCGCTAACACCTGTTGGGTGTAATCCAATGCCCTTCGTGGTATCAGCCAGGAGAGTAGTTGTTTTCTGATAGGTGTTAGTCCGTCAACCTACAGTGTAGGTGAGTTGGGGCTAGCCTGAACAAATTGCTCATTTTAGAATATTTCATTATAATAATTCTTTTGGTTGACTCCACCTAGTGAATAATCGCCATCATTATACATTCGTTGAATAATATGCTATTTTGTCATTGTCATGTTTTCCACTCAGTATTGATGAAGTATATTCAAAATTCGGCATTAGAATTATACAACTTCACGTTAACAGAAACAAAAACAGCCAACTAATTTATTCCACAACACTCACCGTAACTGAACTAGTCGAGTTTATGCAACTGAGTAATTATAAACAAAGAAACGAACCACTCTGAATTATTCAAGCCAACTTCGACTTCTAATAAGTAAGTGGCACTTTTTTATTGTCTGTATCCAGTCAAGTAAAATATCAACAATTAAAACTTTCTACTGGCGTTTTTTGATAGCACCGAAGCATCACGAAATAGATGGTTTAGTTTCAGCGTTGAGCAACGAGTTACTCAATTCCATCAAAATCTTTTGAGCGATCATGTAATCGAAGTGTATCACCATTAGTAGATGTAATGAAAGTAGAGCTCCCCGAAAAAGTGATTGTGAACTATAATTATTACTATTTCGATGTTACACCATGAACAAGCTATAATACAGATTGAAAACAGCACAATAAAATAATGACCGAATTTCACATTTTCTTATTGAATACGGGTAACAAATGAAAAAAATTATATTATTATAATTTTATTCAGTATTTTGGATGGCTATGAGATTACCTCTTTCATCAATTATTCTGAGTGATATTTATATAGAATATTTTGAGGATTCTTTCGTAGAAAGTTATCAAAATAGACCAAACGTATGGTGGAGACATGTTGATGATGTTTTCGGTTATAATTGCACGAGTGCATAAAAATTACCGATAATTTTGCAAGAAAGCGTGATATCTAAAAATTGCAAGAGTTTATTCTCATATTTTGGCGAAAGTGCCCGAGTCCGAAGCACGAGGGCTCTTTTACAAGATATGAAAATAACCGTATGCAATTTGTATAAGATATCACGCTAGAATGCAAAATCATCTGGTCATTTTTATGCACGAATGTAATTCATTGGAATATTTCACGAATAAAGAAATTCTTAAGGAAATGTTTTTTTTTGTTCATTTATACTTTCCTCTATAGATTGTATGGAGCACTCACCAAAACGCGGAATGTTTTTCTATTTTTGAAGTCAATCTGACATTTATTTGTGTTGTTTACTGACGTCTAGCGATACGGTTTCAAATGTGTTGTTATGGTAACTTGATATAATGCAATTACCGCTGTAAGTTTTCGATCATTGCATTGCTCTTATGGGACTTTTATATATGAGGGAAATATTCGCTATATGGAGTCATGGTCGAAATGAACTCGACATATTTTTGGAACACATTAACAAACAGGAACCGAAAATAAAATTCATAATGGAAACACAAAAGAACGATGAACTTCCTTTCCTTGATGTTATGGTATGTATGGACACAAGTGTATATCGAAAGAAAACACATACCAACAGATATCTTCACTATGATTAAAATCCCAATACAAGTGTCAAAAAAAGTAAAGTAAAATGCATTTTAGATAAAACAAAAATAGTATGCAATTCATCAGGAAAAATCGATGAAGAGGTTGATTTCATAAAATAAATTTTGAAGAAAAATGGATATTCAGAGAATTTTATGAAAAATACATTGACTGAAATTGAAAATTGCAACACCCTATAGTGAAGACATACAACTTGCGCAAACTACACATCCTGCAATAAACGTTATACCTCATATCCCTCGACTATCTGAACAGATAAATCAATTAACATAACAGAAAACACAAAGAACTGCATTAATTTATCGAATCCCTTGTTCGTGCGGTCAAGAATATATCGGCGAAACGTCCAGACCTCTAGAAGTGCGAAAGAGTGAACAAAAGATGTACATCAAAAACAGACATAATGATGATCCATAATTTTCAGAATACATTCTCAATGCCAACGGAGATCATACAGTTGAATGGAATGACACTCAAATGAATCAACGTCCAATGATAAGAATTTTGATAAATATGAGTTCTTGTATAGATTCCAATATGCATTCTCAATGTTTTATATTGTGGTGGGTTGGGAACAGTTGAATATTATCGCATTTCAAAGATATCCATAAAAAACATTTTTCCATGACATGTGTTGCTGACTTTTTGGCGTTCACTGTAGATAACAACAAGGCTTCCACTGGTATTAGGCGGCTGTTCGAGTACAAATATCGATTGTTAACGGCCGATCTGCTACCAGATTTTTGTGGAAAGCGGTTAATAATTACTTGGATGTGGTCGCAGAATGAAAGCTGTTTGCCAGATGACGCCAAGGAAGACAATAATATCGACTGCCTTCGACTCAGAGAAACTCTTTGATTGCAGATATTGATAATTTCATTTACTTATATTTGATTAGTAAGTATTATCGATAATTCCATTCGATTTATGGCTATTTCTATGATTTCTAATATCCAATTGGAATTAGATGAAAAAAATAAATGTGGACTTCTATCGCTAGATCTCTGTAAAGCCTTCGACACTGTTGATCATGAAATTTTGTTGACTAAGTTAGGTATTCGATATAGGTATCAAAGGTAGTACATTTTTATGGTAACAAAATTATTTAAATGATAGGAATTAATCTGTATCTTTGGAAAACTGTGAGAGTTCATTGGGAAACATTGTTTGAGGAGTCCCACAAGTCCCACATACTAGGACCTCTACTGTTTCTCATATATATTAATTCAATCTCAGAATTGAACATCACTGGAAAGTTGATATTAGTTGCTGATGATACAACTTTAATATATTTCAATGAAGATTTGCAAGTGATCCAATGTCAAATGGAAAATGATTTGAAACAAATATTTATTTGGCTCAATGTTCATAAACTTACTTTAAATTTCGAAAAATCAGCTTTCTTGTTCATTGATAAAAAACAATTTTATCACAATCGAAATTTTCATTGCTAGGACAACAAAAAATTAACAGGTCATGTAATATAACATTTTTAGGTCTGAATATTGATGAAAATATATCGTGGGATATTCATATTGATCTGATCCGAAAAAAAATATCACCAGTCATTGGAATTTTGTACAAGATAAGGAGCTATATACCTTTGAAATAACTAAAATTGATTTATTTTTCACTAATTTATTCGAAATTACAATATTTAATCAGCATATGGGGTACTGCGTCGAATACCATTCTGAAACTACTGAAGCCTTTAGAGAATAAAGCAATTAAAGGCATTTTCCTTCCTTTGAAATAACTAAAATTGATTTATTTTTCACTAATTTATTCGAAATTACAATATTTAATCAGCATATGGGGTACTGCGTCGAATACCATTCTGAAACTACTGAAGCCTTTAGAGAATAAAGCAATTAAAGGCATTTTTCATTCACCTCATTTGGAGCCAACAAAGAATATTCATAAACCAAATCGTCAATTAGACATCAATTCTATTTATAAACTGAAAATATGTACTATTTTGCATTCTATTGCGACTAATAAGAACCATTCTATTATGAATTTTTTTAAATCTAACAGTGACATTACCACAAAACAAGGTAGTTCAATAATTTGTTAACAAAAAATCGCAAGACCGCATTTTCCAGAAAATCTATTTTCTATAAAGGTGTTATCACATATTATGGATTACCCACTGGAATAAAATGTTTTTCTCAAATGACCAAATTCAAAGTTGCTATGAAGCGTTATGTGTTAGAATAATTATTTTGAGAAATTATTTTATTTTTTTATTTTCAAGTAATAAACAATTCTGATTGAGCTTTTTGATAGATGTATTATATAAATTTTCCCTATATATAAACTAGTTTCTTGGGAATTAATAACTGTTATTGTTATTATTATTATTATTATTATATTCCTCCGGACATGAAAGTCTGCACCAAATGGAAGTATTCTTCAATGAATTTTGGGTTCACGAATAGTTTTTTCTTGAAGAATGAGTGATAATGAAAACCAATTCAGTTGACATGAATGATGAATCTGGCGAATTTGACAATTTCTGGTTTTATCGTGAATTGTAAAATGCCAAAGCAAACATTGATCAGTTTTCAATTTAATCTTCATGAATAAATATGAATGGAGCAACAGCAAAAGAGTAAATAGGAAAATACACCATCATATAATCGTAATTGAAAATACAGAATATATTCTGTTTATTTTCCATCACTAAATATTATCGATGGAAATATAACGAGACTATGTGATTTTAACGACGATTTCATTACTATTCCAACTTTGTTCAGTTATAAATAATATGAATAATAAACAATTTGATTTAGTCGCGGTTTTTCCGGGATATTATTGATATTCAATAAACGATCAAGAACAAAATTTACCTACAATGATTTCACGACAAGCTGTATTTGTTGAGATGAGGTTTCAAAGGGAACGTAATCAAAAACAAGTGAAATATGAACTACGATTGAACAATAGCCATTGTTTTTGGTCCCTTATAATAGCTTATTTGGCTTGTGACACCTACAGATTAAGATATTATATTTATTGATACAAATCAATCCTGGTATAGGGTGAGTTTGTACCAGTAATTGTTTATAAATATCGATATCTCAAGAATTATGACTTGTCACATGACTGATGATTACCATTTTCAGATTTGAAACAACAATTTCTTAAAAAAAACTGAATCAAACGACCCCTAGTTATTTGATTATGAATCGTTATTTTACACATTTTTTTTCATACGGATAAAACACATGACGTTTTGTGAATGACATCAAAAATTTAGGATTTTGGATTGAGGTGGCCTTTACTTGATGGAAATCCATAGTTATTACGCTATAAGGTAGAACACGACTAAATATCCACAAAATTTATTGTCTTCGCGACATGTTTCGATACACTGTATCTTTATCAAGCGAATGTATTTAAACACTAAATTATTCTTTGTTAAAAGCTCGTTAAATACATCAGGGCCTACTATAATTATCCCTGATTCCTAGAATTACAACTGATACTGATGATGATTCCTAAACTTATGAAATGATGCTGATTCCTGAAATTATACAATGATACTGATTCCTAGAATCACAACTGATGAGGATTATGATATCTGAACATAGTTACTACTTATTAATTGAATAAGTTCAACAAAGGCGAGCTATTGAGATCCAATTGATCATTTAGCAAACGATTTGAATTTTTCAGTTTATTGATTTCCAATAATCCTAAATAATTAAGTCTAATGCCTTTATTTTCAACATGCAGAATTTCGAAATTTTTATCGAAGTCATGGCCTTCCTCCAAAATGTGATTGGCATATGATGAATGAGTTGTTTTTTTTTCATAATTCATACAATGTTCACGTATGCGGCTTTTGAATGGTCTACCTCAATGATCAATTGAATCTCAATAGTTCCTCTTTGTTGAACTTATTCAATTAATGAGTAGTAACTATGTTCAGATATCATAATCATCATCAGTTGTAATTCTAGGAATCAGTATCATTTATAATTTCAGGAATCAGCATCATTTCATAACTTTAGGAATCATCATCAGAATCAGTTGTATTTCTAGGAATTAGGGATAATTATAGTAGGCCCTGATGTATTTAAGGAGCTTTTAACAAAAAATAATTTAGTGTTTAAATACATTCGCTTGATAAAGATACAGTGTATCGAAACATGTCGCGAAGACAATAAATTTTGTGGAAATTTAATCGTGTTCTACCTTATAGCGTAATCAAAAATTTAAGTTCTTCTTCAATCGAAGTTAAATCATTATCACCAAGGATATATGGTAATTTTAGTATTTTATTAGTAAATATTTATTGAGTGAATAGGCATTTCCTCTGAGCGAACAATAAAAATAATTATGGGTACTTGGCACGAAGATTCACTCTTAAAACAGCCAAGGTGAAGATGAAACAATCAGAACATTGTTGAAAAAAAATAGAAAAAATTCAAGTCTATGATTTTTGTTGTATATATATTTCAGAGTCTCATCTCAAGAACATTCAGAAAAGTGATATATTTTCTTTGGGAATTCATTCCTAATGTACGAATATTAGGTATCATCTATAACACAATAACTGAAGCAGTTAGCTTTGCCCAATCCAATAATCTCTGCTACGAAGATATAATTGGAAATATCCTTTTTGTGAATTCAATTCGTATTTGAAATTTCACTATTCATGAATGAGAAAACGAGAAATCTCTTTCGGTCTGTCCTATAAATTTTCTTGTTGAAACTTTCGCGATTCTAATCTAACGAATCTTTACCGTTAACCTACCTCGACAAATGACATCCAAATGTGTATTATCCTTCTGATCGATATCGAATCGGACAAATTGATGAAACGACTTTCGATCATTACAAGAGAAACCTATTGATTTCACGCGAATTAACGAAATAATCGTCTATGATGGATTCACCAAGTTGTCGAACAAAATACAGAGGTTGCTTGGAAACTGTTTAGAAAGAAACACATTGCTCGTTGTTAAGAGTATTGTCTATAAGCTCTTCTTGACGCATATACATTGAAACTAATGGACTGGCCATAATGTCAATTTTCCACTGTGGGTTGAAATATATTAGAGAGAGAAAGGATATGTACATTGAAAAGATATTGTGAAGGACAGAATGACAATTTTATTCTTGAATACTTCATAACCTCTTTTTATCTGCTACATGGAAGGAATGCGCTTAGTTAGGTTATACTTGGAGTATTCCATCTTGCCCATTCTGCAGATTTCTCTCTCTTAGGGCCAGTCCATTATAGTTGTAAAGTCAATGTCTAGACGTGCTCCCCTTCAATTCACTATGAAAGAGAAATGTAACGGTATATTGCGTAAAATTGATTGAACATAAAACACCAACTTTTCATCATCAGAATCAAATCACAAACTCATTTAGAAACGACAGAACGTGGAAAAAGACAACGTTTCTCCATATTGTAATCACAAATCCATATCGAATAAAAAAAATTATGTTCGACGAAGGATAAGTCAAACAGGTTTGAAAATGAAGTCAGAACAATGAAATAACAAGATATAAATGGAAAATGTGGAGTAAGAACATCCAACTCCTTCTAATCGGACCTTGAGGAGGACCTCATGAAGATATTGTAGGAGACATACAGCAAGATTTCATCATCAAAATTGCAATGAAGCCATATCGAATTGAAAATTGACATTCGATGATTAATAATAAGACAAATATGCTTCAAAATGGTACACAATTGGTTGGAAAGTATAATATAAATTTACTCATGACAGAACCCAATGGAACAAAAAGGAAACTGAAAGATGCTACTTGTATCCCGTTAAACGAAAATTAAGGGATTACTGCTTTCTTTTTGAATATGGATTAATGTTGGCTGCTTCTTCTGAAAGGTGAAGTTGAATTGGGAAGATTCAGCTGGAAGTGGGCTGTATCAAAATCGACAATTGGCAGAACTATCGAACATTTTGGCGCAAAAATTGACTCTCCAAACGAATTTTCTGAAGGGCTCGGAAAAATGATCAGATTAGCTTCCGAAACGTCGTCATGGGAAATACATGAAATTTTTGATATATAACTTGAATCAATTCCTGAGTTCATATAAATACAATATATAATTGATGAAATAGTCGCTCAACTTTGCTTTTTCATAATATCGCGGATACGTAAACAGGCAAATATACCAATTTGCCCAAAAACTAGTAAATATAAAAAGTTCTTTTCATTTTCAGGAGAGAGAAAACACAAAAACTGGCTACTGACATATCCACTTCCTTAAAAAGCACTAAAACAATATGTGAAGTTCATAACACTAAAATACAAATAGGCACAAACCAACATTTGACTGTTTGTGCAAAACTCAATATCTTTCACTAGCTTGTGAACTTGCGGAAATATATTATATATCATTGTAAACGTCAACAACCATCGATCACTTTCAATAATTGCACCAATAAAATATCGAAAAGTACAAACATCATCAATGAAAAGTTCATCATTTTATTAAAAACATAAATGCTTTCAAATGTACGAATCTATATAGTCATACAAGTTTTTTTATTTATATACAGATTCACACGAAAGGGAAAACCTGTAATGTTCAAAGAACCTTTAGCGATCGATCCCACATGGTTTTCCCATGGGAGATTATTACTGATCGTAATTCCTAACATCGAGATACTTGACTTTTTAGAAATAGTTACTCTTGACATCTGAATGTCGGATGAAGATAGATCTCTGATATATTTCTGTTTCTTGTCTTAAAAGGGACGCCTGATGTTCTTGAATGTTGTAGCGGTATGTGACAAAAAATCAAGCATAATTTTTATGCCAAATCGATATAAAGTGGTCGTGGCAAAAGTACCAGCCCAAAATAATCCCCTGAACCTCTAGAATCGTTCTTGCGTTTGCAGAAATTGATATTTTCGCCACTGGTAAAACAATTTTCATTATTTACCATCTGACTGTGTTTGGGGTACCCTACGAGATCTGTCGGTCTGGTAATTCGATTTCCAGTAGGATATGAGCTCCAACAAATCTGTATTGTGCATTATTTGCATTCGGATTCCCACGCTCGTTTCCGGTCGACAGCAAACACATATTTCCGATGGATAAATCGTGTTGATTATGATCTGGACGTTCTCGGTAAACGCAGCGCTGTTTATTTACGATGTTTACGTTTATTTATCTTTCGAAGAATCTTCCGATCGACTGTAGAAACCATTTACGTACAGCTTGTCCAATCTTACTTGGCACAGAACTGAGAACGAATATGCCCAGCAATCTCTGTGAAATATACTAAGATAAAAAAACACCTATTATATGTGTTCACTGTGTTGAAATTTATTCCTATAGTGTAGCCGCTGAAAAGATAGAATGATCACGTGAACGGCACGCACTCTTTGAATGTTCCTCTCCCCAATGTTACGAGTCCGATTCACACCACTCAACAAAAACACACACACAAAAACGTAACACACGTAAATAGAAAGCACAAATGAGTACAGTACAGTGTAAACAGGTCTTCATTTATTTCAGTTTAGAAGGCGTGGCTACGCCGCGCAGGCTATATATAGATGCAGGCATTCACTGTTCACGCGTCCTTGAATTCTATCTTTCGAACGGCCCGACTATACAAGGTGTTATCTGTTTCGTTTTGGTCTACACTACCAGTCTGCAACTGGAAAAGTATCTGAGTTTGTGCCAAGATGGATTGGATAAGCTGTACTTGGGAGTTTTTATATCACACACTTTTTTATACACCCGTACTATGATGCTATACTTATCTGCCCATAATCCGTTTCATAATGAGATCCAATATGATACAGATTTTTCATAACGATACAGATTTTCAATCAATTGGAAACCAAATTCAGTTGCGGAAGGCCACATTGAAAACTTGGTTCAGAATAGGATCAGCGTTTCCAATACAATAAGCGGAAGCGGATTTAGTTTCCAAAACGTTAATGATAAATATTTTCATAAATACATTAGATCTCATTATTTTTTTATAGGCAAAGTTTGAGTTATACGAGAAGTTTCTGACTAATTGGACTTGTACTATCCAGAAAGAACTGTTTTTCAATAGACTCGTCAAATTTTCGGGGTAGATTAAAAATCTGCCCTTCTACACTTGTAAAGATTCCAATATTAATTCTTATTTTTTCAGATTGTGGTAGGTTACAAACCCAGAAAGCTACGGAACAAATATCGATCCACCACAATATAATGACGTTCAAACAATGTGTCGCTGTTTAGGAAAATGTCATGTTGTGCTCTATAGTAACTTCTTATCAGGAAAATCATACAGGATGATGTATTAGTATGATATTTATTAATAGGAATCCTCATCAAATATCGCTTACTTCTTTTCAATGAAAACAGAAATATTATTGATTAAAAGCAATGAATATTACAAAAACTGTAATTGATAGCAACAAAAAATTAGCGACGGAATTTCACAATGCAAACACAAACTTGGACGCATTCAATTTAGCCCATAAGATTATAATCAACAAACCCCCATCATATCTTTTCGATATATCCCAGAGAAAGAATGATGTTAATTACAGGACATGTTCACGATATTAACTTCTTGTTTGATATACTTCCCAATCAACTGAATAACCTTGTCGCTTGAGTTGCGGTCACATTTAATTTCCAATTTCAAAACGACATTGAAAATTCTACTTCAATATAATTTCAACTGAATAAGTTGCTGATTGATGTTTATTCACTATGAAATTTTTCCGTGAATCTGGTAACAGTCAAGAAGTACAAGCATATTTTATTCAAACCGAACGAGTAGTTGTTACTGTGAGTTGATTAAAAAACAGAATAATAATCAAACTTCACCTTTTCATTGAACCTTCCATGAATAAAGACGATACATTATTAATAATATTACTGCTTTCCTTTTTAAGAAGGATATGTTAATGTAGGGTGATTGATATGTTGATACGGGGTGATTTGCCTTGGATAAAACAGATATTTTTTTCCGACAAACACTCGTTGACCTTATCAAACATATTCAATTCATTAATCGTGAATAAGTCTTCCAGAGTTTTCAATGACAGTGTGCATTACTAGAAAAAAAAGCTTTTGAATTTTCCAATGTACTTTAATGTGTAGTATTTCTATGATAGAAAGTCTAACGGCATCTATGAGGGTTTTGTTCATCTCCCTATATGCCTCGAATAGCTCTATAAATTCAACATGCAAGCTCGGCTCAAAGTTAGATATTGATAAAAAATGATTTCACAGATGATAAGCCTTGAATATTTTTTGGTGAAATTGCTTTCGTAATCATAATACTAGAAATCCTAACCATCTTGTGAATCCCCGTTCAAGACTCGATCTCAGAGAAGCTTCCTGAATATAGATTTGTACAATTATCTTCCGGAAGAAGATTAATTTTGAATATTTTTAATTCTCAAATGTAAAATTTTTTCTCAGGTGACGTCCAAATCAATTAAATTTTTTTCTCAGGTGACGTCCTTATATTTTAAAATTCTGATGTTTTGTATTTTTACAAATGTTTTTCCTGTTCGACTTGCATCAAACAAATATTTCCCATATGTGTCGAATAAAATTCTACTCTATGCAGAATCACACAAAAGAGTAGCCTTGTTATGTTCAAAAAACACCGCGGGAATCAAGCGACGAGATACGAATTATCAGCCCCCGCCAGACCACCGTGCTGGGTAATCGCACGTTTAAAGGTGAGGCCCCGTTTAATCCATTGCTCACACAAGTTTCGAATTCTGAGGGTTGACGTTGGTCAGCTGGTTAACGGAACGAACAATTTTAGAACAATCATTAACTCCAAATTTTTGAAGTTCAGCTGATCTACTGGAAAAAGATCCCTGAGCAAGAGAGGTGTCCAAGCTCACTATAAAGGGGTGAGAATTCTGCAATCGTCAGGTCATCCGTGTTGATACTGCCAGGGGTGGAACTATTGACGACGATTCAGAATAGAATCAGGAAGTTTCAATGAAGGCTTGCTTTCAAAAGTGGTTAATAGATGATGATGTAAACGAAAAGGTTCTGTTCGATATCTGAGGATGAAATTGAGAACAACAAATGCCGTAGAAAACTGAATTATCTGGAAATAGGTTCCATCTGAAGTGGCAAAGCATGATCGTTGATGATGGATAATACATACCAAAAAATCCTTGCATAGTTTCCTGTGAAATCTTATTGTAGTGAAAATCTTATAGGAAACTGGATAAATATTTTCGGTTATAATACGAGTGCATAAAAATTATCGATAATTTTGCAAGAAAGCGTGATATCTAAAAATTGCAAGAGTTTATTTTCATATTTTGGCGAAAGTGCCCGAGTCTGAAGGACGAGGGCTCTTTTACAAAATATGAAAATAACCGAATGCAATTTGTATAAGATATCACGCTTGAATGCAAAATTATCTGGTCATTTTTATGCACGAATGTAATTCATTGGAATATTTCACGAAAAAAATTCTCAAGGAAATGTTATTTTTTGTTCATTTATACTTTCCTCTATAGATTGTATGGAGTACTCACCTAAACGCGAAATGTTTTTCTATTTTTGAAGTCTATCTGACATTTATTTGTGTTGTTTACTGACGTCTAGCGATACGGTTTTAAATGTGTTGTTATGGTGACTTGATACAATGCAATTACCGCTGTAGGTTTTCGATAACTGCATTGCTCTTATGGGACATTTTATATATGAAGGAAATATTCAATGTAATCAACTCAAAAATTAGTGTATCAAGGGCTATATTTTCTACTGTTTATTTTAACGTGTGATCTTGGTATTTCATTGAATTAATTTAATTAATTAATTTAATTTAATTTAATTAATGTAATTCTATTCGCGAGGCAGTGCAAATTTGATTGCTGTGTTGGTTTCATGTAATCAACTGATTTTTTTCATGATTTGTTTCTCCAGAAGTGTCCGTGATCTGTTAAATATCGTGGCACTCGGCAATAAGAATATTTTGGGCCTGTTTCGACGAAAAGAAATAGAAAAGTGAAAATGTTAATCTGCAACTGGTCATCAAGAATAAAACGTGCCAACATCACAAACAAGTTGATTTTATCACTCAGCTCGCTTGTAAAATCTGCTCAACTGTAGTTACCAAGCAATAAAAATCGTGGAACTGTGATTAAATTTTTTCATGGAAATCTCAAGGTTCAGACAACATTACGGTAAAACGAATGACTAAACAGCACACAAATTTTAATTAATTTCGTCCCGCTGGGTACGTGTCGAGTACGCCTCTTGTATTGACTTGTATCGAATCTTGAATATACTGCATGGTTTTTGAGAAAAAATGATGTCAATGATAAAATGAATGTATTAATTCGGGTTACAAGTTCTTTTATCTGCAAGCAAGTGCAAAGGCAGAATTCCACTTTCTCAAAAAAAAGTCGATAGTAATTAGTTAATGCAATTAGAATCGAAGGAAACGTTTACATAAAAAAACAATGTTCATTAGACTCTCTCTCCCGGTTGAAACAGATGCATAACGTGAAGTTTCTTTTTCTATTGCAACATTTATTTGATTACTGTTTTATTTTTTTCGGAGGTTAATAGTGAGTTCTGTTTTTAGTTGTAAACATGGCCCGTGGTGTGATGAGCATGGATATTCAATTGAAGACCCACTGGAAGAACGGTCACATTTCCTGCCAAAACAACAACAGTACTGACGTTTAAGGCGGCAGTGGATGGAAAATATAATAACAGTGATGATGATTTGAATTCACAAAGGGATAAAAGTAGACTTTGATATTTGCCCAAGTAGCACATCATATTGGCTGAATCCCAAATTCAGATTGGTCCAATATAGATACATCGTAAGTGAAAAAATTGATGTTGAACATATATGAATCAATATTGAGAAAACGGTATTTCTAATAATATGAATATTGGTTCAATATGGACAATAAATTTCAACTGCACTCTGTAAGGTACAATATTGATAATATATGGGTTTGATAACTTATTACCAATATCAGAATTACCATATCAGGTGATGATGAATAATATCAGTTTAACAACATAGATATTTCAATATTGTCTGCATATTTTGTATATACCCAATTTTCAACATCGGAATCCATTATACATTCAACATTGTTTGGAAGCTTAATTAAACTATTGCATTATCACATTAGGTGGCATATTGTTATAATACTGCAATTTAGATGCGAATTCTGAGATTGCTTGAATATTGTTTTCACAGTAAAATGAAATATTCAAATAGTCATTTTCGAATTACAACCTGAAAGGGGTATCGGGATTTTGAAAGTCATCACTTAGTGTATTCGAACATATATCAATATTGGTAACGCAATATTCATGATGCATTATTCCTAAAAAAAATTGGAAAAATTGAAATATCGACATGCGGTGAATTTCAATACCTGAAAATTACGTCCAGAACTTTTTGCACAGCAAGTTTGATATTCCAAACCGCCATCAAATAAGACAGTGATCCTTAAGTGTTTTTTCAAATACAGGGTGTTTCAAAATTCAGTATCAAGATTTCAGGGGCGCATTTTTCAAGTCAAAATAAGACTTGTGTTTCCCATAAACATGTGTCCGCAAACGCTTCGTTACCGAACTACAGAGCGTTGAAGTTTCAAGATTTTTTTAGTTTTTTCTTCATACCTCTTTCTGTTTTCGAAATATCGATATCAAATTTGAAATATAGGTTAGGTTTTAGGGTTTACATCATCCAGTAAATCAAGCTACAGGAAGATATGTTTTCAGGGGTCAAGCCCATTTTCGCCCCATAAACTTTTTTGTAGTGAGCCGTTGGTGGATTCTTAAATATGAAATGAATTCTTTGTTTTGTTTATATATTTTTCTGTCTTTTGTAATTTTTACGCATCTGCGACCATTATTGAGAAAAAAATTTAAGTCATTTTTTTGTTATTTGTTAGATTCATTGAATTTGTCAACGAAACAATGAAATAGTGAATCGTGGGCTTTGACTGCAATTTTCAACTTGACGTTTAGGCTTATTTTGAAGCATTTGACATTATTCGAAAGTTGGTGAATGTCTCATCGTGTATTTGTTCGACTTTAAAATGGAAAATGAACCATAAACTTTAACGCTCTATAGTTTGGTAACGAAGCGTTTGCGGACACATGTTTATGGGAAACAAAAGTCTTATTTTGACTTGAAAAATACGTCCCTGAAATCTTGATACTGAATTTTGAAAAACACCTGTATATTTTCATTGTTACTGAACTTTCTAATATTTCAATATTATCTCGAACATAACTAACTTGAAGTCACCACATCTATACCACCCAACTCTTCAAAAACAAGTATCTCCGTGTCTTAGAGCGTATGGTGGTCGACGATGATATTTCCGTAGTGAAGGTCGTGAGTTCAAGCCCCGTAGCAGCCAGGGTTTTTTCCAGGTGAGTAGTTAGTAAATACATGTCAATGGGTGAAATTTTCAAGTTAACTATTTGGTTTGGAAGAAATGAATAATTCCGATAATGAAAACTGGGAATTATTAAGTCACATCTATCGAAAATACCGTTTTTGTCGATACATCATTAACAAAGTTGTACCACTATAGTCAAAACGATATATCCTTACAGTGTTTTTGAATATCGATCAAATATCGCCGAATGGTCACATTTTTTTGTGGCCAATATGATATATGCAATATAAGGTTAATATTCCCGTTATATTGAACTAATATTGGTGTGATATGTTTGTGCTACTTGGGTGATGCCAGTCACAAAACGTCTTATATTCATTACGGTTGAAAATAGTATAATATGTAACGAGGAGGATAAGAAGGCTATTACGCACGAGTGGGTAAATTGTGGCCACGAGGCGTCAGCCTGTAATTTGGAAGTGCACGAAATTGATGTAGCACAATTTTTTTTCGTTATCTTTCATTTTCAATAATCGACGAGACACTGAATGACAGCAAGTAGGTAAAACATTTGCTTGTTGATTCATGCATATAACTAGATTCAGTCCCAATCCACGAACTGCTGAACAATCAAGTTCCTAAAAAAAAGATTTTCAATTAAACTTCACCAAGAATTTGGAGCAAAATCCGATGAATTTGGTCAGTTGTACCACTCCCACTTAGTGGAAATTCAACTAAGGTGGACTTAATTGCCAAGAACCAATGAATCTGATTGGTAAATCCATAGCAACGAAACCTGGCTTAGACAAAGAACAACTAAAGCACGGCGGTGTAATTGACCCTAGATGTTACATATCCCATGAATAAACGGTTTGAAATAGTGGGAGTAGAAAAAACTTTTTGCCCTGTAAATATATTAAAATTGACCTCGACCTCGGATATTTCCAACACCTCGAAAAACTCGAACTTGAAAAACAGTCAGATTTTATCACAGGAAATACGTTGCTTCACGGTTGCAAACGGAATATAAAACAAAAATTCCTCAACTAATTCTGCTCTTGGTAAGATAAGATACCAGCTGTGACGGTTGGCATCCTTGATGATAAGCCGTAGCATATTTATCGAATAATTGCTTCAAAAAACAGATACGTCACAATGCAAACGGTACGAAATTACACATCACGAATTGGGGTATAATGAAGGTCGGTAAACAAAGAGTCGTAATAACTCTGCAGGAAGTTGCTTCATTCAATGAATTTAACCGTACAGTTGCTAAAAATAGAGAGGAACATGTTGGAATTGTCATAGTGACCTATTTGCAAATGAAACGCAATTCAAATAATTCAATTATAATCAATTCCAAGAGCACAAGAGGTATAATCGATCTCCATTTATTCATTACTTTTCCATATCTTGGAATTTAAATTAATTTTGATTGACGACTAGTTTATCGTCAGATAACAATTTTTCATAACGAAAGAATATTACGATGAATCTCGATCAGGCTCGCAATCATTTTAATTGGTTTGTCATGTTTAATTAAGTCCACTAAATACGTAGATTCATAATCGAACTCTCCGTACACAGAATTGATATTTTTCTCATCACAATAAGAGTGAAAAAGACGAAATGTTCACAATATTACGTGCATACGTTCTTTAACAAATTGTTACTTTTAAGATATGGTATCTCACGAATTCCCAAAGGATTTCAAGCATATGGTCTTCGAAAAAGTCAATTCTCGATGAGTTTGATGCCTCAATTGAGTTGAAAATGCATTTGAAAGTGAGGCAGATTTTTTCTTATATCGGGATGGAGGAATTTGGATTCGAATAGCACGTTCACACATAGTGAAACATCAAATAAAATCGCACCAAGACTTTTTCGTAATTTCTGTTAATTCTGTTAAAGGCGTAAAAATAATATTTTTCCATTCATTATCCATTATTGAAAGAAGAGAAGCTGAAGGGCATCATTCAAAATTGAAACTCAAATATTTCGTGAAATTCAAGGGTATGAACATACCATACTAGCTTTATTCACTTCATTGTTCCTACCACCAATCACTGAAAAGTCGTGGGTACATTACGAATGCCAAAAGCATCCCACTGAATTGAAATTTTCAACTGTTGCTGCACGAATGATGTGTTACAAAAAATCCAAACCATAAGTACGAAAAAATTCTTGCTCATAAACTTCATGGCTTCATACTGACGGTTGGACTTTTTACCTGGAGAGGCCTGTATATTTTTTGGGATTGCATTTCTATCTTTTCGAAGTGCAAAGGGCTGGAATCATAAACGGATACGACATTATCATAGCCGTTACAAGTTCTAATCAACAGATTTCTTTAGGACAGTACAGCAACAAGTGATTGCGATTTCTTCCCGGGCAGAAAGTCGAAATGAAAAAATCTCGAACATGAAACACATAATCGGGCGGTGAATAAACGTGAAGGTGATACCAATTCCAACTAATACACCCGATACCATCACACCAATTCCCAAATCCCACAAGCTCCAAAGCAATTACACCTCTACGACTACTTCTACCGCTAACTACTCACTTCCTACTCCAAGCTCTACTCAAGCTCCAACCGACCAAAGACCGAAGCCTCCGGAAAGCAAATAATAAAAAACAAGCGTCACTTACTGCACAAATTTCCCTAAAGGGGGCGCCGCGAGAGCAACTAAATAAAAAATCAGCCGCCTCCTACGATTGGTTGTCGCGCCTGAAGAAACTCCATATCGTTTTCGATCGTACCTTTTCCCCGATGGTGGTAGCTTCCTTCTTGACGTTGGCTCCGGCCCTCTTCAGCGTGTCCCCCCCGCCGCCGCCGCTCCTGTTCGTCCCCGGGTGGGAGGGGGCGAGTTTCGGCAGCGAATCGCTGTTGCGCAGTTTGCTCGACAGAGAGTCCTTGGCCGAGACTAGCGAGCTGTTCCTCGATTTGGACAGGGAGGCCGTGTTGCTCTTGGAGCCGCTCAAGCTGTTGCCCTCGCTCTTGGCGGTTTGCCTCCAAGACTGTGCCGAGTGCGGTCTACAGGGTGAGTCCCCGCTACGGGTGCGCGTTGTGACCGGTGCTGGACTGTGTTTACCTAAGGATAGCGCTATATTGTAACCGACAACTATAGTGGATCTAATGGTGCATGTGACTTTATTGGGATTCGATCTTGTACAGTTCGTCATGGTCCCAAAGACATTTTTGACGTGTTATAGACTTTTTGCTCGATGTTGTATTTACACTATCATACAATGTGTGTACGGTAAACGAATGTCATCTACTGGAATCGTCCTTGTTCTATCTGCATTGAAAGACAGACAAACAATAAGCAAAGTTCGATCTCAAAACAGATGCTAGTTACATAATATCCAACCCCTAGCTGTGCTAGAGTCATTCCAGGCGATTCCAGTGGACGGCAGATTCTTGAGAAAAATACCTCTTACTATTGAGAATTCACATTTTTCAGATGAGAGAAAGAAGATTTTGATATCTGCAAATCTGGCAAAGTCACACTGATGAGATATATGAGCTACGAGATTCCTTGATAATCTCTTAACCGATTATGTCATAACTGAATGATACTTCGAGTGATTTTCACACTTCACCGTTACGCGTGTTTTTTACATAAAATAGCTTCTTCATGCTTGTTATACAATAAATCCGACTCTGTACTTCTATATATACATCAACTTTTATCACTATCAACCAACCACTGTGAGAAAAATATTGTTATGAATATACAACACTGTCTGGGTTCAACTGCTGAACAAATTCTAATTACCAGTTGCATCAAAAGGAAACAAATTGAGCAAGGGAGAATCATTCAGATCTATTTGATCATTTAGCAAATGTCCTGACTTCATCACTCTACTGATTTCTAAGGATTTCAAGAAATTGGGATACAGACCTTTCTTGTCCAAATAAAATACTTCATAGTAATGACTGAACTCATGTCCTTCTGTTAGATGGTGATTGCAAATGTTGAATTGGTCCTTGCATTATGGAAACTCATTCCATGCTCCTTTATTCTTTTGGTGAAAGGTCTTCTCATTTGACAGATAGAAAGTTCGGGCCAAGATACTGGAGTAAACATGTACACTCCTGATCTTTCCGACACTGAAGTTTTATCCTTATCGTTTTTATGAATTTGCTCAAATCATCATCAGTTGTGTAGGATAATTCAAAATTTTCTACAAACAGAGTTTCCCTTCCTGCATGATTTAAACTCATCATTGAATTGAAAATAATTTTGGGGCAGGCTAATGTATAGTGAAAGAAGCATAGCGATTTTGTAGAGTGCTAAGTGAAAATCACACAAGCAAGTGACATTTGGTTATTTTCTCTAAGTTTGGTCTTTTTCTGAAATGATTCATAAGAAAAATTTCAAAATATCACAGATTTGTCGATGGAACTATGACGAACGCTGTACGAATATACGGAAGATCCACTGCAGTTGTCAATTCTACACTACTGTAAAAACTTAGCCTATTGTGAAAGCTTGAAAACGTGTATTGTGAACTGGCAAACAACGTGATATAATGAGTTTCATGGAATGCGGATGACACCACCAAAGATTGGTATGAATCGATTGCTCGGGAAAAGTGGATATCAACGTGAAACAGTATGAGCATGAGAAAACGATAGTCCAAAACCGAATGTCGCTGATGAATTTAAAGATCAGGAAAGGATATCCTTGTTTCGTACTATCCTTTCCACATTCAGCATTGTATGCTTAGGGATTTTTTTGGTTTATGATCTCTACGAGAGAGAATTGATAGGTAATGGACGAGTTTATCACTAAAATGAAATAAATTGCATGATTTCCTGATAATACCGTTGTGATAACCTTGAGGGTGTGTGGTTTGTATTCACTCAGGAAATATTTCTGGCGTTTCTGGTTAGGTTGGATCGTTTCCAGGTTGCAGAGCAGCCTCGAAAACTCCTACGATTGTAACCACCATTTTTTGTGTAACTGAGAATTTTGATTAACTTTGCTCCCGAAGCTTTCGACGTATGGAGGATCTTGAATTACATCAGAAACTATACCGTTATTTTTGAAGTATTTGCAGTTTATAAATGAGGAAAAATCTAGATCTTTCAAAAAAGTTTGAATGTAGCTTTTCAAAATATATGATTTGAATATTGGAAAGGGCATATAACTTCAAGTACCTATTAACAAGGAAGGTTTGTGAGAATTTTCTATTTTCTTCCATTCATATTCAAGACATCACTTTGATTCACATCCAAAATTTCATAATTCTCTAATAATCTGACTACAGTGTACTTCAAAACTGCTCCACGTTCATGATGACTTGCATTATGTTTCAAATTGTATCAGCTATAAATGATTTTGGTGTCGGTAAGTGGATCACTTACCACGTCTTGGGCCTAGCAACCAACAAACAGGACACTTATGCAATCAATAATGCTGGATCGTGCAAAAAAGTCATGAGGAATATCTTGGTGTTCATCTTCAACCAGCTTGACCTGACAAATACGAATGTCAGGCTTATGAATGAAACTTGGGCTCCAACATTGTTCAAGAGGACCCTATGTATTGGCTTATCCACAAGTTACTGTAGGAGTATAGAGCTTTCTGTAGCCTTGATGTGGGCCTTATGCCAAACGGTCTCCAGCTCGGTGACAGAGTTTCGAACACCATATTATTATTATGATCATTCATCAATATCCCAACTATCGTTGGTTGTTACAACTTCATTTCGATTGGGTACCATCAAAAGGATACACTGATGTTTGACAGCTCTAATCAAAGACCTTCCTGAGAAAATATCCTCACCAAGTGATAGGTGGTGAGTACTTCAGCTTTCTGCATATAATGATAATAATCGTTAACGGTGCTATTATACTATCAGTGCATACACTGGTCAATGGAGGTATTTTTATGTAGACCTAAGTTTCTGTTGTAGGTTGTAGGGTTTCAAGAACGAAACCGGTGGGTGACAAGGTAATCTACAACACCTCTATTCATAACCATACACTAGAGACACTCGTCACAGAACACCAACTTCAGTAGTTTGACATGTCGAGGTGTTAACAATCAACTTGATAGATGAGCGTCAAAGTGTGTTAAAATATTTTATTTTGAATTATCATGGCTAACTACCAAAATGGATAAGTGTGTGCTCATCGCGGATGTTTGTCGAAGAATAGAGACAAACTATCATATCTTTTGAGGTTTCCGAAGGACGTCAAAAGATAATAGCCATAAGTGTTCTGAAGAATAGTAGCTCTTTAAATTTTTTATATTTTTTACAAATTGCAGAACTTTAAATAGAAGATAATTTGCATCGAAATATTAGCTTTATGAAAATTCACCTTAATATTAAATAATTCTTTCAGGTGTGAGGCATGGTTGAGGAACCGAGAGGATTTACTTGAAAAATCTCCCGAGGTCCTCTATAACAACTTTCCCTTGTGTGAATTCCACTTGGAGACAGAAATGTTCTAGAATTTTCTACACATTGAAATTTGCAAATAAGCATTTGAAAGAAAGCAAAAATAATAAAACTAAGAACAGAAAAATGACCATTTTGATTCATTTATAGCCTTTATTACATTATTAATGTCTGAATATATCTATTGTACATATTTGAAGCTGCTGCGAATAAAACATCCTCGTGAAAGCTTTTTATTTCCTGGTCATCAAATATACCTCTCCAAACGAACATGGACTGGAGGAAAAAAGCAACAGAAAAGTGGAATAGCTGTTGTAGGTACTTGAGAATTTCAGATTATTCACATTAATTTTAGACGTTATCGTAGATAAAATATTGATTATATGATGCGAAATAACATACCGATTTGATACTTGGTATCCCGTACATTCAAATTTACCGCCACGAAATGACATTACACACCCCGAGCACAGAATGAAGATCACAGAAATTTGACCCTCGAGAACAAAGGATTGACATTTGAGTGTCTCTACTGTATGGCTATGGTATACTGGGGCTGTGGTAATATTATTACTATTATTTTATTTCAAGTTATGTAGAAAACTACCGTTCGAAATAACGAAAGACCGTCACGTTTGTCTCCTCGAGTGGCAATAAAAAAATCATCATCCTCACCTCCCGGAGGCTTCGGCGCCGTATAGCTCTTCAACGGTATCTTGCTCGGCCTCCTCGATTTGCCTCCTCCCGAGCTGTCCCTCCTCTCCTTCTCCGTCGATTGGTCGTGCGCAGACTCGGTGCTGCTCGAGTGGTCCAAGTTCAAGGTCAGCGGCTTCATGCTGCTCATCGCCAGCGGGCTCATCGCCTTCATGCTGGCCGTCGAGATTTCCGTGCGGGAGGGCGGTCCGCCCCCCGGCGACGGGGAGACGTTCGACGCGACGGGGATGATGTCGGGCGAGGAGGCGATCGTCTTCGCGTGGTGCGGCTTGTTGTGGATGTCCTCGAGCAGGCGGACTCTCGCTCTGGTGCCTTCCAGTTCAATGTTTTTGTCTTCGAGCTGGAACAGATCGATCCGATGTTGAGAGAAGAGAGAGAAAGAGGGAGAGAGATGAGAGGTGGAGAGAGAAATAAAGAGAGGGGGAGAGAGAATTAGAAGACATATATATATATATATATATATATAAAGGGAGATTAATTGTTATTGGGTAAAGCAGCAGGTAGAAATGTGTACTCTTTTAACATTTTATTCCAATCTTTCGACAGTTGTTACTGTCATCGTCAGGGAAGCTACAAATAATATCATATCATATGAAGAACAAATAGGGAACTGAATTATTACTCACAGTGTCGGCGAGAATGTATTGTGACAGGAGATCGAAGGAAAAAAATGATTATATCAAAACTTTTAGTTTGAAAAATCAATAGTTTAGTCGAAGTCATTTTTGCTTTGTTTTGAGGGAAAATTTGTTTTTCAGGTTAGGAATGAATAGACAGAAAGATGAAGTTCTATTGAAAAAGATCCCTGAGCAAGAGAAGTTCGACAGGTCTCCAAATTCACAACAAAGGGGTAGCAATTCTGTAATCGTCGAATCATCCGTGTAGATATTGATTGCCAAGGGTGAAACTATTTACAACAATTCAGAAGAGCACCGACCGTGAAAATATCTATAGAAGAGTGACAAGTCTCCGACCTTTCTACGATGTTCCAATGAAGTGAGTGAGCCTGTAAGCGAAGAATCACCAACAAGACAGATTGCCTTTCTCTGAATAGAATCGATAAGTCCCAATAAATATTTTGGTGCTGAACTCCACACATGAGAACTATATTCCAAAACAGGTCGTATCTGAGCCTTGCAGATCATTAGAATCTGACGAGTAGTGAAGTATTTCTTCGCACGAAATAGAAATCCAAGTTTCTGGGAAGCACTTTTAGCGATCGATCTCACATGGTTTTCCCATAAGAGATTATCACTGATCGTAATTCCTAGCATCAAGATACTTGACTTTGTAAGACTAGTAACTCCTAACATCTGAATCCTAGATGATGATAGATCGGCTTTTCTTGAGAAGAGACATGTCTGGGTTTTCCTAGCATGAAATTCCATCAAGTTCATGATACCCCATTCTACTATTTCTACAAAGTCATTGTTAATTTTATCTTTTTTCGAGCAAATCATTGAAACGAAGCAGAAACAAAGTGGGCGCCAGAACTGAACCCTGTGGAACACCTGCATTTATTGGGAGAATATCAGATGATATTCCATCAACAACCACGTACCCAGACCCACACCTCACAATTAAATTAAACTTGTCCGAACATTTGTCTATAAATTACAAAAAACAGAGAAAGCTTCATTGGACAACTCTGTATAGACACCTGTTTCTCGAAACGAACACTTGTTGCCATGTCTCCATATCAGCCGAAACGATCACTCAAACATTACGAATAATCATAACATTCCGTGTCGTAACGTTCCAAGCGTCTATTTACGCCGACCTTTAATAGCCCTAGGCGACCCGCTACACGTAAACACTTCATCTCAAACTCAAACTGATCCTAAATTAACATTTCCGCATTCAGCGCGTCACGATTTTCTTCGGGTGCGATGGCGGTCCGAGATAACAGAGGAACAGAGACACCGAAAGTATTTTCCTTAAGGCGATATCATAAAGAAAGATGCGTAAAAACCTCTGTGCGATGACTTGTACCTGAGAAATCGTAAGTCCAAATTCTCGATATCTCGCATTCTTGATGTTGAACAGTTTCAACTGAAGAAATCACTTCGAGAGATTGCCGATAGAGGCGCACGTTATGGATCTGCTAACCTAATGTCAAATTTCCTGCACGTTCGACGGCAGTTTTCTAGGTTATAAGCATTTGGGAAACACTCGCCTGAAAGAACCTTTAGTCCATGATTTTAAATTATCGTTCTTGGATCCTTTTTTACTAGGCACGTACCAACAACCATTGTCACATATGTTGGAAAAAATATGATAAACTGGGATATTCTGGAAAACAATCGATAAATCACACAAATTTACCAATCCAAGTCAGAAAAGTGTCATTCAATCTTCAGGTTGACAGACAGTCATTCGATATCTGAAGTTAAGCAACGCCGAGCGCAGTTAGTACTTGGATGGGTGACCATGCAGGGAAACACCGTGTTGAAAGCCCATACATCTGCAGCTGAATAGCATATCACAGCTCGCAGGCAGTATATCAATGAGCAGAAGATATATTGAGGATATGCCGTACTTCGGAGGGGACGTAAAGCCGTCGGTCCCGAGTCCATGGATGTTGGGCTCGTTAAAAATCCCTACTTCTGGTTGTAATACCAGAGGGTTCGGCAAAATTTCCGGATGGATGAAGTATTCTCACCGGCGTCGGTGATTGGCCTTGGTAGCGGAAATAGGCCGACGTTAAATAAAGAATTAATAAAAAAAAAGTGTCATTCAAGGTGAACTTTGTTTCCTTCATCGTCAGAAAAAGCACGCATTCCGGGATTTTCAAAACTTTCAATGAACTATTAGAAAAAATAAAATCATCCAAATCCATTCACATTTTTCCAAAAGAACTGAAAAATATTTGCTTGTATAACGATGTCCTTCAAATTATCAAATGAATATTAATCTCCAACTTATTGTTATAGTATATAATTTTATGACGTAATTTTTTGACTTCCTGATACCACAACCCCATTCTGTCTGGAAGCTGTATAATGAATAAATAAATAAAAAAAAACTATCATATAATATCTAACACTGAGATATGATTTACCTACGGTTGGCTACTTAATATATTATGGAGATTGATAGTTCATTCGGCACTATTAACACCAAAATGCAAAATGCTTCATTATAAAAGTAACAAGAAGTAGTCCAATGTGCGAGAACAATCAATCTGAGTTCCTAACGAAAAGGGAGGATCAACTATTTTCACAGACAGCCAAGATTCACTCAGGGGACTGAAAAGTCCAGAGTGACATCTAGACTGGTATGGAAATGCCGCGAGGAATTGAAACATCTGGCAGACCATAATAGACTGACTTTAAAATGGGTCCCAGGTCACTCAGGTATCGTAGGCAATGAAAAACCCGATGAGCTTGCAAGACAAGGATCATCAACACCATACACTGGACCCGAGCCAGCAGTGGGGGTACCCAACACAACGAAAGAATTGGGTGAGAACAAAACATAGAGATTACTGGGGAAATCTACCCAGTAGCGCTCACGGGAGAACTTTCATAAAAGGTCCATCGAGGAAAAAGACTGAAGACCTGCTTCAGTGCAACAGGAATCAGATAAGGGTAATAACAGGGCTGTTGACTGGACACTGTCCACTCAAAGTATACTTGAATAAGATAGGGCTGTACAACGGCGACCTTAGCTGCAGGCAAGTATCAAAGGGACAGAGACAGATCGACACATACTCTGCGAATGTGAAGCTTCAAATCATAAAAGGCAACGAATAAATTGTAAACCAATTTTGGATCCAGAAGAATATGACAAACACCCAGCAATCAACCCGCACAAACTTGTGCAGGGGACAAGGTTGTTGGAATGGGTGTCATAAAGTATAGGGAAGCAAAGCGCAATAAGCCCTAGAGGCTGAAGTGCTTTCTGGAGACCTGGCAGTGAAGGATAGGTCAGACGGCTTCCACGAAGAAAAAAAACAGGTAAAAAATTCACCCAATAGTGGCAACAATAACTATAAAAATGTGGAAAGTAGGACGTAAAATGAAACGAACAAAACCAATCGGAATAGAATCGAATATATATAGTTTAGCGGAACTTCAAACACATTCAAATTTCAAATACTTCAAATCGAAATATAAAACTTTCAACTTGTCTGTAAGGGGTAAGCTTTCTATAAGGTGACCTGTCTACACAAATTCTGTGTAAAAATGATTATATTGGTGAACGAAATATTCCGTCTGAGTTTAGCCATTGAGACCGTCGGTATCAAAATTATCTGGTGAGCTCTGTCACCTGATTGAAATTCTAGGTTAAAAAATCGCAATTCCATCATCCCCTACCATCACAAAATGTAAGCTCTCGCTTTGATTTCTCAGATTGAGAGGAATTCACCAAACAGAAGCATATCAGTCAACACACCAGGGTATTTATACATCTTGTATAAAGCTAACAGATTTCCGGAGCTCTATTGGAAATATCGAATATATAGACGTCGTTGTTCAAATATCGATTTCTTACGGCCATAACACAAAACTGCTTTATCTCAACTGTTCTTGATAGAACAATGAAGTACATAACATGTCTTCAATTTCATTCCTCCACCTGATAACACCATGCCTTCATTGTGTTACAGTTGTAGTTATTAATACAACAAATCAGGTCTCCCATGGAATGTGAAATTTTCAGCAGTGGTAGCTCTATCCACCTTTTAAATTTTGAATGACTTTCAATTTGAAGTTCATGTCAGTTAAATCATGCCGCTATTATCTGCTATAGCCGCGGAAAAAGAATAGTGTATAATTCACATAAAATGATAATTTCACACTCGTTTGATTCGCAGCAATCGCCTACGTAAGTAGGAATATTATTGATGGGATAACTTTCAACAGACATCAATGAATTAACCTAACACCACAGTACAGAAACTGAATTTGGAAATCTAAGGCCCGTTTTTCGCGTAAAATTTAAATGCTTAGGTGAGAAACCGTTGATGGCTGTTTCATTCAGAAAGAGAGTGGAGCTACTGAAACCAAACACACATACTATGCAATGATATTGACATGCCTATATGCTACTTGGAAATTGTCGATCACATTTTGTACTGATTATAATGAATACTTCCATCGTATGTTAAAAATCCCATATGAGGCGGGACATTTTCGATCAATTACAGCGACAAATTCCCGGCGGGACATTTTCGGGCTGGTAAATACCCGGTAGGTATCGAAAAATACCCGCTCGGTCCGTGTATCCTGATAATTTTCCATTCAACTCCTCGGAGTCGGGCTCTTTTGACAAAATATGATAATAAACTCATGCAGTTTTTAGATAACATACTGTCACGGAAAATTATCGGTAATTTTGAATAAATTGAATTATTTTGATAAATAATCAGGTACTCAAGATGGCGGGCGTGCCGAATGTCGGTTCGGAGCTCGCCACTGAAATCGAGAAGACTGACAAAATTAAATGTTCACATTGCAAAAAAGTTGTCGTGAAGTTTATTAAATGTGCCAAGTGCGACTGTGAATATCATCCGGCGTGTCTCGTGCAATCTGCAGGAGCCAAAAATGCAATTTGCGTACATGTGCCCGAAGAAGATAGCAATGGAATCAAGGAATTTGCAAGCCAGGGTGAGCAATCATTTCAAGAAATTAACCTGCTGAAGAGAATTATCCGTGAGCAAGATGAGAAATTCAAGATCCTCCTAGATAACAATAAGTTACTACAAGAAAATGCAGTGTATTTAAAAACTAAAATTGAAAGCTTAGAAAAAACCGTGCAATCTCTTTCTGCGGACCGCCAGAAAAAAAATCAACAAAAAACAGATTCAAAAACAACATCAACAACTATGAAAGCCGAAAACTCCATGAAACACAAAACCGATTGGAGCGACCTAGTCGACAATGACAATGGAACATCTAATTCATGGAATGATACTGGGGAAAGTCATGGAAACACAATTTCGGGCTTGCACCAAACCACAAAAATAAACACCGGAGCAAGAAAATCGAAAGCACCTGGTCAACCATCTACGTCTGTGGAAAAAGTCAACAGTGTCAACGCAGATGCAGACTGTCAAAACACTCAAACCCCGTCCCAATCTCAAATGTCATTGCCGTCAACGTCAACATCAGCTGATGGAGCTGATGCTGAAGAAAACAAAAACAAGGAAAATTCCATAAATATTGCGGAAAATACTGAAAATGCCGAAGAAAACTTAGATAAATGGAATCATGTGAGTCATAGACGCCTGACTAAAAACAGAGACCTGGAAGGGAGGCCAAATCCCATCAAGGGCACTAGTGAAAACACACACGGACTAAAAGTAGCTAAAGTTTATTCGTGGCTGTTTATATCAGGGCTGGACCCTGAAACAAAATCCCAGGAAGTCTTAAGATACCTAGAACTAAATGAGCAGGAAAACTGTGTCTGTGAAAAGCTAAAAACAAAAAAACAAAATGTTTATAGCTCATTCAAACTTGGAGTACCCAAAGAAGAAAAAGAAAATACAAAGAATCATTCAATGTGGCCAAAAGGTGTAGTCATAAATGATTTTTTAAATCTGAGGAGACCAGCATCCCCACAATTGAGGAGCCAGAAAGAAAGACCTGCAGTCCATTAAGTATTCTGCATTGTAATATCCGTTCTGTAAGAAACAAAACCAACGAGCTTGAAGCATTTCTCGCAGATAAAAATTTTAGCATTGTAGCCCTGACAGAACATTGGTTAAGAGAGGAGGAGTTAGAACACTTTATGTTAGAAAATTATGTTATTGGTGGCTATTCGGCTCGACAACAACACATAGGTGGAGGTACTTTAATACTTGTAAACAAAAATAATAACTTTGAAACCACAAATATTTTAAGCATAGATATTGAAAAATACATTGAATTAAGCTGTATACTCATAAAACCTCATAATCTTTATGTTTTAGCAATCTATAGGTCACCTTCTGGTAATTTTGCCACCTTTTTGGAGGCGCTGGAGGCTGCTCTGCAGGAAATAAAGCATGATAGAGACATTGTTTTGGCAGGCGACTTCAATGTGTGTTTTAAAACAAACGATGAGAATGCTGCTTTGCTTTGTGATCTCCTAGGAAGCTATGGTTTTCAAAAAATGATAGTTCAACCAACACGAGGGGCAGCCTGCCTTGACAATGTCTTTGTCAATCTTTCAAATAGAGCGACACAGGCAGAGGTGGTGGAGACTGGGCTTTCGGACCATGCAGGTCAGATTCTTCATTTTGAGTCTGGGGTTCATGTCTCGGAAAAATTGGACAAAAAGGTATTTAGACCAATTACACAAAAAGGTTTAATGAATTTTGCTAATATAATAAACTTCACTTCATGGGAGTTTATTGAGAGCACTGATGTATCAGTTGATAGCAAGTTTTCCATCTTAATAGAACAGCTAAAAACAGCATATATCACATCTTTTCCTGAAAAAATCTATAAAGTAAAAAAAATAGCCCTCATAAAGTACCTTGGTTTACAGATTCTTTGAGACAAATGAGAGACAGATTGAAGTTCCTATATGACCATAAAACAATATACAATACTCCTGCAAATATTGCAGAGTTTAAGACATTTAGGAGGCATTATCGTTGGGCCCTAAAACAAGCAAAAATAAAAGCAAATGACAATCTTATAAAAAGGGCAAAAAATCCAACAAAATGTATGTGGGGCATTATAAACAGTCATAGAGGGGGCTCAAACCCAACTAAACGGGAACCAAATATTGACCCTGAAATTTTTAGTGACTATTTTAGTAACATAGCTGCTGATATTGCTGATAAAATTGCAGACTCCAATCTGGACCCTTTACATAACATAAAACATCTTAACATTCCAACTGAAAAATTCTCATTCTGTTCAGTTACAGAGATTGAAGTCCATAACATTATCGTTAGTTTAAAAAACAAAAAGAGCTCTGATGTGTACGGTCTGACTGTTGACATGATTAAACATATAAAGAACATAATTTCTTTGCCTCTTGCGAAACTGATAAACCAGTGCTTTCAAGACGGTGTCTTTCCAACACATTTAAAAAACGCAATAGTTTGTCCAATTTTTAAAAAGGGGGACGAGTCAGATGTATCGAATTATCGACCCATCTCTTTGCTTCCGGTGCTGTCAAAGGTTGTGGAAAAGTGCATGGCAAGGCAGATATTTAATTATTTTGAAAACAATGGGTTATTTACAAATTGTCAATTCGGTTTTAGAAAAGGGAGGAATACAACAATGGCTATTCTGGACCTCTTGTCAGCCGTCATGGAAGATTTTGAGGAGGGTAATTATAATGTGACTCAATTTTTTGACCTGAGTAAGGCTTTCGACTGTGTGCCTCATGACATTCTGGTCAAAAAGCTTGAGTGCTATAACTTTGATAGAAGTAGTGTAAACATGTTAATATCCTATCTTATAGAAAGACCCCAAACAGTTAAGGTGGGGAGTCTGTCGTCGTCGGTAAGAGTCTTGAGCCTTGGAGTCCCGCAGGGTTCAGTCTTAGGACCCTTACTTTTTTTGATCTATGTCAACGATCTCCCCCTGTGTGATCCCAAGGCCAAGTTCTGTAGATTTGCCGATGACACGACCACTTCAAGCAGGGACAGGAATTTAATAGAGGCTGAGGAGGATGCATTGAGGGCACAGTTGAGGTCAAAGTTATGGTTTGACAGTAACAAACTGTCACTAAACATTGACAAAACACAGAAAATGACTTTCACCCTCAGAAGCGTCCATGATGATGACAATGAGACAAGTGTAAAATTTTTGGGAGTACATCTAGACCCGAAACTTAAATGGGATGTTCACATTGAAATTATCTGCAAAAAATTAAGAAGTATAGTCTTCCTGTTGAGAAATCTTGCCAGTTCAGTATCTCTGGAGACACTAAAGGGTTGCTACCATGCACTTTTTCATTCTCTCATGACCTATAGCGTGATAGTGTGGGGGAAGGCTACTTCCGCAAAACGTGTTTTTGCCCTGCAGAGAAGAGCCATCAGAATTTTGGCAGGTCTTTCATATCAAGAAGAGTGCAGGGATGCTTTTCGAGATTTGAATGTTTTAACTTTTCCTTGTACATTTATTTATGAACAACTTATGTATGTCAAAAAAAATCTTAGCAATTTCGAGACACATCACGACATTCATCCTTACCAAACGCGTCATGGGGGCAACCTCAGAGCGGCTTTCTGCCGCCTTCATAAGTGTCAATCCAGGCCAGAATATACAGGGATTCAACTCTTCAATAAACTGCCAGGAAACATAAAAGACCTTCCTATAAGATTGTTTGAAAGAGAAGTTAAACGGCTATTAATACAAAATTCATTTTACTCAGAAACTGAGTTTCTGGAATATGAGCCTGAATAGCACCAATAACTACACATTTCTGATTATGTATATGTATTTTTTTTTTGTATGTATACATATATTTTGTGTGAGCTTTAGTATTTTATGTAGTACTTGTTTTGTATATTATTGATTCTATTTTAGATTTTATACCTGTAAATTTATATTGATCTTTTGACGTATGTAAAAATCCTGTATTTAAATGACATGAATAAACTATCTGTATCTGTATCACTTGTGTTATTACTCCCGAAAAATATTTCACCAGTTTTGAGAAAGGTTTAAATAAATAATATATGAGGATTATATTTCTCACAAAAAAGCGTGAGAGTTGTTGTGACGCGAAAAGTACTTTTTGATAGATATGGAAAAAGACATCTGAACTAATAAAATGGAATATCAAGTTTTAAATATTGGAATCAAACGAAATTAAAATAAACAAATAAGAACAAATATTGAAACCAAGTTTAGTGTAGTCACAAAGTTTCGATTGCTGGTATCTGCAATCGTCTCCTTCAGTCCTCAGTCATCAGTAAGACTATTGCAAATACCAGCAATCGAAACTTTCTGACTACACTAAACTTGGTTTCAACATTTCTTCATATTGTTTCGTATTTCCTCATTTTGATTTTGTTCGATTTCACTACTTTATATTCAATACTTTATTTTATTGCAATATTATTTTTGATAATTTGTTGTTTTTTCAAATTTATATTTTGACCAGAAACAAGGACTTGTCTCGACTTGAATAAACTATTATTCTGGTGAGTGAGATTTCTTCTAAATATATTCAGCTTCATTGTGTTGATATTTCGTATGTATGCTCTCTATTCGATTCAATTTTCATATGCTTGGTGTAGGAAATGACCAAGAAAAAATAATTTTTATGTGACCCTATTTGTCGTGCCAAATAGACAGGGGAGAAGCTGTTTTAGATAGACTTTTTTCTCCTTTTTGTGTATGAATCGACCGTCTTTGAATGATATACACATACCTGTCAATAGTAGTTTTTCAAAAATTTCATAAAAGTTGTAATTTATATTTTCTGAACAGTTGACATCTCCAAAACTTTAAAATGAAAATAAAATATAACATGTTCAATTCTTGAATCCTCTTGATCCGAATAACATGCAGCATAGTTATGAAAAGAGAAATAAGTATGTCAAACAGTAAATCAACTACTAAAATGGTTTCGATTTAGCAGTTGTTCATACAAAATATTGATATCGATCCCACGCAACTCACCTGAAACCGTAAGTCTTCATTTTCCTCCCTGAATTTGTCGATCTTGTCCCTGAGTTCGACTTCAAGACTGATCGCAGAATCGAGCTGTTCTTGGAAAACCTACAACAAAATGAAAACTGTTTCTTCATCCGCATTCAAACGGTACATCAGTTATTCACGATTAACCATTATTTCATGTAATACTATTATTCCATTGTACATTGTGATGTTTATTGATCCTAATAGACGTTAAAGTCGCTCGCGGAAGAAATGCAGTTACAGACTCTGTTACAGACCCGGTATTCGGTTAACAGCTCGAGGTCAAAGGTTACACATCGATCGAGTTGACCTTTGCAGGTTAGGTGCTACGTAAATTCCCATATTCCTTGAAATAATGTGAATGAAAGGGATGTAAAGCCCAGAAACAGTGAAGTAGACACAACACATCACATCAATGCAATGATTGTAAGTATTCAATTCCTCTTGTAAGTATATGGTTTCGAAAACTTTGCTGGCATTTTTGTAATCAACACAGGCACAGATTTCTATGAACCCGTTCTCATGCAAACAAGTGTCAAGATAAATGAACGAAATTCTCCAATTGATCTACTCTCATCAAAGTTTGACAAGATTCTGAAACATCTTTAGTGGTATAGTAGTATTCTGAGGGAACATCACTGAGAAGATTATAAAATTATAGAAGTTGATAACTCAAATAATTCATTTTCCTCAAACTCCCACGGTTCTATGGCAAAAGATCAATGATAACACGAACAATAAGAATTTGACACTGTAAAGTGAATAAAGTCATGAAAAACATCGTGAAATATTACTTGGACCAATCACATAACAGTGACGTTTACAAAAAATGTTTCGGGATATTATTAATGATCATATTCAAGGATAATGAACGATCAGAGATTCATGATGGTCACAATGTAATCCATTCTTCGTTTGATATTGCAGGACATTCTGATATTTCAATAGATCCTAATGGCTAGATGAAGGGTCTCAGAATGTAAATTTATCCATGGTGTTGATTGGCACAAATGCACCACTCCACTGTATGATTCACCGATGAATTTATTTGACAAATCCGAATAAAGACGGAGATGAGATAGTTTTCAGCTTGATACTCATAAAGCACTTATTCACGTGGCAAACGTAAGGCTGTAAAATGGTGTATGATCAAACTGGGAACTGAAGCAAGACCGAAAGTTGATCCGTGAGCTTGATATTGCAAAATGAACAAAAAAAAGTGATTTCTGTTTGATCTGTGTAGTTGTTGGTGGAGTATCATCTGATATTCCCCAATACATGCAGGTGTTCCACAGGATTCAGTTCTGGCGCCCACTTTGTTTCTGCTTCATATCAATGATTTTTTCGAGAAAACATCTTGCTCAGTACATAGTTTTGCGGGCGCCAGTACTCTTTATACTAGTTTTTCTTCCAGAGTCCCTATATCAGCTCGAGAAACAAAAATTCAAAGAAATGTCAGGGGTCAAGTATCTCGATACTAGGAATTACTATCAGTGATTATTTTTAATGGGAAAACCGTGTGGGATCGATCGCTGAAGATGCTTCACAAAAACTTGGATTTCTATTTCGTGCAAAGAAATACTTCACTTCTCGTTAGCTTCGAATGATCTACAAGGCTCAAATACGACCTGTCTTGGAATACAGTTCTCATGTGTTGAGTTCTGTACGAAAACATTCATTCAGGCTTCTCGATTCTATTCAGAAAAAGGCAATCAGTCTTGTTGGTGATTCTTCGCTCACCGACTCGCTCACTTCATTGGAACATCGTAGAAGAGTCGGAGACTTGTCTCTCTTCTATATACACTTTCACGGTCGGTGCTCTTCTGAGTTGTTATAAATTGTTCCATCCTTGGCAATATCTACACGGATGACTCGACGAGTACAGAATTCTCACACCTTTGTTGTGAATTTGGAGACCTGTTGAACCTCTCTTCCTCAGGGATCTTTTTCCAATAGAACAGCTGAGCTCTGGAAATCCTTGCCGAAAGAGGTTTTTCCTGAGGCTTACAAACTTCAAAAATTCAAAGTGAATGTTAATTCGCATCTCCTGTCCCTTGATTCACGAGGTGTTCTTTGAACATTACAGGGCTTCCCTTTCATGTGAATCTGCATACAAAAAAAATAACGAAGCGTCGCCACACACACATAGGAAAGAAGTTGTTTTAGATGGACCCTCTTCCTTTTCGTGAATGAGTAAAACCATTGTGAATACTAAACAAATATCGAGCAGTTATTGATACCACCTTCAGCTTCTTTGAAGCTTCTAATTGTGATGCTTGAATCATATGTTGAAATCAAACGGCTTGGAATTATAATGCGATTCTTGCGATATTTCTTCTATTATCTCTCAACTAGTCAACATAAAGAGCAAACTGATCCATCACCTGGTTGGTGGGATATCTGGATTGAATACACCAACTGAGCCGGTGGCACTGTGTGTTTTTCTTGGGTTTTCCAACAGTTGAAATAACGAATGCGCCACCGTGTAAATCAGTAAGACGCCCCAGAGCGCTTTGGCACCCAAGATGATTAGCCGACCCATGCCATCTGGCATCACTCGTGATAGTGTTCAACGCAGGGTGATATGAATATTCATCAAGTTTGTTAGGAAATTTCCATTACCGTCCCACTTGGCGATACAGATGATGACTCACCGAACTGGTGAATTCCATTATGAAAAAAAGAGCTAATGAACACATAAAAACGCTTGTAATTCTCGACGAACAGATCTAATTAGCAGTCGTACAACTTCGTTCTTAATCAAAACAAGACTCGATCGAAGTGCACGTGTGATGATGGGGACACGAACCAGAGCTGCCGCCGACGAAAGAAACCATTGAAATTCCCGTATGAATGCATTATGCACGTGTTCCGACGTGAGGCAGACGTATGGCAGGTTATTTTCCGTCCATTGTTTTCCGAGGGTGTGAGTCGAGTCTGGATAGATTCTTCTTTCTACAATTTATTTGCAAGGTGCCCACCACTTTCGCCAAATTAACTTCCCAGACTTTTCCAGGACTGATTTTCAAGTTTTTCATGATCAATAACGGATGTGATAAAAAACTGTCACTGTCCAAACAGATACTGGGCCCAATAATGTAGCAGCCATTGGCTAAAGTCGGTTTGTTTGCATCCAAAGATTTACTTACACCAACAAAAATTGACGTCGTGATGCCTAAATCACTGAAAATACGGTCACGAAATGTCCTAGCGCCAGCTCTGTCACTCTGAATAATATGAGGGGTCGAAAAGCGAACGTCATTTTTCCAGGAACTCTTGATTCGCGTGGAGAATTCGATCATCGAGGCCTCTCTCGAAGATTCTCCATAGGCGTACGCAGGTATATAAGGAGACACTTCATCGCGGAAGAGACAGTTATTCAGAGAGAGAGTTCAGCAGAGTTATTCAAGCAGAGTTATTCAGAGCTAACTGGAGATAGTTATTCAGAAAGTTATTCGGAACTTAGTGGAGAGAGCTTTGCTATTGCTAAGTGCAGAAGTTAAAGTGGAGGATTTCTATTACAGAGAGTTTTAGTACCGAGCGTTGGAAAGTTGGAGGAGCAGTTTGTGTGATTCTATTGTATTGTGCAGTGACAAAGAGTTGTAATGAAAGTAGTTTAGTGTTTTATGGAGTTTTGATAAACGAGCCCCAGAAAATTTCGTAACAATACGTATTGAGTTGACATTAATGCCAAAATTTATAAGGAATTTCCAGACTTTTTTCCCTACTTTGGGCGTTTCTATAACGTTTTCTCCTGACTTCCGGGACCAATAAATCAATTCCCTGACTTTTCCAGGTTTTCTATGTTTCCCAGGTTGGTGAGCACCCTGATTCGAGTACCTAGACCTACTCGAACCTACCACAGTATGGAAAACTGGCTGTCATCCGTGATTTCAACCGCGTAGAAAATGAACCGGACCGTTTAGTCAGCGCACACCGTTAATGCATCACATTTCGCCCGCTTTTCTCCGAATTTATTTACATTAACTATAATTTTTCACTGAATTTTTGTTCAATCAAAATAAAATATAGCCTATATCACTCCTGACTAGTGTAGCTTTCGGTTAGTGGAAGAATTCTCATGATGGAATGAGTATTCAGATTAGTCCCTACAAACAATTTGATTTGGATTCTATAAAGCTGTACAATGAAAAAACACGAAGTCAAGAAGGCGAAGAAGAATTACGCAAGTTCATTGCCCCGTTCATTGTGGATAATTCATTGATATCTATGGCAAGTACCTTTTATCACTACAACTTTAAAAGAAACGGAATTTTGCGACTGAAAACAATTTTTGAACAAATAATATATAGTTGCTTGTAATATTTTCACAAAATAGGGTTCACTAAACCGCGACACATGTTCCGCTATACAACGATATTTTGGTATTGCCAGGGAATCAGCTGTTGTCTGACAGGGGTTCTCAGATGATGAAATTTGTGAAATTTTGAATAAATGATCAGATAATATTGAAAGTGAATCATCATAGACATATAGGTACAAATAGACAAATACGAAGCAGGAACTTTAAATTGAAGTTTAAAGTTCCTGCTTGTGGAAGCTGTTGTATAGTGAAACACGTACGTGTCGCGGCTTAGTAAACCGTAGGTAATATATGAAAATCCTACAGGCAACTGTATATCATTTGTTTAATATGGATTTTCATCAAGTAACGGCCACTTCCATTCAGTTCTACAAAAGTTGAAATTTGAATAGTTCCCACAATTTTAGAAGCCCTATTATTTTGCCATTTCTACAACATGTTGTTGCCATTATGATTCACGATTGTCATGTTGGGAACTGCCACATCCACACGCAAGGTTTATCAAGTATTATCATTGAACAATATTTAATTATCAGAGGTCTAAAAACATAAAATCAGTAATGTTCAAATGCATCATATATAGAATAAATGAAGTAAAGAATATTGAGAGACCGCTTAGGCCATTGAATGACATGGGAGGACTACTTTTCATGTGAAATAATGAAAAATGGGTCATTATCTTCAAGTGTGTCGTTTATATAGCTATCCATTTGAATTTTCAACAAGTCAACCTATTTTTTCTGTATGGATTCGGAAAATCGCAGATGAATTGCATAATTTGCAGATGAACTCAAAAGAAATATCGTAACTGTAAAAAAGCATCGAGAATTTACTTGGATTTACTCGTATCGTTTCATCTCTAGACGCATCGACACCTATGATTGTCCATTGCTCTATATTAACAGGTCTATTCCGTAAAACACCGTTAATGAACGATCCGTTATCAAACGACTGTCGGTAGCTAGCTCTCAACGATCCATATGAACAATATGTCAAAAATACCACAAAACTACTTCAAGTCGTTAGCCAACTGATCACAGACTGAGATTTACGTTCTCAACTCAAAACCTTAACTAAAAATGTCAAATGTCATGTAGTCTTCTCAGTCGTCACTGTCATCAGTCATGCGTCATGTCATGTCACAATCACAAACATTTCAGTTAGACGCACAGGGCATTCGAAGAGCAATGTAGTGTGGAACTAGTACTCGGTGTAACGCCGGGGACACACGGTCCGGGTAAACGCCCGTCCGAGTTTTGTCCGGGCTCCGGATTATCCAGAAGTACATTGTGAAAATTAGTGAAGAACACACGGAACCCCGACGGGCGTTTGCCCGTCCGATAGCAAGAACGCCCGGATGTATTCTCAACTGATCATCCGAGACCCGGCCGGGCGTTCACCCGTCCGACAGGTAGCGGGGCATTGTGTCAAATAGGCGGGAACACACGATCCGGTCCGGGCGAACATGTGCAATGTGCAGTTCAGTTGTGACCGTCGTGTGTGCATTCTAGAGTTGGTGGTTTGGTGCTTGGTTGTGATATACTTATATATTGGAGAGTTGATAATGACGACGATGATGTTTTGCACATGAACTTTTGAAAAATAGGAACAGTAAAAAATATTATTTAAATTATATTATAAAATAAAATATAATATTTTTTATAAATCGTTGAAGAATTTTTCTTCATCTTCTCTTAATTCGAAAAATAGAGTATTGAAGTGTCCTAATATGTTTCTCTTCTGCAATACAGGATGTATCCATACACTTCTATTACGTTTCGTTTTACGTCTGTGACGCAGTAAACAAATCACTGCTAATAGTTTACGTCTATCTTCGTCCATAATAATCATAATCAAGCAGAAAATGACGACAAGTGGAATAAAATATCCCGGACGAGAGTTTGCTCGGATGTAGTGTGTTCTGTCCATCAAAATATCGTCCGTCCGGCCAATCGCCCGTCCGGGCAATCACCCGGACCATGTGTCCCCGGCCTAAGACACTAACGCCGGGGACACACGGTCCGGGTAAACGCCCGTTCGAGTTTTGTCCGGGCTCCGGATGGTCCAGAAGTACATTGTGAAAGTTAGTGAAGAACACACGGAGCCCGGACGGGCTTTTGCCCGTCCGATAGCAAAAACGCCCGGATGTATTCTCAACTGATCATCCGAGACCCGGCCGGGCGTTCACCCGTCCGACAGGTGGCGGGACATTGTGTTAAATAGGCGGGAACACACGGTCCAGGCGAACACGTGCGGTCAGTGTTGTGACTTTGTGACCGTCGTGGTGTGCGCATTCTCCAGTTGGTGGTTTGGTGCTTGGTTGTGATATACTCATATATTGGAGAGTTGATAATGACGACGATGATGTTCTGCACATGAACTTTTGAATCCTAGGCGATTGCCAAAATAGGAACAGTAAAAAATATTATTTATATTATATAATGAAATATAATATTTTTTATTGTAACATTGATATTTCGATAAACTAAGTTTGTCCGATATTTACTGTATCAATCAGCGTTGATTATGTTGCCATAACTTTACATTACCTCAAGTAGTCATTTACTCAGTACTGCGACTGATTTTTTATAGCACCGTTTATTAGGTTCTGAACTGAAATGAAATATTCGGAATATTTTGTAAATCGATATTTGATTTCATTGACGTTATTGTTTCATTTAGTAGGTCGCGCCATCTGATCTCTGTGAAACCAACTTAATCAATATGATAATCCGTTAGTGCAATTCAGTTCCAGTAGATGTCGCTGTACGACAACTAGAACCTGTCAGTTCCGTCTACGGGAATATTGGTGTATATGACTAGTTTTGAATACTTGGTATGAAATTAGGTATTAACAGATATTTCCAAGGATTAGTTAGCAATGACACTCATTCAGCACTTGGCCTAATCGAGTAGGAAAATATCTGTGTTGGCAACATTGGTAGGAAGGGCTCTTGTGGTGACAGTACCTAGAGATTTGGGCATTCTGTCATTTTTCTGAGACATTTGACACTCAGTGATTTTTGTGAACTGCTGGCTTTTGGCGAGTACAGGGAATTTTGTAGTTGAAGATTTTGAAATCATCCTCCATTGAGGGATTATAATTCCTGGTACAATAAGTTTCCGTTTCGTTGGCGAATTTGTGCAATTGCAGATTTTTGGTATTTTTGGAAACAGACCCAAATTGGGGATTCAACGCCACAGCCACATGTCATAACCCTTTCTCCTTCAGGACGTTGTGAAGGTTCTACGCTGGAAATACCGATAAGATTTGACCAATCCTCAGAAGCGAGGTTATGCAGTTACCTCTGTAGGGCTTCCCTACTATCTGTGGTCATTACAGCGTGAAGGAAAGGGTTCATGTATTGGGATGTCGTAAACGTACATTGACCGTTCAAGCTATCTGCGATTAGGCTGGTGATTACCGTATACTCCATATCAGACTATATATATTGGTTCCTGTCCAGATATTTACTTGTTCTGAAAGATTCCAGACCATACAGTTTTTGCAGAAGCAAGTTTCCCTTGGAACTGGTACACCTGTAGGATATACACAAGTCCTATCGATAAGTAGTCTTACTTGATAAGTAGTATTACGTATGAAGCCCTGTATTCAACAGGCACGGTGCACCATGCTTGACAGAGTACGGTTATGAATTGGGTTATTTTGAAAAAGGTTAATGAACCACTGAAATTGACTAGTTTAAGTTCCTTTTATTTAGGGTGTCGTACTCAATTGTGTGAGTATATCAATCATTTATTATTTGGCTATTCTAAGGTAAATGAGAATAGGGAGTAAACTGTAGGTAGGCTTGGTGATTTACCTGGCGCCCCCGAGTTGACATCGATTTATTTATTTTTGTATAAAACCCACCCCATCTCCACTAGGGTTTAGCCGCGAGCGTGCCTGTCATTCAGACAGATTGTGTACCGCCCGTTTCTGTATGTGTATGAATATGAAAGTAATAAAGAGGTACCTGATTTGAATATATTTATTTTTTTGTATTTCGTATTCCCTTTTTGTGACAAAGTTATATCAGAAGGGTAGGACGGTAACAAAGATGGCGCCCAATTACAAAATGGCCCCCAATTAGGTTCTTTTTCTTAGGTTATTTTCATTGAAAGTTGAAAGTAAGTGGTTCATTAGTCTTTCAGATTTTTTTTTCTATAGGTATACGGTTCACCAGTACTGACTTACTATTTTGAGGTTGGACATTAGTTTTTTTTTCTTAATACCTATTTTACATTTTTTTTTGAGGAACTTTAAACCTTAATATTTCAGTCATGGAAGGTAAATTGATTATAGATAGGCTGGATAAAGAGGAACTGACATATGAGCTTGCAATTCGTGGAGTCACTGATCAAACAACGGTTGCAGACATGAGAAAGTGCTTGAGAGGTTATTTGAAATTAGAAAAAGGTTCAACTAAATTCAAGTATCCTAAACATCCTTTCACATTCGAAGAAGATTCAGATTATATAAAAAGAAAATTAGTTGAAATTCAAACAAATCTTTCTGATTTTGCTGATGATGAATCAAGTTCAAGCTTTCTGAAATTATCAACAAAACTATTTCATCTTTTTAGTCGAGCTGAAAAATCTTTGGCATCTGATGACAATGAAAATGCTATCAAGTCAAAATATATGGTTGATTTGATCAACTTACAGTCAGAACTCAAATCGAGAGCAAGGAAATATAAAAGGTTATCGCAACAAAATCAATCACCTTTAGATTTGAGCCTACTTATGTCATCCACTGGGATTTCTAGTTCTTCAGATTCTGAGGATTCTGATGATGATAAACCATGTAATGCTGTTCAGAATTCTCCTCCTATGACTGCTTTTAATCAGTTTAAAATGGTTCCTGTTTCTAAATGGAATATTAATAAATTTGATGGTGACAATTCTCATGTGTCATTGAATGCTTTTTTGGAAAATGTTAGGGAGTTATGTGTTTCTAGAAATGTTACTGAAGATCAACTTTTTGGTTCGGCTAGTGATCTTTTTGTGGGGAAAGCACTCATATGGTTCAGATCGATTCGTTCAACAGTTTCATCTTGGTCACAGTTGGTAAAGGAGTTAAGTACTCAGTTTCTGCCACCAAATTATAATGAGAGATTATTTCAGGAGATAAAACAACGGACACAAGGCCCTAATGAAAATATTGGCATGTATGTTGCTATTATGAATAATATGTTCAATCGTTTGACGTTTCCAGTTAATGAAGAGGCACGTTTAAAGATTTTACTAAGAAATGTATCTCCCTTTTATCAAAGTCAGTTAGGTTTGATACAGATTAACTCAATTACACATTTATTGGAGTTAGGAAGGCAATTAGAAGCTCGTAAAGAATCAATCGAAGCTTTTGTACCACCACCCAGAAATCGTAATGCCCTTTTGGAACCAGACTTGGCTTATATTTATTCAGATCGGTCTTCAACCACTTCAGCTGATGTTAGTACAGTAGTAACTTGTTGGAATTGTAAGAATTCAGGACATATGTCTAAAAATTGTACGAGATCTAAAACAAGATATTGTTTCAAGTGTGGAAATCCAAACTTTACAGTAAGAACGTGTCCTAAGTGTAAATCTAGTTCGGGAAACTAATAAAGGAGTCCATTGATGGCCGTACTTGTGTCTCCTCATATCATTCGGCTGAATCTAGTTTACCAATCAAACGTAAAGTCATTCTCGATTATATTTTGGCGCATGCGCAGAACGATGAACGTCCCTACCTTTCAATTTCTATATTGGGCATTGAGTTATTAGGGTTATTGGACTCTGGAGCTTCAAATACAATAATAGGAGGTCCCGGGTGGCAAATTTTGAAAAAATTAAATCTCCATCTTAATTGTGAAAATATTGTCTCGTGTCGGGTTGCCAATGGGCAAAGATGTTCAAGTATAGGGTCCGTTGAGTTACCAATGAAACTCGAGGATAGAGTGAAAATAATTTCTGCTTTGATTATACCAGATTTGCCTCATGCTTTGATTTTGGGGATTGACTTTTGGAAAAAGTTAGAGATTGTTCCCGACCTTCGTCGTGGGGAGTGGATATTTGCAAATGACTCTGAAGTTTCTATAGGTTCAATTTCATCTGAACAAGAATTAACATCTGAGCAGTCGACTATTTTGAATCAAGTTGTGAAAGATGCATTTGAGGATATGGGTGATGAATTGGGCTGCACAAATTTAGTTTATCATGAGATCAAAACTTCTTCCCCTCCCATAAAACAGAGATATTATCCCGTTAGCCCGGTAATGCAGAGTCACATTGATAGGGAGTTAAACAAATTGCTCGATCAAGGTATAGTTGAACGTTCTAATAGTCCATGGTCTTCTCCTATTTTGTTGGTGCGAAAGAAGGATAACACTTATAGATTTTGTGTGGACTTTAGGAAATTGAATAAAGTTACAGAACGTGATGCCTATCCACTACCTTATATTTCTTCCACATTAGATAAACTTCGTGATGCGAAATTTCTTAGTTCAATGGATATTAAGAGTGCATATTTCCAAGTTCCGCTTGAGGAATCCTCTCGTCCCTTAACGGCCTTTACAGTTCCAAATCGAGGTTTATTCCACTTTCGCCGTCTTCCAATGGGATTGTCCAACAGTCCAGCTACTTTTCAACGTTTAGTTGACAGAATTTTAGGTCCAGAATTAGAACCCCATGTTTTTGTATATTTAGATGACATTATTATTGTAACCCAAACGTTTGAGAAGCACATAGAAATTTTGAAGGAGGTTTTTTCTCGTTTAAAGGCAGCTAATTTAACTGTGTCCAAGGAAAAGTGTCATTTTTGTCGACCAGAATTGTTGTATTTAGGTTATATAGTTGATGCTTCAGGTTTGCGAGTGGATCCGGAGAAGGTTCGTGCAATCATAAACATTCCTGTGCCAACGAATATTTCTGAAGTTCGTCGAATATTAGGTTTGGCCTCATGGTACCGACGTTTCGTCCCAAATTTTGCTACCTTGACAGCTCCATTAACAGAACTCCTACGTAAAAATAAACCTTTTCAGTGGACGCGATTGGCTGATAAAGCATTGGTTGAATTGAAAGAATGTCTTATAAGTGCACCTGTGTTATCGTGTCCTGACTTTTCACTACCTTTCACTATTCATGCTGATGCCTCGGGATTTGGAATCGGGTCGGTTTTGACGCAACAACATGCCGATGGTGAGAAAGTGGTATGTTACTTATCTAGGTCTCTCACTCGGTTAGAGCGGAATTATACCACAACCGAACGCGAGTGCTTAGCAGTTCTGTGGTCCATTGAAAAGTTAAGGCCATATATTGAAGGTTCTCATTTTTTTATTATCACCGATCATCAAAGTTTGCTCTGGTTAGATAGATTACAATCTCCTTCTGGTCGTTTAGCTCGTTGGGCCATTAGACTTCAGCAGTACGATTATACCATTATCCATCGAAAGGGAAAAGATCACATTGTGCCGGATACCTTGTCTCGGACAGTTCCCATTGTTGATACCATCAGCAATACTTTAGGCACTTCCCTTAACGAAGGATGCGATCCGTGGTACGATAAGATGATGGAAAAGGTATCTAAGTCACCTCAGAAGTTTCCAGCATGGCAGATCGTAGAGGGAAAGTTGTTCAAGAATATCACCCCTCGTATCCCTGAATTGGCTACTGCATCGGATCATTGGAAAGAAGTTGTGCCCCGTCCCAAAAGGAGATCGTTAATTAATGACGTACATTCTACTCTTCTCCATGTAGGAGTTTTCAAAACTTTTCACAAACTGGCACAACAGTATTACTGGCCAAAGATGCATTCTGATGTCGCATCATTGATTAAACGCTGCACCGTTTGTCATTCAATCAAACCTGAGCAGAAACGACCTCCTGGACTAATGTTATCGAAACAAGTATCAATTTCCCGTCCTTTCGAGTTACTTTCGGCGGATTTAGTAGGTCCGTTACCGAGATCTCGTTCTGGTAATCAGTACATTTTTGTTGTTTCTGATTGTTTTAGTAAATTTTCTCTTTTATTTCCTCTTCGTAAAGCTACCACTGCCGCTATTACTAAATTGTTGGAGGCTCATGTCTTTTCTATTTTTGGCGCTCCAAATTCCATAATCGTGGATAACGGTTCACAATTTCGTTCAAGAGAATTTGTGAAATTTGTGACGAGTTTTAAGGTGAAAATTCAATATGTCGCCTTATATCATCCTCAGGCAAATCCTGTTGAGAGGGTTAACAGAGTCATCAAAACTATGTTGAGATCATATCTCTCAGAAGATCAGAGAACTTGGGATCAACATCTAAGTAAAGTTGGGATAGCGATTCGGTCCACGCAACATGAAGTTACCGGATTTTCTCCTAATTTTATAGTGTTTGGACGTGAATTACCGATCCAGGGTGAGAACACCTGTCCGGGTGAAATAAGTTTCGATCGAACAGCTTTGACCAACGATCGTGAAGATATTTTTAGGAAATTATATGATAAAGTTAAACTCCAGTTAGGGAAAGCGTATGACCAAAGTAGACAAACTTATAATCTTCGACGTCGTGACGTTCAATATCATGTAAACCAATTGGTCTGGAGAAAGAATCATGTTTTGTCAGATGCTGCTAAGTATTTCACTGCCAAATTGGCACCTAAATATATCGGTCCTTTTATTATTTCGAAACGTGTATCCCCTTGGGTTTATGAGCTAACGGATGATAATGGCAAACATTGTGGAGTTTGGCACGTAAAGGATCTCAAAGCTCATCCTCCGGATGAAGAATAACAACTGTTGTATTCTTATGTGGACTTCCTTGACTTAGGCATTTTTTTATTTTTTTGTGGGTTAGAAGATGGCTGACCCTTGCATTGGGCATAAAGCAACTTGGACTTAGCACCGTCCCCATCTAGTGGCTGAGAATACACTTCTTTTTTTTAATTATTTGTGAAGGTATTTTCAGGTCCATGACAGTAATTCTGCTGTTGAGAAATGATATTTCAAAATGCATTAAGTTGTTCCTATCGTTAAGGTGCATTTTAGGAATATGTGCTATTCGTCTGTGGTCCTAGGTTAGTTTTGGTTGCAGTTGGCTTTGAATTTTTTTTTGTGTCTTCAGGTACCTTCTTTCTTACTTTTCTGTTATGTATATGCTCTATGTTCTGGATGGTATAGGCTGTAGGTATGCTCCATAAAGGATTGTGTCTTCCCTTCTCTCTTTTCCTTTTTGTTTTTTTTTATCTATTTTCCTTAGCATTCCGACGAAGAATATGAATGGTGGTCTATCGTACTTTTGTTGTAATCTCTCTATTGTTGTTATATGAAGATAACTCCCACCCTATTTTTGTTATTTTTTTTGGAGGATGGTTGTTCTGGGGAGTTTTATAGAACATGGAATGTTCCCTACAGGATCTCAGTTCGGTCCTAGGATACGTTGGGTCCTTAGAGAGCACCACCAGAATAATCATTCTTTTGTCCTAAAAGGTTATCCATCAATAGAGCTTCATCTGTATTTGAGGGACCCCGTTCATGTTAGTCTCTGGATGTGGGTGGTAATTGTTTTCCTGAACCATCTTGACTACAAATCAGGTTTAATTCTTTTCATTTCACATATCCTTCTTCGAGTTGTTTTTGAATTTCTCCCGCTCAGTACCTCTTCAAGGTCCGAGTTGAATTTTTGGGAGTTTCGGCACTGACAATAGGCCATAACTATTGTTGGGATGGCAGCTCCCGGATGCTGGACAATTTCTGTGTGGGTTTGGCTTGGTGGATCGCTTGGGCTGTTGGGGTTCGCTTTTGAGTTGTTCGGAGGCTGGACGTGACCAAAAAACGAGACGTTCCATGCTGCTTGGGCCGTGCAATTTTGGTTTTGTTGGATTCTCTTCCATCTCTCGTCCAACCATGGCTGGTCTTCGGATGATTGGGAGCGGAGTCGGATAGCTGGAGTGATCTGACGGGCTGGGTTCCATCCATAGAAATTTGATGGGGGTTGATGAAGTTGAGGTGCTTTATCATCGTAAATATTAAGCCTCCATTCTGTGTGGGATGTTAGGATTTTATGGTTTATATAAGTTTTTCTTTGTTTCTTTTTTTTTCTGGCAATTTCACAAGTAAAATCAACCAGTTCCTGGTTGATTTTCTTTAAAGTAAGGGGGGGATTTGTAACATTGATATTTCGATAAACTAAGTTTGTCCGATATTTACTGTATCAATCAGCGTTGATTATGTTGCCATAACTTTACATTACCTCAAGTAGTCATTTACTCAGTACTGCGACTGATTTTTTATAGCACCGTTTATTAGGTTCTGAACTGAAATGAAATATTCGGAATATTTTGTAAATCGATATTTGATTTCATTGACGTTATTGTTTCATTTAGTAGGTCGCGCCATCTGATCTCTGTGAAACCAACTTAATCAATATGATAATCCGTTAGTGCAATTCAGTTCCAGTAGATGTCGCTGTACGACAACTAGAACCTGTCAGTTCCGTCTACGGGAATATTGGTGTATATGACTAGTTTTGAATACTTGGTATGAAATTAGGTATTAACAGATATTTCCAAGGATTAGTTAGCAATGACACTCATTCAGCACTTGGCCTAATCGAGTAGGAAAATATCTGTGTTGGCAACATTGGTAGGAAGGGCTCTTGTGGTGACAGTACCTAGAGATTTGGGCATTCTGTCATTTTTCTGAGACATTTGACACTCAGTGATTTTTGTGAACTGCTGGCTTTTGGCGAGTACAGGGAATTTTGTAGTTGAAGATTTTGAAATCATCCTCCATTGAGGGATTATAATTCCTGGTACAATAAGTTTCCGTTTCGTTGGCGAATTTGTGCAATTGCAGATTTTTGGTATTTTTGGAAACAGACCCAAATTGGGGATTCAACGCCACAGCCACATGTCATAACCCTTTCTCCTTCAGGACGTTGTGAAGGTTCTACGCTGGAAATACCGATAAGATTTGACCAATCCTCAGAAGCGAGGTTATGCAGTTACCTCTGTAGGGCTTCCCTACTATCTGTGGTCATTACAGCGTGAAGGAAAGGGTTCATGTATTGGGATGTCGTAAACGTACATTGACCGTTCAAGCTATCTGCGATTAGGCTGGTGATTACCGTATACTCCATATCAGACTATATATATTGGTTCCTGTCCAGATATTTACTTGTTCTGAAAGATTCCAGACCATACAGTTTTTGCAGAAGCAAGTTTCCCTTGGAACTGGTACACCTGTAGGATATACACAAGTCCTATCGATAAGTAGTCTTACTTGATAAGTAGTATTACGTATGAAGCCCTGTATTCAACAGGCACGGTGCACCATGCTTGACAGAGTACGGTTATGAATTGGGTTATTTTGAAAAAGGTTAATGAACCACTGAAATTGACTAGTTTAAGTTCCTTTTATTTAGGGTGTCGTACTCAATTGTGTGAGTATATCAATCATTTATTATTTGGCTATTCTAAGGTAAATGAGAATAGGGAGTAAACTGTAGGTAGGCTTGGTGATTTACCTGGCGCCCCCGAGTTGACATCGATTTATTTATTTTTGTATAAAACCCACCCCATCTCCACTAGGGTTTAGCCGCGAGCGTGCCTGTCATTCAGACAGATTGTGTACCGCCCGTTTCTGTATGTGTATGAATATGAAAGTAATAAAGAGGTACCTGATTTGAATATATTTATTTTTTTGTATTTCGTATTCCCTTTTTGTGACAAAGTTATATCAGAAGGGTAGGACGGTAACATAATAGTTGAAGAATTTTTCTTCATCTTCTCGTAATCCGAAAAATAGAGTATTGAAGTGTCCTAGTATGTTTCTCTTCTACACAACAGAATGTATCTATACACTTCTATTACGTTTCTTTTTACATCTGTGACGCAGTAAACAAATCACTGCTAATAGTTTACGTCTATCTTCGTCCATAATCAAGCCGAAAATGACGACAAGTGGAATAAAATCTCCCAGACGGGAGTTTGCTCGGATGTAGTGTGTTCTGTCCATCAAAATATCGTCCGTCCGGCCAATCGCCCGTCCGGGCAATCACCCGGACCATGTGTCCCCGGCCTAACATGGACAGAACTCAGCCAGGTAATCGCCGCCAGCGGCGCCAGCCACTCAGTCCTCCAAACCTTGCTGAGGGTACTCAGCTCGTAAATTATAGATTCAAAATCTAACCTCACACATCTGTTCATTTCTTCAATTTATATTTTACATTCTTTCGATTTATATCTGTAGCGGGGTAGAATGGTTTGAGGAGAGCGAGAGGGTGAATTTAAGCTCAAGAGGGGTAGAACTACCCCGTACGGGGCAACTCTGACTGGGACCTAACCATGGAGTGTTCTCGCAAAAGGTCCATATGGGGCGTATCGACTCACCTGATTCTGCACAGTAGACGTCAACAGGTGTTTCTGCAACACGAGCGGGTCGCGCTCTTTCAGTATGGCGGAAATCTTCTTGCCGTCCGGCGAACCGGAAACTTTCGGCAGCTTGTCGCCCAACACACTATCGAGTTCACTCACTACAACACTTTTCCGGTTCGTCCTTTGACTAGAAGAAGGGGAAGAAGACGTGGAGTCCCTTCTGTCGCCGACCGAAAACCTATTGACTTTCTCGTTGTCCGTCGAACCGTTTTTAGTCACGAATTGGAGATGCAAGTCGTGGATTCTGGAGCTCACCTCGCCTGAAACCAGAGGAAAACTGAGATTCAGAACAGTTCTGGATTCGTCAACAGGCCATATAGGCCGCGGCTTAGGGGCAACATCGTCCTAGGGGCGGCAGATTTTAGAGGAACCTTACCTAATTTCAGAGAATAAAAATTGAAAGTCCAACAAGTTCACCGGTTGTCTCATAGTTTTTTCAACTTCGAATTATCAAAGGTGTTCATTGTCTCAAGAGAAAATGAATTATTTGTCTCTTCTCTACATAGAAGCAGATATAATGAACACCATAAACTATGAGGATATTATAGATGATCATGCTATCGAAAAGTCCCGTGAAAAATTATAATTCTTGTTTCTTCGATACCCTTTCTTAATAACCAATTCATTTCGTTAATTAACCTTAGTTCCATTTTTACTAAATCTGGAAAAATATTTTATTTATCGTGCGTTTGTTTGCTAAAAAGCAAAATTCTGAAACTCATGGAAAAGCACGCATTTTGGTCGATAGAGTTTGGTGTAGGAGGGATACATGTTGAGATTATTTCTAGAAAAACTGTAAACGAAGAAAAATACGAAATCGAACACAGGAACAGTACAATAGTACCTGGAAATCGAGCAAAAATACAGGTTTAATTCGATCAGTTTAATCGCTTGAACAGGTCTAGTGTAATTAATCGCTGTCAAACTCTGGAAAAGCAATCTTGCCTTTATATTTTTTCATTATTATTGGGGAAAAAAATCTAATATGAAACTAAATATCCATTCAGAATATCCAATATATGACCTCACAGACAATTGAAGGCGCCGTTGCAAAATATCAGCATTGGTAACATTTTCATTTTGGAACCCTCACCATTACAAAATTAATCAGTGTTTGATTCAAACAAGGTCACACTTCGTTTCGATATTCTGCTTTAATTTCAATTCTTGTTTGAAATCACATTGTGTTTGATTACTTTTGTTCTGCTCATTTTCAAGTGTTTTTTTGAATTGATCCAGTTTCTTCATTTAATTTCCCAATCTCTGAATAATTCACTAGGTAATATATTTTGATGAACTATTTAATTCTCTCTTCGTAGTTTTTTTAGGTTCTTATCCTACCACAGTCTGCAAAACTAGAATCAATATTGGAATCTGAATTGTAGGACAGAATTCTTATATTCCACTGAAGGAAGCACACCCTATTAGCCAGCAACTTCCCGTATAACTCAAATTTGCTTACCGAAATATAGATTATTTCTTGTATTTTTTGTTTTGAAAAGCAAATTTGAGTTATACGAGAAGTTGATGAATAATAGAACGTGTTCCATTCAAAAGCAACTGTTTTATAATCATCGCAGCAACTTTTCAGGGTAGATTACAAATCTGCTCGTCAGCACTTTTATAGATCTCAATAATAATTCTTATTTTTTCAGATTGTGCTAGTTTAAGAACCCAAAAAAACTACGAAGAAATAATATTTGATATATTTCGTTAGCTTTTTATCATCCAGTTCGTAATCAACTACCCATTCCAACCACTTCAATTATTATTTTGTGAATGGTGTAATAATACCCAAAAATAACAATTTTTCCGAATAAGAGATCCACAGACAAAATCAGGATTTCCGGAGTACCCCAGGGTTCCATTCCGGGCCCCATCCCGTAGCGCCGTGTACACGCCCACTCACCTCTCTGCGTCACGACCGCCCTCAGCTGCTCCTCGAGATCCTGCTTGGCGCTGAGCAGCGTCTCGAGGTCCTCCTGCAGCCTGGAGGTGTGCACCCTTCCGGCCAACACTTCCGCCTCCATTTCCGCGAGTCTGTCGAGCAGGCGATCTCGTTCGTGGCGCAGCTGCCGCGCGTCCTCCGTCGACGATTGGAAGAGGGCGCGCTGGAACGTCGCGGCGCCCTCTGGCGGCTGGAACGTCGCGGCGCCCTCTGGCGGCTGGAACGTCGCGTCGTCTCGCCCTCGCCGCTGCTGGCCCTCGGCGTGCTGCCGGATGGTGCCTTGGAGAGCTTCGGCTTCGTGCTTGAGCCGCGTGCCCTTGCGGTGGATGATGTCCAAGAGGTTCCAGAGCTCGTCTTCGGCTTCGTCTGTTTCCGTCGCTCCTGCAACGAAGATAACTTTCATAGCGAACGAAACGGTTTCAACAATTAACTCATTTTTTAGTGAACTGGAAGACAAAACACCCTTATTGTCCCAATCGCGAGTAATTAGAAACCTGCGTATTTTTTTGGAGAGATTAAAGCTTGAGAATTATTTTTTCTTCTCCGAATGGGAACACATGGATATCGAAACTTCTATGAAAGAAGTAAAATTAGAAAAATTTACAAACAGTCTTTGTTATATTCGGAGGAGAAGAAAGCCATATTCCATGTTCAAATTAAGAAAAGTTACATAGGTCAAACTTCAAGAAACTTAAAAGATATAATCGTATCATTCTAGACTATAACCTGGAAGATGTGCTCTAGGGGAACATGTCAAGGACACAGGACATGATATGAATTATAGTTACATAAAAATTCCAACTAAGGAATGCAACTTTCCCAAGAGAGTGTTCATGGAGATGGCTCTCATCTCAAAAACATCAATGTCTAAATAAGAAAACATACCTCAATCGCCTGAGTGAAATTTATTATTTTTCCTTCAAATTGATAAGATAATAATTCACAAAATTTCAATGTTTTCACGATCAAAAAATCTTTCTCTTTTGAGAGATGCAAAGTTAACTTAAGTTCTTACAAGCAGCGGCCAAAACCATAAATCTGTCACAATTCAATTATCAAATTTTAATGTTGATTGTCTGTCTCATAACCAAATAATTCTGACCACGATGTAAACATCAATATTGAGGCCAACACGAATCGTCAGAGGGAGTTCAAGGTCACCTAAAGATTCAAGAGGGCCGTGGGTAACACCAGGTGTGTACCGGATTCCGTGTAGCTGTGGATCGGTCTACATTGGAACCACCAAACGAACCATCAAAATATGTCTCTTCGAACATAGGAAAAATTGTCGCTTAGGACAGACAGACAAGTAGGCAGTAGGAGAACACGCACTCGGAGAAGGCAATCAGGTAGGTAATTGCTCTTGATGGAACCCGAGTGCTCGACAAGACTCTGAGCTACTATCCCAGATTACACAGAAAGGCAAGAGATACAAAAATATAGGGACAATTTCAACCGAAAAGAAGTAGAATGAAGTCTGGTTACTTGCACTAAAGGATGCCCGACCCAAATCAGCTTTTATAGAAAACAAGCCACGCCCATCTGCGACTAACAGCACTCCGTCATGAGAGCAGATACAAAGCGGACCAAAGCGGGCAAAAACGTGAACGAGGTATTATGTGCTGTGACTACAGGAACATTGCGTCCGTTGCCTCATAGACGTTGATAATGCCTACCACAGCTGTAGGCGAAACGTCAGGAACAAAAGCCTGTAGACCACGGCAATAAGATCCGGATAACACCCCAGAACCAAAAGCATATCTCCTCTATTACTTACCGGCAGCCGTAGTCGAAGGCGGCGGCGCCGTAGAGCTAGCGCTGTGCGTCTCCTTGCTCGACGTTTCGGTGCTGAACCCCGAGTCCTGCACCGCGATGTCCCCCTTCTTGCTCCTCCCCTCGTCCTTACTCCCTATCTTTTTTCTCACCCTCACGCCGGGCGTCCAATCGCCCGGCCGTATCGACACGGGGATGTTCGAGTTGGAGTGGTGGTGGTGATGGTGGTGCGACGTCATCGTGTTGGGCGTCGAGGCGGCCGCCAGCTTGGTGCGCAGGTTGGGGAACGTCTCCATGACGAGGTCTCGGAACTCCAAGAGGGCGCCGACCTCATGCTGCAGCTCTTGCAGCGCCACCAGCGACTTGGCCTGCTCGCTGATGAGGTAGTGGAAGGGCCCGGCTGGTTGGCGAAGCTGCAGGCAGTCCATGCCCCCCGGTTCCACTGGGTCGCCGTCCTGCAACGAAGAAAAAGAAATTTGAAGTTTTGCCCGGAATTGTATCATTCTATAACATTGAATCATCCGCATGAAGACGACATTGCTAGGAATCACACTTCAAAAGGTAAGATACAGATTTTTTTATTACGTTTCAGATTTTTAATCCGTTATTGTGGATCTCATTGTGAAACAGATAATGGACATGTAAGTGTATTATTAAAGTATGGACAACTTAAAGTTTAAGAAAAAATATTTCTAGTTACGACTAGATATGTCGTAACTCGTTCGTGCAAGTTTGGCAGACCATAATATAGATATTCTTAATATCAATTATGAAGAGGGGCCCAAATCAGGGTGTTGTGTGGAGTTCGGCAAAAAACATTCATTGAGGCTTCTCGATTCCATTCAGAGAAAGGCAATTCGTCTTGTTGGTGATTCTTCCCTCACAGACTCGCTCACTTCATTGGAACATCGTAGAAGGGTCGGAGACTTGTCTCTCTCCTATAGATACTTTCACGGTCGATGCTCTTCCGAATTGTTATCAATCGTTTCCCACTTGGCAATATCTACACGGATGACTCGACGAGTACAGAATTCCCACCCCTTTGTTGTGAATTTGGAAACCTGTCGAACCACTCTTGCTCAGGGATATTTTTTCAATAGAACAGCTAAGGTTTGGAACTCCTTGTCAAGAGAGGTTTTTCCTGAGGCTCACAAACTTCAGAAATTCAAAGTAAATGTTAATTCGTATCACCCGTCCCTTGATTCACGCGGTGTTATTTGAACATCATAGGGCTTCCCTTTCGTGTGAATCTGCATATAAAAAAAAATTGAGAATAAATGTGATTACCCCTATTACTAACTACTCTACTAACATATTTTCTGAAGACATGATGTGTGGGAATATAAATTACAATTGAAATAAACAAAGCATACTGATTCGTTTTGACGAATAATATATTAGGATTAACCTAGTCGAAGCCTCGGTTAAAAAAATTTATTCCAAGGAAGAGTAGGCGATCAAAAGAAAAGGAGAAGAGTGAGCAAGCTTGGTGTTAGGTTAAATAATGATCTATGCCGTACGTTTTGACTTTCACCTATTATTTCTTCTCTGACCATTTTTTATTAACTGAATTTATCTTTGTGCCGAATCTGTACAATTCAGTAGAAGATTAATTCAGAAACTCCCTACACTCGAAATTATACTTTAAGACCACTGGTAAAATATTAAACTCATTAAAATTTAAAGTAGTCAAGTAATCATCCAGAGTCTTTGGCCCCTTTTGACTACGAAAACGATTCATCAACAACCGTTTCCGTTGGCGTACGTCTAAGAAACAATGTGAAAAAATTAAGGAGGCGATAATTGAACAGCTGGTAGTATTCTTCAAATTGCACTCCAGGACATTGTAGGTGTTGTCCAGTGGCGTAACTTAATACCCATTTAATTCGTGGAATGACTCTACAAAGTATCTCAAACATAAGTTGAAAAAACAACATTCTGTTTTTATTTTTATAAAATGGCATATAAATCTGACCGTCTACATTTGTATTGATTACCATATTGATTAAATTTTTTTAGAATTGTGGTAGGTCAACAACCCTAAAAAAAATACGAAGCATAGGAGTGATGAAACGTAAATTTTGACAAAAATATGTCCGTTTTTGGAGCCAGTGAGGATAAACTTTGAATTCTGGTGATACAAAGATATCCAATTGACATTTTTCTCCGTGGAAAAAATCCTAACAAAGACGTGGGATCTCGAAAATCTACACACACATTGAGTTTCAAATTGCATATTGTGTGAATCAATGCTGGGAAAACCCAGGCATGCCCCTTCTAAAAAAAGCCGATTTATCTCCATCTGATGATCAGATGTCAGAAATAACTATTCCTACAGAGTCAAATATCTCGACGCTAGGAATTACGATAAGTAATAATCTCTCATGGTGAAGCCATGTGAGATCGATCGCAAAACGTGCTTCTCAAATGCTTGGATATCTGTTATAGTCCAAGATCCCAGAGCAATCAGACATAACTTATTTTCACACGGATGAAACCTGAAGTTTTCAGTAGCGTCTCGTGTGCCTTGAATACCTACGCGCTTTGTGGAACTTGCCGAGTGACACCTGGGCAGGTACCAGGTGAGAAAGGTAACTAAAAATAAGAATTATTTTACTTAAATTCACATGGCTGATTTTTATATATGTCATGTAGAATATTATTTTAAAGTAATATCATAAGTGTCAGACACTTTTGATGGACCAGAGCTTTTATCAAACGCTTTTAAGCTACCCAAAAAATAAATGAACTTTACTTATTTTTACATGTCTAATTTTTTAATATGTTATTGAAGTATTTATTTAAAAGTTATATTCAATCAGTAAGACAAATTAGAGTGACCAAACATCCCCTAAGACAAAAATTATTCAGTCAGAAGTATGAGGGCGAGAGTACTATGCATGCGCTTCAGAGTGAATGAGACGTCCATAATAACTCGGTTTCCCTTCTCAAACTCACCATCTGTTTCAATCTACTGTGTATGTGCTGTTTGTGTGTAATATAACTTATAGTATACAGTATAGTCAGTGTTGTTTTTTAAGGCATAATTGTGCCAAAAGGGGCACTATGGTAAGCACTTTGAGAAATTGGTCGAAAACGGGCACAATTTTAAGATTCCGTATTTTCGTGGTCATTTTCACTTGTCTAAATTCTCACTTTTCATTTCATTTTCTTCAACAATCCTGTTTCCTGTTAGTATGAAATTTAAAAATTATGATTTCTATGCAATATATACATGATTTCTCAACGTTCAGATTGGTAAACATTAAAAAATGGAGCTTCATGTAGTATTTGATATGCAATTGATGGAATTCCGCAGGTTTCTGGGGCAAAAATTGCCTCCTTTGGGGCTTTGGACAAACCGTCTACTTTTTGCGAGGACAAACGCTAACTCGAATGTGACTCAAGTGGCAATTTTTCATATTTATAATATATTATTGAATATATTTATATTTTTACGATGCAGAAAAACTCAAAGTCGTCTCCACAATTTAATATTTGAAAGGTGTTCAGTACGGTGATTCAGTACATGTTTCGAACCTACATAGGTTCATCATCAGCTGAATTTACATTGAATTCTACAATAAAAGAAGAGTAATATAATATTAGTTGATGAATGGAGTATAAAATTTACTTACATGGAGATGAAAAAAATAGCAAATTCACATGGTGAAGTTCAAAAGGACATAAAAAATTTGGTAGTGACAATTATGATTAATTTGATATTAGGGGAATTTGGGACATCCCTAACACCATAAATACATTAAAGATTGGGGGGCTTGGAGCCCTTATGCCCAATATGCAATATTAGAAAAATAACCTAACCCAACCAAATTTTTTATGTCTTTTTGAACTTCACCATGTGAATTTGCTATTTTTTTCATCTCCATGTAAGTAAATTTTATACTCCATTCATCAACTAATATTATATTACTCTTCTTTTATTGTAGAATTCAATGTAAATTCAGCTGATGATGAACCTATGTAGGTTCGAAACATGTACTGAGCAGCGTACTGAACACCTTTCAAATATTAAATTGTGGAGACGACTTTGAGTTTTTCTGCATCGTAAAAATATAAATATATTCAATAATATATTATAAATATGAAAAATTGCCACTTGAGTCACATTCGAGTTAGCGTTTGTCCTCGCAAAAAGTAGACGGTTTGTCCAAAGCCCCAAAGGAGGCAATTTTGGCCCCAGAAACCTGCGGAATTCCATCAATTGCATATCAAATACTACATGAAGCTCCATTTTTTAATGTTTACCAATCTGAACGTTGAGAAATCATGTATATATTGCATAGAAATCATAATTTTTAAATTTCATACTGACAGGAAACAGGATTGTTGAGGAAAATGAAATGAAAAGTGAGAATTTAGACAAGTGAAAATGACCACGGAACCACGAAAATACGGAATCTTAAAATTGTGCCCGTTTTCGACCAATTTCTCAAAGTGCTTACCATAGTGCCCCTTTTGGCACAATTGTGCCTTAAAAAACAACACTGACTATACTGTATACTATAAGTTATATTACACACAAAAAGCACATACACAGTAGATTGAAACAGATGGTGAGTTTGAGAAGGGAAACCGAGTTATTATGGACGTCTCATTCACTCTGAAGCGCATGCATAGTACTCTCGCCCTCATACTTCTGGCTGAATAATTTTTGTCTTAGGGGATGTTTGGTCACTCTAATTTGTCTTACTGATTGAATATAACTTTTAAATAAATACTTCAATAACATATTAAGAAATCAGACATGTAAAAATAAGTAAAGTTCATTTATTTTTTGGGTAGCTTGAAAGCGTCTGATAAAAGCTCTGGTCCATCAAAAGTGTCTGACACTTATGATATTACTTTAAAATAATATTCTACATGACATATATAAAAATCAGCCATGTGCATTTAAGTAAAATAATTCTTATTTTTAGTTACCTTTCTCACCTGGTACCTGCCCAGGTGTCACTCGGCAAGTTCCACAAAGCGCGTAGGTATTCAAGGCACACGAGACGCTACTGAAAACTTCAGGTTTCATCCGTGTGAAAATAAGTTATGTCTGATTGCTCTGGGATCTTACTCTATTAGTAATAATTCACTTCTCGTCAGCTTCCAATGCTCTACAAGGCTCAGATACGACCTGTCTTGGAATATAGTTCTCATGTGTGGATTTCGGCACCAAAACATTCATTGAGGCTTCTCGATTCTATTCAGAGAAATGCAATCCGTACAGAATTAACACCCCTTTGTTGTGGACCTGGAGGACTGTCGAACCTCTCTTGCTCAGGGATATTTTTTCAATAGGACAGCTGAACTTCGGAACTCTTTGCCGAGGGAGTTTTTTTCTGAGGTTTAGAAAGTTCAAAAAATTGAAGTTGATGCTGATTCGTATCTCCTGCTCCTTGACTAACGCCGTGCTCTTTGAACATTACAGGGTTTCCTTTTCATGTGATTTTGTTTATATACAAAAAAACAATTGTGAATTAAGCGACATATATAGGCTAAACACGAGTTTGAAATGAAATATCGATGAATTCTGAAGGAAAAACAATATGATTGTAATTTTTTTCGGGTGGGGGGTTGTTTCCCGGTAGTCCATCTGGGTGCGCTAGTTTTTCTCTCTAATATTTGCTGTGTGATGAATATTGACCAAATGGAATGAAACGAATTTTGGCACGTTATTCGGTTACTGATTGAGCACTAATCAGTTTTTGAATTACTTGCATCACTTAGAAAAAAACTAGTGCATTCTCTTGATGAAAATGACCAGCACCAACAATAAAAATATTTAATTTTTCCAACCCTCGACGGAAGTTTTATAAAAATCCCCTTAATATTTCTTAGCGAACGCCACTGACCATCCCATCCGCTGTTCAGTCACCCACGTGCCCATGTCCGTTTTCGATGTACAATTATAAGAAATTGATTGGAACATTATCCATTATGGTGGGTTTAGCGTTATGCAGTCACTAAAAAATCGATAAAAAAGGAGATTATTGAGCAAATCCAGCGAACGAAACAAAAGAAAAAAGACGATAACGGAAAGGTAGGTGTTTCGCAGCTTCGTAAAAAAGAGAAAACTGGATCGAGTTGGCGTCGTAATTTTTTCGGTTGCAGAGTTGCAGCGTTAATTACTATGCAAATTCTGTGGTAAATACACATGTCTCGCGTTAAACTACTTAATCCAGATTACAGTAAATTCAACATATATTATTATTGGATTGATGAGGATTTGCAATTCGAAAACCAATCGACACGCCTTTAATGAAAAGTATAGAGCCAGTTCTTCTATGTGTTTGGCTCTGTATGAATTAATTCATTTAATTTCCAGAGGACATTTATTTCAACTCCATTGTTGGTTGGTTGGTGCTGGTGCAATATTCATGGATGAAGTTATCGAAATGTCTTCACTAATTAGTTAACGATGTTACTCTATTTATCGCATATAATCTGGTACAAGTCACAAATAAATCTCAGTTGATAATACTTATTGATGAAAGAAACGAAATGAATTAATGAGTAATTCAAATCAGATTTGGTCAAGATCAAGCTACAGGAAGTCCAGTCCGCATCTAGGTCAGTGACTAGATGCGCATCTAACACTTCCCAAACATGATAAATCTTTGTGGAAGCTCATACATTTCAGGTCGAATATGTCTAATTGGAAATTTCATGACCTCTCAACTAGAATGAGAATTCGAGACACTCATATCTCACAGATTGACGTACTGAGATATCATCTATTATGAAAATACTCATCGTTAAAGTTTCGGAAACTAAATCCGCCTCCGTTTTCAAAATTTATACGCAAATTCCTGTTAAAATGAAAATATCTCTTGTTCAATCTTCGTGATTGACATTTGTCAAATGTTTCAAATCTGACATTACATTTTGTCCTTCAGGAGGGGCAGCCGCGATCCATATCAAGCGAACTCATAGATATGCAATCTTCACCAGATAGCATGATGAAAACAGATTCTTTTAATTTTCGTTTCCTGCCATTGCTCTCTTTCGTCATAATTTTAGTGTCGTTCCATTTTACTGTGTGATCTCCATCGGAAGTAAGAATGTGTTCTGATAATTAAGAACCACCTATCTGTCTATTCCTAATGTACATGTTCTGTTTACTCTTTCGCAATTCCAATGATCGAGACGTTTCACCGATATATTTTTGACCGCACGAACAAGGAATTCGATAAATACAATTTTTTGTGTTTTCCGTTGTGTTATTTGGTCTGGTATGTGTCAGTATTGACCGTAAAGTAATTGTTGTTTTGAATGTTGTTCTAACATTATACCTGTTGCCGATCCGTTTTATTTTTTCAGACAAATGAGGGACATAAGGTATAATGTTTGATACAGGTTGTGTATTTTGTGTATATTGTATGTCTTCATTGAGGACTGTGTTCGGATTTTCAATTTCTGTAAAAGTTTTTTCTGTGAATTTTTCTGGACATCCATTTTCTTTCAACACTGACTTTATGAAAATTATCTCTTCATTGATTTTTTTTTGTGACTCACAAACAATTTTTGTTCTATCATGAAAGCATTTTACTGTACCTTTCTTGACACTTGTGTGGTGGTTTGAGGTGTAGTGAAGATATCTGTTGATATGTGTTTGCTTTCGATATACACTTGTGTCTACATGACGTATCGATTTCTTCATCATCACATCTAGAAATGGAAGTTCATTGTTATTCTCTGTTTCTATTGTAATCTTTATAGTTGGTTCTTGTTTGTTAATATGTTTCAAAAATGTCAAGTTCATTTTGACCATGACTCCATATAGCAAAAACATTATCAACATATCTCCACCACATCTTTGGACCATTTGGATAAGATTCTATGAAGGAATCATCAATCAATCAATCAATCAAAATATGCTTTATTGTCAGAAGATTTACATCTCATTGACAAAGTCTGAGAAAGATTTGGTCATTACAAAAACATATAACTACTCAGTAAAAGATATACAATAAAATATAATAAAATAAAAAAATAATAATAATAGAATTTTTAAGTCAGAAGGACAACAAAGATAAAAACGGGTATAAAGTTATATTTAGTTAGCTTTTATTGAAGTATTCATCGATTTCATAGAATACCTCTTCTAAGAGAATCATCTTAACAGTTCTCCTAAACAACACTATTGACTCAATGATTTTGACTCGTTCTGGAAGATGGTTGTATATTTTAGCTGCATTGTAAATGATCGAGTTCTTTGTTAGATTTGAAATAGGAATGGGTAGTCTTATGTTGTTGTTTTGGCGTGTGGATCCAAGATTGATATTATATATATGTAGGTTCCTATGAACTAAACATGCCGTTTCCACTATAATATAATATACTCCATATAAATATTGCTAAGAATTGGAGAGAGTGGTACATTTTTTACTATTTTTCAGTTGTGACTTCGTAATCATCCTGATGATTATTTCCATACTGAGCATCCTATATTTTGTCCTTCAAGGGTCAAGAGAGTTCTTTTCTTGATGTTTATATGAATTTTCATCTCGATAATAACATTTATTATCATTACATCAGATCAATACAAACAAAGCGCGAGGTCATTCAAGATTTGAAGAAGACAAGAACACATCTGACGTTCTAATAATAACAACCACGACATAATCCTGAAAGGATGTTATTTTGTATATGCCACAACGCATCTGCTACACACCACCCACCGTTTTCATCAGCTCCGTGTCTTTTTATAGCTAAATTTAGTCACAAAGGTTGACGATCCAGTAACAATTATACAACGCGCCTAACCACGGAATTTGATTAGGCTAATTGAAGGCGTTCAAGACTTGTTTCCTCATGAATTTTCATATTTTTTATTCTAATCGCTGTTCGACGGGAAAGATATAAATAGATGTTGGAGTGATTGGCTATGTTGAAAGTATGAGTAATTTGCCTCGAGTTCACCTTGAAGAACTATCCATCATAGGCAGGATTGAATTATTTCGTGTTGAAGTGGAATGAACCACAGTACTACAAACTCGGTACTAGGGATTGCAATCTAGCAGCAGAATGTAATTAATTAAGATAAATACATGACTACAATTAAATTTAAATTAAATCTTAATTCAATCAAACTCTCTACTAGAAACTACTTAAATATAAACCTCTGCTCATTTGGTAGTATCTAAATAAATTCTGGTTTGGTTTCTCGATTCTTTTTTATTTGAGATCGAAAAATATAAGTTGAAATTACAATTTCAGGGTTATATTTTATGAAGTGAGAAATATAGAATACAACATCAAAGACAATGCTTTTGAGGAAAATGTATGATATATAATAATTTGATACCGCAGGTCGAAGGAGTTTATCTTCAATTATTATACACGGAACTGTTTGCTCAAAAGCAAAATTTTGGAAATTATGGAATTGTACGCATTTTGATCGATTGAGCTTGGTGTAGAAGGAATATATCCCTAGTGGCACACATTGTTCTAGGGACGTCCCAATTTGGTACAATTCATGTCCGAACGTCCTGGAATTAAAATCGTCGCACTTGGGTTGTCCCATCCAGTACACTTTTCATCATTTTTACAAATGTCATCCAATGAGTGTACTACGGATGTTCCGAGGAAGATTTAAGAGACAATGTCCCGTTAGACGTGGCATGTCCTGATTAATACATGTGAAAAAAGTCCTAAGAACAACATCCTATGGACGTCCCAACTGGAACATCTTATATAATACCCAAGGAAGGACGCCCATGGGATGTCCTTAGTAGGAATAAGTAGGGAATGTCCATAATAAGCGAATAGGAGTAGGAAATATATTTCGAGAGAAACAAAACTGAAGAAATAGGTATCTCAGATAGGGATCGCAAACATGATATTGTGAAAAAAATCTCAATGATGATCAATTTTGGATGATTTTAAATGGTGGAATCGGTTTAGAAACAACAAGGGGCCATTTATAGAAAATCAACTGGTACCTTTTGACATCCAACTCGGTGCAGTGTGGCATGTCCAGTGGACGTCCTTCGGGACGTTCGATGAATGTCCAACAGCATTCATAAGAACGTTCGAAGCATATATTTGAGGAGGTCTAATTCATGTCCTTACTGCTTGAAAATTGGTAGTCCAGGATTGTGGTCTTTTAAATACGTCCTAGAGACATTCTAAAAGGACGTCTCTAGTAAAGTCACAAGCGAGACAATGGTGGCTCCCACAGAAGTCCTATGGTACCAAATTGGAACGTCCTATATAAGTTATGATTGTCTTTAAACAACTGCGTAGATCAAGAATATGTCTTCGTCGACGAATTCGGAACAGGTGTTACAGTAATATCAAACACCTCCTACCAAGTTATAGAACAGGTTAGAATTATATACCAGCTCGCAAAAAGCCTACTTATCCCGTATCTCGATCTCAAAACTCTTAATTACCTGCCTATCGTGACGGTACCCAATCTTCCATTGTCTGCCGATCAAGAATAACATCCCAAGAATAATTACCCGCACCATTGTTCAAGCATTCAACCCAATTCCTGGATATTGCATACCTGCCGCATAAGTAGTTACTTCTCTCCACGCTAGTTGCTCTCCGATTAGTATAATCATTTAATTGTATAACGAAATTGTGGGCCATGTGTAACACAACACTCGTGTGCTAGTTTCTTTTCCGGCTAACCCGAATTCGAACGAGAATTATTAATTAAAATTATTAGAATTGAATTAATCACTATCTGGTTTCGGGGCAAGAATGTTCGAAGACCGTTCACGGTTTATCCTCATGTGGCACGGTCAGCGTCGAGAGGTAATTAGTTTTTTTGTATGCGTTATTATAATAATCTTTTTTCTCGAGGACGATAATGTTGAAAGACCTTGAGGGGTTTGCACTGTTTGCAGTGATTTTTAGAAGCTTTCATGTCGAACGAAAATTACAAAGATCTTTGTTCGTGAGGTCATATAAAAGAATATTTGCTTTCATACATGAACAAATCCACATGAATAAATCCATTCAGATTGGCACGAACCGAGGCACAAACGGAGATCTTACGCCAACTTGGCTTATATCTGTCGACAAAGCTAAGAGCTACGTTCTCTGAACAGATGGCTGTTGACGAACCTCTTGGTGTTCTTAAATGTTCTTTATGTGGCAACCAAGTTGATTTATGAGTGACCCCCGTAGTTGTAGCCAAACGCATAAACAAGAGAAAACACATAAGACCAAATTTGGTATAAGAAAGACGAGTATGCTAAGAGACGAGCTTCTTTCCATATACCTAAACTCATCTACAGGATGATCTAATCGGTGGAAAAAATGAAAGAAAATAGATTCACAACAAAGGGAAAACCTGTATTGTTCGTTGAGCCTCAGGAAAAACCTCTTCCGTCAATGAGTTCCAAAGCTCAGCTGTTCTATTGAAATAAGATCCCTGAGCAGGAGAGGTTCGACAGGTCTCCAAATTCACAACAAAGAGGTGGGAATTCTGTACTCGAGTCATTCGTGTAGATATTGCCAAGGGTGGAACGATTGTTAACAATTCAGAAGAGCACCGACCGTGAAAATATTTATAGAAGAGAGCTAAGTCTCCGAACCTTCTACGAAGTTCCAATGAAGTGAGCGAGTCTGTGAGCGAAAAATCACCAACAAGACGGATTGCCTTTTTCTGAAAAGAATCGAGAAGCCTCAATGAATGTTTTGGTGCCTAACTCTACACATTGAAACTATATTCCAAGACAGGTCGTATCTGAGTCTTGTAGATCATTAGAAGTTTTCCCATGAAAGATTATCACTAATCGTAATTCCCAGCCTCGAGATTCTTGACTTTGTAGGAATAGTTCCTCCTGACATTTGAATACTTGGTGATGATAGATAGGCTTTCCTTGAGAAGAGATATGCCTAGGTTTTCCTAGCGTTGAATTCCACCAAGTTCATGCTATCCCATTCTATTATTTTTGCCAAGTCATCGTTAATTTTTTTGACGTTGATGTTTGTTTGAGTTTTTGAGAAACTAGTATGAAGAATACTGTCGTCCGCAGAACTATGTCCTGAACAAAATGTTTTCTCGAGTAAATCATTTATATGGAGCCGAAAGAAAGTGGGCGCCAGACTGAGCCGTGTGGAACACCTGCATTTATTGGGAGAATATCAGATGATATTCCATCAACAACCACATACAGAGACCTATCAGACAAAAAACTCTTCAAAAGAGCACACAATTGGGAAGGCAAACCATAAGACGGCAGCTTAGAAAGGAGACACCGATGCCAAACTCGATCGAACGCTTTTGAAATATAGAGTGCAACAGCTATAGTTTCTCCGAATCTTTCGATTGAATGCTGCCATATATGAGAAACATAAGCCAATAAATCACTGGTTGATCTTTGATGGCAAAAAACGCATTGTCGATCATTAATTATTCCTAATTTCTCTAGTACAATGAAGATGAAAATATTGTACATCTCTATGATTTTTTCGCTAGACTCCCTTCAGATTACTAGATATGAAATGACTGAATTGAAAATCTACAATTTTTTTGGACAGAAAGAAGTTTGAGAAACAATTTTCTAGCATCTCCTTCTCCGAATTAAAAAAATCAATAAAACACTTCGTCGGAGAGAGTAAAAACAAAGAAGAACATATAATGAGTTAAGGGAGTCATAATTCACCGAAGAGATCCTACAATATCGAAAATATTCTCTGTTTTCAATCAGATATAAATCCCTCGTTTTCCCTTTTCTTCTATGATGAGAACAGAGTGAAGACAGTTCTCCCCTAGAATGTATGTAGCAGTTTCCTCGTCTGCTTGACCTACAAATATGTACTTGAACTGATTGCGATAATGCTTAGTTTCTCCACAAAGAGAATTTGAATCGCACCAAGATTACGACGGCGTATTCGGGTCACTGTAAAAATGAGTTTTTGAAAAATATATTTATCGCTTTGGGAAACTATTTTATCGACTTTTTCCTTCCTGGATGAGAATTAAGAGAGATGGATGCTTTACATTCAATTGACATCTATGTCACTGAATGCCCGTCTTGCTATATAGGCAGGAAAGAAGCTTAGATAGACTCTCTTCCTTTCAGTTTAAGTATAAAACATTTATGGACGGTACACTCGCGCTCATCAACATAGATTGTTTGCTAATTTTTCTGGTATTTCTTCTCTTCAAGAAGTTTTGCATTATTATTTTTTATTCATAAGAGGATAAAAGATAAAATTGTTCTTCGAAATTAGTTTTCTCCATCATGTTTCTAGATATCTTCATTGCATTTCGAAACCCCATTCGCTATGCTAACAAAAAACACCTCTCGACAAAAAACAATCGCAACTCTTTCGCAGGTAGTTCGACGTCAAAAACCAGGCGGAGCGTGGAACCGTGACACGAATATTTCCTTCGACCGTAAAATATCAATTTCCACAGAAAAACACCGATGAAATTACAACTGCTCCTTCTGTTTATCGAAGTGATATCTAGGTTAACGTCGGCATTTTTACGAGGCGAGAGTGACGTGAAAAATGGCCGACAAACAAAACCAAAACCGCGAGTGACAAGTTTCTAACGACGAAAGCGAAACCGTTTTCCAATTGAACGGTAACGTTATAAAAGGTCATATTCACACATAGGCTTTGGGATTTCGAGTTGAGTTTGTTTACTGAATTAAAAGTATTCCAATATTGAAAATATATTTCGTTCATTCATGTTCCTATGAGAAAAACTATATTTTAGACAATAATCGTATATACGTAAGCATAATGTTTCCTGAATCGAGTTTTCATTGGTCGATGACTCTGGCCAATGTGTTTATTGTTGCAATCTTGACAACTGATTTCGTAAATTTTCGGTTTCGTTGTTAATACTTACATAATTCTTTCATAAACACTCGCGATTCATGTTCCTATGAGAAAAATTGAATTTCAGACTGTATTCACACTATGAGGAAAAAAGCCCTTGGAATTTGAGGCGGAATCCGATTTCAAAACTCAATTCAAAAACTGTGAAGTATCATGGAATACTTTGGGGGTTTAGTCTGTGGCATTTTTCATCTTTTCAGTATGAATTCATGAGAAGATACAATCTATTTCAATGAGGAAGGGGCTCCGAAAAACATTTTGAAAATTTTCGCAATACCTGTTAACTGTGCGTTTTTGAGAATATTTCTAAGGCTCATTGAAACTTGCAATGACAATGTGCAAGCACTTGTTGAAACGATGCGATGCTCAGTTGAACAAGATATAAGTGAAATACAGAAACAATTTTTCGCTCTTCTTATTTTCAACATCAGAAAGATAGGCTCTTTAATGCGCAACTTTGTAACCATTTAGCCCTCTCCCCTGGTACATACTACCACGAGGTCGAGCTACCTATAAAATCCAAAATGTATGAGTGACAAAACCATCGATATTCACTGAAAAATCTTTGATGAAAACTAAAAGTGGGTCCTGTCACGGGATAATAAAAAAAATGTATGACTTCCACCACAGAATGAAACATGATACGATCAGCCATCATCGATTATCTGTATTTCAATGCAAATATTGTTTTCATCATAGCAAATAAGAGCTCGGGTTTTATGATGAGAGTAATCAGATATTATGCGGAGTCATATACAGTGTGACCCATTTAAAATGGAACCACCCCTGTAGAATGTGCATTTTTCAATCAATCTCAATTTTTTTTTATTGAAATATTAAGCACGTAAAACTATATCTTGACACTAACTTTCACAATTTTAGTTTCATTTCCAAGGCACTATATGGTTTTTTTTGTTTGTCAAAAACGGCAAAAGTTTATTAGGCAATTTTTGTTTTCAAATTTGACTACACCACTGGATTCGTAGTCGTTATAAATCAAAACTGTCAAATTTTCATTGAAAAATATTTGTTAACAACGAAGTTACAACAACTTCAATTTTGGAAACAAAGTATTTGTGTGTAATTTTTATTCAGATTATAGACATATTTGAGATCTGACAACACTGTCATCACCAAGTAGAACACCAGTGAATTTGTACAGTGAAAATCCGAAGTCAATAGCTCAATCCGTTCTACAGTTATAACTCCTGAAAATATGGTAATGTGAGAGATTTGTGGTGCAAGCGTTTTGTAATAAAAATCTGACTACGCCAATGGATTTGTGAATAATATTCCTTCAAAATCATTCATTTGAGTGTAGGTTACGAGAAGTGTATTCTAGAATAACAGAAAATTAAAAATTTATTTTCAAGTTATGCAGTCTTTAGTACATTCTTCCGCATAGCCGCAAAAATCATTTATTCAATAATAAAACAGAGAGCAGGACAAAAATTGTTTCCTGTAAATTCTTCATAACTCAGCTAAAACAATCTTTTAGAGGAGATATCAATAATTTTAGGAAGCTGAACTCATTATGCAAAGGTATTATAATAAATCAACAGTAGGCTGTGATTTTGACAGTTAATCATAAATAAAATAATAGTTGTTAGTTACGTGCATTTAATAATGGCTTTGCAATTATCATTAGAAGAAAGAATTGAAATTGTGAGAATTTCTGGGGACAATTATCATAGTGAAAGAGAAGCAGCTAGGATATTTAATCACAGACATCCAAATCGACTTCCCATTGACAGAAGCACCGTCAGTAAAATTAACAAAACATTTAAAGAAACCGGTGCAGTCAGCAAACATATTTTAAAAAATAATCACCGAAGAAGAAATTTAAACGAAGGTGCTGTTTTAGATTATTTTAGAAACCACCCAAACAGAAGTTTACGAGTCGCCAGTTTGGATTTAAACTTACCGAGAGAAACTATTCGACGATGTCTTAAACAAAACAAAATGAGAGCTAAATGCTCTACCTAAATTTCTTCACTCTTTAAAGGCAGGTGATGAAGTGAAACGTATGGAATTTTGTTTGTGGGCACAAGGCGAGTACCTGAATACAAGAAATTTTTTAAACTGCCTAATGTTTAGTGATGAAGCTCCTTTCAGCACCAATGGGGTAGTTTCATCGCAAAATGCTCGGTATTGGGCTACGGAAAATCCGCACTGGATCATAAATTGTAAAAGTCGATATTCCGAAAAAGTTAACGTTTGGTGTGGTATAGTACAAAATAGAATAATAGGTCCATATTTTTTTTATGGAAACATAAACGGGCAAAATTTTTTGGAATTTCTAAATAACCAATTATCGGACGGAATAGATGAAATGCCTCTTGCGGAACAAGTAAATTTATATTTTCAGCTCGACGGCTGTTCCGTGCACAATTCGAGGATTGTTAAAGAGTGGCTAAATAACCAGTTTCCAAATCATTGGATAAGACGAGGTAGTGACTTAATTGAATGGCCACCTAGATCGCCTGATCTAATAATATTAGACTTCTTTCTGTGGGGTATTCTGACACAAAAAGTATACAGAACAAGACCAACGAATCGAGCTGAACTCATGCAAAGGATACGACAAGCTTGTGCCGAAATTACAGTTCAACAAATAAGAAATAGTGTAAACAATATTCGGAAGAGATACGATAAATGTATTGAACTTAATGGAGGTTTGGTAGAAGCCACAAAAATTTGAATGTTTAGTTTTAAATCAATGTTTATTTTAGTATCAGTTTTTTCTTAATGGCAATTAATTGTTGAATAAATACTTTGAAACTTGTTTGTATTAATTTTGTTTTCATCAGCTATAGAAGAAGGTAGAGTAAGTTCAGAATCTCATAAAATGTGATTTCCCAGGTGCGCTGTTACAAAAGTACTATTATTTATTATTGGGGAACTTCCAAAAAGCTTACAAGTATGACCATTAATACTTCAAGATTCTATCAAGATTTGGTAAAAGCGCAATTGGGAGATCCCATGACATGAGATTCTGAACTTGGTCTACTACTGCGTAACTTGAACACTGTTTAAAAACATCGCTTGATAAAGATACAGTGTATCGAAACATGTCGCGAAGACAATAAATTTTGTGGAATTTTAATCGTGTCTACCTTATAGCGTAATAACTATGGATTTCCATCAAGTAAAGGCCACCTCAATCCAAAACATGAATCTATTGTCTAGTTGAACTGTGGCTGATAATTGAGAATATCGTTCAAATTTTCCACTTTGACTGTAGCAGTGTAACATTTTATCCACACCCGTACTATAATAATGATATGCCCATAATCCGTTTCGAAATGAGATCTATTATAATACAGACTTTTCATTACGATAAAGATTTTCAACCAATAGAAACCCATTATTTTTCAATCATGCTGTGCATTTGACGTTCGTCAAAATCAGTTGGTATTGAATTCTCATAGAATACTAAGAATACAGCTAAACTTCGATAATTACATTATCGAAATGAAAATTTTGGATAAAACTCAGTAGGGTAGCTCGTGGTGAAACCAGATATAAGGCCCTTGATTCGAACTAGACTACAGCTTGAGAGGGGGGTTCGAAACTAGTTTCTGGCATTCGCTTTTTTCATTTTTCCTTTCTTCATTTCTTATTGTTTTTTTTTTTAACAATTTTGTAGAATATTTCAAAGAAAATCGACTATTTACTATAATTGTGTTCAATACAAATATAATATTTATCTACACCCGTACTCTAATAATACACTTATATGCCCACAACCCGTTTTATGATGAAATCCATTACGATACAGATTTTCAACCAATAGAAACCCATTATTTTCAATCAAGCATGATGTGCAAGCTTTGCATTTTGACGTTTGTCAAGTCAAAATCGTAGGTATTGAATTTTTGAAGAATTTAGTCAATTTTCGATAATCGAATGAAAATGTCTTTTGACAGTGATATAGAAGAATTACCAGCGACTCCTCCACAGATGTCTTAGACAAGAAAAAAATACTATCGAATGGATTATATTTTTCATTTGACATATGCAACATATGTGTTTTCATTTTCGACCAAATCGAATGAGCTATCATGGCCGAGTGGTAAATGCCGAGGGCAGTCTTCAAACACGTCCAGGTTCAAATCCTGAACTCGGCAGAGATTTTTTTTCATTTTTTGTTCTTTTCATTTCTCATTGTTGTATTTTCCGTGGTTATACCATCAATTATAATTTTGTAGAATTTTTCAAAGAAATACGATTGATTACCTACTATTATTGTGTCCAATATAAATACCCGATAATATAATATTTTTAGTTCTCCATTATTTATTGGGTGTAGATGAAATAGCGTATGCAACTCTCATGTAATGATTATTAATACACCCGCATAAACCATACGAAACTCACCTTCGGCTCGTTTCGTATCCCGGTTTATGCTCATGTATTAATAACCATCATTACACGATCGTTGCATAATATACTATTATAGTCCCTCATCAGTTATCAGGACTCTGAAGAAGCTAGCCACTCGCGCCAGCGAAACACCAGGAAGAGATTTCAAAAAACAACGGCCTTCAAACCCGAACAAACGTAGTGATATTCTGATTAGTTTCTCAACAATACACTGAAAAGCAGGCTGAAAGGGATAAAGGGATGGGCCCCGGGCTCCCCCGTCACTTTTGATCACTACTTTTAAGTTTTGCAATTTCTAGACTATAGAATCTTTGATCAGTCACCAATTTAGAGAGCATTCTCTCAATTTTTCACGCTTCCGTATCTTATATAGGCATAATGATCCTTGAATCGAGTCTTCATTGGTCGATGCCTCTGGCCAATGTATTCGATGTAGCAATCTTGACAACTGATTTCGTAAATTCCCGATCCTGTTGTTGTTGAAACGTACATAATCCTTCCATCAACACTCGCGACTCGCGTACGTTGCATACGCAACTAGACATCTCTCTTACCCATAACGGCGGACCGTAACGACACCGGTGGCATACGATCTGTAACCGTTCTGGAACGCCGGTTCTAAATTGTGCGGAATTAGCGGGAACACCACACTCGACATTGCATCAAAGCGCTCGTAATGCACCTTCTGGTAGAAATTCCGTTTTCCATCCGACAAACATGTGCAGTGCCGTTTATAGAAACGTTTACAGCGCAAACCTGGAATACGGTATGGTACGGTATACGCTAAAATCGATCCGAATAGCAAACGATCGGTATGTAGTCCAAGAGCTGCTGTTTTTGTTCTCTACCCCTTGAAAGTGTCTGCTTCATCAATTAATCGTTGTAAAATAACTTCGATTTCACATTGAAGAATGTTGGCTTCTGAAGAAAACACTTCATTTAATAAGTACAGAAAAAAAAATGGATGATTTTTATTCGTGTTTACCCCCTTCTCTTGGTCCTGTCTCATTCATTAGGGGTCGTTCATAAAATACGTCACACTAAAATCAGCTTTTTTTGACCCCCTCCCCCCCCCATTGTCAAGCTGTGTCACACTTTTTGTGACCCCCCTAGAAATATTTCGTCACAAAAGCTAAAACCCCCCCCCGCTAAGTATAATAAATTCTAAATGATAGTTCTCGTGATAGTACACACATTCTGAAAATTAAAAATTTTCAGTTTTTACAATAAAATGTATATAAATTAATAAATATATTTCATAACGAACATATAAATAATAAATAATATTTCTATTATTCAGAAGTCCAAGGACTGTACTGTAACAAGATCAATTCGCATTCTCAATTGAAAATTCATTCGCAAAGATGGAGTCACTATAGATTTGATTAAAAAATCTGACGAGTTTAGGAATTCCTTAGATGTCGCACATGTAGATTTCTACCAAAATCTACTGAAGATTTCTTTTATACCAAAATTTTTCAATTTTCGTGAGAAATCTACTAAAAAAGTAGATTTCTACCAAAAGTGGTCACGCTGGCTAGCGCTCATGCCAAAAAATAATAAACGGCGAACGTCAGGTTGCTGTATACTCCCCGTCCCCTCTTGTCACATCTTGTCACACTCAGCCAGACCCCTCCCCTTGTATGCGAACGTATTTTACGAACGGCCCCTTATTAATTGTGAAATTACCTCACTTTTACATTGAAGATGGATTGGATTATATTTTTCCAATGTTAACCCTCTTGAAAGTGTTTGCCTCATTTATTATTTATTGTAAAATCACCTCAATTTTACATCAAAGACTGTAGGCTTCTGAGCAAAATACTTTATTTTATATTGAATAAAACACAAATTTTCATGCCAATCCCATTGAGAGTGTCTACCTCAATTCTACATCGATTATTATTGTCTTCTGAATAAAACACCTCAGTCAACGTAGGAAAAAAAACAACTTTGTTTTTTTTTTCATGTTTACTCCACTGAAAGTGTTCGCCTCATTCATTATTCATGTTAAAATTACCTCAATTTTACATTAAAGATTGTTGGCTTCTGAAGAAAACACTTCATTTAATTAGTATAGAAAAAAAAAACAATTTTGGATTATTTTTTATTCATGTTTACCCCCTTCTCTTGCTCCTGTCTCATTTATTATTCATTGTGAAATTATCTCAATTTCACATTGAAGATCGTTGGATTCTGAATAAACCACTTCATTTAATAAATATAGAAAAAAAACAATTCTGGATTATTTTTTATTCTTTTTAACCCCCTTCCCTTCCCCATTTATTATTCATTGTAGAATTACCTCAATTTAAAAATAACGATTTTTGGCTTCTGAACAAATCACTCCATTGTATATAGAAGAAAGAACAACTTTGAATTATATTTTTCCAACGTCAACCCCCCTGAAAGTGATTGGCTTATTTATTATCCATTGTAAAATCACCTGAATTTTGCATCACAGAATGTTATCTTCTGAATAAAACACTTCATTCAGACCATATTCTTTTGCACCTGTCCTCTAAGCGCAGTAGCTGGGGCCTGTTTCATGAACATACAAGTCTTGCAGCTACAAGAAAAACACAAAGAAACACGATGATGAATAATTGTTTTTCAATCGTTTTTTACCTGTACCTGAATTGTCTTTCTCTCGTATCTACAAGACTTGTTCTTTTACGAAACCGGCCCTTGGTGTCCCAAGGTAAGGTCTAGCCAATACATTCTCACCTTCGCAATAACCCAAGTGATGCATTTTAGCAAAATATCAAGGTGCATCAGCAGCTCTCCGACTGTAGGATACTATTTCTACTGCCAGCTGACGAAATTGTTACTATAAATACTTCGATAAGTTGCTGTGAAAATTCAAAAATAGCTCCTTCTGAAATGGAACACGTTCAGTTATTCAGCAACTTTTCGTATATCTCAAATTTGCCGATCAAAAAATATAAGAAATAATATTTATCAAAATACTTACGTTTCGGGAACCAAATTCGCCTCCGATCTCAAAACTTTCACAAATATTCTCTATTCTAGTTCAGTTTTTATGTTCGCTTCTCGTAAATGTCAGAAATTTGAGTTTTGACATGGCTTTCGAGAGTGGCAGCCAGGCGCGATCCATATCGACAAAAGTGTTTGAGATGCAAGCATCCCCAGACCGCATGATGAAAGCAGATTCCTTCAACTTTCGTCTCCGCTGGTGAAAAATATATCGGCGAAACGTCCAGACCTCTAGAAAAGCGAAACAGTGAACACAAGATGTGAATCAAGAACAGACAGATTGGTGGTTAAAGGTTATCAGACCACTTTCTAACTGCCGATGGAGATCATACAGTTGAAATAAATGACAATGTGATGACAGCAGGAGAAAGAGCAATAGCACTCTACTTCCATTGAATTTCAGGGTTATGTAATTCTCTGGTAGCTTCGATCGTCCCACTTGATTCAATATACCACCTGGTTGGTGATTTTGACGCCAGCTATCGAATGGTACTTATTTAGAGAGAAATCAGCTTATGATTGGTTTGATTTCAATTTGTAGGAAGAAACTAGTGAGGCAAAAAAATAAAGGCAAGAAGACAGACATAAGTAGCGGCTTAAAGAAAGGCATGAGAGATATCGTTCCAAAACTGAAAACCCCAAAAACATTACAAACTGAAGAGGATTAACAAGGACTCAGTGCTGAATGGTCTGCTTATGGTCTTTCAGCTCATGGTTACCTGCAGCCTGCATGTCTATTAACTTCGATGAGGGTTTTGTTGAGGCAATTATCAAACCCATTGTACCCATACACAATTATGTGAAGATTCCAAACCAACAATATTCTCATTGCTACATCACAATGAAGAGCGATCAACATTCCAATCGCCATCCAGCAGTAGATTCAAATGATTTCATATAATTCAAGAGAAGGTAGTTCATCTATGGTTCGCTAGTATTGTTCTAGCTTTGAAATATGAGACTATATAGGTGTACAATATCCTGAAATACTTGCTTTCGAGTAAAAATTTTTACCATAAAAACAATCTGGGAAAAAATAATTGCAATTATCTTATGAATTGTTATCTTTATACATCAGTTAGTTGATTACTTAGGCATTCCTGAGATAATGATAAGGAATATACGTTATACCATAAACGATGTAAACGTTCACAAGATTGAATGTTTCATTTTCATTTCCAGTTGTTTTGAACGATTCATTCCACATTGTATAATCGTATCAATGAGATGTATGTACTAATTTCGAAAGAATTATGGTAATAGACTCATAAGAAAAATGGAATAGGAAGCCAAAACAATTCAATGCAGCTGAACTTGAACTGAAGCCCAGCACTAATCCAAGTTCAATTAGAGAGGATATACTCATTCTTGGAAGTGGTCCTTTCCGAAACCATATATCGGCAAATTACTAAAAGAAATGAGGCATCGTTGTCTTCGAAGTAAAAGACAAAAAATTATACAGGGTTGTAGGAAATGACTAAATATATCAGCAAGTTATAAAAATGTGGAAAACATTTGATGTCATAATTGATTTGAAGTATATAGACAAGTTCAGATTCTCTTCTTCTCGTTTCTGATAAAATCGAGGTTGAAAATGTTTATCAGAACAAATTATCGAAGAATATATATATTTTCCGCAAATCGCTAAGAAATATGACATTCCAGACAAAATTTTTTAAAGAAAAAGGCAAGATTTTCTTACTCTGAGGAAATAATATTTTCTTTCTGCGAAGAAATGATATTCCCACGCAGTTTCCATAGTGACCCAAGAAGTTTTATAACGAATTACAAAGCGCCATTTATTTGTGAATGAAACTATTCACAAGATGGTTGAGGCTTTCGCGGTGGAGGTTTTTACTATTACTACTTTTCTTCGGGTTTGAAGGCCGTCGTTCTTTGGAATTTCTCCCTGACGTTTCACAAGCGCGAGTGGCTAGCTTCTTCAGAGGCTCACTCATGTTGTCTGGAGTGTTAATTACTTCCGGATTCGGAGAATAATCATCAGTATCAGTTGCCGAACTACCTGCCGTGATTTTATTAGTTATTCTTGATTTTCTCAGAATGGGATTCCCAATTCTGTTGAGACTCGACGCTTCTTCTTTTCTGTTGGAATTGTCCGTGTGTTTGTGGATCTCTATCGCCTCCCGTACCAGTCGGCTATGTTAACTCTGGTAACCAAATCGAAATGTCAGGAAGAAATTCCGAAGAACGACGGCCTTCAAACCCGAAGAAAAGTAGTGATACTAGAAAGTATTTTTTTTCAAAATTAGGAAAAGCCACATTCCTAGACTCTGTGGCAAACATCACAATCGTCTAGGAATGCTAGGCTTTTCCAACCTGGTAAACCATTTACTATTATTATGGATTTCGTCAGAACTTGGGCGTCACCAATATACGAATACACCAGATACAACTTCTTGAAAATACCGGCACAATTAACCTGGCATCCGAGTTCTCACAACGAGCTGATTTCAGTGATCAAAGACAATAGTCTGTCGTAATGCAAACAATGTTCATTGTTAGGTCATTTATAAAAGAGCAGAAAGTGGAGTGTATTTTTTCTGCCGATACCATGACTAGATGTTGAATCATTGCTAAGAATGAAATGAAGTGGTTTCAATTGGAACCAATGCGTTCATAGGGTGAGTCACATCGATCGATAACGTAACCATGAAAGAGATTGTGGTAACCAGAAATTGAATATAGGACGTGATAAAGATATTGTTATTGAGCTATTGAAAATAATACATGAGAACTGAATATTCCAACAGTTATTAATGATATACCTAAGTGCTAAAGTGATATTTTGTGAGAAGGGAAGTTTGGGGCACGACGCGAAGGCAGAGTGTTCCACCCCTTCAAACAAAATAAAATCATTTTCAGCAGGTATATCATGCACTATTATTTGTACGAACACCATCAAAAGTCCAAATTAACGCACACCTATTTCACATATATTAATTGATAAAATAATAGCCTCGAAATTATCAGTTTCAGAATCCAATTTCATCTAATCTATTCATGAAACAAGTTGCCAAGGTAATAAAAAACAGAATTTGTTGATTTGTCTTTGTTGACAACTAACGAAAAAACTGTCAATAAAGCTGCTTTTGAATCATTGCCTAGTAAGTCAAAGCGACAGTACGAGCTTTCATATGATCGTTTCTTGAAATGGTATGATCAGAAAAATGTCAGTGGCAAGGAGGCCAGTGAAAAAGTGCTTCTTGCATACTTTGAAGAAAAGTCCAAAATATGGAAATCGTCAACGCTTTGGTCGAATTACTTATGGTGAAGTCGATGATGAACATTAATAATCATGACATAAGCAGATATTACAAGCTTGTGGCCTTTTTGAAGCGGCCATGGAGTTCCTTATCATAATTGTAGTTTCACTAATTGTATGTATAATTGAATAAACACATCATTTTGGATTATGTTTTTATCGGTTTTTTTACTTTCTATACAAATAAATCACTTTTAGCACTAGTGCTAAACATGATTTACTTTCAACACCAGTGTCATAAAATGGAATTTTAGACACTGACAGCATGCGTCAAAAATTATACTTCTACTGACGTTTGTATAAAAAAGCTGTTTTTCAACAAAGAGTATATTGGTCAAAATCGACGAACTGTAGAAACTCGGTTCAAGAACCGTTATGCTCGTATCTGATGAGGAAGAATAGAAACATTCAGTGATGCTCAACATGTTCATAATGAAGATCACAAAATCATTGAAAGGAATTTGATAATGATTAGAAATGTACAAGACAATAGACTTCTTTCTTGGTATGTTCGGAAGCCTAGACTTTGGGCCTAGAGATAGTGGTGAAAATGGAGCAGTAGCATGATTAGTGACAAGAGGGACTATTCCATTAAGTTCATAATCCCGTATCATTTTAAAAAGATTGGGTCATTTCATTTTTGTACATTCGACCAAATTGATTCAGATTCAACTCCACTATTTCAGTTTTTTTTGGATATTGTTACGATTTCACTGGGTTCGTTTACTGAAATAATACTACGAAAAGCCTCAGGCAAAACCTCTTTCGGAAAGGACTTTCAAAGCCCAACTGTTCTATCGAAAAAAGATCTCTGAGCAAGAGAAGTTCGCCAAGTCTCCAAATTCACAACAAAGGGGTGGGAATTCTGTACTTGTCGAGTCATCCGTGTAGATACTGTCAAGCGAGGGGGAAACAACTCTTTAAATAGGTGTACATCCAGAAATTTAAATATTTCAATACGACTTTCAGTACCTAAATATCTCAAATATATTTAAATTATTTCAATATCAGTTTCAGTATTTCAGTATCCACAAATACCGCTTCATACTTTAAATACTACTTTAATTCAACAACAATCGTTTCATTCGTTTTGCGCCGGGGTTAACCGACAATGTATTCTTACATGATTTGGTATTTATTAGTGTGTGTGTAGCTGGCGGGTTGATACAGGTTGTGAAACAAATTCGAAGTGAACTTGATACTTTTGTGTCAGTTTATTTTTTTTTACTGAGACCATGTCTTCAACTGATAAGTTTTGTGATTTCTTCTACATTTAATGTCATGTCATTTATAAAGTTTAATATAGGTTCTACGCGTCTTTTTAAGCGTTTCACGGAGCAAACTTCGAGATTTGTACATAGTATAGATATTTAATGAGTAGCATTTGTAGTATGGGTTTCGGTCGGCGCGGCATCCGTTGACGACGCTGTAATGACTTAGATTACTTAATTTATGATGAACATTGGAGGGAATGCACCGAGGGATGCACGGACATGATCATTAACTGAATAAAACGGCGTTTTTGTTTTCGTAGGTGTTTCAGGGCCAGTAAAGCGTCGGGCCTACTGAGTGGTTTGAGCGCACGGCGTAAGGGAAATCAGATAACATTTGCTTGTACGAATAAATCTGAAAAAAATTTTTAGCAATTAGCGTGGGAAAACAAATATGAAAAAATATTCAGCAATAAGCAAAAATGATTTGTAAAATTAGGAAAAAATGTTTGTGCCTATATTTTAATTCGTTTCTGCGACTTGAATTCCAGGAATTAATTTTGTTCATACTCAGCGGGATCTGTATCTATTATAATCGGCATGCTATGAGTTATTGAAAAATAGTTGAGTCTTACTCAATATTAATGCTAGTGTTTTCCCAATAAATCGTCTTTTATTTTTATGGGAGTAAGTGATGGTTATAAAAGCAAATAAGTACAGTCATATTTTGATTTTGGAGGTTTTTCACAAGAAATCAAGGAATTTCAGAATCCGAATATTCTGAAATCAATCAATGGAGATGTAGAACATGAAAATGGTATGTCATAAAATAAATGATTATTATTTGTTAAAAAATTATTTTATTTCCATAGATCGACCAGAAATAGAAATACAATCGTTTGTGTGGCCAATGAAGGACGACATACAGGACGTGCCCATTGATTCATTTTCGAAGGTCCAGTATCGCTCCAGGGTTTCCATGTCGCAATAACTTGAATAAGTTCATTTCAATTTCTCACCAACAGAAGTGTACTTCATTTACGTTTGTTATACCAAAATCATTGATTCCTACAGTTCAAAAGTTTCATTACGTTTCTTTACCTCAATTGGATCAAATATTATATGCGCTATTCATTTCTTTGCAATTCAAATCTAAGTACGTTTCCTCAATTTTCAATACCTTTAAATATTTAAACATATTTTCAGTACATTAAATACTTTCATTATCTTAAATATATTTTGAATATTTAAATACTGTGTTTTTTTTCAATACATTTTAAATATTGTTAATTATCGGATATTTAAAATATGGTGTACATATTTTGGGTAGTTGTTTCCCCCTCGCTGCCAAGGGTGGAACGATTGATAACAACTCAGAAGAGCACCGACCGTGAAAATATCTATAGAATAGTGACAAGTCAATCGAAATGAATAATATTTCCTCCCTCTCCTTTACCTCTTTCCGCTTGAGATATGACAGGCGATCTCCAGAGACCGCCAGGCTCCGCTTACAGCCGCTTCACGCGTCTTACAGACGAGTGCACCGACTTTTTGTTACGGGAGCATTGAGCTAATGGGTCACTGAAGGTTAGTTGACGGACCGCAGCAATTGCATAATTTGAGAGATTATTAAACGCACATAAATGCATCTTCGCCTAACTTTAAGAGTCCCTCCGTTGATGGTCTCATAACAAAAAGTCGGTGTGATTGTCTATAAATCTCCAAAACATAGCTCAAAGTGCGGTGGTGGAGCTTAAGAAGCTTCCCCTCCTCTCACTCGAGAAAATCACGACTTTCGACTAGCATTCCTCAGAATGACTCAACGACATTGCGTCAATTCGCCGCGCTTTGTTTTCTAGCGTTGCAATATTTATTATTAGCTCCTTCGCGGCATAGAGGCGAGCACACATATGCCCACGCAACATCGATCGAACTTGTAGGTCGCAGACGAGGTCGATACTTTCATATTTCCGATCGATGCTGCGACATTCGCGCCAGAAATAAGTAAGTAAACCGGCCGATAAAGCAGACACTTTTATGTTCGTCAATTTTGTACTTTCGACCCACTTACGTCGTCGTATTCATGTGCGAGGATTCTGTATCTAGTTACCTCGCCTCGGTACGAAAAATAAACGAGTCGTCGAGATAAACGATGATCGATCACGGCAATCGATCGTTGCATTCAATCAGTTGCTAATCTAGCAAGAATTGATCACCAATAAAATGCGTTTCAATATTTCCATTTCAAACTGAAAATCACAAGTGATGGGCAAAGTACAATATCAAGTGACAAAAGGCGGGTGATAGGTTCTGGTCATTCCTATATACCAAAATGTATACTTTGATATGCAACATTTGAGGGAATTTCTTTTAAGAAACACCGCAGGAGTTGACGAAGTATTTCCCTTTAATAGCTTGGTACATACAGTATTATTACTTCATTCTGGTCAGCTCAAAGTTCTGCTCTGCATCTCGTCGCCACAGATCTAGATGAACCTCAGCTTGTTAGCCATGAGGAAAACATCTTTGTTGACAAAGTCAGGATGAAAAGGCAAATGATCACCCTAGTTGATCCCTTATAAGGGAAGACTAAACCATCAGATTACGTTTTGTGTTGAATGATATTGTTCAGACTTGCATTGTCTTCTTTAACTATATCGAGAACTCATTAAAAGGGAAAAGAAGTATTACAATGAATTGAAAATGATGGAAATGGATACGGGCAACATCGTTCTATGGGAAACCAACTCATACTCGACAATGTCTGAATGAGCAATCCAACCACCATCAATCTACTAAGCTGGAAATCGTCAAGACTCTAACTGATCGGGGCAATCAATGTCTGCAGTAACAAGGAAAGTATAAAAAAATTGTATCAGACATTGGCCCGCACGAACCAAAGTAATGCAAATTTTCAGAGAGAATCAAGACGAGGAAAAACAACTTCAAAGACTGTTTCTGAATACGCAGCTTGCTCACAGAAACTCGTTTCTCCTACAGGTGAAAATATCGACATCAACCACCGTGTTTACCGCATACCACTGGCGTGTGGCAAATCCTACATAGAAGCAATGGAAGTGAAAATCAGAAATAGCGGAGAGCACGTTTGAACGAACCTAAAGAGCAAGTGGTCTGAAGCTGAGGTCATACACAGGGAGGAAAACTGATTCAAAAGAAATTCAAGAAAGCTGCCTCCATTCATAGTAATTTTGTTCAGCGTGAGTTCCGGAATTTGTGGGAACACATCTAAAAAATTGACCGTTTTTAGCTCGACGTAAGAAAACCTCGCCCCTTCACATCCATTTTCCTTTGAAATCAGTCAGCGCGTTGTATCAGTAGCACCCCCTTCTCCCACCACGGAGAATTTCTGTTTTTTTAACCGATCATATCACGCGAGGGGGAAACAACTTGATAAAATCTGTACAAGATTTAAAATCTTTCAAAGACTTAAACGCATGACTTAAAGACTTAAAGGCATGACTTAAAGACTTAAAGGCATGACTTAAAGACTTAAACGCATGACTTAAATGACTTGAAAATTTTAGGTGTACAAGATTGAAAGAAGATGTTTTCCCCTCGATATCACGCAATGTTCATCGAAGACGAACTTGATACTTGATTCAACACTTGTTCATATTAATTTATATTTTTCCATTGAAATTTTGTTTTATTTTTTTATTTTATATTCAATATTTCAATTTTTGCCAGAATATACATTTTTCGGGCAGTTAAGCCTTTAATTTTCATCAAGTCCGAACCAATACCCGTCAGCAAGGAACATTGTCAACCACATTCAAGCAAACGTTCTGCGTAATCAATTCATAACTTGAACATTTTGAGGAAGTTAATTTTTTTTGGAATTCTTGATTGTCTGAACACTCCTAATAATTCATTTCCATAGTTTATCTATCGATTGAACAAAAAAATGGAAAAAAATGTTACGCGTCAAATGATTATATTCATGTAGATCCTAACACCGTTGCAACCGATGGTGGAATCATGGAGAACGCTCACAACGATCTACAATTATTGATGTTGATTGATTCAACTGAACTCGCACGCACTAAACAAATATTTAAAAGCAAAAAACACATATTTAATACTAATTGAATCGATTACAATAAAGAACACAAACAATTTGATTTCAAAACCATCAGAATTGACGAGACCTTTGACATTACAACAACAAATAATTTATCTGAATTATGAAAATAGTGGAGTTTGAGATATCCAACAATGGGGACAGAGGCAGAAAATCGAAATAGGAATCCAATTTTTTTCTGAATGGACATGTTTGCGATAGAGATACTGATATTGTGAACGCAAAGGTTCACCATTTTAGAACTCAAAACAACGTAGACTTGAAAACCAAAGAACACCTGCCACTTCCACATGACTTAGTCACTTACGCAATACGTGCTTTCGCACTTATCGCTCATACGTGCATATGAATTGTGATATGACATTTTGTACACACAATTACTGAAAGCCAAGGTCGAACAGATCGCTTTTATTATATAGCAAATCATTGACTTAATAAACTATCAGATCATTGGAAATAAAACCGATATCCTTGAGCGGATATATCTCCAATAGATTTATCCGTTATAATATTAGCAAATTGTTTTCGGGATGAAAGTAACTATATGTGTTTCTGACATCATCGGTGAATAATCTGAAGCTTACTCTCAATATTATTCATATAATATATGGACAAAAGAAGTTCGAACCAATCACATTGTTTATAGATAGGTTAGTTTGTCAATACAGAACAGTTAAGTTACGTTATCTACACTTTTATTGATATTTCTGTTCACTTGACCAGTGCATGATGAAGTTTTCTTCCCTGAAGGGTGAAGTAGGTGTATATTTCTGTTGTCATGTTGAAATAAAGCTATTTGATATCATCAAAATACAGTTGACAAATAGGAGATAGTACGGAAAATCGAAGTTTAGGCATTAAAATAATTTTCAAACGACGGATGATCTGAGACATTGACAAAAAAATCCACTTCTGTTTCTGAATTGATTGCAATCAAGAAAATGTGCGATTCAAAATAGGACGTCTTTGGGAAAACTGTGAGAGAAGACAAGACTAGGAGAAAAAAATCCGTAATGCTATCTATCCGTACTATTACTATCCATCCCTTCGGATCAGCAGAGAACATTCCCAACGGAAACAAACATATTTGTGGTGTACCCTGAAAGACTCACTACCACTAAAAGCTGAATGATAACAGAAATGGTGGTGCAGTTGATGATATTTGATAAAAGCTAGGGATATTGCAATATCCCTAAACGAGAAAGGAACGTTCTGTTTTGAGAGGACACAATAAGTGTGGAAGTAGCATCGCCAACAAGTCGAACTATTTCTTTGTGAATGGAATAGAGCAGCTACGATGCAGAATCTGCCTGCAAACTCCACACCTGAAAACAATATTTCTGGACAGATCTCATTTATGCCTCAGAGATTATCAGAAGGGGAAAATAAAGTACAGCTTATCCAATCCATCTTGGCACAGAACTAATAACGTATATGCCCAGCGATTTTTGTGGAGTATACTAAACTACAAAAACACCTATTATATGTGGTCACTGTGTTGAAGTTTATTTCTAGAAGGTGTTTTTTCTTCCGTCATGGTCTACACTACCAGTGTGCAAGTGGAAAAGTACCTGAGTTTATGCCAAGATGGCTTGGATGAGCTGTACTTTAAATTATTAAGCAACTTGAGGATACCAATCTCGAATATACAACAGTAGATCAGAGTAAATTCGAATGAAGAGTTCTGAAAAATGTTTGAGGGCCACACGAAGATGGCGCTAGCAACAACCACAGCGAACTAGGTTGGCATACATAAACAAGAGCAAATGCTTTTCCATTACCTTCGTTGAAAGATGCTCAGAGAAAAATGAAACGAGAGTTAACGCTTTGCTCACGTTGCTCATCTTCGATGCATATCATGTACCCAATATCTAAAGAATACCAGTGTGGTTCAAACAGAACTGGCTGGTATCTCACACAAAAGAACTAACCAGAAAAGGAATTTCAGGCAAAAACATGATAATCTGCACTGATAGTAGACAAGCCTTATAAGCCTTGCACAGACGTGTTATTTCAGGGCTGGTACAAGAGTGCCACCAAGACTTAGCAAACGCCTCGGCAGATAACAATATTATCCTGAGGTGGGTTAAAGGGCACGACCGAAGCAAATGCAATCGCATTGCCGATTCTTTAGCCAGGGAAGTGGCTTGACTAAAAATTTTAGGGCCCAGCGACACACACGGCCTGATGACTTCCACATTTGCAGAAATAGCAAAAAGTCACACCCATGCTCGATCCCTAAAAAGATGGCATGAAATCAAAGGATGCAGTCTTGCCAGGATTACCCTCGGCGACCCTAGGAAGAAGTATTTGGCGATGACCAGGAGAAACCTATGTTTAATAGTAGGATTTCTGACAGGTCACTATTAACTAAGGAAACACCCTTATACTATGGAATGTGTGAACAGGAAGATGAAACTGTCAGGCATGTCTTATGCGAGTCAATCAGAGAGTGTGTGTTTGGTGAGTCTTGGGCTACACCGGCCGATATAAAGGAGATGTCTCCTTGTGACCTGTCCACCTTCCTGAAAAGGCCAGCATGGACGATGACCTGAAAGGACAATGGGTCACATGTGGCCTGAGTGCTGTGGGCCTACACTCACCCTCCCTACTCTACAGATACTCAATATCTATCAAATAACAAATCATCCGGTACAAATTCCGAGACGTTTTGAATCTCGATGATACAAAATATACGTACCAGAAACGAGATTCTAATCCTCCATAGCCGACGTCAATACCCGTGTTTATCTTATCTCATCCTAGAACACCTCGAAGTGGAATAAATAGTGAGCAAGTTCCTTGTGTACGTTTGTGTTATATGTCACGTCGCGTCAGCCGACCCGATTACGACCGGACCGGGTGAAAGACACCATTCAAACCCGACAATTATCATAAATTAATATTAATTGAAAGTCAGAATTGAATACGACGAACGCTGCTCGCCTACAGTTGTTGCATCTAGACTGGTCGCTCTCAATGGGCCACAGTGAAAATTTCGTTTCGTTTAGTCTTCGACTATGTGAATGCATCCTTTATGCGAGAGTCGATTTGAGAGTTGACATTTATTGAGTTTAGTAGTTATGACGCAGCATTGAAACCTTAAGAGAATGAAACCTCTAGAAAATTCGTAAAAAAAAAACAGAAGATATTTGTTAGTTCCTCAAGGCCTTTGCTGATTTATGTCAGCAGTTCCTATAGAAAGCAGGTGTTTCTCCTAGATATTCTGAGAATTTTCGAATTTAGCAGTCCTGTGGATTGGTAATCTCAAGAAATTACCTTGTCGCGTACATCATCTGTGAAAGGATGAATTAGTTGTAGAGGTAGAAATAATTTCTGACAAAGTTCACAAAGTCAAAATAGTATATTATTCAACGAGCATATAATGATGCCTATTATTTACGAGATGAAGTTCACCTAAATCATCGGGAGAATTATAGCCGTTATACCCGAGTATAATACTATACTTTATCCACGACGAATAAAAATATTAGTGAAGTTTTTTTGTTGGAAAATTTTGTTACATCACATATCTTTTTCAGAAACAGCATTATTTTATTCAAACAAATATTTCATACAATACTGTTGATAGGTTTGAGCCATAGCTCAGAGTAGATGCCTCTTGGATTCTCTTTTTATATGTTGGTAAAGAACTGAATTAGAAATATTTGGTGATTCAAACGATAAAATTAAAAAAACCGATCGTTTGCAGCAAAACAATATCATATTATAGCCATATCAAGGAAGTGTATGACAGTAGTGAATGATGACTCATTATTCAATAGTGAATGATGGGTACCATCAAGGTCAAGCAGAGATATATAATGGGTACATCATACAAAGACATATTTATGGTGTAAACGGTACCTTTATCTTTGAAAATGTCGGTTTGCAAGTTTCTTGATATTCTAAACCAAATATCAGTAACACAATTTTTTTTTGTTCTGGGAACACTCTAAAGAAATCTGTACTATATCCCCTGACCATGATGTTATACAGTTTTTCATTTAACGCAAAAAAAAGCTTGGTTCAGTTTTTTACAGTTACTACCGAGTGCGTATCACTACGTCGAATTCCCATTACGCCGAATTCCCACTACCGTGTGTCCGTCCCTATAATTGAAAATCAATACCTTCATTTGTATCGACGAAAGCAAATGCAGGATTTACTTCTGTGAAGAAACCTGCACTGGCACCGGTCGGATATAATTCAATGCCCTTCGTGGTATTAGCCAGGGGAGTAGTTGTTTTCTGACAGGTGCCAGCCGAAACCTACTATGTAGGTAATTTGAGACTGGCCTGAACAGATTGTTCGAAAGATGATTTGATTTAACGCCAGTCTTCAAGTATGCCCACTGACTATGTCAAGGGTTCTGTTCGACTGTTACTTGATGTGTGCAGAAATAACAAGCTTGCAGACTTATGATCTGTGTTCGTTATCGTGAAGATAAAGCTGATATGAAATAACTTTTCTCGATAAAACTATAATACCCGCACTATTCTACTAGTGACTCATGCTTGATAAATTGAAAAGGTAATGAACCCTCACTATGATACTTCCAGTAATCACCTTTATGATGGATTGTTTTCATTCGTAATCAAAGAAGATTCATTCAATAATGAGTTGCAAGAGGTAATCCGCTCAACTTCATCAACAAACGAGTTAATGATGGTTCTTGAAAAGTTCGTAAGTACAGCATATCCGGATATTTGCCAGCACATATATAGTCAAATAGCTGATTTGATAATAATGACTGCTGCTGGAAACGAAAAATGTGGCAAGATGTTTCACAAATCAACACGTTGATTGTTGAGGAGCGAAGAAGATAATTGAGAATGATGAAGTCGAACTTTTGAAGCGAAAAGGAAGGTTGTTTCTGTGTTTTTGGATGCACATAGCAATTGAGAATCTGATACCGATTTTTATTGTTATTGATAAATGCAGGTCAGATGTTTCTTTTGCCTGTATCGGCCAACTGTTACTTTGACAAGTTGATTAATGATATTGAGGAATTTATAGGAACCATAAAAATGGAATTCGATCCAATTGTTATTATCAATGATACTGCTTTTTCTCGATCTGGAAAATTGATCTTGGATTTGATTGTACTTCCTCAGCTGTCTACCAATTTCAGATTATCTTTCGTTAATGCTTTAGTCAAGACAGCGGAAAAAGTATACATTCATAGTTATCTTCCCGAAGAATTTTTTCGTGTATGTGTCTGTTGAATACAATATTTCCTTTTCAGTCTCGTTTTTGTTGTTCCTAAAACTGCCAATATATCAATAGATTCAATAGAGAGTGAGATGGGTAATCAAAACAATTCACATTCTGTTATTATTTTTGTTTAGCATTTCCTAAATAACCCATTTGTCGTTCAATGATTGCTTGGGCTTTTCTCTAACCCGGTGCTCTAAAAATTTCAGAAATCTTCTTTAAACCATTTATACGCAGGTGCTCTTTTTTGCTCCATTTCAAATCTGGGCAATCAACAGTTCTTACTCTAAAATCTCAGGGTGAGAATGGGACAGCCAAACATAACATATAGTGAGGAAATGGAAGAGATGAAATGTATCTCGAACACATTCACCGATTGAGTGATAAGATTTTCCAAGTAAGAGTGGTTTTCCTTCTTCTTTTCTTTTATAGCGGAGTAACTGATCATACACTTTTATTGTCATATGTTCCGGACATTTTTCAGCTTCTACTGAGTTGTGTGCAGGAATTTCTAATATATATTCATCATATATTTATTTCTTGTCTTATAAATACTGTAATAAATACTATGAATTATAGTGGAATATAAAGAAGTACAGAGATATTGAAATATATGCTCCTACTTTCCTATGTAAATCAATATATTTGAGATATTGATGGTAGAGTGAGTATCTTCAAGGCTTTCGAAATATCTCTACAGGTCATTCTTCTGTTTCCTTCCACAATTGTTCCAACAGCCCTTTGTAGAACAATAACTCTATTCGATTCTAGATATTCTAGATTGGAAGTAGAAAACCTACAGCGTTTCTAGTTTCGTTAAATTTGACGGTAGAAAAAGAACATAGCATAGAGATTCAAATTTTTTATACAAATCGTCCATGTTACTATTCCACGACCAGTTCGCAGGAATATGTTTTGAAAATCTTCCAGTAATGTTTGCGGAAGGAAATCGTATAAAGCAGTTTTTGTGTATGAATTTTTTTTTCAAAAAACCATGCTCTGGTTATATTAATTTCAGAATCCGTATTCTGAACAGTCATGTTCGTTAAGGGTTTTTTCATCATAGAAGAGGTATCATGAGCATATGATATAAGTTTTGATAGGAATGTCATAGACGTAGATGAATTTGTTACTACAAATATTTGTATGTTGCAAGGGGTGTTTCATTTCGGAAACCCGGTGTACAAAAATCACTAGATTTCCCGGAAATCCATGTTGAAATCCAGTAATTCCACCTAGAATCCTTGATAGAATCCTGAATTCCACTTGTGTTCCTGATTTGGTGTACAAATTTTACGAAAGTGAAACAACCGTTTGTTGCAAGGAATACCAAAGAGATTCGTTTGATTCTCACAGCGTTTCGAACTTCACACACACTTTAGAACTGAAAATAATGTGTGATGTGTATATGGTTGTGAGAGTTTCATGCTGCATATCTGTTCTGTTCGTGTCTAGCTCGTTTGAAATATACATAGCATTCAACTTTCTGCAGATGGAGCAATTGATGTTTCGAAGCCTGATGATGGATTTGATAAAGGTCGAAACGTTGAAAAACTCATATCGGTCATAGTAAGTGAATTGTTGTGATCGAACGCTCGAACGCTACAATACAAGCAGCTGTACCGGTTCTCACATAATTTTCACAGCTGCTACAACAAATTCGCCACAAAAAATCAACTCACTTCATTCCACATCCACACGGCGGTTGTATCAGCTATCCGACGGCTCAATCCGATCGGAATGAAAGCAAAACACCATCATCAGAACACTGCCGATACCGAAAAAATCACCATCAACGGAATCAAAATCGTCCACAACATCCGCAAGACGCCAAACGGTCCCGTATAACGAAAAGAAAGGAAAAACAAAACACAAAACCTGTCACACTCGGCGAATTTTGAGAGATTTCGCCAGAGGTTGTTGGCCTGTTGCCCGGCAGCCGTGTCTCGTTGGCTCGAAAAACAAACACGAAGCGCGCGCGATCTCGATTCGAGTCGAACGGATACTGATGATCGAGGCAGGCGATGCGAGTTGAGAGGGTACGCGTGCTCGCCGGGCCGTGGCGCGATCTCTCCGGGCAGCGCTCCGTGACTCCCTAGTGGGGAAGCGACGGGCAGACGGACGGCGTTTTCGCCACCGGTGGTGCCCCTTGGAAGACGTTGAGAAAATCTGTCTCGAAGGACCACAGTAACCGATGCTGCAAGAAATCCGGCTCGAAGGACCACAGGTACTGATGGAAGGAAGGAAGAAGTCAGCAGAATCCGGCTCGGAGGACCACAGTAACCGTCGCCGCAAGACAACTGGCTCGAAGGACCACAGGTACCGATGGAAGGAAGAAGTTAGCAGAATCCGGCTCGGAGGACCATAGTAACCGACGCTGCAAGAAATCCGGCTCGAAGGACCACAGGTACTGATGGAAGGGAGAAGTCAGCAGAATCCGGTTCGGAGGACCACAGTAACCGTCGCCGCAAGACAAATGTCTCGAAGGACCACAGGTACCGATGGAAGGAGGAAGTTAGCAGAATCCGGCTCGGAGGACCACAGTAACCGATGCTGCAAGAAATCCGGCTCGAAGGACCACAGGTACCGATGGGATTAAGAAGTTAGCAGAATTCGGTTCGAAGGAGCACAGTAACCGGCGCCGCAAGAAATCTGGCTCGAAGGACCACAGGTACCGATGGAAAAAGATAGCAGAATTCGGCTCGAAGGACCACAATCACCAGCACCGCTAGAAAACAGGCTCGAAGGACCGCAGGTATCGATGGAAGGAAGAAATTAACAGAATCCGGCTCGGAGGACCACAGTAACCGGCGCCGCAAGAAATCTGGCTCGGAGGACCATCGGTACCGATGGAAGGAAGAAGATAGACCACAGTCACCATTACCGCAAGAAATCAGGCTCGAAGGACTGAAGGTATCGGTGGAAGGGAGGAGATAGCAGAATCCGGCTCGAAGGACCGCAGTCACCGACGCTGCAATAAATCCGGCTCGAAGGACCACAGGTATAGTTGTAAGAAAGAGGTTAACAGAATCCGGCTCGAAGGACCACAGTCGCCGGCGCCGCGAAAAATCTGGCTCAGAGGACCACAGTTACCGGTACCATAACATGTTCGAACAGAGTTTTCTTAATATTGAGTAAATTCAGTTCATGATTTTTCTTCATCGAGTCCAAGTTCAAGACTCTTAGGAGAGAGTCTTGGTCTTGAGAAACAAGTCTTGCTTCATAGAAGATTTACTGAGTCTTGGTCTTGTACCAAGCATATATATAGACAGATAGACAGCAGAAAGCGACTTTGTTTTTAACTATGTAGTAAAGGTGGTATAAAGTGAAGACAGTCATCCCCAGCGCCAATGGAATCTTCGAATTATTCCTTAGAGTATGGAAAGAAAAGAAAATTCCAGGCTCGATTCCAGGCTGTGTTACGAAATATCTGAGGCAGGCCTCTATTAGCTCAAAATTAAAACGAAGCGATAGCGATTCAGTTGAAATGTGTCTGTACATGAATTGTCATAGAGTAAAATAGGAAAATGAAGTCGGTCTGTGTATTGGATGTAGAATGTAGAGTCTTATGCTGTGGTAGAATAACAAAAATTTTCAATATTCCATCAATGGGCCAAATTATACGAATCTCAGACTTAGTGAAAGAAAATATATTGATATTCAAGCGACGAACAATCGATATTTGGAATAATTACTAGGATATATTATCACCTAGCTACTTCTATCCCATTTTCAGTAATTTTTGTACCAAGCTCTCGTTATGACCATATCTGGGTGCTCTAAAAACTCGATAAATGTACCCATTGGAAGGCAATTGTTTTCATTCACCTTTGTCCCATTTATTTCTATATTAAATGAACGGAATATTGATCTGTCTTATTTGTTGACATTGATTCTGAATATGAATCTCAAGAACATTTCAAACGATTACAATCGAACTTTCAACTGTGCGAATTTATTTAAAATGTAGAATGGGGTGAAATTGGGGAAAAAATACCTTTTGTACATTTCAGTTCGTCTCTACATTGTTGAAAAGTAATAAAAGTTCTGAAAGTAATTTAATTAACTTTTGCAGATATTTGTCGCTGTGAGGAGAGATGTTTCTTTTTGCTTATAGAGCTACGCTTCTGGTAAAGATGGCATGAAACACAGACAAATGAGCAAAGGGACCGTTGAAATTGAACTGAATAATGTCGCAACTCGGTACTCGCTGGGCTTATTACGAGAAAATTTTTCGCTGTTTCATTTGAGAACCGAATTGAATACCTATTTATTTGAAAAAAATGAGAAAATATACTCAAAAATAAACAGACGTTGAAGAACTAACAAGACATACAAAAAAACACCAAGAACTTACAATATATTGCCAACCAGCAGGATTGTCGAGAAGGAGATGTGCTGCATTCTCAAAAATGTTCTGAAACCCCTTCTGAAGAGTGATGAATACTGACTGATTTACTGAATACCGAATCCTCCCTCAATATTTATGAAGATTCATATGCTGAGGTTGCAAGTTTGCTCCGGTCAATAAGGTGAAATGCTTAGCACGCATTCGTGCAAGTTTGCGAATTTGGAGATTGCTTTATATTCCTATATCCTGCAATCGTATCAACTTGATGTCTATGAATTCGAAGTATTAAAATATGAAATTGTAAATACCGAGTGTTTCTATTTTAGAATATTGAAGTTGAAACATCTTTCAATTCATGTATTTGTTTGAATGGATTTGAATAAATTGATGATAACTTTCCATATTTGATAATAACAATTACTTTGATTGCCACAACTATTTCTTCGACATTTTCTGTATTTTCTAGGAGAAAGTGTAATAGATCCTCAATAAAAAAATATGACCGCTCGACTATTCACATCTTCCTATCATTAGGATTGCACCTGCATCTAAAACGAATCATGCATAGCATAGATATCGATCAGAAGGTGCTAATCGCATCAAATCCCTCTGGGTGGACTGCATTCTCGGGTTGCGTGTCGAAAATTGGCATTACTTTCTCCACGATTCACACACGCGTATACGTTATGCCAATCCTTGTTACGAACATCGTTTCCTACTTTTTCCGCTCAAAATCCGAACCGGACATAATTCGATCGGACGAGCAACAAAGAAAAGAGCCACGTAATGAGCATACTTTCGTTCCGTACTAATCTCACCCGAATGTCAGTGTATTGTCTAAGCTATTATACACCAATCAAATGTAAATAGTTGTTTCAATCGGAGGAAATTAATTGAAAACCATTGCCGATATGCTTAATGCAAGAGAAAGTAGATATTATCAGTTACTAATGGTATATCTTCCAGTTTCATTTTTATCAGAGAAAAAAAAATATAGTTTAGATTGTCAAGGAAGGCTGAGAACGAGCAGAATCCTGAGCTGAAATGGAGTAACCTGAGTTGAACAATAACTGCATGAAAACAATTCACAACAACAACAAGACATACTGCAATAGTAAATTAAAATACTAGTGTGAAAAATCAGTTTCGCACAAGTAATGTACACTATATTTCTTATGACCCAGGGTGGGGCAGAATCTGATTTTTTAAAATCACGATTCATTTGTTTTTTCTTGATTTTTCAAATTTGAATATAAAATTTGAACATTTTGATTCTTTGAAATTATTGTTGATTATTATTTTAACGTATAAGTCTAAAAATTTTAATACAATTTGCGGCTCAAAAACTTGTGACAACGCATTTGTCGCGCTTCTTGCAAGAAAATTCTTGTCGCGATTTGTTTTCCTTCTGTCATATACACTCACTATTGGGAAGAATTTCTACCGATGAGGGCGCTGATGTCTGTTCAAAAAATGTCGGCAACAAACCGTAATCAGCTGATCGTAATCTGTCAAAAACATATAATTACTATTATTTACGTTGTATTTTGTATTGCACCTTGTGTTTTTCAAATTTTGGCAAAGTTCTGTGTGAAACAAATGTGTAGACTAATCAGTGCGTGAATGTGTTAGAGAAATGTACCATAATTTCACATTCAGAAGTTTGTTTTTGTTTTACGTGATGAAATAGTTCAAATATTTTCCGATAGAGGCGTATCTGGATGATGAACTTCCCAATACAGTGCCGAGTGCCGAGTGAGGCACGAACACGAACGCGTTTGTTGTGCTTTTTGCAAGAATATTCCTGCCGAGGCTTGTTTTCCTTCTCAACCTATGAATTGACGTTGCCCAACAATTTCACGAATTCCGCTAGTTGTACACTCGGATATTAGAAACAGATTAGGCAAAGAAAAAAGGAGGAAAACTCGTGTTATTGTTTAAATTGTATAACGAAAATGAATAGACTGAAAATAAACAGTAATAAAATTTAGGTGATAGGTTTAGTTTAAGAATTTGGAATTATGTACTTCTTTTTTGTTGTTTTTGCTGAAAGCAGATACTCCTTTTGATCTACGAGAAAACTTTTATATTATGTTGTTATCTGGTTCTGAATAAAAAAAAACAGAAATTGATTTAAATCATGATTTCAATCGTGCTTTTAATCACTTGATTTTAATCAGCCCAACCCTGTTACGACCACCTTTTTATTAAACATGAAAAATTTACAATAAGTAAGTATTTATTAGATAGAAGTGGGAAACAAACTGAATTGTTCGAAACCATGAAAATTGAAAGTAAATTGGTTATTGTTACAATTTGAAAATTGTAACGGTATTTGTGAAATATTCCTTTCAATACCAACTTATAAAATAATTATAAAATGACAGTTTTAAGATTTTGTTGAAAACCAGCTAAATTTTGTTTCGAAAAAATGAAAATACAAGAAATATCATAATTAATGTAAATCGACTTACGAGATTAAAGTACATACACCTGATAACGTGAGTTGGTAGAGTATCCGGTAAGATAACCGCAGGTTGTGGGTTCTATTTTCGGCGTCAACACTTTTTTCAAATTTTTTGAAAATAATTTGTTATTAGTCCAGTTTTTATGTTATGATATCATCATTAAGGAATAGCAAATAATAATTACATCTGTGAAACGTACAGGATTCACGGGTTTTTACGGGTCATTTACAGCTGTGGGGAAAGTGGCCGTGAGAGTAAAGGTCAGTTTCCATGGGAGTAGAGAGTGCTATATATGCTACTTTCCTGTGAGGTCGTAGGAAAAATAAATGGTTTTTGGATCAGTTGAAAATATTTAAAATCCGTAATATGGACCTCATTGTTACCGAGTTTTTTAATTTTATTTTCTCATCTGACGCTTCTTTGTCGCTTTCATATATTCATGAAGCATATTCTGACTAATCTTTTGGGCTAGATCAGATTCGATCTAGATGAAGAAAAAATGTAGGAGAGACGAGCACAAAAATACTTCCGAACATAATTTTTCATCACGTTAAAAGGTGCTGACATATAGGAAGTAGTTCAAATCAAGGCAATTGGTCTCAATCAATGCAGCAACTTTCAGAGGTAAAGTTTGTCTTTCTACACTTGTATAGATTCCAATATTAATTAATAGTTTCAGATTGTGATAGGATAACAACACAAAAACCAAGAAGAAAAAATTCATTCACGATAAATGTCTTCCAAACAAGTACCTTAACATCTAATAAAATTTCAGAATTTTTTTTGAAAAATCGAAAATAGATATTCAAGCTTTTTGGGAGGATTGTTTCTTTTGCTTCAACGTGATCTTTTGTTTTCCTTATGGAATGAATATGAACAATGATTCTCAACAAACTGTCGATAACCCAAGAAATCGAAACTTGTGTGAGATCTCACTGTTCGATGAAAATCAACAAGAAAAAACATTTCAGAACATTTCCCTCAGTAATATTTTCCTATTATTGAATCAATAGCGTGGTTTTGTAAACCTTCACTACTACTTTCCATGAATTATTCTTCTTTATCACCCAAAACTTATTCGATTCGCCTCGAAACCAATGATGATCTGTTTCTTATTGTTTTTTCCTATTTCGATACCCATCCTCCTGTCCTTAGAACTTGCCCACATATACGGAATATAATTATTGCTAAATCGGCGACCGGTTGCATTGTTTTGGTTATCGCCCACTCGATCTGCGGGACATTAGCGGATTGGATCGCTGTTGGGCAGGTAAAGGTACACCGACGCTGCGGTTATGCAACTGTTTCGCCACTGGCCAACTAATTATTACTGATCGTTTTAACAGTTAGATCGTTGTCTCCCACTATGGTAGAGTTGAAACAACTTGAGAGGGTGTGAGTTATTAGATGTGGGAAATAATTTATGCCATTTTCGATTTTTATTTCATTCCACAATATACAGGGTTTTACGTGAGTACGTGGCCAAACCAAAAGGGGTGGTTCTTTGAGTGTTTCTAAAATGAAAAGTACATATAAACGTAGATCAGGCAATGCTTCGTTTTCAACATTTGTGAAACTAATGATTTTTTCCATGGCTATAACACAAACTGCCTGATACCACAAACCTGATAAAGCAATTACTTTATTAGAGTTATTTTAATACAATAAGTTAGGTCTCCCATGGAATGTCAAATTTCAACCAATGACAGCTCCATTTACTTATCTAATTATAGCCAAATGGAAATTTTCATTGGAGTTGAATTTGAAGTTCATGTTACTTGTTAAACAATTTCGCAATTCTTCATGTGGAGTGACGACGTACTAAAACCACTACACTGAAAAAACATCTCTTGAAAGATAATAATTCCTACTTCCTTCTGGATGAAAATTGCTGCTCGATACTAAAAACAGGTTGAATCTTATATAAACAAAACAAAAGAGATTATGAGTCACCTCATTTGAAGGCAGATATACAAATCACTGAGGGGATTATAGTAGATTATCATGGAACATTTGGAGTTCCCAATGAATTATGATCTAATAATACCCAAATGCTATTTCTATCCTATATTCCTTAACCGGATAAATATGAGAAGATAAATACAGCCTTGGTACGATGTTTTCCATGATACTACTATCAACACAGACGTGAATTTCAACTACTCACCCGCACCATGATCGTTTGTTCGTTCTTGCTTACCTGAAACATAAAAACTATGTTAGAATCGAATTCTGTTTGAGGGTATACTTTTTCGAAATATATATCGTTTGGTGCGTGTATCAAAAATATCATTCTGAAACTTCTTCCTTCTTCTATTTCTTTATTTAACGTCGGCCTATTTCCGCTACCAAGGCCAATCACCGACGCCGGTGAGCACACTTCCCCCAACCGGAAATTTTGCCGAACCCTCTGGTATTCCAACCAGAGGTAGGGATCTTTATCGAGCCCAACATCCATGGACTCGGTACCGACGGCTTTACGTCCCCTCCGAAGGACGGCATATCCTCAATATATCTTGCGGTCATTGATATATTGTCTGCGAGCTATGATATGGCATTTCGCTGCAGCTGTACGGGCTTTCGACACGGTATTTCCCTGCATGGTCACCCATCCAAGTACTAACCGCGCTCGGCGTTGCTTAACTTCAGATATCGAATGACTGTCAGTTGCCAATTTACGGAATATATTGATTGACCAGGGCTTCCTCTGTTTCCATACCATCTCGTTTACTATTTTAAATCTTCGGTATGTTCATAATTAATTCTGTTTTCAATCAACTATATAATAAAACACTTTCTCTGATTTTGTAATATCTCACTATCGAAGTACTCATGGCTAATTAACATACACTCAAGCGGAAATCGAATTAATAACAATAACGATAAGAGAAGAGAAAACATAACATAACAATCGGACAAATCCCTATCGATCTTTGTTGGTAAATACAGATTTCACCATGACCCGACCCCAGAGATAAGGCATTATTTTTATAAGAGTCGATGATTCGTCGAATGTATACAAACATAGACACTATGCCGGAAATGAACGGTAATTAGTTATTTAGACAGTGGGACACATGGTTCGAATCTGAATGAGACAGACAATGGATATATATTTTTTTGAATACTCGTCAACCCTCATTACGAAAGATGTTCATGAAACTGAATCTATTTAAGGACAATGTTATAGAGTATGCGGGATATGATACTCCTCAACAGCATAGAGAACATGTGGAAAAATCCGTCGAACAATGAGAAAGATGGTGCAACATTCTACAGGGAGATCCAACAAAAACTGGACAATCGGAATTACTCAAAGTATACAAAGTCCCATTCCGAATTTACCTGAGTTACTAATCGAAGAAGGAGAATACGAGAGGAAGAAAGAAGATTTTCTACTAAAATTTCATATATAGATTTTATGTTCTCAATTTATTCCAGAATTATTTTTGGAGCTTCATCTATGAGAACAGTGTCCTTCTGATAGTAAAGATCATCTTCATTGATTTTTTTTTATATGCAGATTCACACGAAAGGGATGCCATGTAATGTTCAAAGAACACCGCGTGGATCAGGGGACAGGAGATACGAATTAACATTTACTTTGAATTCTTGAAGTTTGTAAGCCCCAGCAAAGACCTTTTTCGGTAAGGAGTTCCAATGCTCAGCTGTTCTATTGAAAAAAGATCCCTGAGCAAGGGAGGTTCGACAGGTTTCCAAATTCACTAGAAAGGGGTGGGAATTCTGTACTCGTCGAATACTCCGTGTAGATATTGCCAAGGGTGGAACGATTGTTAACAATTCAGAAGATCACCCACCGTGAAAATATCTATAGAAGATAAACAAGTCTCCGACACTTCTACGATGTTCCAATGAAGTGAGCGAGTCTTTGAGCGCGGAATCACCAACAAGACGGATTGCTTTTTTCTGAATGCAATCAGAAGCCTCAATCAATGTTTTGGTGCGAACTCCACACATGAGAACCATATTCCAAGAGAGGTTGTATCTGAGCCTTGCTATATCATTAGAGATTATCACTGATCGTAATTCCTAGCATCGAGATACTTGACTTCGTAGGAATAGTTACTCCTGACATCTGGATGTCTGGATATTGGATGATGATAGATCGGCTTTCCTTGAGAAGAGACATGCCTGGGTTTTCCTAGCATCAAGTTCCACCAAGCTCATGTTACCCCATTCTATTATTTTCACCAAGTCATCGTTGATTTTATTGACGTGAATGATTCTTCGAATTTTTGTTTCTCGAGCTGGTATGGGGACTCTGGAAGAGAAACTAGTATGAAGAGTACTATGTACTGAACAAGATGTTTTCTTGAGCAAATCATTGATACGAAGCAGAAACAAAGTGGCACCAGGACTGAACCCTGTGGAACTCCTGCATTTATTGGTAGAATATCAGATGAAACTCCATCAACAACCACATACAGAGACCTATCAGACAAGAAACTCTTCAACAAAGCAAACAACTGAAATATCGAGTGCAAAAGCTATCGTTTCTCCGAATTTTTCGATCGAATGCTGCCAAATATGAGAAACATAAGCCAATAAGTCACTGGTTGATATTGTCGATCATTAATCATTCCTGATTTCTCTAGATATTTGATAAGCTTCATATTGATTGCTTTTTCCACGACTCTGGAAATGAAAGAAAGCAATGCAATTGGTCTGTAATTACAAGGTGAAGTTTTCATGTCATAAAACGGAACTCATTTTGAAAGAAAAAAAAATATGTGTTCGTAAACTCCCATGTATTTACTATGAGCCTTATTCCCCCTACATTTCTCAATTATCATGAAACTAAGAAAGCAATGATCATAAACCAACTTTTTTTTCTTCGTTATACAACCACACCAGATATGGAAAAAGCTGATATACCCAACTCGTTGCATACATCTTCATTGTGTAATTTATCGATTTGTAGGGGTGTTGTGTGGTATTTTATGTGCATCTTGAGGGGGCGTTCTATCGGTCTTGTATGGAGAGAACCGGCGCTCAAAGCATCGAAACACGCATCTTCGTGATTTATTCTTGTTTGCGAAACCTCATTTATATTTATTCTCGTAGATAATCAACTGGGTAAACAATGGAAAAGAATCCATCTGAAAATTGCGACATACAGGGCGTTTCGTCTGTGGAGGTGTTTCTGTATATCCCTCGGTATTTCCTGGGATAGCAATCATAAATTATTATATTTTCACCATTTTATCAGACTTCTCGCTCCTAATGCACTGTCGGAGAAGATTTATGGTTGATGAAATGATCACAAAAGTAGTTGTTTCCCCTCCAACCCGTAAATATGCTGATTTCTGTTGTAGTTTACTAAACGGATAAATAGGCGATTCCAGTGGACTGATACGTTATGATTTTATTTTCACATAAGGAAGGATAAGAATTTCACCAATCACAGAGAACAAAATCCTTAGTTACCAGAGACAACCTTGTAGAAACGTCACAATTCTTATCTGTCTACCTACAAACACGAAATCCAAGTTGTTTCATTTAAGCATAAATAAATATACTTATATCTGGAATATTTTCTAGTTTATTGAATCAAGTTTGAATTGTCACATTTGATGTTTTTACTCCTCACATCCATTGTTATTAACAGAAATCTTACAGTCCAAATAGCTTAGTTAGTTGAAGCGTAAATACTCCCTCTAAGACTTTTTTCAATTTGACATTACTAATTAAATTTGTATTTGTCAGTATTGAATTCATTCAAGTTTCTTTCCTTTGGGTTTTTCAAGAATTTATTCCTGAAAATCTATAATTCTTGGGAATCTCAAAAAAGTTATTTATGTAATAAGGATCATAAAGACGATCATTATGGTACAAGTCGTGAATGTTATCGGGCGAGGCGTAGCCGAGTCCGATAACACGGCGTGTGCCATAATGATTGTTTATGATTCGTATTACATACAAAATTTTATCTGATGGCATTTATATCAATACATTTTCGAAAAATTAAAAACTGCGTTTTCGACATGTCACAATGACAACTATTTTTTAAGGAGTAAGTATTGTGTAGTTTCAAATATTTCAAACCCTTACATGTTTTCCTTATAGAATTTCATTATGGTACTTAGTACCATAATGAGCTTCCTTATGTCATCAAAATTGAGTGACATAACGTTGTCATTATGACATGCCATCAGATAAACAGTTTTTATACATTTCTGACTGGTTTGATTTTCCTGAGAATCTGCCATATGATTATCATTATTATGGGCAACTCAGGTAGAAACACTATGAAGGAAATTATCGCCATAAACAATAAGAGTTCTCAAACCAAATGAAGACAAAAAGGTCATGATTTTAGTTCATTACGCCAATGTTAAGTATAGAATAAAACTTGGCACTGAAACATGGGGAGAGTGCTTGGATTTTAACAGTATTTTTAAATGTAAGAAAAAAGTCCTAAGAATAATATTTGATCTGATGGGCCATCTAGGGAAGTTTTTGGCAAGAATGGCATGGATTCTTATTGTGTCAATGAAAACATTCTTCGGTCTTGGACTTATTATACCTGATCAGGTTTTTAGGGTCCTATTCATATGTACTGAACTTTATTCATTTCTCTGAATTTTCGAGAAATAGTTATTGATTTCATTCCTTTACGTCATTTTTGTACTGAAATCTTCCTCAACAACTAGCCCAATTGAAAGTAGTATTTTGTTTTCATTGTTTTTGAAAATTTTGTCATTTTCGAAGAATTTTCCGATTCTTCAATGCTTTTTTCTAATATAACAATAGAATGGGAAGAAGGAAACCCATTCGGCATTCGGTTGATTCGTCGAAACAAAAACAAGCGGTCATAAAATAATTTTGTTTTTGAGGAATAATAATATTACAAAGGATGTTAATTTTTTATGTTTATAGAAGTTCCACTTTAAGCTCAAAAAACCAACCTGAAAGATTATACATATATTTCTGTAGCACCCTACGTAATATCATCAGTGGATTGTATGAAATTCAGGAATGTAAATGAAGTAGGATCCTCACCCTATAGGAAGAGTATCTGCAACTTGTTATAACACTATAAAATTTCTACTCCAACAGGCACGCCTAATTGGGAATCTCCAATTTATTGGAGGTCCTGAGTTATAACCAACCGAAAGATAAACACTCAACTAAATTGTGCACACCAAATACACACAATATTGATGTATACACAGTGTGATGCTTCACTCGACGAAGAAAACTAGAACCGAATTCAAGAGGTTTTGGATGAATACTGAAATGATGTGAAATAGAACAACAATTTTAGAACGAACAATTTAGAAAACAATAAATAAAAAATCAATCCGCTTGAACCCCACCGGGAATAATATAGTTATAAGATTAGCTTGTTGATGAATATACCTGGAGCATTGCAATCAAAACAAATTATCTCGGACTGTACAAATGCAGAATACCAAATCAACATCAATGAAACGTCAATTACTATCACCATCACCATTGTTTATGTTCCATCTGGGACAATGATCATCAGTGTTTACCTGAAAGTGAGTAAATATTGAAGAAAAATTGAATAATAATCAATTATGAGAGATACTTTGCAATAATTTTTCTACTAGTTATGAAAAGAGGTTTACGAAAACAACAACCATAAAAATACATGTCTCCGAAAGACATAAGTATTCAAAAAAACTTTTGAAAAACATTAAAAAAGTTTATTCCTGAAAAGGATTATCCTGGATATAAAATGATAAGATCTGCATTCATGAAGTCTATCGGCTTCAAATCATTTTATATCCAAGATAATCCTATTCAGGAATAAACTTTTGAATGTTCCTAAATTTTTGTTGAATACTAATAAGTACCCTTCAGAGACATGTATTTTTATTGTAACGAAATGTGCTAGCGCCGGCCCTGCCGCCTACCGATGCGAATAAGCGCGAGATTCCAGGAACGATTTTACTCGCGTGATCGCGGCTCATCCAGAAGATTCGACTGTGAAGATTTGTCTAGATGATTTTCCTCTCTATGAGCGCGTTTATATAAGCGGAAGCCGTTCACGCTGACAGCAGAATTTTTAGTACAGATAGTTGTAGTAGCGAGCATTGGAAAGTTTTCGGAGCGATTTAAGTGATTGTGTTGTGTTGTATTGTATTGTGATAGAGAGTTATAATAAAAGTAGTTTAGTGTTGTTTGGTGTTTTAATCGACGAACCCAAGGAGTATTGTAACAGCGGTGTCAGAATTGAGATTTTCCAAGGAAATATCGTAACAGTGGTGTCGGAAGTGGAATTTTTGCTGGTAAATAAAAACATTTTATGGTTAATACGAGAAGTACATCTTACGATACGATGGAGGATATGTTGAAATTTATGCAAAACCAATTTGCGGATTGGGAAAGACGACGACAGGAAGATGAAAAGCGTCGGCTGGAGGAGAAAGAATTAGAGGAAAAGCGACGACAGGAAGATGAAAAGCGTCGGCTGGAGGAGAAAGAATTAGAGGAAAAGCGACGACAGGAAGATGAAAAGCGACGGCTGGAGGAAAAAGAATTGGCGGAAAAGCGACGGCAGAAAGATGAAGAGCGACGGCTGGAGGAAAAGAAAGAACGAGAAGAAGGACTCCAGAAAATTCTCGAAGACCAGAGAAAAGAGCGAGAGCTGAAAAGAAAGAACGAGAAAATGAAAAGAAAGAACGAGAAGAAGGGCTCCAGAAAATTCTAGAACAACAGAGAAAAGAACGAGAAGACCTCCAGACAATTCTAGAACAACAAAAGAATGAATTAGAGCAAATAGAAAAACAACAAAAAGAAGACTTCCAGAAAGTTCTAGAAAATCAGGAAAAGTTCTTCGAGCATGTTTCACATGAAACCAAAGTTCAAATGGAAGAATTGAAAGAAAACCTAAAGGTAGAACTGAAAGAAGACCTAAAGGTAGAACTGAAGGAAGATGTCAATAAGAAAGTGGATGTAGTGCGAGAGGAGATGAGAAATGAAATGAGATGTTTAGAAAAACAGATAGCTCTTCTCAAGAACCGAGATCGCCGAGACAGTGTTGCCACGTCAGGAATTTCCGTGAAACCGCCGACTTTTGATGGACAGTCTTCTTGGTCCATGTATCGTCGACAATTTGAGGCTGCGGCAGAAACCAATGGATGGGGCGAAGAAGAAAAAGCTACGGCACTCATAGTAGCTTTGAGAGGGCCAGCTTTGGGTATATTACAGACGATACCCATAGAACAGCAAAAGAAATATGAGGACCTGATTTCTGCATTAGAGTTGAGGTATGGCGATCAACACCGAGAACAGCTGTACCGGGCACAGATGAAGACTCGCACACAAAAATCAGGTGAGAGTCTGCAGGAGTTTGAGGCAGATGTTCGACGCCTAATCCAGCTGGCATATCCAGAAGCACCCGGAGATTTCAAGGAGCAGTTGTCTGTGCAGATATTTATAGACGGACTGAGAGATCCAGAAATACAAAGAACTTAACGATTGACGAGTTTCAAAAGGAGTAGCGATGCCTTGGTACGTTCGCTAGAAGTGGAGGCGGCCTTCAACACCTCAAGGCCGAAAGTGCGAGCGGTAACAATTGACGATCCCGAACATCGATTTGGCACAGCGAATAGTTCAGTCGAGAAGGTTCTGGAAGAAATCAAATTGATGATAAGTGGAATTAGCACACAGAAGAAGAAGACATGCTATAGATATGGGAAACCTGGACATTTCATCAAAGACTGTCGGGTGAGAATGCCATCAAGATCTAGCTCACCTGCAAGGGTGCCATCTCGTACGCAATCACCTGTGAGGACAAGGTCATCCAGCGAGTCCTCAAATTGGCGGCAGGAAAACGAGAATTAGCCAGCATATCGGGGCGCATGCTGGCTAGCAATAACAGAGCCCCCAGGGTCATCCGTGTTAACAGGCTGAAAAGAACATCTGAGAGCCTTACCATTCCAGGAAAATTGAATAAAATCGACGTTATATGCACCATAGACACCGGTGCTGCAGTTTCCTTGGTACGCAGCGACATTCTTCGGAAAGAAAGCGTGAAGCCTATTTCTTCCAACGTCATACTTCGGACAGTCACTGGTGAAAACGCACCTATTCGAGGAGAGGCTGAAATTACATTGGTTCTTGGGCGACTCACCATCACAGATACAGTTTACGTCGCAGATATAGAAGATGAATTCATACTCGGAATGGACTTGATCAGTGACTATGGATTTTCATTCGACAATGAGGGGAAGATAATGAGGTTCGGAGAAGAAGAATTTGTCCTTACAACTCCAATGGAAAGGACGATACCTGCAAAACTGCGATCATTGAAAACTGCGAGAATTCCTGGATTTTCAGAAAAAGTAATTTGCGCTACATTAGATGAAGACCCTGGGTGCTGCGTTGGAGTAGTCCAGCCATGTGATGAATCCCCCAGCAATTTGGTGTTTGCACGAGCCTTAGTTAAAACGAACAAAACTATTCCTGTGAGGGTTGCCAACGTGTTTCCTGGAGAAATAACTGTTAAGGCAGGCGATGTCATTGGAACATGTGAACCTGTTACTTGGGTAGCGAACTGTAATTCAAATGAACATCAAGAAATAAGGGCAGACTCTGAGAGTGTTATATCAACTCTTGAAAAATCATGTCAACACTTAACAACAGAGGAACTGAAAGCTGCCAAGAAGTTCATCAGGAGTGAAAGTGACATTTTTGATTCGACAACAACAGGAAGAACTAATTTGGTCAAACACAGAATCGATACTGGCCAAGCTCATCCGATTCGGCAACCACCAAGAAGAATTCCATTCGCCAAGCAACAGGAGGTGGAAGAGCTTGTCGACAAGATGATGAAGGACGGTGTGATTGAAGAGTCATCGAGCCCTTGGTCTGCACCTGTTGTGTTGGTTTCCAAGAAGGATGGATCTACGAGATTCTGTGTCGATTACAGGAAATTAAATGATGTCACCAAGAAGGACAGCTACCCTCTACCAAGAATAGATGACACATTAACAACTTTGGCAGGTTCCCGTTGGTTCTCAACATTAGATCTGAAGAGCGGATACTGGCAAGTGGGCATACATGAAGACGATAAGGAGAAGACTGCATTCTCGACTGGGAGTGGGCTTTACCAGTTTACTGTTATGCCGTTTGGATTGTGCAATGCTCCAGCAACGTTCGAGAGACTAATGGAGCTGGTCCTTCGGGGGCTCACTTGGAAAACTTGTCTTGTATACCTCGACGACGTTTTGGTCATGGGAAAGACATTCGAAGAACATCTGCACAACCTGCGAGAAGTCTTTCAACGATTCAGGGACGCCAACCTCAAACTGAATCTTCATAAATGTTCATTGTTCCAGAAAGAAGTGGATTTTCTAGGTCACACAGTTTCATCAGACGGTATCCGAACAGACCAAAAGAAGATACAAGCCATAAGAGACTGGCCGAGGCCAAGAGACAAACATGAAGTGAGGAGTTTCCTAGGTCTCTGCACCTACTACCGTCGTTTCGTAGAAGGATTTGCTGATATTGCGGCACCCCTACATTAGTTGACAGAAGATCGAGTCAAATTCGTCTGGTCCAAAGAAAGTGAACGAGCATTTGGGAAACTGAAAGTTGCTCCAACCCCATTTTAAGTTTCCCACGTCAACGAGGCCTGTTTGTTTTGGACACAGATGCCAGTAATAATGGTATTGGAGCCGTACTATCACAAGAGCAAGATGGTCAGGAAAAAGTAATCGAGTTCTACAGCAAAGTACTCACCAAGCCAGAAAGAAATTATTGCGTAACGAGAAAAGAGCTACTGGCAATAGTCAAGGCTGTAGACCACTTCCACAAATATCTGTATGGAAGAGAGTTCCTCATCAGAACAGATCATGCAGCTCTGAAGTGGTTACTCGAAATGAAGACTCCTGAAGAACAAGTAGCGAGGTGGATTGAGAAGTTGAACCAGTATCACTTCAGAATAAAACATCGACCAGGACGATTGCATAACAACGCAGATGCCTTGTCTAGAAGACCTTGTTCGGATACTTGTAAGCACTGTGAGCGAATTGAACGTCGCGAAGGAATCAACCAAGTGAGATTGATAGTAGATGACAATTGGACGACAGCAAAAATGTGAGAAGACCAGGAGAATGATCCAAACGTTGCAGAATTTTTGAAGTGGAAGGAAAATGGAGCGGAAAGACCCACCTGGAAGGACATCTCGGATCGATCGCCAACCTTCAAAGCATTGTGGGCCCAATGGGATTCCTTGATTGTGGAGAATGGCCTACTGAAGAGGGCTTGGGAGTCAGCCGATGGCAAGAAAGTGAGTTCCCAACTGGTTGTGCCCATGTCGAGAATAGAGGATGTTTTGCTAGAGATTCATGGTGGTAAATCAGGTGGACATCTAGGAGTTAACAAGACCTTGGATAAAATAAGGCAAAGGTTCTACTGGGTCCAATGTCGAGAAGATGTCGAGAGATGGTGCCGAAGATGTCCAAAATGCGAAGCAAGCAAAGGTCCTAGTACAAGATCAAGGGGCGAGATGAAACAATACAATGTTGGTGCTCCCTTCGAACGAATCGCCATCGATGTAGCTGGACCGTTCCCGATGACGAATGATGGCAACAAATACATCCTCGTTGCCATGGATTATTTCAGTAAATGGGTTGAAGCTTACGCCTTGCCTAATCAAGAAGCATCCACCGTTGCAAGCGCCCTGGTGGACAACATGTTTACAAGTTTTGGAGTGCCAATGGAGCTACATTCCGATCAAGGAAGAAATTTCGAATCGAATTTATTCAGGAAGGTTTGCGAATTGATGGGAATTAGCAAGACCAGAACAACTGCCCTCCATCCACAGTCTGATGGCATGGTCGAGAGGTTCAACAGGACTATGGAAGAACATCTTTCCAAAGTAGTAGAAGAGCATCAAAAAGACTGGGATCGACACCTTCAACTATTCTTGATGGCTTACCGGGCAGCTGTGCACGATTCCACAAAGCTCACCCCAGCTAGTATCATCTTCGGAAGAGATCTTCGTTTGCCCTGCGACTTGGTGTTCGGATCCTCAAGTACTGAGGAAAAAGAGGTACAGGATTATGCCGATGAACTGCGAGAGAGCCTGATAAGGATTCACGAAATTGCGAGAAGAAGATTGAAGATTGCTAGTGACAGGATGAAGGCTCGATACGATCTCAAGGCAAATACTGGTGGATTCAAAGAAGGAGATCGAGTGTGGCTGTACAACCCTCGTCGTAGAAAAGGAATCTCTCCCAAACTAACACCATGCTGGGAAGGACCCTACTCGATAGTCGAGAGAATAAATGACGTGGTGTACAGGATTCAACGTAGCCCTAGAGCAAAAATGAAGGTCGTTCACCTAGAAAGACTTAAACGTTACAATGGCGATAATGACGTATTGTTTGATCGGGACGATCAAAATTGAGAGGGGGATAATGTAACGAAATGTGCTAGCGCCGGCCCTGCCGCCTACCGATGCGAATTAGCGCGAGATTCCAGGAACGATTTTACTCGCGTGATCGCGGCTCATCCAGAAGATTCGACTGTGAAGATTTGTCTAGATGATTCTCCTCTCTATGAGCGCGTTTATATAAGCGGAAGCCGTTCACGCTGACAGCAGAATTTTTAGTACGAGAGTTTAGTGCCGAGCATTGGAAAGTTATCAGAGCGATTTAAGTGATTGTGTTGTGTTGTATTGTATTGTGATAGAGAGTTATAATAAAAGTAGTTTAGTGTTGTTTGGTGTTTTAATCGACGAACCCAAGGAGTATTGTAACAGCGGTGTCAGAATTGAGATTTTCCAAGGAAATATCGTAACATTATTGTTGTGGTTCTTGGGAACCTGGAGAGTGAGTAACTTCTTTTCATGATTGCTCAATATAAAAATATTATTAATTGCAAATATTCTTTCATAATTGATTATCATTCAAAAACTTTTCAAACTTTAGTTACTTTCAGGTAAGCAATGATGATGACTCTCTCTGAATATGAAGTAGGTGCAGATTTCTGTTTGTCAGTTTGGCAATTGTTTAGAGTTAGTATAATTTGCCAATGTCTTCGTGAATATTGTTCAACGAGCAAGAAATGATTCATAAAAATTTTCATTTAGGTACAATTAAATAGGTGAATAGAGCTGTCTTTACTTGAAATTTGACATTCCATGGGAGACCTGATACACAATAATTGTGTAATTATAGTACAACTGTAACACAATGAAGTCATTGGGTTCTCAGGTAGGGAAATTAAATTGAAGACATGCAATATACCTCAATAATATATCAAGAACACTTGAGATAAAACAATGCTAGTGTTATAGCCGTAAAAAAATAATTTGAACCGTTTTTGTTACGACATCTACAATCTACACTATAATGCCGATATAACCGTTCCCTACATAACACGACAAAGTATCCTTTCCTGAAGTGTGAAATAGAAGCAGGCTTCTGTGTGTCGTCACTCTGAAATGTTGAAAGAAAGCTAATGAAGCTTCACACTAATTTCGACAATACTGACTCAAACACGAAATGAAAGTTCAAGCTTGAAAATGATCCTGACTATATATATCAATGATCTACGGTACTGGCATGAGATTCCACTTCCGTTTCTGAAGTATAAGTGTTGGAGAAAATATGCGATTTAATCCACGACGTCCGCAAGAAAAATGTAAGGAAAGACATGACTTGCAAACGAACTCACTAATGCCATCTATCCGTAGTATCCATTCCCCAAATGATACTTCCGTATCTTTGTCGAACTGTATCTCAAGATGCATATATTCCTGGTGCGATGTCCGGTTCGATAATGTTTCGTCAAAAACTCTCAATCATGTCCACGGAATTCACTGTGATGTCCAGTGGATGGTGCAAGAATCAAATTTTGTCATCTTTTGACATTTGCATTCCAATTTATTCGAATTTTGCTAGAAGTTTTCCATTAATTTACTTTTCCTTTCAACCAGCTATTTGTCGTTTCCAGATCAATTCTCTATCGTAGTTTTCTTAGTTATTTGTTGTTTATCTGTCGTTGCTTTCAATAATTAGTTGTTTTCCATTTGTTTAGTATTTAATTCAAGTGTGACCTGAATAGTGTTTCATAATGGATATCAAACGCTATTGTATTATTTGACGACGAAATAATCAATCATCTATTCATCTATATCAAATTCCGATGGTCAGTACAAAATATTCAATACACATGTACTCGAATTCAACTGGTCAATATAACGCGAGATTATTCTGACGCTGATAAAAACAAAGTTCATCTTGCTCAATTTTTACTTCGGTAGAAGTTATATTTGTGTTATTTGCTGATTTTTTTCAGAATTTTCCAGTTTAGCATATTCATTGCAAGTTCCAGCATTACTAACAATTGTTGTTACATGCCCAGTAAAAGTATGCAATAATTAAAATTTAAAATCATGGAATAAAAATTCTTTCGGGAGAGTTTTTTCAAATACGGTCTTCTTGTACAGCGTCATAATAGCCTGCACTATAGCAATCTTCCTAATGAATTGAAATTACTCAGGTTGATCTGTATATGAACGGTCATTGATTTCATTTCATATATTGACGTACTATTTTTTCCATGTAGTCCAACTCCACCACCTCTCGCGTCGAAGAATCCCATCAAATCATCTGAATCAGCACCGAATAGTGAGAAATTCTATGAATTCTGATATTAATTTCTCATAAGATACATCGAGAATATAAAGCAAATGCATCTATCTGTAATATATGTATCAGGATGCATATCTGTGTTTACGTCTAAACTATGGTTCAAACAGAAATAGACAAACATCAAAAATATAGCGAATTCTTAGGTAAGAACTCGTGCAATTTTTGACAGAATTCGTGTATCTCTATCCTTCATTAGGTAGAGTGTTGAAAAAAGAAAGTAACACATTGACTCTGCACGAGTTGTTCTAGAAAATAGAATAGAAATTTCCTCAGACTTCATTGGAACATCGTAGAAGGGTCGGAGACTTGTCTCTCTTCTATAGATACTTTCACGGTCGATGCTCTTCCGACTTGTTATCAATAGTTCCCCGCTTGGCAATATCTACACGGATGACTCGACGAGTACAGAAGTCCCCCCCTATGTTGTGAGTTTGGAAACCTGTCGAGCCTCTCTTGCTCAGGGATCTTTTTTCAATTAACTCCTCATGCTTTAAAAACCATTGCAAATTGCCGAAAGAGTAGATTTCATCTACATTCAACTGGACAACCATTATTCAGAGTGGCCGATCACATCCGAATTGAAAACAATGCACCTCTGGAAGTATTGGATCTATGAAAGGCTTAACACATTCACTTTTACAATATTAATTTTTCGTTTTTTTTATAGATATATATATATATAGATAAGATTTTATTTTTACATAATTCATTAATTTTTTATTTATTCTTACATAATTTTCTATTTTATTTTTAAATTCATTCTGATTGTATTAATTGAAATATATAATAAATATTTTCACAGCTGAGTAAACGATGAGATTAGAACCTCTGGTGTAAAAGTTGAAAACTTTTCCCAGAGATCAATTACCCTAACACCAAACTGATATTTTTGCACTCGACGCGCGTTTCGCTTACAAGGTGAGCATCTTCAGGAGAAGAAAATTTTTACTAAATCTGAAGCTAGGGTTAGTTCTTTATATACCTAAAGTTGTTGTTCCGATATGGACTTTGTTATTGTTAATTATTCCAATTAATTTCTCGATAATGAACTAGTGTAGTCACTACCTGCATCTGTTATTATCAATTATTTTGATTACTTCCTCAAGAATAAATTGAAAAGCGGGCTGAAAGGGATAGGTCCCTTGTCACCATTAATGCTGTTTTTACATTTTGCTATTTCCAGGCGCTCACATGCATCGAGTAGTCTTGTGTCATGCACATGCTTGATCAGTTTGGGATTGCTTTCGCCAATTTTGTGGTCATTGTCTGGAGCATGTTGGGCGACACTGGATTTTTCTATCCTTCCGTATTTTATGTGTGCAAAATGCTCTTCGAAACGGGTTTTAATAGTTCGTAGGCTCTGCATAAATGCATCTTGCTTTATCTCTATAAACAATGGCATCACGTTGACGAAAATGCGATCGATACCGATACTGGCAATGATCCAAATGAACCCTGCGCTTATCTGTGCATACTTGCAAACAGTAGGCTTGAGCATTCGTCCGTGTGTACCTAAATAGTTCATTGTTCTAGCTGGCTAGACTTTTCTGATGACTCAGTATATTATCGCCTCTTGTAGGCGAGTTGCCGATTCAGCATACCAAGTGCTTCGTTCGGACTTTGAAGAGATATGCTCTATAAAATAATGCGTTTTCAGTGTTGTTTCAGGTGCAAGTTGGTAAAAGAATGAAACGTCACTCTTTATGTTTATCATGAGCGCTAAGCAGATGAAACAAAAACGGTTGATACAGACGATATGCTATAAGTAATTATAATTAGAGCCATACCAATATACCAATGATACTTCAATATCGGGTTCAAAATATAAAATTGAATTATAAAAGAGGATTTATTTGTGGACTCAGAGAGAATCACTGAAACTTTTTTGAAGCTTTTTCATTGGAGCTTTGAATACAGATATAGAAAAAGTGTTTTGCCGACTTTGTCTTCTTTAGAGGGAACCCTTCGTCACTTTCCACCCTGAAAGAAGGTGAGAAATGAAAGCACGTTGTCGGATGAAGGTATTTGAAACGTTTTTTATCTGCTATCGTTTTTTAGCATTCCAGTGCCTGATTGTGGATTCCTTCAAAATGAAACTGGTTTATTTCCGTGTTCTTGACAAATTACGACAAGTATCGTTCTCTCAAGTGCAAAGTATGTAAAGATTGCTGTTGATCGTGTGTAGCAGAAATGTTCCTATCTCCATATGGTTGTCTATTCAAATATAATTTTTTCATATACATACACGAGAGGGGAGCCCCGCAATGTTCAAAGAACACCGCGTGAATCAAGCGACAAGAGATACGAAATAGCATCAACTTTGAATATTTGAAGTTCGTAAACCTCAGGAAAAACGTTCCTCGGCAAGGAGTTCCTAGGTCAGCTGTTCTATTGAAAAAATATTCCTGAGCAAGAGAGGTTCTGCAGGTCTCCAAGCTCACAACGAAGGGGTGGGATTTTACATTTGTCGGATGATCCGTGTTGATACTGGCAAGGGTGGAAACGATTGACGACAGTTCAGAAGAGCGCCGACCGTAAAAATATCTGAAGAAGAGAGACAAGTCTTTGATCCTTCTACGATGTGTGCGAGTCAGTGAGCGAAAAATCATCAACAAGATGAATTGCCCTTGTATGAATAGAATCAAGGAGTTACAATTAATGTTATGGTGCCAAGCCCCACACGTGAAAACTATATTTCATGACAGGCCGTATCTGTGCTTGTAGATCATCAGAAGCTGATGAGGAGTGAAGTAATTCTTCGCATGAAATAGAAATGCAAGCTTCGATCTATCTCACATGGTTTTTCCATGAGAGATCATTACTGATCGTAATTCTCAGCATTAAGATACTTTGTCAAAATTCCTGACATCTGAATACTCGATAAAGATAGATCGGCTGTCTTTGGGAAGAGGCATGCCTGGGTTTCCCCAGCATTTAATTCCACCAAGCTTGTGTTACCCCATTCTGTTGTTGTCATTGTTAATATTATTAACGCTAATGCTTCTCTGAATATTTGTTCCTTGTGCTGGTATGGCGACTCTGGAACAGAAACTAGTATGAAGATGACTGTCGTCCGCAAAACTAAGGGTACCTCGAGGCCCAGACCTGGGTCCTTTCTTGTTCTTGGTGTTCAATGAAGATCCAACATTCAAGATAAATCGCAATAATCTCCTCTTTGCAGCAGACGAAAAAATTGGAACTCAATTTTGTATCGACAATCGAAACAATATTTAAACGAAAATGATAATAAAATAAATAAAATGCACATTTAAATGAACCATGCGAATTCAAAAGAGAAAAATCGATTTGCATGAGCAGAAATCAAATAAAAAGTAATAATGAGAATAACCACCTGTAAAACAATCGAACTGATATGAACCTTGACCGGAAAATAAAATGGAGAACATTTTTTTTATGCAGATTCACACGAAAGGGAAGCCCTGTAGTGTTCAATAAACACCGCGTGAATCAATGGACAGAAAATACGAATTAACATTTACTTTGAATTTCTGAAGTCTGTAAGCTTCAGGAAAAACCTCTTTTGGCAAGGAGTTCCAAAGCTCAGCTGTCCTATTGTGAAAATATTCCTGAGCAAGAGAGTTTCGACAGGATTCCGAATTCACAACAATGGGGTGAGAATTCTGTACTTTCTAGTCATCCGTGTGAATATTGCCATGGGGGGAACGATTGATAACAATTCGGAAGAGCATCGACCGTGAAAGTATCTATAGAAGAGAGACAAGTCTCCGACCCTTCTACGATGTTCAAATGAAGTGAACTAGTGTGTGAGCGAAGAATCACCAACAAGACGGATTGCCGTTCTCTGAATAGAACCGGAAAGCCTCAATGAATAATTTGGTGCCGAACTCCACACATGAGAACTGTATTCCATGACAGGTCGTATCTGAGCCTTGTAGATCATTAGAACTTGACGAGAAGTGAAGTATTTCTTCGCACGAAATGGAAATTCAAGTTTCTGGGAAGCACTTTTAGCGATCGATCTCACATGGTTTTTCCATGAGATTATCACTGATCGTAATTCCTAGCATGGAAAAAATCAGAAATATTAATGTAAATGAGCAGAAATTCAACGAAGATAACATTGAAAAAAGTACAGAATATGTAAAATATAAAAAACAGTTAATTTGAGAACAATCGTAGAAAGTAATTGAACGTAAGACTCAAATTGAAAATTTATGTTCAAGTTTTCACTTAAAATGAAAATGAAATTTAACGAATATAATCCAAAGTCTCATTACAGGACAATTCTCCCAGGGACTTATAAAAATACGAAAATATCTGCGACTCACACCATCCCATCATCTGTTTCCAATTCCCATCTAACTGGCAGCGGAAATTACTAAATAATAGGATACGAATGAGTGTGTAACAATAATAACGGGCTTCTTTTTCGACGAGTAATCACGTTCGGAATCGCGAAGGCCGCTCGATTTTTTTTCACGCCGTCTCACCTAGGATCGCGCATGGAACGTAATTTTTTTTCAAGTCGGTACGAGAAAAAATACGCCTCGAGCGTAAGCCGTCGACGACAGTTCGATTCTGTTTGAATACGTATCTCGTTATTCGTTTATTTTTTGTAAGAGTGACGTGTGTCGGTGATAATTTCATGACCTTGTAGATGACGATGCTTTTTCTTTTGTTCGAGTCTGGTTGATAGTGTTCTCTGTTGAAAGGTGAGTGCACTCAATTTGAGATTTTTTCAATACTCATATCCGATTCTATTCGTTTCCTGAATTTATTTTTCATTTCATATTCATTTGATTACTTTCAAACATATTATCACTTTCCATCTATTTGTATTTTGAATTTTCAGAACTTCATTATTCAATTTTAACCCATCGATTTTTTGATGAGTCTCATTAGAGTACAGTGATTTGAACGAAACAACTACCACTTATCATTTTTCTGTTTGGATTTGAAAAATATCAATTATAATCAGATAAATAGATATTCTATCGTCCTGAACAAATGTACAAAATGAATAATGATAGCGAATAACTATAAAATATTTTCAAATAATTAAAAATATAATAATAAAAAAATAATAATTAAAAAATCCTATCCTGTTCATGGAAAAGAACATATTATGCTTTGTCATTTATCAGAAATTTCGAAGATATTGGTGACACGAGGAAATCGTTAAACTCAAGCCATGGGGTGTTATTGGCTGCTGCATAATTATTCATGTTCAGATTTTCCAATGGAAAATCAACTGTGGTCATTATTTTTCTCCTAACCTTTCTGTCGGGGAAAATCGTTTAAGATGAAACACCTAAAGTTGGTTGTCAGATAAACAATGATGTAACGATCATATTTCTGCAGAAGAAAATGGATGGTGCCATTTGAAAAAATGGGGGTGGGGTGAATTTTGAGGTGTATGAACATGAACATATCATTGTGAGTGCGTTGTACGAAAAACAGTTCGTAGTGAACTTTTTTCCACTCAATTTAATGTCGAAATAGTTTTAGTGTTGAAATGGTCACTTTCCCGCACTAGTGCGGAAAAGAAAATCTGTTAAGTTTTTGAAGAGTATACTCACATTTGAATATTCGAAATTCATTGAAATTCTGCTATAATTTTTGATAAATAAAAGTATATTTCAATAATTTTGCAATGGTCCTGGTATAGGACTCATCAACTGAATGTCAAATAACAACAAAAATCTGACATTTTTCATTCGTCACTTAGAATTACCGTAGCAACAGAAAAAACATAAATCTGTCAGTCAAAACCAATTTTACCGTCGTAGTTTTTTCTAGTAAGATTATTTTCCATGGATTCTTCAGATGAAGATTTGCCAGAGTCAGTTTTGAAAGCGGCTAGAAGTGCAAATATAGATCTGCTACCATCAAAATCCCGTTATAGGTATGAACAAGAATATATTTTGTTTGGAAACTGGTTCCAGAATAGGGGTTTCACAGATTCAAAGAAGACGTTTTTGTGGCTTGGGTATTTCGCTGGAATTTCCAAAACATGCAAGACAAATACTCTATGGTCCAGGTACTCAATGCTGAAAAGTGTAATTAAAATCAGAAAAGACGTCGATTTGAGCAAAGGCGAGAAGAATTGACAAAGTTGTCTTTACTGATGACAAAGGAAATCTTTCATTGATAAATATCTCTATTTGTTCAGAAAGTATGTGAGTTTAAGAAAGGCCGAAACCCCACATAAGGGATTTTTCGTCAAATATAAGAAAGGAACTTGCACTGTACAATGTATTGGAATAAACACCATCGGAAAAATGCCATCAGATATTGCAAGATATCTGATGCTTCCATATTATATATGGACCATACCCAACTGACATTTTTAGTTATAATTACGTTAATCTTACCTTCGATCAGGTCGGCGACTTTCCTGATAGAAGACTAGGTTACGTAATTTTTACCTTGTAATTACCAATGTGGAGAAAAAATTCGAAGTAATTTGGACGTCGAAAATTGGAATATTTGGACATTTAGTTAACTAGGTTGAGGGTAAAAATAAGTAATTTTGACATGAAATTGGTCAGAAATAAGTAAATATCAAGCTTAAATCAAGCTTTCAATTACCAATTATTCCCTTGGACGAATGAGTAAACAAAGAGAGGTTTCTTTATATGAATAGAATACATATATACATATTATCTCTATCTCAACTTCTCATAATTTGGTTGCCACAACGAATCATCTATGGTCTACATAAAATGCTGACAATAAGTATGGGAATATAAAAATTATTGTCATACGGTAGCTACATGCTCTCTCCTCAACAATATTCTCCTTGCGGCGCGAAATTTTCTGTAAAATGATGGTTCTTACCTTCATAAAATTCACGGCCTCCTTAAATATGCGATTTAATGCAAAAATAATCTAGATTGATTGCGGATGTTTACAATTTTTCTCCAAATAAACACTCTTTTGGAAAAGTTATGGTTTTAAAATGTCATATGCAGCCATTATTCAGAAATAAATCGTCAGAATAAACTAAAATTCAATATATTATCGATATTTATTGAGGGGTAAAACAGATATTCTAATTAAATATGGCGTAATTTTTGAAAAGTACCTATAAGTCTAAATTCTTCCTCTTACGGTATGAAATCAAGTTAATAATTGAACTATTAGACCTGTTAAATAACCTTTATATTCCCTGACCGTAACGGCTTATATCTAGTCACATTTAGGTAAATATTCACCAAGAGAGAATACCAAAACATTCATTGGGTTATGATGACATTTGCTTCATGAATTATACCCTAAATAATACCAGAATTCAAACCGCCCCAATCCTTGCGACGGTTGGGTCATTTTTGAAGGAGAAAATAGGTAATTTCTCACACGTTTCTTGCTCTAAAGTGGCTTATGGAATTTGAAGGGGATTTACTGGTGATTACTTTCCTGTAATTAACCAAGGTTGCTACTTATGAATTATTTATACTTTGAAGTTAAATATTCAAGGCCTGTACTACCAGTATTATCCTTTTTTTAGACTTTTCTCCCCGGTGTTTCGGATTCAATGACCTCAAACCAATTTCATCTCGCGATAAAAAATTTATTTTATTTTATTTTTCTTCTCCTATAATAATGCAAGAGGCGCTACGCCACTGTTGTTCAGTCCATCGCAGCAGACAAAAATTAGAGTCAAAACGTACACTATTCCAATGAATGTCCGCCGAAAAAGAGTGTGTGTTGGTGCATTCTGATCTTTTACGAATATACTTTAGTGCTCGCATAATTTCCTCGAGGAACTCAATCTCATCACCGCAGGCGAAAGGAAGGGCAGATTCGAACGATGCAGCAGGAACTTAGTGGTAAGTCTCTTGCATAACAAAAAATACAGTCCATTTCAATTTGTTCGAACATAAGTTTTGGTCCTGCAGAGCCAAGATTACTTTGATGAAATTGGTTTTCGTCTTGAAAACTCAATAATCAATTTTTTATAGGAACTATGTGCATTGTTGCATTGTTTTGTTAGCAAAAAAACCAGTGAGTTTTTTGTTTCCTTTTCCTCTTTCGCTGTTTGAAATTTTGCTCAGTGGTCGTTAGTTGAAGCGACTAGAACCGTAGGCGCAACTGTTGCGCGCATAGCAAACTCGCGTATTCAATTTATTTGGTTTCGACTGTTTCAAGTTTCGAGCATTTCAGCTCAGTTGGTGTAAATTGTTTTGGGGCGATCAGCTGTTTACATTGGTTCTGTTTTGAATTGATTTAACGGTTTATTCTTCAATACGCAATAACGTGCTATTATTTTCAAATTGCTTATCAAACGCCACTCTACTCGGTTCCCTAATGATAATGGTGATTTCTGATTTTGAATTAAAATAAGGTACTGAAAATTTTACGATATCGTTTTTTCGATTTTAAAATTACTTGCGATTCATTTCTCAGCATATAACTCAGTGGTGCGTTTCCTTTGAAATTTACTCGTGTCTAGTGATTCGGTTGGCCAGTTTCATTATTTGAGGTTGTTTGTTCAATAACAAAATGACAACCAACGCTATAAAACTTAAAAATTATACAGCTCAAAGGCATACCGAACTTATTAAATTGACTGAATTAAAGAAGGTGGCGGACAATGCATTATTGGATGCATCATATCATCATAATTTGAAATGTCGTTATAAAAATATTGAGAATATTTATTCCCAATTCGTTGATTTGCATACGGCAATAACAAATCTTGTATCTGCTCAAGAAAATGCCGATTTAGATTTACACAATCAGATTGTAGCCACCTTTGAAAATGATTATTATCACATTCAAGCAATTTATGCCAAGCTTTTCGAAGACGAATTGAATAATACCGTACTCAGTTCCACTCCAGGAGAGGCTCGCTCGAATGTGAAACTGCCAAAAATGGAAATTCCCTGTTTTGGGGGTGATGTTAAGGAATGGCAAAATTTTCTAGATATGTTCAATTCAATTGTACATGAAAATCCAAACATATCGAATATTGAGAAGTTCAATTATTTGATTAACTCCGTGACGGGTGAACCTTTGGATCTAGTTAAATGCACTCCTCTGGCGGGTCGAAATTATATGGTTGCATACAATGCTTTGAAGGAAAGGTACCAAAACACTAGAAAAATTGCTACTTCTCATTGGCACACGATAATTAATACAAAAAAGGTGAAAGATACTGGGAATCCTCATCTGTTACGCCAGTTGATAGATATATTTAGCAAAAATATCTCAGCTTTGGAAATCTTGGGCTTTCCGACCCAACATTGGGATTTTGTTCTTTTTAATTTATTATTAGACCGTTTAGATCCCACAATCGCTACTCAATTCGAACTGAAATATGAACCATTGACTGAAGGAAAATATTACGAAACTTTGGTAAAATATTTGAATTCTGTTTATTCAGCGATGGATAATGTAAATTTTTCACAAAATGAAACAAAACAATCTCAACCTCACAAATGGAAGGCCAGTGTGGATAAGCTCAATTTGCCTAAAACAAAATCAACGTCAAGTTTTGTTGTAAATTCAAATCAAAGTCTCAATTGTCAAGTATGCAACAAGGATCATTTAATTTATAATTGTCAGAACTTTCTCTCGAAAACGCCAGAGGAGCGCTATGCCATTGTAAAAAGAAATAAATGGTGCGCTAATTGTCTGGGTTCGAGGCATTCCACGAACCACTGTTCCTCGAAGGGATCTTGTCGCTTATGCCCTTCTCCGAAACGACACCATACTCTTCTTCATTTCACTCATAATTCTCCCCAGCCTATTTCACAAAATCATAATGTTAACATACAAAATAATACCGTCCCGCAAGCATCTGCTTCATATTCTCACACTCAAAACTCTCATACTCTAGTACCCTTTGCTCGCAGCTTTCCTGCTGAAATATCTCATTCTCAAAATACAAACTCCCCTTCTACAGTTTTGAATGTTGTTGAGGATAAATCGACTGTACTCTTAGCTACAGCCCTTGTCAAAGTATTAGACCACAAAGGATGGTATCAACCTGTTAGAGTTTTATTGGACAGTGCCAGTCAAAGCAATTTTATTTCTCATAAATGTTGTAATAGACTAGGTCTAATTCGTAAAAAAATGTCTGTTGAGATATACGGCGTTGGTCAAACAAATGCTCATGTTTCTGAAGGAGTATCGTGTTCCATTAGACCATTTGAAAATTCTCAACCTATCTTCATGATAGACGCTCTTGTTTTGTCGAAAATATGCTCTAATATTCCTGCCAGTACTATAAGTGAGCATAGAATTGACGCATTCTCTGAACTCAATCTAGCGGATCCCTCTTTTAATATATCTCAACCGGTAGATATGCTTCTTGGTGCTGACATTTTTGCTCGCATTCTGAAAGGTCCATCGGTAATTCAAGAAGTTGATGATCCCATTGCTCTTGATACTACTTTCGGTTGGGTTATCATGGGAAAAATAAAAGTTTCTTCTCCAATTTGCTCACTAGTTGCATCTGTTGATTCATTTACTCCTACACTCGAAATTCTCGTGAAACAGTTCTGGGATCTCGAGCAAGTTCCGGAATCTATTCACCTCTCTCCTGATGACGTCAAAGCGGAAGCGCTGTACCAAGCTTCTCTGTCTAGAGATAAAAGCGGTCGTTTTATTGTATCTTTGCCATTCAAAGATGAATTACCTGTTTTCCCTAATTCACGTGATATCGCTTTGAGACGGTTTCTTTCATTGGAAAGGAGACTTTTGAAGGATTCATATCTTTATCAACAATATGGTGATTTCATGCGTGATTATTTAGACTCTCAACATATGGAATTAATTTCCAATGAAAATTTTACCCCACACACATACTATATACCGCATCACTCCGTTCTCAAACCTGATAGTACTACCACCAAACTCCGCGTTGTTTTCGATGCATCGTCACGATGTAGTAACAACTTATCACTCAACGACAATTTATTGATTGGACCCAAGCTTCAACCTGACATAGCTTCCCTTCTCTTACGTTTTCGTATTCACTCGATCTGTTTCACGGCCGATATCAAACAGATGTACAGACAAATACTAGTTACGCAACCCCACCAAGACTTTCAAAGAATAGTCTGGAGATTTACTCCAAATGACCCAATTCAAGACTATCGATTAAAAACTGTTTCTTTCGGCATGTGCTGCTCTCCTTTTCTAGCTATCCGTACGATGCACCAACTAGCTGAGTTGTATAAGAATGAGTACCCCACAGCTTGCCATATTCTCAAAAATGACATGTTTGTTGACGATATAGTCACTGGATGTTCAACTCTTGACGAAGCTCTCCAACTTCAACAGGATCTTATTCATGTTCTGAAAAGAGGGGGCTTTGAATTGCGTAAATGGGCTAGCAACCATCCACAATTGCTATCAAATCTTCCTGCTAATCTTCTGAAATCGTCCAATCACTCGTTGGATCTTGATTGTAACTTCAGTCTCAAAATATTAGGCTTACAGTGGAATACAAATCAAGATTTCTTCTCATATCAAGTCACGCCTGGTGACAAACCATGTACCAAACGTAATATTCTGGCTGAATTAGCTAGAATATACGACCCCCTAGGTTTTCTCACTCCCTCAACTCTCTTTGTAAAGGTTCTTCTTCAAAAATTGTGGGCATCTGGTGTGGAATGGGATAATCTTCCTTCCAGTAATATCGTAAAGCGGTGGCATACATTTAAGGAACAGTTACATTATTTTTCTCATATTCAAATTCCTCGACAAGTTTTTCAAAAAGGATCTACATCTCCCGAGCTGATTGGATTCTGTGATGCGTCTGAGGTGGGATATGCGGCAGTGGTGTACCTTAGAACATATGAAAATGGCAAAATTTCAAGCCATTTGCTGTGTGCGAAATCAAGGGTGGCTCCTCTCAAAAAAATCTCAATTCCACGTCTAGAGTTATGTGCAGCGCTTCTCTTGGCTGACTTATTACATTTTGTCAACATTACCTATGGATCTGTAATCAAATTTTCAAAAACAATTGCCTTCACAGACTCCACGGTAGTCTTAGCCTGGTTACAAGGTTCTGCTCATCAGTGGACTACTTTTGTAGCCAACCGAGTAACACAGATTCAGAAAAAATTTTCTCCTTCCCTTTGGTACCATGTTTCGTCAAAAGACAATCCAGCGGATCCAGGTTCCAGAGGATTACTTCCCTCGGAACTCGTCAACAACTCCCTATGGTGGGCGGGTCCTCTTTGGTTACGTGATTCCTATGAAAAATGGCCACAAAATGCTCTAAATAACTCCAATATCCCTAGTACCACTAATGAGCAACGCAAAATGGTCTTTTCTACCGTAGTTGAAAGCCACCCCATACTTCCACTGTTAGAATGCTCATCACTTCCCAAAATTCAGAGAATTATCTGTTATATATCACGTTTCATCAAAATATGTACTTCTAAATCGAAGGCCACTGTTTTCAATTTCGCAGCTCAAACACTGCCAATTTCCATGTTCGAAATGGAGGATGCTCTTCTAGTGCTCATTAAAATTGTTCAAGCAAAAGAGTTTCACAATGAAATCACCTTACTTAAACAAAAGAAATCGCTCCCTAAGGCTCTGAGAAAATTAACTCCCTTTATTGACGATTCAGGAATCTTACGAGTGGGGGGAAGGTTGACCCACGCCAATATTCCGTTCGATCAAAAACATCCCGCTCTTTTACCGAATAATCATCGATTAACCACACTTATAATCCAATTTACCCATTCTCGATATCTACACCCTGGATTTCAAACCTTGCTTTATCTTCTGTCTCAACGTTATTGGATAATGTCACCAAAAAGAACCATCAGGCGAGTACTTTCAAATTGTTATCGATGTTTCAGAACTCATCCAAGATCAACTCAGCCCCTGATGGGTGATCTACCGAAGGTTCGAATTTCGCAGGTTAAACCATTTTCTAAGGTGGGCATGGATTTTTGTGGTCCCTTCAAAACAGTTGCTTCTCGTCTTCGAGGTGCAAAACGATTGAAATCATACATTTGTGTATTCTGTTGTATGTCAACAAAGGCAATTCACCTAGAATTAACTTCTGATCTATCTACAGAATCGTTTCTCGCCTCTTTACGTCGCTTTGTGGCTCGCAGAGGTCGCTGTACAGATTTATATTCTGATTGTGGCAGCAACTTTTTAGGGGCTTCTCGTGAACTTCATAATATTATGCGGAATGCTGCTGAACCTGAAGGTATACGATTCCATTTTATTCCTCCTTCTTCCCCTAACTTTGGTGGTCTCTGGGAAGCGGGCGTCAAATCCGTAAAAACCCATTTATTTCGGTGTGTAGGCGATCAGATCCTAACATTCGAAGAATTCTACACTGTTTTAGTGCAGATAGAGGCTCTGTTGAACTCGCGACCACTCTGCACTATCAGTTCAGATCCAAATGATGACTCTGTTCTCACTCCCGGTCATTTTCTGACACTCGAACCCTTAACTTCAGTGCCTGATACTGATTACAGTCACATTAAATTGAATAGATTGTCACGATGGCAAATGATCCAACGACTTCAGCAAGAATTTTGGCGTCGCTGGCATGTGGAATATTTGCATACCCTAATGCAACGGAGCAAATGGACTGACCCAGCTACTCCCATAGATATTGGCCGAGTTGTTCTACTTAAAGATGACTTAGCACCACCCCTCAATTGGCCTCGCGGTCGTGTCACACAATTGCACCCTGGAGTTGACGGGATTACACGAGTAGTTACTGTAAAAACCAATAAGGGCACTTACAAGCGGCCAGTGAGCAAAGTTTGTCCTTTACCGAATTGCTAGGGCATTTCGATAAAATAATTTCCCTATCTTTCACTTATTACTAGTTATTTTTTTTTTGTGGTATTCAATATTATTATTGATATTATTATTATATTTTTGTTAGCTATAATTAATTGTATGAATCAATTATTCACACTCAAGATGTAAAATCGATTCATTCATTATTTTCACTAATTTTGTTGAAATGTTGCATTTGGTGGGCGGTATGTTTCGGATTCAATGACCTCAAACCAATTTCATCTCGCGATAAAAAATTTATTTTATTTTATTTTTCTTCTCCTATAATAATGCAAGAGGCGCTACGCCACTGTTGTTCAGTCCATCGCAGCAGACAAAAATTAGAGTCAAAACGTACACTATTCCAATGAATGTCCGCCGAAAAAGAGTGTGTGTTGGTGCATTCTGATCTTTTACGAATATACTTTAGTGCTCGCATAATTTCCTCGAGGAACTCAATCTCATCACCGCAGGCGAAAGGAAGGGCAGATTCGAACGATGCAGCAGGAACTTAGTGGTAAGTCTCTTGCATAACAAAAAATACAGTCCATTTCAATTTGTTCGAACACCCGGCATGTGGAATAACTCTCCTAAAATGTTAGTTGGGTAGTTTCCGATGTTCAGCTGCCACAATGCTTGCAAATTCCGGAGAGGGAATGACAAATATTAAACTTTCAAAACTTCTTCACAATTATCATATATTTCAGACTGTCGGGGTAGATAAAACATCTGCTCTTCTACACTAGTATATATCCCAATATTAATCATAATTTTTTCAGATTGTGGTAGGTTAAGAACTCAAAAAAACTAAGAAGGAAGAATTCATCCACCACAAAAAATTACTTTCAAACAGTACCTCAAAGTTTCACCAAGAACATTTAAGATAGTTCAGTTTCGTGTTATAGCAGTGGAAAAAGGTCTTTGAATGACATAATAGCCAGCCTGTTATAACGAAACCCACAACTATCGGAATAACGTTCACAGCCATATATTAAGTATGCATTCACAACTCATTCGAAACCTCCGGCGTGTTCATCCCAGTCATCGTTGTTACCTCTGACCCGAACGAGGCCCTGTGGGAGTAAATCAAATTAAACGGACATTAGGTGTACCACGACACGTTGTTGTTGACTTGAAACCAATTTCGTGAATAATTATCACCCGTTCGTTAGGACGTGGTCGTTATATAATTTTCTAGTAATGGAACCGTACATTAGGTGGGAGGCTTGATGGAAAAAAATCCGCTTTGTTTTCAATATCTAGATTTAATTGTTCGGTCGGTGTTGCGTGACGAATTCATTTGTTTTTCTGTCGACCTTAATTTTCCCGCTGAAGGTGGTGGCATTGAAAGGTTTAATCCTGTTCTTGTCGCTTGGGGAATTCGAGATTCTTCGAAGTGGTGAAGGAGCCGATTACCTGCTTCTATTTCTTGGTAAAACTGATGGCCGGTTCATACACCACACTTTTACTTTATCTTTTACTTTTACTTTAAGAAAGTTGTCACAATGTAAATCAATCGAGGCGTTCATACACGACACTTTTACTTTTAGTTTAAGGATGAGAACTTTCACTTTGAGAATGAGATAATTGAATAATTTCAGGGACTGCGCATGCGTGAATGTGAAGTCATCACAGCAAGCAGTGCCACCAACATTATAAGGAAACGTATTCTTCTGAATACAGAAATGATATAAAATGGGTGCTCTGTGAAATATCTGTCATTATCCGATACAAAATAGCAAATTGCAAATCAAAACAATGACGTAACCCACGATTACTTCTTCTTCTTCGTTTGTTTTTGATCACTGCGCATGCGTCCTGTTCACTTTAACACTGGTGTATGAACGGTCCAATTCCATTCTTAAGGTAAAAGTAAAAGTAAAAGATAAATTAAAAGTAAAAGTGTGGTGTATGAACCGACCATGATTGACTCTGGTCCAGGATGCTAATAATCCTCTAACGAGTATGAAGAAGTCAACGTGATTCCCTTCAACCTCATCAAATACTGGCTGCCACGACACTTTCCCATTCGATATGCATTAAACTCAATACAGAATACATTAAAGTGATGGAAACTGTGGAGGAAATATTCTTGGTTGGCAAATGACGTCATTATAATGCTTATCTCCATTCGCACCGGAATATAAGGAGTGCTTAGACCTACGCTAACGTCAGAGATCCGAAAAAAAGACCGATCAAAAAAAGGTTTTTCAATCCGATATCAATTTAATAATCAAAGATGAAGAAACCACAGCGAAACGGTACAGAGTTTTCTTCAAAAATATATTCAAATTCATTGGCTATACATTTTTGTGCAAGAAATGGGACGTTGCCGGTATATTCGCCATATTTGAAACCACGACAATGTATTTTTTTGAGTGAAGATCGATGTCCTCTCTATAAGGCCCAGTAGAAGTATTCTACGAGGTTTATGGTGAATACCTATGAAAAATATTCATTTGATGATAAAAAAGTATCATGCTCTTGATTACAAAATTTTGATTTGTTCTTTGAATTATGTTATTCAGATCAAATACACATTCTTCCTTATTTATTCTTCCTCTCCCTCTCTTCACCCTTCCGAGGAAGAAAAATTTCTGCTCTTCATGTGAAAACCCAAGTTTTCCGGGTGATATTATTCCATCGTTTCAACAGGACTAATATACGTTGTCACAATGAGTGAAGGATGTGATATTCCCAATGGTGGCAATTAAGAAAAACGCATTTTTCGTGTTTGCATGAATTGCCTGTAAATTTTTTGTTATCAATTTCTCTGAAGAAATACCGAATATTTATTTGAAATCGAATAATTTGAAAAGATTGACCGATTATAAAGGTGAAATTCCGTACGATTGGGGATTTTACACGTTGAATCTAAACAATAACTGTTTTCTATTGAAACACAAAAAAATACGATGCTAAAGAATTGTTTTTTACTTGTTTTTCACCTGTACCTACATTGTCTTTCTCTTGTAGCTACAAGACTTGGACTTTTATGAAACGGGCCCCTGGTAGACAGATCGTTTCATTTAATATATGAGTTTTGTCTACACTCTTTCGATAATTTCAAGTTTTATTTCTTTCTAGAAAACTAGTCAAGCTTTCAGGCCAGCAGATATCTCAGTTATTTGCAGAAATAAAAATAAAAAAAAAAACGTGTCGTTGGAGATCATGAGATCGTTCATGCATAATCTTCCCCTAGCAAACAATATCCCAGAAACCACCCGTAACTTTTGTTTTTCCAATTGCACCCCCTTGTTCGTTTTGGTTCGACTTTGAAGAACAGACCGTTGGAAATGTTTTGTGCATTCCTCAGGTTAGGTAGCTTTCAATTGAAAAATGAATTATTTCTTTTTTGAGAATACGTCGACGGAATCGATCGCAAAGTAAACCGTTATAAGTCAAGAGTGACAGTTTCTTTAGTTTCATTTTGTGTTGAAGATCAGTAGTTCGCTGAAAAAATTCTTAACAAACGTAGTGGAGTCATCAATGGGAAAGAAGCAATTTTTGAACATCATGATGCTTCAGAAGAACTGATAGTTGTTTGTCTTGAACAACAAAACTTTCGTGGAAAACAAATGATATTTTTCATAAAGTGTCCATTCAATGTTCGAATAAAAAAGATGCTATATTTTAATAGGATTTATGGTCCACAGTTTATCACAAAGAAAATGAATTTCATTACATCACCTGATGATCGAAACCTTACGCTTGAAGGTTCATTCAGAATAATGATTTCCGATAGGTGAAATCTAGTTACCTTGGGTATCGAAAATACATTTCGCTTTGTAGACCCAGACTGTCCACACAAATTACAAAAACGCAACATTGTGGAGACATCTTAGACAAAGCTCATATCAATAATACAAATTCGACACTATAGTAGGAAGAAACGAAAAAAAAAAAAAGGTTTCAATGTTTGAAAGCAGCGAAATCAATAAATGACCACGATAAAAACATCGTTACACATCAAAATGTCGAACTGACATGACAATTTATTTGACACTTGACATTCAATTCGAAAAATGGGACCAGGAAATAACTAGCTAAAATCTGTACAAGATTTAAAATCTTTGAAGGCATGACTTAAAGACTTAAACGCATGACTTAAAGATTTAAAACGATGACTTAAATGACTCAAAATTTTTAGGTGTACAAGATTGAAAGAAGATGTTTCCCCCTCGAGAAAACCTCCAAAAGCATCCATTGTTTTTTCTCTGAAACAAAAATCCAAACAAAATCTAATCAGAGAAGGTTTCTATGATCCTTGATTAGATTTAAGTAAAGTATAAGAATTGTATAACACACTTCTTTTCCATCAAGTGTACCAAAAATAGTTTGTTCAACAAATAGGAATTGTACTTCTCAGCCTTTGTAGATAAATCTACGATTTGCCATCCGCCATAGAACCCGACGGGTTGGAAGAAATACAGACCGGTGAGTCATCTCCGGTCAACAGTCGGTATTGATGATGGCTGTATGACCTTTGCGTCTAGTTACATTTAATCCTACTAATAATAGTCGTGAAATACTCCAGAGAACTTCCTCGTAATAAAAATAGTAGCCTCATACTCTGACTCGTTCGCTGAATCACGACTGTTTTATAGGCCAGGAAAATTCAGCTATAAACCATAGCAAGTGCGTAATAGGCCAAAAAATAGTCACGGAATCATTCAAAATGGTTTTAACATGACATAGAAGAATTGTAGTGGAATAGGCTCGGAAAGATGAATCAAACGAAAACAGCGACCTGCGCAATCGCACTAATTAATTTTTGGTATGAGGCTATATCGTTGGCTAACCATGAATATAATTTTTTCGTTGAATTTGATCAAAATAATGGTAAGTTATTTTTGATATCTTCTTGGTTCCTTGAGGTCTTACATAAAAACTTCTCAATACCAACTTTGTTTTCAACAAATTCAATTGTTAGAGTCCCAGAAGAGCATCAATATTTATATCTTCAAACAATTGAAAGACTGTGAGAGGCTTTCGATTCTTTGGGCTTCATCAATCACCTAAAAGAATCTAGCAATAGTTGAGTTCTCGTTATCAAATTTTCAATATGACCCTAAATTGATTCAGATAACAATGCAACACAAGTATCGATGCCAAAAAGCAGAGTTATAGTAGTCGGAGAATATTATTTAAACGTTTTTCGAAACCTCATGAAATCTTTATAAATAAAAAAAAATAATATGATTCTGTATAATAGATTAATGGTTAAGAGAGGACAAAAAAATCACCGAAAAAAAATATATATAAAATCAACTCTGGATATGATGAAGAAGATGTGAAGTCTCATGCTGGACTCAATTTACAATTGTATCGTGTGAAAACTATTCTATCGATGCATTTAAATTATAAGTTCACCTATGAAGTTCTTAATTATAATTTGATGGTGAATATGAACGATTCCTCAGCTGTGGAAAGAACAGTTGAAAATAATAATGCTTTTAAGCTGTTGGAGTGCACTTGAGACCATTTAAAAAGTATGAGTCCAGTCAAAGTCCAATTCAAATCCACATTTGTCCAAAAATACTGAGTATATATATATATATATATATATATATATATATATAATGACTTATGTGTCTGATTCAAATTTCGTATCCTAGGTATTCAATCAAGTAAGAAAAGTGACTTCTTCAGGCAATGGAGTAGCTGCTTTTGAATAAACTCATTTTTCTGTGAATGAGTATCAAGAGTACATAAAGGATATACCCGTGTCTATCAACAGGATATGTACGTGTGATTTTTTTTTATTCTGGTTGTACTTCTTGATTTTATTTTCAGAAGGAAAGGTCAAAAAATGGTTTCTCAAGGTTCGATAGGTCTCCAAGGTCATAACGAAGAGGAAGAACATGATGAAAAAGAAAAAAGAGAAAGACAGAAAGTGACCATAACATTGCTGGTCCTGCGAATCCTGGTGATTCTCCTTTCGACAAGATTCATCAGCACCAGCAGTGGAGTCTTGGAATATCTACTCTCATTTAGGATCAACAATAGTAGTTTGTACAAAAAGAGTGGATATAGTGGCCATATCGCACGAGGACGAAGTTTGAGCTTGAGGACGAAGTTTGAGCTTGATGCCGAAAGGAAAGAAACTTTATTGAATTCAATATTGAATTAGCAATGTTAAATTGAAAAAAGTACAAAAAAATCGGTGCAAACCAAAGACTATAAAGTGAATTGTCTCTCTAACGCTCTAACCAACTAGGCCACGTCGACTGTATAAGTTCAGTTAATTATTGGTGTGAAGAGTAGAGGTAAGTCCTTCAATTCAACAAAAAAAAACATCAATTGTTCCAATTCAAACTTGACTCAATAAACTAGAAAATATTTCAGATATGGGTAAATTTATTTGTGCTTAAATGAAACAACTTGGATTTCGTATTTGTAGGAAAACAGATCAGAATTGTGACGTTTCGACAAGGTCGCCTCTGGTAACCAAGTATTTTGTTCTCTGTGATTGGTGGAATTCATATCTTATCTTGTGTGGATATAAAAATCATAACGACTCAGTTGACTGGAATCGCCTACTTATCCGCTTAGTAAACTATAAAGAAATGAACATATTTACGGGTGGGAATAGAAAAAAGTATTTACTATGAAAAACCGTAAGGTGTCATCTTATACCTTTTCAATGTCGGATGTTAAACACTCTGGAGATCTAAGATGATAAAGAATTGTCACTAATTTCGACACAAACGGAATGAACAAACTTCTACAGCAGTGACGGGATCATGTGTTATTTTCGTCAGTGCAGAATCAAGAAAGTTTACTCTGACGACAACCTGACACCTGGCGAATGGCGACAACAAATTTAATGCTCTGAATTGCGGAAATGCACTGGTTCTTTCTAAAATTAGGTGCATGAGTTGGATGCAATCTGCAACTGTCACTCGCTACTAGTGTTTCACGGACCTGAACCAATTTACACGTCATGGGCGTCCTAGGTAGAGAAAATGCCTTCTTGATCGAAATGAACGAAAGCTACCATGATTTCAAAATATGAGTAACACTCATGAACATTTCATATGAAATGAAATTATGAAGAAACTTCATAGATTGATCAATATTACACCAACACCAAATGGATTACAAGCTCGTAACAACTAGATTTCCCACCGAAAAAAGGAAACTACCGTGGCTGATTCCACACCCGTTCTGAAAGAACTGATCAAGAAGAACCCAGTCCGATCAGAGTATTCAACTTCAAAAATTACGGTACACTTTTCATTTTTACTAAAAAAAATTGAACGGCTTCCGATCCAATTATTTTTTACAGATATACGGAATGAAAATATCAGCCATTTTCGGGTGGAAAAAGCAGTTTTCCCTTTTATACAGTTCATTGTACCGTTGAAAACTGACGGCACAGTGCTAGAAGTTAAGATTTCACATAAAAGCATTGTTCTGAACACGATTCATGATGGGTCATATTTGGCCCATAAACTTTCCTAAAACTGAAAGATCTAGCACTCGACGCGCGTTTCGCTAATCAAGTTACCATCTTTTTTTCTCAAGAAACTAAGGATAATTTCAATAGGAAGGAGGAGGGACTGACCGCAAACAGAATTTGGCACCCCGTTCCAAAGACATTGACGACAAAGCAGGGTTGGGCTAATCAAAATCAAGTGATTGAAATCACGATTAAAATCATGATTTAAATCGCTTGATTTTTAAAATTAATCATGATTGAAATCAATTTTTGTTTTTTTTTTATTCAGAACCAGATTACAACATAATATAAAAGTTTTCTCGAAGATCAAAAGGAGTATGTGCTTTTAGCAAAAACAACAAAAAAGAAGTACATAATTTTAAAACTAAACGTAACACCTAAACTCAATTACTGAATATTTTCAGTCTATTCATTTTCGTTATACAATTTGAACAAAAACACGAGTTTTCCTCCTTTTTCTATGCCTAAACTGTTTCTAATATCCGAGTGTACAACTAGCAAAATGCGTGAACTTGTTGGGCAACGTCAATTTATAGGTTGAGAAGGAAAACAAGCCTCGACAGAAATATTCTTGCAAAAGGCACAAAAAACGCGTTCGTGTTCGTGCCTCACTCGGCACTGTATAGCGAGTGTATAGGACAGAAGGAAAACAAATCGCAACAAGAATTTTCTTGCAAGAAGCGCGACAAATGCGTTGTCACAAGTTTTTGAGCCGCAAATTCTGTTGAAATTTTTAGACTTATACATTAAAATAACCAAAATTTCAAAGAATCAAAATGTTCAAATTTTATATTCAAATTTAAAAAATCAAATCAAATAAATTAATTTTATTTTAAATAAATGATTTTTGATTTTTTTAATAAAAATCTGATTTTGCCCTACCCTGCGACAAAGCCAGACAAAAGTACAGAATCCGACGTACCATAGAACAGGTACGACATAGTAGACTCTCAGGAAGGAGTTCAACTAAGATCTCGCCGCTGAAGATGGCTGCCGCAGATGCAGCCGAAAGCTCCGAAACTCAAAATTCCAGGACACGGCCCTCAAGCCCGAAAAACTGGCGATGTATCAACACTGGCCGTGAGAGCCTACATTCTTTCGCAAAAAAAACATCAAACTTTAATCGTCCGCAGATAATGCAGTGAAAGTGCCCAAGACAATAATAGCTAGAGTTTTCCGACGACATCGAGATTTCTTGCTGAGATTTTTTCACCTGCTTTTCGAACGTTCATCGCTGATTGGGAGCCAGTTGTTTACACGTACATAATGAACGGTGTGATAGAAATTGTACCAATTTGTACGCATATCATAGAGGAAAGTACCAACGCAATTAACGTTGCAGATGATTATAGCAATCTTCTGTTTTTATCCATTATCTTGTCGTCGCCAATTTATTGTTGTGCGTCGAGTGGAAATCAAATCAAAAAGTCGCCGTGAAATCGAAATTAACTCGTAAAATTAGAAATCTTTCCGAGGATCGGCATCGTATAAAAGTTTCTGTGACAAAGAGGACGAGCCCGTGCATACGACAGTAATTATTACTGATTGCTTGTAATTTCGATAATTCTTGGTGATTTTAAACCGAGTGGTAAAACAACTGTTGTTTTGTTTGAAATTCATTTTTCACGACGTCAATGAATTCACATCTTGTGTTCACTCTTTCGCACTCCCAAAGGTCTGGATGTTTTACCGATATATTTTTGACTACACGAACAGATTCCAATATTGATTCTCAGTTAAGTAAATGAAGCTAAAAAATGGTAAAACCTCGCAATTTTTTCGTCCAGCACCGACTTGTACCAAAATTTGGAATTAGGCTTATTACACCCTCTAGTTCATTTTCTATAATGTGCCGTTGTACGCTTTTTGTTTTTTAGGGGTGAAAACTACCCCTAATTGTCAAAAATGATAAAATAACATTAAAAACCTGAATATGGGTAAAAATAGTTGTATAATGATTGTTTCATGCTTCAGGACACAATTTCATAATCTTTCAACCTACCCTTGTTGAAAACTACCATTGAAAACATTGAGGTTTTTATAGTATGTCTTCGAACTTTAGAATACACTGGTGAAAAATCAACGAAATATACACTCACACGCGAGCAGATTTTTCTTCTTCTTTGTCTTCCAATATGAATGGAAAAAGTGGTACATATAATGTAACGGCCGAGTACACCGGTTATGTAGATTACTACGCTCCGAAGAGGGTAATTCAAATTTTTCAAAAAGAAAATTGATCTTTTTTTTAAGCATAGCTCCTTCATTTTAGGTGATAGAAAATTTTTTCAGGAACGATTTTGTAGAGCTTTTCAAGAGCTAAAAGACTATGTGAATGAAATTACTTGAGATCCCTCAATTTTTGAATGGGGAGAGTTCAAAGCTCTTGACTAAGGTGATGTTCGATCGTAAATGTAGGTGTTGAACGGCTATAATATATCGCCAAATATTTACTTTACAAAAAATCTACAAACAGGGAAATTTTTGTCATTGAAAGAGCTTCAATTCAGTACTGTATCGTTTTTTTCGTATCTTTAGTATTTTGAGAGATATTTATAAGAAAAGGGTTAAAAACATGAAATTGAAAAAAAAACGTTTTCTCTTTAAACTCCAATTTTTCTAAAATTAGGCATTATAAATTGGTTAAACTTCGTGGATGTATTGATAGTACATATATAACGAAAATCACAGAAGGGGCGATCAATTTGAGTTATGGGGTACTTTGGAGGTTGTTTTCACAGATTTTTTTCGTAGAACAAAGCGGGTACCGATCTCATTTTGATCATAAGTCGGTCAATTTTCATGGTAGGAAGACATGTTTTTATTTGTTTGAAAGCTCTTATTGAATACTTCAAGAAAGATTCCTTGAGCTTTCTTCGAAAAATGCGAGTTTTTCTCGCTATTTCGCTTTATATCTTCCAATTTATACATTTGACGAAAAAAGCTAACCATTAATTTGGTGTATCTCAGTTCGTATGTGTCGTGAGAAAATTATAAAGGAAGCATTGTTTTTGTTTCTTCAGAAGCTACAATTTGCCTCTTTACACTTTTTTTGATAAAATGCATAATTTTATAGTTATTTGCAAAAAAACATTTGAAAAAGTCGATTTATTCGTCAAAAAACAGTTACTTTCAACTTCGAATAACTCAAAAAACATTACTTTTACGACAAAAAAAACGTATGGAACATTTTTTCTTGGAATTACTTTTTCCGTCAATTCCTACAGTTGAAATGTAATGAAGAATTTCAACCCCCCTGATGGAAGAAAAAATTGCGAGTCAAAATGCTTCATTTCCTGAACTATCTCATTTTTTCAGATTTTGGTAGGTAGGAACCCAAAAAAAACTCCCTGAAGATTTGAAACGACTTGCGCCAGATTTTAGGTATCAGTTCAAAGTTGTTTCTACAGGTTATAATTATTATTTCTCGAATGAGGTCTTACTTGAAGAAAATTTTGTTTTTGTCATATACTTACCAACCATTATCTATTAAAGACCCCTATATGTTACGTATTCTTATAACAATGATAAGGAAAAAAAGAGCAAGGCAATAATTTCTGTTGAATTGTAAGATACGTAATTTGGAGTGGGAAAAAATTACACCCTAGAATAACGGACGCTAAATCACATAAAAGTCATTTTTTCTTGTTCAATTTAGTTACGAACTACTCGAAACTTGAATCGACCAGATACCATATAGAGAGTAGTTTGGAAATCAACTCATTTATCAGGGGCCTGTTACATAAAAGTACAAGTTTTGAAGCTACAAAAGAAACACAAAGAAACAATTAATTTTTTTACTCGTTTTTTACCTGTACCTGCATTGTGTTTCTCTTTAACATTTCATTGTCACAACCAGACAAGCTTGTTTCGCTCAGATAAAACCATACTCATCAGTGTGCATATGGTTAAATTATATAACTTTTTTAGAAGAGACACCAAAGATTTTAATAAACAGTATTTATTAATATTATGAAGAATAATGAAACAAATAAATTGACATTTCGATAGCACACACATAAACATGATATTCAAGAACATGATTATTATTGTGGAGAGAAGGAAATTTCAAAAAGTGATTTGGGAAAAAGCCAAAAACCCTCGAAACTCTGTTTTCATAAACTGTATTAGTTGATTTTTTCTTCTCTCTCTTCGGATTCTGGGTCTTTCATAACGTGTTGCATAGAGAAATAAAGTTTCATAATGCGATGATAGAAGACTGAAAGGAAAAAGTCATGGTCTGTTTTGAACAGACATGATTTATACAAAGTTACGTGGATCGAAATCACGTAAAATATTTTCAAACACATTGTTTCAATCCTTCACTTCCGCAATAATTATCATTTGTTTTAACAACGACTACGTGCATGTTGTTCAAACATTCAATTTATTGAATTACATAAAATCTGTTTGTTTTTATCTCCGATAATAATAATAATAAAAGACCTCCATCTGACAGAGCCACGTTACATGGCAAAATCGACGCCTGCAGTCTACTAGATCATATCGAAAAATTGCATAGAAAACGAGACGCCTCCAGCCTGCAGTGCTGCTAATTAATTTGGCTAATTGGAGAGCAAACGTACAATCAACGTTGCACAATGAGAGGATCGCGCTGGCTGAGCAATTATTGTATCACGGCGTGCAATTATTTGCAGAGAATTGTTTCTTCAATAAAAAAATACATGTTCGTAAACACAATGAAATGAAAGGACGGATATTGCAGTTACTTTGCATTGATGACACAGAAAATATACCTGAAGTTATAGAATATGAAACGAGTAATATACGTAATATGTGAGACAATCCAACTCGGCATATTTCTCGAATAATAGTATATTACGTAACGAGGAAGATAAGTAGCCTATTACACACGAGAGAAAAATTGTGAGCACGGGGCGTTAGCAGAGTGCGGTAATTCACGAGTGGACGTAATTGGCATCATTCTCGAATTGTGTACTAGATTTACTACCAATCCACAAACTATTGATAATGAATTTTTTTTAAATCTTGATTGTTATTTCGATTTCAGAGGAAATTTGGAGCAAAAATTCGCTGGATTTCGCTTTTGTGCATTTGAATGTAAACATGAGATCAAATTTATCAGATTGAATGTTACATATCCCATCATTTTACTAAAGAACTTGCGGTAGCAGCCACCATTAATTCAGAATACTGTTACGATCTACCCTTGGGTTCGATGATTAAAACACCGAACAACACGTAACTACTTTTATTATAACTCTTTGTCACAACACAATGCGATACAATCGCTTAAATTGCTCCGATAACTTTTCAACGCTCTATACTGAACACTGATGAACTCTCAACTCTCTGTTATACAAATTGTACACACTTCTTGCACTCAGCAATAACAAAGCTCTCTCCACTTAGCTTCACTAAACTCGCTCCACTTTACTCCGAATAAAAACTTGCCACTTAACTAACTCTCCCTGAATAAAAACTTCCAAATAACTAACTCTGCCCGCGACGAAGTCTCTCCCGTATATATACCTGCGTACGCCTATAAAGAATCTTCGCGAATTCTCCACACGCGGTTTACGGGTTCCTGGAAAATGACGTTCGCTACGACTCAATCCCTCATCTGCGTTTACGATCTCGTCAGGGCTGGAGCTAGGAGAGCGCTAGGAGATTCGTAACAATACACATGTATTCATAAAGATGCAGATTATTGTTCCGTTTCATAATGAGATCCATTATGAATAAAAATCAAAAAAATCGGATCGATAACAATTATTGAAATTTCCAACATAAATATATTCATATTGTCACGATATTTATTGGGGTCGTTTATTAAAACTCCAAACAACACTTCACTACTCTTATTACAACGTCTTTATCACAATACAATCACTTAAACTGCTCCGCTAACTATCTAACGCTCTGTACTAAACGCTCTGATAAACTCTCTCTAATAGAAACTCTCTGTAGCGGTGAGCGGCTCCCGTATTTATACCCGTTCACATTCATGGAGAATCCTCCAGACAATTTTCTGTGGTCGAACATTCCACATTTGACGCGACATCTCTCGTAAACGATCTCCCGTCGAACCGTCACACTAATTTGCATTTATAAGCAACAGGGCCGGCGCTAGGAACCTCTGTAACAATATAATACCCGAGGCAACGTTTTTCAACCTGTGGGGCGCGCCTCTTTGGGGGAGGGGCGCGAAATATCGGTAGGGGGGCGCGAGACATAAGCAAATAAAAATCACAGCAAATGATTTTTTGAAAAAATACTACTCGAACATAAAACATATTATGGGAGTACAAAAGATACAAACGTGTAGGTACATAGCAGTACCTAAATAATATAGCCACTCTCAATTCTCTCTCAATGTTCATCTGCGACCTGTATTTTATTTTCAATGTAGCCACCGCAGAAAACCCAGTTTCACATAGATATGATGTTGGAAACGGTAAGAGTATTCTGAAAGCTCTTTCCTTCAGTGCAAGAAATTCATCACCCAGACCGGAGTAAAAATCAAAGAGGGCTTTATCAACAAACTGTCTTCTGATGTCGCCACGAGACGTGATGTCTATGAATTGTTCTTTTTCCACGACTGAGAGACCATCAGGAGTATTTTGGAATGGATCTCCAATCCACTCGTATTTTGCTATTGAGTTTCGGTCGGTTGAAAAATACTTTCTGAAATTCTTCTTCAACATTGTTAAGTGATTTTCCATGGTTGCAAATAAAACTTCGATATGTATCTCTTCAGCGTTGTTAGTTTTGACAAATTCATTAACATTTGTAAATATTTCTATGTTTTTTCGTTTCAAGTGTGTATTTCACCATTCCAATTTTCTACAGAGATCATTCACTTTATCGCTCATATCCAAGAGATGTAAATTTCTGCCTTGCAGTTGTAGATTCAACATATTCAATTTCCCGAATATATCGACCAAATAGCTCAATTTCATCACTAATAACCGATCTCGAAACAGCTTTGCTTCCTGACGATTTTTCTAAAAATATTGCAATTTCCTCTCCCATTCCGTAGACACATTGCATGCAAGAACTTGCCACGTGATAACCATCTTGGTTCACAATAAAAAAAGTTGTGCCCATATCCTTACAGAGTGCTGCAAAATGGCTCGTTTTTAGGGCCCTCATTTTTATGAAATTAACTGTAGTTACAATGTTAAGACTAGGAATGATATATTTGGCAGGTAGAGCATCTTGGTGAATCATGCAGTGTGTCCAAATACACTGAGATTTCTATCTCACAGGCGCTTGTAAGCTCTGGAACTTGCCAGACATTGCTCGAGCACCATCTGTACATATACCGACTTAGTATTTCCATTGAATACTTGCTTCTTTCGAAAAACTATGCAATAATTTGGCTGATGTTGCTATATTTCTTATTAGTGTGCAAAACAGTAACTTTTCAACTGCTGAAATTCCAACGCAAAATCGAACATACGCGATTGGGCATCCTTGTTGATATATGTGGCCTCATCAAATGAAATTGCGATAGTCTATTGCGCATCTTAGTCAAAAGTTGTTGCTGTTTATCCTCGGATATATCACCAATTCTGCGACCAATAGTATCATTTGAAAGAGGAATAGACTCGAGTTGCTTGGAAAAATCATCTCCGAACATTATCACCACAGTTTGAATTGCAGCCGGCAGTACAAGTTCTTCCCCAATGGTGTGCGGCTTTTTGCATCTTGCTATTCGGTACGTAACTTTGTAAGAAGCAAGTAGAGCTTTTTCATTCACAGAATAAACTTTTTCAAAAACAAATTCTTGTTTTCCATATGATTTCAGTTTAGCAACAAAGAATTCGCGAGGTTTCTCAACGTACTTTCTGTGAACTGTTTACAGATGTCGTTTGAGCTTGTTAGGTTTGGTTTTGAAACAATAAATTTGTGCACTTGTTGATGCTTCACCCTCGTCAGATGCTCGTTTACGCCCAGTAAAAAATCTATTCATGATTTCACACGTACGTTTTTACAATGTATATTAAAACGAAATAATTTTAAATGGTTGTTAGTATCTTATGAATATCAATAAAACTCGTGGAAGGGGGCGAAATAGTGGGTCGCGAATGCTGCGAGGTTGAGAAAGACTGACCCGAGGTAATACCAGTAATAAGAATTTTGTACAATTTTCCAGAGAATTACGAGTAATTACTGTTATTGTGGTCAATACAAATGTAAATATAATATTTTTAGAATTTCATTACTTATCTGATCTAGAGAAAATAGCGTGCAACTCTCATCTAATGGTTATTGAGGCATTTCTCGAATTAAAATAAAAAATGAACAAGGATGGTCAAAAAGTTTCACAAAACCTGTTTTTTTATCGTGGTATACTAGTTATGAACACCGGTTTTAACGGTGCCCTTCCTGCATATTGGTGGTATGGATCCCAATATTAATTCTTATTTTACTAGAATGTGATTCGTGCTATTGGCCCACTATCAGTGCAAGGGGATGCTTGCTGTACCTACAGAAAGACGGGAAAATCATGGCAGGAATAAATAAACGATGAGATTGAAAGATTCGGTGTAAAAGATGAAACTTCTCCACAGATCAATTACCCTGAAACACCAAACTGATATTTTTGCACTCGACGTGCGTTTCGCTAACAAGGTTAGCAACTTCAGTAGAAGAAAATTGATACGCAATATATGGCAAGAACGATTAGTTTTTACTCTTCGAAAACTACCTTAGTAATGAACCCGGAAGTTCCTCGAGCAACTGCAAATAATTAGTCGGGTAAAACATATATGCAAATGTTGTAATTTACCCGGCCAACTTTATGCGATCGTACATACAAAATGACCGTCGTAAACATGCCATTATCTGCTCCTCTCCTCTGAGAGGATTTTCTTGGTAATTGCCGATTATCCTTTTTTTTCCTTCAAATTACTCCTTAATGGAATAATCGACTCTCGAGTACATCGAGAGTGCTCTGGCCGTAAATCTATCTCTTCGTATGTTTCTTAACGGCTTGCGTTATGGGCGCAATCGCTTTCTCGCGATTGCCCTGTTAATGAAATTACATTTTTTTCACGGTGGTACGACGATGTTTGCGTAATTGAAAGAATTGTGAAGCATAGAGATTGAGTAGCAATTTTGCAGTATAATTAGAAGCTCAGCAATGAAGTGAATTTTATGGATATTTCGTTTCCAAACCCGGATTGCCAATGTAATTGTACAAAGATTCCAATAATAGTGAAAATTGACCCGTTTTTCTTTTCTAATGTTTCGATATGGATAGTGAAGAGGAAAAAAAACTCAATGATTCGATAATGTGCTCATTTATAACCTACTCTCACTCTCAACTGTTCACTCAGGAGCATCTTTGTCAACTTCATGGGACTTTCCTGGCCACTTCCTATCCTTGTATTAGAAAAGACATAGGCTTCTCGGAATTTAGGAAGTGTTCAGACCCTTTCTAACGTGTAGGTGAATTAAAAAAAATACCTCAAGTCGTTCGGGTCAAATAGCCTGAAGTCCAAAAGCGTGCCATTCCCAATTATTGAGAATTCATTCCAGCAATCAAGGACACTTCGTCCATTGCCGCATCGCCTTTCACAATGTCTACCGCGCAGTTGTAGATAAAACTTCAGGCCCAATTATCGGCCGTGAAGGACTATACTTTTCGCTAAATCAAACGTCCTTCGTGGTATTAGCCAGGAGAGTAGTTATGTTCCGACAGGTTTTAGTCGATTAACCTACCTAGTCCTCGATTGAGCCACCCGACTATAAGAAGTTGAAACAAGTTGTTGGCTCATTTTGTTTTTTCCTCATTGAGAAGGAACATTTTCTGTTAGTGCAACTTTTTAGACTAAACTAAAAGTATGTCCTTCTATCCCCGAGCAAATTCTAAATCCATTTTCAATAGATATCAGGTTGAAACATTCCGAAAAGTTACAAAAAGAAACACACTGTATAGATTTTAAAGTCATTTTTTGTCGTTTTGGTAGTCGTTTTTCGGTGAGGAATTCCAAAGTTCAGCTGTTATATTGAAAAACGGTCTCTGAACGAGAGAGGTTCGAATGGTATTCAAGCTAACAACGAAGGGGTGGGAAATCCCGACTCGTCGTGTCATCCGTGTTGATACTGACAAGAGTGTAAAGATTGATGACAATTGAAAAGAGCACTGACCGTGGAAATATCTATATAAGAGAGACAAGTCTTCGACCCTTGTACGGTTTTTTAAGGAAGTGAGCGAGTCCGTGAGCGAAGAATCACGAACACCCGATGCCAAACTCGATCATACGCTTTTCAAATGTCGAGTGCAACAGTTAGTTGTTTGTATTTTTCTTTCCTTTTTAAGGAAAGGGCTGAACTCTTGCTGTCCTCTGGGACTTAGGAAAAAACCCCCAAGTTATATTAATGGTTGAATGGTTGAAAAACAATTGCTGGGATTCCATCAGATCCGCAAGCCTTATTCGTCTTCAGGTCCATCAGAGTAGAATTTCCAGCAAACATATTTGAAAATATAGTTGCTTTTTGTTGGGCAGTGGAGGCTTGTGATCCATCTTCATTGGTCAAAGGAGGAAAAGAACCCCAAAGTGAAGAAATTTTTGGCGACAGCTTTAGCAAATGACCGACATCTACGAGAACCGTTTGGATATTCAACAAGTTTTTAAAGAATTTTATGATTATGTGCTTCTTTAGTAGCTTCAATTGTTGCGCTACACCTATTTCTTGCGTTAACATACTGAGATCTCGTCTCCAAACTGGGGTCTTGGCGCCAGCGATCGAATGCCGCTTGTTTGGATGTGACAGCCTCAGAGCAGCTTTTATTGATCCATGGTTTCTCAGACTGTGGTCTATTTCTACTACGTGGAATGATTGGCCACGTTTACACCGTCGCTTGGTAAGCTGACTAATGACTTTATTTCAACCAAATAATCTTGGTCATCTTGGTGTGAACAGTACCCTTGGTCAGGTGACCAGCTTGGTTTGGTACCGAAAATTGTTGCGTACCAGACCAAAATAGTCAAGTGACCAAGATGATGTAAACACCTACGGCCTTGACTATCTGGCAATATGCAAAATTTGCTTTGAATCTTTGCTAAGCGTAGGTACTAAAACTCCTCAAATCCATTTTTGTATCTATCAACAGAACCACATATCTCATATCTAATGTTTATTATTTACTTTGAATCTGAATCTATCAATCCATGAATTATTGACGTTTTTTTGTGTTAGTAGAGTTTCAAAGCTGTTTATACTTCTGTCACATTCTGTGGTATGTTTACCAAATAAGAACCAAACATGATCAAACTGTTTACTAATTGAACATGGTGTAAACAGGCAGTAACTTATTGACTTGGTCCGAATTTGATATGGTCAACTTGGTCAGAATACCAAATTAGCGCACGGTGTAAACGTGGCCAAGGCCAATGTTTCCATTCCCAGAATGATGGTATCGGAGATTTCTTGGGCACATAGAGTGGGACCACCAGATAAAAATCACACCCTCCTCTAAGGAATATCAGGGAAAAACATTCGAAGACCGTCACAGTCTGCTCACTTGTAATGCCAGAGACGATGTGCGGGTAACTTATCATTCATTGGAGCCGAATACGAACAAGTTGTTGAAATCAAAGTGTGATCAGAATTACCTTGATGGCGAAATTATTGGAATCTATAGCAGTGGAGAAGGAAAAACTTCCAATCTACCATGAAAAGTGGCTGCATCAATTAGAAACACTCCCTTCTGCTTTTATCATGCTGTATGAGTCAAGTTGCATCTCTATAAGTTTGATTGATATGAATCGGACCTGAATTATCTATAAATTTTGAATATCTTTGATAGATTCTTGGAAAGAACGGGACCGGAGGCAGACTGTGTTTCCTCAACGTAAACAAAGGCAAATAGCTTTCATAAATATGGGTTGTTGTATTATTTTGTTAGTCAAACTTGAGTTTTACGAGAAGTTGCTGACTGATAGGAAGTAGTTCACTCAAGAAAAAACTGTTTCTTAATGGAAGCAGTATATTTTCGGGTTAGTCCATGAGATATAGCCAGAAATAAAAGAAAGATTGATCGATTAACAACAACAACAACCCAAAAGCTACGTAGAAAGCATTCTCGAGAGCATTCTGTATACGAAGAATCGTCCAAATCATGACAAATGACACCAATCAACATTCTCTTTTCGAAAAATCCCACCCCTGTTCTGATTTAACTGAACCAGAAGGATGTGGAAAGCCAGTAAATCTATAACAACGTTGTTTCATTCCGAAATAGGAACGGAAACGACAAAAATTCTGGAGTGTAGTTGTCACGCTTCACGTTCAATTAGCAGCGGAAGTGGAGGCTTCCAGACGTGTTTGGGTTTGGTTTCAATCCGAGTCGAGGGTAAACAGCTATTCATATCGCTCGAAGGGTTGACTGAGATTGATAATGAGGCAATAAAAGAGGAGAATTTCCTCCGCCATACATGTCTAGAATCTGAAACTTCTTATGAGCTCGCTTTGCATTCCATGTGTTCGATTTCGTGATTTTTTCAAGCTGAATTCTTGTTTCTGTAATTGATAACCATCACAAATTGATTTGAATGTTCACTTGTATTTATTTGAAAAATCAAACTGTTGCCGTTTTTGGAGACATTTTAAATCTGTTGAAACTTTGCAACAATAACTTGAATTTTCCGAATACAATTTCATTGTTTTAAAATCGACTTGATTGAGAATAACCTCGAGAATAACGTTATGAAAACTGACAGGACGACATGTTGATCATGAAGAAGTGAATTTGAACCGACTGGTTGAACTTTTGTTTCTGGATAAACTCATTATCTGCTGGCATAACAAAAAAACAATTTGGTCTTGTTTTTGTTGGAAAATTCTGTTACATCACATACATATCTTCAGGAAAGACATTTCAAAAGGATACCAAGAGATGCGCACCTCATGAATCTGAAAATCTCACATTATAGGTTATGTTCATCGATATGTCACCCCATTTCTGATGATTTTCGAATCTTGCTACGTGATTTCTCAACTTAGTGCTGACTTGATTCCAACATCAAAGTTAATTCTGATAATATGAGTTCGAAACTTTGATATGAAATATATCAATTAGAACTTACAAATAAACGCCACCAGTTTTCGTACTAAGACCTTCAAAATCATCTTTATTTTTGTTACCTGACGCTAACACCACTTATAATGCAAGAATTCTTCATCCAAGAACTAATTATTGGCAAAAAATTTAACTCGACAACAGTAACACTATAACCGTGAAAACCATCAAAACACAAAAAAACGAGGGATGGAACAACAAAACTCAAACTCTCGGTCCCGGAGATCCCTCTTGAGTTGTCGCCTGATTGAAAATGCAACTTTGGGAAATCACGCATGTAGCAGCACCTACCAGTGTGCCGTAAGGCGTAAGAATTTCAAAATCTCGGAATCCTGGGCAGATCGATGTATGACTTTATTCCCTTGGTCTATAATATACTATAACGCACCAGGCTTTATGAGCATCTTGGAATCAATTTTGGAACGTATTAATATTGTTACGAAATTTCCTAGCGCCGGCCCTGTCGCTCGTAAACGCAAATTAATATGAGGGGTCGAAGGAAGATCGTTGACCTGCGAAATCTCGTCGCGCGTGGAATATGCGATCATCGAGATTTGACTGGAAGATTCTCCATAGGTGTGAGCAAGTATATATATGGAAGCGATTCATCGCTACGGCAGATAGTTATCAGAGTTTCTAGCTTAGTGGAGAGGCGGAGAGTTTTAAAGAGTTTATATCGGAATAAGCTTTGGTATTGCTAAGTGAGATTGTATTGTATTGTCAGAGAGAGTTGTAATGAAAGTAGTTTAGTGTTGTTTGGAGTTTTAATATACGAACCCAAAGAATAATAATGTAATATGTAAAATGTAACAATACATTTTTATACAAACGTCAGTAAAAGTATAAGTTTTGACGCATGCTGTCAGTGTCTAAAATGCCATTTTATGGCACTGGTGTTGAAAGTAAATCATTTTAGCACTAGTGCTAAAAGTGATTTATTTGTAGAGAAAATATAAAAACATAATTAAAAATGAAGTGGTTATTCAATTGAACGTACAATTAGTGAAACTACAATTATGATAAGAAACTCCATGGCCGCTTCAAAAAAGCCACAAGCTTGTAATATCTGCTTATGTCATGATTATTTATGTTCATCATCGACTTCAACATACAGTAATTCGACCAAAGCGTTGACGATTTCCATATTTTGGACTTTTCTTCAAAGTATGCAAGAAGCACTTTTCACTGGCCTCCTTGCCACTGACATTTTTCTGATCACACCATGTCAAGAAACGATCGTATTAAAACTCGTACTGTCGCTTTGACTTACTTGGCAATTATTCAAAAGCAGCTTTATTGGCAGCTTCTTCAATTTCCGGCGGTAGAAATTCATTTTCTGGATCACTTTCCATCGAGAAACGAAGAAACGAGAAATTCAATTCTTGATTGATTGACGTTAGTTTTCAACAAAGACAAATCATCAAATTCTGTTTTTTATTACCTTTGCAACTTGTTTCATGAATAGATTAGAAGAAATTGGATTCAAAACTGATAATCTCGAGGCTATTATTTTATCAATTAATGTAAAATAGGTGTGCGTTAATTTGGACTTCAAATGATGTTTGTAGAAAAAATAGTGTATGATATACCTGCTAAAAGTGATTTAATTTTGTTTGAATGGATGGGACACTCCGCCTTCGGCGTCGTGTCCCAAACTTTCCTTCTCACAAAATAAAATATCACTTTTAGCACTTATATCATAAATAACTATTTTCAACATTTGGATTGTGCCGATTCTGGACACAAATACTATGTAGTCATTTGCGTAGAATTTAAAGACCTCCTGGCATAGACACCCATATGAAACTTAGTACGAGGGCCCGCACGTGAAACTATTGCATACCATCTATACTATTATTATAATAAAGAGGTTATTTTCCCAACTTTGTTTGCTTGGTGCATATATTTTCCTTTCTTTTCCTCAGAGGTAGAAGGGCGCGACCCTTCCTTGCCCCTGAGCATGAGCGCCCTTGCCCCCTAACGAAACAGAATATTCTTCTGTAACAAAATTTGTTTGTTTCCCTTTGGCGGGGCGTCATCGACGCCAATGTACTATTTCTTACTCCGAATAGGCAAGTTTGCGGTAATTACTGCATGCGGCCTAACTGAAATTACGTATTTTTAATCAGACTGCCTTTCAAAGTCGATTCGAATCGCAGATAACAATGGAAATGATTCATTAGCGCTGTTTCCCTGGAAGTCTAAGTAGGCTAATTCCGCGTAAAGACGGTGTTTTGTTTGCACTAGGTACTGGCCTTCCTTTCGTTGTTTTTAACAGTAAACACAGGTAGTTATTTCGGGTCCGACAAACGAGTATAATTATCGTTGTACAACTTGTCTTTCGTTTCAGCGAAAGAAAACAATCGAAATTCAAACGTGATCGATGTATATATAGGCTGCGTTGGTGGTATTTTTAGCTTCGGAAAATTATAATCGTCAGAATGTAATTCGACGTTTGTAATTGAAGGATTTGATCATCGCTTTGACATTTCATTTACTTTCTATCTCAGCCAAGTGTGTCTATTTCCTAATGACGTTGCTGTTAACGAGAGAAATGTCTTTCATTGTTTCCAGACACATTATGGTCAAAATAATGAAGTTTCTCTTTATTTGCTGTTCAATGAAAAAACTTGTCCGACGACTAGTATCAATACTCTGTTATTATGAATTTCACAATTTTCGAGGCGAGTGAAGTTATAAAAGGTAAAAGGATGGAAAATATCTAAAAGCCTACTATAACATTAGGGATTTCATCGATTCTGCAACAAGCAGAATCCGATATTTCTAAAACCCAGAAGTTTCTATATATGGTCTCTACCTATGTACTACATTGCTACCACAGACCTTAGACTGCAACCCAGAATACGCACATAAGCGGCGTTACCGAAGTGTCTATTTTAGTATTGTATTGCCATAAAAAATTGTGCTGAAGAAGAGTTCATTTGAAGATGTTCCGGAATGGTTTGCAAGCTAAAATTTTGGGAAAATGTTTTTTTATTGAACTAAAATTATGAACATTTTTATGACCGGGAGCAGATGGCCCAGAAAAGCTTACCCTCCTTTCCACTATAATTCGCTCTAGGTTACCCCTACGGAAGAAATTTCCTATAAATACCTAGGTTCTCATGGTAACGCGAGAAGAAATACGCATTTTGTTGGTTGAAAACTGCTGGTGTGAAGTCACTGTAATACTGATGTTTCGCGGGTAGAATGAAAACAAAAACATCCAAACAAGGGCCAATTTCCGTATTCTTTATTCTATAAACATGTTACTTTGCAAAAGTCAGAAAAAAAACTTTCCAAATGTCAGTAAGTACATCATTCCCTGAGCATCTCCAATAAAAATCACCATAAAATGGCGAAGGCTTTTGCGGCCGAGGTTTTTAGTATCACTACTTTTCTTGGGGTTTGAAGAAAGTCGTTCTTTGGAATTTCTCCTTGACGTTTCGCTAGCGCGAGTGGCTAGCTTCTTCAGAGGCTCACTCATCTTGACTATTATTCCGATGACTGGACATTTCGATTTCGTAAGGCGTATTTATTTTGATGCAGGTAGTCTGGAGTGTTAATTACTTCGGTCGAATTCGGAGAATAATCATCAGTATCAGTTGCCGCACTACCTGTCGTGATTTTATAACTTATTCTTGATTTTCTCAGAATGGGATTCCAAATTATGTCGAGACCCAACGCTTCTTCTTTTCTGTTAAAATTGTCCGTGTGTAAATTGTCCGTGTGTTTGTGGATCTCTACCGCCTCCCGTACCAGTCGGCTATGATAACCCTGGTTGGGGCGATCAGTTTCGCATTTTCAAACATAATCCCGTGGTTTCCCTCACTAAGTGCGTGTTCCGCCACAGCCAACTTGTCGGTTTGCCCCAGCCTGCAGTTTCTTTCCTGCTCTTCGAGCCTTGTTCAAAAGGATCTTTTTGTGGTACCGATGTATACCTTCCCGCAGGTGCACGGTATGCGATAAACCCCTGCTGCTGACAGTATTTCTCCTTTGTCTTTAGACGACCTGAAGCTTCGTTGGATCTTTTTGGTCGGCTTGAAAACCGTTTTTATGATATATATCCCCAAGAGTTCCCCAATTCTGTCAGTGACCCTCGGGATATATGGCAGATATGCATTTGCAACTACCTGAGAGTCCTCCCTGTTATGAACCGTGGAACTCTTCAGTTTCATGGCCCTGTTGATCTCAGATACACTGTATCCATTTGACCTCAAGGTCACTTGAAGATGTTCCAGTTCTTTCTTTAGATGCTCTGGTTCACATATTCTTCGAGCACGTCCGTTAGAGTAGATACGACTCCTCTCTTTTGGCTGGGATGGTGGTTCGATAGTGCGTGCAGGTACCTATCCGTATGCGTGGGTTTTCAGTATACTTAGTGGGTTAGTCTAGCACCAAATCGTTCAATCATCGTTCAGATGAGTGAGCCTCTGGAGAAGCTAGCCACTCGCGCTTGCGAAATGTCAGGAAGCAATTCCAAAGAACGACGGCCTTCAAACTCGAAGAAAAGTAGTTATACTGAAAATCACCATAGACGACCGACGGTGGTTTTTGAGCTAATTTCACTGGTCTATTTCGCGTTGAGCATTAACGCCGATATTTCCACGTGTATACTTCGGATGCTGTTCCTTATTCGCTTTCTACTCTCGCTAATCGAGATCTTATCTTCGATGATCAGTCATGTGCGCTGATGAAGCACTGCGATAAAACGAAATATCTTTCGAGATACGCCGCCGTGATCGGCAAATTGTTATGTTTGCGTTTCGACCTTCGGGATCTGATTATCGGTTCGGAATCTGCTAAGCGTTTCTGAAGCTTCCAACAATAATACAAAAAGTCTGAGGTTCATCAAATATATTGTTACGATATAATTCCTTGGGGTTCGTTGATTGAAAACTCCAAACAACAAAAAACTATTTGTTCCGTAGTTTTTTCGGTTCGTAACCTACCACAATCTGGAAAAATAACAAGTGTAGAAGGGTAGATTTTTAATCTACCCCGAAAAGTTGCTCCGTCTATTAAAAAACAATTCTTTCTGGATAGAACAAGTCCAATTAGTCAGCAACTCCTAGTATAACTTTGATTTTGACTATCAAAAAAATAATAAGATTCTGCGTTTATGAGCGATAGGGCCGGCGCTAGAACATTTCGTAACAATATGATACGAATAGGTATGATTCTGTCCATTATCCATGATGGTTATAAGAACACACATAGTGTATCCATCAAGAAAATCACTAAATGAATTGACGGGTGACCCGGAACCAATTCACCCCCCTGTACGTTCGTTGTTATTTTGTAGTTATATTTAAAATTCGGTAATTCAATTTGATGTCGTAAAGGTACAATTCAGCAAGTATCAAACATCTATGACAGTTCCGGGGTATGACCGGAAGCACATCTAAATTTAATATTTCAAATCGAATTCATATATTTTTTCTGGAAATAACGATTGGGTATCAATTCACAATTTGCCGATATGGGTCAAATCTTATAAATATTACTCTTTGTATTCTCCTCATGACAAAACATCTTCACGAAAGTATGTTATTGAAACTTGAATAATATCATGTAAATTCACACAACGTTCTTTGAATATAAAGGTATTTTCTTTTTCGTATGAACCTGAAAAGGAAAACTTTGAATCTAAAAAAAAACCTAATAGGAAGTGTTAAAAGTTACAAAATGCACTGGAACGCTCCAGATGGTTTGGCATGATGGAATAAAAACTAACAGGCACAGTCGAAATACCAGATGATTGTATAATTACTATAAGGAAAACCCAAATTGAAACAAATCAAGTTGAACAGTTGGGTTGCACTGTGATGATATAGATTATAAATGAATAATAATTGCTATACACTTCTATAGACGTTTTTCTTTATATTTTACAACACATTACATCTTACATCATAATCTCCACCCGGGGTTTGAGCTGATGAGTAAAAAAATATACCAATTTCCTAGAAAAATAATCACTCAAGTAGAATCTCCCTAAAACAAGAAGTATTTCCGGTAATGCTTTCGAGTTGCGAATATAAAAAAAATAAGTGAATCAAAGAAAAATCAAGAATCAATTCAAGCTCTTGAGAGATTCGGGATGAAAATTTAATGTCAGAACTATCGGAAACTGAAATTGATAACGCCAAAATCGTCAAAATCATCGATAGTTCAATTGAAATTATTTGTAAAAGATAGGAACGGTAAAAAAATTGAAAAACGAAAGTGTGTGAAAGAAAATGCGATGACAAAAATCAATCCGTTTTCTCTTCCAGGATTTGAAGCATTCAGTGTCTCAAAACAAATATTTAATTGAAGAATTTTGTATAAAAAAAGGAGTCTTGTCACAAATTCATATAATGGCACTCATATAGCAAAATTTATCCAACAAAAACGTTATTTCTCGAACAACTTGTGTAGTAAACAGGCCACGTCATATTGGAGCTTCAGGCCAGCTGTACTATTATTAATTGTTGCAAATACAATAAGATACACCTCTATCACCTACCTAGTCGATTGCAATCTTCTCCTTAAAAGGAAACTCAAAGCAAACAGAGAGATATGATGACACGCCAGATTTCGAATCTCTACATCTAGACGGTGTTGTGTCTAGCCAATTGAATACCATTGAAAACTATTTCCCAACCGGACTATACATAAGGACCTTCTTACCGATGGCTAAAATACTGAAATAGAGTTTTAACTGATAATATATAAGCTGAAACATTCCCTAGAGATCAATTACCCCAACACCAAACTGATACTATTTGCACTCGACGCGCGTTTCGCTAACAAGGTAAGCATCTTGTTACTAGATACTTTTTTTTACATAGAAGAAACCGTTTCTATGGTGAAAATATTTTTTCAACAGCTCATGGAAATTCTCAATTTCACTTTCAACCCTTTGAACGATAGAAAGATGATATCTCTGATAGATAATGTATCGACATTGGAGTTCCTCAAGGTTCCATTCTGGGGCCTATCATTTCTCGCTCACATGGTCAAACCGAAAAATCTCATAGATCCGGATAGATTTTCTTCTATCAAACATAAAAGACAATTCAAACACAGACATCTTGAATTCGTATACAGAAAGTGTTAGCCGACACGATGGTTTTACTTCGTCAGACTACCAAAGGGGTATATAATTTTTTTTTATAAAATTGTATTGAATGATATCATTTATAGTTATCTCAAGAATAACTATATTCCTACGACTGCATATAATAGTGAAAAAATTCCATATCAATTGTGGAATATCGAGCATGATATATTTGAAAGTGAATTTTAATTGCATTGATATTTTCTCACGTTGTGTCGTAATACAGCTAGGAAATCGTTTAGAATTTCTATTAGCAGGAAGAATAGATACACGGTTCGAATCTTCATAGATCGTTCGTTAGATAACCAATCTTCGACTGAGTTACTAATTGATAGAAAGCCGTAATCAATCGGTACTATCATACGCCATGCGAAACCGAAAGATCATAATGTTGATGGATAGGAGTAATTGAAGGGAAGTCGGCTGGAGCAGTAATTAGTTCGACACGATTGCAGATCGAGATAGATATAAGGAGCAACAATATGGGAGAAAAAATGGAAAGCATTTGGCGGAATTTGGTTGGAGTTCCTTCTCAAAAATCGGATGAATGAATTCAAGTTTCATGTTCAAGTATTGCATGAACAAAATTATTACATTTTTCTTTACAAAATGGGGTTAGATTTGCTCTCTGAGTACGACATACCTAGGCATAATTGCCTATGTGTGAGTTGTATCCAGGGCTTCTCTGAAAACTATTAGTACTGTACATAAATTATGCTAAGAATTATGGTGGGCAAAAGTTTACGAAGGTAACTGTGTCTTGTGTAAAGCATAACTTCATACACATGTGTGTTTTATGTGTGCAGCAATGGTGGAATGAATTTTTTTTCTCTGTACTTACTATCGTTGTATTTTATAGAATGTTTCTTTGTTTTTCAGGATATATTTTTTTATTTCAGCTTTGAATTTCCGTAGTTTGTCAATTTTTCTTGAATGTACCGGTATTGCATTGTAAAATTTTGGACCGAAAAATAGAAACGTTTGCTGGGTATAGCTTTTTAAAATGTATGTATTGCTAATTCTTCATTTCTGGTTTGTCTAGTCGGTTGGACACATCTGCTTTGAAGTGAGTTTTCAGTTGTGTATACTCGAATTATACATTGATGAGCATACAAAAGACTGATTGGGAGGATTTTTGTTTCTTCATATAGTAATTTAGTGGAATATTGTTTCTGTTTTCTGAATAGGATTTTTATGATGGAATTTTGTATGATATGTAGAGGACGTAAGTTGCTAACGAAGGCTCCTCCTCATATTATAATACTGTATCTTAGAATGGATTCTACTAGGGAAGTATGAAGCATTAGTAGGTTTTTGCGTGATAGAATGTCTCTTAATGTGTGAAATCTGTGCAGTAATGCTCTCAGTCGTTTATTTACATTCGAGATGTGCTCTGTCCAGCGAATGTGCTGATCCAGAGTCATTCCCAAGTATTTTATTGCTGGTACTTGATCTATTTCTGGGCAGATACACGTATTAGTATCAGTGCAACTTGTTTTGTGAAAGTTCATAAAATAATCTGTAGAGGGCTGCGTATTTACCGTAGGTGTGAAAGGTATGAATTGAGTTTTAGTGACGTTCAGGGTGAGTTTGTTATGGTCCAGCCAAATTTGCAATTTTCTTAGGTCTGCTTCTGCGGTTGACTTTATTTCTTCCCAGCTTATGCCTGTGAGTATCAAGACTGTGTCATCAGCATAGCATATTATTTTTTGTGTTCTATATTTCAGATAGTTGAGCATCAGGTCCAATGCGATACCTCGAATTCCGTAGTTCCCTAATTTTTTTTAAAGGATATTATGTGAGAAGGTATTGAAGGCCTTTGCAAGGTCAAGGAAAATTGCCAGACATTTTGATGATTCATCTAACGCTCGCACTGTTTTTTCGAGGAAGTCAGCTATGGCGTTTTCAGTACTAAATTGTTTAATGAAACCGTATTGTCTCTCTGTTATAATTTTGCGCATGTGGAAAGAATCAAGCAGCCTGCTTTTCAAAGCGTGTTAGAATATTTTAGCAAAATTCGATGAGATATGTGACAGCTACTATATAGCAATGATATGAGAATCGTGAAAATAAGGGTACAATTTGTGTCAGTTGGATCAGATACAAAAAGTTTGAAAATATGTTTCGGACATGTTTTGAACACAGTTTCGTATTCAGTTTTACTGCCACACTATTAGTTTTCGGTATTATTGTGTGATTTTCAATAGACAGTTTACAAAACCGTTACACGTATTTCATTATACAATGGAAAGAGATTAGCTCTTGCCCCAAATTGTATGTTGGTCAGATGAAAAGATTTTTTACCGGGAGAATGAAGGAGAATCGAAGTAATTCTTGGAATGAAAAGACGAATTCAAAATTTGCAAATCATCTTCTGACCGAAAGACACGAGTTCCATCATGCCTATGACGTATTGCATTTGGAGAAGAAATGTTCAAAACTCAATCTATTGGAATACTCAGGAGTAACTAGAGTCAAGAAATTGGGAGATTTGATAAATGCCAAATAGATTTGAATAATTCTCCATTACTTAACCTGTTTCTTTTTCGACGAAATCTGAATAATCAGGATCAGTAAAACAGATGCACCGAGGCAATTTGTGTGATTAGTACTTCCCAGGAGGTTGGTTGACAGTTATTAATAAACGATGAGATTGAAACCTTTGGTGTAAAAGTTGAAACTTTTTCTAGAGATCAATAACCTTGACACCAAACTGATATTTTAGCACTCAACGCGCGTTTCACTAAGAAGGTTAGCATCTTCAGGAGAATAATTCCTTGTTCCTAGGTCAATAGCTTTTCCTTCGAAAACAGATGAGTACGACAATGGAAGGAGAGTGATTAGGTACGTAGAAGAAGTGAATGGTTTCAAACCAGAGATAATTGAAAAAATAATTAGAGAATGTAAATTTAGAAAAACACTTCATGAATCTTCCACTTCTCAGAAAGATAATAGTATTGAAAAGTTCATAGTAATCCCATATGAATCCCAATACACTAGATGACTCCAACAGATATTCGATGAAGTGAATATGAAAGTTGCATATAAAACTTCTTATAAATGACAAGAGCTCCTTGGCAATCCAAAAGATAAATTAGAGAATACAAAAAATTCGGGAAATTACGAAATCAGTTGTCAAGATTGCAATAAGGAAATGAAGATGATATTGTATAGTAAAACACGTGTAGAATTTTTGTAAACTGTGGAGTTTGATTCAAGCAATGAAGAGTTTTCTAATAAGATTATTTTTCGAAATGCAACTTTTCTAGATTCCAAGGCAGCCTCTACACGATAATATGAATTTGGAATCATTCAAATACAAGGAATATAGAAGAGTTTATATCTTCCTCGATATAAAAATGAAAAGAAAAACCCAATGAATGTCATCAGGAAATTCAAATAGCAGAAATCTAGACATTACATAGTTGTTTTTTTTTTGAGTCCTTAAAGATCAAATTTGAAGGGTTTGAATCCAAGAACTGGAATAACTTTATGATCATTTCCTTTTGTGGTCCTCAAAGCTTTCATTAGCTCAGTCACTTCAGGGGTTTCATCACGGAATGTGAGATGAGATCGATAATTTGTATAGAGCATAATCTTGACATTTCAAAAGTTGGTTAAGACTCCTCGAGATTTCCAATATCAAAAGTTGCAAAATCGGTTACAGAAGGTCGAATGCAGATCCCAAGTGATGAAAAGGTTCATTACAGTATAAGGTATTATTACAAGAAGTGATTCGTTCCTTAATCAACATATTTCCGCCTTCTAGCGAGTGTTGTTGAAATCCATGAAAACCATGTTGAAATCTAGAAAGCCCACCTAAAATACTTGAAGAAATCCTGAAATCCACTGGAAATCCTGATTTGGTGTACAAATTTTACGGAAGTGAACACCCCTCGCCCTCTGGCAAACTATCACTTCATTTGTAGAATAATCTACTATTCATCCACTTGAAAATCAACATCCAATCCTTACAAACATATAGGAGTAACCTGGCACGAACCTGCTTCACCGAGTATTACAATGTATCAAAGCAGGATATTAAACTTGATATTAAATCTACTTCAATCCCAACCGCACCTAATTCAGTACATAAATAGCTCTCGGAATGTATTCACCATTCCGAATTTGAAAAACGTAAGATGAAGTTATGACCCGTAAAAGTATCATTGCGCTATTTGCAATGAAACTGCTCCGACAACAGAAGTAGATCGAGCTGGTTGAAAATTGTGAAGTTGAAACCAGTTTTCCAGCAAAGTAGCGAATGCGTCAAAGAATATGTATACGAGGGTAACGAAAGTAGTTGCCTTTCATTGATACAATTCTACTGAAGAAGCTACTGAATTGTGAACACATATAACAGGTATTTTTTATCTTAGAATATCACAGAGATTGCTGGACATATTCGTTATAAGTTCTGTGTCAAGATGGATTGGATAATCTGTACATTCTGACATTTCGGCACCATTTATCATAATACAGGGTGTTTCAAAATTCAGTATCAAGATTTCAGAGGCGCATTTTTCAACTCAAAATAAGACTTTTGTTTTACATAAACATGTGTCCGCAAACGCTTCGTTACCGAACTACAGAGCGTTAAAGTTTCCAGTATTTTTTTTTAGTATTTTCTTCATAGCTCTTTCAGGTTTTGATATAATCCGCGATTACCTGTAGCCTTTATCTTTGTTATAATTATGATTGCGATTAATTACGAAATAATAATAATGAAGTAACTTTCTAACGCAAGCTCTTAATTGGATTTTTAAAGTATACTTGCAGGTTTCGGTTTATCAACTACGTTCGGTGTCAGCAGAGATGATTTCGATTGTCTTTGTAGTTGGAAAAAAAGCTTTTTCTGAATTCTAAGAGAGTTCGCTCTCATACAGAAATTTTTTTGTTGATCTGATGCTTCGTCAAGAGTTACGGGAAAAGCAAGTTTCAATTGAGAAGTTGTTCTTTTTTCTCTACGGGAAAAATATTAGATGAAATACCTTTGTTACAGTCATAACGGGGACGCTTATAATTCTATAACATACAGTGATTCTCAAAAGTCCCCTTTCCCCTCTTATCTTTGAACCGATTACACATAAACAATTGAAATTTGGAAACGGAACATCAAATTATGACCAATAGTTCTGAATGGAACCCTACGGCAAGCCACGTGGCACAAACGTTCAAAACAACGCCATTTATACCAAGCATTTTTCATTTATTCCATATTTGTGCGCTCCACTGATTGCGCTCAGAAGGCAGAGTATTGTGCGGGCAAGAGTCGGCCAACTATCTTGGAGGATGAAACGCTCAGGGGCGTCTTACTGATTTTACCACATTTTACCACCATCCGAGTATATTCGAGGTCATGCAATGATATTTTTTCGAAATCTCACATCTCAACGCTACGCTCAATGAATCTTGGAGAGTCGAAACTTTTCTAACGAATTGCAGGTGTTATTTCATTATTTTTCATGAAACCGAGGAACATAAATCGGGAAAGGTCATACCGAGGAGTCGTAGAAATTCAGTGAAATCAGTTGCATTCGTATTCATTTGTAATCTCACTGCTGGGGTTTCACGACCTCTTGACTCGATGTGTACGCAATAGCCATGTTAATGTGTTCGCTCATTGCTGTCAACGAATCCATGAATATATGTATCTGAGCCGTCGCAAAGACAGACAACTTTTTATTACTTTCCCGTGGATACGTGGCTGGTACGAAAAGTAAGAGTGACTCGAAGAAAAAACTTATACAGTAGAATATTTTGTTTTCGTTAAAGATGATAACATAATAAAAGATGAGATTGCAACTCTTGGTATAAAAGTTACTACTTTTTCCGAGACTTTCTCTATAGATCAGCTACCCATACACCAAACTAATTACTTGCACTCGACGCCTGTTTCGCTAACAAGTTTGGATCTTCAGAAGGACATTGATCGAAAGACTACGGTGAGCTGTTCATATAGTTCCCAATGTAAAGTAGAGATACTAAATTGGTTTTATTCACAATCATTCAAAAAAGTTTTTGTTTTTAAGCTACCGTCAGGTTGAAGAGTGATAAAGTGATAAATCATTCACAGAGAACAAGACGATTAAGGAAATAACTTTTTTCTCCGATTGATAGCAAATATTAGTTCTGCAGACACATATCTATCAGAAAAGTATTACTTTTCCTGCCTAGGCAGCGAAGTGAGGACTTTTCTGCCTAGGCAGCAAAAATAATACTTTGCTGATTGATAGGTGTCTAGAGGAGTAAGTACTTCTAAGTCGCTATCACTGTCCATAATGTTATCAAACTATAATTACTATGAACATGACAAAATGGTTAAGGCTTTCGCGGCCGAGGTTTTCAGTATCACTATTTATGTTCGGGTTTGAAGGCCGTCGTATTTTGGAGTTTCTTCTTGACGTTTCACTGGCGCGAGTGGCTAGCTTCTTCAGAGGCTCATACATCTTGAGTTTCCTCTGACTGGGTATTACGACTTCGTGAAGCGTATTTATATCGATTCAGTTAGTTTGAAGTGCTAATTACTTTTTCTGGATTTGGAGAATTTTCACAAATATTAATTGCCGTGATTGCTTTAATTGAATCCGGAGAAGTACAATTAGTATTAATTGTCGCACTACCTACCGTCATGATATTTGTAATTTTTGATCTTCTTAAAATGGGATTCCATATTCGGTTGAGGTTCACAGCTTCCTCTTTCCTGTTGGAATCATCCGTGTGTTTGTGGATCTCTATTGCTTCTTGTATCAGTCGACTGTGGATCCCTGGTTGGTGGCAATGAGTTTCGCGTTTTTGAACAGAATCCTGTGGTTTTCCTGACTGAGTGCGTGTTCCGCCACAGCTGACTTGTCAGTTTGCACTAGTCTGCAGTTCCATACTCTTTTAGCCCAGTCCCCATAGATTTCTTGGTGGTGCCGATGTATACCTTCCCACAGGTGAACGGTATGCGATAAATCCCTACTGCTGACAGTGGGTCTCTATTGTTTTTAGCCAGCCGAGGCGTAGTTATATCCCTTGGTGGGTTTGAAAACCGGTTTAATATTGTTTTCCCAAGAGGGTATGGGTATGGTAAACACTTAACCCGGGAGAACTCGCGTACTATTCAACGACGTGAGAATTCGCGCCTATAGATTCTTTCTCACGCTAGCTCGCGCTTATAGATTTTTTCTAACGCGAGCTCGCGCGTATAGATATCTTCTAACACTGACTTTTCATGATGAAAACTATTTAATATTGATTCTAGTTAATCTATTCTAAATTCCAAAAACAACAAAGAAATGTGTATAATTATTCAAATTTAATCGTCACTTTCGTTGCAATTATTATCTTTACATTTATAACAAGTGGAAATTTTTCTAAACTGCTTTTCAGTTTCAGAATCCATTTTTTTCTGTAGAGAAGCTCAAATAAATAAAGATAAAAGCAAAAAAAATTGAAAAAGGTACCTGCTAATTATTATATATAGATTATTACTAACTTCAATTTATTTGTAGCCACCACAACCCCCCACTCACGCCCCAACAAGCATGAACTGGTAAAGGAATTCTATAGAAGGCATTCCTAAAATATGAAAACAATTCGACAAGAGATAAAAAAAAAGTCTGTAGCGCAACTGAAAATGTTAGATTTTATCTAATAGTGCGAGTCCTGCCGGGTTAAGAACATAAGTAGTGATAATGAAAAGATTATATTATATGCTCAAATCGACATAAAAGTAGATCGACTGCCTCAGCTGAATTCCTAGCCTCGCTACGCTATCAGCTGCGGCAGTCAATCTACTATTTTGCTGCCTAGTAAACATATAATTATTCGGACTCCTTTTGGAACTTTCCGGCACCTCCCTCTTCTATTCGAAGTCATACTCATCAGAATTAACGGAGTGGCTAGATACCCGCATGGTTATACCGAGGGCTATACAAAACAATCTTACCTGGCAACAATCTCCGTGAAACGTTACTGAGATTTAAGAGATATGTTTGGTATGACAAACGCATACATCGAATTGTTGCTTATGTCATTCCCCCATGAAAACTGATTTTTTTCTTCTAGAATTCGATTCATCGCCATGATCAAGATTCAAAATTGAGACTGTCCATTTTCAGTTCAGGTTGATTCATCTTAGGAACAATCTTTTTGTGACTTGCGTGCAGGGTGGGGCAAAATCTGATTTTTATTAAAAAAATCAAAAATCATTGATTTTTTCAAAAAAATCAAGATTCATTTGATTTTTTTGATTTTTTAAATTTGAATATAAAATTTGAACATTTTGAATCTTTGAACTTATTGTTGATTATTTTAATGTATAAGTCTGAAAATTTTAATACAATTTGCGACTCGAAAACTTGTGACAACGCATTTGTAACGCTTCTTGCAAGGAAATTCTTGTCACGATTTGTTTTCCTTCTGTCCTATACACTCGCTATACAGTGCCGAGTGAGGCACGAACACGAACGCGTTTGTTGTGCTTTTTGCAAGAATATTCCTGTCGAGGCTTGTTTTCCTTCTCAACCTATAAATTGACGTTGCCCAACAATTTCACGCATTTCGCTAGTTGTACACTCGGATATTAGAGACAGATTAGGCATAGAAAAAAGAGGAAAACTCGTGTTTTTGGTTAAATTGTATAACGAAAATGAATAGACTAAAAATATACAGTAATAAAATTTAGGTGTTACGTTTAGTTTAAGAATTTGGAATTATGTACTTCTTTTTTGTTGTTTTTGCTTAAAGCCTATAAAAAAAACTTTTATCCTATGTTGTTATATGGTTCTTAATATAAAAAACAAAAATTGATTCAAATCATGATTTTAATCACTTGATTTTAATCATCCCAACCCTGCTTGCGTGCTTGACGAACTACCATGATGGTTGTCTGCTGATCTCTACGCTTCTCACCCTTGACACCACTTTTTCTCCTATTGATAAAATTTAGTATATTTTGGAAAAATCAACACCGTTTCAAATTACCTCTCGTTTTGAATATTTTACGTGTTCATCACAGTTTGACTGCTACTGTATACTCGGACCAGTTCATCACTTGATACACTGAACCAATTTTGAATCCACTTTCGTTGATCGTGAGCTTCATTACCATATGTGAAACGCAAGGTCACTTCTGAGAGAGTCACCTGCAAATTACCGAAAACGAACATAACATCCGATAAATGCATCAGTTTTCGCTTTGCTGGCTATAATTTCATTCATTTTCGAATATTTCTCTATATGTGCCAGGACTATAGTTGTATAGTTTCTGAAAATGATTCTAACACAAACCAACAGCAACTTATCATCTCCAATAGAGTAGATCTCGTATTAAGGACCGGTTTTTGATTACAAGATATATAACAGATAAAAAATCTACGACTATAACATTGATATACGGAAACGCAAATTGAACGTGACAGAGGCACTTTTTTTCGAAAAATCATACTTCTCCAATGACGGGAATGTGTGAGACACCGACTGAAAAATTGTGGAGTCTTGAAATTTATCAAAGTGATTGTTGTTGTTGTTATTGTAGTTTATTTTGGGACAGTAACCTACTACAATCTGAGAAAAATTGAGAAATAATATCGAAATATGTACAAGTGTAGGACGGAAAAATGATAGCAAGGGAAAGGAATAATTGATACAAATCGAACCTGGTTACCCTTTTGGAATAACAGAATGCTATGCACTTATATAGATTTCAACAATAATTCCAAATTCAAAATATCTATCCACCATTGGAATAATAACTTTCAAAGAGTACTATATGAAACTGAAAATTGTTCAAAAGTAATTTCATTGCGTTCGGGGAATTTTCACTTCTTTTTGGGTTTGTATCATTTTTGAAAACGGAAATTTGATTTCCGAAACATCAACTCAGAGGTGAGAAGTTTTCATTGAGATTAGGAATTCCATTTTTGATGATCAATTTTGAGATATACGACAGGTACTCATTTGCATAGAAACTTTTCAAGATAGAATAAGTATTGTTTATAGAGAAGAAGGCCAATTCCTGTGTAACTTTTGAAGCATTTTTGTGACGCCATCTACATTACAAAGTCATTTACTCAACAACATACTCAAAAATATACGACAAAGTTTCTTCTTTAGTAAGTGAGTACAGATTATCGAGCTCAAAAATAATCATATAAATAAGAGTGATAGACGCAACTGATATGCATAAGTGATCATGAAAATGCGCGATTCAACTACGACTTCCACAAGACACATGTAAGAAAATACATGACAAGGAAACGAACTCACTGATGCCATCTATTCGTATATTTCCGTATGGTTGACCAACTAACCTTTATCTCTATGAACAATGCTAGAAGCTAACCCCCGCCAGTCATAGTTTTCTTATATTTTTCTTACGGACTTCGTAACATGAATCGTACGTTTTCTTGGACAGTTCCAGTGAATATTATAAGATGGGAATCAATGATCAATGATTATATGAAGATAAAATTTCTATTTTCGAAACAAAATTGTATTGACAACATAACTACTTTGAAGCTCCATCAGCTCTTTTTCAATAATACGTTACAAACAGAAATCTGCAACTATTTCACCCTTCAGAAGGGAACTTTGACGTGCATTGTCAAGAAAATGAGAAGAAACATTATAATGTATATGGTGACAAAAATCCGTTCCAAACACTTTTACTCAGGTATCAGCAGAATATATCCTATTTTTATCTATGAACAACGTTAGAAGTCTGCTTTTACACTCTACATTTCCTTCATTTTTTCAGATTTTACTAGGTTACTGACTTGAAAAAATTACGAAGATCAAAATGAAATTCAGTTGATAGTCCTATTATATCGGATTGAGTTGAAACTAAGTTTCCCATATTCAGTGGGTAGGTACTCATCTCACTACCAGGCCCATAAAGTTTATAATCATTCATTAATGACTTTACTATTACTTTAATTTCCTCAAAAATTAATTTGGAAAATTCACTCGAAACACTGCCACACTGCTTTCCGGGCTATTGCCGATGCCCCGGAAGCACCGCAACAAAAGGATCCGACAGAACCAAGACCTTTTTCGTTTCGGCCGGTGCTTCCGCAGTCTAGGCGGACGTCCAAATCGCATTGTCGAGACCTTGCGCACAAACAAAAGCCGAACGGCTCGACTAGAATAATGAACCAGCAGAACAATCGGTAACTTGATCATGTCCGAGCTTCCGTTTCCATAGTAAACGGTGTCGTACGGTGAATAAGCGTTTTTTTTACGGATGCTGAAGAGACAATCTTTGAATTCGTTAAAGATATACAACGGTAGGTGTGTGCTGGTTTCCCCTTCTCGCGTTTGATGTATATATATTAGTGGTAATCTTTGAGAATGCCGCTTCATAAAAATAGCAGCTATTGTCAACTAAGAATGTTAGTCGTGTCAATTCAAGAAATCGAGCTACATCAACTATGGAATTGAAAAAAGGCCAGGCAACTTTGGCTACGGATGAAACCATGAGAATATATAAGAAAGTCATGAAAATACGTTTATTTACAAGCATATATGTAATGCTGTCATTACTAACGTCATTGAAGGTTGGGAAGTGTCACATTACACACCTCTATTTCCCGCCCTCATTTCATCTATTCTAGACTTTATTTGTCATTTATTGACTTTATCTGGTGACAATTGTAACCCCCTAGTCACGGTAACAATATATCTACTTGATTATTCTGAGAGAACCGCGTTCTTGGTAATTTGTCGTTAAAAGTAATATTTTAAATATGTTCAGAACGAAACAGAGATTCATCAGTTTCAATCGAAATATGATGGTTGTAAATAAAATAGCATACAAACCTCGGTAGGAACTTTCATTCCTGTCTCGAGATCATAACTAATTGATCTCATGACAGGAATGAATCACGTACCACCTTGGTGTGTAATATACTATTTTCTACTAGCGTACGGAAAAGTTTACTTCTCCGCACTCTTGGCATAACCACTCACCTGAAAAAAAAATGACATCAGACGAATAGCATGGGCAAGTTCTATTGGAATGTGAATTAAGAATATACACCAACAGACGATATGAAAACTTATACAATAATGCGCACTGGCGATTGGTGAATTTTATGTTCCTGACTGTATCTCTAGAAACGGTATAAGAGCTTTCGCAGAGCAAACACTTCGATTCGTGAATCAATTCCCAAAGAAAACGCAATTAATTCGGATATAACAACAATTTGTTCGTCGATGCTTTTATATCGTCGGAAACCATTGTAATGCTTCGCACGTGCCACCAGCAAAGAAAAACGAGCAATCTCAATGTAAAGAGAGAATCCAGCTTTCGAACCTCTCAATTTTTTTCGGATTGTACTCTGTATGTATATCGCAACGTTAGGAATTAACATAAAAACAAGCAATATCATTACTTGAAATCTGAATAAACGCGATTTCTCTTCAATTTTGATCCACTTCGATGCATATAATATACTTGAAAATTGAATGGAATACTCGGCTCACTAAAAAATGTACCGTTGGAAAGTTGAGAAATCTCCGTGCTCGCTATCAAAGACAAAAACGATCAAATTCGATTTCTCCGTGAAGTAGAATCAACAAGGTCAGACAGTTATCAAGATGAGAGTACATTGTTTATGTTCGATTCTGATTTTGTCCGAACTTCCAATGGTTTTGAAACTGTGAAACTGAATGGTTCGAAGTGAGAAAAGAAGGAAGAAAAAAATCAATAAAGTATATAAATAAATGAATTATAATAAGAAAAAACTCCTGTTAATATGGATTTTCATCAAGTATCGGCCAGTTCAATTCAAGAAATGAAAGGAATTTCGATGAAAAACAAATTGAGCAAGAATCTAACAGATATAGAAACAAAGGATGAAATGAACTTTGCAATAAAAACCCAAATTACAACAAATGATAATGAAATATAGAAATATAAAAAATAATTTTAGCCCAGAGTAATCTTTCATTGGTATTTTTCATTCGTTACTGAACGTTTAATTTTATGTCTATAATAGTAATTTGATTTTCAGTTCATCTTTTCTGGGATTTGGGAAATTTTGAACAGTAAACGTATCTGACTGCACTTAGGTCTCATTAGTTGCTTCAATAAGCTAGGGTATTGCCCTAGGGTCAAGCGTTTTTTTTTCTAACCAACAAATTTTTATTGGGAATTTCGATAGAGTTTCATACTGAACAATGGTTGGAAAAAGGTGGAATGAAATGTAATTCGATAAAAAAAAAACAGAATATCCTTTTATCAGAACTTTGAAGGGAAATAACTCCCTATCGAAAAGAAAGCGTCTCGTTTTAACTTTGCCTAAGAAGCACATCACTGTGGCTGAACTTCGAATTTAGAATGGCCCATTATAGATATAGCACAAGAGGAAAAATTGACATTGACTTTTTTTTGTATATATGCAGATTCACACGAAAGGAAAGCCCTGTAGTGTTCAAAGAACACCGCGTGAATCAAGGGACAGGAGATACGAATTAACATTCATTCTTAATTTTTGAAGTTTGTACACCTTACGAAAAACCTCTTTCGGTAAGGAGTTCCAAAGCTCAGCTGTTCTATTGAAAAAAGTTCCCTGAGCAAGAGAAGTTCTACAGGTCTCCAAATTCACAAAAAAGGGGTGGGAATTCTGTACCCGTTGAGTCATCCATGTAGATATTGCCAAGGTTGGAACGATTGATGACAATTCAGAAGAGCACCGACCGTGAAAATATCTATGGAAGAGAGACAAGTCTCCGACCCTTCTACGATGTTCCAATGAACTGAGCGAGTCTGTGAGTGAAGAATCACCAACAAGACGGATTGCCTTTCTCTGAATAGAATCGAGAAGCCTCAATGAATGTTTTGGTGCCGAACTCCACACATGAGAACCATATTCCAAGAGAGGTCGTATCTGAGCCTTGTAGAACATCAGAAGCTAACGAGAAGTGAAGTATTTCTTCGCACGAAATAGAAATCCAAGTTTCTTGGAAGCACCTTTAGCGATCGATCTCACATGGTTTTCCCATGTGAGATTATCACTGATCGTAATTCCTAGCATCGAGATACCTGGCTTTGTAGGAATAGTTACTCCTGACATCGGAATACTAGACGATGATAGATCGGCTTCTCTTGAAAAGAGCCATGCCTGGGTTTTCCTAGCATTAAATTCCACCAAGTTCATGTTACCCCATTCCATTATTTGGGGACTCTGGAAAAGAAACTAGTATGAAGAGTACTGTACTGCAGAAGAGTTGTGCTCAAGCTTCAACATTTATACATACCCAGAGTGTTGTCGTAATCATGAGATGATGATCCGCCGAATTTGTTGTGATATAATGAGCTCAAGAAGTGACGGGTACAATTGAAACTATACTGACTAAAACTGCGAAAATATTCGATAACTGTCAACCTTGTCTGTTAGTGTTTTCCCAAAGCATAAATGAAACTTTGTAGGTGGTAGGAGGTCGAATAATACCTGTAGAATCTATTCTATATGACAATAATCTATTCAAGGCTCTGGATACAGAGACATTTGATGAAATTGATCAGCTTCCAAGTGAGCGATTTCTGTGAACGGTAAGAACTCAGTTCCTTTCAGGAACTCAGAGCCCTATGCAGAGCAGACGTTCTGCAGATTCTGCAGTAGCAGCAATCACCACTGTCCGTTTTGCTGATTTTCCTTAGACGGTACCTTAGTGGGCAGTGAATATAGTCCCGTTACCTACAAGTTTGAGGAATTGATTCATTCAACTCTATAAATGGAACTTGACAAACACGATTCATTATTTTCTGCATTTGCATTCCCAATGGATAACTGTGAAATACTTGAAGCCGTTGATGGTTTACAAAAACTGGTGCTCCATGATTAGCGGTTCTAAAACAATTATATTCACGTTTAACGCCATTAAATTATAGTAACGAGGCAATTAACATATCTATACACGATAATATTTTATCTTTAATTGAGTTTTCGTCTTACAAGAAAATAATAGTGATCACAATTGCTTTTTTATATATTCCGTAAGTCTGCAAAGGAATAACCATAATCTCCGCTAACAGGAGAAAGAAAACTTGAATATCTGCAGAGATATTTTGAATACATATTCATTTATTAGTTGATACTCTTGCTTTCTCTAGATCTAACGGGGGTACTTCTGACTTTTCGTTTTGAAATTTGTTGTTTGGCATTTTCTATTTTAGCCTATTTTCTAGTTTTTTCCTATAATCATTGGATTTCAGTGTTCTCTTTATTTCATGGAATACTTTTGTTTCTTCTGATTTATCTGTCATTTTCCCTCACTGATCCATCTTCATAGTTCTCTTCTCAACATTCCTACAGTTTTTGCACATATTATTAGTCTTTATTGCCGATAATTTGGTTTATGAAGAGGTTTCAGATATTTGAAGTCGAGAGGTCTAACCATTTTCATCTAGGTAGCGATGAAACGAATACAGCTCAGGTCAATCGACTGAAGCAACCGTGTCATCATCAATCACCTTCCATTATTCAAATGCATATCATCACAGAACATCATCGATGCCGCTATAACCGTTCCAGAGGATTTTTTTCGAAGAGCCAACAATAGGCCAGTCGCTATGAATCAAAGAGAGGGTAAGTCGGAAAAATACAGAAAAGTGTTTATTTTGGCCTTGATGTGTTCATTGTGATAAAAATTGCAAGAATCTTGATTTGGAAACACGGTTCCCTATGGCAACATTACTATATTTTCGCAAGAAGGGAAAGGTTTTTCCTTTTCGTGCTAAATTTTCGAAAATATCAGGAATTCGTGAAAATCAACAGAAATCACGAAATCACCAACAAAAATGTTTTTTTGCATAGACCTGTATAGTCACTAGTTTTCGGGATGTGGAGGCTGAAAGAGCAGCGTCAAAGTTTACTCCAAAACATCTCAAAAAACATGATCATGAGCTACTTCCTTTCTTTTTGTCTCGTGGCTCATTCCAAACCCTTTCTTTGAAGCTTGGTTGAATTGTTACAGAATTATGGAATGTTGGATATGAATCAAAGTGACATCACAGAATAATCAAAGTACTGCACAGAAGAGAATCCAATGACATATTCGGTTATAATTGCACGAGTGCATAAAAATTACCGATAGTTTTGCAAGAAAGCGTGATATCTGAAAATTGCAAGAGTTTATTTTCATATTTTGGCAAAAGTGCCCGAGTCCGAAGGACGAGGGCTCTATTACAAAATATAAAAATAACTGAATGAAATTTGTATAAGATATCACGCTTGAATGCAAAATTATCTGGTCATTTTTATGCACGAATGTATTTCAATGGAATATTTCACGAATAAAGAAATTCTCAAGGAAATGTTATTTTTTGTTTATTTATACTTTCCTCTACAGATTTATGGAGCACTCACCAAAACACGCAATGTTTTTCTATTTTTGAAGTCTATCTGACATTTATTTGTGTTGTTTACTTAGAAAGAATATTGTTAAGCATAACACCTATTTCCAGTACTGCAGTATGTGTAAGCCTCTTGGTGGCTTGTGAGCTTTGTTTGTTATCTTTAATCTCGTCTTTAATCTTTTGAGAAATCTTACTGACAGTATCCATACTTGACTTCAAATCTGCTGCACCACGATAAAAATGAATAGCTGACTGTACACAATAAAAATTTTAATTTACTACGTTGTATTCAATTCAGCTCTCTTACAGCCGTTAAGGGAAGCGAAGGGACATCATTATCCCGCTGTCTATGGATATAACTAATCGGAGATGTCAGCAACTCTTGACGGCGATAGTTTTCAACATTTTTGGCATCTCCACGAAAAGCCTGAGACTAATTCTTTCTATAGGAGCATCCAAATACAGAGTTTTTCATCACAAGTACCAAAAAGACCTAAACACAGACCTGTCACTTTTGATTGACAATCGTCAATTGCTAAATAACATACTACAAAGGAATTGCGGAAACATCGAGAGTGCTGCCAACCAAATACCAAAGAATAAGCGCCAAATTTGAAATTCAATTTGAACGCTCCAATCTTGTGTTTTGTCCCGACAGAGATTATGGGAATTAGCCACGTGACAAAAAGGAGGAAGTAGCTCTTTAGCGTGTTGTTTGGGTGTTTTAGGGTCAACCTCACGGGGTCAACTTTTACGCGACTAATCACATTCATCTAGATTATGAAAGATGTTATGTATTTTACTAGTTCGACTCTTCAAAAATGAACTACGAGTCAAAAGATGAAAAGTAGATGTTTTTGGATGATTCTTGCCATTTTTATGTCGACATTTTAGCCTTCATATTTCGAAAACTAGTGATTATACAAGTTTATGCTTAGGGACAGTTTTTGTCGGTAATTCAATAGCGAATCAATTTCATCTTCGACAAAGGAGGGTATGCTTCAGATAGGGAAACTTGGGCCTTTCATGAAAATATTTTCAAACGCTTTTGAATGCTTATGAATGAGTCATGTAGGTAGTAATAATTTTCTTTGTTTTTCAATCTAGAATAATTTATCTCATATATAGCAAAATTATTGACTTATATACTTACAAATTATTTTCAAAAATGCGAAGGAGCAATATTGCTTTTCAATGATTATTTGAAGGAATAATTTTCAGAACTGACATTTCACAACCAGTGTTGTTGATAACAAATAAATGCGTGGTTTTCCTTCCGGTTCCTTCATTCAATCGTATTATTCGGCATCTTTTTGATTTTAACGCTCTTTATATCTATTTATTTACCAATTTTACATGGCCCCAATAAAGTGTTTTGGTTGCAATGGGTACATCAATGAAAAAGGCGGGTAATAATGAAACATACCGGCAGTTTCTACTGAATATTTGAGCTCACAGAGATGTTGACTGGGTAGAGTCTGGAGAAAACTCCCGCATTTGCATCCAATGCTATGCTAAGTTTAGGCGAGAAGGTGAACTAAAACAATGTTTATATTAGTAACTTTATAATTGGATGTATTATTTATTTCTTAAAGCAACGTAATAAGACAACCTAAAGGCCAATTCTCACTTTCGTGCAAGCCACGTGCTCGGCACAGGCAAGGCACCGAATCGGCAAAATACCTTTTTCATTGATCATATGGTTTTTGTTTGGTTGAATTCACATTATTGTCGGCAAGATCTCGGCAAGCGACGGCCTTTGCCCGCGGGGTTCTTCTCGAACAATATTTGCCGAGCAGGTTCCGTGCAGGTTCAGACAAGTGTGAATACGTTATCGGCTTGGTAGCATTTGCGGTCCTAGGATTTTAGGAGTTTAGTGGTGACCATGTAGTCTCGTCAGGAGAAGGACAGTTCTTTATTGGGAGAAGATGAAATCCTCATCGAATATGTTAGAGAAAATTAAGCTCTTTATGATTTCTCTAATAAAAGATACCCTGGCAGTATTTATAAAACACATTATGGACCACAATTGGCAATAAATTACAAAAAGGTAAAGTGTATTTATTAAATATATATTATTCTATAAATACACATTAAACGAAATATTATTTTTTCTTAAAAGTATAATAATATCTACTGATGCCTTCAACGCCTGCTTCATTAATCCCAATGGCATCTCGTCCACCATCACGTGTCTCGGTACCTCAATCATCATCCGCCTCGTCATATTACGAGAATTTTTCTCCCACACAATATTTATGAGTAAAGTAAAGTTATATCACATTATGTTAAGTATATTCTGTATGGTATTATATAATATGTTGTAGGTTTAACCAGAGTTGCAATTTTTACGTTCAACATTTTATATGGTGAAAATACAGTAGTAAAATGAAGTTTTTGAAAGTAGTGTGCTAGTGTTTGGGTTCTGATGTATTTATACAAATTATGTTCATGGAGAATAAAAAAATTTATGAAATAAAGAATATTTGAAAAAAATTTTACCTTAGGCAGACCGCTAATTTTTGAACAGGTGAAATGGATTCACGAAAGGTTGTGTTCTGTTTTTGAAGAGGTTCCTCAATTTGGTACAATAAATTATTGTCAAACTCAGCCATAGACATTCGATAATATCGAAAAAATTTTGTCTGATCATCTGAAAGTTCTGGGTGCAACATTGCAAATTCTCCTTCTTGATTTCATTTTTTTAGCATTTTATGTACCCAATACAGTCTTTTTCTCTGTCTAGAATTATTCATTTCAAGCTCTTCTTCATCTAACAACAGAGCAAGTTTTATTATCGTAGAAGTCGGGAACATTTCACTTTTCACAAAGAAAAAAGAAACATTTTCCATCTTGAGAAAGTATACTCATGTTGCCATAGAAAACGTTGTCCACAAAACAGGATTCTTGAAACTCACATCACGATGAACACTTCAAGCCGAAAAAACACCACCATGTATTTTCCCGGACCCATTTCTCTGACGACTGGCCTACAAGGAAGCGGCGTCGTCGAGAAAAACGACAAACGCACGTCATACGCACGTTATTAAGGAAATTGATGGCGATAGTTACGTAAGGATTTCTTCAGGAAGTACGGCGATTTCGAATGGGTGTTCGTGATGTAGGAACAACGTTAACACGTATGAAACTTAATTATTGTGATGAAGGTAGCGAGCCGACGAACGCTTGGGAGTATTACAAAAGGTCGTTAACGTAAATCTTCGGGGACTGCTCAGACGTTATCCTGCACCAGAGGCTCTGGTGGAGATTGAATATTGCCATTATTAAAATAAAATATATGGGATTTTTTCATCTGAGACTTTCTGTTGTGTGGAGTCAATAGAAGATCATTTGATTCAATAATATGAAACCGATAACTAACCAAATATTGGCCCACTTTGAGGAAATATTTATTTCTTTGTTTCGACAAAATGGTTGAGGCTTTCACAGCCGAGGTTTTCAGTATCACTACTTTTTTTCGGTTTTTAAGGTCGTCGTTTTTTGGAATTTCTTTCTTCTAATTTCATCTGGGTTCGGAGAAGTATTATTAGTAATAATTGCCGTCTTCATGATATTTGTTATTTTCGATCTTCTCAAAATGGGATTACATATTCGGTTGAGGTTCACAGCTTCTTCTTTTCTGTTGGAATTAACCGTATGTTTGTGGATCTCTTTTGCTTCACGTATCAGTCGACTGTGGTATCCCTGGTTGGGGGCAATGAGTTTCGCGTTTTCAAACAGAATCCTGTGGTTTCCCTCACTGAGTGCGTGTTCTGCTACAGCTGACTTGTCAGTTGGCCCAAGTCTGCAGTTTTTTTCATGCTCTTATAGCCTTGTCCCCATAGATCTTTCTTTGTTTTTCTGCTTCTCATCACCCAATAACCATTCGATGAAAATTGGTTGGTTCGTGATTATTTTATATACCAAAAAGTAAATATTCTCCCGATGAAATCGACCCGTCTGAATCGATTGGATTTTGGTTCTTCAAAAATGTGCATGCAAACTGATATGAAAATTCGTTTTCGGTGAAATTGATACAAAAATTCGCAACTCCCAACATTTCTCACCCAAGAATACCAAATCTGAATGAAATCGAATGGTTTCTGATTATTTCACACATTGAAGAGTAAATATTTTGATGAAAATTCAGTGAATTCGCCAGTCTCTCCGGATTCTATTCAGTTCAGTGTAACAATTGAAAAACTAATATTCTTCTCCAATTCATAATACAATCAAGGATGAGAAATACAGGTCTGTCAAAGACTCTCGTCGCCCATTGAAACACCAGTCGCGACGAAGATTGCTTGATGCCAGTAAGGAGATTCAAATCATGACCTAACCTCATACGATTATATTTCCATCCGAAAGATCAAGAATGCATCCATGGAAATGCAAATTTTTTCGACATAAACATTCCTTCCTTCTGTACCTAGTCATTGACTGTTTCGCAACATCCAGTTGACAGTGTGTTTCATCACGTTCCGTACAAACGCAATCGATGAACACAAAAATAGTTATTGTCGATAATTCGCCGTAAATCCTACATGTAATTTGCTTTCAAAGAAAAAACAAATACCTACGTACAATGTAACAACACTGGTAATGAAGTGTTTCACAATTGGTTTGGTTTTGTGTGTATAGTCGATTGAAAAATCACCGATATCGAAGAGAACTTCGCTCAGATGCGTTTGCGTGGATATAAGAGTGGTGATATCGAAGCACGATGCATAGAAACTCTGCTGTAACTGATATGCTTTTGTTTAGTCAATTCCTCATTTGATACAAATGCGATTTTTCAAAGGTGAAATGCCAGTCACGCGACAGTTCACGAGAATTTCGATGCCGACGGTCTCATTGGCTAAACTCTGGCGGGATATTTCGTTTACCTAAAGAATCATTTATCCACAAAATTTGTGTAGATAGGCCGCCTTGTGGAACGTTGATGCTGATAACCCCTGCAGACAGGTTTGACGATTCGGGTTGAAGTATTTACAATTTGAAAGTGTTTGAATGTTCCGATAAAATCAATATCCAATTCTATTCCTTTTAGTTTTGTTCGTTTAATTTCATGTTGTACTTTCCACGCTTTTATCGTTACTGTAGGTATTGCTGAGTGAATTTTTACCTCTAGTTACTATTATAATGAAGCATTTTGCATTGTTTGTGGTGTTGATAGTGCCGAATCCATCTCCATAATATATTAGGTAATTAGCTACCGCAGGTAAATTATACCTTACTGTTAGATACTGTTAAACCCAAATTCAACGTTCCGGTACCTTGTTGATTCATTGTAAAAACATAAGTGTATCATATATATGCATTGAAAGATGTAAAAACATTCGACATAGTCGGTGGGCATACTTGAAGACTAGCGTTAAATAAAATCATCTTTCGAACAATTCGTTCAGGCCAGTCTCAAATTACCTACACAGTAGGTTTCGGCTGGCACCTGTCAGAAAACAACTACTCCCCTGGCTAATACCACGAAGGGCAACGAATTATATCCGACCGGTGTCAGTGCAGGTTTCTTCACAGAAGAAAATCCTCCATTTGCTTTCGTCGATATAAATGAAGGAATTGATTTTCAATTATAGGGACGGACACACTTGCAGACCGGTTTCGGGTTATTTGGCCACTCGTCAGTACAAGGCAATGCCATCATCAACATAAAGTCGATGACTTTCCATAATTAAAAATCAAAATCCTTCATAGCATCAAGCCCCGACCAAAGCTGATGCGAACAACGAAGTTATTGCGCCATCCAGCCATGAACGAGGTATTCCAAACGCGAACCGAGATCGCCCATTCCTCCTGCGAGGAAAATGTAAAAACATTCGAAATAGTCAGTGGGCATACTTGAAGACTGACGTTAAATCAAATCATCTTTCGAACAATTCGTTCAGGCCAGTCTCAAATTACCTACACAGTAGGTTTCGGCTAGCACCTGTCAGAAAACAACTACTCTAATACCACGAAGAGCATTGAATTATATCCGTGGTATCAAATACTCGGAAAGCATTTCAGTCTTTGGTCTTATTATGCTTCACTTCCATATACTCCATGCCACTCATTTCAACAATATTGTACCTTGCAGGAGTTTGTACAGGTTGTTTGCTGGATGTGAGTCATATTCCTCTGGACCCAGAATCAATTGTCCATATATGTGTTGCCTCGCATTCTCAAAGTATTTGACGAACTGTCTATAATCCTTTGTTGCATTGTCTGCAGCTGAGGTATCTATTCAACAACCCTATCTTCTTCAGTCAGTCAGATAATATTCTCATCTAACTTCTCTTGTGTGTTTTCCCAATAATCCTAACGTTTTGTTCAGACCCAATTCATTATATGGATCCATAACATCGTTTTAACGAGCGTTGAAACCATCCCGAAACCAGAATGAAGAATTCATCATACATGTTTGGCAAGTTCCTCAGTTTATTTATCGTCTGCGATTCCAGGATGATCTGGTATCCAACGTAGCGTCAGTCTGTTATGGACTGCAAGATAATTCAGTTATTCACAACTTTCAACACCACTTTGGAAGACACTCTGGGAATTTTTTTGTTCCTGGATAACATGATGATTCTCATTTCGTTGAGACCCCATTATGATAATAATAATAATAATATTCATCCTTAGAGACGTTCACAACATATGAGAATGGATAAAATACAATATAACGTCAAAGTTGAAAATTAAAATAGAAACAGATGCAAGTATTTGTAAAAATTGAATGTCAGTCCAGATGGTCTAAGAGAAATTCCCTGACACTGTAGTAGCCCTTGGTGAGGAGTAATGTTTTAACATCTTTTTTGAAGCTTTCGGGTAGGTGATTGAATAATTTGATTCCCATGTATTCAGATGACTGTTCAAATTTGGAAGTTTTGTGCATAGGAACAATTAACAGATAAGCATGTGGTGTTGAGTAACTATGAAGGAATAATTTTTGCTATAGTCCATTATACTTTCTCTTATATATGATAGTGACTTGAATAAGTATATAGATATATGGAAATGTTAAAATTTTGTGACTAATGAAGTATATCTTGCAGGACTCCCTCCAAGGAATACCAAATAGTTTCCTTATCACTTTTTTTCGTCAATAAAGACCCCTTCTTCATCAACAGCATTTCTCCAAAGGAGTACATTTTAGCTGAGATGGCTATAAACCCGACTATTGAATACATCGAGAAGGGCATGTAGAGGCAAACAATTCTTGATTCTAGATATTGCATTGTACGCTTGATTTATTTTCTTGCATGTTGCGGAGTCATGATCGGACCATCTCAAACAGCTATCTACATGAACACCAAGAAATTTCGTACAGCTAGTACTCATGAGTGCAACTCCATTGATTTCTAACTCAAGTGAGTGCTTTTGCAGGCCATTGATTAGGTTGAAATAGATTAATTTTGTTGTGTTTAAGTTCACTATCAAATTATTCATGCTGCACCATTTTAAGGATTCTGATATCAATTCCCTTGTATTTGACTGCAGTTATTCTTGAATATTTGCTGAGACAGGTAAAGAAGTGTCGTCAGCAAAAAGAGTGAGAGCATTTTCATAGGTTTTAACGAAATTAGGCAGATCATTGATGAATAAAGGAAAAATGAGTGGTCCCAGCACAGAGCCTTGGGGAACCCCAGAACTTAGCTCATGACACTCCGATTTCTCATCTTTAATCCTAAAAGATGTTGTACGGTCTGAAAGGAAGTCTATGATCCATCTCAAGAAATCAGCCCTGAATCCCAGATTATACAGCTTCCTTACGATGAATTTAAAATTTAAACAATCATATGCACACGACAGATCAGAAAATACGCCTGCAACATGCCTTCCATTATCCAATGAACTATATATGGCTTTGACGAACCTGCAGGTAGCTGATTGAGTGGACTTGCCTTTGCAAAACCCATGTTGAGAATCAGACTAGATTCCGAATCTAGATAAAAAAATTAGTATTTTCTTGTTTACTGCCTTTTGTTGTTGTTCATTCTCGGGCGTATTAACCAAGAGGGAAACAGTACCCAGAACACTATACAGCAGCTCCAGTACTTTCTGTCTCAGATCCATCTGTGAAAAGATACAATTATTTAGACCGTTTTAGGAACATTTTCCCATAAAACGACTATCTACAATGGTGTTTTCCAGGGAGGGACTTCACTTTCACAATTCGAATCGTGTCTATCGTCCATACACAAAAATCAAAATCGATCTTTCCTGATTGATTTTACGGATGGGGTGCTCCCAGGCTCTCCTAATCATTACTAATGGTGATATTCCCAAGGCGGCAAACAATAATAGGAACGTAATGATAGTCCGCGAGCATCGGTAACGACGTATTTACACTTTCTCCGCGAACATAATGCATGTACTTTTATCGTAATGCGCGAGATGCATTCTCGATATCCAATCGATTCAATTGATAATTAGCTCGCCCGGCTATAATTACCGGTGTGAGTGGAACATGTATTCTGACAATGGGTAATCTGCGGAGGTAGATAAGATATCGAAAGCGTTGTAATTTTTGCGAAAATACTCAGTTGTGCAGACTGAAAGTTATTAGATGCCAATAGCTATGAAAGGCAATATATAACATTGCTGGAATTCAAGACTGTGGAAAAAGTTTTCTGCGAGGTTTTTGAGAGAGAACAAAAACATTTCAGTCGATTTGTACGACTACCAATTTGATTAATTTCTTTTATTATTATTCTGATAACAGATTGGATTTCATATTGGTCCAACAATAAAACCATATCGTGAAAATGGAATAATATTAACTTTTGCCATACTACTTAACAGCCGATTGCACCGACTTATTGTCATGAGACCATTAACAAAAGGAGTGTTTAATTTTATTGATCTCTCAACTCTCTATGAGGAGCACCATACAAGCTTACGTCTACACGAGAGGAGTCACAGCTTAATTTTGAGTTGGCACATTCATATATCGGAACAATATATAAATGAAGAACACATTTTACCTTTGTTCCGTAGTTATCGGGGTTTGTAACCTACCACATTCTGAAAAAATGAGAAATAATATTAAAATTCATAGATATTCATTCAAGTAATGCAAAAATCTCTTGTTGGCAATCTTCGTAATTGACATTTGTCGAATATTTCAAATCTGACATAACATTTTGTCCTTCAGGAGGAGTAGCCATACGCGATCCATATCAAGTGAACTCATGAATATGCATTCTTCACCAGGCAGCATGATGAAAGCAGATTCCTATAATTTTCGTTTTCTGCCATTGCTCTCTTTCATCATAATACTAGTGTCGTTCCATTCTACTGTGTGATCCCATCGGCAGTAAAAATGTGTTCTAATAATTTAGAATCATCTATCTGTCTGTTTCTGATGTACATCTTGTGTTCACTCTTTCGCACTTCCAATGGTCGAGACGTTTCACCGATATATTTTTGACCGCACGAACAAGGAATTGATAGATGATAGATACAATTTTTTGTGTTTCACGTTGTGTTATTTGGTTTGGTATGTGTCAGTATTGACCGTAAAGTATTTGTTGTTTTGAATGTTGTTCTAACATTATACCTGTTGCCGATCCGTTTTATCTTCAGACAAACGAGGGACATACGGTATAATGTTTGATACAGGTTGTGTATTTTGTGTAGGTTGTATGACCTCATTGTGGACTGTGTTCTCATTTTCAATTTCTGTTTAAGTTTTTTCTATGAATTTTTCTGGATATCCATTTACTTTCAATACTGTGAGGCATTTTACTATACCTTTCTTGACACTTGTGTGGTGGTTTGAGGTGTAGTGAAGATATCTGTTGGTAAGTGTATATCTTTTGATATACACTTGTGTCTACATGACGTGTCGGTTTCTTTATCATTACATCTAGAAATGGAAGTTCATTGTTATTTTCCGTTTTTAATGTGAACTTTATTGTTGGTTCTTGTTTGTTAATATGTTCCAAAATTGTGTCAAATTCATTTTGACCATGACTCCATATAGCTAAACTTTCTATGAAAGGATCCTCAAAATCCTCCATATAAATATTACTAAGAATTGGAGAAAGTGATGAACCCATAGCCATACTAAATTCTTGTTGATTAAAATCATTTATGAATTGAAAGTACGTTTTTTCTGTACAAAGTTTTAAGACATCCATGATCGCATATAATGAAAATATGCCAATTCTGATATTGCTTGAATATTGTATTCATACTGAAATAGTAATATTCAAATAAATGTGTTTTCAGAATCAAAACCCACTGGTGGTATTGTAATAACAACAGTCATAAGATATCGTCCTCAAAGTTGAGTAGATCTTGATATTGATAATGAAATACTGATCATGAATCATTACTTGAGGAAAGGAGACATTCCAATCTAATGAATCACAATTCTATGATATTCAGTGTCAGAAAATTGCGTTAAGAAGTTTTTGCACAGTAAGTTTCATATCCGAATTTGCCTTTGCATGAAATAATAACCCACAGTAATTTTCCGAATAGATTTTCGCTATAACCAAAGTTGTATCTAGTTCTTTTCAAGCCTAGAGTATAATGTGATGTTGCCTTGAACATATGGGATACGAGAACTTGGGAAACCGGAGATAGTGAGTTGAGTATCTTTCTCAGGTTAGTATTTGGCTCGGTGATTTGCTAGTACATGTGAGTGAAGGTGTAAATGTTGAATCAGATGAACAAAGAATGATCGAAAATGAAAAGTGAAGATTAATGAATTGACATCAATTGAATGAATCCAACTATCACTTTTTTTGCCGATGCTATTTACAATATTGTACCAATATAGACATAACGATAAATACTTGTATTGAAATTAGAAACTTGGGTATTTTTGTTGAGAGACTGAAGTTTGAGAATTATTTTTTGTCTTTTTTCTTCTCCGAATGAAAAAAATAGGAATGAAAACTTCTATGAAAGAAGTAAATATCAGAAAAATTTCACAAACACTCTCTATTGATAGATACGTGTATATCATTCAAAGACGTTTGATTCATTGGCAAAAAGGATTTTTTTCCTCCTTTTTTTGAATGAAACACGTCTTTGATGATTTATACGAATGTATCAACAGTGTTTCAAAAATTGTTCTGATATTTACTTCTTTCATAGAAGTTTAATTCCTCATTTTTTTCCTCTTCGGAGAATAAAAAAACCAAAAAAAATTATTCTCATCCTTATATTGTTTCCGAAACAAAAAACCACTATTGCCAAATGTTCAAATTTTCTACGTTTAATGTGATGAATTTGGATCCTTCTAACTTCTGAATTTTCATGAAAACATGTCGAAAAACATACCAGAAAGTGGTCAAATGTCAGTATTGCCGTTTCTGGCGGAGGAGCCGGTATTTTTTTTAAATTAGATGTATAACTGATGATTCTATGTGTACCAAGTTGGCTGGTGTTGGTGGGTACTTGTATTCAACAGAATAAGGCAAAATGATAGTTTATGGATCTATTTCCCTTCAAAAATTTTCAGAAATCACTGTATCATTGCTTCGGGTAAGTATACCTACCTCCATGCATCATTATTGAATTCTTCCCACAAAAAATCTGAATAATTTCCATTCCAGATTTTCTCGGCAAGCCGCTCTGATATGTCTTCAATTAACATTTCTGCAGTCCGTAATGGAGGATTAGTTTGTTAACTATGTACCCATTAATAATGATTCTTGTTAAGCTTTGAAAACGTATTGCCACAGCGAGTCAGAATAGTGATTTATGCACGCATCTGGTGTATTTTGTGCAAATGGAAATAAATAATAGTTCATAATTGCTATATTATCGAGATTTATCACCGGTAACAACACAAAGTATTTATATTGGTGGATTTATGCGCCTGAAATCAGTAGCATGAAATCGAAGAAAGTTCCTGATATAAGTCAGGTGATTCAATCGTAGAAAGGCGAACTATTCCATCATGAAACTTTCATGACAAGTACGGTATCGGATGAGGGAGAATAAAAGTAATTGTTCTCATAATCTGAACGAGACCATCTGCTTCGAACTAGAAGTATGAGTCTTTCGACATACAAACATTTGAGTAATATAACAGTGTGTCCCGCTTTTCATGAATTCACCCTTATATCTCAGTTATTAATGATGTGATTCACTTGAAATTTTGGTGGTGATTATATGTTAGGTAAATAAAGTATTTGGCAAAGTGAACATTTTCACAGACCATTGGCCGTACGGTGTTGGTAAGTGAAAAGAAAGCTGTTTTTGGGAAAAGAATATTAGGGCTTGATTTATATAACTATTATTATCAGATTTAGGATCAGAATCCCCAAAACCCCGGCACTCACCGTTTGACTTTTGATATTTTATCAACTCCTTGAAAATATCTTACCTTCTTTACTGATTTCTACTATTGTTCAAAATACAAGGTGTTCTACGAATAAACGGTAAAATTCATACTTATATATTAGAATATAGTTCAGGTGGTCAATGCTCCCTATAATGCGGCCAAGAAATGTATTCTCATCAAAATATTTATACTACTTTCTTTCATTTGGATTTTTTTAGATAATAATTCGAGTGAAAAATACTACTCAAATTGAATTCAATATCCCATATCATGTGAATTCTAAACTGAACAAAAACATTTGAATCAATCCACAACATTTGTTCCTGTGGAAATGTACGTTTACCGAGAAAAAAGTCTTCACTCTCAACTATACAGCTTATCTGAGAATCGATGTATTCTTTCAACTTCCTTGACGGTACCATATTATTAGTCTAATGTCTACTCTTCTCCGTTTGATCTCTCAGATTATATTTTTCATCTTGTCGCAGCGACGAAGGCTCATGTGGCCGAGCCCTAACGGAACCCGTAGGTCGCTTACGTGGGAAGAGACAGTCCCGCGATTCCTTTCACCGAACATTTTCTGAGAATTCCATTCTGCAATTTTCATCGAACAATACTAATTACCCTTCTTGGCGGGTTACCCGATGATAATGCGCATTGTGTGTGCGGAGTAATTGGCCACTTTCTTTATTTTAATAACTAGTAACGCGCGTTCGACGAAACACTCTCGCTAGCTTTTTAAATTCATAACAATCGAACGAAGTATGTACTCGGCTAATTATGACATTTTTGAAATAAAAATTGCTTCATTTTATTGCGATGACCCGGGAACTGGAAATCGCAACACTCGGATTAAGTGTTCCATTCAAAAAAGGGCAATTCGCTGATGGTGATGCATCGCTCACGAACTCATTCACTTCTCTAGAACACCCTAGAAGAGACAGCGATCTATATATTATTTAACAGTCGTTGCTTTTCCAAAATACAAATCGTTCGGGTAGTGTCAGATCCATCGCGGTTGACCCGACGTATGCAAACTTCCCACCTGTTTGTTGTGGGGCTGGAGAACTATTCTCTTTGTGAAGCCATTTTTCAACAGAGCGACCAAACTTTAGAATTCATTGCCAAATGAGGTTTTTCATCAATCAAAGTGAATGCTTAATGATGAATTTCCTCCCGCATGAAACTGAAAACAACCCGAAATAGTGTAGAAATAGTGTCCAGGAATCGTGTATCTACAGAAACATTCGAAAATATGGTGGAAGGATGTGTCTCGTACTGTTATATTGTTATATTCCCTGAATAACTCAGGATTTTCTTAAGGAGCATGTGACGTCACATGCCAACTGTCAATCAGCCTGCTGGACAAACAAATCGTATTTCCAGAAACAACAATGGTAATTCAATGAGATTATAGTTGCAATTCTGAGGAGATACAAAATGTTTTGAACATACCGTTACCCATATCAACTCATCAATACTGAAATCTGCTCTTCTAGCTGGCTGAATACTCAATTCACGTCTCTTTCCAACAAAAGGATTATTATTTTTTCCATTCTCGAAAATAGAAGGGAATCGATGGAGTGAAACCTTATATTTGCCGCTTCTACTTCCACCTTTCACAACTGCTCAAAATTGAGGCATTATCGAGAGAAAATATTTTGAAATATGACAAAAATGCACAATAGGCATTTGTAGAACCGTTTGTTCGTCCAGCAGGCTGGATTTACAAATGTCATTTACTGTCGTCTGTCAGATATGCTCGCAGTCTATATGCTTAAAATTTGAAAAAATTTCAATTCCGCATACGCCAGTATATTCGGGATGGTTGATTAAGGCATAGTTTTGATATTCGTCAGAAGAAAACTACTCCCCTGACCGATACCTGGATATCTGGAATTTAATGATAACGTATGAATCAATTCTATCCATACTTTGATAAAGGCGATGCTGAGTGGAAAGTGCTCCAACCTGTAATTCCGTTCAACAATTGTGAAACAATTCTGTCTTGATGTAGAATAGAAAACATATGAGTCGAAGAATGTTACCTGATTGTTTGAACCAGTTTCATCTGAATTTTTGATATTGTTGTACATGTTCACTTCGATTATAGTGTTTGTGATCCTCGCTCATGAATATTTCTTCTTCTTCTTCATATTCATGTTCATTCAATTTCTCATTTATGATATGTTTTCCTGTGATACCCCCCCCCCCCCCACACACACACACACAATTATGCTACCTAACAACTAACAGCACTGCACTCATATGTCCAGTGTATAAAAATCTATACGAACACACACCAGTCATAAACAATAAGCTCATTCCTCACTCATCAGACTACATTTTCTTCTAGACTCACTGACTTCAACAGACTCTTGTGCACTTTTAATGATACGTCATATATCAGCAGAACACGAAAACACAAGTATATGATACGCTTCATATTCGATGTCAAAAAAAAAAATAAAACAACCCTTCGACACTAATGATCTTCGACTTCGGTACCTCATTTGAGATGTTTCACTTAGTTGTGGAAGAGTATTGTTACGAATCTCCTAGCGCTCTCCTAGCGCCGGCCCTGACGAGATCGTAAACGCAGATGAGGGATCGCGTCGTAGCGAACGTCACTTTCCTGGAACCCGTAAACCGCGTGTGGAGAATTCGCGAAGATTCTTCATAGGTGTACGCAGGTATATATACGGGAGAAACTTCGTCGCGGGCAGAGTTAGTTAAGTGGCAAGTTCGTATTGTATTGTGATAGAGAGTTATAATAAAAGAAGTTCAGTGTTGTTTGGTGTTTTAATCGACGAACCCAAGGATTATTGTAACAGTGGTGTAAGAATTGAGATTTTCCAAGGAAATATCGTAACAGTATCAACCATTGACGTTCAGATTTCATTCCAACGGAGACAGCTTTAGTATATGGTACGGTATATTATATGGTACAACTATTTATCACAACACGATGAGTGTCACATACATCTTCCTACTCAACCTCATAAAAAACTCAATTCATGCATAACACTATGATATGCATCATATAGTAGGAAACACAAACAACAAATACACACTTTACATCGCCAAACTATTGTGAACATTTCGAAATCATATTTTATTTCTATAATTTTTATTTGTCATAGATTTTAGTGTCAATTCGAATTCAATAGTCAGTCTTTCCTAAATTAACATATCCTATTCCCTTCCATCCTGGCAAGGAACCTTACACCTTCTCATTGGTCCTTGCTGAGCGTTAATATTTCCGTTATCGAAAATGTTATGCTTCGAGAAAAATATAAAATAGAACTGTTATCGTCCAGGTGAGTACAAGTGCATAATTATATTCAGACATCTCATGTGAAATATGAAAAAATTCTCACTGGAAATATTTTCCGTAATGAACTGTTAATACCTCAATATATTTCAAACGAATCAACACACGGTAATGAAATAACTGCATGATGTAAGAAGTAATATGAAATTTAATGATGCAGCTGAACATAAAAAGGAATAGAGAAGACGAGAAATAGATAAGTAAATTAATTGCACACATATTATCAACAAATGGAATATAGATGGTTTGATTGACAATATTAATTTACTTTGACGGAATAGAATGAAACGAGAAGGCAACTCAGAGAGGCTACCTGTTCATTGAATATATATCAATATTGGGTGCCACTTGTGAAAAGGGACGTTGAACTTGGAAAATATTGTTCCAAGTAGGTGGTCAAAATCAACATTAATCAAGAATTATTCATGAATTAGTCATATCAGTGTTACTATTTGACACTATTCACCAAAAATCGATTATGCAAAAAGTATAATTCTACCTCGATAATTACCGAAGTTACAGGGGTGTTTCCAGGAAAAGTGTGACAAATTTAGATTTTTCGAAACTGACTTCTTTTTCAGAAAAAGGTGTATTTGTAATAATTTCGCCATGTTCTATCAAAACGGAACTGTTTTTTGATTAACGCAACTTATCGGGTAGATCTGCCCTTCTTCCCTTGTATAGATTCCTATATTTATACTAAATTTTTCAGATTGTGTTAGGTTAGGAACCCAGAAAACTACGAAGAGAATATTTACCCACCACGAAATAATGACTTTTAAAAAGTACTAACAAAAAATAGGTTTTATGATAGTAGAAACTATATAAAAATTCACGATACAATTCTGTATCTCATTAAACTATGGAAATAGCACAACACTCAAACGAGTGTTGCCAGAAAGACACTCAACCGTACCAATTACGAGCGAAGAAAACCTCCGGAAACTAGGCCTACACCAAGACCTATTCACGAATTTTTATAGTGCATGAAAATAACGATAACGCACGCGGAAAAACCGTTATCAGAGATGAAACGTATCGGAATACTAATTTACAAACACTTCGGACGGGAGTTAATTACGATGATTATCATCCAATCCGATGTAAATACGGCTCATTGTTAATCAACTGGCTTGTTACACCAGAATTGCGGACAGGTTGGTTTCGAATGTGTGCCCATCGTCATGGGATGGGTAACAGGGTCAGATGGGAGTGATAACGTATCGATCGCTGAGCTAGGAATGTTCTTGGTGGTAAACATGCGAAGTGGAGCGATGAAAAACTGCAATATTCTGTTAACCCTTCAAAGGTAAGTATCCCGATGGTAGGAATTACGATGAGTGATAATCTCTCATGGGAAAACCATTTGAGATCGATCGCTGAAGGTGCTTCCTGAAACTTGGATTTCTAATTCGTGCGAAGAATTACTTCACTTCTCGTCAGCTTCTAATGATCTACAAGGCTCTGATACGACCTGTCTTGGAAGACAGTTCTCATGTGTGGAGTTCGGCACCAAAACATTCATTGAGGCTTCTCTATTCTATTCAGAGAAAGGCAATTCGTCTTGTTGGTGATTCTTTGCTCACAGACTCGCTCACTTCATTGAAACATCGTAGAAGGGTCGGAGACTTGTCTCTTCTGCTCAGGGATCTTTTTTCAATAAAACATCTGAGCTCTGGAACTCCTTGTCGAAAGAGGTTTTCCCCGAGTCTTAAAAAATCCAAAGTGAATGTTGATTCGTATCTCCTATCCCTAGATTCACGCAGTGTTCTTTGAACATTACAGGGCTTCCCTTTCGTGTGAATCTGCATATAAGAAAAATTAAAATTCAGGAAGAGCGGAAACAGCTTATTTGATAAATGGATCAACTCCAAATCACCGAATGAGAAATTCATCCCAATTCAACGTACCTTCACTAAAATGTTCACGGAGGTGAATATTATATGTTGCCCTTTTATAAAGATGTGTACAAATTGAGGCTGACATGACCTGAAACTGGCAGTCATCACTAGAAGACGATTGCTAGTGCTTCAGGGCAAAACACTTGAGTAACCTCAACTACAAAATTTGTCTCAATATTTTTATTACATTGCAGATAATTCCTTGGAAAGAAAAAGAGAGATTGCGTTATTTGTAACTTGGCAGGCTACAACTAACATTGAGCTATTTTTTTGTTACAAACCATACAGGTTTTTTCCCAGAGGACGGACTTACTTGGCAGTAAATAGATTTGATTCAATATTTTCATTACATTTCAATTCTCATTTTCAATCATTCTATTTTTATTACATTAAATGATATTTGTCGCTAACGACAGGTGAATTCACTTGAGTCCAATATATGTGCATTCTGGGCATCATGATTGGTACATCTTCAATTCGGAAACCATGACAAATAGACCAATTATTCTGATGAGTCGTAAATAGAGATCATTTTTCATATTATCATTGAAGTTCTTCATGCTGGAAATCAAATAAATCATTATATAGCTACAGATTTCTGTAGACCGTTACTGTTTATTATATGCCCAAAGACACCTAGTTTCATCTCGAGTTTCACATCGATAACAATTTCTGCAATGTTCAGGGAAACATCATGTACGACAATATCTTTTTCTGTAATATTTTGAATTATGAATCAATTGAGTATGCAATGTTGGTTGGAGAGGTAAGTGGTCGTAGAATGGAAGAAATGGAATTCATATCCAGATATTTTTACGATATTTCTGGGGTTTGTGTACTGAAATAACATTGAACTATTTTCATTAATTTCACTTTCCCAAAGCAACTACTGGCACTTGTTCACAAAACACTCACACTTCTCAACTGATTTTAACATTAAACCCTTTTTTCTGAAAACTCATACAACTTGTATTATACAACTATATTGATACTCATACACCAAATAAATGTTCGAAATGAACTATTCGTCACTTCTGTGAATTTATCGATGATTTCATGTGCGATTTCATTGGAATGAATGTTTCTGTTTTACTTTTCGTAATAGCATAACTGATTGAGGAAAGTAAGGCGTTTCGATATTTTTTTTTCGTTTACGAGTTATTTGTCGAAATGAAAAATGGCAATGCCAATCTCATTTCCTATTGGATTTCGGAGATGCTCACTCATGTACCGGTCATAATTTTGAGATAAGCAGAGGAACATTTCAATATAGATTTGAATCATCTGTAAATGTACTCGAAAACGTTGAAAATATGAATATCCCTGGGGCCTGTTTCATAAAAGTACAAGTCTTGTAGCTACAAGAGAAACACGAATGTAGGTAAAAAACTAATAAAAAATAATTATTTAGCATCGCGTTTCTTTGTGTTTATCTTGTAGCTACAAGACTTGTACTTTTATGAAACAGCCCCCTGGCCTGTGCATGAACAAACTATCGATTAAGAAACCATATATCTTGATGGATCATTTGAAGACCATCTCAGAACTTGGTTCAGAGAAGCGTACACTGAACTTCCGACTGACCGCATATATCTTGAGAAGGAATTCCTATATGTCTCTAAGTGCTTCTGTCCACATTCGATGTGCTTCTAATGAACGATCCGATTTTTAAAGGTACCGGTGCGAATCGATGCTCTCGATAATAATAATTTACTATCGAGGAGGCAGGATGTATAAATATAGTTGTTATGCAATCTGAATTTATGAATCATAACAGTTCTAGTAGTGGTAGATATGCCTGAGGCTCTTCGACAACATTCCTAGAAACGCTTCAAATATCAGTATCAATTGCCTTGAATCATTACCATATACTTGATTGAGACTGGACCTGAAAAAATTGTTTCAAAACACCTTCCAACCGAATGAATGCAATAAATTGTTATCCACCCAATGATCACTTGATGAACAATATACTGGGATCTTCACACAACATTAATCAGGAATGTAGAAGCCTTAATGAGAGAACATACATTACTCGAATAGGCCACAAAAATACACAATACGCTTTTTTGGTATTTCCATTCACAAGCACAAAAATTTGTCATGAACTTGAGGGAATATTTTGAAAAGTAGAAAGCTTCTTCCACCCCTTTCATCTGAAAAAGAGGTCAGCATTAAAACCACAAAAGCGATGTGATATATTTTCTGAATTGTATTTCAGAGTTGCAGATGCAGTTGAGAAATATCTCGAAGAACGGTGTAAACTATAAAAAAAGGAACAAAAATAAACCCATGTCGTCAATTCTAAGAAAAAGTAGATGTCGGTTGTCCCAAAAATCAAACAGTTGATATATCTGAAGGACAAAGAATGGAACTACGAAATAATTTCTGTGATATGTATAAACACCCCTCCTTCATACACGGTGGGAAAAATGAAGGTACAAATTGATGTTCCATGTCAATATAATGAAAATTCTATAACAAATATATTGGCAGCAATAGATACAGTTAAGAGAAGGTATTGAGTTTGTGAAATGAAGCATTAGAGAAGATCAGAGCGGACTCCTAAGCAAAATGTGTGAAATACACTGAATCACTGAAAGAAAAATGGTATTTACTATGTACGCAAAAAGCGTATTTGTGATATAGATACTTACACCCATTTTTATAAACGTTGGGGACAGTTCTGAATCTGAAGTGATTGATACATTAACTTCGTGTCAGTCATGTGTTGAGTACTTCCTGACCAAACATATGTCAACTGGGGTTTTTTATTTCCAAAACATTCAGTTATTTATCGTTATACAGTGTGTCCTCGCATCCATGCAAGAATACGTGAGTGGAAAAGTTTGAATTGGTACCTATTCAAGTGTAGAAATTTTGTTTTTAGTCACTTTTGAATGAAACCTCATGTTTTGATATCGACGTATGCAGAGGTTTTGGAAACATTGCAGTCCAATGAACAACTTGTATTTGTTGAACTGTCACATGTACAGTAATTGTGAGAGGATAAAATAACTCAAATAACTAAGGTTATTTGGATTTATCGAATGGCAGCGGAGGTATGGAAAAAACAATTTTTATATATAAGTATGCTGTGAGTGTGACTGAACTTAGATTGAGTAGGGAGGTCAAAAGTTTTTAGTAAACTGAGTCAATGGGCAAATGAGGACATTTTATGAACATATCATTGTCTACATATTTAATTATCGTATCAAACCTCATGCATCCTGATTGTAAATACTGTAAGTTCAGTTGAACAACTCGCACTGTCTGTAGTTCCAAAATTTTCATAAATTTGAATATGCTAAGTTGGCGAGTCATCATCTACACGTAGTAATTTTCATTGGGATATTAGCCACGTTGTTTTACATTGAGACTTTGTTTTGACTGATATTTCTCGACGCATTTCATATGCTTAACATGATGCATGACTAGGAAAGGTAAAATAATTGAACACTTTATCGCAAGCAAGAAACTTCCCGAATTCATCAAAACTTGACAGAACACATTGAAATAATAATCGTTACGTCAAACGCAATGCGTATACGGTTTCTCTTTTTATAACGTTTTATTGGTGTAACATTGCACTTTCGTATGCAATAAAAGCGGCAGTTATGTCCTCATAACTGCATGTAAATTCTGCTTTAGAAATCCACAATTCAGCAGAAGGAAATAATTATTTTCGTAGAGGACTTGTTCGTCGACGTCTTTCGTTCCAGCGCGGTAAATCTTTGTTGAGAAATGCGTGACGTGTATTTGAATACCTATACGAGGGATTCACAAAGTCGGTTTTGACTCACGGCACTATACAAAGTGATCCAACGAAGAGTATGCACCTAGCTCTTCTCTTTCCTGTGTAATTTAAAGAAAAATGCTAGGACACGTACAGTTTGATCTTGAGGGGGACACATTTTGGATATATTCTTGAATATATGCATTCAACCCTTTGGTGAGAAGGTGTCACAAGCATATATCAAATGGAAAGCGATGTCGAGTGATACATCATGTGAAAAGCGTTGAAAAGGCCCAAAATTCTCTAAGATGATATTTATTGAAATTCATTTGAAGATTTAATGAAGAAGTGAAGCTAGGTGCATACTGAAGAGTACAGTGGCCAAAGTCGGCGAGCTTTGAAAACTCGTTTCAAATGGCATCAAGCACATATTTTGTCTGGGAGAAAAGTGGACCATTGAACCAACTATTTCAATTTTAGTAAGTTATTTCTCAGTAGTGTAGAGGTACGCAAGTCCGTTATCAAGCAGGAGACCGAAGTTCAATCCCCGGCCGAACCACCGTATTGCGATTCACACGTTGAAAGGTGAGGCCTCGTTTATTCATTACCCACACAAGTTTCGAATTCTGAGGGTTGACGATAGCCGAATGATTAACTGATAAAAACATTTCCGAAACTCTGCAATGGTTATAAGAAGGTCCACAATCAATTTCTTCTAGATGCTAACTCAATTAGGGAAGCTTGTTCATTATGAGTGTGTTTATGAATATGTATATATTTTCTGGGAAAAAAGTGTGATAAAAGTTCTCCCTATTTCATATAGAAGAAAGTGTTTTTGATTATTTTGGGGTGGATTAATAATGAAGAATGAAACTTTTCACCTAATAATTGTATATGAAATATTCCCTTTCAAGTGCAAGCTGATAGGAGAGACGTTTTATTTACATAGCAATACTCTGATATGAATCAGTAATCAGTCTATTCTATTTTCGAGCCAGTGACTTATGGGCTTATGTTTCTCATATTTGGCAGCATTCAATCGAAAAATTCGGAGAAACGATAGCTGTTGCACTCGATATTTCAAAAGCGTTTGATCGAGTTTGGCATCGGGGTCTCCTTTCCAAACTGCCGTCGTATGGTTTGCCTCCTCATTGTGTGCTTTGTTGATGAGTTTCTTGTCTGATAGGTCTCTGTATGTGGTTTTTGATGGAGTATCATTTGATACTGTCCCAATAAATGCAGGTGATCCACAGGGTCCGGTTCTGGCGCACACTTTGTTTCTGCTTCTTCATATCAAGGATTATTTGATCGAGAGAACATCATGTTCAGTACATAGTTTTGCGGAATACAGTACTCTTCATACTTGTTCTTCTTCTAGAGTCCCCATACCAGCTCGAGAAACAGAAATTCAAAGAAACATTGACGTCAAAAAATTAATGATAACTTGTTAAAAATAATAGAATGGGCTAACATGAACTTGGTGGAATTTAATACTAGGAAAACACACATGTCTCTTCTCAAGGAAAGCCAATCTATCACCATCTGGTATTCAGATGTCAGGAGTATTCCTACAAAGTCAAGGATCTCGATGCTAGCAATTACGATCAGTGGTAATCTCTCATGGAAAAACCATGTGAGATCGATCGCTAAAGGTGCTTCCCAGAAACTTGAACTTCTATTTCATGCGAACAAATACTTCACCTTTTGTCAGCTTCTGATTATCTACAAGGCTCAGATACGACCTTTCTTGGAATATGGTTCTTATGTGTAGAGTTCGACACCAAAACATTCATTGAGGCTTCTTCTCAATTCTATTCAGAGACAGGCAATCCGCCTTGTTGGTGATTCTTCGCGCTCACAGACTCGCTCACTTCATTGGAACATCGTAAAAGGGTCGGAGACTTGTCTCTCTTCTATAGATATTTTCACGGTCGGTGCTCTTCTGAATTTTTATCAATCGTTCCACCCTTGGCAATATCTACACGGATGACTCGACGAGTACAGAATTCTCACCATTTGTTGTGCATTTAGAGACCTGTCGAACCTCTCTCGCTCAGGGATCTTTTTTCAATAGAATAGCTGAGTTTTGGAACTCCTTGCCGAAAGAGGTCTTTCGTGAGGCTTTTTGTTTCCTTGTGGAAGCCGTCCGACCTGTCCTTCACTGCCAGGTCCCCGGTTCCTGAGGCTCATTACAAACTTCAAAAATTCAAAGTGAATATTAATTCGCATCTCCTGTCCCTTTCTTGTGAATCTGCATGCATATAAAAAAATCACATTTATTTTTTACGTTGTATTTCAATTGTGAAATAACAATTCCCCAGCACAATTAAACACCCTTTTGCGTAACAAACTATCATTACACTTTCTTTCCACAGTTAATTGAAGCGGTAGCCGTTCATCACAACGAACTGGCGTATTACAAGGCGTTTATTATTCTATTTCCAATCCTAATCGTGATCTCTTGAGCAACGATCGTTTTTCAAGTACTTATCCTGCCACCGCAATATATTTCACGCAGACCGATACTATCCGATCGCGGAGATAAAACGCAATCTTTGACTGTGTAATATCCATCGAAAGCGGTTGATTTACAGTCGCGGTACTACTTTATTATAAATACAGGGCTTCAGAAGAAATAAGTATACCAAGTGTGAAACATCGTTCCGAATTATTTCTTCAAAGTGTTTTGGGTTGTCAACCTACCACATTGTGGAAAAATCCAGAATCAATATTGGAATATATTGCTACGACTTTTCATTGGGTTCGTTTATTAAAACTCCAAACAACACTAAACTACTTAAATTACAACTATCTATCACAACACACTACAATACAATCACTTGAATTGCTCCGGTAACTTTCCAACGCTCGGTACTAAAACTCTCTGTAATAGAAATTCTTTACTTCGACTTCTGCAGTTAGCAATACCAAAGCTCTCTCCGATAAAAGCTCTGTAAAACTCTCCGCCTCTCCACTTAGCTACAAACTCTGATAACTATCTGCGAATAACTATCCGAATAACTCTGCTATAGATACCTGCGTACGCCTACGGAAAATCTTCCAGTCTAATCTCGGTGATCGAATTTTTTCGGTGGGCCGCGATACCGCAGGTAACAATATTCCTTCGATCCCTCATATTATTTTGAAAGGGCCGGCGCTAGGAGATTTCGTGACAATATGCAAGTGTAGAAGGGGATATTTCTAATCTACACCGAAAATTTTCTGCGGTAATTGAAAACTTCTAGATGAAACACTTCCCATTAGTCAGCAACTTCTCGTATAACGTAAATTTCCCAATCAGAAAAATATAAGAACCAGTTAATATAATAATATATTATGCAATGATCATGTAATGATGGCTATTGATACACAAGCATTAACCGGGATACGAAACGAGCCGAAGGTGTATGGTTTATGTAAGTGTATTTATAACCATTACATGAGAGTTGCATACGCCATTTCCTCTGCACCCGATAAAAAATGAAGAACCATGAATATTCTATATTTATAATGAACACAATGACAGTAATTAACCGTATTTCTTTGAAAAATTCTACAAGATTGTAATAAATAGTATTACCTCGAAAAATACATCAATGAATGAAAAGAAAACCAAATGAAAAAAATAGCGAATGCCCAAGACTGGTTTCGAACGCGCATCTCATATACTGGACTAGTTCGAATCTAGAGCTTCAACCCGCTTTGACACGAGACCTATTTGAGATTTATCGAAAATAAAAAAAAATATATCATGCATATGTCAAATGAAAAATGTTATTATTTTGTACAGCATTTTCTGCTTTCTCCTATGTGTGGAGTAATCGATGGTAATTCTTCTATATCGCTGATATCAGATATATTGATAATATAATAATCAATTATCGAAGTGTAGATATATTCTATGAAAATTCAATACCTACAGATTTTGACAAACGTATAATGTACATCATGCTTGATTGAAAAATATTGGCTTTCTATTGTTTGAAAAACTGTATCTTAAAGAAAAATCCGTATCATAATGTATTTCATTATGAAACATATTATGGGCATATAAGTGTATTATAATAGTACGGGTGTAGATAAGTATATTTATCTTTGTTAACATTTCGGAAACAAGATTCTTCTTCGTTTGCAAAACTTGTTCACAAATATTTTACTTCTATGTACCTAGGTTTTTGAAATATCTGACAAAGAACTGAGATTTGACATAGCATTTCCCAAAATGTCTCATCCAGTGAAATATTTTTCCAAAAATCGTATTATTCAAATGGCGGCGTACGGTCTTTCGAAAGTGAGCCTCGACTTCATCCGGAATGAACAAAAATTAATAATCATTTCTCGTCCACTTCTAATGATCTACAAGATACAGAGGCCTGTCTTGAAATACAGTTCTCATGTGTGGGGTTCGACAGCAAAACATTCATTGAAGCTTCTCGATTCTATTCAAAGAAAGGCAATCCCACTTGTTGGTGATTCTTCGCTCACGGAATCGCTCACTTTGTTGGGGCATCGTAGAACGGTGGGAGACTTACTTGTCTCTCTTCTATAGATAATATCCACAGTCGGTGATCTTCTGTATTGTCGCCAATCGTTCCACCCTTGACAGTATAGCACGAATGACCCAACGAGTGCATAATATCCACCCCTTTGTTGTGAGCTTGAAGGCCCTTCGAACCTCTTGTGCTCAGGGATGGAACTATTGGGAAAGTTTCTGGGCCTTACAAACTTCAAGAATTCGAAGTCAATCCAATTTTATCAGGTAGTTCATGTGAGAAACACCGTTTGAAAATTATCAGTGAAATTGGAATTTTCGGTACGAAAGAGAAAACTTTTTACATCAAACCTTCGAAGGAAGAAAATTGATACTGATATGTGAAATGAGAGGAAAACTTTTCTGGAAATCTCAAATTTGTGAAAAGATAAGAGCTCTAGGAGGTTTATAGGAATTCCGTATAAATCTCATCACACCAGAGGAATCTAACAAATTTTCTAGCAGATTTGAGGAAAAGTAAATACGAAAGTGGCAATAAGATAACTACTGATAATCAAAATATATATATATATATATATATATATATATAAATAAAGAAAAGTCAGGGATATACGGAGTGCAACAAAAAGTACATTGGTCAAACTAGAATAGCTATCTAACCTCGCTTCAAGAACAATTATGCTCAGATCAGATAAGGAAGAACAGAAAAATCTGGTATCGCCTAGCATGCTCACTATTTAAAACAGCTATTCACTCTGATATTCAGAAAATGATCAGGATATCCACAAGGATAGTTGAAAGGCGAAGTTGCTGCAGTCCGAAATAGTCCGAAAGGTATACGGGCCTCAATTTTTTTTCTAAGGAAGAAGGATGCAGAAAGTGCATTACTGTGACACAAGTCTTCAGATTCAGTATCAATTTTCTCATATTGAAGATGTTAACCTTGTTAGACAAAGGCGAATCGAGTTCAAGTCATATCAGTTTTGTGTAAGGGTTTTGGATAATGTTGACGAACAAAGAACCAATCGCCTAATAGTGAGGTTGGGATATTTGAGTTCTTCTGTTTTTATCGAATAATAAGCTCATGACAATGACATAAATCGTTTGTTTTCATTTTGTTGGTTAAATAGATTTATAATAAACTCATATATGATTTAAAATAAGGACTATTCAATTGATTTATTGAGTTTAAAAGGATTTCATTTCGGTTCTACTTCATTATTTTCAATTATCATTATGTGAAAAGGGACCAACGCACTTGGTTTTATTTTGAGAGCAACATACATCATAATCAGAAACTCGTTAAAAACTCGGTTTTCAATAAGAAACCAAGTTGTATCCAAAGAAGGAACCAAAAGCTATAGATGAAGGACCACAGATGTGAATTTTCAGTTCAGATACTCAACTTTGAACATTCATCACAAGCAAACCTGAAGCGAAGTGGTGTTTTCAACCAGTTTCGATATTTTTTGTCCTCTGGATGGTTCACTTGATTTTGGCAATAGGAAGGATTCAGGACTTGAGAAAAATATTAACTTGAACCGTTCAATCGATGTACACATGATATACAGCTCATCCAATCCATCTTGACACAGAACTAATAACGTATATGCCCAGCAATCCCTGTGAAGTATACTAAGATGAAAAACAGCTACTATATGTGTTAACTGTGTTGAAATTCATTCCTAGAAAGTGATTTTTTTTTCGTCATGATCTACACTACCACTGCAACTGGAAAAGTATCTGAGTTTGTGCCAAGATGTATTGGATAAGCTGTAATACCATTCGAAGAAGATGCGGGAGTTGCTTAGGGATGAAGGGGTGTAAAGTACGTGCTCCCCTGGAAACTTTCAGTTAGGGACGTCGGGAATTTTCTTTACTTCCATTCAATTTGAAAATATCTAAGGCAGGAAGTTTTTTTTGAAAAGCCCCTTATATTCCGATTGTTTCACGCAGATCGAAGATAACCATGCCGATATAAAAGCGTTCGAAAGCGAAAGCGTTATTATCGTTGTCTTCCTGGCCAACAAATCATTCGGAAACGTTAGTGTTTATTTAATTGAATAGTTGAATATGCCATTAGGCCGATATGCGGACAGGAGAGATGATTTACCGTAAGAGAAAGAAGAATTTAGAGTCGTAAGCTCGTGGTTATGAGCGTTGAACGGTTTATCATCGTTCTCCTGACAAGGGTTGACGGCAGTGAACATTTCGTGTCATTAATCAAGTTAATAGATTTTCCTTGCGATTGTTTCAACGTTTATTTGGTATTGTGAAATTTGTATTTGCATGAACACTTACGGTATCTCACATTTAAGTATATTGTAAATTTGGCCATATTTCCAAAGATAACCCCATATAAACAAAGTAATAAACTTCACCTCTTTATGATAGTAGTATAGAATAATCCACATTATCTAGATCAAGTCTTTCCTTATCTTGTCATGGATCTGCATATAGTAGTTTCTCAGAAGAGTGATAGGCTGGGATCTTTGGCTGGTTTCCTCGATATCTCTGGTCCTGATCTTGCCTTTTGTACTTTTCAATCATATAAAATTTCCTCTCTATTTTACATTCCATGTCTCCATTTGTCATTGTCATTCTGCCACATGATTTCATATTCAAATATCACGCCACTTCGAACTCATAATATTTCATGACTTCATATCTCATCTTTTCATGTCCAGGATAATCCCTTCCAAGAACTCATTTTTAAATTTTCTCAAGAGTTTTTCAAATACTATGCTAAGCCCTTCAGAAACATTTTTGTTGTTATGGTTACCGTTCATGTAAACCTGACTACTAAGTGATTTCTTTTCATGATTTTTCTATGAACAATTTTTTGATCACAAAGAATCTTCCGTAATTGTATTATCTTTATTTAATCTTTACTAACTTTCAGATAAGCACTGATGATGACTGTTCCAGTCAAAAGCGCTCTGCTATGATTTAAAAAATATATATTTCTGTACGAAATGATAAAATGTTCTTTTCAAGTTAATGATATATGTTCAATTCAATGAATAATTATGTCATTTGTGAATAAAGCTGAGTGAAACGTTTTTTAGCTATGAAGTAAAAATTATTTCATTTGATTCAAGAAAAAACTGCTATAATTGTGCTTACCGTTCTTTATAATTGATATACTATCAGTCATCAATATACCAATCATAACAATACAGGGATATTATAGACAAGAAATACGACTTTCCCGACAAACTATAAGGACTAGAAAGAAAAATCAAATACGAATTTGAATTTTATATTCCATGGTTGTCAATATAATCTCTGTGCATTGCCGATGTTTCACTTTTTGCCAAGATAAAGTTTCAAAATGAGTAAGATAAGACTTCCGTATTCGACGTACAGATCTTTTTGGTAAAACTTCACACACTCATAGAATTCATCATAAGCTTTCAGAATAACTAGGTCATTCATTGCGGACTCACTTGTGGGCGGAGCTATGGCCCTTTGGGCTATATAGGAAGGGCATACCCCACCTATTTTTTTGCACCAAAAAAACAATCTTTTCCATTCGTCAAGCGCACAGTACACACAATTCCACCTCCTTTATCACGTTTTTCGATATAAAACTCGAAACAAAATCACGATACTATTTGGAAGTTATATAAAAAAAGCAGAACGCGCAACGCGATATAACCTCCATTTCGTATAGGGTAATTTTTTGCAGTTTTATATTCAAAAACGGTAAAAGGTGGTAGAGACGATGAAATGATGTGTACTGGATGGGAGTTTGACAAATGGAAACGTGTTTTCGATGTTTTTTTGGGGCAACAAAAAAGCAAGATGTGCCCTTCTTCCAAATTTTGGAAGTCATAGCCCTACCCACAGACGTTCTGCAAAAAATTACCAAGCCACTCTGGAAGGTAATGACGAATTCTGTGTGTGAAGGTTCATCAACAACTTCAGCTTGTCGAATACGGAAGTAAAGCCAACACACAGTAGTGTAAGAGGAAAAAGTAAAACCATTGTCCTTAGAGACACTCTCAAGCCAATTTTAACTCGCAAGCAATAATAATAAACAATATTCCCTACAGTTCTGAACTAGGCCATATCTCTATTATGTACTTCATGACCATTTCATCAACAATTTCTGTTGGCAATTTTTTTTAGTAATCGTAAATAAAATGAATCAGGTATAGAAGGTTTTATTTCAATAATTATAACACTAGCACTGAACAACTTTCATCAATCAACATTGACAAGAATATAAAAAGCCACCCAACTTTCAACTTTTCCAATATAATATTATTTTTTCTCGGTATTCAAGGAAATCACCACCACTAATACCACATTTTTCTTATTGAATTCGTCAAGATTGAGATGATTCTCACACAATAACCTATTTGGACGAAACCACTAATATCGTTGTAAATAACATAACAAGTTCAACTACTTAGGTCCGGTCTTTTCACTTATAGATAAGGTCTCTGATAACTATCCATCACATAAACTACACAGGAATACATATTGATATCTGACAGATAAGTTATCAAGGACTTTATCTATAAGTGAAAAGACCAGCCCTCATAGTGATCAACTAATTCCTCTCCCTCTTCTTTTTGATCTTTACACCAGACGATACATCTGAGGTTTTCAGGAATATTTCCCTCATATAGAAAATGTCCCATAAGAACAATGCAATTATCGAAAACTTACAGCGGTAATTGCATTGTATCAAGTCACCATAACAAAACATTTGAAACCGTATCGCTAGACGTCAGTAAACAACACGAATAAATTTCAGATAGACTTCAAAAATAGAAAAACATTTCGCGTTTAGGTGAGTACTCCATACAATCTATAGAGGAAAGTATAGATGAACAAAAATAACATTTCCTTGAGAATTTCTTTATTCGTGAAATATTCCAATGAATTACATTCGTGCATAAAAATGACCAGATAATTTTGCATTCAAGCGTGATATCTTTTACAAATTGCATTCGGTTATTTTCATATTTTGTAAAAGAGCCCTCGTCCTTTGGACTCGGGCACTTTCGCCAAAATATGAAAATAAACTCTTTCAATTTTTAGATATCACGCTTTCATGCAAAATTATCGGTAATTTCTATGCACTCGTGCAATTATAACCGAAAATATCATCAAACTCATGTTGTACATATGGAACACGGAATAGAGCGACGAAATAAATGAGTTACTGATATTACTATTTCAATGTTATTATTTTGTGGTATTTGGATTCATTCTTATAGTTTTTCTGGACCATTAACTAATCACAATCTGAAAAAATAGGACTCAATACTGGAATCTAAACAAGTGTCAAAACTCAAATTCCTGACATTTACAAAAAGCGAACATAAAAACGAAACTAGAAGAGAATTTTCGTGAAAGTTTTCAAAACGGAAGAGGTTTTGGTTTCGGAAACGTCAAGGATAAGTATTTTGATAAATATCAGTTCTTGTTCTGAAATTGTTCGTTTCCGTTAACCAGCTGACGAACGTCAACCCTCAGAAGTCGAAACTTGTGCGAGCAATGGATCAACGAGGCCTTACCTTTTAACGTGCGATTACCCAGCACGGTGGCCCGGCGAGGATTCGAACCCCGGCCTTCCGCTTGACAGGCAGATATGCTAACCACTACACTACCGAGACCAACTTGTATTTGTTGAGTCAAATTTGAAATAGACGAAAAGTTGCTGACTGATTGTTCCAGTCAGGAAGAACTATATTTGAGGAACTTCTCGGGGTAGATTGAAAATCTGCCCTTCTACACTTCTATAGATTCCAATATCTATTCTTCTTTTTTCAGATTGTGGTGGGTTACTGATATTCTTTGCGGAAGTAGAATCTAGCAGTTATTCCTCGAAAATTGTCTGATGCATCAAAAGGGTTCATCTCATACGCCAAACACTGTATAGATAACCAAATTCAGTTCAGAAAGACATCAACAACACATGAGTTAGAGAAGATCAACAGGACCTTCCTCAATCGACTTATGTAAATAGCCTACTTGCCTAGTTCCGAAGCGCATTCGTTAGAAAGTTGTACCATAGCCCAACACCGGAAGAGGTATGTACTCTACTCACCTGGAAAACAGAAAAAATCTTTGAGACGCTTGTATGAAAGGTCAAAGAACATTCTACGAACAATAACGATGATAGTGATAATGGTATCATTGGAGACGAATAATAATTTTCACTTCACATACAATGAGGTATATATAAGAACATAAGTGATTTTTCCAAAAAAAAAGTCATTTCAAATATTGATTTGATATCATAACTTGTAACACCAGTAGTGATAGAGGAGTAGAAAGTACTGTTGAGAGTTCACCACTATTTCCTGGTGACTACTGTTTTGAGGTTTATTCCTCGGTTCATTTCATAAAACTCAACTCGGTTTGAATTTTTTTCGAGCTATTGTCTTTGAATCGTCAAATAACTGTCTAACTTTCATGCGTTTACCTATCTGGATAGTTGACAGATATCAACAAAATTAGTTGATATTTTGCATTCGAGCATACATAGATTTTTGGTCATACGACTGTCAATTGAGTCTTAGCTATTCTTATACAGGAAGAGTCGAAACAAAGGGCCCTGAAATATAATAAATTCACCGATGTTCATTTTCAAGAACTAGTAGATTGTTTCCAAGGCAGAAAAAGATTGCTGTAAGGAAATCTTGACATTTTCTTTTGTCTGAAATGTCAAAATTTCATAACAAAATCGTTTGAAAAAAATGACAAAAATGACAGTTCTGAAGTTTTTTGAAGGAAAGAACAACATTCCTATGAATTATTATTGTACTGTGAGAATAGTTATTTATGTAGAAGGGGTGAAAGCTAGATGTTTCTGACCTGAGGGCGACTCTTTTATCCAGTTTGTTATTGCGACGAGAAATAGAGTGAGGGGTACATTCTGAAGGATTACAACGAGAAAAATATTTCTGCAAACATTTGTTTTGTGCCAACGAAAAGTACCATAATAAGGATAGTTTTTGAAAAACAGCAGCAAGCTAGTTGAAAATGTCCAAATTAAATTTGCCAGCAGATGAAAAATGATGTAATGATTTAATTTCTGCAAAAATAATAAGAGGGTTCCATTTGAAAAAATGGGGTGGGGGTGACTTTCCGAGAGTACAACCGAGAACGGAGTATTTTGATTGTGTAATGTGAAAGCCCATTCGATGTTCTACATGGTTCCATTTTTTCATTATTCTATCTCTTCCAATAATGGAGATATCGCTCCTTAAGAAAACTCTGGGACACCCGGTATAATCAAGGTAGAAACCTAGCGAAACAAGGACCCTAATAACACATTGTAATAAATCTTCAGTCAGAACATTCTTTTCATTGAAACAAATCATATCGATTGTCGCTTTGGTTGAAAGAAATCCAAGAAAAGTATGTTATTCACCATCATTCTGAAATTTACTTATTCTAACTTACTTTCAGGTTGGAAAATGAGCGATTGTTTACACAGAAGAAGACGAAGTCGGAAAAATACTTTACCGACCCTCTTGGCACTTCCCGAGTCAGTCTTCATTTTTGTTCGAAATAACATTCTGCCCTTCCGAATTCATGATGTGCTTACATACTCAGTTTCCCGCCTAAAAACCACAAACCTCTTCAATAACTGACACACTAGTCTCCAGAAATGGTACGTTACCGTTATATTAGCCATTTTTCAAGTATAGGATTCAGCGCTCTCGTCACTAAAAGCCAGTGCATTTTCATTATCGAAAATACCGTAAATATTTTGTGAGTAATGCAAATGTTGATAACCGCAATAATCCAAGAAAGGACAATAATGGCATTCGAGAAAGCGTCATGAAATTCGTTTATTCACCCCTAAATGAAATTGTTTTCGACGATTTCGAATGAATTAGTAACAGACCCAGGCAAAAGATAAAATTTCCCTCTCAAGAAAAAGCTCACCTCAGCCTCCAGCCGCCAATATTTCTTCCAAAGAAGAAGAATAATTCAATTATCGTCTGGGTATGAAATATACTATTCCTTGGAAAAGTATGAAAAATGAGGTGACTATACAGTGTGGTCCAACGAAAACTTAACACCTTTATGTTCCGGCTTTAACATGAAAATGTGGAAAATCGCTCGGACCCGTCAATTTCAATGCAAATGTTGATAACCGCAATAATCCAAGAAAGGACAATAATGGCATTCGAGAAAGCGTCATGAAATTCGTTTATTCACCCCTAAATGAAATTGTTTTCGACGATTTCGAATGAATTAGTAACAGACCCAGGCAAAAGATAAAATTTCCCTCTCAAGAAAAAGCTCACCTCAGCCTCCAGCCGCCAATATTTCTTCCAATTATCGTCTGGGTATGAAATATACTATTCCTTGGAAAAGTATGAAAAATGAGGTGACTATACAGTGTGGTCCAACGAAAACTTAACACCTTTATGTTCCGGCTTTAACATGAAAATGTGGAAAATCGCTCGGACCCGTCAATTTCTAATACAAGGGGGAACAACTTTTCCGCTGTTTTCATCCCCGTAACTTCAACCCCCTAACGGGGGTGAGCACAACCCCTTGATTTTGAATAGGGATGAGGGGTGTTGAGATACCTCATTTTGACGATCTTATCGTGTACTATCTGACCGTAAAATTTCACTTCAAAATATCCAGCGATAATGAAATAACAGCGAAAATAGTGAAAGAGGCAATATGGAATTTATCTCGAGAATATTATTCGTATCCGACGCATTTCAAAGGGTTTGAGTGGTTAATTTTTTGTCCAAAAAAGTAGACGGACCTTGTTTTGGTACCTTAGTCTATCGTGAATTGTTAAGAACGGTACAAATGTGTCCAAGCGATTGTAAATTTGTAGTGGAATTAAAATGGTGTATTCCGTAGAAGAAAGGGTGGAAATGATAAAATTATTTTTCCGAAATAACGACTGTGCGCGCACAACAGCGGCTTTATTTAACGAACGACATCCTGGAAAAAATGTATCCGCTGCTTACGTTGTGCAACTGGTTGCCAAATTTGACGCTACTGGGTCAGTTGGAAACAAAAAGAGGGTGCATGAAAGAGACGAAGCGAGGGACGTGGCTGTCTTAGGTCATATAGCAATGGATCCGACCGTTAGTACTAGGAAATTGTCCGAGGTATCTGGTGTTTCACGCACAACAATCATGAGAATCCTGAAACAACATAAATTCCATCCGTATAAGATACGATTGGTTCAGGAACTGAATGAGGATGATCCCGATCGCCGACTCCAGTTCTGTGAAGTGATCAGTGAAATAATTAACGGCAATCAAAACTACATGTTCGATATCTGTTTTTCGGACGAGTGTTCATTTTACCTTAACGGCATTGTAAACCGGCATAACTGTCGGTATTGGTCAGATGAAAATCCACGATTATTTCGTGAGGTGTATACACAGCGCCCCCAAAAATTAAATGTTTGGGCGGGTATTTATGGAAATCACATAATCGGCCCTTTTTTTCTACCCGGTAATCTCACAGGCCAAATGTATCTCGATCTATTGGAGAACGCTATTTATCCAGCCCTCGTGCAAGTATTGGAGAATGCAGAAGACCATCAAACGATCATTTTCCAACAAGATGGCGCACCACCTCACTTTGTTCAACCGGTGCGTCAGTTTTTAGATGACAATTTTCCTCACGCCTGGATTGGAAGAAGGGGACATATTGAGTGGCCACCCAGATCACCTGATCTGGCTCCACTGGACTTTTTTCTATGGGGTCACCTGAAATCCAAGATTAACGCTACCCAGCCTGAGTCACTGGATGATTTGCGAACTCGGATCATTGATGAATGCCGTCAAATTACACCAGACATCTTGAGTAATGTACGTGAACGTTTTCAGCAAAACTTATATTACTGCATGGAAGTGGATGGTGCCCATTTCGAACATTTAATAAAGTAATCACAAAAGTACGTACTCTTCCACTATTTTACCTGTCATGTCGTTATCGATGGATATTTTGGAGCGAAATTTTACGGTCAGATAGTACACGATAAGATCTTCAAAATGAGGTATCTCAACACCCCTCATCCCTATTCAAAATCAAGGGGTTGTGCTCACCCCCGTTAGGGGGTTGAAGTCACGGGCATGAAAACAGCGGAAAAGTTGTTCCCCCTCGAATCAGAAATTGACGGGTTCGAGCGATTTTCCACATTTTCATGTTAACGCCGGAAAATCGAGGTGTTAAGTTTTCGTTGGACCACACTGTATATGAAAGTAAACAATCAAACCGCAGTTTTCGAGCGGATCCTGAATTCGTTCGAAAAACAAACGAGTTGACATTTCCATATTGATTTTCACAATTTCAGACACGGTGATTGGCATAAACTTCGCTGTTACGGAGACATATCGCAACGTTGTATTTCCTGCTCTGCTGCCCATATTTTTTGCTTTTCTTAGACGTGGAAGTCCTGCTGTTACGCAAATCACACCATTACTCATAAAACGAGTGGACCTAATTCGTTGTGTAATTCAATTTCACCTTGACTTTGCTTTTAATTGCGCTATAATTGAAGCAAAATGTATGCTTGATGAATATTCGCCCGAAACATATTCATCACGATGAGATACTCCAGAATTATTATGCCTTCTAACTGACATTGGATTGTCACTTGTTGAAAATTGTTGATGACAAGATCATTTTTAAAGAGACGAATAGATTATGGAACGGACGAAATTATGGCAGATTTGGTACATGATGACATAGGAATAAATGGAGAACTGTGTGAAATGATGATCTCAGTTGTCCATTTATTCCTGAGATCATCATATCACACAGTCACATATCAATAGTGAACTATTGTCGCCAGCCCTTCCTACATAGCAGACTCTGTTTTCAAAAACAGAGACAAAACACCGAAACCTTTTGATCTTTCCGCCTGGTGACGGGACTTTTCGTTGTTGACAAAAAAAGGAACTCACACAAACTCTTCAAAATGTTTCTTATTTTGTTGTGACCAAATCGACACAGTTGCTGTTTTGTTTTATCCGTTTGGTGGAAATCTGTCTTACTTGTAGTTGGTATGTTGATATCTAAGCAATAAAAACCCAATAATGAACTGGTATGACATAAAATAATCCTTCCTTTTATTGGCAAGAGCGCCTGAAAATACGTTGTATCAAGTTATTTTCAGGATATTTCAACGATATAACTCCGAAGTAATCATGCTACAAGTATGCTGGCTGGGCTAAAATTCAAATTATTTTTCGTTAGGAAACATTTCCTCAACATAAAATGATTTATACATCACAGGTCACATAGGGTTCATAATTGTATTTTTTTTTTCTTCATGGCGTGCAACATTTAAAAATATCACTTGAACACATCAAATCATTTGTCAAGCAGAATTTCTAAAATTATAGATACCACACATTTCAACTAATTAAACCTGAAGGATATAAGCCTTGAAAAACTCTTTCTTCCACTCCTACTGACGACCGCCATAAATTTACACCTGTAACGATGATGGGAGTAGAGAAAGTACAGTACGCGACTCGGGGATAAGGCCAATTACGTGTACTCGTTAATTAACGCACTCGGCTAACGCCTCCTGCTCACAATTTTTCGCTTGTGCGTAATTTGCACTCATCACCCTCGTTGAGTTATATACTATTATCAAACTTCGAATTCATCGAACCAAAATATCGAATGCAGCTACATCGTATTTCGCTTCCGATCTGAATTCGAATGTACCAAGTCACGATTACCAACATCATACTCAAGACATTACATGCATCATTGAGTCCACGACACTCTATGTTGCGGAAATTTGAATCGAAATACGGATACCCAACCGTCGCAATCTCATAATAGACCAGGAAAACTTTATAATTGTATGCCTGTGACGTTGATAGTGAATTATACTCAATTCTGAAGTGATATCCAAAAAATTGAAAAAAAAAAATCACAAAAAGGGTGACGTAATTTAGTAATAATACCTGGAGAAATCAGGAAAAAAAGTGGGTGTACCATAAGTATGCGTCTGACAGTATATAAAAATTGTATACATTGCAATTTGAAAAAAAAAAGAATACTCATAACTTATTTTCTTATGAAATTATATGAAAAAAGGTAAAAAATTTGCATAACTCATGTTGTCGATGAAGAATGCTCGTAAGTTTGGGTTTGATAGATAAAGAAACATAAACATTCTTAGGTCTCCCAATTGTTCTGTATCTTTTAAGATTCGTTATCCTCTGGAGAATTCATACTTTTTGACAACGATGTTATACGCTATTGAATGTATTACTCGCAGATTTAAAAAATTCTCATAATGTGTACCATAGTCAAGAAGTTCTCAAGTTTCAATTCATACCAAGGTAAACACTTGTTATCTTTTTTTTTATAAGCATTTTTCAAGTTTCGAGTTTGCGAGTTTCGGTCTGATTACATATGTCTTGTACAGAGTGTTATGAGGATAATATTAAAAGTTGTTCTCAACTGTATATTTACTAATTTATATAAAAAACAGCCGAGGAAAATTTGTCAGTTTTTCACTCGGTTTTTTATTTATTGCAGTTATTAATTTTTATTATAATTAGTGAAAATTTTTCGATTACTCAATTGCATATTTACTGAGCAATATAAATACCTTTCTGTGTTTTCCGCAGTTTTTAATTTAAATTGAAATTAGCAAAAATATGTTTCAATAATTGTATATTAACCAGGTTTTATAAACCTCTGGACTTAATTTTCCTGGCCTATAGACCGTTTCGACAATAGGGCACATTTCGTAATATCAATCGCCATAGTTTCAATTGTTATAATCACCGCTTGCTCGGAGTTTCCTAGTAATTACTTGGGTTTCTTTTTTTCTCCACTGGTATCGTAGCTTGTTACTTTACCTTTGTCATTTTCTGTATATGCACTTTCACTCAAAATTACACGAAGTACCTAGCGGTTCGTGTTCTATTAGATACGTCCCAATCAGAATATGAGAGGATATCCTCGTGAATAGATAATAAGTATAAAATTTACATTGGTTCCAAATATATTTTTCTCGAATTTTTATTGTCATAATATAAGTAATTGTTGAATATTTGTTCATTCTGTTATTATTTGAACCCATAGAAAATAATTTAAAATCGAAGCATGAGGAAGGGAAATTCAAACTCACAAAACGCCTCACCATTGATCGAATCTAAATGTGACATCAGACGACAGTGTATTTATCGACATCGATATTCGTACTGTGTGAGTGGTGAAATATGTCAAACCTGTGTTCCTGTGGCTATCTATAGTTGATCTAGAAACATGACTGAGAGTAGTCTCATCCAGGCACAATCGGACAGTTCATCAAAAAATAGATACATTTATGGTTATAGCATATTTTGCATGAAATCTCGATTTTACGTGCGCAGAGATCAAAGAAGTGAAAGCATGCTATATGATGTATTCGAGTCCATAACATAGATTGGTATTCATGAATGTCCACAGCAGTGATGTATATTATAAATATATGTTCCGATATGGTTTCAACCAAGTTTAGGTAAGTGTCAAACCGAAATTTACAGTGCTAAAGAGCTAATTCAAAACTTAATTCTGACAAAACCACACTGAGATGTATATAAATATAACATACTTACGTTAAAATGATTTTCACAACAATATAAACACGATTTCTCATTATCGTACACCTTTCGTCTGGACTTCATTCAATGTTTTTTTTTATTCACTTTGAAAAATAGTGTAAATATTTTGAAGCCTATTTATAGTTTATTCTAAAAAAAATCATGCATATTCTTTTTTTTTGTAACCTGAGTTATGCGGAATTTCTTTTCGATATTCCTCATTTATTCATTTTTCCTCAATTCTCAATCATTTACATTGAATTCATTTTCCCATTTATATGTATATTCTTTTCCTATTTCACTATTAGATAATACATAATACATCGCAATTTTTCAGCCATTTCCGGAAGTTTTTCTCATTCTCGAATTTTTCGAAAAATATTTTTAGGGCTTTTGGAAAATTTCTGAAATATTCGCGAAACGAAAAAAAAAAGGGGAAATGATTCCTGCTCCAGGAAAATTATAAATGAAAAATATGAGACATGCAAGTACCTCCGCTCGACATCCAGCGCCACCTAGTTCGACCATCGACCCGCGATATTCTCCTTCCTTCTGATTAATTCGTCTCATCAATAACGATATTACCAACGTCAGCGCGTACCAACGTACGCGAGGACGAAAAAAAAAGGCGTCGGCAGCCTCGATATTTACGACGTGCAACACGAATTTATTAGCGATGTAATGCATTTAATTGCGATCTTACATGATTTATGCGAGTGTCGCGCCGCCTGGCGGGGAACCCAGCGTAACTTTGGAATTAATAGTGGTCCGGTAGCCAGACGTGACCGTGGTGATTCCTATTTTGTATGTTTACTCGTGATCGATCGATCGGAATTTTTTATCGGATCAGGGTTATCCGACCTTGTTTTTCTTTTTTTTTTCAACGTCTAGATCGAATACTGCTTGCAGTAGTCTTATTTTTCAGTTTTATGAAAGAAATTAAATACTATGGATGAATCAACAAGTACCAACCATAAATTGGACAAACATTGGGTCATTTTACGGAAATACCAAGCTGATAATAATGAAAATATTAATATCAAAATCCCCTAACGCCGCCGCTGAGCATCATGCAAATTTCCGGTCGTCGAGGCGCCAATGGATGAGTCTGGGATGAATTTTCCTTTTCTGAACAGTACCTTTCATCGACAGACGGCAGAGTTTTTGGCATCGAGCATTGAAAATTGCGAGGAAGTAGAACTTAGTGGAGTTTAGAGCAGAAGTCTAGAAGTCGAAGTTATATGAAGTTTTTAGTAGAGTGTCGGATGTTTTTCTCAGTCGAGAAGTCTAAGTGTTTTAAGGGCGAATTGTAAGTCAATGCAGTAGTTGTATTCTCTAGTGAAGTTAACACAAATAAGGTGTTGTTCGGAGTCTTATTTATTGTTTGAACGTCTTTTTTTTTGTGGTGGATAAATATTTGTTCCGTAGTTTTTTGGGTTTGTAACCTACCACAATCTGAAAATATAAGAATTAATATTGGAATCTATACAGGTGTAGAAGGGCAGATTTTCAATCTACCCCGAAAAGTTGCTGCGTCTATTGAAAAACAGTTCTTTCTGGATAGAACAAGTCCAATTAGTCAGCAACTTCTCGTATAACTCAAATTTTGCCCATCAAAAAAATAATAAGAACTAATATGTATATGAAAATACTATTAACGTTTCGGAAACTAAATCTGTTTCCGTTCTCAAAACTTCTAGGCGAATTCCTTTTCAAGTGCAAATACCTGGTAAAAATAGTTTTCGTGATTGACATTTGTCAAATTATTTCAAATTTGAAATTGCACTTGTTCTATCCAGAAAGAACTGTTCAATAGACGCAGCAACTTTTCGGGGTGTAACGGATCCGTGGTTCGATCCGCTAAGTTCACGTTGAACGATCTTTTTCTCAAAGTAATTTCTCAACCCTTCAATTAAAAGCAGATTCACGCCACCGCGCCATCTCTTGGCCAATAACTGCCGCACATAGTTGTGGTACGATAGGTACCGCTGTAGATCCCTTCCTATTACTGTATACGTACAAGGTAAGGCAGGTAGGCAATGGAGGGCGCAACGCGTGCGATTTTCGTTTGATATTCGTTCCCGTTCTTGGGGTTAGTTTTTCAACTGTCAAAGAAAACTGGCGGTGTTTTTTTCCAGGAGTGTGGTACCAGAAAGTTGAGAGTATCAAATGATAAAAGATTGCTTTGGGTTATCAAAGGACTGTGAATTCCATGGAATCTTGCACCCGCATATTTTATTTCAGGTATGTTATTGTGACTGGAAAGGTTACTCAGTGAATTTTGTTTTTAGGCCATGTGGCCATGAGAGGTATCGTATTTCATTGTAACAAATGTCCGTTCCTAGGTGCATATTTTATTTTAGATACTCATACAACTAAGCCATAGACTGTCACTTGGCATTGCGGAAGAAATACAAATACAACTTTTGTCTCCAACTGGTGTTTCCAGCTTTTTCCTTGGCACCCTACCTACTGGCGTACCCCAAACCCTGAAAACTAAGAGGCTCCAGTGCAGGGGTAGATTGAAAATCTGCCCTTCTACACTTGTATAGATTCCAATATTAATTCTTATCTTGTCAGATTGTGGTAGGTTACGAACCCAAAAAACTACGGAACGAGTATTATTTATATGAACGAACCCAGAAATATCGTACCAATATTATAGTGGTCATAAAAAATGAGAACATTCGGCCATATTGGTTCAATATATGAAAGAATATAAGAATTCATCGTTATGGTTTTTTTTTTTTTTTTCCATCGGATGCTGGTCCTGTCACCAGCAGCACCTCAGCCTCTTGGGCTTTTTGTGCATTCCAATTAGTTTCACAGCACCCACTCCGTAATTCTAGTCCCCTGTACCAATCTGTACAGGTTCTTCACCGGATGACTGTTGTATTCTTCGGGAGTCAGTCTGGGCTTCCCGAATATTGCCTGTCTCTTGCGGTCTAGTGCTTCGCATTCTGACAGTATGTGTTTGGCTGTTTCTGTTCCTTTGCCACATTGTCTGCAGGAAAGTTCTCCGTTGTACAGCCCCATTTTGTTCAGGTGTTTCCTCATTGGGCTGTGACCAGTGAGAAGGCCCGTTATTGTTCGAACTTGATTCCTGCTCAGCTTGAGTAGTTCTTCAGTTTTGTGTTTTGACGGTTCTTTGATGTATGTTTTCCCGTGGTGCATGAGAGGGGCATCTTTCCACCTCTCCTTATGTTTTCGTTTGATCCAGTCCCGAATGCATCCTCGAATGTCGGATTTAGTAATCCCGAGTGCGGGTTCTGGACCAATATATGGAGTTGATGAACCGTTTCTGGCATCGTTATGGTTATACAGATATTTCAGTTTTCAATATCGGCATCCTTCAATATATATATATATATATATATATATATATATATATATATATATTAAATTAATATCGCTATCCCGATTAGGAAACTAAATGTGTTCAACATTGAAATTACGATATCAATCACATGTATTTTATTCGATATTCACCATATCAGTGACATTCATTGCTGGTTACATTACAATATCAGGCCAACATGAGGACTAGGTTGATATTTCAATATTGTTATTTACTCTTCCACAGAAGGTGGGACATATATTGGAATTCCAATGTCGAGTTCTCGAGTTCAGAACAGAGTTCAATATATGGAATATTCACATTGTTGAAACAATACTATTCAATCCAACAAGATACAGTGTTTTTAATAATGGTTCCGAAGCTTTCCAACCATTATTGTATCAATCAATCAATCAATCAACCTGAAATTGGTATCAGTATCAGCCAACATAATGTTCTTATGGGTTTAGAAAAAACATCATCTGACATGCACTGACTTGTTGGATAATTGGGAAAATCCAAATTAGAAACATTCACGTCAATAAAATGAACGATGACTCGGTAAAAATAATAGAATGGTGTAACATGAACTTGATGGAATTTAGCCTTGTTGGTGATTCTTCGCTCACAGAGTCGCTCACTCCATTGGAACATCGTAGAAGGGTCAGAGACTTGTCTCTCTTCTATAGATACTTTCACGGTCGGTGCTCATCTGAATTGTTATCAATCGTTCCACCTTTGGAAATATATACAAGTATGATTCGACGAGTACAGAATTCCCACCCCTTTGTTGTGAATTTGGAGACCTGTAGAACCTCTCTTGCTCAGGGATCTTTTTTCAATAGAACAGCTGAGCTTTTGAACTCCTTCCCGAGAGAGGTTTCTCCTGAGGCTTACGAACTTCAAAAATTCAAAGTGAATGTTAATTCGTATCTCCTGTCCCTTGATTCAAGCGGTGTTCTCTGAACATTACAGGGCTTCCCTTTCATGTGAATCTGCATATAAAAAAAAGCACTCCTTCATGTGAGATCGATTATTTCGCACCCGGTATATAAACAAGAGAACAGACAACTCCTCCGACCTCGCCCAGACCCTTTCCCAAGTCACCGTAAATATCGCAAATCTCAACGGAAGGCAACGGTGACTCCGTTTTTCAAGACCAAAATCGTCGCAACAAAACCAGGCCACGGATGTTGGGTTGTCGTATCGATCAGATTAAGATCGTTTATTAATTGGATCAATTTACACGGTCGCAAAGACGACTCACGGATGGTTGGGTAGGTTCGAAGGATGAAATGAAAGGTAAGTAATCCGGAATTCACAAGCCAATGCTCATAATATTTTTATATCGTTATTGGTTGTTTCAAATATAAACTAGATACCATGATGATTAACGATTATTTTAACTGACTATACAATGTTGTTGTCTAGATATACTTTTGCTTTAAATTTTATTGTACTGCGCTGCAAAAATGTCTTTACTCATTTTAAACCTACTACTGTAAGACTTGTCTCATGTCATGTATGTGATTCGAAGAGATCAATAAATCTGTATATTATCTATAAGTTACTGGTGGGTTTCTCTGAGTAGATTCTATTTTTTCTCTGTAGAAGAAGAAATTCCAAAGAACGACGGCCTTCAAACCCGAAGAAAAGTAGTATTACTGAAAATCTCGGCCGCGAAAACCTTAACCATTTTGTTTTTCTCTGTACTTTTTTGGGTTCGCAAATTCGCAACTTCTCAAAAAATTGAAAATTACTTATTGTTGACATCCACAAAAGTGTAGAAGGTCAGACGTCTAAGGCGTTTTCTGGTACTCGTGTATTCAACTCGATTCAAAGCTGACTATGAGTCGACTTAAGTTTTTTCATACAGATTCACACGAAAATTAAGCCCTGTGTTCAAAGAATACCGCGTGAATGAAGTGACTTGTTTCATTTTGAACTTCTGAATTTTGTAAGTCTCAGGAAAAACCTCCTTCGGTTAAGAGTTCCAATAAGCACAGATGTTCTATTGAATGAAGATCCCTGAGCAAGAGAGGTTCGACAGGTTTTTAAATCCACAACAGAGGGGAGGGATTTCTGTACTCGTCGAGTCATTCGTGTAGATATTGCCAAACGTGGAACGACTGACGACAATTCAGGAGAGCACCGACCGTAGAAATATCTTCAGAAGAGAGAAAGGTCTCCGACCCTTCTAAGATGCTCCAATGAAGTGAGCGAATCCGTGAGCGAAGAATCTCCAACAAGACACCAACAAGACTGCTTTTCTCTGAATAGAATCAAGGAGTTTCAATGAATATTTTGGTACCGAGCTCCGTACAGAATTATGAGACAGGCCATATCTGTGCCTTTGTAAATCACCAGAACCGGAAGAAACTCAAGTTCCTGGGAAGCACAATCTCGCATAGTTTTTCCATGAGAGATTATTACTGATTGTTATTCCTTGCATAGAGATACTCGACTTTGTAGGACTAGTTACTCCTGTCATCTTGATATTTAATAAAGATAGATCGGCTTTTTTGAGAAGAGGCATGTCTGGGTTTTCCCAGCGTTCAATTCCACCAGGTTGATTTTATCCCATTCCATTATTTTAGCCAAGTCATCATGAATATTATTGACGCTGATGCATCCATGAATTTTCATTTCTTGTGCTGATATGGTTAGTCTGGAAAAGAAACTAGTACGAAGGTATTGTTGGCCGCAGAACTACGTACTGAACAAGTTTTTTTTTCCAGCAAATGAAGCAGAAACAAATTGGGCGCCAGAACTGAACCCTATGGAACACCTGCATTTTACTGTTTCCAAATTATTGTCACTTCCAATTATTCGAATCTGAGTCGGTTACACATCGATGTGATGGAAGGGAAAGACACATTTTTGAACAAGATTACTCTCAGCTTTCGCCCAAAACGGTGAAGTCAAAGTACAAAACAATTGAAAGAAGTTGAAAAAATTCTAAATGAGAAAATGGAGTTGAAATAATTTAGGTAAAGAGGTATGAAACTGGAAATCGAGCAATAATTATCTGATGTTTTTTTTTTTAATTCGGAATCAGACTTTATATTATTCGAAATGAATACTGAACAACCACACGTTTTAAATCAATTTCGATTCAAATCACAGACTCAAATTCACAGATACCTGTTTTCTTTGAGGGGTTTCCTTAGCAACGCAGGTCCAATTCCCACCAATTTGAAAATTCAAAATTCACACCGATGATTTTTTGAGTTCGATACATTGCTATGAAATATTTCAATATCAAATCGTCGTTTTTTCCGTCATAAAAAAATTTGTGTATCATACAGATCTCGGTTTTTTGTCTCGACGACACATCGAACTAAATCCCAATACTTTTTCTCTTCTAAAATCATTGAATAGGTATATTTATTTGGCTCAACAGGTAAGAGGGTGGGGAAGGGGCTTTTCAAGATGCTCACTTCTCAAGCAAAAAAAAAACTGCGAAGTGAAATTTCAATTGAATTTATCGCTGACAAAAACTTCCGTAAGGTGCCAAAATGATGTGTGTCTCAGTGTAGTGATTGTTTGAAATAAGTAGATTGAAGGTATATTCGAGGGTATATTAAGTATAGCATGGTATAATATTGTTACGATATTTCCTTGGTTTCTTTTATTAAAACTCCAAACAACAATAAACTACTATTATTACAACTCTTTATCACAACACAATACAATACAATCACTTAAATTACTCCGCTAACTTTTCAACGCTCGGTACTAAAGCTCTCTGTAATAGAATTTCTGATGAACTCTCTGACTCTCCACTATGCTCCACCAAGTTAGAAACCCTGATAAACTCTCCGATGAAAACACTCTCTCTTCAACTTCTGCACTTAGCAATGCCAAAGCTCTCTGATGAAAACTCTACAGAACTATTTGAATAACTATCTCCGAATAACTAACTCCTCCGCAATGAAGTGTTTCCTTTTATAGTCGATGATGTGTATCGAATCCTCCACGCGAACCAATAGTTACTGGAAAAATGACGTTCTCCGACTCCTCATATCATTCTGCGTTTACGAGCGACAGGGCCGGTGCTAGATTTCGTAACAATGTGATGAATCCCCTTCCCGAAAAGGAAACGAGTGGTGAAACTGATTGCTTCCTACGATTTCAGCAGTGCCTCATTCAATGATTTTTGTTTGAAATTATCGTTTCATAGCATTTTGACTCATTTTTTATTCAATAATGTGTCGATAATGTGTAGTATTTTTCATCTGTTTCACCGTTATTTGAAAAGTGACTACTCTTCGTACGCCTGATGTTCCAAATATTTCGACTCACACTTGTGCTCTGAAGATGACTTTTTCGAACTAGAAACGTCGACAGTGAATTGAAACTGGTTCCAGTTATCCTTGACCTGACTCCAACAACTCCCCTGAGGATTCCTATAATAATCATAGTGAAAACAATTAAGAAATTGTGGCTCCTGCACTCTTAGTAAATACTGGTGGTTATTCTGACCAACGAGGAAAAAGTAAATAAATATCGTCTGGCAACTTCCCCGAGATCGATACCCGAATTAGGGCAGTACAAACGTAGGTGACCTATTTCTGGGTAAACAGTCTGAACGAAAACAGTCGATACAGAAGCGATCTACCACCTGTCAGACCGAGTGTCAGACTGATGAAAGGAAATCAATGCCTATTATATCGAATGCGCATTTGTAGGTCTAGGTAATTAGTGAGCCTAATCGGTATCTACTTTGGGAGGTCCGAAGGCCGCAATTTCACGCTTTTTTCACTTTATGGGGGGAAATATAAGAGAAACTTTCCAGCTTCACAAAAGTTCCCAGTTCCTACCAGATGGACCTTTATATTTAAATAGGTGCTTAAGATTCACGAACAATAGATTCAAACTCTCTTAGAATATTGATCTCATGTGTGGATTACGGTCTCAAAACATACCCTGAAGTTGCTGAAAACATTTCAAAGATCACACTCAGATGCTTGCTAACATTTTGGAAATTTAGCAGATACTGTCGATTTATCTCTCTTCAAAGAATCCCATGGTCACTGAACATAACATGGTTTTCCCTTCCGTGTTAACCCAATATTGAAAAAACCTTCTATCGCATTTGAAAAAATATTACGAATGCCATCCACTCCCTACTATGAACTGAAACGAAATAGCAATGTGAACGACCTCGTTTCATTAGTGTTGATTAGGAAAAAAAATGTTTGCATGTTACTTGACAATTCGAAAGCTTAGGCTATATGATAATTACCACCGAATAACACGAATCAAAAATTAAAGTTTTGAGATATTATTTACGCAACCAACCCATATTTCACCATCTAGGGTGGGAGAGCTTATTCATGAGATTTCAAACAGAAGAAATCCTGAGAGCTATTTATGAAAAAAGCTTCGTTCGAATAGATGAGCAAGGATCTACTGATTGATTTTTCAGGAGTAACAAATTACTCAATGAAGATTTTTTTTTAATTCGAAAGTGATCCTGAGAGGTGAACTATTAACGTTCTACAAGGGAATTGCCCCATCCTAACTTGAAACACACTGTATGAACTTCGGTATACACGAAGATAATTGGAATTAACGATGTTTCTGACCTTGTCGTGAACATGATTACCGGTGTGAAGTTAGCAGCCACTTTCTAGCAGCCGTTTTTATCTAGCAGCCAATTTGCCAGTGGCGTCGGGTGTGAAATTAAATTCGGCTTTTGATCCGAATAATCTTCAATTTCTGTATATATACTACTGAGAAGCCCGAGAATGATATACCAAGAGGTGGTTGATTTGCAGGCCTTCTGAGGGGTAGTTTATACTTGTCGATTTTTGAAAAATCATCGCGAAACGTCCCTAAAAAATGTTTAGCCAAATTCAATTTTTATATATAGACTACTGAGAAACCCTAAAATGATATACCGAGAGATGGTTGATTTGCTAAGGGGTAGTTTATACTTGTCGATTTTTGGAAAATCATCCCAAAACGTCCCTCAAAAATGATTAGCCAAGTTCATTTTCTGTATATAGACTACCGAGAAGCCCTAGAATGATATACCGAGAGATGGTTGATTTGCATGCCGTCTAAGGGGTAGTTTATACTTGTTGATTTTTGGAAAATCATCCCAAAAGGTCCCTCAACAATGTTTAGCCAAGTTCAGTTTCTGTATATAGACTACTGAGGAGCCCTAGAATGATATACCGAGAGATAGTTGATTTGCAGGCCGTCTAAGGGGTAGTTTATACTTGTCGATTTTTGGAAAATCATCCCAAAAGGTCCCTCAACAAAGTTTAGCCAAGTTCATTTTCTGTATATAGACTACTGAGGAGCCCTAGAATGATATACCGAGAGATAGTTGATTTGCAGGCCGTATAAGGGGTAGTTTATACTTGTCGATTTTTGGAAAATCATCCCAAAAGGTCCCTCAACAAAGTTTAGCCAAGTTCATTTTCTGTATATAGACTACTGAGGAGCCCTAGAATGATATACCGAGAGATAGTTGATTTGCAGGCCGTCTAAGGGGTAGTTTATACTTGTCGATTTTTGGAAAATCATCCCAAAAGGTCCCTCAACAATGTTTAGCCAAGTTCAATTTCTGTATATAGAGTACTGAGAAGCCTTAGAATGATATACCGAGAGATGGTTGATTTGCAGGCCGTCTAAGGGGTAGTTTATACTTGTCGATTTTTGGAAAATCATCCCAAAACGTCCCTCAAAAATGATTAGCCAAGTTCATTTTCTATATATAGACCACTGAGGAGCCCTAGAATGATATACCGAGAGATAGTTGATTTGCAGGCCGTCTAAGGGGTAGTTTATACTTGTCGATTTTTGGAAAATCATCCCAAAAGGTCCCTCAACAATGTTTAGCCAAGTTCAGTTTCTGTATATAGACTACTGAGGAGCCCTAGAATGATATACCGAAAGATGGTTGATTTGCAGGCCGTCTAAGGGGTAGTTTATACTTGTCGATGTTTGGAAAATCATCCCAAAACGTCCCTCAAAAATGATTAGCCAAGTTCATTCTCTGTATATAGACCACTGAGGAGCCCTAGAATGATATACCGAGAGATAGTTGATTTGCAGGCCGTCTAAGGGGTAGTTTATACTTGTCGATTTTTGGAAAATCATCCCAAAAGGTCCCTCAACAATGTTTAACCAAATTCAATTTCTGTATATAGAGTACTGAGAAGCCTTAGAATGATATACCGAGAGATGGTTGATTTGCAGGCCGTCTAAGGGGTAGTTTATACTTGTCGATTTTTGGAAAATCATCCCAAAACGTCCCTCAAAAATGATTAGCCAAGTTCATTTTCTGTATATAGACTACTGAGGAGCCCTAGAATGATATACCGAGAGATGGTTGATTAGCAGGCCGTCTAAGGGGTAGTTTATACTTGTCGATTTTTGGAAAATCATCCCAAAACGTCCCTCAAAAATGATTAGCCAAGTTCATTTTCTGTATATAGACTACTGAGAAGCCCTAGAATGATATACCGAGAGATGGTTGATTTGCAGGCCGTCTAAGGGGTAGTTTATACTTGTCGATTTTTGGAAAATCATCCCAAAACGTCCCTCAAAAATGATTAGCCAAGTTCATTTTCTATATATAGACCACTGAGGAGCCCTAGAATGATATACCGAGAGATAGTTGATTTGCAGGTCGTCTAAGGGGTAGTTTATACTTGTCGATTTTTGGAAAATCATCCCAAAAGGTCCCTCAACAATGTTTAGCCAAGTTCAGTTTCTGTATATAGACTACTGAGGAGCCCTAGAATGATATACCGAGAGATGGTTGATTTGCAGGCCGTCTAAGGGGTAGTTTATACTTGTCGATTTTTGGAAAATCATCCCAAAAGGTCCCTCAACAATGTTTAGCCAAGTTCAGTTTCTGTATATAGACTACTGAGGAGCCTTAGAATGATATACCGAGAGATGGTTGATTTGCAGGCCGTCTAAGGGGTAGTTTATACTTGTCGATTTTTGGAAAATCATCCCGAAACACCCCTCAAAAATGTTTAGCCAAGTTCATTTGCTGTATGTAGACTATTGAAAAGCCCAACAATGATGTAGTGATTTGCAGCAAGTTTATACGTATCAAATAAATTCAAAAAATCAAAATAAAACAACAGCTTTGGAACTTTTATCATATACATAAAATATAAAAAAAATACAAATCAAAATAAAACGAACTAAAACAAACTTACTCATTCTGTATGTCACAAGAAAAACTTTAATAATAACGGTAATAACAAAAAATAAAAAAAATCCAATATAAAAAATACATAAAACAAAACAAATTCTTCCTTTATAAAAAAAATATACCACTTAGGTGTCTTAATGCTTTTGGTACAACCGATAATATATGAGATAGATATTTGACAAGAACATGGGGTATGAAAATATTAAAAAAGTATGTTTCAAAAAGTGAATCCAAATCAGTCACAGTCACCACCTTGAAGTTTTCTCGTAATTGTCTTGCGATATCATTTAGGGTAGCTATTACTTATTGAAAATTTTGGAGAATAATAGAACTACTTATATTATATTTATATAATGTTATTTCAAAATGCATGACTAAACATCATATTTCTTCTCGTGGATAGTATTATTCCATGCTCTCAAAAACTATCGATTATGATAAATCGTTGAATTGAGAATAAAAAGTTTAGATCAACAGAAAAAAAAAGAGTTCAATGTGAATAAACGAAATTAATTTGTGGTTGTTGCTCTTGACAGATGGTTTACCTGGATTTGGATGTCGTTTCATATTCACAACTCATATTCATAGACATATCATCTGGCCAAAAAGCTAGGATACGCAGTAGTTTCGTAATTGGAATAGGCAACTACAGCATTTTTATCACAGTATATACAGGTACAGTTTTCATTACTCAAAAGCGAAATGAATACAATATTAATGTTGAATTAGACATGGGTAAAATTCATAGGAAGGCAAAGACCTACAAAAATTGTGCCAATCTCATGTCAAGCGATCAACTAAAAACCACCTAAGTGAACTCTGAAAAGTTCGGTAGTTGCTGATACGAAAAAATATGAAAAGCCTAATACTGGACCAATTTTAATGAAGTTCACAGAAGTCAAATCCAACTGAGTAGCCGAAGGAAAATCTCTTTGAGAGAATATTGCATCAATACAATCTACATAGATCGCAAATTCCGTATTTCGTTTTTTCATCGATCGTTAATCCACATTTTATTTCATCAGTGGTTAAAAGACATTTCTGATGGGTTGACCTTCGACACAATCTACAAATGAAATCGTCTTCACTACTTCGATGTCCACAAAAAAAGCAGATAGAATTTGTAGTCGAACTACTTGACAGTAACAACCATTTGAGATTGTCTCTGTACCCACCAATATCTACATAGCCAAGCAAATTCTGATCCTCTACCAATTTAGAAAAGAATAATATAACGAATACACCACAGTTGTAGCTATCCTCCTGAATGATATGATCAAGTACTTCTTCGGACCAACTATTACAATTGAATCCTTTTTTTTTTAAGAAATTCATAATTTTTTTGAAGTAAAACGCAATTTTATTGTTTTCTCCACCTAGTGGATCAATAAAAGTGAATTTTTTTTCTTTCAAGTTTAACTTGATCAAAATGAAATGACTATTTCTAGCTACAGGTAATATCACATCATTTTTATCGAATGTCACACATCGAAGAAAGTCTTCCGATACATTTTCGCTATTGATTATTATAGTTGCTTTCTCCACTGAGATTATTTGATACCTATTACTATGATTGAGTAGATGGAGACAGTGGTCTATGATAAAACTACTTAAGCACTGATTTTGCGAAAGCGTAGAAAATTCTTCAATGAAAATTTCCTTCACCGGAAAATCTGATGCAAAATTTATCGATACGATATAGTTACGACACGTCTTCAAGGGCTTATAGTATTCAATATCGGAAACTAATCCATTTGGTAGTAATTTGATGTCTTTCAATGTTCTCCATTTCCTGTCCTCAATAGATGAATAACTATTTTCTGGACATACAATTGAAGGAAGAAGAAAAAAATAATAGAAATATTTCAATTTGTTCAGCATGGCTTCCCAAAATGATTTGGATCTAGTTATTCTAACAATTTTCAAACCTTGATGCGTATATATGACTAAATCATACCAGGCGCGATTCGAAATTTCCAACATACCTTGGATTTGGTAGTGATACGAATGTGTCGGAGATATTGCATTTTGATCTCTATTCAAAAAATCAAATTTGTAATCGAATGGGCTGACATTTTTTGCTGAGAATGGGCATTTGATCTCTATAAGACCATCATCGTCGATAAGTCCATCAGGAGATGCACCTAGAAATGGGTATTGAAGGTGTACTATCAATCCTGTTGTTTCAACGTATCTACGTGTTTTTTGGATATATGAATTTCGAGCAACTTCTTCAAATTGTACCCCATGAGACACGGCAGGGTTTCGGATTTCCTTGTCATTTAAAATAAACTCTACAATATTTCTATAAGAGCTGTCGGTTCTCACTTTGCAAACTCGACCAAAAAGGGATGCGGTAACTCTCATTTTTCTATGGTGTCTCCATAAATCACACAATCGTTGTTGTTTTGTGGAATGGCTCAATTCATCTCTTTCTTGTGTGGTAATTTTTAGTGAATCTAAAAATTGATCACACTTTTCTACAAGCTCCATCTTTTTATCTTTATCGTAGCAGGTTTCTGAAGTTCTTTGTGAGATATCATTGAATTCTTCCGGTAGCTCATCACGAGGCACATCACTACCTATAGTATAATTTTTCAGATATCGGGCGTTGAAATGTGTACCAGTGTTTTTTTTTGGTTTTCGGCACCATATTTCTTGTGACGATTTCTCGTCAAAATGGTCAATTTCAACAGTCTTGGTTAATCGAGATTTCCCTATTTTCAAATCTGCTTCAATTTTCAACGCCAAACTGTCTTCTCTTAATTTTCTAATGAAATGAGAACATCTCAAATTTCTTTCACCTTTTAGTTTATTATTTTTCAATTGTGAAAAATAATTTTCTACGACAGAGTTACTCAGAGGAGTAACACCATCTAAAACTAAACAACTCCATAAGGGACAGTATGGTAAATATTTGTTGAAAATCAACTTCAAGAAATTCATGTTAAACATTTTGTTCAAATTACCATTCTTTTGCAGCGATTTTTGTTGAGAACTCATGTCATATCGAGAATGCAGATTCAGAAACCTCTTATAAAAAGGGCTAGACCGGAACATGGCATCGTTATTTTCAATTTCATTTTCTGATTGCATCTCATGTTGTTCTTCGCATCTTTCATCTGGTATTGTTTTCTTTGTAATCATTTTGTTGATCTTTGATTTTGCCTGTTCCACCTCAGAAGTATGAAATTTACTACTTACTATTATTGTTATATTGATAACAAATTGGTCGAACTTTTCCATCGAATCGATTAATATTGCAAGTGCCATCATATCTTTAAAACAGTTCTTCTGTAATTCATTGTCACACACAGTGTCCACATCTTTTGATACCATCTTCATCCAATGCGCGCAACATAGATGTACTCCAATCAAAGTTGAATCATATAAAACTTGTTTTGATTCCAATATTTGATAGCATTTCTCTAAATATTCTAACAGAGTACACCTATTGAATGCTTTGCAGGCGGCATGCAAGCTGGCCCATGAAAAATCTGTTACTATCTTCGAAAATGCAGGCCAGTAATGGTTATCCTCGCAAAAGTATCGGAAATCATGCAATATTTTAAATGTGGAATTTGAATCATGAACCGCAGAAATCATCGAGAACACTGGGTAAATTCTTTGGCTGCTCTGAATTCTAACTACAGCAGTGTAAAAATAAATTCTCTTCACTTTTTGCAGAGGTTTCCTTACCAAAGTACCTGTTGCATCGAAATGAATAATTGGTAAAACCCCATTCAAACGCTGTGCTTTCAATACAGATAATTGTTCTGAACTATAAAGTTTAACGTTGAAAGGAACACATACTTCTTTGATATATTCTGGGTGATCACGTTGCATTTTGATAACATCAATTAAATCGTCTTTATCCCGATCTAGCTGTGCAACTGCCTCTGATCTTATGCGTCTTAAAGTACAGTCAGATTTGATATTTTGTAGGTTTTTACCTTCCTGTAAAATTCGACTATGGGATTCTAAGAGTGTCATTTTCTTGACATTAAATGCCTTATCATTTAAAAGTTTTTTTTTGAAAATAGCTCTCTCGGAACCTCTAACAGTGCTAGTCAGTAAATTTGGATGTATGTAATCCCGAGATGAGCTATACACAAAAACACTTTTGTCAGCGAGAAATATACATATTTTGAATAATTTGCAGCTATAGTTGTTATGTTTACATTGTGCAACAATTGTATACGCATTCCGTTTTTTAGACCATTTGGTGTATTTGAATATGATACAGCACACATTATTAACGTATTTTTTTATTCTGTTTTTAATATAATAAGGATAGTACTTTTTATTGAGTTTTCCATTGTGCAAGATAAACCTACATAAATGTGATTCAATTTGAAACGAACCTTCAAAATACGAGCAAACTTTTTTCTTCCTCCTCGCGTTCCTTATCTCCACTCCTTCCATTTCACCTTCGATAGCTAAATTTTTGGCAAGCATCGGAAGAACTTGAGAACACTCACTAACAGCAGACAAATTCATGAGTTCTTTTGGAACACTGAAATCATGAGGGGTGATATCAATTTTCGAAATATCACTCGAAGATTTTTTTTCACTACTCAAAGAGTCCAAAGAGGTTGACTTTGTATCTGTTTTTTCGGGAGATAGTTTACAATTCACAAATTCCTCATGGATGGTGTTAACAACAATATTTTCAGTCACTGAATTTGTTACCCCACAAAGTTTAGGCGTTGAAACCAATTCTGTAGCTATGTCGAAGGAAACCGAATCATCACTAAATGGATTTGAATTTTGCCCCGCCACTTCCCCCCTGTCTTCAATGGTCTCTCTCTTGGGTGGTACATTATTCATTTCTCTGAAATCCATTAACGTAGAATTTTTACCAGATTGGGACAGAGATTGCCTAATCGTTTGTTCCATGTCTTCCATGACTGAATTTTCAGAGGTCTTAGTTATAATTTTTTCATTTTTGGAGTAAAGAGGTGATTTTGTTCTAGAAATGTGCATCCAAACATTGAATATGTGTTTTCGATTTTTTTCTGAATTTTTTTTTTTTCAACTTTTCGCATAATGTCTTATAAATAGAATTGGGATTTCTCCAACATGGGCATACTCTATTTCGAAAATTTTTATCTTGCGAGTTCAATAATTCTGTGAGTACTTCATGGTCATTCAATTTTCTTGAATATATCCCGTCGCAATGGTATTTTTTGAAATGAACGTCTCTTTTGATTATTCTCAAAATTATACTTTTAAAAGCATACTTTGTTCCATCTAGATTGTGCTTTATTTCTTTCAGTATATATTCAGTAACAAGTATATCTTGTATTACTTGCGATGTAGGAAAATATTTCCTCAATATACTTGAAATAATCCTATATGCTTCCTCTTTCCTAATGTATTTCGCACACATTTTTAGGTATCTACCGCAACATCGACTATAGGAATCAAAATCATGTGTTGCACAGAACAACAACAAAGACTAGAATAGGTATGCACCAAAATTTCCCTTCTTGCTCAATCACTCAATCAGTGGCAATACTGCCAATCGGTGCTATCGGGCAGAGTGCAGTTGTTACTTAAAGGAGGGGGTAAACATCCAACCCCTTACCAACGTTGCCAAGTGAACCGAGTTCGCATTTCGTGGGTGATTCAAAATAAAATCCAGAGACACGTTGTTTTATGTATGTGTTGCCTGATGTTGTCATTACGCTTTGATTTAGGGTCTTTTACTGTGGTTTGTGGGATCGACGAGGTTTTTATTTATTTTCATCTTTTTTATTATATTTATTTATATCTATTTAAATTTGAGAATATCATATTATGAGAAATATGATGAATGGTTTGTTAACTCTTGTTATCAGAATTACTTAAAGTGCCTTCCTGTATTTTCCTATCCGACCACCGATTCCAAACATGTTACCTCAACAATGAGATCTATATATTTCTGAATGGGTACCTATTAATTTTTCTTATTGCACTATTCCACAGTCATCCATGATTATTTGAAAAGACGAAATTCAGTTCATAACATAGCAAATGACAGTCCTTTTTCAACTCCAAATATTATGAAATTCATTGACACTTCAATATGGAACGAAATGTTTCTGGATTTATTAATATAAGGGACGTATATATCGTATCACTTGGTAGTTCTTGTGGTAATACAAGATAAGTCAACAGGAACTTTTTTATTTCCTCGTGCTCTTTTCCAGAAGGTTCACTTGAAACAATCTTTCTGAATAATATTCAATGTTCCAGGGCGTAGGTAGCCAGACATGTCTTTGAAGACAAACACCAATTTTTGGTACGAACAACATTCCATGTACCTAGGTATATGGAAAAGCTACTTACTGAATAAGTGTTAAAAGAGTATCTGATGTCTGACTGTAATCATCATGATATTCTGGTTTTCTAACGAAAATTGCGTACACTTGGCAACGTTGGTACGGAGTGGGCGATTTAGCTTCTCGTAAACAACTTCCAGACACGAATGGATCCGAAGAATACGCGCCAGCGACGAATCATAAATGTTCATGAAGCGATTGTTAAGTAAGGATGGTTTTTCGTTTTTGCGAGTGTTACGTGTTTGCAAAAATGCCTACAGCGCTTTTCATAACAGGAAAAGTATATTACGGCTAATGTAATTTATGAAAAAATAGAACAAAAATAACAAAACAAAATATCGAATCAGAAAAGATGGCAGCAGATTCATTAGGCATCTGGCATCCCTTTTTAACACGCTTATATTAACTTGACTTTAAAAAAGTAAGGAATCTTGCAAGTTAAGTTTGACCCACTTCTAATCGTTCCATTGATTTGAAATTTGGTAGGTTTACATAAATCCGGTGATAATGTAGGTAGGTATATGAAATTTTTTGTCAACAATAAAACGGCGGCTCCAATATTGCGGACTATGGTCCAATTTTACTGAAATGGTATCTAAAGTTTTTCGGGTCGGAGATTATTATTCTTTTGCCAAAATTGAAAAAATAAAAATGGCGACTCCAAAATGGACGACGAGTTTTGTGATTATGGTCCGATTCTATTCAAAACTGGTATCTAGAGATTTTTGGGGTCGGAGATTATGTTTTTTTTGTCAAAATTCAAGATGCGGCTCCAATATGGCGTATCCGTTTTGTGAGTATGGTCCGATTCGATTCAAAATTGTTAAGTAGGTATTACGCCTTAACTTGACGTTTTGAACATATATCAAAAATAAAAAAGACTGAAAAAAGTAAAAATACAAACTGAAGAACATGCTTTACTCCTAACATTGACTGAAAAGTAGAAATTAATTTTAAATATAGTACTTAATTACTGAAATGTAAAAAAGGGAAAGTGCTCTTCCCAATTGTAAATTGTTTTGAGCTCTTGAACCCTAAATATTAGTAATACAAGAATATACGTAAAAATCCCTCACGCTTTGTTTACATTTGAGTAATCACTAGATTAAAAATTGTTTTCTATGGTTAAAGCATCTATCTTTCAATCATTCGTTAGCTACCGGCGTGAGTTCGAATCTCACGTCTCACGACTACAGAAATTTTTCTGATGGCCCGAGACAGTGCTAGAAATCGCACGTTGAAAGGTGAGTTCTCGTCAATACTTGGCTCGCACAAGTTACGACTTTTGACAGTTGCCGTTCGTAGGGGAACTACAGCTGGTTAACGAAAAAAATAACAATATTTATAACAACAATATACAGAAATTGAACGTGGCTAAACTTTTCTAAACAATGTTTCACAATAATTTTCCAAAAATTGACAAGTATTATATACCCCTTAGACGGCCTGCAAATCAACTATCTCTCGGTATATCATTCTAGGGCTCCTCAGTGGTCTATATACAGAAAATGAACTTGGCTAATCATTTTTGAGGGACGTTTTGGGATGATTTTCCAAAAATCGACAAGTATAAACTACCCCTTAGACGGCCTGCAAATCAACCATCTCTCGGTATATCATTCTAGGGCTCCTCAGTGGTCTATATACAGAAAATGAACTTGGCTTATCATTTTTGAGGGACGTTTTGGGATGATTTTCCAATAATCGACAAGTATAAACTACCCCTTAGACGGCCTGCAAATCAACCATCTCTCGGTATATCATTCTAGGGCTCCTCAGTAGTCTATATACAGAAAATGAACTTGGCTAATCATTTTTGAGGGACGTTTTGGGATGATTTTCCAAAAATCGACAAGTATAAACTACCCCTTAGACGGCCTGCAAATCAACTATCTCTCGGTATATCATTCTAGGGCTCCTCAGTAGTCTATATACAGAAAATGAACTTGGCTAAACTTTGTTGTGGGACCTTTTGGGATGATTTTCCAAAAATCGACAAGTATAAACTACCCCTTAGACGGCCTGCAAATCAACCATCTCTCGGTATATCATTCTAAGGCTTCTCAGTACTCTATATACAGAAATTGAATTTGGCTAATCATTTTTGAGGGACGTTTTGGGATGATTTTCCAAAAATCGACAAGTATAAACTACCCCTTAGACGGCCTGCAAATCAACTATCTCTCGGTATATCATTCTAGGGCTCCTCAGTAGTCTATATACAGAAACTGAACTTGGCTAAACATTGTTGAGGGACCTTTTGGGATGATTTTCCAAAAATCAACAAGTATAAACTACCCCTCAGAAGGCCTGCAAATCAACCACCTCTTGGTATATCATTCTCGGGCTTCTCAGTAGTATATATACAGAAATTGAAGATTATTCGGATCAAAAGCCGAATTTAATTTCACACCCGACGCCACTGGCAAATTGGCAGCTAGATAAAAACGGCTGCTAGAAAGTGGCTGCTAACTTCACACCGGTAACATGATTCATGTTTTTTATTGCGGATTTATCTGTAGCGTGTTCCCGAACTATCTGAGGACGACAGGCGAAACAAACAAAAGATTCCGTAAAATTCGCGATAGCGAAATAAGAAACTCCTCTCAGAGCCGGTCGTAGAGGTGGGGCACCACCTCAGCCTGCTTGATCATGGAGTATCATTTTCATCCCATCTCAAAAACTGTTCAGGGTGACTGAATAGTCGAGCCCTACGTATAGAAGGCTCATCTGAAGCGAGAGAACGAGCGTGCGATTACCCAGCACGGTGGCCTGGTGGGGGGTTTTAATGTTTGATATAATATACTCAAGATAAGACTAGACGTTTGTAACATCTAACAACATTCAATTTCGAATTGAATGTCAATATGACGTTGCAGTGGTACAGCTTATCCAATCCATCCTGGCAGAAACTCAGCTAGTTTTCCAGTTGCACACTGGTAGTGCATATCATGACGGAAGAAAAAACACCTTCTAGGAATAACTTTCAACACAGTGAGCAGGACTGGGGGCTATTGGGACAAATTTAGGTAATCATTTTTTCGGCAGTTTAAAAGGAGGAATATCCATCTGAATTTTCAACACATGCTAATATATACTTTATTTTAGCTAATAAAATTTACGATTCCATGAATAAGCCCACGCTTACTGAGATTTCGCTGCATATAAACAATAACGTATTTGTCCCATTAGACCCCAGTATCGGGGTCTAAATGGACATGTGTGAGGTCTAATGGGACATAGTAATAAATGGCAATTATAAATGTGTTGAATTATCATTTATTGGAGATTTGCGAAATTTTTACAAAATAATGTAATTTGATTTTAGACTGTCATCAGAAAACGATATAAACTTAGCCGAACGCTCATTCAGGGGCTCATGGTCAACTGGAAGTAAAACTTTCATGATATCGTCTTTGTCTACCCATGACTCGTCCTCTTTTTCTGGGTAAAAAAATTTATTAGAATTGTTTTTTCTTCGAAGGAAATTGACTCTAGCTTCTTTATCTCTGATATTTAATTCATTTATAACTCCGACGTAGCAAACCACAGACTTCTTTCTTGAAAATTTTACCAAAACAAAATCATTTGGTTTCATTTTATAGAATTCTAAGTCGATATCCTCATCAGAAGAATCATGTAGTGACATTTGATCGTCTGTGTCTGTGTCTTCTTGTGGCACGTAATTCTCTTTTTCAAATTCATCTTTTCGAAACACTGCTTTTTTTACGGATAATTTTAGCAATTTTCTTTCATGTTCCATCTCTATTTCTGTTTTCTCTGGTGTCTCTGTGAGGATCCTACATCTACCACGTTTCCTTCCACGGTTAACAAGTTTTCTGGGCATTGCTTTTGGGAATGGCCTAACAGTGGAAGGTGTAATCTCATTCCTGCCTGGATGTGATTCTGAAGTTGTTTGTGACTTATCAATTTCAGATGAGATTGTGTTATCTGGGGTTTCAGTTTCGGAATTATTTTCAGGTTCTTCATTCACACGAGTTTCATTATTAGGCTCATCAACTATAAGAGAATCATTAGAATTTTCCCCTGGATGGTCCATTGGCCTGTCAGTTACATATGAACTCAAGTAGTCTGTCTCATCAAAATTGGTGCTGTTGAACGGATGAATTCCGGTTTTTGCAAATGCAGACAAAATATTTTTTGGTGTAAATGATTCTAATAAGGCTTTATTGACAAGCGATGGGATCTGATATAAGGACACTGTGCGTCCTGGATTAGATAACATCCATTCATTTAGAGCCGTATTGTATCTCTTCTTGAATGGTCCATATACAGCCACATCTAGTGGCTGTAGCCTGTGTGAGCAATGTGGTGGGAAGGTTAGCATAACCACACCATTATCTTTGGCATACCTTATGGTCTCAATTGATATGTGGCTCTCATGGTTGTCTAGTAATACGAGAACGGGATCCTCTTTTGTGGCATGGCTGTATTTAACAAAGTGGCAGATAACTTTGAAGAAATTGTCGGATGTCATCCATCCACTTTTGTGAACACATATGAGACTTCCAGAAGGTGCATCAATTGACATATAATCAGCCACTTTCGCTAGTGGAAATATGAATACAGGTGGTATTGTACCTCCACTCGCATTAATAAAACAACAAAGAGTCACTAATGTTCCCCGTTCAGCTGATGTTATCTGACTTACTTGCTTACACCCTTTTTGAGCTATGATATTTGGTGGTCTCTGTACAGTCGTGCACCCAGTCTCATCCAAGTTGAATATTCTATGAGGTTCAAACTTAAATTTTGCCAAAACTGATTCAAGTTTTTGATAAAATGTTTCAACATTCACCCTGTTGAAACTTGTTGCCCTCGAGAGGCTGGTGGCTTCAGGAGCCCTTATGGATAACCTTTTGTGTCGTTGCATGAAGCCATAAAGCCAGTCAGGCCCAGTTTGCTGCATTTCCACCCAGTTATTTGGAATTTTCAGACCAAGAGCTGAAGCATATTGAAATGCCAGCTTCCTGGTGTCGACTGTAGTAAGCCCATGATTCATCCTAGATGCCTCCATTAAATACACTTCCAGTTCAGATTCTTCTTTTTCGGAAAAAACTTTGTTAGGCACATTTCTTGTTGGTATTTCAACTTCAGGTTTATTTTTATTTAACTTCACATATCGTCCTAATGTGGATTTTTTCATATTGTACATATCAGCAACTATTCTTATCGACATTCTGTCATTAATTACTTTTGAAACTGCTTCTTTCAAATCAGCATCACCGACGGGTGTTCGGTCTGTTTTCTTAATTTTTTGACGAGGCATCTACAAAAACACAAAGCTTCAAAGGTGCGGCAGAGTTTTTTTTCTTTTTTACCGAGTTATTTCAATATATCATGCAGCCTTTGGGATGATTTTACATTGAATACACATTGCTAGACAACTGGGGTCTAATGGGACGCTGTCCAGATGGACCCCGATGCTAGCGTCCCATTAGTCCCCAAGCTGCACGGAAATATAAAAAATGTGTTTTCTAGGTTCAATTCACAAATACCTAATATCTAACTGTATAATATGAAAGTATATGTATTAATACCTATAACTCACCTTTTGTTTCAAACGCAACTTCAGCACAGAAATAATAATTGGTTACCAATAGAAAACAGGACAAATTTACATCAGTCACAAGAAATAAACATGTGCTCATATTTTTGGTTATGTTGAATATATTACAGATTCCTTTATATACAATATTTCAGAACACATAGCTCCATCCTGGAGAGAATAGTCAAAGCTGAAGGTAGGAAACTATGGAAGAAATTAATACTGTCCCAATAGACCCCTGTCCCATTAGCCCCCAGTCTCCCCCACATATAATAGGTGTTTTTTTATTTTGGTATAATTGACAGAGATTGCTGGTCATATATCTAACCGACTGCGCCATATTTAGTGATTGATATGTTATACCAAGATAACATGAAATACTTGTAACGTCTCACAACATTCAACTTCAAATCAGATGTCAATATGACATTGCAGGCGTACCTAGGTTCGTATTCGTGGACTTTTTCTAACAAAAGGCAAAAAATAATTTATTAAATTCCATTCTCTCCACGAACATACTTAGGTTCCCAACTATATCAAGTAGCCTAGCGTCCAGTTTCGAAAACAAAAACAAAATTTGCCTAGGCTTTCAGGAAAAGATGATGATTCAGAATTCAAGTGATAGTGATTTTGATATAAAATCATTGGGTATCATTCATCTAGGTTAAAAAAAATTGTTATTCTTGAATAATATTTATTTCTCAAGTAATTAGTGGAAAAAATATATCGTTATTTTTGAGCTCATTTTGAGTGTCAAATCCTTGTCATCTTTGTCATTGAAGTCGAGTGTTCAAGTTATCAGTTCCTTGTAATTGATCTTGAATTTTACACTTCGTTCAAGTCTTTCGATAATATACTGCAGATTCTGCATAATTATTTCCCCATCGTTTATAAGTAAGTGATATCGAAATAGCTGTAGGTATGGAGTACTCGTAGAAAGGCAGAAATCAACCTTCTTTACGCCAAGATATTGAAGAGGAAGAAATATATGAAGATACTATGCCAAATATCTACACCAAGAGGTTCGTTTGTACAGCTCATCCAATCCATCTCGGCAAAGAACTAATGACGTAAACGCCCAGCAATCTCCGTATAGCAATATAAAAAACACCTATTATATGTGTTCACTGTGAAATTCACACCAAGTAGGTGTTTTTTCTTGCGACATAGTCTGCACTACCAATGTACAAATAGAAAAGTAGCTAAATTTGTGCCAGGATGTATTGGATAAGCTGTACTTGACCGACTTGTGCTCACGACTCACGATGAAATATTCAAAGGGCCGGCCCTGCAACTCGGATTCGGTGATGGCACGAAAAGTCGTCGTCCTTTATCCTTTATCGGCCGATGAAGGTTGGACCGTGTAGGGCAGGGCAGGGCGGTGGCAGACACAAAAAGTCACCTGCCAACGAATTAATCGGATGATTCGCAGAGAAAGGGAAGGACGGAGTGCTCTGGAATGTCAGGCCGTTTTTCATTTTTCATTACGAGCAGGGTGCTTCTCGATAGCATGCTAATACTTACGGTGGTTATTCTTGGGCTCATTTGAAAAAAATAACTTCAAATGGACATATCATGTCTCAAAGCCCTCAATTCATTTATAAGGCAGGCTATTAGAGCCAAAAATTCGGGTCAAGGTGCAAAATGAAAATATTTTTCCGATAACTTTGGTATGACCTAATATAGTTTTGAGAAGAGTAATGGGAATCTCATTTATCTGAAACTGATATAAATGAGTAACATATAAGTAATCTTAATCGTGAAATCGATAGTTAGGTGAATTGAAATTGTTTCGTGGAAGAGAAAAATGATTTGAAAAAAATGAAAGTAACCGAAAGCCCTGAACCCAGTTCCTAGTATTTTATTTGATGGCAAGAATCATAACTACTGGAGTATTGTTTGAACGACATTATTTTGTGGTGGATCAATGTTTGTTCCGTAGTTTTCTGGGTTTGTAACCTACCACAATCTGAAAAAATAAGGATTGATATTGGAATTTATACAAGTGTAGAAGGAAGGTTTTTAATACACCCCGAAAAGTAGCTGCGTCTATTGAAAAACAGTTCTTTCTGGGTAGAACAAGTCCAATTAGTCAGTGAAAATACTTATCGTTAACGTTCCGGAAACTAAATCCGTTTCCGTTCTCAAAACTTATTCGCAAATTCCTGTTTGAATGCGAGCATCTCTTGTTGGCAATCTTCGAAATTGACATTGTCAAATATTTCAAATATTTTGTCATCCAGGGGGGCCGCCACCTGCGATCCATATCAAGCGAACTCATAGATGCATTCTTCACTAGACAGCATGATGAAAGCAGACAAGTTTTCGTTTCCTGCCCTTCTTACAAACCCAGAAAACTGCGGAACAAATACTGAAGTATGTTTCAATCAGTGAATTCAGTGAATTAAAACTGGCAAGAGAATTAGTGTAATATGTGTGGCTTAAGAATTAAATCCAGAGCAAAAGAAAAAAAAGAATCAGTGAATATGCAGACGATAAAGCGAATGTAATTTTTTTCCAGGGTCACAATGAAAACAAAAATCATTACAATGTGGTTTGGCAGTTTGTGGTCGTTTGATCGATACCATTACAGATTTCAGCAAGCCACCTGGCGATCCGACCATTGTTTCTGTCCGCTGAATCTTGGACTGGAATATTTTAGGCTCAAAGTGGGTGCCTAAGTGACATGTTAAGTATATTAAACCAAATATTCTCCTAAAATATTATTTCTTCAAGTCAAAGAATATTCACTAAATATATTGATATTAAATTGAAAAACTGAGATATGCCTATTCCGCTAAGGATTTTGATGCAACTACAATGAAATACGCCGACAAATGAGAAATGAACAGTAATAATGATTGGAAACAAAATTTATTTCTCAATTTTACTTATATAACGGATATGACTAAAAGCCACTTGATGTTATTCGTCTACAGGAACAAAACTTTACTGCAAACTCGTAAACAGATAGACTAACGGCTAAGATTCACGGTGATGTACTCCGGTTGTTTATGCAAAAGGTAAAATATCCTAAGCAGACAAGACGTATGTCAGAGATGCGCCTAATTAGTTTACTACGACTGAGCAACGTCTAAATAGCTTAGGATTTCTGGTGATTTTGGATATACGTCTATTTTTAGTAATGTCTTTGAAGGCTTAGCACGATGAGATCCGGCCAAATTTTTTACTAAAATTAGTAAATAGGTTATAAACTCGGTTATAAAGGAGTCTAAGCAAGTAAAATCCTCGGTAAAATCTAAAATTCGTCAAACATTGAAATACACCCTTTGGGCTTAGGACGGCAGTATACTCATTTTGCCATATAGGTTACGCCTGCGAGAAAAAATTTCGATAAATACATGAGTTGCCATGGTAACGCGAAATAAAGTCCGTATTTCATTGGTCGAAAACTTTTGGTGTGAAATTTTCAATAAACTGTCGTTACCGAAGAAAAACATTGTCTCTTGGAAGCCCAACCTCGAGCCCAACACAGAAATCATGTCAGGTCGAAGATCGATATCGTTATAATGTCGAATAACTAATATTCGAATTGTGCGCTGCGAAAGTTTATCAAAGTAAAATTATGAGGGGAATCACGAAACGGAATGGGTGCAAAGCGGTGCCAGTCGTTTACGATTATACCAGCACGCGAAGAATACACGAAAAATCGAAGGAGAATACTTTACTTATGCGATTCTCTGAAATATAGTTATATATGCAGAGAGGTCGGAGTAGTCCGGAGTAGTCGGAATAGTCCGAGGGGTTAACAACACGTAAAATCTTACAGCATACTGAAATATCAAGTAATGGAATATATTTGGGAGTACTGAGAGACATAAACACAAACTGAAACGAGGAATGAAATACATATAAACAAGTACTGAAATACTAGATTGAATACTGTTTGAACGTCATCATTTTGTGGTGGATCAATGTTCGTTCCGTAGTTTCCTGGGTTTGCAAACTACAAAAATCTAAAAAATAAGAATTATTAGAATCTATATAAGTGTAAAGGGGCAGATTTTCAATTTACCCCGAATAGTTGCTGCGTCTATAGAAGAACAGTTCTTTCTGGATAGAACAAGTCCAAATAGTCATTAACTTCTCGGATATCTCAAATTTCGCCTATCAAAAAAATATTAAGAACCAATATATATATATATATATATATATATATATATATATATATATATATATATATATATATATATATATATATATGATGCGTTGTTTTTTCGGGTTTCATTCCGTGTTCTGTGGTTTTGATCCTCTGAAGGATAATTCTCACAACGTTTCGGCAAAGTCTCATTTGCCATCTTCTAGGTCATCACCTAGAAGATGGCAAATGAGACTTTGCCGAAACGTTGTGAGAATTATCCTTCAGAGGATCAAAACCACAGAACACGGAATGAAACCCGAAAAAACAACGCATCATACTTCATCCGTGAGAATCTTCATGCTAACATATATATATATATATATATATATATATATATATATATATATATATATATATATATGAATATATATACGTTTCGGAAATCTCACGAAATTCCCCGGAAATCCCAGTATTTGCGTCATTTATCGATAACTTCGAGGATAACTTTATCGATATTTCTTCAAATCAGGGTTGGGCTGATTGAAATCAAGTGAATAAAATCACGATTAAAATCATTATTCAAATCGCTTGATTTTAAAAATTAAAATCATGATTTAAATCGATTTTTGTTTTTTTATATTCAGAACCAGATAACAACATAATATGAAAGTTTTCTTGAAGATCAGAAGGAGTATATGCCTTCAACAAAAACAACAAAAAAGAAGTACATAATTCCAAATTCCTAAAATAAACGTAACACCTGAATTTTATTACTGTATATTTTCAGTCTATTCATTTTCGTTATACAATTTAAACAAAAACACGAGTTTCCCTCCATCCTATGCCTAATCTGTTTCTGATATCAATAGGTTGAGAAGGAAAAGAACCCTCGACAGGAATGTTCTTGCAAAAAGAACAACAAACGCGTTCGTGTTCGTGCCTCACTCGACACTGTATAGCGAAAGTATAGGACAGAAGGAAAACAAATCGCGACAAAAATGTTCTTGCAAGAAGCGCGACAAATGCGTTGTCACAAGTTTTTGAGCCGCAAATTGTATTAAAATTTTAAGGCTTATACATTAAAATAATTTACATTAATTTCAAAGAATCAAAATGGTCAAATTTTATATTCAAATTTAAAAAATCAAATAAATCGTGATTTAAAAAAAAAACAATTATTTTTAATTTTTTTAATAAAAATCAGAGATTTTGCCCCACCCTGCTTCAAATTTACATATTTTTTTTGTAGGAATTCCGGGGAATTTCGAGGGCATTCCTGTTTACGGGAATTCCAGTGTACACATTTTTCCTCAGTGGTCAACCCCTCGGGTAAGTATAAACCGAGGTATAAACAAATGTATACGCCCTCCGGTTCATTCTTCTGGCGAGAGGCCCTTCGTTTTGTTTTGTAAGATTTTCGACCAAAGGGTATACAAAATTCCTTTATACCCTTGGTGCATGAATAACTATTCCACCGCTACTAATTCGGAAATAAACAAGCACCAAATTATGGCATCGTTAGATTGCGAAAAGTGTCTCTCAATATTTATGTTTCTTGAGATCAATCTCGGGATTAATTACTCAATTAATTCATCATACCTATACATTTTTGAATCAGCTTAATTATGTTGGTAGCTGAGTGGGAAATAACAACATTCTCAACGTAGCTGAACTGTGTCACAAATCGTATGAACAATATACTCACGTCTTATGTCTCATTGATTCCTTAATGGGCAAGTTATTTCTATATACTTAGGAATCTAATTGAATATTACATTCCCAACAGACGAATATTCACACTTGGAAACGTGGTCTCAGTTCTGATCGAGAGGCCTACCACATAAGTAACGTTTTCAAATATACAGGGTGGATAGGTTACATCCGAGATAACATCTTCATGAACATGTAACTACATAGGAATGAGTGGTTGTTTTCTCATAGATATTCCATGAATTTACTGAATAAGTACTTCACCTAAATGATGTTAGAGCCGAACTCGAAAATAATTATGGAGACTTCTGGTCTGGCTTCTGGTATAAAACCGAGTATAAAACTAATTGTGTGACTCTTCGCAAGAACATCGTAATCAATCTTGGTAGAAAATTTACCCAGGTGATTAAGTAAGTACTGATGTTTTCGTGTTTACCTCGGTTTTAACTGAACATCTCGCTGAACATATAAGTAAGTATGTACTTCAGAGCGTTGAGTTTTTTAATTACTTACTTGGCGCCTCGCTTGGCGCCAAGATATCATCCGGAATGTTATATGGAATAAATCCAGAATAAAATTATTTGTGCTCGTATTTGTGGCATAAGAACTACCCAAGTAATCTTCTTTACATCGAATAGCGTTTGTCTCAAACACTCGATATTGAATCTAATCAATTTCATGCAGTAGGTAAGTATCTCGATCTGTAAAACTTAATTAATCTTCAGAAATGAACGAGGGAGGTCGATTCATAAAGAAACAATGACTTCAAAGAGCAGAAATCAAGTACCTACTCAATTTCCGAGAATTCAAATGTGTTAACTTTGATTCCACTGCAATGAATACAAGTTGAAAAGTTTGCCATTTTCTCGATATTATTAAACAAGTAGTTACTGACTGACCACTCTATTCAATTACCTACGAAATAACCTACCTATATCTGTAATAGTTGAATGTTTTTAGTTGAGTTTTTCGAGTAAGTTTGTTTGGCATTGAGTAGGTACAACTTTAACAATTGAGTATATCTCTCGGTATATCGGTAATACTTCGGTCGCTATGAGCACCTTTTTTTCGAAATTTTTTTTTGTGGAACTTACGTAACTCGGTCTCCTCTACAATAAATGTAAATGAAATAATCGGCGGTCTCTTATATTTTCGGAGATACAGGGCCTTTTTGGTGTAAAACTTCACAATTTTCCACATCAAATTTCTGTTGTTTGAACACACAAAATTCCTCCTTCTTCTGATCAAACACCACACACTCTCTTATTTACTCGTTTCTAATATTTTCGAGCATAAAAAAACATTAGTTTTCCAAAAAATGCAATTAATTTCAAACCATAACCAATTTGTTGTGATGTCATAGTGCAATGACAGTCGAAAGTGATGTATTTGCAGTGTTGCCGCTCTCATTGTTATTGTTGAGAACTGAATGCATTAATGTTGACTTTTGGAGAAAGTTGGATTTTTTGAGAAAATAAGGTTTTTTTCTGCTTAAAAATGTTGAAAACGAGTGAATAAGAGAGTGACTAACGTCTGATCAGAAGAAGGAGGAATTTTGTGTGTTCAAACAACAGAAATTTGATGTGGAAAATTGTGAAGTTTTACACCAAAAAGGCCCTGTATCTCCGAAAATATAAGAGACCGCCGATTATTTCATTTACATTTATTGTAGAGGAGACCGAGTTACGTAAGTTCCACAAAAAAAAATTTCGAAAAAAAGGTGCTCATAGCGACCGAAGTATTACCGGTATATCTACCTGTGATCACTCAATTAATAAACTAGCCGAAATATTCTCTTGATTTTAAGTTCTGGCGAACTATTCTCCATGTTTATGGGGTGTTATATATCAATATATTTGAAAGAAGAGTACCTAGATGAATCGAATACTAGTTTGCAAACTGCATGGAGTATCTAAATCTCACCGTGTATGAAAATGGATCTTCCTCATTGTAGTAGTTTCTCTCAGTCATTTTGGTTCCTTCAGTATCTCACATTCCTTCAAAAGGTTCAGAACATCGAAACACTTGAAGATTATTCAATTTATTAATCACAAGACACTAGAGTTCACTGTTTTGCATTCATCCTATTGAAGTCTCCGAAAACAAGGTCAGAGATTAATTAATGGAGAACAAAGTTATGACCGGTCATTACCTAGCACAACGAAACACAAATTATCGCACTGTTATAAATAATTGATTGTTGTTTGGCCATTCAAGAATTGCACCAAAAATATAAACAAATCCAATCAAACATCCGACATCAATTTCTCAGACTAAAATGACAGTGACAGAAAAATTTCCTATGACAATTTAATGCTGCGACATCTGTGGTCGCGTAGTCGAAGTAAATTCGAATCACATCCTCAAGAAGTCTTCAGCTACAGAAATCTTATTGCAATTGAAAGTGCTCAGTGAGTTCTTTATACAGGATTTCGAAAGATGGCAATCAATTGTTAAACTGTGATTTGTATTGTGATTATGCGGACCATCCCGAACGAAACTATATCGTGTGAAGTTAGTTGAAAACGACAATAAAATTCTTTCTTGCTTAACATTGTATGGAAATTTATTACATTACTTCACGTTTACAACACGAAATTCACTACAATATGGTAATTAAAAATTAGTACTTGGTGCCATTCCCTTTTTCTGGTTTAGTCGATTTTTCCGCTTTCTCTCTTGAATCTGAAAAGCTGAAATATTGGTATTCATTAAGGTTGGATTGGAGTGATGAAATGTGTCGATGGAATGAAATGTTCCGAAGCTATTTCTAGAGTTTATCTCATTCATCTTCCTTTGTCGCAGCAATATCGAAGACAAACATTTATTATTATTCGCCTGATAATGTCCGCGCAAGCCGAAACAACAGTAACAGTAACATTAGTTACGAATATAAGAGGTACAAATACAGGAAATATTTCTCATGAAAATTTTTTTACTTCAACAAATTATTTTTTAACGAAGCAAGATTAGGATCTGTCGTCTTTTGAAGCTAACTAAGTATGTCCATATTTCGTTATTTATACGCAAATACTCAAGAAGTATTTTATAATATCCATACGAGAAACGTACCACACAATACAAACATTGGACTACTTAAGACATTGTTTATAGAAATATAGTTGGTCAACATATGGAAATATTATTTGAAGGGATGGTAGATGGCACTAGTAATTTCGTTTTCAAGTCAAGTATGTTTTTTCTTCCATTTTCTTCACGGACGTCGTACCCTGAATGTCACATTTTCTTGATTGAGCTTTTAAATATCATCTCTTCATATTTATATTGAAAATTTGTTCTTTCATCCATTTCGTAAAAAATAAATATTCTTCTCTAACCTTCAACACAATTGAAACAATTCATAAATATGAAACTAGGCAGTCCAAAAATCTGAGTGCTATCAGTAGAATCAAAACAAATTACGGAAAAAAATCAATTTTATACAATGGAGTGTTAATATATAACAAACTGCCAAAGAAACTAACGGAAGATTTTTTTGATAAACGCTTCAAAAGAAACTTGAACAAGTATTTGATCCAGTAACACTTCTCTTTTTCCATCTGACATTGGATTGATTGATGATCGAAATCTTCTTTTTAATGCATGTTTTGTAATAGTGACTTAGTTTTAAGATCCCTTCTTCATAAACATTCATGTTTCTTGGTGTCAATAAAGATTGATTGATTGACTTATACCTGATAACAAACGATGGCAATCAATTCGGAAGACAACGTGAAATTTTTTGTCAATGTCTTAGATCCTTCATGTATTGAAGATTATTTTGAAGACTAAACATTCATTTCCTTCATAAAATTCTATCGTCAACTCTATTTTGAAGTTTCATTATCATTTTTTCAACATACCAGTCGAACATGGTCAAAAAAACTGACAGACAGAACTCTGCCCCAATTTTTCTCACTGGAGGAGGAACTTTTGTCAAGTAAACGGAAATATTGAGATTTATCATAGTTGAATGTTTCTAGTTGAGTTTTCTGAGCATGATTGTTTGGAATTGAGCTCAGCATGTCAATCACTATATTGCTAAAATGTTGTAGGTTCTTGCAAACCATTTTCCATGTGTATATGACGGTATTTATCAACATTATACTGTAGATGGCGCGTCAAGCGCTTCAAATCCTTTTCACACAGGCATTGACCAACTATATCTCTATCATAGACATTACAACTAAAGGTGGATTCATGCAGCTTCAACTATCAAGGAACAATAGACAAGTAGGAAGTAACAATTATCAATGATGAGTTGAAGTGCCTAATTTACTGTAGATGATTCATGCAACCAAATTATCAAGTCTCAATTAACAAGTAAGAGTTGGCCAACTTTTAACTCTCTTCCATTAATTGTGAAATATGTGTCTCTAATGTGCAGGTTATGACGGATTGTATGATCCTAACCAAATTTTTCTTCAAATAATTTGTTTTTCGCGATTGTTCTTTTGTTAATGGGATGTGAACGAGTTGAAACTGAAACTTCAGATGCAATTCTGGTGAACTCTCCCAGGAAAACAATGATATTTCCTTTTCAATTCCAATCTTCAACTCTCCAAAACAAAGCTTGGGTATATAAACATGATTAAAAAATGCCATTTAAAAGTTTATGTGAGGTTAAAGTTGATCTCCTTCCACAAGTTTTGATCAATTTTAAATTCAGGCGCATGAATGCCTTCTTTTTCATTACTTTCTACTTGATAATTGTTTATCGCTACTTGTTCTTTGTTACTTGATAATTGAAGCTCCATGACTCCACCATAATGGACTGTCCTTCATGACAGTTTTCCATACAACACGACGCGGAATAAAATAAAGAAAGAAAGGATATGCACATTGAAGTGATATTGTAAAGGACAGAATGATAATTCTATATTCGAATTACTCTATCTTTCTTAACCCATCTTTGTCTGCTACATTGAGAAAGGAATTCGCTTAGAGGTTATACTTGAAGAATTCTATCTTGATCACTCTGCAGTTATCTCTCTCTTAGGTCCAGTCCGTAATTTATAATGCCTATGATCTCTATAAACAATGTCAATAGCTTTCCAATAATAATTTCCAATAATGAATCGTAGAAGGCGCTTCTGAAATTAATGACAACATATAACATCAAATGCCATTTTGACTAACGGTTAATCCAGAAAAACATGTATTGTTTCATCAAGTATGTAGATTACGAAGATTTCCAAAAGATTCTTGTCCCACAGTCGACAGAAAATTTTACGATTACCAACAAGCAGTTGCTGACGAATCCCGACTGTTTCATAGGGACCATAATGGGGTATGTTTATGATCACGTTGGTGTGCCTACGGATGTTCGAGAAGACTTCGACTTTGCTAACGCCAAAGGAAAGATGTTAAGAGTCAATAGCTTTCCTCCAGATACTAACGGTCAACAAATTTTCAGCGATAAATCGACTTATTACATCGTTTATTGCAAAGACAACCAGTTCACCCCTATGCTGAATCCTACTTCGAAAGATCACGAAGTTCTCATGCTATTCCAGCAGAGAAGATCTTCCCAACTGAAGAGGCGTTCTCTGACGAGCAGATCTAGTAGAGGATCCTCAATCAGTAATGATTCCAAATCGAGAAGGATCAACCCTGTCCACTCATATTCATGACAATTATCAAAACATTTTTGTACGAGTGTGAAACAATAAAATCTGTTTCGTGAAGAAGTATCATAAATTTTTTAAATCTTTTGGATCCACTATGACCATCTTCAAGAAATGTTATAGAGGTATGTCCCAAAATTAGTACAAAAAAAAACAAACATCACTAAAGGGTCGGTTTTTAAATCTACTCCTGAGAAGATTGATCCACAAGAGCCCATCAAATGTCTCGGTTCAGCACTTCGATTGGCTGTTGAGGACTTGCTGATAGATCAGATTAATTCTACCAGATAAAAGAAATGTATTGAGAAAAAAAAATCAAGCACATTACAATCGAACAAAAGTGATACGAATAAGTGAGTGATACAAGAAATAATATACAAAACTATTGACACTGCACCAGGTTTGTGCTTTATCCGTAGACAAGGCCATGTTTTTATGGAGGTACAATTCTCAACAGAACATTTAAAAATCAACCCTTGGTCACAGAGCAGTGAGTCTGAGCTAGCCTGGGATTGAAAACATCATCTGAGAAAACTGGTTCAAGTAATTCAACCCACCCTGATGTAGATACCAGCGCATTGTGGAATTAGAGGATATAAAGAAGTTGGTGTCTTTGCAAAAGAACGTTAGCAGTTTCTTCAATGTAGCAAAAAGACGAGAGAACATCATACAGGTTCTATTATGGGGAGTCTAAATTTGAGAAGATTTTCTACTCGATGTAACTTATTATGGTTTGGGAATATCAGCTCTTATATGGAGGATGGATACCACTGAGAATGAACTTGTTTTTCCTTGACACAATCCCAAGTAGCACATGTATATTGGACCAATATCGAATATTCCTATTGAAGTGTGAATACAATGTTCAAGCAATATCAGAATTGGCATATCTATATTGCAATATGACAATATGCTACCTTAATTGATGTATCAATATTGTCATCTACATTTTCAATCAATATTGAATAGATATTGAAATTTCATTATTGTATATTGAGTTCAGAAAAAGTGAGCCAACAACATTGAAACCTTCATATTGTTGAACTGAAATCATCAAATATAACCTGATACAGTTATTGTGATAGTGGTAATGAGCCTTTTATCGAACCCATATATTATCAATATGATACCATACTAAATGCAGTTTCAATTTTTTATCAATACTGTATCAATATTTTTATTGAAATATCGTTTTTCCGGAAATCGCTAGGAAATTTTGACATTCCAGAAAATTTTTTTTGGAGAAAAAGTTAATATTTCCTAACTGTGGTGAAATCATATTTTCTTATAGTTGTTAGTGTCCTTACTGCAAGGAAATGATATTTGCTTACAGTTGTTAGTGTTCTTAGAGTAAATGATTGAAAACAGTTTCCATAGTAACCCAATTATTTTATTACGCATTTCAATGCACCATTTATATCTCAATGAAATTATTCGCGATTAGTTGAATTTTTTTAAATATCTGTCCAATTCTGAACGATTTGCGGAAAAATAATATGCTCCGTTGTGTTGCTATCTAGCGATCTTCACAGTCGCCCATAAATGTTAAGCTCTTTCTACCTTGTAAACAATATACTTTTTTATATTAATCCCTATAAGTTCAAAATCAATTTTTCCACTAACAATACATCTCTAACGTCAAATTTGAAATTGAGGGTCGGCCAATATGATGTGCTACATGGGATAATCAACAGGTATAGATTTTTGTCAAACGTCTCTTTTATGAAAATTCTCAGAGCAAAACGAGTTCGTGGGGGAGTTCCGTAATGGTACCTACCAGCTGCCCTATTAACGTTCTCTATGAAGCCGTCATCAAAGATATTCGTCAAACACGGAATCTGCGGCATACTCCTCACGAACTGTCCCGCCAAAATCGCCATGGAAAATATCCCATCGTTCTTGAAGGTAACGCAAGACTTGGTAACAGAAGAAGGATTTCTATATATGAAAGGCATATTGACCACGCTGAAAATCTCGGAATCGGTAGCCCGCAAGGACCTACCAGACCCCAGCTCTTTGTTGACGTTCTCCACCGAAATCAACTGGGAAGCAAATGAACACTCAGTGGAAGGCTTGATGCTGATTATGTCGGATTTCTTGCTGTCCACCACGTTTTCGACGAACTTCAGGTCGGGCCCTATGGAGAAGTTGTTCACCGGCGCTTTGCCAGTCTGGAAGAGGACCTTTCCTTGGACGAAGTCCATGCGCAAGGTGAAATCCTTGGGGCACCTCTTGAGCTGTCGCAGGGCTTCTGCGGAGATGTCGGAGAGTCTCACTGACAGGTGGGATTCTGGGCTTTTCGATAACGTGTTGGTGACTTCTGGAAAGGTGATCGTTATGTCGAGACCGTTGGTTTCGTCTTCTTCTTCGGTGTTCATCGGGGGTTCGCAGGAAGGGATGAAGACTCCGTCCATGGAGTCGGATTCTTTCAGAGGGGTTTCGTGTTGGGGCTGGAAATGATGTGACTTGAAGTTCTCGTAGGTACAATGATAACAAGGGTTGCTAGTAAGCGAGGGTACACCCATCCTGAAAAACAGGCATTCTGGAATACGTTTCTTGTCCTGTTTACGATGAAATGAATAGGTACGGGTATACCGGGTATGTCGAATCGATACCCATCATAGGGATCTCTGAAGCTGCAGTGGATATGATATGGTGGTAAGTTAGTGCAAAAATGAGCATTCACGTGACTATAAAAAGTATTTTTAAGGATCTCCGAGAGGAAACAAAATGATTGAGAATTCAATTTTTTATGTCTCACCTACATAAAATATTCAAAAATCATCATCTACTTGAATAATCTGATGAGTGCCATAAAGAAATCTACACGTTTTCAATTTACACTTTTTTATCCCTTCAATGATTTTTATCACTTAAGAAAAAATGTGTCAGCTGTTAGATATTTTTCTATAGTAGCTTCTGATTTTTATCAGTAAGCTACTTTGTCATATTATTCGTAACTGAATAGCATTTGAACCAGTTGAGAAAAATTTCTTTTTGAATATTTTTTCTTCTATGCAGATTCATACGAAAGGAAAGCCCTGTAATGTTCAAAGAACACCACGTTTATCAAGGGACAGGAGATACGAGTTAACATTCACTCTTCTATCGGGAGGCGGGAATTCTGTACTCGTCGGGTAATCCATGTAGATATTGCCAAGGGTGGAACGATTGATAACAATTCAGAAGAGCACCGACCGTGAAAATATCAATGGAAGATAGACAAGTTTCCGACCATTTCACGATGCTCCAATGAAGTGAGCGAGTCTGTGAGCGAAGAATCACCAACAAAATGTATTGCCTTTCTCTAAATAGAATCAAGAGGCTTCAATGCATGTTTTGCATGAATGAAAGTTTTCACATATTCTGTTGTCTTCATTGATTACTTGTGAAATTATGTAAGTTACAGACTAATGATATTTCAGATTCAGTAATAATTTGGCAAACACGATCTCAAACCATCTAGCATCAATTAAAAAAATAGGATACAGGTGCAAACAATCATAATTATATACACCCTGGAACATAATGATCTCCCAATGGAGTTCCAAAGAGAGTTTGAGTAGAGAACTGATGCAGTACTTATTTATCCCCAATCTGTCCCATGTTTTCATCATCCAAATATAACCCCAAGCATATTTGATGAATTGAAAATTCAAGTACACTTCAGATGTCATTGAAATCAAAATTATCACAATAAAAATTGTCATATTCATGTTGATGAAGTCATATAAGACTAGGACACCTAGCTTGATCAGAACTAATGAAAAATTATGAAGGGTCAGGTCGACCTTGCACAAAAAAAATCAGTTCAGCCCCCAAAACAATCGAAATTCCTTTCCCTACCCACAGAACATTAACATGAACATTCAGGTACCTTGAATTATTTTCACTGAATTGTTTTTCAATTGACTTCTTACCTTTTTCACTTCTGTGTCTGAATTCAATGACTCCGATGTTAACTTCGAACCTAATGCCAAATCGGTTTGGACTCCCTCAGTGTTATCTATCTGTAAGTCCCCTACTTTCTTCTTTGATTCTTTACCCTTGTCTTTCAGCTGCATGAACTTTATACATATTTTATTTTCTTTCTTTGGCTTCTTTTCCACTGCTTCCTTGGGAATCTTGGGCTCCTCACTCCTGGTATTTTCCGGGGTTGTAGGATTTTTGTCGAGCTCTGAGAGCTTGTCAGCAATTTTCTGAATTTCTGATATGTTCAGGAATAGTTTTTCTATATATTCTCTTTGGATTTTTTGAGTACAACTAGTCTGAACCTTAACTGCAGTTGCTTTCATCTGAGATATGTTTCTCAACAAATCATCTAACATACTCGTGACACTTTTCTCTGAAGAAGATGCACTTGTTGAAGAGTCTTGTTCAGAAAGTGCCTCACCAGATTGCTTCTTTACTGATTTGCCACTTTTCTTCTTGTCATCTTCAAACTTCCTACGGAGCATTGAAGTCGTTGCTTTCAGTCTCTCTTGAAGATCCAGCATCCTGGACGATATCTTACTGGTTCCAGATGATGAGTTTTTACTAATTTCATTACTCGCTTTTTTGCTTATCGGATTGTCATCAGCTTTCTTTGAGTTCAGCTGGTTAGCCTTATCAGAGTTCACAAGAAGATCTAATTTTCCACAATCTCTTACAGGCTTGGTACTACTGCTGGGTCTGGAGAATTTAGGAATCAAGCTTGGTCTTTTCTGAGGTTTTTTAGTCGGCGCTACACTGGGACTATTCGAGGGGAGCTTACTTTTGATGTCTTCAGTTTTCTTCTGTGCCTCAGCTGGATCATGAGACATCTCTTTTTCTTCCTTTACAGTGCTCTCAGAACTTCCGGATAAGGATTCGAGAGAAAAGCAAGGTCCGACAGCAATAGAAGGTATCAAATTCGTAGACGCATGAGATTTGATCACTCTGTTTGGGTGATCGTCTTCTTCGTCAGATTCAATGTCATCATCAGATATTCCCTTAGAAGTACTCGGAAGACTATTGAACGATATCATCTGAGGTATTGCTGCCCCAGTAACATTAGGGTGGCATTCACAAAGAATATCCTGTTCGCTTTTTTTATTGACGTCGTCACCCACGTTGTCCTGTTCACAACTAGGTCCGCTCTCGTCCAGCCGTCTCGGAAGTTTATTTGAGGTCTTTGGTTTCTTACTTTCTGTTTTTTCGTGCCTAACCAGATGCGCTTGAAGCTCATCGATTTCTCGCTTAGAGGGGTATCCTGTTCCGGAGGATTTCGGGTTTTTTGAACCTTGACATTGTTCTGGATCATTTTGTTGAGCTCTTTCTTTGTCATCCTTCATGATGAAATGTATCCCTGAGCCTCTTATAGGACAGGAGTTGGAATATCTACTGAAGATTTATAATAAATTTCTTGTCTGGTACAAACTGACACAAATGTCATATATTTTTGGGATATTGATATAAGCCTATATTTTTTCAGTGTTGACACTTGAAATGAATACTGATGATTCTTTTTGTATGACAGATGAAGGATATAATTCCGATACACAGATTCAGTCTTCTGATTTGATCTGAATCACTTATCGAAACTAAGTTCAAATATATAAAGCGAAACTGAAAGGTATTGTATGGGTTCCATAAATTTTTCACAATTTGGAAACAATTGACATCATAGGGAGAAGGTTAACTGCGCTCATGCGCAATAGGCTACTCATCCTCTTCATTACGTGATATACTAACATCATGGGACTAGCACGGGTGTCAATGGTTTTTCACGATTATGAATCAAAAATTATACTATAAGATATACAGGAAGATGTAGATATCTTTATATTCAGAGAATAGTGACCTTGAATGAAGGGTCATATTTGGATGAAGAGGTTGTCGAAAACATATTCAAATTATCGTATTCATGAACCTTCAAAGCACCTTACTTCGGCCGTGGGTAATGGCCGTGACTAAAGTGTTATATTAATTGTTTCAAATCACATTGAAAATGTATACATTTTCGAATAGTCGTAAAAAAATATCATACCTCTTCCGTTTTCTAAGAATCATTTTTATTATCGCATCTTACATCTGGATGGAGAACGTCTAAAGACCCCAGTCAGAGAAGTCAGTAAACTAAAATCGCAAAAATTCGGTGACAAATATAACAATACTTATGGATAGCTATGAGGCTTTCCATGATTATATATGTCAATGATTCAGATATCTTCGAATTTACAACTCAGCCTGCTCATAGACCTACAGTCACTGCCATTATTTAAGCCGGTTGTCTTTACAGAATATCATGCATCTTTGCATAATCAAAAAAAGTATAAATGAATTTCAATACAGTATTTTAGGTATATTCAATTTGTGTTATTATTCTCAATTCATCGAAAGAATTTGTTTTCCATTTGAAAGGTTCAGCCAGCGTTTGCAATATAAGAGCAAGAAATGTGTTCACTTACATCACATTAAAAATATTCGAAATTATCAGTGTCTCTACTATATTATGCATGAATTATACATATAAAACTTCCCCTTGTTTCGCATCAAATTCGTTGTTTAGTTTTAAATATCTGAGCACACATAGTGACAGACAGACAGCGGGTATCTACTTTTTCATAGCAGTGCGAAGACATTAAAACTGCCAAAAATTCCAGAAGTCATGACCGTCCAATAAATTCAAAAATGTTGAAATCTGAAGGGCGTTCTATCAGAAACTCCAAACCGGAACCAATTCTGGTGAAACCGGAAAATGAATAATTCGAAAATTCCCTCTTCACATAACTTTTTCCAAGTCGCATTCTGAAAAGCCTACTATTCTTGTTTGATTCATATACACCTGGTATATACATGAATGAGTATGTATTATAAATACTCAAGAAAACTTCTCAAGGATCAGAATAATTTTTGGTTGTGACTCATACATTAGCATGTTTATCGGATATAATTTTTGTGCATATATATTTTCTCGACATCGTTCGTTCACTATTGTTTCCTTGGTCAATTTTCCAGTGTACCTGAAACGAGTACTATAAGGTAAAATAATCTCGACTTCACTTGCTTGTGTATGGTTATTCATTCCGAGGCATTGACGTGAATGTCATTGAGAAATCCCAAAAAAATGTCATCAATTCATTTGACAACTCCAGCATAAAATAATGTCCAACGATGATAACGAAAAGAACAGCCGACCTTCCGGTGATTGAAAACCATGACCGATAAAACCCCAGCCAGCGTGGATGCCGAAACCCAGACTGTCATTAGAGTTTACCCTCACGTTTTCGACCACATCGACGAGTTTGCCCAGATAACATCAGACAAGAAAATGCAGTCAGTGATAGCCATGAAGCCCAACGAAGACACGGCAAAATTCTTCTCCCTGCTGAGGTTCACGCCCTACACAGACATCAAGGAAGACAGCATTCGGGTGCTAGACCTCGAAAGGAAAAAAAAGCTGCAATTCGTGAACAGGGACCCACAAGATATGGCGGACATGGCGAGGCAGCTTTCGCTAGCTGACGATGATGGTGTTGGGGAACTGTGCAGCAACATTCTCAGAGGAAGGCTGATGCAGAAAGGAAGGGCGAGTTTTTTTGACGCTTCGGCCCAAACTGACGTTAAGGTGAAACCGTTTGTCTTGCAGGAGCTGCAGGTTGCCACCGTGAGTCAGGATAAGGGGACGCAGACCATCAGCACGGGTCCAGCTATGTGTACCACTAGGAGCATGCATTAGGGCAGCTAGAAACCCGTGGATTAAGGGAATGTGAATGTACTTCTTGACGTTTCCTCTTTATTTAGGTGTTTAAAAGACTCTTTTCGAGAACATAAGTTACTTTTTTATTACGTACGTGTATGGTGACTGGCGATACAGGTACTTATAGATTATAGGACACTGAAACCCAAATAAACTCTTTATTTTCAAACATCAAAATCACAAACTATAAACAACATATTGGATCTTCAGACAGTACGGTATGTAGTTTAGTATTTAACACTGATTCACGTGAGAATAGCACGATCATACTTCTTTATTTTAGAGAAGTGTAAAATGAGGTTCTGTGCTCAACACTAATTTATATGGCAATAAAAAAAATAATGAAATGTTCCGAACTAGATTCGAACATTCAGTTGGAGCCTGTTGTTGAAAGTTGTTTTGAATCATTGCATATTGAAATGAGTCAGGATTTTGTTAGTATTTGAACATTAATATGCTAATGATATTTCAAGAATTAAATAACGATGTGATAGAAGTTCATGCATCGAAGGGAGTAATTCTTTCCTTCATATGATGATAGGAGTTTTAGATGCTGCAACCTAACGTATAAAAAATAGAATATCCCGTGAAGATGTCGGCGAAATTTCCAATTTTGTTTATTTTCACAATTTCCCGATTTAGCAAGTGCTGCAGTTATCAGAGCATAGTCTGAAATATTTTTATCGAAGACATTGATGATAGGAGAACGAAAAAAATATTATTTGATATTGCCTTATGTGAGACATCTTCAATATTTTTTCGAAGCAGGATCAATGACAAGGTAAATGTATTAAATTATTTCATTATATTCATTATTTGTATGGTCAAAAATCACCTTATTCTCACTGTTTTCATTTTATGAATGAGATTTCGTTATTGATATGTTTCAACATTCTGTCATTGCGAAAGCTCACCTTGTTTTTGTCCTTCCTTGCGCAGTCTCCCATGGAAATGGAAAATCCGTTATATCACATACCAGAACGAGTTTTCGAAAACATCCACAACACACCACTATCGTTCTTTTGCAAACTCGAAAAACATAGCGCCCGAAAGCTCACTCACGTACCAAATACATGATGGTAAATAACATTAGGATAGTTACAACCTGTGAACAAGTGGTGGTATTGCACCAGTGGTGGAGAATCGTTTGATTTCCAGAAGGCCGAAGGCAGCAATGGAAAAAATTTTGATCAGTGATTATGGATATTAAATTTATTGGCTATCCATTACTTCCTCGAACCCATGCCTCTCTGTTATATACTGACAAGATAACTTGACTCGTCATATACAAAGTGTTCCTCAAGTAGTGTCATTACTAATTAAATCATTGTAGACAACTCGAAAATTACTGGAAATGAAAAATTTATATTTTGGTAAAAATTGTGTCATAAAATGTTTCTCATCTCATAGGGACAGGTGCCGTTATTGCGTGAGTTTTGTGATAATGGTAGTATAGGAATATAAATTATCAGAAATTTCCTTGATGGATCAACTTTCTTCATGATGTTTGTATTTTTTCGTAAACTCTATTCATCTGTATGCAGGAAGTGATCATATTTCTTTTCAGTTCGGATGACCATTACCAAGAAAAAATACTCATCCAATCAATTTCGTATAAACATATTCTCTAAATTGTGAATATCGAATAAAGATCATATTATATGAGAAAAAGTGAAAAATAAGAAAACTGTCATTGTTTATATATTATTATATATTATACTCAACATACCGCATTTCTGAAACAATATAATTTCCAGCATATGTATATCAATGAAATCAAGAACTCCGAATAAGTGTTTAGAAAACTTTTCTCCATAAAGTATCTGAAAGAATCATCACTTCTTGAAACTAATGACAATACTAAAGACCCTGCATTTTCGAGAGGGTACCTTAGTCTTTCGGATTTCTCACAAATTCGAATTTCTAGATTGTATTTCCCAAATGCTTTATCGTCCATTCATTAATAAATTGCATCGGCAAGAAATCAAACAATATTTAGTGCATGTGTATACGAATTGTATGTTGTGACCAGGTTGTTGCCAAAGATAGTACTTTTCAAGTAATGATACCAAAAAATGCTTAGTTTTTGTTTCGAAAATTGAAATAAGGGAAAACAATTGATATAAGTCAATAACAGATACCCAAAAAAGTGTTGCCCTGAATTTTTGGAGTGAAAAGCTATGATTTACTTAATCACTCATGAACCAAACCCAAGGCTAAGAATGTATAAGACGTTAGTTTTGTGACTCTGTGAATGGAATAGCAACAAAATGTTATTATTGAATATCACCCCATAGTTTTATATTGTACCTCTGAGAAAATCGTGTTCGACGCCTTTGGAGCGCACCCATAATCATTTAGAGATCCGCCAGATCAACCAACCGAAACAGTAGCTGGTATGGAACGAGCATTTTTACCTTTTTATAGGAGAAATCATATTATTCATAAAATCCGCGATGTTGTTGCCCAAAACAACAGACTTGGAATATTTTTCTGTCATGACTCGCTTGGGACCCCTTTGAAAGTGCGCTGCTTATACATACAGTCTGAGTTACTAGTGATTATAGAAAATTTTCCACTGGTGAACTTCAAACAGATCTGTTTCCTTTCGACATTATTATTATATGGAAAAGTTATGATGGGATGATATGGGGATGATGTACTGAAATCGATATTCTACTGGGAGCAGCAACATCGCTCCACACACTTTGATTTCACCAGAGCCACCTTGTGTTATTCTTCGTGGTGGGAATGTAGAACAGTCACATTTGGTATAGATCCCTTACAGAGAGGTACCCCCTTTCTGCTTACCGAAGTTTCAACAGAATTTTTGACATTAATTTTTATTTCTTTCTGCATAGTGGTAGCTCAGATCCTATGAGAGATTTCAGTTGGTAGTTCTTTCCCACCATGTGTTGAATTCGCCAAGGGTAAGGGCCAAAATGGACTCTAATCTGAGAGCCTCCAATGAATAAAAAAAAAATTGAAAGTAATGCAATTTGATTTGGGAACGATTTCTGAAACCCATAAAATAACCGACAACTCAGGCCATATTGATCGTTGAAGAACCTAATGTATGCCAGATAAAAATTAGAAAAATGTATGTGTTTTCCTCTCTTTCGAAAATTAGAGAAAGATAAATACTAATTGCTTTCTGCCAAATTACTATTTTGGAGCACTGGGTTAAAATATGAACGATCTTTGATGAGCTATAACGAAGGAACTACCGAGTCATTTTTCAAAAAGCTTCTGGAATGTGGACCTGAGAGAAAACGGAAAAACCCTACTACCAATTTATGCACTGAAGGAAGACTTGATAGCAAACGTATATACGCATAGAACAATATTACAAACTATTGGTGCTGGAAATATTCTTCAATAGAATATTTTCTTAATATTATTTTTGTATGTTTTTAGTGACACAAAAATATATTTTTCTACAAACGTGTTAAAAATGCCATTTTTGGCACTCCATAGAAGCCTTAAAAATGTCACTTCAAGGCACTGAGTGCCTTAAAATCACTTTATGGCACTGAGTGCCTTAAAATGTTTATGGTACTGCTGTCAAAAGTGAATTGTCAGATTTTGAAAGCAAACGTCAAAATATTTAGATTTTATTTATTAACATTAATATTAATAGTACAATTTGTGCAATTTGACGAATTAATTTCTTGCACTGCCGTTTTACCATTTTCCGTGGCTAAGGAAGAATGATGCGTAGAAATAAATGAATTTCCAGACGAAGTTGAGGCCACAATTTCTTCGGATGTTTGTTGTTGGATTGATGTTGTTGGTAATGTTCGCTGCACCGTTAAAATTTAATTCAAACTTTAAAACTTCAAACTTTCAAACTTTATTTGAACGTTTGTAGAAAAAATATTGTATGATATACGTGTTAAAAGTATCTTTTAAGGCACTCATGTGAATTGCAGAATTTGCTTCGCTCATTCTGCAAACCTTCACATGCGTGCCTTAAAAATGTACTTTTTACACTTATATCATAAATAACTATTAAATTGAATAATATTCGTTAAACTGATAGCATAATGTTATGATGAATAATTTTTTCATATAAGAGTTAACAAGTAACTCTTCATTCCTAGTATTTCTCTGAGGTACAAAGTAAAAAATCATGCCTCTAAGTATAGATAATCCAAATAATTTCTCGAAATTCCATAAATGGAAACCAATTCGGCAATTAATCTTCGTTGTTCCAAAAGTAACTTTTGTTTTTCGTTTACCAGCTAACGAACATCAACCCTAAGAAGCCGAAACTTGTGCGAACAGTGGATTAACGAGGCCTTACCTTTTAACGTGTGAATTCCAGCACGGTGGTCCGACGGGACATTGACCCCGGTCTTTCACTTGATCGGCGGATGTGTTCACCTCTATACTACCGAGATCACAAAATGGAGAAAACTAAAAAACCTGTTGTAGAGCTTTCTAAACGGGGTTTATACAAGTTATAGCAAGTATTATACACCATTAGCAAAATTCAATTTATCTCAAACAAATGTATGATACACACATTTGAGTACAGCTTTTTTATCGAAGTCCTTGGTCTCCAATAAAAAACTATTGTCCCACTGCAGGTATCGACTGCATTCATTCTAGAATCGAATATATATATATATATATATATATATATATATATATATATATATATATATATATATATATATATATATATATATGATGCGTTGTTTTTTCGGGTTTCATTCCGTGTTTCTGTGGTTTTGATCCTCTGAAGGATAATTCTCACAACATTTCCGCAAAGTCTCATATGCCATCTTCTAGGTGATGTCTAGAGTTTCGACCTGCGAACTTGACTAATTGATTCGAGTTCAACTTCATATATATATATATATATATATATATATATATATATATATATATATATATATATATATATATATATATATATTTCGAATTCCATTTTGAATTCATTCTCAAGAACTGTGAGACGAATATCTGTCCATACCGTCCTGGTCAATTACTCCCCTTACGAAGCAACCAAGCAAGAGCAAGCAAAGACTTCAATTGTCTGTTCTCCACGGAAACTGGTATTTATAATGACTCTCCTCAGTCATTATCCGACTTCGTCCGATATTAAGGCTGCATCCTGCCCATCCAGGTATTATGTAGAAATTGATGTTTTCACGGATCTTCGATATGCAAGATAAATTTTCTGGGTTTTGTATCCGTTAGGTATCTTCTGATTTGTTCTACGTTTCGAATTCCATTTTGAATTCATTCTCAAGAACTGTGAGACTCATATCTGTCCATACCGTCCTGGTCAATCACTCCCCTTACGAAGTAACCAAGCAAGAGTAAGCAAGGACTTCAATTGTCTGTTCTCCATGGGAACTGGTATTCATAATGTTTCTCCTCAGTTATTATCCGACTAGGTCCGATATTATTGATGATTATATCATCACCCGCTCTCTAAGGTTGTATCCTGTCCATCCAGGTATTATATATATATATATATATATACAGGGTGTCCCAAACTCAATGGCCTATTAGACATTTCTAGAAAACGGAACATAGGATTATTTTGAAAATTTGAATTCTTGGGTAATTAGTCCTGTTCTATCGATCTAAAATATTTTCAGCGCTGCGACGTTGCCGAATATATTGAAAAGTAGCAACAACTTTGATATTTTAAATGGGACACCCTATATATTATTGCATTTCTCGCTCAGTTATTGCTTCCCAATTATTTTTATATAATACTTTCCTATACCTATCTTCAGTGGTTTTCGAGAAATTCATTGATTTCCTTATTTTTTGTGCGAAACGTAGCTTTAATCAAATGCTTATTACTGTGCTATTTGGATTCGAAGATAGCTGAAATTTTGAATGTAGTTTGACAATGCCCTGTGTATTAGTTGTGTCTAAGGAAATTTTTTCTACATTATACAGGGTCGTTCAAAATTTGTGGTTTTACCGATACATACAAAAGTGGTGAAAAGTGCATTTTTTCAAATGGAACATCCTGTATATTATCGAAAATCCTGAAAGACCATTGAAGTTCCTTTCAAATGATGTGTCATGTTCCTATACCTAAATAGTCAGGTTTCCGAAATAAATACAAGTTTATATAAAAATTGTATTATGTCGGCATAATTTGTATTAGGTGGCTATGAAATGTCATGGAACATGTCATTATGAAAATTCGACAATTAATGCATCAATAATAAAACATTTTCGCTTTCAATAACGTAAATTTGATTAGAAAAGAATAAAAATGAAAATTGTTCATTCTTCATGGTCAATGTGATCAAATTATAGCAAGAACATGCAAAATGTTCTGTTTCATTTACTTCGTTCCCAGTTGTCGGCATGATTGGATTTCTTGGTGCTTCAATATTCCCAAACACGGCATAATTCCGTTCAATTCTTCTATTCATATGCGGTAAATTTGGATAAAGTTCAATGAATTATCTGATGCATGTTCTCGAAACAATTCTTTGGCACTCACCGTGAATATAAAACAAATTTGAAATATCTAAATTTGAATATGCATTATAATCCATTTTCAATACTTTCTTCTGACAGAAACACTATGAAAATCACTGCTTGTCTAACTTAAAGTTTGTTTGGCCATGAAGAATAATCAATTTCGTCAAAACTTCATTTGAATTGTTTTTGCCTTCCATTTTGATTTTTTTCTAATCAAATTTACGTTAATGACATTTCATTATTGATGCATTAATTGTCGAATTTTCATAATGACATGTTCCATGACATTTCATAGCTACCTAATACAAAATATGTCAAAATAATACAATTTTTATAGAAACTTGCATTTATTTCGGAAACCTGACTATTTAGGTATAGGAACATGACACATCATTTGAAAGGAACTTCAATTGTCTTTCAGGATTTTCGAAAATATACAGGATATTCCATTTGAAAAAATGCACTTTTCACCACTTTTGTATGTGTCGGTGAATTCACAAATTTTGAACGACCCTGTATAATGGAGAAAAAATTTCTTTAGGCGCAACTAATACACAGGGCATTGTCAAACTTCATTTGAAATTTCAGCTGTCTTCGAATCCAAATACCGCAATAATAAGCATTTGATTAAAGCTACGTTTCGCACAAAAAATAAGGAAATCAATGAATATCTCAAAAACCACTAAAGATAGGTAAAGGGAAGTATCATACAAAAATAATCGGAAAGCAATAACAAAGCGAGAAAGGCAATAATATATAGGGTGTCCCATTTAAAATATCAAAGTCGTTGCTACTTTTCAATATAAGCGGCAACGTCGCAGCGCTGAAAATATTTTAGATCGATATAACAGAACTAATTACCCAAGAATTCAGATTTTCATAATAATCCTATGTCCCGTTTTCCAGAAATGTCTAATAGGCCATTGAGTTTGGGACACCCTGTATATATATATATATATATATATATATATCCCTAGGTCCCTGATATGGTCGACTGTGTGTTATAGTGTTATTCAAAGAATATTGAAATGAAATAGGTGAGAAGTTTTTGTAAAGAAAAAACATGCGCATTCATTGATATTTTATTTCAATTTATTCGATAAGCAGAATTGAGAAAATCTTGTTAATTTGCGAACAATCCCATATAGATATATTGTTTTTTTTAGATCTTTAGGTCATCTGCATAAATTGAAATGAGAGTGTGGTAAAAACCAAAAATAACAATGGACCTAGGTATGAGCCTTGTGGACCCTACATATGGAACTCACCGAAACCATTGCTTATAGAAATTTATTCGGCTAACGTATGAAATATCATTTGGAGGAATGGATACCATGGGTGGATGGCACAAGTGATTTCGTTTCCAAGTCATGTCTTTTCTCACATTTTTCTTGCGGACGTCGTAGCTTTAATCACACATTTTGTTTCCTACCTATACATAATGACAAAAGATGGCATTCAATTCAAAAAGATAGATGGAATATTTCGTCAATGTCGTAGATCATTCATGTGTTGATGATTAATGTTATGTCAAAACTTTCATTTTCTTTATAATCGTTTATCGTCAACTCCATTTTGAGGCTTCATTATCTTTCTTTCAACATTTCAGACAAAGTGACAGAAAGAACTCTGAACCTATTTTTCCCCTTGGAGTAGGAAACTTTGACGTGCATTGTCGAGTGAACGGAAATATCGACATTATAATGTAGATGGCGCAACAAAAACAATTCAAATCCTATTTACACAGACATTGACTAACTATATCTCTATAAACAATGCCGAAACTAAGATGCCTTAAAACCCTGGTGTGTTTACTTATACCTGTAGAAGTTTAGGATAGAAGTGGCGAAATCTGGATTGCTTGATTTTTGATGGATAATTGAGCTTTTGGAGGTTTCCGTACAATATGTACAGATGTCGCCAACACGCTCTTGTCAGTCTTGTCTGAAGCTAAATTTGCACTAAGTGGAAATGTGCAGTCGGGTTTTTCCACTTTTATTTGATTGGCTAGCGAGAAGAGATCGCAACCTAAAGGATGATGGGTGGACAATGAGATACCAGTAACAACGTTTCGATATTTGAAAGCAATGAAATCAACAAATGAACACGATAAAAACATCGTAAACATCAAAATTTCAAGCTGACAATAAGACATTTAATTTGACACTTGTCATCAAATTTGAAAAATGGGAAAATAGCGCCCACTACCGAAAAAATAGGGGAAACTTCATATGAGCGTCGATTGTTTTTTTCGCCACAAAAATCTAAACAAAATCTAATCAGTTGAATCACCAGGATTTCTAGGCATCTTAGTCATACCGCAGTCAAGCAGCCATTTGTCATCAAAATGGCATCTTAGCCGAAACCAAACTTTTTCAAACCAAACTACGACGTTCGCCTAGTAAAATTTTGGCTGATAGAAGAGCTCAAAAAAAAAACCTGTACTGTTTGAGAACACCATAATAGTATTCTTTATTCCACTATTCTTTGTAATGGAATGAAACTATATCAATCATATTATATTTACCTTTGTCAAATCCACTATCATCAATGACTCCTACTTGGCAGTCCGTCAACTTTGTGTCATTCTCACTTGAACAGTCCTAATTTTTTGATTGTATACATATTTCTACACTATGGATATTCAAGTGAGCCCCAACGATAAAATCAGTTATGTAGAAATTCCTTGGAACAAAAAAGTTAATACAGAGGTGAACTTAATTTCGAAAAGTGGCAGTATTAGTGGCAGTATCCCTCGCACTTATTCAACTGGTTCTTCTACTCCAAAGGTACGTTGAATTTGATCCAATACAGCACCTCCTAGAATATTTATAGTATGACTACTGGAAACATTAAAATAATTGGTAATTATCCGTTAAGCGGGCTCCATCCTGAAATTAAAAAATTTTTGGTGGAACTTACGTATTTTGGCCTTGTGAACAAAAAATTCTTATAAAGTTTTTGGGGCTCGCAACTAGTTTCGGAGATACGGCCCCCCAAAGACAGAAAATCGGGGTTTTACGCCTATGTTTGTTTCTCAGCCAATTCCGCTCGAAATTTCCCTTTTTTCTATAAGCACAATATACTCATTCTATATATCCTTCTTCATCACTTTCCAAGAGAATTATAAGCATTTCTCCATTTTCACTACAAAACTCTAAAAGGTACATCGTCAAAAGAATTCGAGGCTAGTAAAACAATAGAACGCGCATCGCGCGTTCTATTGTTTTGCTAACCTCGAATTTCCATGACGATTTAGTTTTGTAGTGAAAAATGGAAAAATGCTTATAATTCTCTTGGAAAGTGATGAAGAAGGATATATAGAATGAGTATATTGTGCTGATAGAAAGAAGGATGAATTTCGAGTGGAATTGTCTGAATGAACAAACATAAATGTCAACCCTGAAAACCCTGTTTTCCTGTCTTTGGGGGGCCATATTTCCGAAAGTAGTTGCGAGCCCCAAGAACTCCATTAGAATTTTTTGGTCAGGAGGCCGAAATACGTAAGTTCCACCAAAAATTTTTTAATTTCACGATGGAGCCCGCTCAAAGGATAATTACCAAATAATTATTGGAAATACCGACCACGAAATATCATTGACAAAATTTGTATTAATAAAGTCGGCAGTTCCAAGAAAAATAGTTCTCCAAAGTCAAGGTCAGATAGACAGAATTTCAATTCCAATTACAGAAGCAAAAATGCAAGTTTCGGTAAATATCAGAAATGCAAGATGCTTTGAATCGATCCTGCCAAATTGAGAGTCCGAAACAAAGCTTTCAAGATATATCTTTGCCTTTGCCAGCAGACAATTGACGAATTTTGCTAGATTGAACTTCACTCTGAGGTAACTGCTCAACATCCTTGACAATCTTATATCTTTGAAGCGAGCAGTTATGATAATTTCCAGCGCTGTTATCATCTTGTTGAAGAATATCGCAGTTTTCTGTACGAATCTCAATAACAATACTGCTTGAGGAAGCTACTGTACTGTACGTGTGCGGTTTCATCAAAGTATCGTTGGTGAGAGTCGTACAGGATAATAGGTTTGTTGTAGCAACACATTTGACCGTTTGGAAATTGGTCTGAAGCAGTCAAAGGCATGCGCAAAATGAATTTCGCATGCCTCTGACTGCTTCAGACCAATTTCCAAACGGTCAAATGTGTTGCTAGATCATACCTATTGTTTCTTGAATATGGATTTCCATTAAGTATCGGCTGGTTGAATACAAATCCCTTGTGTTAGATTTGTTACATCTATGTACATTTCTCAATCTCTGTTGGAATAACACAAAAACAAGCAAGAATTTTCAACCAGTTCAACAAATTACCAATCTCATGAACAGAATATAAAAGGAGCTGATTCTATGAGAGCACCTAGTTTCAAATATCTCATAATATTCCACTCAATATTGTATTGTACAGCCCATCCAATCCATCATGATACAAACTCAGCTAATTTTCCATCTGCATACTGGTACTGCGAAACATTACGAAAGAAAAACCATTGTAAGTGAAAATCATACAGGAAACTGTAATATATTTTTGTTAATATGGATTTTCATCAAGTATCGGCCAGTTCAATTCAATTATTGAAAGAAAAACCACCTACAAGGAATGAATTTCAACTCAGTGTTTTTCTTATCCTACTAGATTATACAGAGATTGCTGGGCATATACGTTATTATATCTTTGGGAAGAAGAGAATAAATTCGCCATTTTCAGTTGATTATTTGCAAATGGCCACCTCTAGAATTCATATTTAAAAAGAACCAACTGTAGTATATCATATACATACCTAGGATAAGGAGTGAGCCAAAATTTAGCGAGCCCTCATGTCTTGAGGCGGGAGGCTCCGAATAAGGATATAATATGCTATATAATAGCATTTTCACCAGAGGTATATGTTATGTTTCCTTACTAACACTTAATTGTCAACATCTTTTATTGAATCAGATTTTCATTTCTCTCGAAGGAGTACTGCCATTCACCGCGTTCATCAAACACATTACTACAATTTCGATAAAAATTGATTAAAGATAGATTATAGATATATAAATAGATGGATTATATCACCCTGTTTCGACGATGCGATTTGTCGCTGCGAGAAATATCTGTCAGTTTGCACTTCCGATTTTGAAAAATAGCACTGAATGTTACCAATTCTCACAACCTATTTATGATATCATCCATTTCTGATAATTGTGAATGTGATGAATCCACCACATTACTATACTTGTTTTCTTGAATTTCGAAAAATAATTGAAATATCAAAAATTAACTGAGTCACTTCAATTCATCGCAAGAAAAAAGATTCATGTAACTCGAAAGACTTGCAGGGTACATGTAACCTCGGAGTCCAGTTTTCAAACAAAATGAAACAAAATTCGTCTTGGCTGTGAGAGAATAGATGCTGTATTGAAATCCACATGGAATTGTAAATAAAATCGAAAAAACATTTGACATAGTCGATGGGCTTACTTGAAGACTGGCGTTAAATCAAAACATCTTTCGAACGATTCGTTCAGGCCAGTCTCAAACTACCTACACAGTAGGTTTCGGCTGGCACCTGTCAGAAAACAACTACTCTTCTGGCTAATACCACGAAGGGTGACGTGAAGTATCGATTCTCTCATTTTCCCTCATTTCGTTTCTCTGTTTATCTTTCCCTTTCAATAAATTCATCATCAACTGTGATGTAACGAAAAGTAAGATCAAGATGAAAGAATGGTGTGACTCTAATAGATTATCATTTAGTATTCTCAAAACCAACATACTCAACATCCGATGTTCTCTTCCTGAAATCAGGCTAGGCAATGACATTTTTGAGAGTAAACATAAATATACTTTCCTTGGTCTCAACATGGATGATTCACTCAAGTTTAAAGTACATACAATCAATCTGAGCAGAAAACTAGCCTCAGGTTGCTATGCTTTGAGAATTATATCCCCAGAATTAGGATACTCCTATTCAAGAACCGCATATTTTGCGCTGATTGATAATAATATCAGATATGGAATCGCTTTCTGAGGAGTATGCTCTTGAGAGCTTTCACAAATGATATTTGTGCTTCGAAAAAGAGCAGTACGGTACACCTGCAAAGCAGGCCTCAGAGGTACATGCAAACCCTTATTCAAAGCACATGGTATGTATTTTAACATTCACCTCAATATTCATTCTTGAGACAGTTTGTTTGGTAGTGGAAAATAAATCTTCTCTTGGCAGATCTTTTATACACTCGCCACCATGACAGTAATATAGATCCCCCCATTCCAAATACTTTACTCGTTGAAGATTCTATTGTTTACAATGGAATCAAAATGTTTAATCCACCTACCGGTTACAGTGAAAAAATCAAGAACTATGCAACTTTTCAGAAAAGAAATAAAGAATTTTATAATAGAAAGAGCATATTATTCCATTCAGGAATTTTTGGATGACCTATCCTTCGAATAAATATTAACCAAACAAAAAATAAGAAATATATACTCTTTTTATTCGAGTTTGTATATATTGATATTCAATCAACATTCATACACTTAAATATTTTGTACGATTTATTTTCACTTATTTATTTCTATTTCACTTTGTATATCAATGCTTTGTCAATGAGAATTATTTTTTTCTGACAATAAAGTATATTTTGACTTGACGGTTGAATAGAGAATGAAACCCCCCTATCACATGCGCTATCACTCACCACGCCATTCTGGGTAAGGGATGAAATTAGAGGTGAACTATTGATACAAAAATGTGCACTGCAGAAATCGGAAATCGACGTGTATCGGCGATTTTCCTAAGAAGAGTCCAGTAGGAGGTTAGACAACACTTATTATGATTTAAACACATTGATTCCAGGATAAAGCCTATGGAGACACCGTACACTACCTCTCCCCCGCCACCACCCCTGCTCGCACAGAATGCGAGGGCGACCTCTACTACCAGCATTTCCTCGACCTTCCGTCTGGCTTTGTCTCTCCTGATGCGGACGGTTTCGCCGGTACCGCCAGTACCACCACGATATCCTGCGACGAACCGGAGCTGCAGAGGACCCTGGCGATCATAAAACCGGACGGACTGCAGTACAAAGATGTAGTCTTGAGGGCCGTCACTGAGGCTGGTTTGAAAATACTGAGCGTAAGTACGCGTAGTTAACAGTACGAACTAAGGTGGCTATATACTGGTGTTTTCAATCCCTATAAAAGATTGTGAGCAAATCAGACGACCGACTGGCCTACTTGATTAGGAATTGATGACGTAGACCGTAGTAATAACTCAAAAATATCGCCAGGTATAGTCACTCTCGCAGTTGAGATGACAGTCATGTGCACGTCCTGTGTTGCCAAGTGGCTATGTCGTTGCGAATTCTGGTCTATATGCTGAAAAAATTAGTTGATTGTTGATATTTTCATCCGAGCAATATAATATTGTGATCTCAATTCAAAAGCTCGGTTTAGAAGGAGTATCACAATTTAGCCGAATATTATTAACGTTAATGCGTGTGAGCGAATAGGAGTGAGAATTGTGATCCAATTTTATGGATATGTAAAGTGAGAAAATGCCATTTTTTCTGATGAATGAAATCATTATCATTTTTCATAATCTTCTGGGTTGAACTGAAAATATCTGAAATACATATCACTGCATTTATAGAATATTCAGAACAGGTGCCCACTCTAGAATGTTGGGGCCATCAAACTTCTCTTGTGTCTTTTTATGATCACTACGAAACTTTAAAATGGTTATTGAATATACTAGAACGTGAGACTATTCTTGGAAGTAAGTCATTGAAGATGAAGTTTGTTTTCGTCAAACTTTAGATTGATCTCGCGTTCTATTCTCTGTTCCAACCAAAAGTGATCTGTATCGGCAACAAAGTGTTCCATGGATCGAGTGATCTCGAAAATTTTTAGGAATTTCATCCGCAAGTGCACCCTCAAGACGTAATTTTGAATAACTACACCCTATCTACAGGTTTGTCTGGAACAATATCGCAACTCTGAAAGCACCAGTTTATAGCCATCTTAGTACGAACATAGACCAATATTGGTTTAATATTACGATAATATTAACCTTATATTGTAAATATCATATTGACCATAAACAAATGCGAACATGTAGATCACACAATTTAATTGAATATACTTTTTCAAATAGGAATAGGGGGAACTACTCAAAGTTGGTTTCAAAATAATCTTCATAATACAGACCAGTTTCTTTGTATTGGGGACAGAAATAATTCACTGCAAACAGTAACTGTTTACAACTGTTGTATGTGGTGTTTCTCGGGGATCTGTTCTAGGTCTATTGTTTTTTCTCATATAAATAATTCCCGGTCTAATTTGAAGTTGAATAGTGAAATTAAAATGTTTACTGATGAATAGTATACACCGGAAATAACTTTCTAGAGATCAGAACTTTCAAGCTAAATGGCTTTCAAGAAATATCACATGGCTGATGAGTCATAAACTAACTAATTTTAAAATTCAGTTCGAAACAAACAGATATAATTATTAAGAAAACAATTTTCTCCAATTATTTGTATTCTTTTCGAAATAGGAAATATGTTGCCTGTGTTACGTATGAAATCAATTCATTTTTCTTCAGTATATTCGTTGATTTCGATATGGGGGCAGCTCTAAAAACCGTGTTGAAACCTTTGAAAACTTGACAGAATAAAATCACAAAGTGACTATACAAACTTGATCGAAAAAAACCAACAGCCATTTTATATGAAAGAAGAAAACTTTCAGATATTTCTTCATTGAACACGTTTAGAATTTGTACATTTATTCAGTTGGTTAAAAATAAATTAAGCATTCATTTAATCAATTTAAGGCTCAGAGTAAACAGTTATCAACACAATAACTCGACAAGGTTTTGTGACAATGATGAAAATTGAAAAAAATATAGGACAGAAATCTGTTTATCACATTAACATTACCAAAAATAAGGAAAGTTCATTTCAAAAATCATTTGAGGAATCATTTATTATCATATTTTTTTATTGACATCAAGATCTGATATCATCACTAGTTTTTATTGTGTTCTACTTTTCTTGAATGACATTAATTCAATTTTCCCTACTATGAGCATGTATATATTTCTTGGTAAATGAAATCATTATTATCCCCAGCAAAGATTGTTACACCTCACCCCCGAACAAGTCTCAGAAATCTATCTGAAACACTACGGCAGCCCCTCTTTTCCCCAACTGGTCGTGACGATGAGCATTTCCCCCCTGCTGGTTTTGTCCCTGGCGGGAAAAAACGCCGTGGAGAAATGGAAGACCATGATAGGGCCGTACGGGCAGCTCAGGGAGGAATGGTTCTTTCCATACAGCGTTCGGACCCGGTTCGGGATTCAGCCTGACATGCCGTACGTTATCCACGCTTCGGAAACAATCATGGAGGCCAAGTGGGAAAACAGATACTTTTTTCCAAGAAGTGAGTTAATTTCTTCCACCTGAGTCTTCCTTGTACGCAAGAAGTATCCGAATAAGACTTACGAGCGCTGAGACTTCTTGTGTGTTTTGTGAGGCTTTGGTACAAATATATTACCCCACCCATAACCATCGAAATCTTCACAGAACAAAATTATAAAATGTATTTTATTTATTTATTTATTTTTGTATAACGTTTATTGCTCCCAAGAAATAACACTCATTTATAATAGGGAACATCTTGATTTTAAGCAGTTAAATTCAGTGCTTCATTAACAAAAACAAGAAAAAAATTATACATGATATAGTCATGGGTGAGATATAATAAAATTTTAAAGAAAAGAGTGAATGAAGTTCAAGAAAATCAGTATTGTTTTAAGTTTTTCTTGAATGAATTAGTATTTTTTTATTTTTCAATGTTTTCGGCAAGTTGTTATAAAAGATGACGCCTTCATACAAAATAGATTTTTTACAATAATTTGTTCTGAATTTATTCAGAGAAAAGTCATTTTCTTTTCTTGTTGAATAGTCGTGGGCATTTATGGTAAATTTCAAATTTGAATTTTTCACGTTATTTTTGATCAAATGAATAAATACTAAAAGTTTGTATTTGAAAAGAGAAAGAATATCTAATAATCATCTAGGTTTATAAACATTAATTGTTGGTTCTTGCTGCTCTGAATTCAATATACATTTTATAATTTTGTTTTGAAGAGTTTGAAGTGGCTTGATAGTTGTTTTATTTGCTGTTCCCCAAATTGAGATGAGGTATTGGATTCTTGAATAAATCAATGAAAAATATATTGTTTTTCTATAATGTATTGAAATTTGATTTTTGATTCTATATAATATTCCCAAAATTGGCGAAATTCGCTTTCTCAAGACTTCTATATGTGTTTTGACCACGATAAATTTGAACATGCAGCCTCCAGACAGAACATAGTTCTGGTATATGGAAGTCACAATCTTATTATTATACAATAATGTAACTAAGTATTCTAATTATAATTTACCATCAGATCATTCGGTGAACATCAACATACCAACATAATTTTTTCTAATTTCTAAATTTCATAATTTGTTTTCTCAAGAGAATATGAAGAGACCTAGGGGATTTTATTTCTTCTGACAATTTATGAATATTTTAATTGAGCTTGCGATAGGACTATTTTTTCCTTTATTGGAATGGACATAGTTCAGATGAAAATTATTAACTTCGATTACTTGAGTTTTTCAGGAACGGAATGTTAGTTTTTGGATATTTTTTGTTAGTTTGTATATTGATTTGACGTTTTCTAATTTAATTAGGCATTTTAATGGTCAATTCATATAATTCGGATGATGGAGTGTCCCAAGGTTTTTTGAATATTATCTTCATTGATTTACCCATTCAACGATGTACATAATTTTTTTGTTTTTGATTACAAATCGTGTTAACTATCTGATGTGATAAAGTAAGTGAGAATTATATACCAGAATTTGAACATGTTTATTTATTAAATGCTTTCTTTTAATTGCACCCAAAAACGTAATTAAACATTTTTTTTATTTTATTTATATGTATTTCAAAATTCAATCAATTGTGAATTATAAGTTCCAAATATAGGGCATTCCAGATGAGATTATGTCTGGGGGGCAAATACCAGTTTTAATCAATCACACACTTATAAAAAAGAAAACAAACGAAAGTTCCTGGGGGCAGATACCGCCGTATTTGTTCATTTAGATTAATTTGACATTTTTGACACGTATCTGGAATGCCTAATTTATGATGTTGAACTTCGGCGATAGGTTTATCATTTATTTTTTTATTCAGTTCAATATCAATCATATTTTACAATCGGTATTCCGAGAATCGACAAACAAGTTATATCAACCCAGAAATCTTTCAGACAATGATTCATTATTAGAGTTAAAAATGAGCATTTCAACCAAAATTGAAAAAAAAATCGATCTTGTTGTTACTTCTATTAGCCATCACCCCATTAGACAACATCATCATTTGAAAACTATACTATTTGGAAACAATATTGAAAACAAATTCGTTAGATTTAGGGAATCAAAGTTAATAACGGTCTACCCGAATACCAATGAATATATAAATCAAAATGAAAAATTCAAGAGATACATAATAGCATATTATGCAACGATCATGTCATAACATAACATGAGAGTTGCATACTTTATTTTTTCTACACCCGAAAAATAATGAAGAACTATAAATATTATATTGATTTGTGCTGAACACAATAATGGTAACTACTCGTATTTATTGAAAAATTCTGCAAAATTGTAGTCAATGGTATTACCATTATATAAACTATAAATATTCATTTCATCATTGCCAGTATCAATAGAGTTGATTATTACATCTCAACCCCGAAAAACTTGCGATGTATCAATACCGGCCGTGAAAGCCCACATTTTTTTAAGAGTTGAATATTGTATGGGAAATGCTGATTTCATTCTAAACTGTATTTTCAATATAGCCTCCCACCACACTGGAATATGTCCAAAACATTTTGGAATTAGTATAATCAAACCCATTTTCAAAGGCGGAGATAAAAGTGATATAAAAAATTACCGATCGACCAATCACACTAATATCTATTCGGGCAAAAAATTTTGAAAAAAATTTGAAACTAGAATAGAACACGTCCAATAAGTCAGTAACTTCTATTATACTTCAAATTTGCCTATGAAGAAAACAGTGATAAATTCATATATAAAAATATTTCTCTTCGTTAACGTTTCGGAAATTCTCCGTTTCCATTCCCAAAACTCAAACTACGACTTGAACCTAAAATTTATTGAAATTGTAAATGAACATGAAGCTCAAGGATTACGAAATCATTATATTTGAATAAACAAAATGAATAAACTTTAAAATGAACTAACAAAATTTGAAAGAGCAAAATTTGGATACAAATTAACAAATAATTTTCAAAAAGTTAATAGTCATTTGAAAAAAATAAAAATTACAACTACAATATCAGAAATGCCAATAGTTTCCACTTGATTCAAGCGAAAACAATCCCATGTCTAGTTGTATAGATACTTATAATAATCTTTCCGACGACGTTAAAAATCAAAATCTATAAATATTTTCTTGAAAAAACTCAAACTAGAATTGCCATCATACTGATGTTCAACAATCAATAAATATGTGAAGCTGTTAAAATTGGTAATTTTCATTAATTTTGAGATATTTGAACTTATTTGTATACAATGTATTACCTTCCTTGTACCAGAACTTGTTCTATTTGGAAGGTTTTTTTCAATGAATGAATGAAATAAAGAATATTGTATTATGATTGAACAGAGAATCCAGTCATAAATAAAAGTATATATAAAATGAGTCAGAGAAAAGCGGGAGAGATGTGATGCTTCTCTGGCGTGCGCTGATTAAATGGTTCGGTTCGACTGCTACGCGGACTAATTCGTTGGCAACATCTAGTTAATAATAAGATTGAAAATTAGGTATTCACACAAGATCGAAATCATTTCAGTGGATCATTGTATACACTCATATAATTTGCCTTTTTGATAGTTACTGTTATAGTACTCTCTACCATAACACGATTGTACAGTGAAACGCGTGTAGCGGTTTTTTGAAATTATCCGTCTAGTAGAAATCATACTATACAGTGTGATATTTTCAATTACGATACCATCAGTTAACAGCATATAGATCTATAGAACTCAATACATCAATAATTCTCAATAGCAAACATTTTTTTGATATGGCCTCACTACAATTTTTATACTTCGTGAGGATCCTTTTCGAGTTAAGTCAAGAAAGACCATCATAATATTACTCAATCTAGAATCTGTTTTCGAATTCAAAGCTGTCTTTTGTTCGTTCATTAATGTGATTTTGATAACAGTTTATTGCCTATTGAACATTCAATGTTTGTCAGGATCATAAACTGATGAACTGATTTTTCTGTTAAGTAGATGATGTCCATGAATATCATGCTCGTGCAAACCAAGTATCTGCTTATTATTTCTGATGAAAAACTCAAATAAAAAGTAGTTGTAAACATATCCACTGATTTTAAGAACAAAAAATATTCTTGGCGATATCTCAGATCAACTTTTTATACTCATTTAGGTGATTATTTCAAAATTTTCATATTTAATTTTCAATAGGGTCGAGCTATGAACCGTGTGATTTCATCAAAGCAATAGAAAAGTAATCAGGATCAACTTCACTTTCTTTGTTGATAGTAATTAGTAGTAAAAATTGTATTTCATTCGAATTTCTTCAGCAAGTATGGCTTTTAACTAACTCCACAAGCCCTAAATCAGGAACAAATTGTTTATTACTAAAATGAATGTTTTTCACGGATACTGGAAAATAGAAAATAGTCCATTCAGAAATCAACCCGTTTGCAAAATTTTGAATTGTTCTACCTTTCGACTCTCATGCTGGAGTCATCATGAAGTACTTTTGGACATATCTCTATCAATACCACAATCTAACCAATTAGGCCCCTCACGAACTGACCAGACAAACCACAATACTAACGTCTACTGCAAAGAAACGTGGAAGTGTTGAAGATTTTGCACCCGGATTAATTCCCAAAATGACTATTTCCAACATGTTTATTGTTCATAAAAGATTTGCTACCAAGTTAAACCGATTCTTGTTATCACGAAAGTTACTCTACGTCAACCAGTTTCTCTTCATTCAGTTGCAAGAAGCAGTGATTTCATTGATTCTAATTCTAAAATGATGTGTTCGCAGGTATTATCGAGCCCATAACGATGGAGGAAGAAAAAGTCACTGACTATATTAAAAACTGTATATCTCCGACTCTGCTGGACGGTCTGATCCAAGTGGTCAAAATGAAACCGATCAATCCGATTTTATTCTTGGCAGAATGGCTCCTTTTGAATAACCCATATCAACCAAAGTTTCCCGAAAGAATTGCAGTCAGTCCACTATGAAGCTGGCAAATACTTGGAAATATACGTATATTTATACAAATTGTCTTCTTATTCAATTTGTGAAATCTTTTATTCTCTTGGACGACTATTCACGATCACGTTTAGTGAGTAACTGATCTCAAGAAGCTAATGCTTATACAGGGATATACATATAGAGAAACATCAACAAGCTATGAACACAGAAAAAATTAAACCGCTAGATCATAACATTGAAATGACGATAAAGGAATTTCATATACTTGGGAAATTCTATTCTATTGTCTCAAGAAATATTTTTTTGATTTTGATTTGAATTTATTTATATTTTTTATTTCTTTCAAGTTTTTTGGCAAGATATTATTAGTAAGAACTCCTGAGTAAAGCAGATATTTTCTACCAAAATTGCTTTTGATTTTGATCAAATCGAAATCATCCAACTGTCTTATATTATAGTTATGAATACTCGAATTTGGAGTGCATTTTACGGTCGAAAGTTCATTGTTGGATGAAAAAATAAACAGGTCTTCAATTTATATAGCATTTCTGAATTGACTAATTTTTTTGGTGTATACAAATTCACAGTGGGTTCACGATAATGCAATTTGTAAATACACTTAATTGCTTTATTCTGTAGTGTTTTCAAAGGTTGCAATGAAGAACTAGATGTTGTTTCCCAAATCAAATATTGTAATTTTCAATATATTGAACTGGAATAGATCATTTTCAAGTAATTTCGTGGAATATATTTTTTTATTTTATATAGAATACCGATTACTGGAGATATACTCTTCCTCAGTATTTGGGTATGAATCGACCACGAAAGAGTAGGATCGATATATAGCCTCAAAAACTAAAGCTTTATTTCTTCCAATGATTTTGTCATAACTGATCGTTTAAAAATGAACATGAAAGAACCAACCCAGCCAACACATCTGTGACATGACATCCCTGCGATGTCAATATCAAGTAACACTGAGACATTACTTTTGTTAGGTCGCTGCGATGTACACATTTGGCATGTAACTATTGCGATATCGGGTAGATGTGATATTTGTGACATCCAGTAGATATCGCTCTTATGATGTCCAGTGTATATAATTCTGGTAATATCCATGAAATATCAATGATACAGAATACAGTGATCAGTTGATAAAAAATGACATATACAATGGATCAGTATTTAAATATATAGATACCATAAACAAAAATTGACAAATTTTCATTACAAAAATACTCTGGGGTGGAGATAAGGTTAGAATTTTGTTTTAGTAGAAGACATGCACATTGATTTTTTGATTATATTCCCTTCAGTGTTGCTTATTTTAATACTCATTGTAACGGCAGTCACGAGAGAAACCCCCGGCATCGTTAAACCTGAGAGACCCTTTAAAAAATATGAAAACCGTTGAAGATCTATGAAAAATAATATCTTGAAATGAGTATTTACTTAATAAGCCCTGTGAATTTTCCTTGTGATTTCAGAGACCTTCCTCTTCCAAACAATCCTAGGGGAACATTGACATACTTCATACGTCGTCGTTTGTTTACAGTTTTTCCGCCTTGACCGGTTAACCTAAAATCTGATATCTGATTTGCCTGATATCGCCAAATTCATGTGATCCTTTCTCAAATATTTGATATTTCGGAATTTACGGACCAGTTGAGTGTACCTAGTCGAGGTGGTCGATTAGTGTTATTAGTAAGTATTCTTTTTCATTTACTGGTACACAAGATGGAACGTTCTTTTTCCTGTTTTTCTTACCGTCACAAAAGGCGCTTGATTGTAAAAAATTCAGAAATTAGTAGTGAAGGTGAACGAGATCAACAAGCACATAATGTTAACGAAGATTGTATACCTGTTTCGTTAACACACTGTTTGTCTGATTCTGTATCATCTGCAGATGCTCCTGGTTGGGCCAACGGAAAAATATCCAAATATGAAATTTGCGGATAGTTACATTAAGCCGTAAGTATTATATTTTTTGTTGATATCTGGTGACAGTATTTCACAATATTTTTCCAACAACTCCCAGTAGATAATAGTGATATGTATTGTATGTGTATGAAAGAATTACATGAATTGATTTATCTCAAAGGTTACATCCCACTTGTTTTTTAAATATTTGAGTGTTTGCCTCATTGACACGAAATTAGTAAAAAGGTATTTGTTTTTTATTTGCTATATTTACACAAATAGGCACTCACACAAATAGAAAATATCAGTGACCTGCAACTGGTTTGTTTTATCTTTGGATGACATGTGATATTCAAAAATTCATTGTGATAATCGTAAAAAAAACCTGTTGGCAATTATTTTCTCTTATTTGAATAGATTATTATAGCAGTGACTTATTTGATCTGAAAGTTTGGTCAAATACTATTACATAAACTTGCCAATCTCGTTGATGTGCCATGAAGTGATAGGTTTCAATTCTATTCAGGCTCTAGTGTAATAAAACATCAGGATTCAATGAAATTACCAGTAACTGTTATTTAACTACTTCCATCTCAAATCGGCTACGGCATGCAGAATCGTTACAACTTCTAACTTGTTCCTGCATATTTACCACATTCTAATAGAAAATTCTTCAAGAACTTGTACCCAATGAATAATGAGTAATGTATGGGATTATGGTTTTTTTTTCAGAGCTAAAATTCTTATCTCTTATTTTCAGGAGTCATTGTACAGGAGCATGGCGAGACACAAAAAAGGGTGCAGGAAGTGTGCTCCTACTGGTTTCGTCATGCCAGGCAAAGGTTGGGACGATATGAGAAAAAAAAGGGACATACGGATTAGAGTTAGCTCTTTCATTATTTTATTTTAGTTTTGAATATTATTTTTGTTTTACACCTTTTTAATTTTCATAGAAAATATTTTATTCTATTTGTTATATATATTCTTATTTGTTATGAGAATTATTTTTGTTTTACAGTTTTTTAATTTTTATATAAAATAAATTTTATTTTGTGTTGATAATGAAATGTGTTTTGCTGCATATATTTCTATATACAGGGAAAAATACTTCGTATTTGTTTATAAGTGCTGGATTGAGAGTTTTCTAATGAATTGCCTTTGGGTTTCATCTCTTATTATTTCTATAAACATTTGTGAAAGATTGGAAGAGGAAGGCCTGCTAACATTTCTGGATAGATTTCAGAATATATCCCACATATTAAAGGTAGAAAGTAATTCGCAGATTCATAGCGAAATAAATCGCAGTGGCATCGCACATCTTGTCGCAATTACGTCGCAAAATTGATCTCAATTTTGTCACAAAATTTGTCGCAATTTTGTCACAATACTTGTCGCAATTTTGTCACAAAACTTGTCGCAATTTTGTCACAAAACTTGTCGCAATTTTGTCACAAAACTTGTCGCAATTTCATCACAAAACTTGTCGCAGTTGTGTCACAGGCGATGTCGCCTGAGTGTGACATCGCGACATGCGAGCGACGTAAATGCAAGTTCCCTGCGACAAGTTTTGGGACGTCACACGCCTCGTCGTGATATCGCAGGGACGTCTCTGCGATGTAACTATGTTGGCTGGGAATTTTCTTCTGGAGTGCAAATAATCTCAGTTTGGTGTTAGGGTAATTGATCTTTACAACAAATTACAAGTCCAATTAGTCAACAACTTCTCGTATAACTCAAATTTTGCCTATCAAAAAAAATAATAAGAACCGATGTATATATGAAAAAAGTTATCGTTGAAGTTTCGGAAACTAAATCTGCTTCCGTTTTCAAAACTCATACGCAAATTCCTGTACAAATCCAAACATCGATTCACCACTAAATAATGACGTTCAAACAGTATTAACTTTGAATATCCGAGAAAAAGAATATTAGTGTCCACGCAAGAAATAATTCTCTGAAGTCCATCGACTTCACAAATAATTGAATACTCCCATTTTATGTATTTTACTCAAATGAATCAACGACATTTTCTTTTCAACAAACTGGAACAAAAATTTCCAATTATGTCAAAAAAAGATCCTAACTGTTCGTTCTTCTCTTATAATATACTGAAAAAAATTTATGTCTTTCCATTCATTAGGCTTCTTGTATGTTTGTTTCAACATTTTGATTAAATGAATGTTGTTAATATCAGCAACATACTCGATTTCATCTCTGTCTTCCTCTTACGATGAAGACTGTAGGAATAAAAGTGAAAATGTGTGGTGAAATTTATTTACTTTTTTTGATTTATTCATATAACAAAATCAATTCTATCAGCCTCTGTGTCTGCTTTCGATTTGGTCGTTATCGTAGATGTTCAAATGTCGAAAGCTGAAAATGAAAAAAAAAAAAATTACTACTCATTGAACTGTAAATAGTATCATAGCTTGTTGAATCATCTATTTTCGTAGCTTTTGTTTTATGAGTAATTGTGGCTGATATTTCACTATTTCACATGAAATTCATTTTTTGGGTTTACCAATTTGCCCAGAAATAAGAATTCAAAGCGTTGTTTTCCAAGGAAGAGAAAACTCAAGAAATAGATTTCAGAACATTTCTACCTCCTCGAAAAAATTCAAACAATATTCACAATTCTGCCTCACTCGACCTCAAAATGTATATTCATAGAAGAAATAGTTTTTTCGCAAATCAATTGCATTTATTTGTGAACAAAAGATTTCGCAATTTTCTCAAATCCAATTCTTCATTTTGTCAGTGGTGAGAAAGGAATCTTAAGTGTATGTAATTCCGCTACAAATCAATCCTCTATTTCTATTTATTCTTGTTGCATACAAATATCCCCTAAGTGATATTCGACTCAAGTATCGTAAGTTTGGCATACAAATTGAGATATCTGGAAATAATCACCCTGAGCTAAGGGATCTTTTGGGTTCTCAACATATCGACTGCAATATCTTCAAACAGAACATGGTAGTGATGAAGAAGTATTCCAAAATACATATAAGTGCGAAATCATCCTAATATAGAAAAAATAATTGTAGAACTTCCAAAACGAAAAGTGTGTTCGCCATACATACGAGTCGATGTGGTTTATCAGTCCACTATTGCGGTTACAAATATTTGATTTCTGAATTGTCAGTAAAAAATATGTGAACCTTAACCAAAACATATCTAGTAAAATTTCACTGAAACCAGCTATTCTCATACAAAGAAGAAAAAGACCACTATTCCACACCAACGCCTACTATTCGTTCAATGTATACTAACCTTATATAGTTCGAATTACCTTCAACATAACTTAAGGCTGGTGCAAATTTTATCAGGATCATCACCTTTATTGATCCATTCAATGATTTTATCAGCATATTCATCTATGAGTTTGTCACAATCCTCTTTCGTTTCCGAAGGAATTATCTCACAAACCTTCTTGACGATGTTCTCTATCTCTTCCTGTGAATAGAATGAAAGTTTTCACGGTGTATTCTGAGCAAATCATCGTTTGAACGGTTCGTTCAAGCTACCTACAAAATAGGTTCGTGGTATTAGCCAGGGGAGTAGTACTCGTTTTCTGATCGATGCCGGCCAAAACCTACTGTGTGTAGGCAGTTCGAGACTGGCCTGAACGGGTTGTTCAAAAGATAATTTGATTTGTCAAGTTGATTGAAAAAACGGGTAAAACGGATGATTAAGGGTGTGTACATTCACATTAAAGAACACCAGCAGTTGAATTCATGAAGTTTGACAACTCAACCTCTAATACGTTTTCAAAGTGAACCAAGAAATTTCATTACGAAATTCAAAGCAGCGTTCATTTATGAATAGAATTATTCTGGATTTTCCAAGACTAATTGATATCTGTTGTCCAGGATTAGGCTTTTCTTACCTGGAAAAATTCACCTCAAAGTTCTATTGGAGGTACCACGTGACAAACAAGAATTTTGTGTAAATAATAGTACTAAAATGAACAGTTTTTTAAGCAAATTTTCAAACTGAGCTGAATGAAGACTCAGTGAATTGTATGTGTAATGATCATTTGAAACGATTTTGATAAAATCTAGGTTTTTCAGCTATCAGTTTCGAAATATCATCTATCATTATTCTGTTCCCTCGAAAATTTTTGGTTTTCAGTTTTCAGTTTTTTCATCAGAATATCGTCATATGTTTTTTTCCCAGTGTCTTTACTCACTTTGGTGGTTTTATCGTTCACCTTCGTTTTGATTTCTTTCAAGATGAATTGACAAACGGAGCATAGCACAGAATCTCCTTCCTCAGCAGGTAGTACAATTGGCTCTAGAAAGAAGGATATATTCATTAAATGGTGGGGTATTCATGAAGTTCGATTGATAATAATGATACCTTCATTAAATCAATGCCAATAATCCAGGGAAGTAAAACATCATAGGGGGTCGTTCTGAATTTTTTTTATATTCTGAAGGAATGGAACCAATATTAAATAAACAGATTTGCAATTTCCAAAGAGCTGTACGAGAGGCGGTGTTCCCAAAAAACAGAAAATTTTTGGGACTTTTTTTCAGTTTTTGACTGATATTTCCGTGGAGGAAGGATCTGACCGGTAAAGTCACACCATATACTTTTGAAGAAGACGGAATTTGCTACAATTTGAGACTAAGGTGAGCTCTATACAGGTTCTGGTTTCCACGATACAGATCTTCGAAAATAAGTCATAAAAAAATATTTGGTGACTCTTTCAGTATAGAATGGCATTTATCTACACCTGTACTCTAATAATACACTTATATGCCCACAACCGGCTTTATAATGAAATCCATTACGATACAGATTTTCATTACGATACAGATTTTCAACCAATAGAAACCCATTATTTTTCAATCAAGCATGATGTGCAAGCTTTGCATTTTGACTTTTGTCAAGTCAAAATCAGTAGGTATTGAATTTTTGAAGAATTTAGTCAATTTTCGATAATCGAATGAAAATGTCTTATAATAGTGACATAGGAGAATCACCGGCGATTCCTCCACAGATGTCTTAGACAAGAAAAAAATACAATCGAAAGGATTATATTTTTCATTTGACAAATGCAACACATATATTTTTATTTTCGAACGAATCCAAAGAGCCCTGATGGCCGAGTGGTCAGTGGCAGTCATCAAAAACGTCCGGGTTCAATTCCTGACCACGGCAGAGATTTTTTTTAATTTTTTTTTCTTCTCATTGTTTCATTTTCCGTGGTTATACCATTATTTATAATTTTGTAGAATTTTCCAAAGAACGACGATTGGTTACTTACTATTATTGTGTTCAATCCGAGGTTTAATATAAATACCTAATAATATAATATTTTTAGTTCTTTATTATTTATTAGGTGTAGATAAAATAGCGTATGCAACTCTCATGTAATGGTTTTTACACGATCGTTGCATAATATACTATTATTATACTACATTCAAGCGGAGTACAAAATTCATCGAGTAATTAATAGCTAAACTATCAGCTAATAAGTGTTTGGGACTTGCTGAAACGCTTATCAATTTAGTCTTCGATTTTGTCAATCGCTTATAACTCTCATGGATTTGAAGTTCCCCTTGTATTCTATCCCTTTCGAAAGGTTATATTGGGATATATGGAATGTTTTGAATATTTTAACTGGTTTACTAGCACGAATAAATCTTTCATTTGTTTGTTTACCAATTTTCCAAATCGTTCATTTTGAATTACTTCGGATCTGAAGCACATATTGAAACAAACTCTACAAAAAATACTCTTGAAACATATAACACGATATGACATATCAGAGTAACGATATTTTTTTGCCTGATTGAAACCTCATTTTGAAATATGATTTCAACTTTCGTGAATCAACCTTATTAGTTATCTGAAAGACCACCAACTCAAACTCCAGACACATAAAGTGCAGATAAAACAGTTAAATCATCGCGAATGAGAACCATCTTCGGTCTACTTGTAAAGGAGGCTGCAACCCCACAGAAAGATTCACAAAATCATGCATCATTATCACAATAACATAATTTTGTGGAAATCCTCAGTGTGAATGTAGATAAAAAAATATAAAATGATCATCAACATAAACTAGAAGTTGGTGAGGGTCAAAATCGACTACTGAAGTTTTTTTTCAATCACGAATGGTACTACAGAAAATGGATTGATAACAATCGATAAGTTTGCAGTAATTAATGATTGTAGGAATTCATTTTTGACCTTCACAAAAATCAATTTCGAACCCATAGATATTGTTACGGGAACTGCTTGATATGGACCAAAATTCGTCGAGTGTTGAGCAAAGTTTCATAGAAAAAAATCACTTTGTTATTTTCATACGCTCGACAGTGAGTGATACCAAAGATACTCGTGGGACATCATTTCGGTTGAGGGGGATACTACATGAATACCCTCTTTGGAAAGAAACGTTTCCAGAAATGTTTGTGTTTGAAACGCATCCCAGACTTCATATAAGCCGACACTATTGATGAACAAGTTTCATTTTTATCACAATTATCATAATAATTTTTTTTGTGCGATATGTAACTTTTTTATTTCACCGAATCATCCTCTGGTATTTCAACTCACCTGGTACAGTTTCGATTTGAACTGAACACAGTTTTATGGTAGAGCATACTGCAGCTGGATCCACCGTCGTAGTTAAATGCTCTAGAATTTCTTTCCCATATGTATTGACAAGGTAGTTGCACTCTGTTTTGAATACACCTGTCATGACGTTGCATACTTTCGTGGCAAGATCTTCTATTTCAACCTGAAAGAGACAACACCCGAATGAAGTGCAACGTTAACGTAAAACTACACTACACGGGGATAATAGCTAGTTGTGTAACAAGGAAGAAAAGTGCTACTTTTCCCACAAAGTGTGAAGTTTAGTGCCCGACGCGTAGCGAAGGGCAGTAATCACTCAAGAGAGGAAAAGGCACCCCCATGTTATACTTTTAGTATATCACTTTCGCACAAGTGCTACGAACTATTTTTCCTACTACCACCTATTTTATTAAACAATACGTAGATATTAGATCGTGTATTTGTGAATACGCTACAATATGAATTCACCTTAGCAGCAACCTGACAATGGAGTATAACTTGTGGAATATTCGAATTATTCAAGTGAGGAATGCGAAATCATATTTAGGATTGAAACATGGGTATGACTACTGAGTTTTTGATACATCCTGAAACATTTTTCTATCAGAAAGGAATATCCATTTCTTTAGTTCACTTTTCAGAATACGTAAATAGTTATATTTTAAATTATCTGTGGACAATTTCATATAGATATGAACTTTTTGGCAAATTGTTTCATACACTTTTGTTTAAACTGTGAAGAGTGCGTGAGACAAGACAAACAACCAGGAATATCGATATGTGACATTTCCTGGAAGGTATATATACTATTTTCCCGCAGATAGTTCGAAAATAGCAATCAAAAATTGGTATAATAGTTAGTTTTGTGATAAACTCCTTCCTCGTCTAAAAACATTGAAACATTTCCTTCTCCTTCGAAAATTTCCTCAGAATTCACGATCGATCTGCAGAAATAGTATATTGTTTATCAGATAGGAAATTCCTCAGATTCCTGAACGACTGTGGCAGAAAAATATATTTTCTGATGTTTATAACTCGATTTTGTTTCCGTGGAAGCCATTCGCTGACACACAATATACTTCAACTTTTATTTTTGGGTTTCAGAAAACTCAAAAGTGAATATCACAATATCGATCTGAAGTTTACTCACCTCGGTTTCATTTTTCTTCAGCAGATCTACAGCTCCTTGGACGAGATTTTCACAAACTTTGCACAATGGTTTGTCGCTCAGCTCTGCATCCCTTCAATCGAATAGAAATGATTCAAATGTAATTGAGTATTGCTTACAACTTTCAAAAGACACAAGTGTTTGGAAAAGTGAAGAAGATAATACGTTGAGTGAAAAAGTTGACTCGTATTCAATATTCATTCCTTATTCATGAGCCAAACTTTTTCCTTTCACATCGGCTTTAAGAAAAATGTTGGAACAAAAATCAATGAAATCGTTCATAAACGACGCTTTTACTTCAATGTTTTGTTTATGAAAGCTTCCATTGATAAGTTGAGGTAAAGGTGGAAGTTTGGTTATGGACCAAGCATTATTTATAAGACCATTCATGAAATTGTCTGTCGAGCATTCATTAAACTAGGAATTTTAGAAATCATCAATAATCAGTAAATCGATGAGATCAATAATTAAAGGAGCAATTTATCTGCTTGAATCCTTCGTAACGTATAAAATAGGCCGTACACTATCTAGTTTCAAGTAAGATACATTGTTGTTCACCAAGTTATTATCAGGAATTGAGTTTTGTATTTGATGTGAGAGACTGTTTTCTGCGCAATGCTGCATGCAAAAGAGCCCCAATCAACCTAATCTTCTTATCGGACTGAGAAGCTAGGAGAATTGAATTTTCTTGAGATAAGCCAGTATTTCTTCTTATCTCTGAGTAGATCATATTCAATCATATCAATTTATTCAGATATTTCCAAGTGGTTATTTGAGATTTTATCGATTTCAATCGATCTGCAAAAAATCTCTTTCTGAAACACATCCCATCGAAGTTTGTATCATTAGTGATGAAAAAACTTTTGAAGAGTTATGTTTGAAGTTTCAATTCGAATATATTGCAGATTCACTCACCTCAAATTATCCTGCTGTGACTGAACAGAAAAAGCACTGGTGAAGGCTGTGAAAATAGATAATTTTGATAATACTGTTTGAATGAGTAGTAGGGTTTTCTCCATTGGTTTCATCAAGTAATAATACTATGAATGGGTATAACGACTTCGTAAAGCGTAAATACCCAGTCACTGGAGTCTAACTCAAGATGTATGAGCATCTGAAGAAGTTAGCAACTCGCACCAGTCGTCCGGAAGATATTTCAAAAAACGACGGCTTTCAAACCCAAACCAAAGTAGTGATACTGGAAACCTCGGCCGCGAAAGCCTCAACCGTTTTGTTAATGAAACTGTGTTCTACAAGAATTGAAACATCGTTATACACTTACCAGATGAAATATTAAATAAACGTTGAAAATTCTTTTTATTTTTTTGGAAAGTGAAAACAGCGATACTCAATTGTTTCTCATTTATCTCCTATATGACTGCAAGAAATTTAAAAAATCGTTCTGAAAAAGAACGACATTTCTATGCTCAGGTTATTTTTCAAATTTTTTATTTCAATATTCTGTCAAGTCATGGAAATACGAACTCCGAGCAGTAGTTTGGTGATCATCTTATTTCGAAAGGTCCTTTCTATCGAAAATTTGTTTAGCATTTTGAAGAATGACTTTTCAACATTTCATATTATATTCGTTGTACAGTTGTTTTTCATTTCTATGATTTGAATGATATATGATGATTCGTTTATAGTGAAATATAATGCAATTGAAGTAAAATGAATGCCAAAATCATATCAATAACTCACCGAAAAGTGCCACAAAGGCAGTGTAGAATAGAACTTTCATGTTGATCGTGGAATATCTGATATATTTCAACAAGCAACAGCAAAATCGTAACGAGCTCCTGTTGTGCTGCCTTTTATAATCGGGACACCTCCATTTGATTATCGAATCGGATGAATATTCCATTGTTGTACTAATTTTCATCAGATTTCTATCAATGCGAATGTTCAAAAGATAAGATGAAGGAGGTACTTGAGACATGTAGAGCACATGTTTCAAAGAGGCTCCATACGAAATCACGCGCAAAAATAATTTGATAATATTTCACACAGAAGTGTTGTTCCTTTTTTCGACCATTACCTCAATTTTGAATTAACGCATGTCCATTTTTTAATATAGCCTGCTCGGGTTTGTGTGTATGTACAAATTTTTGTTTGACCTTACCAAGTTAAAAGCTACCAGCATACTGGAATTTATCGAATTCATTCATTATAGTTGCCACCTTCGCCCGATTTGATGCTCTATGAGTGAACTAGTACTTTTTGAATTATTCCAAATCTGGGTTGAATTTCCGGTGTAATTTGATGTCTTTACTTGTATACAGTGTATCAATTTTGAAACTTACAATGGGGTATATCTCACAAACGAAAGCTAATATCGAATAATGCTTGAAACCATTTCTAGGATACTAAGGGGAGACTAAACTGACATGAAATAGAACTCACCCTCATCAACCCCCTAGGCCCCACCCACCAAAAGACAAAAAGTTTAAATCACAAATAAAAAAGTCATAGTAAGCCGGCTGATATTAAAGTTCGTGCAGACTTTGACAATAGGCTGTATTATTGTTTACAAAACAACGGAACCCACTTTGAACATTTACCCAATTGACATTTTTAATGAATTTGGAGTTCAACAAAAACCTCATCAAATATTCCATTTAAGCCAGAGTTTCACAATAATTGCTTCACCCTGTACAATTATTATTTATACCATTTGATAGCATTTTTTATATTCTTTTCAATGATGTATCACAAGTAGGGGTTTGCAATTTAAACTTTTTGAGTTTTGGTGGGTGGGGCCTAGGGGGTTGATAGGGGTGAGTTTTCTTCCATTTCACTTCAGTCCTTCCTTACTATCCTAGGAACAGTTTCAAGCATTTTTTGATATCAGCTTTCGTTCGTGAGATATAGCCTATTGTTAGATTTAAAATTGACACACTGTATGTAGCATTTGGATTCTAGTTGAGTTTGGATTCTATATATGCAAAGATTGTATCCAAACAATTCCAAGGCATGGATCACACTCACCCTGATAAAAAGGCACTCTGGTGTTAGTGTGACAGCATAGGTTGGGGTAAGTGTTAACTTGATATCCCGTATACGTTCACATTCGAAAAATTTTCTTGCTCCAGCTGCGAAATGGGTCGAATTCATCGCTGAGAAACATAAAGGGCCTCAAATTATCTTCGGACAGACTTCGATAATGCAGTAGAATAAATAAAAAGAGATACGATGAGAATTTACAGAACGAATACTGAGAAGAATAATTGGGAAATATGGAAAATAAATTCTCATCATTGCCAGAAATCGAGGACTCAGATGTTTTATTGGACCAAGACTTTGTTTGAGTTCTTCCTGAACCAATTGTAAACAGAAGATGAAATTTTAATTTTCAAGAAATTTAAGTTGTTTTCGTATTTGACCATTCGAATGTTAAGAACTATATACCTTCGAAGATATTTGAATAAATCGAAATAAATTTGGGGTCATATATATATTTCACATTTGTCTCATTTTCATGATGCAAGTTAACACCTTACAGAGAAGTACTTGCCCTAAAACTATGATCCAAGGTTCTGATTTTCGAAAAAAAAACAATTCTTAATGAATTCTGGTTGTCACATCAGAAAAATAATATGTAACTTTCTGAGCAGGCATTGGTATATTTTTTTATACAGAAGCCCTGGAAAAAGATCCCTGAGCAAGAGAGGTTCGACAGGTGATTTATCCGTGTAGATATCGCCAAGGGTGGAACGATTGATAACAATTCAGAAGAGCACCTACCGTGAAAATATATATAGAAGAGAAACAAGTCTCCGACCCTTCTACGATGTTTCAATGATGTGAGCGAGTCTGTGAGCGGAGAATAATCAAAAAGATGGGTTGCCTTTTTCTGAATAGAATCGAGAAGCTTCAATGAATGTTTTGGTTCCGAACTCCACACATGAGAACTACATTCCAAGACAGTTCGTATCTGGGCCTCGTGGATCAATAGAAGCTAACGAGAAGTGAAGTATTTCTTCGCGCGGAATAGAAATCCAAGTTTCTAGGAAGCACATCCAACGATCGATCCCACATTGTTTTCCCATGAGAGATTATTACTGATCGTAATCTCTAGCATCGAGATACTTGAGTTTGTAGGAATAGTTACTCCTGACATCTGAATACAAGATGATGATAGATCGGCTTTCCTTGAGAAGATACATGCCTGAGTTTTCCTACCATTAAATTTCTCCAAGTTCATCTCACCCCATTCTCTTATTCTTAACAAGTCATCGTTAATTCCATTGACGTAATGTTTCTTTTAATTTTTGTTTCTCGAGCTGGTATGGGGACTCTGGAAGAGAAACTAGTATGAAGAGTACTGTCGTCAGCAAAACTATGTACTGAACAGGAAGTTTTCTCGAGCAAATCGTTGATATGAAGCAGAAACAAAGTGGGTGCCAGAACTGAACCCTGTGGAGCACCTGCATTCATTGGAAGAATATTAGGTGATACTCCATCAACAACTACATACAGAGACCTAGGAAGAAACAACAAAGAACACAACTGAGGAGGAAAACCATAAGACGGTAGTTTAGAAAGGAGACCCAAATGCCAAACTCGATCAAACGCTTTTGAAATATCGAGGGCAAGAGCTATTGTTTCTTCGAATTTTTTGATGGAATTCTGACAAATATGAGAAATATAAGCCAAAAAGTCATTGGTTGATCTTTGATGGCGAAATTCGTATTGTTGATCATTAATTATTCTTGATTTCTCTAGATATTTGATGAGCTTCATATTTATTGCTTTTTCCATGACTTTGGAAATAAAAGAAATTAATGCAATGGGTCTATAATAACAAGGTATTTTTTTTTCCTTTTTCAGGAACTGGCTGAACTCTTGCTGTCCTCCAGGACTTAGGAAAAACCCCAAAGTAATGTGAAAGGTTGAATAATTTGCAAAGTACTCTGTCAATTCAGGGGCATATGTTTTCAGGACAATTGCTGGGATTCCATCAGATCCGCAAGTCTTATTCGTCTTCAGGTCCATTAAAATATTTCTTATATTTTGTTGGTGAAGAATTATCTCAGGCATATGATTGTCGGCATGCGTGATATTCGGGGGATCTTTTCCCGATGAGTCCAGAGTAGAATTTCTAGCAAACATATTTGCAAATATATTCGCTTTGTGTTGGGCAGTGGTGGCTTGTGATCCATCTTCTTTGGTTAAAGGGGGGAAATGAAGGAAAAATGAAATTTTCATCGACAATTTTAATAAATGACCTAAATGAACGAGATCCGTTTGGATATTCGACAAGTCTTGGACCAATTCTATGATTATGTGCTTCTTTAGCAGCTTCAGTTGTTGTACTACACCTATTTCTTGCGTTAACATCCTCAGATCTCGTTTGAGCACATAGCGCGGGATCACCAGACTCTTCTGTAAAGAAAGTCAGAGAAAAACATTAGAGGACCGTCCCAGTCTGCTGACTTGTAGTACCAGACATGACGTTTGGGTAGTTCACCATTCATTGGAGCAAAATTCAAACAACTGGACGAAATCAAAAGGTGATTAGAATTACCCAACGAAAAATAAATGTTTATCAAAAATTTATACCTACTAAGCAAATATCGAAGATTTGTTGACAGGTGGATTGATAAGATTCAAACAGTGATTGATGAGAAAAACATGATGATAATGAGAAACAAATGGATATCATGAAAATTCAACGAAATCAAACAAAGCCGAGAGAAAACAACAATCTCAGCTGTAGTGAACCAATTAAGATAAGATGATTATAATCATTAAATAGCAAGATAATAAAAATTGAATATGAAAACAGCTACCAGAGAAATCTATAATGAATTGACAGAACCCTGATGGAAAAAAATTGAAATGGAAGTATTGATGAGGATGCCGATAAACTTAGATCGATGAGTGGAGGGAAAAACGAAATCAATGGAAAATATCAAGAGATTCCATGAAATATTTTATCAATGTTTGCTTATTTCAGTTTTGACAATGGAATGATAGTACATTACCGAAATGTAAAGTGAATGATTTCTCTAGAAAAAAAAACCTAAGCCATCAGGCGAAGATGGAAGAAATATGAACTCTGGCCAAGGGTAGTGAACTACTTCATTCACTATCATCACTGCATAGAATAAAACAAAGTTGCTTTCCGCTGTCTGTCTCTCCCTATGTTTGTTTATGAATAGATAAAGTGATTCAAAGGGAAGGTTTTTATGTATAATACATGCATAATATACTATGATACTGATACGTTTAGAGGTTTCTAATGTAATATCGTCAATAATTATTCGACGATTGCATAATGATGGCTATTATTCACGAGGTGGAGTTTACAGCTACTAGCCGTAGGCGAGTAGCCCAAATCACCTCGTGAATAATAGCCATTATACGCGAGTAGAATACTATACTGTATCCACGACTGAAAAAAATTGTTAATTTTTTTTGTTGGATTTTTTTTCAACATCACATACATATTTTTAGAAAAATTATTATTTTATTCTAACAAATATTTCATACAATACTGTTGAAAAATTTGAGTCAAATTTCTTTGGATTCAAAAGCCTTTTTTTTTTCAATATATATAGGTATCGAACTGAATTGAAAAAATATTTGGTAGTTTACACGATAACATTTTAAAACCGATTGTGGTTATAAAATTGTTATAAAATTGTTCGTTCCGTTAACCAGCTGACGAACGTCAACCCTCAGAAGTCGAAACTCGAAACTTGTGCGAGCAATGGATCAACGAGGCCTTACCTTTTAACGTGCGATTACCCAGCACGGTGGCCCAACGAGGATTCGAACCCCGGCCTTCCGCTTGATAGGCAGATATGCTAACCACTACACTACCGAGCTGTAATAATGTAATAATATTATTATAGCTGAATCAAGATAGTATTTACAGCAGTGAATGATGACTCATTATTCACTAGTGAATAATGGGTATTATTAAGGTCGAACAAACAAACGTATGATGCGTATATTATGCAATAGTCGTGAATAAAAACATTTTTGCACTTACATTGTAAACGCTGGCAAAACCCTACGAGATAGATTATAATAATGTACTACTGGATTGTACAGCTCAAAAAGGCCTACAAAAAAGTCCGCGATGGTATATGTCTACCTCTTAAGGGATAACACACGATACGTTATATTCTTGGTTCGTTTATTAAAATTCTCAATAACACTGAACTACTTTTATTACAACCTTTTATCAAAACCCTTTATCACAACCCAATAAAATATTATCACTTAAATTGCTAACTTTCCAACGCTCGGTACTGAAACCCCCTGTAATCGAAATTTTCTGCACTCCGACTTATGTACTTAGCAATAACAAAGCTCTCTCAACTAAACTCCAATAAGCTAAAAATTCTGATTGATAATTATCTCTGAATAACTTTCCGAATAAATCTGCTAAATAACTCTCTCTGCAAATGAACTCTGTTTTGCCAATAAACTGCTCCCCCGCGATAAAGTGTCTCCTTTTATACCTGCGTACGCCTATGGAGAATCTTCGAGAGAGGCCTCGATGATCGAATTCTCCACGCGACTAACGAGTTCATGGAAAAATGAAGTTCGCCCTTCGACCTCTCATATTATTCGGCCTTTATGTGCGACAGAGCCGACGCTAGGACATTTCGTAACAATATTTCCATGAAATGAACAGGAAATAATCATTCGTAAGAATAATTTCAACACATTCCGTATTTAAAGTAGGCATGACGTTCCCACAAATATCAATATTGTCATTCTTTGTAAAAGTTATTTGCCAACATTGGGGTTGAAATGTTTCACGATTCATCTTCTTCATTTTCCATGAATGGTTTCGGCATCTCATTAACATCTCGTAAATTCCTGTTATGTATCACGGGCCGAAAGCATTGAAACCTGTACTTTGGAAAGTTGCTAATAAAACGGTAACGTGCCATTTTCGAAATCTAGTGTGTTACGTGCCATTTTTGAAATCTAGTGTGTTATTTAATGAAGGGGTTTGTGGTTTTTAAGGGAGAAGCTGAGTGCCAATATATGTCCGTTCAGCATTGAAATGATGTGTAATAACTGTAATATCGTGTTTGTTTGACTGCTTTCATGTGTAAACGTCAGCGATGATGTGAGCACTTTATTAATGGTGATGGACAAAATGTCGTTTAGAGTAGTATTCCGCCGACTCCATCTTCTTCTGTGTAAACGATTGTTCACATTCCAACCTGAACACCTTATAACGTGTTTGAAATGATTGTTTGTTTCAACTGTTTTTTCGTTTACCAACTGACGAACATCAACCCTCAGAAGTCGAAACATGTGCCAGCAATGGATTAACGTGGCCTTAACTTTAAACGTGTGAATCCCAGCACGGTGGTCTAGGGGGAAACTCAACCCTGGTCTTCCGCTTTATAGGTAGACGTGCTTACCCCTACACTACCGCGACTCCTATCACCATAAAAAATGATCACTGGAAACTGGGTCGAATAAAACCGGTCACCTATCCAGATCATAGCCACGATGAACGTTGCTTGGCCTCGAAAACCACTGACCATCTCGATGAGACAGTCAGTATTTTAGATTTGTTCCAACAACACATTTGAGCGATTAGAAACAGGTCAGGGGCATGAACAAACTGATTACTACGTTCCAATATTCATTTTACGCATGCTCTTGACCAGTTTCTGATCAGCCAAATGTGTTGTTGAAACAAATCTAGTATATTCATACAAACATAATATTACATAATTATAATTGAAATCTATACAAAAACAGAATGGTTGATTATTATTTCTTTTTTTGATGGGGGGGGGGGGGGAGGATTGAACAAAGTTTTTGCCAAACCATCACAGCCGTGTAAGGGTTTTATTTTCAAGGGTACGAAGGTCCGTACTCACGTAACGTAACAAATTAACTGTTTTTGTGGATGAATCAGGACTTTGGGTTGAAATATAGGTGTTTCACAAGAAGGGTCTTTTTGCCAAGGAGAAGTTGAGGGAAACGAAAACGCTCTAAGGAAAACTTGGAAAACTTAATTAAACTTGAAGGAACGAAGAATTTATTTTGTAGGAAAAAATCAAATAAAATTGGAGAATAATTAGTTCAAAAAGTTTGATAAAATGAGGCACTCAAATTCAAATAGGACAATAATTGATTTCTCATAGAAGTATTATCTGATAATTTTGACATTTTTGATGACAAAAATTTCCTTCCATTTTCTGAATATGATCCATTCAAATTCATCATGCCCTGATAGCGTTATGATTCGTATTAATTGGGAAATTTTGGTTTGTATTTAATTTTTGCTGATGAATGATTTATTCAATAATATAGACCCCCCTGCGTTGTGAATTCAACTTTAGTCACTATAGAAGGAAGTTGAACTTATGAAAATTTCTCCCACATGCTTTTAGGTATTCTATTGAAAAATGACATTTTCACTTGACTTTCCTTCTTCCCGAAAACTTTTGATTTATCGACGGTCAAGCGAATGTGTTTCTGCTATCTGTTTTATGGCAGACCTACACATTCATTATTATTATTCCATGAAAAACATTTGCTGTATTCGAGATGGTCGGACGGTTTCCAGAACATCATGTACACCAATTCAGTTCAAGGCTTTCACAGATTCTACGATAAGATATTCGAGTTGTTGAAACATTTTCAGATCATTTCATTCGAGTCATGTGCTCAATTTTCATTCAAGATTATTGATTGTGTAATGGAGTAATTCATTATGCTGAATATGCGATAATGTTCTATAAATAATATCGTTACAAGGATACATTGTTCTCCCCTTGGTAACGTGAGGAATATTAGAATTTTATGCTCAAAATGATTTCATCGATTAATTCATTACCAGATACGAGCTTCGTCCCGCCATAGGTCTCATCGGAGACAGTAGGAAGGACTTTCTAACACAAAGCACATCGAATAGTCTGTTCCTTAGGATAAAAAAGTCTAAATCTGGTGCAGATGGTGAGAACGTCTGAGACGAAACGCTATTTGCTGGATGACCAAATATTCAAATTGGTTGAGTCTCAATAAACTTGAACTGAGCCTCGGTAAATCAAAATTCGTGCTACTCTCAGAAAAACCAGTACAAAAATCAAGATCTCTTTTTATTGACAGGGAAAAAATCGATATTGTTTTTGAACATAAATATTTATGTGTATTGTCAGATAATTCGCTGAATTTTTATGAGCATTTCACATATATTTCCGGAAAAATAGCAAGAAAAACGGGATTATTATAAAGAATTGGAAAACACCCAACAAATGAAACACAATTCAAAGTATTTAGATCTTCAATAGAAACCGTTTTTCAATATTGTTCAACAATATATTTCACTCTGAATAAAATTCAACAGAAATTGCATAACAGAGCTTCAAAAGCAGTTTTACATGAACCCGCCATAGGTCTCATCGGAGACAGTAGGAAGGACTTTCTAACACAAAGCACATCGAATAGTCTGTTCCTTAGGATAAAAAAGTCTAAATCTGGTGCAGATGGTGAGAACGTCTGAGACGAAACGCTATTTGCTGGATGACCGAATATTCAAATTGGTTGAGTCTCAATAAACTTGAACTGAGCCTCGGTAAATCAAAATTCGTGCTACTTTCAGAAAAACCAGTACAAAAATCAAGATCTCTTTTTATTGACAGGGAAAAAATCGATATTGTTTTTGAATATAAATATTTATGTGTATTGTCAGATAATTCGCTGAATTTTTATGAGCATTTCACATATATTTCTGGAAAAATAGCAAGAAAAACGGGATTATTATAAAGAATTGGAAAACACCCAACAAATGAAACACAATTCAAAGTATTTAGATCTTCAATAGAAACCGTTTTTCAATATTGTTCAACAATATATTTCACTCTGAATAAAAATCAACAGAAATTGCAGAACAGAGCTTCAAAAGCAGTTTTACATGAAGATATCTACTCCAAAATCTCCTTTGACATTTTGAGTATTAAACAGAAATTTTATCTGAATACTCATATGTATTTTTAAATAAATTGAAAAATGTCATTCTTCCCAAATTCTTGAAAGATGACTTGGAATTTTCAAGCTACAACACAAATTATTATACAAGAAACTCCAATAATATTATATTGAAAAGGTAAAATACAAAAGTTCTTGACAAAATCAACTATTCTCTGAATTTTAATGAATTGACACAAGATATAAAAAAATGTGTAATTTCCGAAAAGTAGGTACAAATTTTGTTGAAACGAACATTGACTTCTGAACAATTTGTATTTTTTGTCTCTGGAAAAATGAATCATACACAATGAAATAATCATCTAAAAATTTTGTGATTGAATTTTATACGAAGTGAACTTGTGAAGATAATATATTCCCATTTATATTTCATTACAATAATCAATACTTTAATATTATACATTTGATGTTCTAAGATAATTCTATCCAGTTGCTTTATAGGTGAAGAAACTCATTATTATTATTATTACACCAAAGTTATTCTGCGCAAGGTGTTCACTTGCACCATGAGATTGGAACAAGTGTGAAGAATATAGATATACAATTTTTTTTCGATTTCGAAAAATTCAAATATCTTTATTGGTGAAAGAGTTATAAACTTCGGAAAGCTCACAAATGAAATTCAACCAAAACATCTTGAAAATTAAAATTTTCTCTTCTGTCTATAATTAGTTCGGAAAAAACTTCAACAATATCTTGGTCCACTGAAACATTCTGCTCACTACTTGCTTGGTGAATGCTTCTCCTTTTTCTTCTACTGCGTTGTCGAGGTCTGTTAGGAAATAATTTGAGGCTCTTTAGTTTCTCAGCGACAATTTCGAACCCTTTTGCATCTGGAACCAAAAAATATTAAATCATCTATTTGGCCACTCATCAGTGCAAGGCAGTGTCATCATCAACATAAAAATCGATGATTTCCCAAAATTAAAAATCAACCTCCTTCACGCCATCTACCAATGGACGAGGTATTCCAAAAGCAAACCGAATTCGCCCATTCCTCCTGCGAGGAAAATGTAAAAACACTTGACATAGTCAGTGGGCATACCTGAAGACTGGCGTTAAATCAAATCTTCTTTCGAAAAATCTGTTCAAGCCAGTCTCAAATTACCTACACAGTAGATGGCGTAATAACTTCGTTGTTCGCATCAGCTTTGGCCGGTGCTTGATACTTGTGAAGGAGGTTGATTTTTTATTATGGGAAATCATCGACTTTTATGTTGATGATGACACTGCCTTGCACTGACGAGTGGCCAAATAGCCCGAAACCGGTCTGCAAGTGTGTCCGTCCCTATAATTGAAAATCAATTCCTTCATTTGTAGCGACGAAAGCAAATGCAGGATTTATTTCTGTGAAGAAACCTGCATTGGCACCGGTCGGATATAATTCAATGCCCTTCGTGGTATCAGCCAGGGGAGTAGTTGTTTTCTGACAGGTGCCAGCCGAAACCTACTGTGTAGGTAATTTGAGACTGGCTTGAACAGATTGTTCGAAAGATGATTTGATTTAACGCCAGTCTTCAAGTATGCCCACTCACTATGTCAAGTGTTTTTCCAAAAAATATTGATTGTGAACGTATACACGACAACGTAAGTGTGATCCATGCCATAAAATTGTTTTGAATGATATAGTCATTGAATATAAAGAATAAAAGCTAAAATTTGTTGTTGTTATAATTCACAAAATTCTTCTCCATGTAAGAAAATGAAATTCAAAAATCCGTATCGAAAAACCCCTTGAATATTGAAAATTATTCAATGCAGTCAATCCACCCGATCGAGTTCAAGGGTCGAGTTCGGTTGATATGAAGTCTATGGTGGTGGATGTCACAATCAAGTGATTAATGTGATCCCAAGATTACTGATAATTCCATAAACACCTGAGCAAGATTGCATAATTCAATGAATTATTGATTTACGTGATAAGTTATTGTTTATGATATCGTAATCCTACTCGAATTAACGAATTGTAATACAAATTGAATGAAAAATACTAACAGTAGATTCTCGAAATGAAGCCAGTAAAAAGTGCTCTCGAAAAAAAAAATACGCTCTAAGTTTTCCTGATTGCCAATGGAAACCTTCACAGGAATTTATTTTTTTCTCTTTCATTTCTGCCCCGTTTACTACTTTCACTTATTGGTATAATCCAAACAGCCCGTGTGGAATGATGATTTCGTTTGAAGTATTTTTTCAGTTGTCTGTTCTGTGTGCTGTTCAGACAAAATTCATAATTAAATCTCCGAATATTATCATCGTGTCAATGTATATTATGAATTGTGTGTATCGCCGATATGAGGATGATCCTAATAACTTACACCACAGGGTGGATAATCAAAAAAATATATCCTCATAGCACGTATCTCATATCGTCAATTATTAATAGCTTTGGAAATGGTAGTTTGATTTGTTTCATCCAATCCTTCTTGCACTAAACCCTTCCTTCAATTGAAAATCAGGTTCAATTCTCATGAAATCATGAAGAAGTTGCAAATCTCAATTCAATCTGCTCCCAACCCAATCATTTTCCAAGGCTATAATTTACCAGATATCATTTGGAAGTCAGAGTTTCGTCTTGTGAATATGAACATGATGAATAGTTTATTATACACCCAACCCAAAATAAAAATCGATGCATCAAGTGTCGAGAATCACTTGCTTTCCACATTCGGTAGTTGTATCTTCATTATGCCAGTGCCCTAGAGCAAGTGCTCATCAATCAGCTTCGATGAGTTTCGCAAAAGTTGTCTTCGACAATTCCATCCAGTCGATGATAGAACATATTTTCAAATTACTTCTTCAAAAGAACGTAGAAGAGGGATCTTCAATAATACTGCTCTTTACGTTTGGGGTTCATGAGCTATCTTGCTGGAGGAAAAGCTTCAAACAAAGAGCAATCATGCTAAGACAAAAGGAAGAAAATTACTAATAGTATCACTTTTCATTTCATTTCCTGCTTTGGGGTAGAGGTAAACGTATTGGAATTTTCAATTGGGATTGAAGATACCTTCAGTTAAGTACATGAACAATATAAAACATATTAATGGAATAGGTAAAGAGAATTGTTCCAAATTGGTGACAATAACTTTTATCGAAGATCCACTTGTAGGGACCAGGAAGTTTGTTAGACAATTTGGGTTGTATCATTCTCAGCTCTAGGGATATGCCGGTTACATTTCTTGCAAATGTCATATTTATGCATATCACTATTACATAACACTTTTCCTTTATTTTCAGAAAATATTCACACATATTCGTGAAATATCAGAATTTTTTTATCAGAAATATGTATCAATTCCAGAAATAGTATCTTGGTCAAAAAGACACAAATGTAACTGCAGAAGAAATATAAGATCGAGTGAATTTTTGTGAATTATGAATTTTAATTATGCCAGTTCACTCATAGCTTAGGAACATTCACTGACTATTTCGTGTATTTTTCCAACTGATATAATGAATGGAAACTTATCAGCATAGGCCGTGAAATGATTTTTTTCGACAACTGATTCTATTCGATTCGTATATAAAGTCAACGACACTGGACCTGAAACTGAATCCTGTGGTTCACCCATATCGACACTAGTCACATCACAGTTGTAGTTTTTCATTGCATTATTCACCCTTGTCTGTAACGATACAAATTAGTTTCAGGAACATAATTATATTTGTGGGAAGAAGGCAATTCTGAGGGAGTCATTTTTGGTCCCTCTGAGTGAATGCAAAAACACCAAACTTCTATAAATGAAGTAAGATAAAAGAAATACCTTCGGGTAACTTACAAATCCTTGGGCCAGAACTCCTTGGCTTTGTTAGATCGTTGCCCTTAGGGCATGAACTTCTGCTCCATGCCTTTGCCGCATAATATAACTTTATGGTAAGGTGTAGAGAAATAGGTATTAGATGAAAATATTTTATGTTGAAAGTTACGAAATCAGAAGTTTGTCGAAAAAACAAAAACCAGTTCATCTATACTTCTTGGCCTACAAAAAGACAGTAATGCTTCTGAATAGTACGTTATTCTGTAAACACAACTTCTAAGACGAACAAAATAGTTAAGGCTTTCGCGGCCGAGGTTTTCAGTATCACTACTTTCATTCGGGTTTGAAGGCCGTCGTTTTCTGGAATTTCTTCCTGACGTTTCGCTTGCTCGAGTGGCTAGCTTCTTCAGAGGCTCATTCATCTTGAAATTCACTCCGGAGTGAATTTCAAGATGAATGAGCCTCTGAAGAAGCTAGCCACTCGAGCAAGCGAAACGTCAGGAAGAAATTCCAAAAAACGACGGCCTTCAAACCCGAATAAAAGTAGTGATTCTAAGACGAAGTTTTTAAAGTTATTGTTTTGTGGTAGATGGATTTTTCTTCGCAGTTTCCTGTATTTTGAACCTAGCACAATCTGATTTTCAATATAATGCCTTCTATTATGCACAGCACGAAGGATCAGCTATAGGTAACCCGTTGTCTCCATTCAAAGCGAACCTGTTCATGGGTAGGTATGAGACGGATGCTAGAAAATAACAGTTACTTTCCTGGAGTCTGGATCAGATATGTTGATGAGATATTCGCAGTAGTGGATACAAGAATAACCGATATTGAGAATGACCTTTCAGCATTAAACAGCAGCTGTAAGAGTATGAAATTCACATACGAAGTAGAAAAGGAACAAAAGATGTTATTTTTGGTTGAATTGGTCTTGAGGAACGAACAAAATGATAAGATATTTACAGGAAAGACACGATCACGTTCAGATACATTCCCAACGAGTGAATCATTGTCCACAACATAAAATGGCGGCACTGCAATTTCTTGTGGTTTTAACGCAGAAATAGTTGACGAGATAACCAGAAAATATTAATTTTTCAAAAAAAATTGAGGAATGAAAAGTCCATAGTAATCCCATATGAACCCCAATACACTAAAGGACTTCAACAGATATTCGAGTCAGTAAATATGAAAGTAGCATTCACAACTTCTCATGAATATAAACACATTGAAACCAGTTTGAAGGGGCATTTTGCAACATGAAAAACGGACGGGAGAAAAATTCCAGTGTTGTCCAACATGCTCTAAACAAAGACCACTAAATTGGTGAAAGCGATCTGAAACCGATTAAGCATGTGCATGACACAATGCTACTCGATGCATGTGAGAGTCTACAAATAGCAAAATGTAAAAACACCATGAATGGTGATAAGGGACCTACCCATTTCAACCTGCTTTTTAATATTTTGAGAAATCAATCAGAATGATCAGTAATAACAAAGTCAACAAAGTCAATAACAGCTAATCCTAGTTTTCAAATTTAGTATCTATTCTCTTCTCTTGAAGATGCTAATTCCGTTAGGGAAACGCGCGTCGACTGGAAAAATATCATTTTGGTGTTAGGGTAATTGATCTCCACTTTTACCCCGAAGGTTCCAATCTCAATGTTGACACAATATGAACAAATTAAGAATTATTGTTAAGATCTATACAAGTTAGAAGGGCAGACTTCTAACTCCCGAAAAGTTTTTGCATTAGTTCTGAACGAAATACATCCTACTGGTAGGAAACTGGAAAAAAATGTTCTAAATCTGTTCGTTAACCAGCTGACGAACGTCAACCCTCAGAAGTCTAAACTTGTGCGAGCAACGGATTGACGAGGCCTTATTTTTGAACGTGCGATTACCCAGTATGGTGGCCTGAAGAGGATTTGAACCCTGGTCTTCCGCTTGAAAGGCGAACGTGCTAACAACTACACTACCGAGACCAAAATATCAGTTTGGTGTTGGGGTTCGTGTATAACTCAAAGGTTCCTATCAAAATAATATAAGAATTGATATTGATGAAGAAAATTAATTTTTTTGAACCAAATCTGCTCTCGTTTTCAAAACTTCCTCACAAATATTTCTCTTCGTTCGTTTTCGGAAATCTGTTGAAGATCTGAAAGTTATCCAAAAAATCAAATCTCAGTGCTTGCCATTTTCTGATAGAGGAATTTGAGTTATAGGAGGAGTTGATGACTGAAGAGATGTGTTTTATTCAGAATGAACTGTTTTCAATCAATGGAGCAATTTTTACTTGAATATGGTTGACAATATTCCTTGCTGAATGGTAATGGTCCGTACTTCCAATGTTTATATCATTAACTCTATTGAAACCTGTTGCTAGGAACGAAAGGATGAAAATTCAAATCAAGTGAGAAAATCGAATCAAAATCAAATATTTGGTCAATGATTAAATCAAGGATTGATATCAAAGAAAATAATAATGTTACAAAAAGCAAGATATCGAATATGAAATATGAGTCAAAAAATTTGTAAATAAGGAAATAATTGAAATGATATCGTGGCAAGAAAATCAAGGTATCGAATGTGAAATACTAGTCAAAAAATGTGAATGAAGAAATAAATCAAATAGTATGAATATATGTATAAACCAAGTTTCAAGTTGAGTTTACTCACGACGTTTCGATTGCTGGTATCCGCAATCGTCTTCGGGTGATGAGTGACTGAAAAGATACAAATATACCGTGTGTCACATACTCTGGGTACACCCCCGTTTTCTCCTTTGCTTCTTTAGCTATATTTCTGAAATTTGGAACATTGAATATGCTCACTGAGCAGCATTTCTCGACATATCTGAAAGAAAAAAATAACTTCCAATTTTTCCGGAAATGGCATCAACTTTCGATTCTTGAATGGGACACCATGTATATTGTTACATGATCGTTTAGAGATGATCATGAGGAATCCAACGATACCAGGTTTGATGATGTTATCTCCAATGACTGCGGAGATATCGCCATTTATTTTATTCATGAGCTCAATGAGTGGGAGAGAGAATTGGATTGACCCGCCAGAAAAAGTTTCTCTCTCCTACTCGTTGAGCTTATGGATAAAATAAATGGCGATATCTCCGCAGTCATTGGAGATAACATCATCAAACCTGGTATCGTTGGATTCCTCATGATCATCCCTAAACGATCATGTAACAATATACAGGGTGTCCCATTCAAGAATCGAAAGTTGATGTCATTTCCGGAAAAATTGGAAGTTATTTTTTTCTTTCAGATATGTCGAGAAATGCTGTTCAGTGAGCATATTCAATGTTCCGAATTTCAAAAATATATCTAGAAAAACAAAGGAGAAAACGAGGGTGTACTATGAGTCTGTGACACACGGTATACTTGTACAGCTTCCAATGTTGTTCGATTTTTTCAGATCGTGGTTTCTTTAACAACACAAAAAACTACAAAAAAAACTTTATTTCAAGAATATCTGTCTCCAGTGCCATCTCTGTGGCTCCTTTCGTACATTTCACATCATCCCCGGAATATCTGTCCAACTGACAGACAGATTAGAAAGGACGATATCCTGCTGCCTTCAAACACCTCCTTGCCGTGTCCCGTAGCAAGACCTGGACGAGGGCGTGATACCCACACTAAGGATAGGGCGTTCACCCTCTGTAGTTCGAAAACCCGCCGTCAGCCGCCTCCAGCGCTACTATCGATTACCCTTGCAAGTTACGTCACTCGGGATGCTGTATCTCCCGAATCTAGTAGGCGGCAGTCTCCGCTCACATTCCCATCAATTGTTCTTTCGGCCTGGCTACATTTCTCACCTTTCCGTAGTGTTGTGCTCGTTTGCCCCCGACAATCCATGTAGTTGATCCCAGTGTGCTTCCCGAGCCTGTAAGTAACAATCGCCTCTGTTTTGGAGAGTTTTCGAGATTGCATGCTTCATGTACTTTCACACGGTTTTCGTCCCCTTGAAACAGTACACAATGCGTAGGTATGAAGATGCCAGATCATAACTTCCAAAACATTCTAAGAATTCAAGATCGTACCCACTTCTCTGTCAGATCTCATAATTCCAAGAGTTTTGCTTGAATGAAACCTAAAATGAAATGAATCACTTATTTCTCTGAAGTTTCAAATGTACCATTCATATCAGAGCTTCATTTGATGGTTTTGCTGCTTGGAAAATAAGGCAAGACTATATATTTTCTGGATTTCCATACAAAGGAATGATTATGATTGTTGTCAAACATTTCACTATAATATGAAACAATATATATGTTGATTACAGTGACTCACTGTATACTCACATTATTATCGAAATAGTTAATGAATTAAATTACATTTTGGTGCATTGGAATTTTAAAATTTTCTTCCTCAACATATTGACCTGTGAGCCTCCTGTTTACGACATTCTCCTGCTCTACCAAGTCCTCCAATAGAAACAGAATATTCAAAAGCCTCAATTCATGGCAGAACTAGAATTGGTTATATACAATGAACTACTGTCAGAATATAAATATATGAAGTGAAGTATAACAACGGTCTATTAGAATTCTCTGAGCAAATCAAATAAATGGCGTTTCAAAGTTATCTTGATTCAAAAAATGCATTGAAATATGAACTACTATTTGAAAAAGCCAATATCTGAAAAACTATTTAGGTTAGGTATAGGGTACCCCAATAAGGAGTGAAAGATATCTGAATTTTATATTATACAGACCAAAAGAAACAGGGTGTTCTATTTGAAAGTTATTCCAAAAGTTTCTTCGTCCGAAATTGTAAAAAAGTGAAGATGATTTTTGAACATTCTGTATAATATTGCGAAATGAATTTTATCGGAATCAATAGCCCAAAACTTCTTTCATGCTTGGTTAGAATTCGAAGAGATTTCTATATATTTCAATGTTATTTAGTTTCGAATTGTCCCTAGTATTTCCATTAAAAAGTCAATAAATCGAGAACGGTAATAGTTAGGTTCATAGTACCTTTTATGAGTTCATATTATTTTTTCCTGGCCTATTCAAAAGTATGACTAAATACAGGGTCTTAAAAATAAAACTTTGATCTGTCATACTTTTTGAGCCACCCTGTAGACTCCAAAATAATTTCCTTTTGCACCCTTAATCAATATGCATAAAATGAAATGAAAAAATTTATGGTTTGGTTTAAATATTGTGAGGTTTTGCGCAAAGTACCTTTTTTGAGCACTTTCAGCATGAACCTTTTCAAAAATATAATCTGAAACAAAAAATCATATGGATAATCTTATAGGTAGCTCTCGAAAAAAGCTACAAAATACTATTTTGGTGGATTTGATTGCCTGAAGACTAAGCGAGTTATGGGAAAAAACCAAAAACAACTTTTGCAGAAATCAGAGTATGTTCATCAGTATATTGAAGAAAACACTTAGTAACTATATTTTAGGCCTAGTGGATCTATATGTATATTATATATATATATATATATATATATATATATATATATATATATATATATATATATATATATATATATATATATATATATATATATATATATATATATATAAGCATACCACTATCTACCGAGCGTCCGTACATTAACAAATTACTATCTTCCAAGCGTCCGGCTCCAACAGAGCGTCCATATATGGACGCTCTGAAGAAACTGTGTAGAATCTGAACTCAGAGCACCAGAGTAGTTCACATATTTGAAAATTCGTTGGACGCCTTCTTGATAGTTGTGCAAATTTTTCGAATACTTTTGTATATTATTAGTTCATCAGGTTTGCCGCCAGCGACGCAAGGAGCATTTCCGAATATTCATTGAAAGGTATATATTACTTTCGGACCGTCGATTTCCAAGCGTCTTTCAATTTCTGAAGAAGAGGCAACGCTGAATAGGGGCTGATTTCAGAAGGCAGCGTGTTTTAAAAAGTGCAGTATTTGTTGACAAACATTCGTTGAGTGAAGAGTGAGTGCTATTTGATAAACCGATTTCAGGTCAAGTTATGAATCAAATGAGGTTTTGACACACACTCATGACTATTTTGTATTCTTTCGCTGTTTCTGCTTGAGTTCATCAACGCACAGACCTAGAGTAGGGGTTTTTTCAAGGCGAACTAGGCTTTTCGCGAGAAACCACACCATTCCTAGCTTCTTCAAAGGCTAGCCACTCGCGCCAGCAAAACGTCAGGAAGAAATTTCAAAAAACGACGACCTCCAAACCCGAACAAAAGTAGTGATACAGATGGCTTTTCCTTTAAGGATATCATGCCAGAGTGGTGATAGGATGTCGTGTGTGTCCAATATCCTTTACAACTATTTGGTTTGAACCTCACAACAGGGAGAACAAAAAATTAATTTCAATTCGTTATTTACAACCTCTATGGATTGTGTAATAGATCATTCATCAACTAGCCCCCATGAATTGAATGAATCGAAATAATTCATAATCGGTATTTTTGATACATGGTGGTAAAAAAAATTGGTTTGAAAACCATTTGTTTTTCATTCCGGAAACGCGATGTAATATCATATACAGGGTGGCTCATCGAAAATATATCGCAAAGCATTAGAGGTTGGAAAATTAATTTCGATAAAATCCGAATACTTACACGTCAGGACAATTTTTGACAAAAAATTAAAAATTTTATTCGATTCAACTCAAAAACATACCGTATTAGTTAAGTGAATGTGCACACTGTTGAACGCTTATCTTTGGATCTTTCGGAGTGCTGTGAACTCTGGTTTTATATGCTCAAAAAAAACTAAAAGACTCAAGTCGGGCGACCAAGAGGGCCACTCTGTTGCACCCCTTCGTTTACCCAGGGACCTGGAAACGTACCATTCGAGTGATTGCGTACATTCAGCAAGAAATGGGGAAAGCTCCGTTTTGTGGAAAAATATTTCTTGTGCATCACATGCAGGGTCATTCTCTATGATATTTGTCATTCTATATGATATTTGTAATTATTGCGTACATTCAGCAAGTAATGGGGGAGAGCTCCATTTTGTGAAAAAATATTTCTTGTGCATCACATGCAGGATCATTCTCTATGACATTTGTTATAAATGAGTCGATGGCAATTTGTAGTGAATCCAGATACAGGATACACGATGAAAATTACTTGTTATTGAATAATAACAAGCTAGGTAGGGTCCCATCAGAAAAAAAGGGAGTTCTGCCAATAATCTCAAGCCCTATGAATGTTGTCTTATTAACTCAGGTGGTCAGTCAGTATACTCAATAACGATCGGAAATTCTGAATCGATTGAAACGTCGCGTCGTGCTGATACTAACAACTCAGACAATGGAAGTCTGCGATAACAGTAGCAAATTTACATCACTCTAAAAATTTAAAACAAAATATGCGAAGGATATGCACAGCATTAAAAAACAAAGAAACCTCTCGAATAAATTTATTGGAATAAAACGGTCAGTATTTAGGTGAAATAAAATCGGTTCTTGCATTTTTCGTCAAAGGTAGTGTTGAAATTTTGAAATTCGATATTTTCTGGACGAGAAATATCTTATTTGAAGAGTTATCACTTCATTTACTTCTTTCTGAATGATTCGAGTGCTAACGCCTAACACTCTACCTAGGGGAAGGTTTGGTTATGCTTTTGTTGCTGTTGTTGTAAAACTCACACCTAAAACTCCAGAAAATTGCATGTATTCATGCAGGTTTTTCGAGTTGCATGATTTTTTTTTTGGTGCGATAAGTTGCTACGTCTGTTTTCGGGTGTGTTGGGCCACAAAAAATATTTAATATCATTCAGTGTCTCAGAACTTCGTATTCTCTTGTAAAAATATTGGCGTGGAATCATGAAATTTTTTTTGCAGTCATTATTATATCCATCCGTACAGTGGCAACTGTAGTAACCTTTTTTAATTAAAAAAGACTACCAATTCTAGCCCTATACAGTGTCATCCCCAAAGTATGCACCATATGGGAAACTCATTTATTAAGGGTCTTTCGACAAAAAGTTATTCCTGACAAAAGTTTGTGCATCCCCTGAAACCGAATATGCACCAACAAAATACGGTAAAACAGACGTTATATACGAGGAGCCTTCAAATATTTGATTTTGAGACAATAATAAAGTACTCTTATTCTGAAAAATCTCGGGAAATGTTATTTGGAAAAGTTGTTCAGCATCAGAAAATACATCCAGGTTTGAAGGCATGGCCATCTGAGTGAAGTTTAATTTTTTACCCACTTTTCTCAAATGGGGACTACGAAAACAAAAATTTGTTAAAACGATAAATAGACAGCATCCTGTGTACCACGGTTTATTTCAGAAGGCTGTTGACACCGAATGTTACTGAAAATTATACAGTATTCTAACAATAACTTAATATTCGATAATATCAAGTCACGACACGTCAAATGTTTTAGAGCTGAACAACTTTTCCAAACAACATTTTCCGGGATTTTTCAAAATACTCAATAAATAAGTTTCCCATATGGTGCATACTTTGGGGATGACACTGTATATGTTTGGCCCCCCTCTCAACATACATTTTGGCTGCTCATTACAAACACAAGTGAACACTTTGCCGTATACCCTTTTATAACAGAGTATCTCCACAAATACATTTTTCTTAATAGATTTATTTATTTTTTATGAGTTGGAATGTGATTCCTAGGGCCATTTTCCAGATATGTGGTCATGTCATGATTTAGTAATGTTTGAAGAAAAATATATAATTTCTTGTAGGGACTTGTATTGAGTAAGCTTAATACAAAGCTGAATAACGAACAACATGACCACAGGTAGTGTGGCAATTAATACTGATGTTTATGAGCTGTGGAAAAAGTCAGTTTTACATAAATTGTATATATTTAACAAATCACATATGAGTGTATAAATAAAAATAACAAGTACATAGTGAAATTAAAAAAGTATCAAAGCAAAATATCAGAGCTCAGAAAGTCAACCCACGAGTGGCATCTTAAAGTTACCTATTGCCGTTATGGTTTAATCTGGCATCATCGCCGGGCGCTTACGAATCGGAAGGACGAAAGTAAAATATATAAAGCGGACGCCAGCTAGCGGAAATTCTTGAATATATTGGACGCTGAGAGGGGGCTCCATGAAAGGACGCTAAGGAATGGACAAATGAAAATTCCAATTATTTATAGTCGAAAAACAAAGTCCAAACAGTTTCCATGACACGTCGTGTATGAATCTTGAAAATATTCATCTGTACAACTACAGGTTTCTTGAGAACTACATGACGGACGCTCAGAGATTGAGTTGTGAAAAGACGCCAGGAAGATAGCTGGATGTATATATATATATATATATATATATATATATATATATATATATATATATATATATATATTGTGTGTATGAAATGAAAGACCAATAATTTTATTTCATTCATGTCATCACAAAGAATCATTGTAGAATTTTGAAAGTAAACGATGAACAATTCTGTTGAAAATCAGGAATGGAATTATCTTTGAACAACCGGAATTTAATGAGCTGTGTACATACATTTCCATCGGTACTCAAATTCGTTATAATCACCTCAGTACATAAGTAACTATTTACGATACGCAGAATATGAAAATGCAAGTTTAGCTAGTGGAGAGTGATTATTTCGGAAACAAATCAAGAAATGCGAGAAAAGAGTTGAAAATCAGTTACTTCTCCTCACCTACACAATAGCAATAGTTCAATAAGTAAAATTAAAAAAATATTTCTCTGGCAAATACCACGTAGAGTATTAAAATATATGCAGGATTCTTCACAGAAACAAATCCTGCATGTGATTCCAGTGATACAATGCCAGAATGTATTTTCATTTCCATGAATGGGCACACCTGCAGACCACTTTTGGGCTTATTGACCCCCTTTCAGTACAAAGTAGTTTCCGAACAATAACTCGCTTGCTTACTTCAATCAGAGGTAGATAGCATGATAACGGCCCACTTGCTCATTTTGAAGTTCAGCCTTCTCCACGTTAAGATATAGCTACCAAAGAGATCTGAATCATGAGAAACCAAAGTCTTTCAAGTTCTTTATCGGGGCATACTCTGCACTGATGATGGGCCAATACTCCTAAGACCGGTGTGCAGGTATCTCAAAAATTCTTGATTGATTCTGGCACCCACTTGTATATCTATAGTTTCTTGGAGAATGTCTTTTATGGATATTTCTGCCGCATTCTACAGAGTTAATTCAATGCTCTCTGTGGTATCTGTTAGGAAAGTAGTTGCTTCCTGACAGATGTTAGCTCACCTACATACTGTTCATTATAGTATGGTATGAATAATTGTTGAAACCTAGTTTCATTTCTTTCTTCATTCGACTTTTTTTTTACTAATATTTCACATTTGATGTTTCAATTCTCTTGTCACAAGACTATTTTATAGCTTTCTTCATTTGAATTTTTTCGACTGATATTTCATTCTTGATATGTTGATTTTTCTTATTTTCTTCGATCAATCAAACCTCGATTTTATTATTGGCTAAAAAATCCATCTCAACATTATTGTTTGGATTTGATTTCCTCACTTGATTTGTACTTTATCCTTTCGTTCTTAGCAACAGGTTTCAATAGAGTTAATGATATAGACAATGATGGAAGTCTGAACCATTCCCATTCAACGAGGAACATTATCAATTACATTCAAGAAAACGTTGAACAGTAGATATTCCGTCGCGACAAATTTCTTTAATTATAGCCTGGTCCACTGATGCCTCGTTTTCACTTTCAAATCTTGAAAACCAATTTCGATCTGACATCTCAAATGACTTAGGTTGATGGTATATTTTGATATCAGGAGCAAAAATTATTCTTTTTGTGCGAGCATTGAGATTGAATTGAATAGGAGTCTGTCAACTATCAGAATGGGAAAAAGAACTTTTTTTCGAATGAAATATACAATTTTCCCAGACTTGGAATCTGTCACTTTTAGAGCTTATAGGCAGTACTCCAGTCCCAGCGGCATTGAAAGTAGAACTTCATCATAGTCATGGAATAGATTTGAGAGTAGAACAACGTTAACTTCTATTTTCAATGCCTCAGTCACGACACGTTCGATTTTGGAGAAAATATGTATTGTTGTAATCATGAGTGGATGATTTGAGTTTTCTACCCGTGTTATTATTCATTTGGAGCTTTCGATATCGAAAGTTGGTTACGTTCTTTTTCGAATATTTTTAGGGACTTTTCCATCACGCTCGTCATGAAAGGTCAAAAAGCTACTTCGAATTTGCATTACTCTTGAGGGAGTTAGGGAGTTCGAGGAGAAAACTTCATCAAATTGCATCAGAGAAAGGCAATCCGTTTTGTTGTTGATTCTTCGCTCACAGGCTCGCTCACTTTGGACCTTCGTAGAAGGGTCGGAGATTTGTCTCTCTTCTATAGATACTTTCACGGTCGGTGCTCTTCTGAATTATTATCAATCGATCCAGCCTTGGCAGTATCTATCTACACGGATGATCCGACGAGTACAGATTTCCCACACCTTTGTCGTGGATTCGGAGACCTGTCGAATCTCTCTTACTCAGAGATCTTTTTTCAATAAAACAGCTGAGCTTTGGAATTCATTGCCGAAAGGGGTTTTTCCTGAGGCTTACAAACTTTGAAAATTTAAAATAAATGGTGATTCGTGAAAAAACTGTCCCTTAATTCACGCGGTGTTCTTTGAACATTATAGGGCTTCTCTTTCGTGTGAATTTGCATACAAAAAATTACTGATTTTATTGATAGCAACTTTGCTGGAGATACCGGAATGGCCTTCAATTTCACATTTTGTACCGAAGAATCGCTTGCTGAATTCATTTTCACTCTCATGACGATATGTTTACATAACAACCTTTTCGAATCTAAACACATGGCAAGTTTCATTGTTGATATTTCGTTGATTCCGCACCATGTATTCGGTGGATCGATCGTTATATAATCAGGTAGAGCTGAAGTTTGCTTTTATATCTATCGCGGATGCAGCATAAACCAGGGACCAAAAAATCTACAGGGCCAATAACTAGCAGAAATTCAGCAGTTACTGGCTGAGATGGCAAAAAAATCATTTGTTTTAGAAGGATATATCCCAGTTCACCGAAGTCGCATGAAAAAAGTATATATTATATTATCAGTTCATGAAGTTAATTGATATCTGTGACTTCCCAGATTTCGAAATTTACATTTGAAGTTCTTTCCACTGAACTCTAAAAACAAGATATTGAATTTGTTCAGTGAAGTTACTACCAGACAACTTCTTAGTTTCAAACCGGATTTTGAAATTTTCAGTTGGTTAGCATTAAAAATATTTCAAATTTATTGTAATTAAGGCATTCTTACTTTCATTTCAATAAGTCATATTTTTAAATTGATACTGATATTTCCAAATTTGGTTTTATATACCTACATAATCGAGTATCATCTTGTGGGTTGACAATGAATTTTACCAAAAAATATACCAGTAGTAACAACGTGTTAAGGCAAAATCAATATTTTGTTTTTTGACTTGCCCGTACCGAGATAGCCCTTCAACTCGCATATCTCGTAAAAAAATTCAAAACTCAATATGGAAAATGAAAAGCTGTTCACCTATTGCTGAACCACAATCCGTAATAAAACATGGTACCCTGCCAAAAAAATAATGAGGTGACCGTTAATACAACCGAAGTTTTGGCGAATGCGCCCATTCTAATTCTGGTGAAGGAGCTGGTACCGAAAAATTCTATTTGAACCATAATTATTGTCATATAACCCATTGACTTGGACTAATGAATCTTGAACTAATCTATCGTCAATTTATCGTCTTTAGATCCAGTATCAGACTTCTTCTCCTGAAGATGCTCACCTTGTTATCGAAACGCGGTTGAGTACAAGTAATATCACTTGGAGCTATGGTTAGTGATCTCTAGAAGGAATCTTTACTTTCACACTAAATCTTTCAATCTCATCGTTTTAAATGCAGAATGCATTCAACCGAGTGCGAAATACATTAAAGTGAGAGATGCTGTGAAAGATAGATTCTTGGTTGGCAAATGACGTCATTATTGTGCCTATTTCCATGGGTACCGAAATGAAGGAAGTATTTGGATCTCCGATAACGTCACGAATCCGAAACAATGACCACCAGAATTCAGTATTAAATAAATGCAATATTCGAACATGAATAAACCGAAACCTAATAGGTAGGTACAGCTTTTCTCCTTCAAAACATTTTTCAAATTTTTAGACTAAGGTGGAATTCATTTTCAAGCCAGTATATACGTTGCAGGTATATAAGTCTTATTGCCAACCACGACAATATACGTTTTTTTCAGTCTAAAGATGGATGCTTTCTCTCTCAGGCCTGGTCCAAGTTTTTTGATATCTATAGTTAGAGTTATTGTCGATTGGGGACAGCGTTATTTCTCCTTGAATATTTCCCTCATATATAAAATGTCCCATAAGAGCAATGCAATTATCGAAAACTTACAGACGTAATTGCATTGTACCAAGTCACCATAACAACACATTTGAAACCGTATCGCTAGACGTCATTAAACAACACAAATAAATGTCAGATAGACTTCAAAAATAGAAAAGCATTTTGCGTTTAGGTGAGTACTCCATACAATCTGTAGAGGAAAGTATAAATGAACAAAAAATAACATTTCCTTGAGAATTTCTTTATTCGTGAAATATTCCAATGAATTACATCCGTGCATAAAAATGACCAGATAATTTTGCATTCAAGCGTGATATCTTATACAAATTGCATTCCGTTATTTTCATATTTTGTAAAAGAGCCCTCGTCCTTCGGATTCGGGCACTTTCGCCAAAATATGAAAATAAACTCTTGCAATTTTTAGATATCACGCTTTCTTGCAAAATTATCGGTAATTTTTATGCACTCGTGCAATTATAACCGAAAATTTCACAACAGTTTTCGAGAAATGATATGCTTATTTTGTTTCGCGTTACGTTGTCTACAGCTAATTATATTGAAAATTTTTTGACATAAGTTGAGCAAATTTTGTTTGACATAACAGGTCCCTTACCCACTTTGAGCAGAGGTAATCGAAATAGAACGTTCAAATAGGGCACTACAACAAATCAGCAGACTGATAAAAATGCAATAACAATCCACATTTTTATTCACGAGCCACCGACACGGTAGTTTCTCGACCGAATCGGTTAATTTTTTTTGAAGCTCACATAATAACCTAAATCAAATGTGACAGATCAAGACAATTGCGATTCAATTGTTCAATATGTGATGTATTGCAAAGCCTATCTTGACGAACTTTGAAACGCTAAAACATGAATTTCAAATAATTCGTTGGAGTTCAATATGGTGTGAAATTTTCTTGAAATACCACGCGTACTCGTATTATCCTTGGAATTTTTTTCCTGCACACGACTATTTTCGATGAATCATCGCAAGCCTTCGGCTCGGGATGATTTTCAGAATATTCGTGAGCTCGAAAAAACTTCCGGAAATAATTTAAGCACTAGTGGTATTATTACAAGTGGAAACATTCCATGGGCTGTTTTCACTCCATCAAGTTGCCATGGATATAGTAGTTTTCACAATAAATGATATTGACTGAAGGATTATAATAAAACCAATTAGACCCTTAAGTTGTTAAATCCGAGATGCAAATAATAAATGTGAAAGGACCGGATTCCGGTAATTTTGTTTCCCAGAGAGGGATTGTAGAGGATTACAGCTTACACTTTTTATTCATTTTAGTCTTTGTATTTCATTGGAAGTGTTCACTTGTGTTACGGCGTGCAATAATTTTATAACATTTATTTGTTATTACAGACATTAATAGTAAAGATTTTATACCCCAACGTACAGAATAGGCAATTACTTGTATATCTCCTACATTATGCAAAATTCAAATTTCTTAAGTTCGACTCTCTAGCACATTTGCATCTTTTACCAGATGATTTTCTACACAAGGGGATTAAATCGGGTAATTTATTGCAGTTAATAAGCCAACACCATTTACTGTGAAAAATACTATACAAAATGATTCATTTCGATTTTGACGATTCAAATTTTTGATATTTCGAAATGTCACGATTTGGTTGTAACAGTGATGAGAATATCAATGAAATTAAAGAATCAAATATACCAAAAATCACAGTTTACAGTAAAGTATTCGTAAAGAGAGAGAGAGAGTATTTATGATTTTCTGCAAAGATGGAAACTATCAATTAAATGGAAATCGGGTAGCGGAAGAATTGGCATCAATTTTCAAGGATCGGGCTGTGGACATGGGAAAAAACATCTATTTTCAACAGGTTGAATACCTGAAACAAAATAAAGCTCTTAATTTATCTCATCTATGATATGCAGTGTACAACCATTACAAATGAACATACATTTTTAGTTCATTAATAACGTCGCTCAGTGTGTCGTAATTTATATCACATATATGAGAAATTCTGTTAAGTTTTCACACATAATATAAATTGAACAAAAGATGGTACAGAGTCACAGGATGAATTGGTTTTGCTCTTAGTCCAAGAGACCGAATAGGAGTGGACCTTCACCCATCTGTTTACCGTATTGTTACGATATATCCCTGGGTTCGTCGATTAAAACACCAAACAATACTGAACTTCTTTTATTATAACCCTCTATCACAATACACTACGACACAATCACTTAAATCGCTCCGATAACTTTCCAATGCTCGGTACTTAAACTCTCTGTACTAAAAATTCTCTGTTATACAAATTCTACACGACTACTTGCACGTAGCAATAACAAAACTCTCTCCACTTAGCTCTACTAAACTCGCTCCACTTAGCTCTGAATACAAACTTCCGAATAACTAATTATCTGAATAAAAACTTGTCTCCGCCGCGATATCCCGATGCTTATATACCTGCGTACCTATCGAGAATTCCTCGAAAGAAGCCCCGATGACGTGTCTCGAATTCTCCAGGCGGCAATTTACGGGTTCCTGGAAAATGACTTTTGCTACGATGCGATCCCTCATCTGCGTTTACGATCTCGTCAGGGCCGGCGCTAGGAGAGCGCTAGGAGATTCGTAACAGTATAAAACAAATATTTCATAGGGTTTCATAATTAGACGAATACGCCTATAGTGACTTGCCTATCAGACTATATGTAGTGGGATTCAAAAATTTCCACCATACGGAAAACTTTTTTTATCATTGATTTGTCCGAAAATTTTATTCCTCATAAAAATTGATGTATTGTAGAATACTAGCATGTGAATATTCAAAATTTCTAATTTCCGAACAGTCTACAGGAGAAAACGAAAAATAGAATTTCGATCTAGAGTAAACTACCCTGGATTTGATTCCAAATTTGAATATTGATTTCTATTTTGAAAAACTCCTCTGAATGAACTTTTTCATTATGTCTAAAATGAGATATGCACTATCTGTGTTATATTATAATGAGCAAAAAATTATATCCGAATAACCCTCGATAAATGCTCAAAAATATGATTACAACTTTCTCAAGCCTGTTGCTAATAGGCAACAAGCTTTCGAAATCTGTTATTACTATTGAAAATCGATGCTCTTTCTCTTAAACCCACTTCGAGTATTTTATAATGTTAATGAATTGACTATATATGGATATGGAATGATTTTAAAAGTAATTCATAGTTCATGAAGTTTGGGAAAACAATCAAAGGGATTCCAAGACGGAAAATTGCTGCAACCTACATTATATAAAGAAATCAACTTAGGATATCTTTCCATCTATACACACTACCAGCTCCTCTTCTGGAGATATTATATTCTATCGTCGTTCATGCAATTTTTCCTGAACATACAGGGTTTTACTTCAGCGAAAATCTGACTAAAAAAAACTGATATTCAACTCTATAAACGAAATTTTTATTACTCAGCCAGAATTTTTTTCCTTCCAGGTGTCGTCGTCCCTCTCAAGACTGAAGCTTTCTATCATCATCCCTATTCTCGACAACGAAAACTTCAATCGTCCGCTCAATTACTCCTTCGATTTCGAAATATAAAATGATATTGTGAACGCGCCCGGTGATTCACAAAGCACAATGTTGATTCGGTGGAAGAACAAGGATAAAGAAAAGGACAAGTGCGAGAAAACGTCTAATCAGAAGCAGAACTCGTCGTCGGGAACATCGAAGAAAAAAAGGAAGTTCGGGAGAGATGGCGGTGAGTATCTTTTGTTAAAGAAGTCGTATACATCAATGATTCTTTGAATCATCTTGTTCGAGTTTGGTAGTTTCATTTGGGTTAGTTCAGGGGCTGGTTCAACCCTAAGTGGAATGGAATCATCATATCAAGTGGAGTCTTGGAAGGTACCTTAACCGATGTTTCCGACCAAAAATGTTTTCCACTGTATTATTGCAATTTTTGACCTTTTTTTCGAATTGAGCAACTGAAACTCTATCCTTTTTTTTTATCTCACTTCGTGTTCGAGAATATTGAAACTGAAAGCGCATTTATCTATGTCCATGGACAACAATAAAAAATTGAATGAATCAATAATTAGTTGATTTTTTTTTATTACTTACATTATTACTGAAAACCATTCTCAAGACTAACAAGTCTATTCACCTGGAAAAACCAAGTACACTCCAGCTGTTGATGGTTTGGTAGTTCAAATTTATTATTGCATGCAATAAAGTGATTTTTATTTACTATTTTCCCAAAAAACAGAGCAGAATAGGATGGGAATGTTGAAAATAAGAAATTCATAGTTTAGTTGCTAAATGCGAAAAAACAGATAAAAAATTGCAAAGAAAATGAGTGGCGCCCATTTTGTTGGTCACCCAGGCACCACTGAACATGATGATCTATTTGGGTTTGAATGATCCCCTTACTATGCTAAATACCACCGCCGAATTCAGAAAAAACGGCAAACGGATTACTAAGATATTCAAGAGAACAAAATGACGATCTTGAAAACGAAACATTACCGGGCCTATATATTATATATGAACATTTTTTCTTGGAATCATATGAAAATTTCCTTCTTCAAATTTGACCACGTACTTTCATAATACCCTGTATATTTCCATTGTATACAATTTTTCTGACCTTTGCACATAAAAAAACAACCTCACCGACCTAAAATTAATTGAATAACGTTACAAGAATTGTTTCAATAGGTGAAATCAACATAACAATAACATTTTTTGGAAGAAGGCATTCCTTCCAAAATATATAGGAAAAAAAGTCAAAACAGACCAAAATTCACTATTTTCAAAAAATTATATCTTCTCTTCTTTCGGATATTATTCACCATCACATTTTTCATTCGAGCCCTTTTTCATTAGACTATGTCGAATGTTTTTAGTTTTCCTCGCAGGGGTAGATGGCGCAATAACGTTGTGTTCGCATCAGCTCTATTCGGGGCTTGCCAGAAGCAAATGCAGGATTTTCTTTCGTGAAGAAACCTGCACCGGTCGGATATACTGCAATGCCCTTCGTGGTATTAACCAGAGAAAAAGTTGTTTTCTGACAGGTGCCAGCAAAATCCTACTGTATAGGTAGTTTGAGACTGGCCTGAATGGATTGTTCAAATCAATTATGTCGAATGTTTTGCTTTTTCATTTACCTTGTGAATTCCGTAACTGAATTTTCACACATATTCCTATTGGGGCTGGAAATATAGGATGACAATTGAACAACATATTTTCCGATACTCCTACAAAAAATAAAAAATGACGACATTCCATCACTTACATTTGAAAAGGGGTGCCTAATTTGAAAAAAATGACCGAAGAATAAAAAGTCTTCATTCTGGAACAGAAATATGTTTCAGTGGTTTAAAGATCGAGTATTTGTTATTTCATATTCATCAATCATTATGAGAATATGCAATATTTTATAAAAATTTCACAAGGTCTAATGAAAGGAATCAACGTTCAAGAACAACTGTCAGGGATCATTTTGCGCGTAAGGACGGTGAGAAATATTTGATACAAGATAAGATTTCTCGAAATAAGTGCGCTTCTCTGAAAATATAAAATAAAAATAGTTCTGTTTAGAAGAGTTCTCCTATGGAAATTATTTTATTAATAACAAGATAAGACATGGTCGGTGAGGTAGTATTTTTATGCGTTTTCAGAGGTGGACCGCTCGCTTGTCGAAATTGGTTTACCACAGGGTTCTGTTCAAAGGCCTTTAAATTCTTCAATCTGCATCAAGTAATCATTTCTCTGTTTCTCTGACAATTATTATCGAATAAAACTAACGATGTTGAACTGATGGACAGTGGAAATTATTTTGAATAACCGAAAGGTCACAAATGACACAAAATGGCGGCAATAGGCTTAAAAACTTAAGAATTCGCTATCAAATCGATAAAACACTTCAAAAGTATATCCATGAAAATATACACGAGTGATCGAAAATAGGATATTGAAATACATCGTATGGAAGAAGTTTTGATTTGGTTTACAATAAACCTCCATACATCCTTACTTTCCAACTCTTCATCTTAAATCAGTACTTGGAGTTGTGAAATTTGAAAACACGAATATTTTGGCAATTATCATTCATATTATTGTTTCCAAGGAGGTTTCAAATTGTACAAATGATATGCATAAGTTCAAACCTGGCATTGAAGAAAAAAAAATAATTTTCCGTTACAGTCAATCATCAATAAAGCTCTCGAATATAATTTAGCATCATATGAAAGTTCCCATATTCGATTTTATAGGATGATTGATTGATTCCATACCTGTGAATCGGGCACATCGAAATAACCATGTTTCAAATCTAATTTTTCGTGGATTTCTGCGCATTATTCCATGAATATATTCGATATGAGGACTTCAGTCTGATTCCATCTTTTGAAATATCATTCTCAACTCACGGCCATCCTAGTATATACTCTTCTCAAAGAAATTTCAGGAACATTCGAAAGAATCCAATATTATAATCTTTCAATTATCCTCACAATTCTCTCGAATCGAAAAAGTGGAAAGTAATATCAACTACGTAAGATTTTCCACATCGTTGAACACGGATTGCTGGATATGCTGGTCCGGGGAAAATTGAAAATGTTTATTTCGCATTATACAACAAAACATAATGGGATATTGAACGTTCCTGAGTTATCTCTTGTTTTATTGCATTTCCGAACGATATGGATAACTTTCTGACGGCGTCTCAAGTCTTGGCTGCAGTTGAAACTTCTTCGGTTTAACTCGAAGTTTCATAAATCCAGTGGAGCTTGATGAACTTCTGTGGAGTAAATATTTTCATATTCTTGGAAGAAAAACGAATAAAGCGAAACAAATAACGCTCGAGTGAGTTACATTCCTGTTATATAGAATCAGATTTCGGGTAATATTGTATCTTCTGGATTGACGTGGGCGTTACTTGATGGAAAAACATAGTTATGACACTATAAGTAAAAACACCATTAAATTTCCACAGAATTGATTGTCATCGTGACATGTTTCGATACACTGTATCTTTTTCAAGCTAATGTATAAAATTGAATTATTATTAACATTTCTTATACATATCCAAGATAATCAGGGTCTGCTATAATTAACCTTGATTCCTAGAGCCATACCACTTATATAGAGTGGCAACAACATGTACATACATCGAAATTTCAAAATATAGCTACAACTTAACTAATTGAATATGTTTAACGAAGAAGAACTGTTGAGGTCCTATTGATCATTTAGTAAACAATTTTAACTTTTTAGTTTATTGATTTCCAAAAATTCTAAATAATGATAAGGGCATGAGACTTAATTATTTAGAATTTACGGAAATCAATAAACTAAAAAGTTCAAATTGTTTACTAAATGAATTGGACCTCAACAGTTCTCCTTCCTTAAACAAATTCAATTAGTTAAGTAGTAGCTATGTTTTGAATTTTGATGTATGTACATGTTGTTGCCACTCTATATAAGTGGTATGGCTCTAGGAATCAGGGTTAATTATAGTAGACCCTAATTATCATTCTGGATAGGAAATGTATTTGGGGATCTTTCAGTGAAGAATACTTCAGTGTTATTCTGCATTCACTTGAAAAAGGAGTAGTCTATCGAAACATGTCGCGAAGACAATAAATTATGTGGAAGTTTAATCGTGTTCTAACTTATGGTGTCATAATATTGTTTATAATCTCTCATGTATTGATCACAGATTACAGAAACAAATTAAGACGACAACTTATATACAAAAACAACAAAACAAAAAACTATGCAGAATATTACATTATCGACTAGTTGATGAAGGATTTTTTATACTTGACTGATAAGGATTATCTCGCTACCAATTACAACACATCTCTTGTGTGGGAAGCTCTTTTCATCGGAATGTATGGTATCACGTACCCCTCACTGTATATCACTTACATTATATTATAACGCAGTTATATTATATTTGGGTTGAGAATTTGATTTCGAAGAGATTTGTATAGTTTTTGACTCGATCCAAGTAAAGAAAATCACCGGGTTATTACTGGAAACATTCGACATTTCAAAATCGCATCAGACACACGTCACAGTCGATTGAATCATAGAAACTAAGATGGACTATCATGCAGAGTGGTCCAACGAAAAGTATGCACCTTGCTTTACTTTTTTTTTTGTTACTCAACGCAAAAATGCCCGGACAGGTCAATTTTGCTTTCGAGGGGGGAACATTTCAGATGTATTTTTCTACCTGTGCCTTCAACCCCCTAGCGAGGGTGAGTAACAACTCTGAAATTTTGAATGAAAAGTAGGGTCGAGTGAAATATCATTTGGAAGGGCACAAAATTCCTTTTCCAATGATACCTTATTTGTTGTATTCCACTCAAACATGTAGGTATTATGAAGAAAAATAGTTACAACCCATTACTTTGAAATGTGTTATTGACTTAGTAGAATCCTACTTCAGCAAGTGATGAAAATGTGATCCATTTGCTTCCATACAATAATACAGATTTCGTGCAAATCTATTCCCAACATTCTGTAGCATATCAGGTGTTATAAGTTTGCACCCTGCTGTAATTCGTTGGCGAAGATCTTCTATGGACTCGGGCTGCGTAGCAAAACATTCATTATTCAAGTGTCCCCAGAGGAAAAAGTCTGAGGGCGATAAATCAGGTGACCTGGCAGGCCATTCGATGGGGCCTCTCCTTCCAATCCACCGTCCAGGAAACCGATCATCTGAAAACTCTCTTACCGGAGCAACATAGTGAAGAGGTGCTCCATCTTGCTGGAAATGAAGTCGATCATCATTATGATGTTGGTCATTTTCCGTTATTTCTGTTATGAGGGGATCAATTGTATCTTGAAGCATGTTCAGGTAGACCTCACCACTTGAATTCCCTGGAATAAAAAGTGGCCCTACGATATGACTACCTAATATGCCACACCAGACACTGATTTTTTGAGGGTACTGGGTATGGACCTCTCGGAATAAGTGTGGGTTACTGTCATCCCAGTAACGGCAGTTATGCCTATTCACAGCTCCATTCAAGAAAAATGTATTCTCATCGAAAAAGCACGTGTTGAATGATAGGTGCGGATCATCAATTAGTAGCTGGCTCAGTTGTTCACAAAATTGCAGCCCTCTATCAGGATCATCTTCATTGAGTTCCTGTACTAATTTGATTTTGTACGGATGAAATTTATAGGATTTTAATATCCGGATTATGGACGAACGGGAGACACCTGAGGCTGCAGCAAGCTGACGAGTACTTAGAGTATGATCCAATTCAACATGTCCCAAAACAACGACTTCCACTGCTTCATTTCTGATCGGTTTCCGTGGCTGGTGTTTCACATTACGGACAGATCCGGTATCGACAAACTTTTGGACTAACTTGGCAACGTACGAATCATTCACATTTTTCCCGGGATGGCGAGCAGTAAGTCTAGCACAACTATTATGTTGATAATAAAGTTTAACTATTTCAACTCGTTAAGCAATGGAATAAACCATTTTTACAGTAAAGTTGAGATAATTTCAAACGAAACCGAAATGAATCACTGAACGTTCGCCTAAATTATTTGTGTACACTTATCTGCTGTTGTTCTTCGAACCAAAATACGCACGAAGGCAATTGAGAAATGTGGTAGTGATAAAAATGCCGTTTTCTCCGCATTTTCATCAACACCAAAAATATCGAGTAAATGTTCTTGTTTTGTTATAACTATTCAAGTAAATACAACAAATTAGGTATCATTGAAAAGAGAATTTTGTGCCCTTTCAAATGATATATCACTTGATCCCATTTTCCATTTAAAATTTTAGGGTTGTTACCCACCCTCACTATGGAGTTGAAGGCACAGGTAGAAAAATACATCTGAAATGTGTCCCCCTCAAAAGCAAAATTGACGTGTCCGAGCATTTTTGCGTTAAGTTGCAAAAAAAGGAGAAAAGCAAGGTGCATACTTTTCGTTGGACCACTCTGTATAATTCTGCGTTTCAGTATCTTCACTCTTAGTTGGAAACATGTTGGAACAATATAACCGCCGTCAGCGCCTTCTGTATGTGTTAACTCTAAACTTCTAAATTTCATGCGGAAGGCATTTGTTACATTTCTTAATTTATATCTGTGTTCTGTGGTATTGATCATGAATACCATCATCGTTGTATCAATCAGTGAAATCACCGGGAGATGCCAAATCAGAGTTTCATATTATGTCTGTTATTTTTACATGGTTGGTGAATGAAATCCTAACTTGTTCTACCTTTCAGGTGAATGTATGAATGAATGAATCTCTTCATGCTACATTCAGGACATCATTATTATTCTCCATCTTCCAAAAAGGAGTTTTCGAAAATAGCATATTATCAATAGCAGATTATCAGTTTTCCTGAATACTTGGCTGCGATTGAAACTTACATAGCTCAGTTCGAATTTTTAATTCCAATGGAGATTGAGGAACTTTCTGAGCTTGAATATTTTTAGATCATCAGGAGAGTAAAAAAACAAATTGCCATTGATGAATCATATCGGTGAGAAAGGAATTCAGTCAGAGAAGTATTCCACTTCAACGATTACATAATGAAATTATGTATGATATTATGTTATGTAATGAATAATTACAAAATGAAAAAATTGAAATCATTGCTAGCTCTATCCTCACAACCACTAATAATTATCAATTTCCATCATTAGGATGATTCTTTGGATGTGGAAATACTTGTTCCGTACTTGGTAGATATCCATACGAAAAAAATCGTGGATTATGTCCCGATTGTACCAAGTTTAATCTGTTAAAATGTACATCCATGATTTTCAATATCTTGCTCAGCTCAACAAATGACATGAGTAAAATCCCGAGACCGCAGGTCGATGTATCTCATAGTAAATTATTATATACAGAAGGGTTTGCATGGGAGCAAGATTCTGAAACTTATGTAAATGCACTCAGCTTGGTCGATTGAGGGATATATGTTGAGATCATTTGCAGAATGAATGTTAAATCATAAAATACAGAAATGCTATTAGAGTACTTTGAAATTGACCCAGAATCCATGTTCATTTCGATCAGTTTAATCAGTTGAACAGGTCTATAGTTGTTCCGTAGTTTTCTGTGTTTGTAACCTACCACAATCTGAAAAAATAAGAATTAATTTCGGAATCTGTACAAGTATAGAAGGGCAGATTTTCAATCTACCCAGAAAAGTTGCTCCGTCTATTGAATAGTTCTTTCTGGATAGAATTAGTCATCAACTTCTCGTTATCTCAAAATTTACCTATCAAAAAAATAGTACGAACTGATATATATGAAAATACTTATCTTCAACGTTCCAGAAATTAAATCTGTTTCCGTTCTCAAAACTCATACGCAAATTCCTGTTTAAATGCAAATATCTCTTGTTGGCCATCTTCGTAATTGACATTTGAATTATTTGACAAATGTGAATTACGAAGATTGCCAACAAGAGATATTTGCATTTATACAGGAATTCACGTTTCAGTTCTGAGAACGGAAACGGATTTAGTTTCTGAAATGTTAACGATAAGTATTTTCATATATATTACTTCTTATAATTTTTTTGATAGGTAAAATTTGAGATAACGAGAAGTTGCTGACTAGTTGGACTTGTTCTATCCGGAAAGAACTGTTTTTCAATAGACGCAGCAACTTTTCGGGGTAGATTGAAAATCTGCCCTTCTACACTTGTATAGATTCAAATATTAATTCTTATTTTCTCAGATTGTGGTAGGTTACAAATCCAGAAAACCACGGAACAAATATTGATCCACCACAAAATAATGACGTTCAAACAGGACTATAGTGTAACTAATCAAAGGTAATACCACGAGTCCTTCAAATTTAATCGATAAATTTTCATTTTCCACAAAAACATTTTTATTTGGCAAAAGTATGAAAACAAACCGATTGATAAAAACACTAGTCCGTAGGACGAGTGATTTTATCTAATTCGGTTTGTTTGACTGCTTTTGCCTCAAAATAAAAAACTTTTGAGTGTTTTGAAAATGAAAATTTATCTTATTAAATTTGAAGAACGAGTTGTATTTGGAGAGATTATTCTTTGAACAAAAAGAAGGAGAAACAATTTAATTGATCAGTATTTCATTTACATAAGAAAAAAAGGAGAATAGGTGAAAACTTTACAAATTTGAAATGTCAAACAACGATGTATGCCCTCTATGATCCAAAAGAGATATGATGCTTACGCAGTGAATATGGTAATGCTTGCCGACGATACCAAGAGATGGTGTCACACCTCTCATTGTACAAGGTTGATAATTGAAAATTTCTTATGAAATGAAGCCAGAAGGAACATAAAATCATTCGTTATGTCGTTGTTTCGAAATCTTCATACAACGGTTTCTTCTCATACAACAAAAATGAATTGTATTTGATAAAAACTAATTGTACGCCATCTTCATTTGAGTTAAGGAAACCTCAAATATTTGAATCGGTCGTTCGCTATATCTGTCATAAAGTTGGGGTTATGAGCTATTTACGTGTTTGAGTGATCATTGAAATGTGTTATGTTATTTTAATGCTGAAAAAGTGAAAAGTGAATGACTATTAATAATTAGGTAACTCTTCACTTATGATAATTTATATAAATATGAGCCAGTTCAATAGAATCGACGCGGTAAACCGTATAGTTTTGACAGTTCAAAGGTAAACAACGTTTCATCGAAAGGACCAGGCAGTTTTATCAGTATAATACCCAATGATTGGCTAGAGTAACCATAGAATAACCCGTTACTATTGGTTGAAATGCGAAAAACGTCACATTTTGACAAGTAAAAAAAATAATCGCTGCAAAACTCTGTTGAAGCAGTTCAGCCATCAATTTTTTCATTGGTTATCCTCACTGACGAGAGTAATGGGTGTAAGAGTCTGTAAAAACTGCTTACTTGAGGTTTTTCAACAATTTCTTCCTTGAGGAAAATACCAACCGAATTGCTATTTCTGAAATCTTCAAATGCAAAATTCCCTGTAGCTTTCGATGACATTATTGTGATGAATTGCTGTGTCCTTTCAGCTCTCTAAGCTTCAGAGAGTAGAATGATCACAAACTAATGGAGAAATATTGATACTCCTAAGTGATTCACGAACTGAACATACAAAACATTACCAACTCGAATATGGCGAAGTTATATTCCGTGAACAATAGATGAAGTTTTGGAGTGGGACAAATGGAAATGACAAATTTGCTCAGCGTCTTGTTGAAAGCATCCGAAAACAGGAAACAATCGTTTTGTTAACGTTTCGAGGCTGGAAACCAATAGAAGCGGGTCATGCACTACGACTTGTCAGGTTGAATTTGTAACTTTCGTTTTTGCCAGAGTAAAAAGGATACTGGCTGTTCTGATGACATTCCAGTTCAATGTATGGTGACATCTCTGATACACAGTTTGAAATGTGTTCATGAAATTTCACTCAGCGAATAATAGGATCGTATAATGTAGCAACCCATGTCGGCGAAACCGAGTTGTGCAGGGGAACAACAAAGGTGAATTTCAAACGAAAGGATTGAATATAATCATGATTACTGATGAAAAAATCCAATTGGTACATATCAAGTTTTTCGGGCTTTAGGGACGTGTTCTGGAATTTTGAGTTCCGGAGCTTTCGGCTGCATCTGCAGCAGCCATCTTCAGCGGCGTAGTCTTAGTTGAACTCCTTCCTGTGAGTCAACTATGACTGATGGGTCCATTAGTTAAAAATCACGTGATTACTTATGTTGATTAGTTCCTACTTGGGAGATTCCTTGGTGTTACAGGGACTGAAAAAAATTACTTTCCTATTAGTGGTAAGTTTTTGATCAAATTACTTATAATTCTTCGTATCACTCCAATGCAAAAAAATAATATGCAATCGAAAAAGTCAACTCTGACTTTACATATAGGTACCTGTTTGTCTCTAACCTTTGTGTATGACTGGGTTTCAAACAACGTCAACAGAAACCGAGTAAAAAAACGAAATAAATTGCGCAAATTTCCTTCAGAAAACTGCTAACCCGAAAAATGTTACCCTGCTTATCCCAAAGTATCGGAAAATTTATAAGTTGTATGTAATATATTGCATGAAAGCCCGCTCTCCGTAACCTAGTTTCGTGAGGTATGCTTTGAGCCGAATTTCTCATGGGTTATTGATCATGAGCGTGCGTAAAACTTTTCTGGGGCTATAAGCGGTGAACATATTCAAAAAAAAATTCTGAGTTGTGCTTTTTGCGCTGTTGGTCCCATATTTCAACTTAACCTTCTCCAAAGATGCCTGGGAATCCTTCGACTTATTCCTGTAAAAATTTGGGATGAACCCTGTCGAAAAATACCTGCTTACTTGCTTGATGTCTGACAAAAAATGGTGAACATGACGCCGTTTTTACGAAGAAATTCTGAATTCCTTATTGTCAATTGTTTTTTGCCTCAAGATTCTAAACAATACCATCAAATGAGTAAATACACCAGAATTTTCAGGCGTCTTAACTTTGTGAACCGGGCAACACCGACATATTTCTTCGGCCAATTTATTACAGTCTGTTTTTGCAAGAGAACAAATTGTAATCTGCAAAACAGAATTTGCAGTTGTTGATTCAACACAATAATTTCAATAATCGCCATTCGACAAACTGCCTTGCATTCCAGGTAGCAAAGGATATCCTATGGATATCCATTTTACGTGCATGATATGTACTTATATCCATGGACATGCAATGGATATCAATTTACCAGAAAATTCTACAGTTTTCTCTATGATTATCACTAACGACGGGTTCACAAAATCGTGACAAATTTTTCACTTCTTCAAGCAGAATAAATAGCTTGAAGGAGCTAGTGTATAGCGAAATAAGTGTTGCGGTTTTGTAAACCCTTGTTGTGAGAATCGCACAGAAGAGTGTGATATTTTTTGTTGGATATGGATTTTCATCAAGTTTTGGGCAATTTAATTCGGGGAAATCAATGTGACATCCAAAAGTGGACATATTTTGGATGGACCCATAATGGATATCCTCTGGACATCTATAGATGACATATTCCAGAAATGGACCAGAAATGGATATATACATTTAAAAATTTCATTTTCAATTGATTAATATTATTGAAATGAATGAAAAAATTCTGGGAAATAAATGAATTCGAAATATTTATATTCTTCAATTGAAAATATTTTTTGAAAGTTCATTCAGAAGGTAAAAATGTTCTGAAATCCATTTTTTGAGTTTTCTTTCCCCTAGAAATTGAAAGGAAAAAGCTTCAAGTTCTTGTTCCCTATTTTTCTGGGTTTCTAACCTAACACAATCTGAAAAATCAGAATTAATATTGTACTCTATACACGTGCAGAGGGGCAGATTTTTAATCTACCCCGAAAAAATGCTGCGTCTATTCAAAAACAGTTCCTTCTAGATAAAACTAGTCTACAAGTCTGAAATATTTGACAAATGTCAATTACGAAGATTGTCAACAAGAAACAGGAATTTGCGTATAAGTTTTGAGAACGGAAGAGGAAGATTAGTTTCCGAAACTCTGACGATAAGTATTTTCATATACAGTGTGGTCCACTAAGTCTGCAACAAATGGGAAACTTTTTTATTATCGATTTCTCAGAAAATTTTATTCCTGAAAAAAGTTGGTGCATGTTCCAAAACTATATCAAGTGTACCTGAAATGGCTTTATGACAATCACCATACAGGATAGGCCAAAAAATATAAATTTCGTTTTAGAGTAAAGTACCCTTATTTCAGAAAATATAGAAATATGTTGAGGAGAAAAGTTGCTTAGAATTAAAAGTTATGTTCAGATACGAAGTCATGGCCTGCTATTCGATTTTTTTTTTGGAAAATTTTGAATTACCGCCGTATGATACATATTTTTACTATTTTGATTCAATATGTATTTGAAGTAGCTACAATCAAATCGGTTTGGAGTATTTCTTATCAAATTAAAGTGAATTTGTATAACTTACATGGATTTGTATTTTTTAGGTGACCGTCAACTTCTTGTTTGTTGCAACGATATTTAACAGAACTCTAAAATAACACAATTTTTTTTATGTAGTTAGTAAAGTATTTGCCTCGTCAAAAAAAGTATTTGTGTTATTTTAGAGTTCTGTTAAATATCGTTGCAACAAACAAGAAGTTGACGGTCACCCAAAAAAATACAAATCCATGTAAATTATACAAATTCACTTTAATTTGATAAGAAATACTCCAAACCGATTTGATTGTAGCTACTTCAAATACATATTGAATCAAAATAGTAGAAATATGTATCATACGGGGGTAATTCAAAATTTTCCAAAAGAAAAAAAAATTCCAATAGCAGGCCATGACTTCGTATCTGAACATAACTTTTAATTCTTAGCAACTTTTCTTCTCAACATATTTCTATATTTTCTGAAATAAGGGTACTTTACTCTTGAACGAAATTTATCATTTTTGGTCTATCCTGTATGGTGATTGTCATAAAGCCATTTCAGGTACACTTGGTATAGTTTTGGAACATGCACCAACTTTTGTCAAGAATAAAATTTTCTGAGAAATCGATAATAAAAAAGTTTCCCATTTGTTGCAGACTTAGTGGACCACACTGTATAAATATTAGTTGATTATTATTTTTTTGATAGGCAAATTTGAGTTTTACGAGAAGGGGCTAACTTATTGGATTTGTTCTATCCAGAAGGAAATGTTTTTCAATAGACGCATCAACTTTTCGGGGTACCTAGATTAAGAATCTGCCCAGAACGGAACATATATTGATTCACCACAAAGTAATGACGTTCAAACAGAGCTTCGAGTACCTATACCTGTTCTTTTCATTTCTAGGGGAGAGAAAACTGATCAAATTAATTCCAGGACATATTCAATTGAACTGAATTCTCAAATTCTGCTTCTATAAAGGCATGCATTCTACTTCGTCTTTGTGGTTGGCAATAAATTTCACAATGAAATTTCGTAGACGTGCTTAGTCAATTTCATTACCTTGTTTTTGGGATTCAGTCAGAAAAAAATTAGCATTATATTTAATCAAAATAAAAATTGAAAATTCTGGTAAAATACAGAAATTAAATTGACTTTTCGTGAGATCAGTTAGTTGACCGAGAAGCAAATGGTCGAGGTTAGCTATGATCTTGAGACAGGAATGAAACTTCCTACCGAGGTTTGTATACTATTTCATTCACAACTATCATATTTCGATTAAAATTAATAAATCTCTGTTTCGTTCTGAACATATCTGAAATATTAAATTTAACGACAAATTACCAAGAACGCGGTTTTCTCAGAATAATCAAGTAGATATATTGTTACCGTGACTACGGGGTATAAAATTGTCACCAATATAAATAAATTTCAGATAAAGTCTAGAATAGATGAAATGAGGGCGGGAAGTGAGGACGACGGGAAGTAGAGATGTGTAATGTGACACTTCCCAACCTTCAATGACGTTAGTAATGACAGCATTACATATATGGATGTGAATAATAGTATATTATTTAACGAGCGTATAATGATGGCTATTATTCATGAGGTGAATAATAGCCATTATTCGCGAGTAGAATACTATACTTTGTCCACGACTCATGAATAATATTTTCTGAAATCATCACAATTTTTATCTCTATACTTGAGTAACCTGAAATTTGATTAATTAATCGAGAACAAATTCAACTACCTATTCATTAATATCGATAGTAATATTTGTATTATTACAATGTTCAAAATTTAGTGATGGCACTGAGTCTGAACTTATATTTATATTTTTGTTATTCAAAAAAGAGCTTGTCGATATGGTTTCATTTTGCTTGTATGGATTCTGTATCGTGTTGGAGATTTTCTCGGCTGTTTCCATTTTATTTCTCATGGAATCATCAATGTAGCCTTCTGCTACCGTCGTGGATTTCCATCCACCATGCCTTTTCAAAGCTGTTATATCCCCACCCGCAAGTATAGTCGCAGATGATCTTCGGAAACTGTGACCAGAGTATTTTTCTGGATCGGGTAATTGCAAATATGTAGCTATTTGTTTTCCCATTTTCGTAAACTTGTTAATACCTACTCTTTGGGAAGTACATTTGCCATTTTGATAGTTCAAAAAGAATACATCAGACTTGACATGAGGTGGATGAAGGCTGATATACTTTTTGCAAATTTGCGAGTAATTTTTGTTTTGGTATTTGAAACTTCCACTGAAAAAGCTGATCCAAGATCTTGTAAAACACTAAGTTTCAATTTATACATTTCGTTTGCCCGACAGGCACCCATTACTCCCATTATTATTGCCACCTTGAACAAAAATTTATTGTCAAATTACAAAATATATGGAGAATTGTTTTTCTTACCATTGTCGCAAGATATTTATCGTCAGATGACTTTGTTAGGAAATCTTTTATATCTCCTGGAGAAAACGTATTGGCTTTTTTAGGCGAGAAGTTTTCAGATTTTCTCTTCAACAATGTTCGCAATTTGCTATAACTCTCAATGTTAATACCATGATTCAAGCTGATTGTGCTTCTCAGCATTGAGAAGGTTGTCCATAATGTTGATGGCTTGTACTTTGTGGATAACTCTGTGAAATATACCAACAAGACGGATTCTGAGAAAGACTCGATTTTCTTGGCATTTCTCCATTGTACAAAAGATTCATACGCAGATAAATACATTTTCTTGATCTTTCGGGTAATGAGTTTAACGATGCAATTTTTGCCGCTTCTTGTATTTCTGGAGGTGTACAAGACATTGCTCCATTTTCACTAACTGTATCCATGTTATAATTTTGATACTTATAAACTTTGCTGCTGAAACAAGTCAAACCAACAATTTGTTTGACGTTTCAAATTAAATTCGATCTGACTTGACGTTTCATAGCACGCTCTATATTTATCGTGTTTGTCTGTACATTATACACACAAAATCGAACTGCTAGTCGGAAAATTATCTATCACAATTGTCAAATTGATGGTAGTGAATAATGATTTCATAAATCACTAGTGATTTATGGATATCGTAATTCTTGAAGAAACACATGCATTATGAATATTTTATACAATAGTCGTGGACAAAATAACAAATCCATCAATATTGCCAGAGGTCGCCAGACATTTTCCCGCACTGAAAATATCCCTTTCAAATAAATTGCGTAACGCCTGTGCTTGTTCATGCGCATTTTCGGCGGCTTTTCCATCACGGAGGCTGTGATGTGTGTTGCCTACTACAGTTAACCTACAACAGGTAATCATTTATGCCGCCTATATTGCCGGGCGCCAAATTGTTTCGTTTGAACTAATAACTTGGCCTACGCGAAAAGCCGTTTAACTTATATTCTGAAAACCGGGACGGTCGGATAGTGATATCGGAGTTGGCGCAATTTGTCTGGTGTTGTTTTGAGAGTAGAAGTGTTACGAATCTTTTTCATTGTTGGATTGGGGTATTTGTTCTGATAGTATATTATGCAACGATCGTGTAATGATGGTTATTAATATATGAGCATAAACCGGGATACGAAACGAGCCGAAGGTGAGTATAGTATGGTTTATGCGAGTGTATTAATAACCATTACATGAGAGTTGCATACGCTATTTTATCTACACCTGATAAATAGTGAAGAACTACAAATATTATATTTATATTTGTATTGCACACAATGATACTGATTTAACGAATTTCTTTGAAAAATTCCACAGAATTGTAATTAATAGTATTACTACGAGAAATAAAACGATGAGATATGAAAAGAAGATCAAAAATCAAAGAAAAAATGATTACTCGAGACCGAAATCGAACCAATGTCTCCTTCAGATAGAGTAAACAATGTCAGCGCCACAGACGGCTAGGCTACGGAGAGCTCACAAAATTTGATGAAAAAATAAGTGATAAATCATGTATTTGTCAAATGAAAAATTTTATCATTCTAACTGTATTTCTGTCGGTAAAGGTGTCGAAGGTGATTCTGCCATATCGCTGGTATCAGACATTTTGTTATGATTATCGAAGTTTGGCTAACGCAGAGCATGCACATCATGCTTGATTGAAAAATAATGGATTTCTATTGGTTGAAAATCTGTATCGTAATGGAAAATCTGTATCGTAATGGATTTCATTATGAAACGGGTTGTGGGCATATAAGTGTATTATTAGAGTACGGGTGTAGATGATAGTATATTACACACCTAGGTGGGAAGTGATCCATTCCTGTCGTGAGATCACCTAGTTAACCGAGACGCAAAGCGTAGCTATGATTTCTAGACAGGAATGAAACTTTCTACCGAGGTTTGTATACTATTTTATTAACAACCACCATATTTTGATAAAAATTCATAAATCTCTGTTTCGTTCTGAACATATCTAAAATATTACATTTAACAACAAATTACCAAGTACGCGGTTTTCTCAGAATAATCAATTAGATATATTGTTACCAATATACCACCATATATGTCACCAATATAAATAAATGTCAGATAAAGTCAATAAATGACAGATAAAGAGCTGAGAACACTAGTGAGTAATTGAAAACTGACCCTAAGCAAAACTGTTGAAAAAATTATTTCAATATTCAATTGGTGGATGAAATTGGAACTGATAGAGATCTCAACAGACCAATAGCAGTATAACTACTGCTCTTCGGGCTCGAAGGCCGTCGTTCTTTGGAATTTCTTCCTGACGTTTCGCTAGCGCGAGTGGCCAGCTTCTTCAGAGGCTTATTCATCTCCGATGACTAAACAGTTCGATTTCTCGAGGCGTATTTATATTGATGCAGGTAGTCTGGAGTGTTAATTACTTCTGTCGGGTTCGGGGAATAATCATCATTATTAGTTGCCGCACTACCTGCTGTGATTTCATTAGTTATTCTTGATTTCTTCAGAATCGGATTCCAAATTCTGTTTAGAGTCAACGCTTCTTCCTTTCTGTTAAAATTGTCCGCATGTTTTTGGATTTCTATTGCCTCCCGTACCAGTCGGCTATGGTAACCCTGGTTGGGGGCAATCAGTGTTGCATTTTCGAACAGGATCTTGTGGTCGCCCTCACTCAATGCGTGTTCCGCCACCACCGATTTGTCGGTTTGCCCCAGCCTGCAGTTCCTTTGATGCTCTTTGAGCCTTGTACCCATGGATCTTTTCGTGGTACCGATGTAAACCTTTCCACAGGGGCACGGTATGCGATAAACCCCTGCCGCTGACAGTGGGTCTCTTTTGTCTTTAACCGACCTGAGGCTTTGCTGGATCTTCTTGGTCGGCTTGAAAACTGTTTTTATGTTATATTTGCCCAAGAGTTTTCCAATTCTGTCAGTGACCCTCGGGATATATGGCAGATATGCATTCGCAACTACCTGAGAGTCATCCCCGTTATGAACCGTGGGACTCTTCGGTTTCATGGCCCTGTTGATCTCAGATACACTGTACCCATTCGACCTCAAGGTCACTTGAAGATGTTCCAGTTCCTGCTCTAGATGTTCTGGTTCACAAATCCTTCGAGCACGTTCAGTTAGGGTAGATATGACTCCTCTCTTTTGACTGGGATGGTGGTTCGATAGTGCGTGCAGGTACCTATCCGTGTGCGTGGGTTTTCGATATACTTTGTGGGTTAGTCTAGCGCCACATCGTTCAATCAGAACATCTAAGAAGGCTATCTGCTGGTTCTGTTCGGTTTCCATGGTGAATTTGATGCTGGGGTGTTGAGCGTTTAGGTGGTCCAGAAGAAGGTTCAGAGCGTCCCTTCCATGTTTCCAGACGACGAAGGTGTCATCCACGTACCGTAGCCACAAGGTCGGCTTCAAATCAAAGGCGTCGATTGCCTTCTCTTCAAACCGTTCCATAAAGAAGTTGGCTATCACTGTGCTCAGTGGACTTCCCATCGCCACTCCATCCAATTGCTCATAGAAGTTTCCCCTCCATTGAAAGTAGCTTCCCGTAAGGCATGCTCTAAAAAGTCTTTCATTTATAAATAAACATGGTAGTGTGAGGATGCCATGAGAAATGAATGAATCTTTACAATAATCTCTTTGGGATAAATTACATATCACTCTGATAAGTTTTTCCTGAGATATAAAAACATCTTGGCATGAAGTTGACCATCCCCAGAAGCGAACTCCATATCGAAGCCGAGACTCAACAAGTGCGTAATATGAAGATATGAGGTTTCTGGTATTCAATACATTCCTTAAATTTCTGAACATGTACGAGTATGAATTCAATTTTTTGATAAGAGATTCACAATGTGCCTTGAAATTCAAGTGTTCGTCTAAAATGATACCTAGGAATTTGGTCTCTGGTACTTTTTGCAATTGATCGGATTTTATTTTCAATTGAAGATCGGACAACTTTTTTTGAGAAGGATGAAAATTCATGAAAACCGTCTTCTTCATATTCAGATACAGTGAGTTTGCCCTAAACCATCTATCTACAATATCTATTGCTACATCACAGTGACGTTGAACATCAAAATCATTTTTTGCTGAAACCAAAATTGACGTATCGTCGGCATACATTGTACAGCTAGCTACATTTCCTAGAGCTTCACTGAATTCATTCACATATAACAGAAACAAAGTGGGCCCCAAACTGGAGCCCTGAGGAACTCAACTCAATTTCCACTTCGTTAGAGTTAATCATTGATTTTTTATTGTTATTTTCGCAGTAAATACTTACATATTGTTTTCTCGATACGGAAGAGACGTCGACCTCCACTCATCTGTTTTCCGCATGAAACATATTTTTCATAGGATTTCGTAAATAGACGAATATGTACTCGTATAATGGCTTGCTTATCAAAATGTGGTCCAGACTTTATGTAGTGAGACTTAAAAAATTCCACCATATGGAAAACAAACTTTTTTATTATCGATTCGTCTGAAAATTTTATTCTCTATAAAAATTGGTGGATTGCAGTATCCTTGCATATGAGTTGTCAAATTTTCATATATCCGAACAGAATACAGGGAAGACCAAAAAATGGGAATTTTGATCAGGTGTAAACCACATCTCATTTCTAACACAATGAAAAAGTTCATTCGAAGGAGGTTTCGAATTGAGATCAATATTCAAATTTGGAATCGTCTATCCCACAAGAAACACAGTAGACATTGTGCAAATCTGAAGCTGTCACACCCAGACTATATGGACGCCCGAAAATTCATAAATCTGATGTACCATTGAGACCGATAGTAAGTACCTAGCAGGACCGGTGCAACCAATGATAGGTCAGACGGATTCATATGTCAAAGATTCGAAACATTTTATCGATAAACTCAAAACCATGTCAGTATCCCCGGAGGATATCCTGGTCAGTTTCGACGTAGTGTCATTGTTCACAAATGTGCCTCTCGAGCAGGCTCTCACGTACCTAGGGGACACATTTCCGGATGACATAATGACACTGTTACGCCACACACTAACAACAACATATTTTCAATTCAACGGTACATTCTATGAACAAAAAGATGAAGTAGCAATGGGAAGCCCACTTAGTCCTGTGATAGCCAATTTTTTCATGGAGAAATTTGAGGAAACAGCACTGGGAACTGCCACAAAACGACCCAAATGCTGGTTAAGGTATGTGGATGACACTTTCGTGATCTGGAATCACGGTGAGGAGAAATTAATGAAATTCCTTAGTCACCTGAACAATGTCAACCCAAAAATCCAATTCACCATGGAAATGGAACAAAACGGGCATATCGCTTTCCTGGATGTATTGGTTAATAGAAAAATGAACGGGAAGCTAGGTCACAAAGTTTATCGGAAAGCAACGCACACAGACAGATATCTAGATAGGGATTCAAACCACCATCCGCGACAAAAACAAGAAATCATCAAAAACTCTAGTAGATAGGGCGAAACGGATCTGCGAACCTGAATCACTGGATGAAGAGCTCAATCACCTTAGACACGCTTTGCGAGCTAATGGTTACCAAAACAGAGAGATAGACAGAGCAATACGACCCAAGCCAACCACAAATTCACACCTACAAATGAGGACTGTGACTCCACTCTCAGGAACCGCTTTTTTGCCCTATCTAAGAGATACCACGGATCGCATTGGAAAGATATTGAAAAAGCACAATATAAAGACAATATACAGACCAACGAAGAAAATAGAGGAACAACTGAGGTCAGCTAAAGATCCAAGAGATCCGTTATCCAATGCTGGGGTATACAGAATTCCATGCTCGTGTGGAAAAGTATGTATAGGGACCACCAAACGCAGTTTTAAGACTCGAATCAGCGAGCACAGTAGGAATTGTCGGTTGGGACAAACTGACAAATCAGCTGTAGCTGAGCACGCCCTTCTGAACGACCACAATATACAATTCGACAAAACTTCAATTCTGTAAACGACGACTCATTACTCCACTCGCTTATACCGGGAAGCGATTGAGATACATAAGCACAAGGATAACTTTAACAGAAAGGAAGAGGGACTAAATTTGAACAAAATTTGGTATTCAGTTCTAAGAACAGCCAAGACGAAGCCAGATAGAACCAGGAAATCGGACGACCAACAGAACGCTGGCGGACCGATAAATAATAACGAGTCAATTCCAGATTTGCAACCAGTCCTAGTAAACTCACATAGAGGAGTCCAACTAAGACCACGCCGCTGAAGATGGCTGCCGCAGATGTAGCCGAAAGCTCCGGAGGTAAAAATTCCACTACACGGTCCTCAAGCCCGAAAGACCAGAGATGTATTAACACCGGCCGTGAAAGCCTACATTCTCACATCCAGGGTGGTTTACTTTGGATCAAAATTCTATTTTTAGTTTGTACGCTGTTCGTCCCTCTCTTGAACTATATAATTCACCTGGCGACGGATGATAATGACATAATTAAAAACCGTATTTTCGTTGCCACTTCAATCAACTCAATGGGATCGGTCAATTAACGTTATATTTTGCGCAAAGTTGATTCCGCGACGAGATTCGTCGCTGAGAGAAACAGCAAACACTGGGCTTAAATGGATTTTGATTAGTGTGCAGCGAATTTGAAGACCTGTTCAGCGGTAATTGCTCAGAAAGTTTTTTCCTCGAATTATCCAGCTCTCGCTGGAGACAAAAATTCAGTTTCCGACAGGATTCAGTGTTTCCTGGAGGAATATGGATTCAGCCTTCATTTTTTCTTCCTCGCAAAACGAGTAGCTTGATAATATTATGAGACGAGATAATCAGTTTTTTCCCTCAAATAGCTTGGAGATTTAAACATCTTAGAAAAAATTTCTCACAGGAAAAGTCAAGATTTCTTTACTTTTATGAATACTATATTACACCCCGAGGTGGAAAGTGATTCATTCCTGTCCTGAGATCAGTTAGTTAGCTATGATTTCGAGACAAAAATGAAACTTCCTATCGAGGTTTGTATACTATTTTATTTACAACCATCCTATTTCGATCAGAATTAATAAATCTCTGTTTCGTTCTGAACATATCTAAAATATTACATTTAATGACAAATTACCAGGAACGCGGTTTTCGCAGAATAATCAAGTAGATATATTGTTACCGTGACTGCGTGGTATACAATTGTCACCTATATAAATGAATGTCAGGTAAAGTCAATAAATGACAGATAAAGTCTAGAAAAGATGAAATGAGGGCGGGGAATGACGGCGGGAAGTGAGGACGGGAAGTAGTTGGAAGGTATTTTTGCTGACTTCTCCTTGACATATCTAAATGGCGATATGGCCTGGTAATTTTCATGAACTTTGTGCAATTGAGTATTTTTCAGATCAAGATGATAATTTTTTATTAGGAACATGAATATTTTGTAGTGAGGAGGAGGTCCTGAAGAAGTGGTGTTTGGACTTTTCTTCTACAAGTCAATGCAAAAGAAGTTTTGTATTTTTTTCCGCTGAACATTCCTAGACGACTGTAAAGATTGCTACATGAAGCCCAGAAATGTGACTTTTCCTAAGGGGTAAACATTTTATTTTTTCGCAAATCGACAGAAATTATTTAATTTTAAGAGAAATCACACAAAATTCACAAATAAATGTTTCTTAGAAATTCTTAGTAAAATTACGTGGGTTACTATGGGAACTGTTTTAATTGTTTATGTAGAACACTAGCAACTGTAAGGAAATATCATTTTCTTGCAGTAAAGATTTTTAAAGGAATTTCGTCGAATGTCAAAATTTCCCAGCGTTTCGCGGAAAAATCCCTTTCTCGATATTTTTTTCTTTTTAGAGGAAGGGTTGAATTGTATATCCCTTTTGAGATGCACATTGGGGGGCCACAAGAACTCAAAAACACAATTTCGACTCTCTCCGATGTTGATTCAGAAGAGAAAACGGTTTCAGATTCCCAAACAAAAATATTTCTGATCGTATACATACATACATACATGAACTCATTGAACTGAACGAACTGACAGATACTTATACAGATGGAAATCCATATTTTACACTGAAATTGGGTATACAAAACAGTATGTATGTATGTCCTTCATTTAGTCAGCGACTAGTATAATTATACATGGAACACAACAGTCAAATTACAAAAAAAAAAACACAGACAATCAGGTTAACAGATATTTGATTATAACAACATTCTGGAAAGTAAAAACATACAAGATCGTCAAAAAAACTGTAAGGTATGAAACATCACAATGGCTCACACAAAAAACAAGAAAATGTTTTGAAAATAATCCGATATAAATGGAATGAAGACTAATAGTAGTCTATGATATATTGTCGCAGATGAACTCTATATATTCCCAAAGTATAACATTTTAATGTATTTGGTAATTTGTTGTAAGCTGTAATTCCCATATGGAAAATGCTTTTTTAGTACTCATAAGCTATTTTTGTTTTTTATGTATATGGTTGATTTAACGGGTATTGTAATAGTTGTGTACATTCACACATTCACTATAGTGAATGTAGAACCGGAACTGTAGTTTCCTCAAAAACTATTATTGACTAGTTTATAATTGAAGATCAGCGTCCGATATTTCATAAGTTCCTCATCAGGCAGCCACTGAAGATGTAACACCGCAGAAAAAAACAAAAATTTTTAATTTGACAAATGTCAATTACCAAGATTGCCTACAAGATATATTGGGATTTGTACAGGAATTTGCGTATCAGTTTTGAAAACGGAAGCGGTTTAGTTTCCGAAAAGTTCTTATTATTTTTTTGATAGGCAAAATTTGAGTTATACGAGAATTTGCTGATTGATTGTACTTGTTCTATCCAGAAAGAACTGTTTTTTCAATAGACACAGCAACTTTTCGGGGTATATTGAAAATCTGCCCTTCTACACTTGTATAGATTCAAATATTAATTCTTATTTTTTCAGATTGTGGTGGGTTACAATACCCAGAAAACTACGGAACAAATAATTGCCAACATTCGATGACTTTTTAATTTTTAACTATGATACAATATTCTTTATGACCATAACGTCTAGTGCGTTATGAATGGGTTTGATACCAATGAATCCTGGCTAGTCTCATCAACAAGTGCTCTTTTATCAACCCTTACCAGCAGCCTCATGGAAACATGATTGAGGTGGCATTTGATTCGGAATAGCATGTAATAGATTTTGAAAATGAAATGAAGTTTCGCTCGTGAAATTGCAAAGGGTGTTTGTTTCCAATTTATTAAAAAAGGGAGTTTCGATAATACAAATATCTCAAAATCGAAATGAAACTTTCTAAAAAAATTCGAAGAGAGAAAACAAATGCCTGAAAAGAGTCCCATTTTCCCAGAGGAGTGAAAATACGTCCAAAACGGACACTAACACAAAAAAACAAATACAAGGTATTATTCGAGTACGTAGCCAAACGCTAAGATTGATTCCTTGAGTGAATCTATAACGAAAAGTTCATATGAACATAGGTTAGATGCGATAATGCTTCGTTTTCAAGATACAGGGGGTCAACTTTCGTGATTTTTTTTTCCAGTATACCTCAATAATCCTTTAGCAAATTTTCCTCTAATTTGGTGGTGGTATCCAGGAAATTGAGGGGCTGATTTTTCCATGACTAGATTGAAATCATAATATTCAGTGGCGTCCTAGAAGGTACCACAACCAATATTTTCGACCAAAAAAATATGCACCACTGATTTTTTGCAATTTTTCAATTTTTTTATCATTGAGCTACTGAAACTACAACTTTTTCATTTATATCTTCCTACTTGTATCTTGCTCTATTTTTGAGACAAAAAAATAATAATCACTTCATTGCATATGTCCTTGGTACAACAAAATGAAACTAGAAAACTATCAAAAACCGAGTTGTAGAGCTTATCCAATCCATCTTGGCAAAGAACTAATTACGTATATGCCCAGCAATCTCTGTGAAGTATAGTTTAATAAACACCTATTAAATGTGTTTACTGTGTTGAATTTTTCTTCTAGTGGGTGTTTTTCCTTTCGTTATGGTCTGCTCTACCAGTGTGCAACTGGAAAAATAGCTGAGTTTGTACCAGGTAGGATTGGATAAGTTGTACTTGCATAGACATGCAATAACGAGCTTTTCATTATTGATTGAGAAAATAACATAAAAACGAAAGTCATCTTCCCAATTTTTAGACAAACTTTTTTCGATGAAGCGCAACGTTTCAAATGTTGACACCCCGTAAACGAAGAATTGCCGGACCCTGTATATAAAGAAGAAACAATTTCACATTATCATATATATGAGCATAATTATTGCACCACGTTAATTAGACTTTATGCAAAATAAACATACCATTTACGATAACATCCCATTGAAAATGTATATTGTTAGTCGGGCGAGACTTCGACTTTCCCTGTCCCAACTTCAATTCTCGTATAGTGTTTTCGGTATCTCTTCATGAGATGTTGAGGCAAATATTCCCAAATATTATTCGCAGAATATTTCACAGTAGTTCTAGAACTCACCACTGCCTTTCACCGATTGAATAGATTACATCGTTACCATCGAAACAGCAGGTATTTTACAATACAGAAAAATTCAACAACAACTTTCGCTCCAGAGAACTCGAAACTTTCGCAAAGCCCGAATCCAATATTGAAAACGTATCATGACACTGAAAAAAATTCACGAAAAGCCACCCAATATCAGCCCCCATATCTCGCAAGTTGGTTTCCGAATGGCGTACATCGTAAATATGAGAAAGCCCGCAATAAAAAGTGCCCGGAAAACAGATATGAATAGTATAAAATATTTGTGAACCCCCGGAGGTGGGAAGTGGGTCGAAGATGTTTGTGTGGAAGCAGTGCGTTTCGCTGGAGGGTAAGTAAGGGGGGCTTTGTGAGAATAATTCAGGGCTTTTGTGCGCTCGCTTTCTGGGTGTTTCGTCATATTTTTATTCGGGAGAGAAAGGAAGATAGAACCATAGGTATCTGGAGGAAATTGATGTTTGCTGCCTTGTTTGTTGCTGTTTGACATTGTTTTGCTTCGAGTTGCAGTGTTTGTATTTCCTCCAGTATAACGATTTTGAACGTTGCTAACTTGAATTTTCGTTGCCTGACAGACGTGAATATTGAAGGGGTAAACAGGAAACAATAATGATTAGGATCGTTGATTCAGAGGTCGAGTAGAAAATATTTCCGAAGAAATCAAAGTATCATATCTTTGAGTGAAGGCCCAGGAAGTGTAGTTCACTCAAGAACTCTCAGCCTGAGTATTGAAAAATTTGGTTGTGTACTACAAACCGAGTCCACAAATAGAAATGTTTTCGATTCCAGTTTTCGGGTTTTCTCTTCCCTTGAAATGAAAAGGAAGAATTTTTAAGTTGTTATAACATCTGTTTTCTGGGCAGAATTGTATATTTGCCCCGATATGTAACAGCCATATTAAAAAGATGCAAAATTGAGTGATCATTTTGTCAGATAAGTATCGTATTTTCATGAATACGGAGATTCAATTAACAAATTTGTTGCTCAACTTTCCCTTGGAGACGTTTTGAAAGCTAGTCTGCCTCCTTTCTCAAGCCTATTTTGGAAAAATTTCCATGGAATTGCAATTTTTCGTTCCTAGTGTCAAAATGTGACATTGGCATGACTTATTCATCCAGGTATACCTAGTGTTGAGTTTCACACAACCCACTTCGAATTGAATCTCCCCAGTTCAGAAAACAGATTATTATAAAAACTCAAAGCTATTTACTTTTCATTTCTAGGGCAAAGAAAATCGAAAAAATGGAGTCCAGAACATTTTCATTTCTTCAACAAACATTTGATCAGTTAAAACCATAGAAAACTTTAGCGTGAATGTGAAGGCTTCCAACAGAAATCGATTATCCAAGCACCAAAGAAATATCACTCGCAGTCGACGCTTGTTTTGCTAGCCGAGTTTCTGGAGGATTTGGCAAAATTTTTCTCCTGAAGATGATAACTTGGTTGGCGACATGCACGTCGATTGCGAATCTTTAGTCTGTTACGGATAATTCCAGTTATTGAAACTTCCTGTCGAAAATATCTGAAACAGCATTTCCATAATCGCAATTTTGGATATAATCCCAAATTGAATTGAATTGAGCCGGCCGATACTCGATGAACATCCATACTCAACAAAAAAATATACTACAAGAGTAAATTTTTTGCAGGAAAATCAATTCCTTACATTCAATAGCTATTTTTTATTCCAAGGTGTTGCCTATGTGAGGTGAGAGATGTAGTTCACCTTAAATATATAATATAGTTAAAAAAAAAATGATGATAATGATATTAAATGCTGTTCAATGACATGACATAACAAAACAATAGTTCTACTTGAGTTCTGACGTGACTAGTTTCATAGTCATCTACAGGATCAAAATATTCAGAACATCAGACATTTGAAGGAATATTAGGTTAATCACTTCTCAAATATGTATTGAACAGTGATAGAAATACCTGAACGAGTTATGAAATGAAGTTTGAGCTGGAATGTTTTGAAAAATATGTTTTTTTCGTCGACTAGCTGACAAAAGTCAACCCTCAAAAGTCGAAACTTGTGAAAGCAATGGATTAACGAGGCCTCACCTTCTAGCGTGTAAATCTCAGCACGGTGTTTCGGCGGTTATATTATATCAGGTTATGATTTAATGTAATGTTTCGAAACATTCCAGCATAAATTAATACCATAGCTTCTGACGGTTACTTGAATCTTACCTTCTCTTACATTTACCTGTATGCCTGATGTTGTTGCAATCAACATTCTAGTACCTTGAAGATGACACCATAAAAGTCGAAATAGGTTTCAGTTATTTAACCTAACCCCAATCATTCTCTTCATAAATATTTCAATGATAATGTCTCGAGGTAGCAATAAACAGCTCTGATCAGAACTGATTTTCAGAAGGCCAATATTTGGAATCTATATCACTATCATGAGACAGTTCTGACAAATTAATATTCCCCTATTCCCTATGTGAGGAAGTTTTTCACATCAATACTGTCAAATATGGTAAGTTGTCATTAACTTATTCAAATCTATTCAAACAAATACATGAATTGAGAGTTGTTTCAACCTCAACTTCAATATTCTAAAACAGAAACACTCAGTATTTACAATTCCATATTTTAATACTTCAAGTTCATATACATCAAATTGATACGATTACAGGATATAGGAATATAAAACACTCTTCAAATTCGCAAACTTGCACGGATGCGTGCTAAGCATTTCACCTTAGTAAGGTGACCGGAGCAAACTTGCAACCTCAGCATATGAATCTTTATAAATATTGAGGGAGGTCAAGATTCGGTATTCAGTATTTAGTAAATCAGTCAGTATTCATTGATCCCTCTTCAGAAACTGTTCCAAGACATCTTTGAGGATGCAGCACATCTCCTTCTCGACAATCCTGCTGGTTAGCAGTATATTGTAAGTTTTGGTGTTTTTTTTTTACTTCTTGTTGGATATTCAATGTCGGTTCATTTTCGAGCATATTTTCTCCTTTTTTCATTATTAATATTTTATTAAGTTTTCAAATGAGTTCTTTCATTATTTGGATGAATGAAAGTTGGGTGAAACAGCGAAAAATCCTCTCGTAATAAGCCAAGCCGGGTTGCGACAATACAACTACATCTTTCCGTTTGAAAAATATTCATTGGGAATAATGAAATCTCAAGGTGGCAACAATTGGCACTTCAATAATGTTACGTCTACTAATCTTTACTGAAAAATAAAGGTCTCGAGAGTTTTCATATATTTTCCAGTCACAACTCTTCCGATAGCCGAAGAATTTCTCCAATATCTCTTCCCAAACGTCCGGAAAACCATCAGAATTCAGTTTCCCCAATGCCGATGGCAAATTTACGATTCCTGACTCTACTGCAAACAATTCCAGTTATGAACGTGCCATCGTCGTTTTCAAATACTCCGGAGAATGCCGCACATGGCACTTTTCGCTCTGATGTATTTTTCATGGAATCGGACATATCTCGCAACATATTATGTTCACAATAAAAGGATACAAGAATGGAATACGAACTATACACTCAGTATCATCCATCAGTGGATGGGTGCTTTCATATATGGAAACATCTGGCAGTTTAGTGAACAGTTTTTCGGGATATTTTTTTTGCTTCAATATTTAAGGAGAATCGTTTTCTGACATTTATTGGGTTTGATAAATAGTTATTCATGGTACAAGTTTGTTATGTTGAATATAAGTCGCGAGAAAGTTTCATAAATTCTCAAGTGACTTAGGAAACATAACACACGAGTGGCGTAAAATTTTTTATCCTACAAGTGGAAGAAATCGTTTTTATTATGAGATGATATTAAGTTTTGTGATCAAATCGAATCAAGGCTACTTTCGTCTCAGTAAACTATAAATGTCAGAATAACTTGAGAGTGACTTCTTTACATTTTGGTCAAAGTAGATTGTTTGTTTGAAGTAGATAGATTGTTAGCAAATGTTTAAATAAATGTTGACGCTTGTCAGTTGTCGCTGGAAAAAAAGGAAGCTTTTTTGAAGACAAAAACCTTAAATAAAATGGAGGAAACTGATGAAAATTACGATCCTGAGGATATCCTTACGGAGGCAGAAGCTGCGATGCAGATTTTGCCAGAAAATTCCCGAGATGCCTATGACAAGGAGGAAAATAAAAGGTATCGATGAAAACGTTCCATTGGCTCATTTTTTACATTTGCAAACAAAATTAGTCCCATCGTCGCTATGGACCAAACACTCAATGCTTCGCTCGACTATTCATCTTTTTAAAAAAATCGACATTTCGAAATATGGCAAACTAACGAGCTTTTTGAGAAGCAGATCGCAGGAATAGAAGCCAAAGGAGTCCGAGACATTAGCACGACCTGAAATAGAGAAGTTTTTGAACGAAGCTTCCGACGACGAGAACTTGTTGATGAAAGTGGCTTTGATAATGGGGATTAAAGGTGCTTGTAAATGCAATGAATTGGACAATTTGAAAATACTCAAGACAAAGGAGAATATTTTTACGTAGTTTTGCCAGACACTGAAACCTAGAAATCGAGAAGTTCCACTATACTCAAAGAAGGATTTCCAGTCAACCCGATCAATTTATGTAAGAATTCATGTCTTTGAGACCAAAGTGTGTGTACCAGCCAATGTGTACGAATGAACACCTTGACGAAGATACCTCCAAGAATTGCAATGTTTTTGTAATTGGAGGAACCAGTGCTCTACACCGTTCACTGCCTGAGAAGGTCTTCGGCAACTCTTTTGGCCAATGCAGGGATTAACATGACTACTTTGAAGGGTCACGGGGGATGGAAGTCCTTGACAGTAGCAGAAGGATACCTAGAAGAATCGGTGCAACACAAAATACAGAAAAAATACAAGTTTCTAATGTGTTTGCGTCATCCAGTAATATAGGCAGCTGTACAGAAATGGAAGCGTCTGGTTCTAATGAGCCAACGAATTTTACAAGAACTTTAGATTATTGATGAAATGAGATGATTCGAATTAGTCTTGTATTGAGGTCATATAATTCGAATGCTCGTCGTAAGCACAAGGTTATTCGATAGAAACCACAAATGTGGAGTTCCTTTTGTTGGTGCCTATTACAGAGTGACATAATCTATTAAGTTTTTCCCGCATGGAAGTTTGCACCTCATGAGCGTATTTTTTCATCAAAAGGTGTTCTTTGAATTGGATTTCACACTGAGTGATACTTGGAGAATGAGTACAAAAAAGACCCACTTCACTTGTAACGTTCTATTCTGAACCTATCAAATTTGGCATTGCAAAACTGAAAAAATTTGGTTTTTACTGAAAAATGTCATACATCTGCAACGAACTTCGACATTCTACTGCCGTTTCTACTCCTTTGAAGTTTATTTTTGATTTTTTTGGAACTCACATTGTACCGAATTTGAACAAAACAACCTCCGTGATTTTGATGAATACAAGAACTATATATGGCCTAAACAAAAAATTCATTTTTCTGCTAGGTGCGAAGGTCTTCTAGCATTTTCAATTTGACGTAATAATGCCTCAGATTCAAATAAAAATACGTTATGGAAACTGTTGTCGTATTTATAAAAATTGTGGTTAGAAGCATATAATTTGTTGCTATTAGAACATGGGGAAATTCATACCTAGGAAGAATCTATTTTCGAAGTGGGGCAATGACGAACGCTCAAAAATGTATTATTGATGTATATTAATCAGAATTTTTTTGTATTCAGAATAAGAAGTCCAGAAACCTTTCCATGGAGTAAGTATCATTGGGAAATTTAAAAAACTAATTGGGGGTGGGGAAAGAATCCAAGTCGAAATATGAAAATGATTTCTACGAATAACCTTCCAATTGATCATTTTTTTGTAAAAATTAATATTTATTCTGGTTTTGAAATTGCCTGTTTTGACTTGTTGTGGATAAAAAATTCAGATAACTCAACTTTGAGATCATTTCAAAAATATTGTTGCGAATAATACAAAATTTCAAGAGATGATTTAGAAAAAAAATTGAGAATGAACTTTTTCCAAAAAGCATTTCTATACAAAAAAATGCTAAAGGAACATGAGAGAAACTGCAGACTAGGGCAAATTGACAAGTCGGCTGTGGCGGAACACGCACTTAGTGAGGGAAACCACAGGATTCTGTTTGAAAATGCAAAACTGATTGCACCCAACCAGGGATACCATAGCCGACTGGTACGGGAGGCAATAGAAATCCACAAACACACGGATAATTTCAACAGAAAAGAAGAAGCTGTCAACCTCAACCGAATATGGAATCCCATTTTAAGAAAATCGATAATAACTGCAGGTAGTTCTTCAGATAATAATGATGATTATTCTCCGAACCCACATGAAGTAAACAAGGTAATCAATATTAATGACGATTCCCCGAATCCGAATGGAATAATTAGCACCGCAAACTACCTGAATCGGCATAAATACAACTTGCGAAGAAACAATCTCCAGTCATCGGAGTGAATTCCAAGATGAATGAACCTCTGAAGAAGCTAGCCACTCGAGCCAGCGAAACGTCAGGAAGAAATTCCAAAAAACGACGGCCTTCAAACCCGAATAAAAGTAGTGATACTGAAAGGGGTGGTTTGTTTCTCATATATTTCAGAACAAGCAAGTCTTCAGTAGGTACTTACGCACTTCATTTGGTATAGAGTAACTTTGCGTAGTACCCGATAATGTCACCCAATTCTCAAACTTTTTCTTAAGATATCTATGGACATGCATTCTGAAGATCATTATTAATGAAATTAGTTTTTGTCAACCAGCTGACATCCCCCTGCAAAGAGCAACCCTCAGAAAGTCTGAACTTTGTGCGAGCTGGAGATTAACTCTCAATACACAATACTGTGATGATATCTGAAACCTGAAAATATTATTGAATTCCATCCAGAACCCCTGATTTCATTTTCTCAGATCGTGGTAGGTTAAGGACCAAAAAAAACCCAACGGAGAAAGAATACATCCACCACAAAGTGATGACTTTTAATAATAATAATAATATGCTTTATTATCATAAGACATAATCTTGTTGACAAAGCTTGGGTAGTAAATACTTACTTAAAAAATGCGATATATACCAAAAGGTAACAAAAATAAAACTATAAAAATACATACAAAACATGGTAAAATGGAGATTATAAAAAGTATGTATATATAAAAGAGTGGAAGTCAAGTTCATATAAGAATAGACATAGAAAGTAAAAATTTAAAAGCTCCTTAATGAAGATAAAAAACATGAGCTAGTCAATCAGTTGAAAGTTGTCGTCAAAAAATTCATTCAAAGTATAATAGGGTCTATCAGATAGAAATTGTTTGACTAACTTCCTGAATTGGAAGTCATTTATATTGGCAGATCTTATGTACAGAGGCAAATGATTGTACATTTTTCCTCCATTGTAAAATATGGAGTGTCTGGTGATGTTTTTAGTTGGCACTGTGAGTTGCAGAGTGTGTCTGCTGTTCCGGGTGTTATAATGGGAAGAGGATGTGGCGAAGTTTAATATATGCTTATTTATTAAACACACAGATTCCAGTATGAATAATGCAGTTGCCGTTAGGATATTATGGTTTTTGAAGAAGGTTCTACAGGACTCTCGTGGTTTAAGGTTTCCCATATACCTTATTGCCCTTTTCTGTAAAATTAGAAGACTATTGAATAAAGTTGGGCTGCATGCTCCCCAAAACGGTATTCCGTAGCGTAAGTGAGAATCTATGAGTGCATAGTAAGCCATCTTTGCAGTGCCGAATCCCAATTCCTTACGAATTACTCTAACCGCATAACAGCCAGAGGCGACTTTGCTAGTGACACAGTAAAGGATAACCAGTAGTTTCAGTTTCGGTCGGTCCCTTTGATGTTCGTGTCCCACAGTTTCGTTTTTTTTAGACGAGTGCGCATCCTGCAGTTTCACGCCCGGAGTGGATAAGCCACGCCCCCCAACGTTTTCATGAGAAATACACTGCACGCCGCTTGCAAACTTGATATAAACTGCTCTGCAAAACTGCGAAAATTTGAGGAATCCAGCTCGTGATTTGAATTCCTGATAATAATAATGTGCGCTATTAATTTCGGTTCACTGTTCGCAAATCTGAAGTTGAAACACAGCGTAGTCAACTTTTTTCGGAAATTACCATTCGAATATCCAATATCATTTTACAATTATTTGATGTTTATATGAATATAGCATACACAAAAAAAGAGAAAGAGTGTAATTTATATTTTATTTTAAATTTTCGAGAGTTTGTATGTCTCAGGAAAAACTTGGTATACGATGTTTTATTTGTTTGACTGAATTTTTTTTAAAGGATTGCTTATAACAAGAGTGGTAATTTATAATTTTCCACTGCTTATTGGTTCTCTGTACTTTCCGCACGGTTTTCAATGAGCAGTCAAATCCGTGAATTCTGAAGATTTACAGATATAATTACTAATTTCTCTTCCTTATTGATATAAGTCACACAAAAACTGAACTGAAAGTTTGAAGCAGATCGGCTAAGCTGTTCGATTTTCAAAAATAAAAGAAAACACGTCCAGAATGAGATTTATTTGAGAAAGGTACCGACAATAAAATTTTCGGAAGGTTTCAAATCGTGTCTGAAAGAATTATTTTGTTAATAAATAGATTCGAAATTCTTATGTTCTATTCATTACCTGAAAGAATGACCGAATGCCAATTTTATATTTGTCAAAGACAGAGAGTTCACTCCTCAAACGACATTAACTTTACGAAAATACCAAAATTCTTCAGAACTTGTGATAAAAAAATGATTGAAAAATATGGAGTTTTAATCACAAAAACGTCGAACGAGCATTCGACACTAAAAAGCAAATACTGCTACAACAGTGGAGTTCATTTCCCATAGGGTATGCAAGCTTTCATACACATTTTTGAGAAACAGATTGCATAGCCAAATATCAAACATGTAATAAACAAAACATGAATACAGTTGCATTTATGCATTGTTGTGAAATGAAAACATGGTTTCAGCATAAGTTCGTATCTATAATAAGTACTAACTTATCGACATTTTTTTCAAATAAACGATAATTATCGTTATTTCTTCATTTCAACATGAAAGTTATTGTAAATTCATGTGAACTTTTTATAGAAACAATATTAATACAGACTGTCTAAAGCGAAATGTAGGATTAGTCAGGCAACTCAATATACACGATCTGATGTTCACATAATTAATAATAACTTTTATTTCCCAAGAAACTCACGAAGTTTATAGAAGGGAAAAAAATAACTCTAAGAAGATTATACACCGAAGGGGAAAAAAGGCCAATGAAATCAGACTCTTTCATTGTAGGAAATGAAAAAAATTATGGTAATAAAAAAATAAATGAAAAATTGGCATTTATCTATTTAAATAAATGTTTTTTTAAGTTGGCTTTGAAACGGAGTTTTTTGTATTTCTTTATTGCAACTGGTAATCTATTATACAAAATGATTTCTGTGTGATAAATTGTCTGTCGTCCTATGTTAGATTTGAATTTCATCGTTGATATTTAATAAAATAGGTGGTCATAGGAATAATATATGTGCAAAAGCAAATTACACTTTCATTTTGAGAATTGGATTATCTGGATTTGAAGTGGAAGTAAAAATTTTAGTGCATAAAATGTTCTATTGTACATTGTAGGTTTATCCTTCATAGTGAAGTTGAAGCCAAAATTACTATTGCATAAATCCACCTTGAGAATAGTCAGAAACTAATTTGCAAGATCAGCAGTTGATGTATGTCATTAAATAAGTTTATAAAATGAATTCTTGAGAGTTTTATTCACTTTTTTTTATTTCATTTCATTACATGGCAAATCATATAATTTTTATGTATAAAACTGGTGCATGTTATTAGATCTAGTCTGTTTGTTATCAGTATAAATAAATAAAATAATACAATATATGTATATTGTTGAGAAAACATGTTAACATACCTGTTTCTGATATTTTCAAAATTGAAAATAAGTTTTGTTAACATAAGCAAAACTAAAGAACGGAAAAATATGATACAAATTCAAACATTAATCAATGCTGAATAATTTCAACAGGAACGATTGAAATATCCTAATTTCAGATTTAAGAATACATCCTTTTGAAGAAATATGAAGCAAAATACATTAGGTAATCTTCTGAACATAAGTTTTTAAGCCACCCAATTACTTTTCAGAGTACAAACAGAAAACATGCTAATGAAGAAACTAGATAATTTACATTAAGTTGATGAAATTGCACAAACTACATACAGTTAATTTCAATACAATTAGAGAAGTTTTCATATATATTACTACCTGCTTCATGGTATATTTGGGGTTATTTAAAGAAATAAGAATGCATCAAATTAGACTAGGTATACTAACAATAAAGGACATTAAAATGAAAATGATTTTTCAGAATGGAAGAAATAGATGAAATATTTCATCACTTTTGATATTATAAAACATATTAGATTTGATCGACATTTCGTATATGCATAAAATACAATGTCTGTTCTTCTCAAGAAACATTTCCACCTTGATTTTCAATGTGGAAAATATAAAATCGTTAAAACCAATTTCGTGTGACTCTAAATAATGTTGATTTGCTAGACAGGCAAAAAATTCCTGATAAATACTTATAAACTTAGGGCCTAGGAAATATATTGTTAATGCGAACTTCTTATAATCATTGGAGTACCATATGAACCTTTTTTAGATTTACTAATATGTTCAATTTGAGCTTTCAAAAAAGTTGCTAAAGATGGTGAACAATATTGATTCACAAATTCCACAACTTCTTCGCCCGAAATGTTTCTGTTGGCAGGGTTAATCCGATCTGTAGAGTTCCTCCTAAGATGTCTTATTCTATTTCTCAGGTGGATTTTTCTTGGCGTATTCTTGGATAGAGACGTTGAGGTCTGTGTGCCTATGTCTGAAAAATAAAACTGTTGGAGAATCTATATATAAGAAAAGAGATGAGGGTAAATCTACACCAATAAATTGGGATCAGAAGAAATAAATTTCAAAATACTTTCGTCCGAAATAAATTAAATTTGTACTTCTAAATCTACCTCTATTTTTAATATTCTCTGAATAAAATGATAAATTTTCTTGTTGGCATGTAAAACTATCTCAGATAAGTCAAAAGAACATGTTACTAAGAATGGGTATGCAAAAATTATTTTTTTTTTAACAATTCAGAGCACTCTATTCAATGGTTTATCAGCTTGAATAGGACTCAACATGTGAAATATTTTTTTTTCATGTTCAAGTGACTAAAATGATATACTGTTTCATTATAAATTGATGTTGTATCCTTGACTGGGGTAGGTACAATCAATAATGTTGATGCACCTTTTTTTAATATCATCAGGAACTGAACTTCAAAATGATTATATTTCAAGCAAAGTATTCACTAGTAGTTCATGACAGAAATGATGTTTATGAAAGGTTCAACCAGAAAGTGGAGCACTACTTCTATAATACTCAATAATAAAGTCAATACATTTTTTTAAGATTGAAACTTTTTCAGAGATCAATTACCCCAACACCAAACTGATATTATTTGCACTCGACGCCCGTTTTGTTTACAAGGTTAGCATCGTCAGAATTTTTTTTCTGAATATGCTAACCTTGTTAGCGAAACACGCTTCGAGTGCAAATAATATCAGTTTGGTGTTAGGGTACACGATCTCTGAAAAGAAATTGGACTGAAAACATCTATAAAAAACATACCTTCTGCATTACGTTCTGTATCACTGTTACTTGAGGTGTCCTTTGTATTGTCTTCATCATCATCACAACTGATACTAAGACAAGTCTCCCAATTCATAGACACATCGCAGTTGGGTTCTTGGCTTGTACTTGGAAGCGAGATATCAGAAGCTTCATTTTGAACAGAACTGGAACTTGAAAGAGGTACTGTTTTCAGATCAATTTCTGTTTGGAGAATATCGGAAGTTCCCGGGATATTCTCTGAAAAAAAATCATACATCAAAAATATGCAGAATTCTACATGATACCAACGCAACAAAAATATGCAGAATTCTACATGATACCAACGCAAATGACACTTTCCATCTATAAAATGCAGGATTTAGATTACACGTCATGGAGAGTTTATGGCCAAATGAGCAAAGGCGCTTGATTTGTGCTTGATTCACTTTTCTCACTGCTAGTTCATGCCCAAGCCACAACAGAAAATTTTCAGGATGACCCTATGTGATAAGCAATTGTTGGTTGCCTAGATATCAATCCTAGTAGATGAGGTCTATTTATTCTCAACACTAAATTTTCTCTGTTCCTTATTTGAGTGTTCGACAAAAATATATAATGATATTAAAAAACAGTTCGAAAGGAATTCAACGAATAATAGCTCGTCAGCCTGCAAAAAAGTAAGTTTTCTGTTGAGAAAAAATGAATAAAAAAAAACGGGCCTCGACTATATCAAATATAAATATTTGTTCACATAACGACACTGCCCCTGACCTATTCGGAAAAAATTCTGTACATATGTATGCTTCAAGTTACCCAAATTAAGTTGAAGGAATGCATTTACGTAGGAAAGTAAAGATACAGCATATAGCTTATAAAATTATATATATTTTACCTGATGCTTTGGGTTGGCTGATGCTGTCTAATTCCACTTCTATCAATCTGGTAGGGATAGCGTTCAGCTTCAATTTGTTTTTCTGAATACTGGAAAACATGCAATCCTCAAAGTGTGCACTACAGACTCTGTATCTCTTGTAGCAATCCTCTGCAGAGCAATTGTCCAGTTTCGATTTGTAAAGTTTCAACTTCCATTCATTGCATCTAAAAAATAAATCATCAACGTTAGAGATATATGAGTATCGAAACAGTGAAGTTGTTCTTTCTGAGAAAAGTTCAACAATATCTGTTTGATGTGGTGAGTACATGAACTCACTGAGAATAAGGTGAGAAGGTATAACAAAAAGATAGAAACGAAAATGTCAACTTCTAATGAAATCGACGATAATTCATTGCCTACAATGATAATATTAACGCCTTGGATTCAGTGGAATTGTTTCAACTCACCTCTTTTCATCTAGAGGAAATCTGAAGAAGCTGATTTGGGGATTTTTCTTCGAATTATTTGAACAAATCACACAATAATTCGATGCTTTCTTCAAATTGTCAGCCATCGTCGATATAGATTTCAGCAAAGCACAGAAGAATTCACAAACAATAAACCAGTTAACATATGATCTATAAATCATCAATTGTTTAGCAAAGCTAATCTGTGGAGATAATTTGAACACAATAAAAGATCATACAGGACAAACGTGGCCCTAAAAAATCTTGTTACAGTAAACAGTAAACATAATACACCAGACATGAAATTATATGTACAACCTGTTACTTGTTAGCAGTGTTGCCAATATCAAATAAAATTTGTCTGTGTTCTGTTAATTATAAGAGTGATCGAATGGAATTCGAATAATAAACATATTAACTCAATTTAAAAAGAAGGCTTGGGCTTTCAGATATTGACCCATACATATTTCATATATTTCGGAGCGCATAATACGAAAAAGTTGCCTTTCAAAATTTGAAAAGTAGCAGATTTGGGAACATTTTAAACAAGCTGCAAGCATTGCTCAAAAAATGAGTGATCCATTGCGCATCCAACAATTTCCCTTCCGGAGTCGATCATGCGCGCTCTGGATCGAAACACGAAGTGAAATTACTGGTTATCCTTTACTGTGCTAGTGAGTTGTTTGACATGATCCACAAATTTTAAATTCTGATCAATGAACACTCCTAGAAATTTAGTGCTATTTTTAGATTCCAATGATCTGTCTTCAAAATGAAATTCGTTGATCGAGCATCTAAACGATATTAAATTTGTTTTAGTTAAGTTGAAAGATAGGATGTTTGAATCACACCAATCTTTCACTTTTTTCAAATCAGCAGAGATTATTTTATGTAACTCACAAGTATTTTTATTATTCCAAAGTATGGTTGTGTCATCTGCAAATAAGGTGAACTTTCCAGAAATATCAAGCTTGGTGAGGTCATTAATATATAATAAAAAAAGAATGGGACCTAAAACAGAACCTTGTGGAACACCCGAATTAATTTCCCTTTTTCTTGAAAGTTGAACAGTTTTGACCATTTGCGATCGTCCCTTCAGGTATGAATCGAACCATTTGAGAGTTACTCCTCTGCATTCATAACAATGTAGCTTTCTCAGCAGTATTTCGTGATTAACGCAGTCAAATGCCTTTGACAGGTCACAAAACACTGCAGCAGTCTTTTCACCGACATTTATCTCAGAATGAACTTTATTATTATTATTCTGGAAGCCGAATTGGTTTTCACTGATGATGTTATGCTTGATTATGAATCCAAGTAGTCGTTTTTTAATTATCTTTTCAATAATTTTTGCGATGGTTGGTATAAGAGATATTGGACGGAGATTAGAGGGATCATCAGAATCTCCGCCCTTATGGAGAGGAATGACCACAGAAGTTTTTAAAAATGAAGGAAATGTGCCTGTTTGAAAGGATAAATTTATCAGTGAAACCAGCACATTCAGAGCTCTAGGAGGAAGGTTCTGTATTATTTCAATTGAAGCCTGCAGTATTTTTGTTTTTAATATCCTTCAAGATTTCAATGAGTTCATTAATGTTGGTCTCATACAGAAACAAGTTCTCATCTATGCCTAAATTTTCTAGATGCACTAATGGATCATACGGACTTTCAAACAATATCCCAAAGGTATTATCTTCAATAATTGAAATAAAACTTTTTCCAAGTCTTCAGATGCAGACCTTGAAAAGCATGTTTTTCAGAAGGCATTCCAGAGCAATTCTATGCGCAGAATCTGTTCCACCCTATATCAATATTTTATAACTTGGCAACCGCATCCAACTCAGTTTCTGCCAAATATATTTCAAAACCTCGTCTGAAACCAGAAATTTCCACCAATCTTTCCAAATTTTCATCTAAATGGAATCGACTCTCATACTTAATTCAAATCTCCAATGAGGCCTGACGAAAAGTTCATCGAGTTGTTTTATGATAATGGCTTTTTTCCGATTTCACACCAAATTAACTCGGGTCCCTAGAGATTTTATTACTTCCACTAGCAAACAGATCGGGGCTATACTGCTTTCGAACTCCGGAAGCGATACTGGAGGTTAGATCTCATCAACTAGAAGAGATGATCAGGATCGGTGAACTGGGTTTTTGTAGGCTACGAAAATTTGGTCCACCACAAGAAGCAATCTTACGGAAGAATGGGATTGGTGAAAGGAGAGTTATCAGATACTCGTATCATTCAATGAAAACAAAACAGTTTTTCTCTGGAAAATAGTATCGTATTTTTATTTTTGAATTTTCAGTGACTGCTGAAGAGGTTAGTATACAATCAATTTGAAAGTTCAGGGCATAATGCTGAATGAAATCCCGTCTCTATTATCATGGTATGCCTCAAGGATCAGTTCTCCGACAATATACACGTCTCAGTTCCCCACACATTTGACTAGCTTTATGAGTACTGTTTGAAAGTAATCATTTTGTAGTGGATGAAAGTTTTCTTCGTAGTTTTTTGGGTTTGTAACCCACCACAATCTTAAAAAAATCAATAAATCATATTGAAATCTATACAAGTGTAGAAGGACAGATTTAAGATAGTCTACCCAAAGAAGCTTCTGCGTTAATTAAAAACAGTCCCTTCTAACTGAAACATCCTAGAAAGCTGTTCCACACCTAGCATGACATAAGTGAGAAGTGAGCTTTGCCACGAAACCAGGGTATTCTTCAGTAATTGTTAAAAAAATGCAGATAATTCTGGTATATCTTCAATGATTGGACCCAGCAGCTATTATTCTCTAGAAGTATGTACCGTTAGTTGTTATTCAAAGGTTTTTCTCGAACTTTTCAATTCATCTGATTGGGAAGCACTTTGTCCCAGACTTTGTTTTAGAGGTGGAATTCAGTGCTCCGGTGGGGTTCAGTGCATTTTCCATTGATTATTATTATTATATTCGCTTTTTAATTCAGTTCTTTCTGGTATATTCTCATGATCTCTTTCTTTTGTTTTTGGTGAGTGCTGCCCCTTGATCTGAGAAACCTGAAAGAATAATAATAGTCTGAAATATATATCTTCCAAACTAAGGATAGACGTAGTAAATATTGTTTAGGAAAGGAAGGAAAGCCTAACAGTCCTGGCGACTGTGAAGATTGTTAGCTCGGGGCGCAAGCCGCTAAATAGAGTCTAGTTATGTGGCTTTTTCTACAAGGTGAAAATAATATTTTTCCGCAAATCTTTTAAAATTTGATAGATATCAATTATAATAATATTAATATCAATTTATTTCAGTGGATCTTCACAGATATAGAAACTCGTCAGGAAAACAATGCTAAAAACATAAAAATACATGTCGAACACAGAAAAATATCACATAATACAGTTAAAATACTCCTCAATTGTATAAAAACTATATTGGAGTAAAAGTTTTTTTGACCAACTTTTCAAAAATATGAATTGCAGTAACAGAGTTCAAATCTGATGGTAATTTATTGAAGAGTTTTATGGACATTATATTCGGCCCTTTACTCACTATTGCCAATTTATGTTTAGGAATTCGGATATTGTGAGTATTTTTGAGATAATGACCACTGGAGTTAGAAATGTCATTTCGGAAAATAAATTGGTTTTCATTTTTTTTATATGCGTGACACAGTTCAAAATGTACATAGATGTCACAGTCAGGATATTCAGTTCTTCGAATAGGTCCTTACATGATGATCTTTTATCTTTGAAAGTCATAATTCTGATCGCTCTTTTTTGAAGGACCAGTACCTCATTCACCTTGGAGCAATTTCATTCACAAATAAGTGGTGCTTTGAAATTCATGATAATATTACTAAGGTTACTATGGAAACTGTTTCCAATCATTCATGTAGAACACTAACAACAACTCTAAAGAATAGTAATTTACGTAACGAGTCCGGAAAATACTGTTTTTTTGGACGAGTGGACAAAATTCTAGGACGAGCGTAGCGAGTCCTGGAAGTCTGCGAGTCCAAAAAAACTATTTTCGGTCGTGTTGCGTACACTATTTTTTCGGCAACCGACCCACTTCCCGGACGCTTTTTCTTTGAGAAGGTAGCATTTTCCCGGCCTAGTCCGGGAAGTACGTATTTCCCGGACTAGGCCGGAAAAATGCTACTTTCTCAAAGAAAAAGCGTCCGGGAAGTGGGTACTTCCCGGTTGCCGAAAAATATAATTTTCTTACAGTAAGGAAATCTCTGGAATGTCAAAATTTTCTAGCGATTTGCAAAAAATCATATTTTGTGACTGTTGTCAACTTTTCTTGGATCATCGTTGGAAAGTCGCCGATTCATCCTTTTTCTATACATATTTCTTTTATACGATCGATACTCTTCTCTTTAACTGGGCACATAAGTAGGTCATATAACACATGATAACGTTGTCTAGTTTGTATGGTTTGGAGTAGTTTAGGATTCCTCACAATAAGACTGAAGGAATTGTAGTATGAGGAACTAAAGGAAATTCAAAATGAGCATGATACTAAATTTTGGGATTGACAACTATTTCATCACTATTTTTTCCAAAACTGTTATGTCAGAAGATTGGTATAATGATCCATTTATTTGTATATGAGGAACACTTCTGGAAATGTTTGATGTAGCAACAGAGTGAGAAAACTTTTGAAAAGAAAGAAATACATTCTGTTTATTTTAAAGATTTTATAGAAAATAATATTCATTCACTTTCTTTGAGCTATACAACAAAATTTTATGGATTAGAGAAGACTGTACAAACTTGAAATGCAGAATTCTGTAGTATCGATGAGTTGGAAGCATATTTTTCGCACTTGGATCTATGGATACAAACCAATCAAAAATATATCTCGCTGATAAAATTATCGCACATCTTCTGTGCGGATAGCAGTACTCGTATTCTTCGAAATTTTTGTTGTCACTTTACCCACAGACGACTAACACTATAATATATAGCACAGTTCAGAACAGTTTAACATTTTCTAATAATTACCTGGAATTTTAGTAATGCTTTTTATGAGTTTTCTTTCAGTACGTTGTACAGTGAATTCCAAATAAAAATGTACCTCGAAATATATTTTGTAAATTTGGTTTCGAGAGAGATTTTTGTAGTTTGGTGATTTGAATATATTTGAAAGATATGCTATTCGGAATTTCAAAATCGCCTTGCATATCAAACAGTCGTCCACTTCAGTTGACACCACACTATTATTATTGCTATAACGTCTCCGTTCAGTCTGGCTTCACTCTTATTCTGAATGAAAGACCGCCATCAGCTTCTTTTGGTGGTTGTTGAGCTTGCAAATTTTATACGAAGGCGGTTATCTCATTTCAAAATATATTTCTCTACTTTGTGGACCCAAGGGTTAAAATTATGTGGATGAAATATTCAATATGGAAATGAGTTCATCCTTTGATGAACATTAAACTCTATTTCATTTTGTCTCCGAAATCATTTATTAATATGCATGTTCGCTCAAACTTGAAAAATACGGAGTTGGTGAAAACTTCCAACAGATAGACAGGTTAGCGTATGTCGTTTGAGTGTGAATTTTCGTTATTATGATACCCGCTAGTTTGAAGACTGTAGAATAGCTAGTGGTATTCTCGAAATTTTATCTTCAGAAACTCGTGAAGAAGGCCAGCGAGAACCCATGATGAAGGTTGTGATCCAGAAACAAATGTTGATAATACACAGGGTTTAATTATTCACCTAAAAATTTTTAATATTCCTATTCGTGTCAGAAACATTCTAGAAGGGAATTATTCGTTAGTAAACCCTGTATATCTTTCTCACTATTTATATTTGAAATGGTGTTTCACCGTCTGCCATTAATTTTGGCTAACCTAAGAGCCGGCCACTAAGGACAGAGACATGACAAAAGCTCAACTAGGAAAAGGAGATAAATCGTCTCTAAAGAACACGTGTCTGATAGTAGGTCAGGCCATTGCTACTAATTCACTGAAATATTTCCGGGATATATTATGAGGGTGTGTGCAGCATGCCGTGTAATATCGACCTGGGGTGAGTCGCTTTTTGAGATAATGATGGATGACTTGAAAATTTCCTGGACTTTCGAAAAATGGTCTAGAGGAAAGTCGATTGTCAGTACTATCTGACAAAATAATCATTCTGAACTACTGATAACAAATGACTAATCTGAATCACAATTGATATATTGTGAATTATAGTTGATTTGTGAATCCGAGTTACATCTGATATTTTTTGAATAACAAAAGGTAAAGGTTTGTTTTCGAATTGTAGAGATATATAATATGTCCACAACTCAGTTTATTTTATTGATCAACGTCAACTGGAAGTGAAGAAATATATGAGTGGAGTTTTCCAATATAGACCAGGGCCGATAATTTTTGAAACCAAAAAAAATTACAGTAGGATGAAACCCATTAGGAAAGGAGGGGAATAGGATCAAAATGAGAGGAAAAATAAATTACGGTCGATCCGAGTTCGGGAAGTGGGAGGGGGTGAGTTTTAAGGGTAAGAAATGGTTTATCTTGATTTCCGGCAAAACTACAAGTCCTATGGAAAAAAACTAAATGGCAAAGTTGTAGGTAATGAAAAGATCTACAACTTTTGTGTCTGCAATTTTTTCACATAACCTCAAAATTTAGGTGAAAAATTCAAAAAACCAAGTTTTTGGTTTTTTATTTATATCTTTTTCAAAAAAAAAAATTTTCTACAGAATTTGGTGAAAACTTACCTTATTATTTCCCAAATACACTGTAATTTATTTGATTAGAAATATTTATTTTTTCGCCTTATTTTAACTTAATATCAAAAAAGCACCCCAATTTTCAATCGAAAATTCTGACGTCAAAATTACAGCTTTTTTCAAAAAGTTTGGGGGCTTTTTGTTCGTTGAAATGTCTACTTTCTGATGGTCTGAAAAAAATATACATTACTATAGGATATGTTCTCAGAAAATGCAAAAAATTGAAAAAAACTCAAATTCGAATTTTTTTTTAATGACTATTACAATTTCATCAAAAAAATGTGATTGCTGCAAATTGTTTTACTTGAAAAGTTTATTCATTTAATTCGAATTACATTCATGTCATAGAAAATCTCATACAATATAAATATACATGTAAATCGTACTATTGAATTTAGATACTTAATTCTGATCGTTGAAATCTTCAAGACCATCATCTTCGCCTCCAATGTTATTTCCAGTCTGCATTGGTTCTTCATCCACAATTTCATCTGAATCATTTACTTCCTCGTAGATTTTTTCTTTCATATTGAAGCAACTTCCAGAACCCTGACAATTAGTGCATAAATTTGTGTATTTTAAACCATGTTTTCGGCAGCCACATTTTGAACTGTTACATCCAGTTTCACAGCTGCAGCAAATAGTTTTGAGCAATACTTCCGGAATTAAATCCTTTTCTGTAAATTTGGGCCTAATGTCTCCAATGTTATTTCCAGTCTGCATTGGTTCTTCATCCACAATTTCATTTTCGCAAGATAAATTTTTATCTAACGAGAAAAACAAGGATAATAAAAAGTTTAATGAAAAGATTACAGTTATAAGGATTTTCCTGTAAAAAAGTTGAAGAAGATGCTGATGCTGACATAATTAAGACCTCGATAGAAGTTGCCAGAGATACACTGGAAATAACATTGGAGGCGAAGATGATGGTCTTGAATATTTCGACGATCAACTAGAGTTGGAAAGGTTTGTCGAATCTAACGATGAAGAAAAAAATATAATGAATAACGTAATCAGAATTAAGTATCTAAATTCAATAGTACGATTTACATGTATATTTATATTGTATGAGATTCTCTATGACATGAATGTAATTCGAATTAAATAAATAAACTTTTTTACTAAAAAAAATTGCAGCAATCACATTTTTTTGATGAAATTGTAATAGTGATTAAAAAAAAATTCGAATTTGAGTTTTTTTAAATTTTTTGCATTTTCTGAGAACATGTCCTATAGTAATGTATATTTTTTTTCAGACCATCAGAAAGTAGATATTTCAACGAACAAAAAGCCCCCAAACTTTTTGAAAAAAGCTGTAATTTTGACGTCAGAATTTTAGGTTGAAAATTAGGGTGCTTCTATGATATTAAGTTAAAATAAGGCGAAAAAATAAATAATTCAAATCAAATAAATTACAGTGTATTTGGGACATAATAAGGTAAGTTTTCACCCAATTTCGTAGAAATTTTTTTTTTTTTGAAAAAGATATTAATAAAAAACTAAAAACTTGTTTTTTTGAATTTTTCACCTAAATTTAGAGGTTATGTGAAAAAATTGCAGATCAATAAGTTGTAGATCTTTTTATTACCTACAACTTTGCAATTCAACTTATTTCAATAGGACTTGTAGTTTTGTCGGAAATCAAGATAAACCATTTTTTACCCTTAATAACTCACCCCCTCCCACTTCCCGAACTCGGATCGACCGTAATTTATTTTTCCTTTCATTTTGATCATATTTCCCTCCTTTTCCAATGGGTTTCATCCTACTGTAATTTTTTTTCATTCGTCACCATTTCTGAAGGTTTCGGCCCTCTAATAACTTATTTTTTGGAAAAAGAAGATCTTTTGTATTTCGAGTTTACAAAAGTCTTATTTTTCCTAGTATATTGGTACGTACACATAGCTTGACAATTTCCACTTGAATAATTCTTTATTCAATTTATAGAGATTAAAAGTTTTTTTCGTGGCGTATGCTAGTTATCTGAGATGTTTGGTGAGAATAAGGATAAGTACCAACATTTTTTCCGAAAGAACGTTTAGAAAAACTTGGCACCCAGTGTATGAAGATGCCAACTTTGGTAGCGAAATGCGCGTCAAGTGAAATTAAAACAATTTTAATGTTACGATAATTGTTCTTTACTTTCCAGTCTCACGGATAATACAGTGTTTTTCCTCCATGAACTACATATCAAAGTATTCTGAAGGAAAGATTGAGTCTATTTTCGACAGTCATGATTTGCCCTCCAGACAGAGTGTTTCCTTGAGATGATCTCTCAGCAATGTAGAGCGTCATAAATTCATTGAATAAAGTACTTCGTTCGTATTTTTTTGAGTTGTCAACCTACCATAATCTAAGAAAGTTATTATTCGATAATGGATTCTATAAAAGTGTAGAAGGACAGATTTCTACTACTCCAAATTTTTTCCGCACTGATTTTAAACAGTTCCTTCTGGATGAAACACATAAGTCAGCAATTTTTTCTCGTATAACTCAAATTCGCTTATCAAAATATAGAAGAACTAATATTTTTAAAATACTTATCTTTGTTTACGTTTCGGAAACCAAACTGCTTCCGTTCCCAAAACTCATTCACAACCCTTTCTCTTTTATGTTTGTTAACGAAGATGTGTCGAAGATCTGAGATTTGACATAATATTCCGTCATTCAAGAGGAGTGATAACCAGGTGCGATTTAAATCAAATGAACTCGTCAAGATATTGCAACTAGCAACAAATAGATTCCTTCAATCCTTGTTTCCTGACTTTCAAACAGTACTTCGTAGATGAAGTAGTTATACTGAAGAGCGAACAATTTGATCAATTTTTTTTTCCACGAAGATGCATGAGTTTTTTCTGAAATATGCATTGTGTACAAGGTATCGAATTTGATGAGTGGGTTTCAACACAGTGTTGAATACAATAATATAATTCAATAATCCACTTATATGCCCATAATCCGTTTTATAATGAGATCCATTTTGATGCAGATTTTTCATTACGATACAGATTTTCAACCAATAGCCCATTATTTTTCAATCAATCAAGTTGTGCATTTGACGTTTGTCAAAATCAGTAGCTATAAAATTTCCATGGAATATAGCTGAAATTTCGTTGAGTATATTCATTATCAAAATGCCTGATATCATCGATATAGAAGAATAACCATAGACTCCTCTCGGAGAAAGCAGAAAATGTAGTACGGAATATTCCGCCTCAGAAACCTAAGAAAGTGTATATCAACTGTATCTCTTCACTTTAGATAAAATTCAGTACGCTATCTCGTTGCGAAGCCGTTTGATTTGAACTAGACAACAATAATATGAGATCGGATTCAAAATTAGTCTCGAGCATCTGCTTTTTTAACATTTTTCAAACAAGTACAATTAACTACTATTATTGTGTTCAATACAACTATAAATGTGGTATTTATAGTTCTTCATTATTTATCGGATTTAAATAAAATAGCGCATGCAACTCTCATGTAGTGGTTATCAATACAATCGCAAAAACCATACCAAACTCACTTTCGGCTCGTTTCGTATCTCGGTTTATGTTCGTAACCATCATTACAATATCGTTGCATAATATACTAATTTCTATTTGACAGCTGTTTGGTAATGGCTCATTTAGAATACAAGTGTATTTTTAACTAATGGTGGCCGCTTCCGGAAGTTTTTGATGGAATGTGTAACATTCAACCAGATAATGATGGTCATGACTACATTAAAATGCCCAAAAGCGAAATTCAGGTAATTTTTGCTCCAAATTATCAGTAGTAATCCCAAGGACATTGAAAATTGTTCGAAAATTTTATAACAGATTTCGAAAGATTGTTGCTTGTACGAGAAACAAGATCGAGAGAGTTGTTATAAATTTTTGACATTTATGAATGTTCTAAGGTTACTCGAGTAGAAATATTTTTGCTAATTTTTGATAAAAATTAAGAGAAAAACCAAGTCATCCTTCTAAGTTTCACATGGTTTTGACCGTAAACTCTCTACCATCTTTTGTTCTCATATTCATAGCGCAATCCTTTGAAATTGTCGTCATTTCTTCTGCCTCCTGATTTTCATCTAAATGATACTTTCATTGCAAAAATTCATAAATGCTTTCCATACAAATGCTTGACTATAAACTGTAATTTTTGGCATATTTTATTCTATTATTTCATCGATATTCTAGATAGTACTACAAACAAATGGTGGCATTTTGAAATATCAAATATTTGAAACGTCAAAATCGAAATAAATCAATTTCTATGTATACATGGCAAAAACATAATACAGTGAGAAGGACCCATGGGATTTTTTTCGTATGATTTTGTTCTGATTGGTTTTGTTCGATCAGATGACTTCAAATTAACTGATTTTAGTGGATTTCTACTTGAGCAAAAAATCTTCTGTGAAATTGAATTACAAATCATAATTTCCGGAAATTCATTGTACAATAATTTGTGGATTGATACTAAATCTAGTTATATCCATGAATCGACAAGCAAATGTTTCATCTACTTGCTGTCATACAGTCTCGTCGATCATTGAAAATAATCAAGATATTTGTGGTACACTACCAGAAATTACCGCACAAGCATGGTAGGTATTGCACTCAGCTAACGCCTCGTGCTCACTATTTTTCCTCGTGCGTAATAGCCAACTTATCATCCTCGTTACGTAATATACAATTACCAGTACCGCTATGTGGTTTCCCTGATATTTTGTTGAAGACGAAATCGTCATCCATTCCCGAAACGGGGTCTCACCTTTCACCGTGCGATTCCCAGCACCGCCCTCCCACCAACGCACGTGTCCAAGCACTAGGTCAGACCATCGCCGCTAATTTACTACAATATTTCCGCGATGCTCGACGGGGGTGTGTACCCCGTGACGCGTGGTATCGACCTGTGACGACGGGGTGAGAAGCTTTTAGGCGGGCTCGGATTCCAGTCATGCGGCGTTCTTCTGACGATGCGGGCGTAGCTGGGCTTTTGCCGCATCGGACTCGGTCTCAGCTTGGAAGTGTAGGGGCACGTGGTGCGGAGTTTCTGGTGCCGACGGACGGGTTTTGAGTTCGACTTCCGGTGACGGTTTGGTGCGATAGGCGGGGTTCGTGATGTAGGATACGAGGAATTTTGTGGTCGGATAGTGATTTTTTTGTGTTAGAATTTCTATATCGAAAAACATATTTATTCACAACCATATATGTAATGCTGTCATTACTAACGTCATTGAAGGTTGGGAAGTGTCACGTTACACCTTGCCTTCACTTCCCGCCCTCATTTCATCTATTCTAGACTTTATCTGTCATATATTGACTTTATCTGACATTTATTTATATTGGTGACAATTGTATACCTAGTAGTCACTTCAACAATATATCTACTTGATTATTCTGAGAAAACCACGTTCTTGGTGATTTGTCGTTAAATGTAATATTTTAAATATGTTCAGAACGAAACAGGGATTTACTAATTTCAATCTAAATATGACGATTGTAAGTAAATAGTATACAAACCTCGGTAGGAAGTTTCATTCCTGTCTCGAAATCATAGCTAACCTCGACGCTTTGCGTCCCGGTTAACTAACTGATCTCACGACAGGAATGAATCACTTCCCACCTCGGTGTGTAATATAGGTACTATTTTTTATTTTGACGTATAAAGTTGCCCTTTTCGAAATTGACGTCTTGTCAAAACGCCTCAGTTGTCATGATGAGTTATACAATTGATCACTTTATTTCAGTTGAGATAAGTCAAACAGAAGTAGTAACTCGTACAATGAAATCACACATGAAATCTTCCATATTCTGGACTCCACATTTCGGGTTTCCTCTCTTTCAGTCTTTATTATATCTTTTTTTGAACAAATTGATATATTTGCCCGGATACGTAACTGCAATATGCAATAAATATGCAAAATTGGTGACTATTTTGTCAGTTAAGGTAAACGCTCCAGTTATTGAAACTTTTAGGAAATAAATTGCATTGAAACAATTCGATGGGTCACAATTATTATAACCTCAGATTCAGATTATATTTCCTGTTTCTGTGGTTTATGCTTCAACAATCAATATATCAGAATAGATTCATTGAAAACATTTTTTCATTTGTGACAATTTAACAAAATTTTATGTTTGATGCACCAGTTATTGACATACCAATGTTTGACACGCAAAAAATAACATTTATTCAAATCAGTAATTGGAAATAAAAAATTACAATAAAAAAATTTCATATGAAAATATATATGTGAATCTGTCCGAGATTAATATTTTTAGGTTGAGGTAATTTTGTGATATCTTCAAACTTGATAGTTGATATATCATGTTCTACTTAACGAAAACTTGAATTGTCGTTAATTGCTTTGAAATGTGACACTTGGATGTCGTTCTTTGTGTAAAAAAGTATCTGGATTATACAGACATTTCTATAGAGGAGCAGTTGCTTCCTTCCACCCATAAACCTGGTCAAAACGAAAACTCTATTACGAATTTCCTCATATTTCAAATTATGTTTCGATTTGGTGACCAAATAACTCAACGAGAATAGATGCGACATCATCGAGACTATCTACGCTTTCTATCCATTCCTCGAAATCAACTAAACTTGCATAATATGAAACTTCCCTCTTTCTTTTCGTTGACTTCTGGATCTAGACAAGATTTTTTTTCCATTATCTTTCTTCCGCTGTCTTTTCTTTTTCTTCCACTCGAGCTTCCACTTTCCTTTTTTTGATGGTACTCTTGCCATTCTCCTGACGTGACGGCAGATTGCATTTTTTCTTTCTTTTTTTTTTGTTTGATCTTATTTCTTCTGTCCAGACTAAAGCTTTTTCAAAGGTTTCAGTGATGAAGAATTCAGTGGTGTTATATTATTCACGTCATTGGTGGTTGATTCATTCAACTGTGGAAGATCTTGTTGGATGCGAAATGGTGTGCTTTATTGTTTTTGGTGGCGTTACTAGACTATCTTAACAATTATTCACTTTTCGATTGATCTGTACAAAGTGACGTGAAGTGACACCTAATATCAATGAATGGTACAGCTTATCCAATCCATCTTGGCAGTAGGCATTCCAGATCAGGTTATGTCTGGGGGGCAAATACCAGTTCTAACCAATCACACACTTATAAAAAAGAAAACAAACGAAAGTTCCTGGGGGGCAGATGCCGCCGATTGGTTCATTTCGGTTTATTTGACATTTTTGACAAGTATCTGGAATGCCTAATAGAACTAATGACGTATATGTCGAGCAATCTCTCTGAAGTATAGTAAAGTAAAAATACCTATTATATGCGTTAACTGAGTTGAAATTTATTTGTAGTGGGTGTTCTTTCTTTAGTCATGGTCTGCACTACCAATTTGTAACTGGAAAAGTAGCTGAGTTTGTGCCAGGATGGATTGGATAAGCTGTACAAATATGCATTCCCTGATCCAGTCATTGACGTTCAAGGAAAATGATGTTAAGTGATATACTGTGATTGAATTTTATACACAAAATCAACTTCATAGTCTCCTGAATACTAACAAATAGTTGGAATTCAATACACATGCCCAACGAGAATAAAAAAAGGTACTTTGCAATCTACTTAAAGTTATTTCGAAAATCAGACACGTTGAACTTTCATCACATTTAAAGAAACTATGAAAGCATCCAATTTTCCGCCCACTAGCTATAAGGTTGCCAGATGTAGCAATCTTACAGATTATCTACGGATATTGCTTCACTTCATTTCAACGGCCTTATTTTTAAAAGAAGTATTAACAAATATTGATTACTGGACCACTGTCAATAATTGGTGCGTTTATTTTACTTATCGTATTTTTATAAATTTGAAGATTTATATAACGAAATAAAAAAAAATACTTCTCTTTAGCGGTTTATCGAAAGCTAGCTTGCCTTCTTTTTCAAGCCCATTTTGGAAAATTTGCAATGAAATCAAAATTTTTGGTACGTATTGTCAAAATGTGACACTGGCATGACATTCATTCATAGCTATACCTAGTGTTGATTTTGACACAACTAGTTCGAATTCAACTTCCCCCTTCAGAAGAGGTATCCAAGATTGATCCATACTCACCCAATCTCTTCATTTCTTTTCAACAGTATGCACGTAGCCTCTTTGGGTATTATTTTTGTTCCATTCCGTTCTACCATGAGTAAAATGATGTTATTCCACTCGACTTATCAATTTCTCGTATTCTCAAGTTGTTTTTATGTCCAGCTTTCCTTATTCTCAATGGCCTTGATGTTTCACTGGTATAAAAGCTGCCACATACACAAGGCATACTATAAACACAATTTTTTAAATTCTGTTCCGTAGAGGTTTGTTTCGACTCAATTGGGATCTGATCGTGTTCTCTGTTCTGAATATTGTCCTTGCATTGAATCTATCACCTATGCGAATAATTTTTTCTTAAAAACTCTGGATATAAGGAATGATCATTTTTATCTGGGAATGAAAATACCATGTTGGGCAACACTGGGCTTTGCTCTGGACAAAGATCCCAGAATCAGTGAAAGCAATCTGAGAATGATCAAAGATGACACAAGGCTAATAGTTGCATTCAAGAGTGTAGGAATAGCAGAATGTAAAAAAAGTATGAATGATGACAATGGGTTTATCCCATTTGGCCCGCCTTTACGTTCATTGTTGACAAATAAAATGAGATAATTAGTAGTTAACAGTCGAGATTCTTATCAGATCAAGACACCAACCTTACAGGTCGTTCTCCTGGAGATGCCAATATTGTTAGGAAAACTGGCGTCGAATGCAAATAACGAGGCAAATAATATCAATTTGCTGTTAGGATAATTGATCTCTACAAAAAACCTCAACTCTCACACGAAAGGTTCCATTACCATTGTTCAACCTCATTTTCAGTATCTATGTGACGAAACATTTTTTTAATTTTTTATAAAGATTCTTATTTCCGCCGATATTTGGAAAAAAATCGGGAATTTGTTTTTATTGTTTCTTGATTTCATTCGAAAAAACTTGTCAAAATAAATTGTTTATCATCGTTGCCTCATTTTCCTACCAAGTGGTATTGCATTAGGATTTTCCAACCAACGTTTCGTCTCTCGGCCATCGAAATCATCATCATTTTCTCCAAACAGTGACATGATGAACTCCAGCTGTCTCAAAATCCCTCTTTTTTTGCTGCTCACTTTGGTGCAAAAGAGCGGTCGAGGCATGTTTCTGTCTGGCTTGGTGGGAAATACGTTTCTTGCCCAGAAGATTTTTTCTTGTGGGAGTGTTTGGCGAGAACAATTCTAATATTTTTACTGATGCCAACAAACCTTGATATCATACCATTTCGTCGATATCTTTCATGATTATCACATTTTCTTCAATTCACATAAAACTTGGGATTATTCATAAACTGTTGTGAAGGGTTGATCAAAAACTGAGAGGAGGAAAAAATTTCAACCCAATTTCAAATAATGATTACAGATCAATATTTTCAGCATCCTCAGCTCACAAATATTCAGTACAGTGGAGAATTCCATGATTTTAAGGTTCATTAGCATCCATAAAACGTCAAAATGTGGATTTTGCACGCCTGCGCCTCCCATGGGCCTCATAACTCAATACAACTTCGTATTTTATCCCCGACGGAAGTTCAATTTCACATCCATTACATTTTTCAGCCTGAAAACAATCGGATTATACGTTGTATCCCGTTCCCATCCCGAAAAACAAAAATGAATCTCAGCAAGCCTGCGGCTGGTTTCCTGATTTGATGTTCCTTTGTTCGCAGTGTTTGCCTCGTGCGTTGTTGCATAATTGAGATGGATTTGCAAGTACCTATACAATTTTGTGAAATTTCTCGAATTCATGGAAATATCGATCATTTCATTTCATGACCGAGCTTCACGGTATATTTTGTTGGTAAATCGTATTTTTTGGAAATTATTTTCAAATACGAATTATATACTGATGAAATATAAATACTTAATATTTTTTGATCTTACCAACATAATAATGAAAAAATATAAATTGGTTATTTGAATAAAAAATCAGGAGTACGACGTTTTCTAAAAATGAATCCTAGCTAGATCGATTTATCTCCTCCAAAAACTCTTGCACTGATGTAATTGATTTGAAAATCGGAGTAAATTGGCTCCACACATGGGTTTTCATTCATGGGCGAATTTTGATCTTACACAGAGAAGAATTCATTTGAGGCAAGGGGATCTTTGCCATATAACGAGGATTCGGGAGTTTCTCAAGGATCGATTGTGGGTCCCTTAATCGAAGATATGTTGTGTAAATGGGTATTCTAATATATGCATACGATGAAGTGGCTGCAATTGGTAGTCCTGAAGAACTCCAGGACAAACTCAAGCGATTATCCCTGTAATTCATGAGATGGCGGCAGAAACTCCACTATTATTAGATCCAGGAATCAGAGAACAATTGAAACCTTTCAGGCTGGAGCGAGTAGTGATTATGTCAGAGCATCAGATAATACTAAATTCCTTGGAATCTTCACACAATGTATAAATGTAAGTTAATAGTATTCGCTTCCCAATTTTTGTATGGGAGGAAACTATAGTAATGTTTGTTAAAAATACAGGGTATTGTGTTATATGTGTCCGATATTTCACAGCACAATTCCTCAGTTATTCCTTCATTTTTGAGATACAGGGTGTTGAAATTTTATTTTTATTTAGTTTTTTCGTGAATATATTTCAGATCAATATCGATATTTGGAAAATTAAGATATTGAAGGACTTCTTGATAAATTCAAATTTGGTGTCAGTTTGGCACTAAATTGTGGGGGGGGGGACCTACAGGTCTTGGTCTCTTTTGGGGAGTCACAACTTTGTCACGCATTTACGTATCACATTTAGCAGACGAAAAATCGATTCCTCTGTTAATTTTACGTAAAAAAGTTATACTTGTCAAGAGACGCTACAGGCAGTCGTTTTCGAACTATTTTCATTCAATTTAAGCAATTCATCCAAACGCGCGAACTGCCTGAGAATAAAAGTATCAAGTAGTTTCAAGTTTATTCCAATATTTGTTTTTTTTGCTGTCATATCAAAAACAGTATCTTGGCGCACAGTTTGAAAGTTTTACTTGGTATAAGTGTAGTATTCACGAAAAACCACAAAAATAAATTTTCAACGCCCTGTATCTCAAAAAATGGAGGCCTTGTAGGCCCGTGCTTGCATGAACTTTTTACATTTATAAATAACTGAGGAATCGTCCTGTAAAATATCGGACACTTATTACATAACAGCCTGGATAAGAGGTATGAGAACATTTAAGAACATTTTTCATCTCTTATGAGGATCTCCAAACATAAGTGAGTCCACCCATCAGTCTATCGAAAATTTTAATACATTCGAAGGAATTCATTCAAATATTCAGTTTGAAATTGAAATGAAATTTTGCTATTTCTACGATATTGTTCATTTCCCACCATTTTGAAATGTTCCACTCTCTCAACAGTCACGAACTGATAGTCGTACTATCGCTTTCGTAGTTGAGAGCTTCTGTTATCTAGCATTGTTTCCGAGTCATTGAACGAGTATCAAATTTAAAATACCACATCTGGAGTGCGTAAAGCTTCCTTTCGTCTATAAATAACCACGAAGGGGTTCAAACTAACCCCAGGCACATAATATCGCAGCTCAAAAACGCATCAAGTTTACCGTAAATCTTATGTTTATAAACTTCTACCAAGAAATTATGTCCCTGAATCTAACGAAGCAAGCTCTGAAACGAGCATTCTTTCAGATGTTTTATGTGCCCAGCAATCGAAGTCGTGGGATTTATATTTAGGGATTTTTACGTTTTTTCGATTGCTTTCATTTTCGTTAATGCAGGGCAGTTTCCTCTGGGAAACCTTCGACATTTCGGTCTGAAAGCTTAGTGAAGTTGTGTTTTCATATCCGCATTTCTTGTCCCTAGTGATTTATTCTCGAGAGACTGTATTTGGAGTGAGGTCGAAGTATGGAAACTGGTGAAATAATTCTGAGAAATCATCATCAAGAAAAATTATAAGCATTACGTTTCTCCTTCATCCTCTTCAGTAACTACGAGCTCACATCAGTTTCCACAAATGAAAATTATCAGTTTATCAGTCATTCTATTAGATATGTAAGAATTGCTTCTTGACGTTGGTCTCTAACGCTTAGGAATAGTCCATTATTTTATCAGAAATCTAGCTATCAAAAAGTAGGAAATCCTTACATTTCCAGTAGTAGCAATCCCTGCCGAACATAAGTGAGATATGATAGTCATGTCATTCTCATTTATCAAAACCAAGCTGAATGTAAACATTGGCCAACCTCTACGAAAGCGATTGACATTTACAAAAACAATAATTACGATTACTGTTGGGAGCTTGAAAAGTGCTTCTATTCAGACACTTTGAAGCAAAAAAAAATTATTGAAATTGGCCTTGCAAAATTTGAGTTTGCTATGATCGTCGTTTTTGATAAAATGAGTGAAAAATCCTTCCTGAAAATATATCAGAAAACATCACACCAACAATTTTCGACCAATGGAATGTGTCTTTTGTTTCGCGTTACCATGGCAACTGTTGGCAACTCAGGTATTTTATCGGAAATTTTTCCCCGCATTGGTATCCTATAGCGAATTATAGTGACGATTTAACTCGTGCATGAAATATCCCATAAGCCACCGTGATTTGTCATTATGACAGCAAAAAAACTTTGCCCTAAGTTTTTCAGCGACTAAACGGAACCTAATTAACTCTCGAAAGCATGGCAACCAGAATTGTAAACAAATCTTTGACGGCGTCCTTGTCAATTTTTCACTTCCGTTGTCAAAAGAGTATATCTGTTCTGTGAAAATGAAATATAAGAATTGTGTTTTTAACAATTGTACTTTTCCGTTGAATTGAATAAACTAAACTGTATGCATTAAATTATCGTACCGAATCACACTTGAGCTTTTTTTTGTGAAATAAAACTCAGAAAAATGCCAGAAAGAGAAAGTTTCTTTTGTTGAGCTGCCAGGCAAAAAAATTCTCATCGAAATGTCGAGTTTACTCCTACAAATAAAAGCTCTCGTGTAATAGTGAAGAATATCGACCGACGAAGGCGCTGGTGGTGGTTAAACTATATCCACCATTTTGAAATAGTTACCTTGTTTACATTTGTGAAATAACGCGCCAAACTGAAATCCAGTCAACAGTTGCCCTCGCTAGACAAGATTTTGGTGTTTTTTTTTGCTATATTTCCATTATACGAAATTTTTCACGTGAAGGTTAATATAACTGTGTTCATGATGCTTCGAATAGCCGCACAATACCATTCATTGGAGGTGACCATAGATGCATTGTGTTTTAAAATCTAATGATGTTTGTTCCAGGACATTTCTTAGTTTTAGTGTAGTGTTAGTGAACCAAAGAGGCTTTTATTACATGGATGATGAAATGCGCCATAACTTCGCCTAAAAATAGACAAACAGACTCACCAGGTAACAAGAAATCATCTCTCTTGAAATGCAAGTAACACACTGAAGCCGCTCTAGGTGGTGATTTATGCAGTTTCAGTTTGATTTTCCAAGCCTTGTACCTGTCTATTTTCTCTTTCAATCCACTTTCCGTAATGTTCCCCGCCAAAGATGTATTTATCTTTGGAAACGTGTGGAAAGACAACTTTGGATTTCGGTTCCTAGAGTTGCGGCAACTTGGCACCAAACACTTTATACGGCTCACTAAGCGATCTGCATCCGTGATTGTTTGTTATTATTAATAGAAAAAAAATTACAACTTCAGATGAGATTTCCTAAATCAACACCAAAGAACTCAATAAATTCACAAATGGAAGCCATTTGTTTGTGAAATTATAGCAGTGCGTTATATTTTCGCCAGACGTCGCATAAAATTATGAACTTCCCAATTATAAGTGCAAATTTTTTGGCATAAGCAGGGTATTTTGTTTGACATAACATGTCACTCACCCACTTTGAACAGAAGTGAACAAAACGTAACGTTCGAATTCGGCACAAAAGCAATTCAGCAGACTAATGAAAATATAAAATTCATCCATGTCTTTATTTACGAGCCACTGATGCTCCATTATCAACTGAAATCTGTACAATGAATATCTTTGGTAGTTTCTTGACCGAATCGATTCATTTTGTTAGAGTTCGCACAATAAAATATCACAGAACTAGTCATTTTCGATTCAATTATTGAATCTGTATTGTAATCCAAAGCCCACTTCGACGTACTTTGAAAGGCTAAAACATGATTTTCAAATAATTCGCTGAAGTTCAATATGGTGTGAAAGTTTCTTTCGGAATACCACGCGTACTTGAATTATTCTTGGGAATGTTTTTTTGCTCAGAAATATTTCAAGATAATGTATTCAATTAATATTCAAAAATCTCCGGAAATAATTCAAGCACTAGTGGTATTACAGGTGAATATTCATTGTATAAAATTCACTTGATAAAAGCTGCACATTTTTCGATACAAGAAGAATTCTCTTCAACATTCTCTATTTCCGTAGCGAAAAATTTTCGGACCAAAGTTTATATAATGATAATAATAATAATAATAATAATAATAATAATAATAATAATGATTTTATTGCTTCTGAAAAAAAATTATAGCAAGAGGTTTGGCCTGTAGCCTACAGCAGAACATAATTCAATAGTTCAACAATATCAGCAATTTCCTAATGGACAATAACATAAAAAAGAATAAACAATATAATGGCATGTTTGAGAAACAATTCTGCACAGAGTGCGGCAAAAACCAGATATGTTATTCATTCAGAACGAAAGATCTCGATTTCAAAATATTCCACACGTAACACGAAATTGATTTTGCAGTATACTGGTTCTAGTTATCAAGATCTGACAGTAAAGATTCCAGATTCGTTAAGCACTCAACAGCAGGTTTAGTATGACTGAATAGTGGGCATTCAAATAGCTTATGGATGATATTTTCAGGCTCTTGTGAGTTACACATAATGCATAATTCAGTAGGGTCTATAATATGGGAAGAACCATTCAAAGTGAAATTAAGTTTGAATTTATTACATGAACGCAATTGGGAAATTGTACGAGTGACCTGCATGGGTAATTTAAGTAGTAAGTAATTTTTTGGTTATCTGGACAATAAGAAACAAGGATACAATGGGAGAGCAGAACAGTGATTTATCAATTCTTTATTTGACTCGAACAGTTTTGTATAGTATTTAGTGAGGAGTTTTTTGTTGCTTATTAGTGAATTATAAAAAATGTTCTGCCAAATATGCATAGCATCAATTGTACTGAATATTTTTTTTTACCTGAAGTGATCAGTTATATCTCTCATCACAATCATCTAGACGTAGCTGCTGGTTAAAACATAGTCTCGGGTAACGGTTCTCATCCATTGAAAGTAATTTAGCCAGCCAGTTCAGAGTTATTTTCGAAACATTGTAAGCATATTTCACTCTTCCTGTCTCTAATCTAAGAGCATAATCAAGGGTACAGAGTGAAACTGACAGAAGCCGTTTGAAAAACAAGATCTGTGGCCTTTCAAGAATGTCTAGGTATCGTAATCCCCAGACAGCTACACAATTTGACATAATGCTGAGTGCTAATGACTCATCATTGTTTTTTCATGTAGATTCACACCCTTAAGCATTCGCATATCATGAAGGAATACCCTGTAGTATTTGAAATGGATTTCGAAAAAATTTTTTCCTCAAATCTTCGTTTAAGCATGTTCCACAATATTCCCTTCATTGGCTATTCTTTCGCTCCCTCCCTGGAACCTTTTCGTCGATAATGCATCCGCTGATGATATTTTAATAAGGGCGCCTAGGGTGTCATTTCCAATTGCGTGACGGTAGGTCCTTTTTCAGGCCGACCTGAGTTCGATTAGATCGGCTGATTCTGCTTTCACGGGGTTCGATCGGATCCTCCTTCCGGGAAGTGGAGCGGATTCGGAGAGTGCTGGTGAAAAGTGATTATCTCCGATCGAAAAGGTTTCGGATTTTTCGATTGCTTGTTCTATTAGGTTACCGGGTTCCTAAATGGGTGTTGGATTTCATTCAGGAGGAAGTCTTGTGAAGGACGATATGAACCCACGAAATAGGTATTTGAAATAACAATACACACTCTGATCTGGATTAGCTGAATGAGCAGATAACATAAAGCCTAATTTTATATAAAATCAGAAGATCCAGCATGTCGTCTCTATTAAAAACATAATGACTATAGTGAAGCCGCTGAAAAGATAGAATGATCACGTGAACGGCACGCACTATTTGAATGTTCCTCTCCCCAATGTTACAAGTCCGATTTACACCACTCAACGAAAACGTTGCCTCAGCAGTGAATTCAACAGCATTTCCCTGTTCTCCCATGAACTCTTGGGATGCTTTTTTATGAGTGTTCATTATTACACCTTTTTCCTCTACAGTTAAATGTCTTTGTTTCCATTCATATTATTTAATTAACGTAACACACGTAAGTACAAAGCACAAATGAGTACAGTACAGTGTGAACAGTTATTCATTTATTTCAGTTTAGAAGGCGTGGCTACGCCGCGCAGGCTAATATAGATGCAGGCATTCACTGTTCACGCGTCCTTGAATTCTATCTTTTGAACGGCCCGACTATAGATCAATCAAAGAATAAGAGTTATTTATGGTACTAGTGTGTTATGTTGAAAATAAGTCACACGAGAAAGATTTATATGTTATAAATTCTCAAGAGACTTAGGAAACATAATACACGGGTGGCATACATTGTTTTAACCAACAAGTGGAAGAAATCCTCTCAGTTACCTATAAATGTCAGAATAACTTGCAGGGACTTCTTTACATTTTGGTCAAAGTAGGCTGTTTGTTCGGTTGCCACGAGCATGGTACATTGTAAGCATATGTTTAAATGAATGTTGATGCTTGTCAGAAAAGGAATGCGTTTTTGAAAAAAAAAACAAATGAAATGGAGGAAACTCATAAAAATTGCGTTCCTAATGATATCCTGACGGAGGCTTATTTTTTACATTGGCAAAAAAATTAGCCCCATCGTCGCTATGGACCAAATGTTCGATGCTTCGCTCTATTACTCACCTTTTTAAAAATTCGACATTCCAAAATATGGCGAACTGACGAGCTTTTTGAAAAGCAAAACACAGGAATACAAACCGAAGAAGTCCACCACGGCATTAGAACGACTTGAAATAGATAAGTTTTTGAACGAAGCTCCCGACGAGTACTTGTTGATGAAAGAGGCTTTGATAATGGGTATTCAGTGCTTGTAGATGCGATGAATTGGTCAATTTGAACATAGAAAATATTCAAGACGAAGGAAAATATTTTCACATAGTTTTTTCAGACACTCCGAGAAATCGAGAAGTTTCACTATACTTGAAGAAGGATTTTATTTGCAGTCAACCCGATCAATTTCTATAAAAAATACATGTCTTTGAGACCAAAGAAAACTAGTCCAAGCCGGTTTTTGTTTTTTAAAAAAATTGGAGGTGTACCAGCCAATGTGTAGGAATAAACACGTTGTTGTCGAAGATATCTTCAAGAATTGCAATGTTTTTGAAATTGGAGGAACCGGCGCTCTACCCCGGTCACTGTCTGAGAAGTTCTTTGGCGACACTTTCGGCCAATGCAGGTGCTAACATGACTACTTTGAGGCGTCATAGGAGATGGAAGTCCTCGACGGTAGCAGAAGGATACCTAGAAGAATCGGTGCATAACAAAATACAAATTGCAGAAAAAATACAAGATTCTAATGTGTCGGCATCTTCCAGCACTATCAGCAGCTGTACAGAAATGGAAGAGTCTGGTTCCAATGAGCCAATGAATTTTACAATAACTTCAAATTCGAATGAACCGTTTGCATTTTCAATTCAATATCAATGTGAATTCTGTTTGTAATAATAATGAATGAATGGAACACTACTTCAAATGTGAACGTGAGTTATGATGCATAACTCACTTGTGAGTTATGGTTTATAACACACTAGTGTGTTATTTGAGAGTTTACTTGTCTAAAATGACATCAATAATGACAGTTGTAACTGTCATGTGTTGGATAAATCTCTTTTTCTGTTTTCATCAAAATAGTATATTATGTAAAGATTATGTAATGATGGGAAAGTGAGTGTCGTATGGTTAATGTGAGTGTATCAATGAACATTACATGGGAGTTACATATGCTATTTTTTCTACACCCGATTTTTTATGTAGCCTTTCGCCATTGAATTGAATTTCTGATTGATATAAAATCAATGAGATTATTATCATACAGATTTTTCGTTACGATACGAATTTTCAGTACGTTTCATTATGGATCACATTATATAAGTGTGTAATTAGAGTACGAGTGTAAAAGTGAAACACGTTAAGAAAGGTTACCTTTCAGGTAGTTACCACGCATTTTCAAGTAACCTGCCAGAAAGACATCTATTTCCTAAGTACTAGATTGGATTTAACCTTCCTGCAACCATACTTTTGAATTTTTCCACAGAAAAAACACGTAATTCAGTTCGATTCCTGTTATCGGGATATTTGAAATCGAACACGAACCCAGCCAAAGAAAAGACCGTCCAATTAGATTAAAAAAGTGTCGATCGATTTAACAACACTCTGACAGATGTCCCCCAGCCCTTCGAAAACAGGGTAGGCGTGTGTCAGATCGAAAAATGCCGGTGGCTATCGAACCCGGGGTGGGAAATCATAGATTGTTTCGTTTTTCACTGAGATCGTGGACTCTCGAAATGTGCTGATTCAGGGTTTTCGGAGGAGAAACTGGCGTTAATTTGAACTGAGTGACAGTATCGGCTGCCTGTCTATTGGATACCATGTGTTCTAGATGTAGCAGATGCTGCAGTAGAAACGAAGAGGATGATGATTTTCCGTCCACGAGTACTTGTTCAGGTGATTTTATCTCAATTGTTTCGTTTTTATACAGGGTGTGGGAATAGTTGCTGTTGTATTTGTGCATGAAATCGAGTGTTTTTTAATGGCACATGAAAATGTGAATTTTTGCCGAGACCGATATGTCGAAGTAATAAATTCTTCAGAATTTACCATTGAACACAACATTACACGCACGAACTACAAACAACGTTTTCTCTACAACTGTATTTTTATTTGAAATTATGAAATAGAAAGTCAGTGTGAAGCTCAAGTCAAGCTTGTGTACGAAAATGTGTAAACTGAGTGCAGAGAATGGTGTTGTACTATGAATGTACAAACCGTAAAGAAATGTTCTGCTACGTTCCTTTGAGAAGAAATTTTATGTTGTTTCCCCCCCTCCCCACCTTACAATGTCGAGCAATTATTCTATGCTCGAAAGAACTTTGAATATTCAATTTTCAATTCAATTTATTTTTTCCAGTAAATGTAGAATACAATTTATTGAACGTAATTTTATGACCACTAGGAGTTAGAGGGTAGCGACCTAAGCGCAGTTGGCTTGTAATGTGCTTCCGTCTGCCTCCCTATGGTAGTATTTTAACATTTGCATTTGGCTCAGTGATATATACATATATAAATATTGAGGTTGCGACAGAGTCCTCAGAGAGAAAGGTGGTACATTTAGTGAATGTATATATACATATATACACACATACACACACACACACACACACATATATATATATATATATATATATATATATATATATATATATATATATATATATATATATATATATATATATATATATATATATATATACCTATATATATATATATATATGGACCTAACACGGTGCCTTGTGGTACTCTAGTGGAGAACATTGGGAAAACATTGATTTGCAGCGACATTTTCCTTGCAGTAAAAAAATTGGTGAAAAAACGATTTTATCCATGACTAGTGCATAATGTCCTCGTTATACGTCTGTTTGCTCGACCTTAATGATACCCATTATTCACTAGTGAATAATAGGTCATTATTCACTGCTGTCATTTAGCTATAATATTATACATTTTTGCAAGAAACAATCGCTTCTAAGAATTTTATCTTGTGAACCAGCAAATATTTTAAATCCAGTTCTTCACCTACATACAAAAAAATTGAAAGTGAGGAGCATCTACTCCGATCTACTCTGAGCTATCAGCAACTAGGGCTTGTCATATCGAAATATCTTTTAAATCCAAACAAATTTGACTCAAACCTGGCAGCAGTATTGTATGAAATATTTGTTGAAATAAAATAATAGTTTTGCTCAAAATACGTATGTAATGTAACAAAATTTTCCATCAAAAAAATTACAACAATTTTTGTTATTAGTCATGGATAAAGTATAGTATTCTACTCGCGTATTATAGCCACCATTATAAGCTCGTTGAATAATATACTGTTTTTTATTGCAAAAAAGTTTTCTTTAACGCAATCATAGCAACTCAAAATATAATTTCTACAGTTGTAGAAAAATATGCCTTCTTCAGTTTTTCGAAGATGCGAAAAAATAAATTCATCGTCTTTTTTTATGATTCGGATAAAATATTTGAGGTGGAAGTTCGGGTAGCTCTGCTACCTAGAAAAACTGGGGGCTGAATGAAAGAACCCTAGTAGGGTCTAGGGAACATAAAAATTCAGTTTTTTTTTCTATTCAGCAGGAAATGAGATGGAAAAAAATTGAAAACGTACAGGGCTATATGTCAAATTCTCTGAATTTTATAGGAAAAATAATGTCTCAGCCCGACCACAAAAACATGCAGAGTTTTCACAGAATAGGTATCTTGTAACACTCAGTAGGTGATAACACCTAAAATAATTGTTTTTCCTTATAGGAAGTGTGAATTCTTGAAGTTTTTCCGGTTGTGAAACATATTACATTCTGTATTTACTCATGAAAAATTTCACTTTTTCGAACTGTCAACGAAATAGCTATTCACGTAATCAGTTGAGATTTTTTTTATTTTTTTATCGTCTTGTGATGATTCGAATGAATATTTTTCCGGAGTTGATACAAACTAAAAAATAATTTTCCTGAATCTTTCAAATTAACGTGCTCTTCAACAGGAGAATAGAAGAATACGTTTCATTAATCAAATAAAAAATATAAAAAGTGACATTTGCTGGCTAAAAAGACGTACCCTCATTTAGAAGGAACTGTTTTCAATTACAACATTAATTTTCTGGAGATGATTAGGAATCTGCCCAAAAAAACTAATGAGGGAACAATCAATCCCCACAGAATAATGAGTCTCAAACAGTACAAAATGACATATTCTATGGTGGATGGGAGATAAAAGCCAATAATGAAAACTTCCAGTAATTGATACATATTTGAATCGTGCTTTTCTTTAGAAATCACAAATCCAGATTTGATATGAGAAACTTTTTTTTCAGAGGAAGAATGGAATGCAGATGGGAAATCAGGAAGAGGAATGTCTGGAAACGATAGCGGTGAGTGGAAGTAACATTGAAAGTGTGAGTCTTCATTCATGAATACGAAGTTTTTGAAATGATAATAAATTGAAGTATTTATTGAAATTATCACATTTCCTGCAATCATTGGAGGAACAAAAAATCAAGAGATGGTTGGAGTTATAAGATGACTCTTCAAATCGTTATTTTTTCCTATAAATAACCATTATCATATATATTTTATAAATCAATCACAGTGCGATTGTGGAAAGAAGCTGCTCCCCACTTTATTTTTCGTTGGATCAAAATCTCAATGTGATTCTAATCCTTTTCAATGAACGCAAAGCAATTTACATTGAAAGATTATTTTCAGAAATTATAATTCACTAACTCTTCGTCAATAACTATTGATTAGTTTTTTTTCTTATTGTATTTGATTCTAATTCATCCCTTATTTTAGACACTATGCACATGTGTATTATAGGTTACTTTAATTTAATATTAACTCAATTATGCGGATACTGTAGTGGATTTTTTCTGTTTGTATCCCGAATATATAAATAAATAAATAAATATTCAAGTGATATCTCTAAATTATTTGACATCGAAATTGATAGTATTGAAGCAAGATGCATAAATTTCTGGAGCGATCTCTAATTCGATAATGTTTCGTCAAAATTTCTAGACATGTTGAATCATATCCACGGAATTTACTGCGATTTTCAGTAGATGATGCAAGAATCGATTTCTGTCATCTTTTGACTTTTGCATTCCAATTTATTCGAATTTTGCTAGAAGTTTTCCATAATTTTACTGCTCCTTTCAACCAGTTGCTTGTCGTTTCCAGATCAATTCTCTAGCGCAGTTTCCGTTTGTTTAGTATTTAATTTAAGTGCTGTTTCAAATGGATATCAAAAGGTGTTGTATTATTTGTAGAAGAAATAATCAATCATCTTTTCATCCATATCAAGTTCCGATGGTTAGTACAAAAAATTCAAAACAAATAATGTACTCAAGTTCAACTGGTCAATATAACGCGAGATTATTTTATGAGCTGAGAAAAACAAAGTTCATCTTGCTCAGTTTTTACTTTGGTAAGAGTTATTATTAGTTTGAAAAAAGAAAGTAACACATTAACTTTGCACGAGTTGTTCAAGAGAATTCGCTAATAGAAATTTCGTCATGTGTCTGGAGTTGCCGCCTGATGCTATCTGTAAAGAAATTTCAGGAATATGAATTTCCCTGGATGTCATTATCAAGTGAGCCGTAGGTCTAGCGTTTTTGACGAAAACCTTCACATTGTACTGATATAGAAGTCATATCACCAGGAATATATGCATCTTGTTTTGAAGTAACAATTCGATCCGTAGAAAATTAAAATAGTACTAAACGAGTTTCCACAATTCGATTTCGTAGTCGTGGAAATTGATTTCCACACCAAACCTAGCAAACTCAATTCACGCCTTAATGAAAACGGTTCATATTCTACCTGTTCCGCTCCATGACGATAAAATCCGGTGAACGAAATTGAACGAAAATGTCATTTAGTTCCAACCGCTCATGAATCTTCTTTTAAAAAATTATCAGTTAGTCGGTCTGAACAACACATTGTCGAAATGATTGCATTCAAGTTTTCCATTACATTTTTGTCGCTCTCGGGCAAGAATAATTATCTTTTTTTGTGCAATGCAATGTGATCCTCAATTGCATATGGGCGATGGAAAAGATTATCAATTCATTTCAGAGATAACATTTTCGGTACAAAAACATCAACTCATCAAGACGAAAAAACACTAGGGACTTTTGAAAAAATTTCACACTAACAGTGTTCGGCCAATAAAATGCAAATTTCTTCTCGCGTTACCATGGCAACCCGGGTAATCATCAGAATTTTTCAGACGAAGGCAGAGAATAATATCTTGTTCAACAGAACACGTTACTTACCCTTGAGCAGAAGTAAAGAGAATGTAACGTTCAAATATGGCACTAGGGCAATTAAGTAGATTAATGAAAATACAATATTGTGCTACATCTTCATTTACGATCCACTGATAGCTCACTATCACTGTCATTATGTTTAAAAAAAGCATATGTATATTCTTCGTTGTAGCATTCAATCGAAAAATTCGGAGAAACGATAACAGTTGCACTCGATATTTCAAAAGCGTTTGATCGAGTTTGGCATCGAGGTCTCCTTTCTATACTGCCGTCCTATGGTTTCTAAACTGCTGTGTTACGGTTTGCCTCCTCAGTTGTGTTCTTTGTTGAAGAGTTCTCTGTCTGCATGTGGTTGTTGATGGAGTATCATGGATATTATTCCAATGAATGCAGGTGTTCCACAGGGTTCAGTTCTGGCGCCAGCTTTCTTTTTACTTCATATCAATGATTTGCTCGAGAAAAGATCTTTTTCAGTTCATAGTTTTGCGGACGGCAGTACTCTTCATACTAGTTTTTCTTTCTTCCAGAGTCTCCATACCAGCTCGAGAAACAAAAATTGAAAGAAACATTCACGTCAATAAAGTTAACGATGACTTGGTGAAAATAAAAGAATGGGGTAACATGAACTTGGTGGGAGTTGATGCTGGGAAAACCCAGGCATTTCCCTTCTCAGGGAAAGCCGATCTATCATCATCTAGTATTCAAATGTCTGGAGTAACTATTCCTACAAAGTTAAGTATCCCGATATGTGAGATCTATCGCTATAGATGCTTCTCAGAAACTTAGATTTCTATTTCGTGCAGAGAAATACTTCACTTCTCGTCAGCTGCTGATGATCTACAAGGCTCAGATACGACCTGTTCTGGAATATAATTCTCAAGTAATGAGATCGGCACCAAAACATTCATTGAAACTTCTCGTCTCTATTCAGAAAAAGTCAATCCGTCTTGTTGGTGATTCTTCGCTCACAGACAAGGCTACTTCGTCGAAACATTGTAGAAGGGTCGAAAATTTGTTTCTCTTCTATAGATAGTTTCATGGCCGGTGCTCGTCTGAATTGTTATCAATCGTTCCACTCTTGGCAATATCTACACGGATGACTCGATGTGTACAGCATTCCCACCCCTTTGTTGAGAACTTGAAGACCTGATGAACCTCTATTGCTCAGGGATCTTTTTTGATAGAACAGCTGAGGTTTGGAACTCTTTGCCAAAAGAGGTTTTTTCTGAGGCTTACAAACTTCAAAAATTCAAAGTGAATGTTAATTCGTTTCATTGCACATCTGGCAAACAATGTTTGCAGAGATTTAGTTATTTCTCGAATCTGGCAATCCTGAAAAATTTGGGGTCATATTTACTGTAAGTGGAATCGGGATCAGTACTAGTAATAGAGTGTTCATTGCTGAAATAAGAGGGGTACCAGATATCCTAGTCCTCATTGTGTTTAGATTTGATAATTGGACGTTTTTGTCATCCATGTTTATCGAAATGTTTGACAATAATACCAGGCGGTGGTGTTACCAACGCACGCAACTTGAACCAGCCCCAAGTAAGTACAGCTTCTTCGCACAGAACTAATAACGTATATTATGCCCTACAATCTCTGTGAAGTATACTGAAATAAACCCTTATTGTATGTGTTCACTGTGTTGAAATTTATCCCTAGAAGGTGTTTTTTCTTTTGTCCAGATTTACACTACCAGTGTGCAACTGGAAAAGTATCTGAGTTTGTGCCAAGATGGATTGGACAAGCTGTAGGTAGTGTGTGAACTTTCCTTATCGAACACCACGCGTTCATCAATTTTCTTCGAAAATTATTCAACTCTGTCTGATGCATCTGTCTGAGTTCTCAATTGTGCATAGAAAGCGACATATTGTGATGAAATGAAAAGGTTTTGATTTTATTTTTTTAAGGAGAATCAATTCAAATATTAATCGATCGTGATATTACTAGATACTAAATTGGAAAAATTGACCTACAGAACTGTAATAGAGAGAGAGGTGCTAGCTACATGAATTCTATAGTTTGAAGTTCATCCATGGGAAGGATTCTTTGATGTAGTAAAGAATTTAACAATCTGGCATTTCAATGGTAGGCACTCAAAGAGGTCGAATTTCGTATTTATTATGGTAATTTCAGTTTTAAGTATTATCAGGATTGACACTTTGAAGTTATTACTTATGGAAAATAGAAATTTCAAACTTTCAACCTCAACATTCACTCAAAAAATATTATTCCTTTTTTATTTTTTGAAAGTTTCTTCTTGCCTAATAAAATGTTCTGATAGTTTGGTGTCCTAGAGATCAAAGTATCTTTCGAGAACAAAATGCATTGAGAGGGAACAACGAGCTGAAATATTCAAATATCAACTGGTTGTGAGAAAGTGAATGAACACTCTGTGTGTGTATTGTGCAGGCAAAGGTAGGGTGATTATCTTGGGTGCCAAAGCATTCTGGGACATTTTACTGATTTCAACGCTAGCCAATTTTCTATTTGAACTGTAGGGAAACCCAGAAAAACCCATAGTGCCACCGGGTTGGTCGGTGTATTTGATCAAGATATTCCACCTGCTAAGATTGGTATCCAGCCAACGAACAATAACCTATCGTACCAACCAAACAGAAAAATTCTGCCTCTATCGCGGATCGAACCAACTTTTTCACAAAGCCTTAACAAAGATAAGATAGCGCCGTAGACCGCTTGACCAGTCCTGACCATATGGAGTCCAAATATAACCTGCTAGGTGGAGAAAAGAATATTCATTCCACAATGTTCAGTTTTTAGTTTTCAGTTATCAAACAACTATTCTTCAACATTTTAGTTATGCTAGTCAGGAACTAATAATGGTTATTCAAATTCTCAGAAGATATAGTTGAATCTTCCGACATGAATGTTGCTTGTGACACATTATTGCAGAGAATTTGTCTACATATTAACTCATGTTTCTAATCAATATCACCGGATAGCAGTGATATACTTTTTGAACCAATTTTCAACAGTCAATGTTTCAGTCAATCTCACAATGAAGCTAGTAGAAAATATAATGGGAATCCTCTGAAATGTTGGCTTCGTCTGCATTTCATCTCAATATATTCGGGCAAGTTGTATATCACCCTGCATCATTTGAAATAGTATATCTTGATGATTTTTTTATTTCGAGCGATGAACCTATGTCGAACAAATGCAAGGTAACCTGTAAGAAGTGTTTTAATGTTGAATTTGATAAAATTCTGGATAAAGCACCCTGCAGCGCATTTTTTCTTATTATGATTTGTTTCCCTTCAAAGTATTTCCTGTTCCGAGAGCAGACAGAAAAAAAATGTCCCAAAGAGTCTGTGTAAATGGCAGTCCTCTCCGGAAAAATCATATTTCAATTCATTGTTCCCTTTTGACCAATCCAAAAAATTTGTCATTGCTGCTTGGTCAGTCAACGCATTTGCGTTAATCCCATTATCTGACGAACTCGTTGAAAAAAATCCACTGCCGAGGACCTTTTTTTCATCCGGTCGTTCGTTTCGGATTTGACAATTTCACGGCTCTAAACCCAGCAGCGTGTGTCGCGGACAGATAGTTGATTAGCCCCGCTAGTTAATCAACGTTTGATTTATGTGTGTCGCTCGTATTGATTGGCTGATTGATACTGGTCCAGTGCCATTTTTTGCAGATAAACGGAGAGAAAAAAATTTGAAAATTTCCTGTGATGGATTTAGGGAAACTGATACAAAACAGCGATTTCTCCAGTTGCTTTTTCACGACTTCAACACAAAACTGCTCTATTTTACCTGTTCTTGTTTTATTAATGAGGTACATGTACGTCCTCGCTTCTATTCATTTACCTGAATTTTTTTTTGCTCGTGTAGAAATCCAATGAAATCAGTCAATTTTAAGTCATCTGATCGAACACAACCAATCAGAACAGAATTATACTGAATATTTCCCTCATATATAAAATGTCCCATAAGAGCAATGCAATTATCGAAAACTCACAGCGGTAATTGCATCATATCAAATCACCATAACAACACATTTGAAACCGTATCGCTAGACGTCAGTGAACAACACAAATGGATGTCAGATAGACTTCAAAAATAGAAAAACATTTCGCGTTTAGGTGAGTACTCCATACAATCTATAGAGGAAAGTATAAATGAACAAAAAATAACATTTCCTTGAGAACTTCCTTATTCGTGAAATATTCCAATGAATTACATTCGTGCATAAAAATGACCAGATGATTTTGCATTCAAGCGTGATATCTTATACAAATTGCATTCGGTTATTTTCATATTTTGTGAATTTCGCCAAAATATGAAAATAAACTCTTTTAGATATCACGCTTTATTGCAAAATTATTGGTAATTTTTATGCACTCGTGCAATTATAACCGAAAATATCCCATGGACTCTTTTCATTTCATTATGTCATTGTCATGGATAGACACAAATTGTTTTATTTCGATTTTGACGTTTCAAATATTTGATATTTCAAAATGTCACTATTTGGTTTCAATACTATCTGAAATATCAATGAAATTATAAAATCAAATTCACCAAAAATTCAGATTAGTCTAGAATTTGTATGGAAAGCATTTATGAACCTTTGCAATGATAGAAAGTGTCAGTGAGATGGAAATCGGGAGGCGAAAGGATTGGCATCAATTTTAAAGGATTTCGCTGTGAACATGAGAACAAAAAATGGTAGAGAGTTTACGGTCAAAACCTTGTGGAAATCAGCAGGATAAACTGGTTTTTCTCTAAATTTCAATCAAAAATTAGCAAAAAATTTTTTATCCGAATAAACCTCGAACATTGATGAATGCTCAAAAATTTTATACAACTTTTTCCAGCTTGTTGCTCCGTCTACGGCGTTGGTCTGTTTCCTAGCAACATGCTTTCGTATAAAATTTTCGAATAATGTCCTTGGGTTATTACTACTGATACCACAATGACTTCTTCGTGTTCTTAAATTTCGTTTCTTTACTTGTATAAACAATGAATTGATTGTGTTACAGTTGTAGTTATTATTACACAATACATCAGGTCAGGTCAAGCAAGGCAGCTCTTACTTATTCACTAGAACTCTAATGGAATATTAGAATGACATTGAATTTGAAGTTTATGTTATTTGTCAAATCATTTCGTTATCATCTGTTATAGCCGTGGAAAAAGTAAAGTGTATAACTCGCATGGAATGCAAATTCATCACTACGGCTCATGCTGCAAACTTGACACCTGTGGGAAATGACCATTATTTCTTGTTCTTCATACAATATACTATTCACGATTAATCATTGACAGTAATATACTGAAAACTGTTAGAACGTCATTATTTTGTGGTGGTTAAATATTTGTTCCGTAGTTTTCTGGGTTTCTAACCTACCACAATCTGAAAGATTAGGAATTGAGGCAGATTTTTAAACTACTCCTAAAAGTTGCTGCGTCTATTGAAAATGTTAATTGACATATGTCAATTACGAAGATTGTCAACAAGAAATATTCGCATTTCAACAGGAATTTGCATATAAGTTTTGAGAACGGAAGCGGATTTAGTTTCCGAATATATATATATATATATATATATATATATATATATATATATATATATATATATATATATATATATATATATATATATATATATATATATATATACCGTGTGTCACAGACTCATGGTACACCCCCGTTTTCTCTTTTGTTTTTCTAGCTATAATTTTGAAATTCGGAACATTGAATGTGTTCACTGAACAGCATTTCTCGACTTATCTGAAAGAAAAAAACAACTTCCAATTTTTCTGGAAATGACATCAACTTTCGATTCTTGAATGGGATACCCTGTATATTGTTACATGATCGGCTAGGGATGATCATGAGGAATCCAACGATACCAGGTTTTATGGTGTTATCTCCGATGACTACGGAGATATCGCCATTTATATTATCCATAAGCTCAACGAGTAGGAGAGAGAAACTTTTTCTGGCGGGTCAATCCAATTCTCTCTCCCACTCATTGAGCTTATGAATAAAATAAATGGCGATATCTTCGTAGTCATCGGAGATAATACCATAAAACCTGGTATCGTTGGATTCCTCATGATCATCCCTAGCCGATCATGTAACAATATACAGGGTGTCCCATTCAAGAATCGAAAGTTGATGTCATTTCCGGAAAAATTGGAAGTTGTTTTTTTTCTTTCAGATATGTCGAGAAATGCTGTTCAGTGAGCATATTCAATGTTCAGAATTTCAAAAATAAAATATAGCTAGAAAAACAAAGGAGAAAATGGGGGTGTACCATGAGTCTGTGTCACACGGTATATATATATATATATATATATATATATATATATATATATATATATATATATATATATATAAACTTGGGAATTCTATTTGGGAGAGCAGCAAAAGCGAAAGTGTACTCTTATAACAATATATTTTCAATATTTCGACAATCGAGTATTGTCATCATCAGGGAGCTACAACATAATGCTAATGAATGAAAGTATGAAACAAAATTTTCCTTACTTACATTGTTAGTGAGGATGGTTAAAAAAGTCAGTTGACACATGGTAAAATTTTTTAAAAAACATTGATACGTATCAGTACAACACTTCAATACGTTAAAAACTATTTTCTTCCTTTTTGATGAGAAGGTGTAGTGACGAACACCATGTGGAAATGATAAAAGGGCATGAAATTTTATGGTTATGAAGGCGCCAAAAGTCATTTGACGAAAATGTCAAATGTCACTGAAAAATTCTTATTGAGACACAATTTGGCCTAAGCCGCTGAGACCCCAATATAATTGCAGGTGCTGCAAAAGAAGAGGTGGGAAAATGTAAAATAGTCATAAATTTTGAAAAATGAATATAATTTTGTGGAAAGATATATATTAAATATTTTGATTAGGTAAAATCACTTGAATTGCCTTCGAGAACCCTCGAATTCCCATCAATTAATAATAAATATGAATAAATTTCACTCAAATGATTGAGATCGGTTATTTCATTCAAACAGTTTGAAGATTGGGAAATGAAAGCCATTTCTAAGAACATTCTCTTCGGAACATTCTTTTCAATTAATAAAATTTTAGTGGAACTGTAATTCATTGAATGTCCTTCCTTGGGAGTGTGTTCACTCAGAGCACACCTTTCAGGACGGAGTCTGCCGTCGCTTTTATGTGAGGAAATGCGATCCTTCAACAGTCTTCTTGTCTGTCCGATATACTCAGAGTCACAGTCATTGCAAGGAACACAGTAAACCACATTTGACTGGGATAATTTTGGTAATACGAGAAGTTGCTGACTGATTGGATTTGTTCTATTCAGAAGGAATTGGTTTTCAGAATAGATGCACCAACTTTTCGGGGTAGATTAAAAATCTGCCCTTCTACACTTATATAGATTCTAATGTTTATTCTTATTTTTTCAGATTGTGGTAGGTTAGTAACCCAGGAAAGGACTCACTTTCCGTCTCAACATGTGATATTTAATTTTATCAATGACTTATTTCGACTGTCTAGTTCACAATCCGATATATCAAACACGTTTTCGTTGCTTCTTGGCTGCATGTATTGCAAGGGTTATGTAAGTAGACTTCACCTTCCTGCAGCTACGCCACTGCCTCTCCATTATTTTGCTTCTTCATCGAAGTGCATGCTCATGTCATGACCCCTTGCTTCCTGAAAGCAGCGTGGTTGCACACATGAGGCTGCTCGGAAAAACAAACATTTCAAGGGAAACCCAATCTGTTGTAATAAACATCTTTGTTCATCAGTCACATGCCAGTAAAAGCTGTAGAAATGATTTTCAACTGCATCAACCATGAGGGCTTATGGAAAGATCAAAATAATGGTCGGTCGGCTTTTTGGAAACGACGTTCTAGAAAAACTGTTTGAAAATTGGAGGTATATGGCGGTTTGATGAATTGATTTTTGGTTTTTTCCTTCCCAGGATTAAAAAAAATTGAAAATACTCCTACGAAAGAAGTAACAATGAAAGAAGTGAAATCAAAAAAATGTACAGATACTGTCTGTTGATAGGGACGTTTTCAAAACTTATAGGCAAATTCCTATAAGTTTGAGAACGGAAGCGGATTCAGTTCCCAAAACTTCAACGATAAGTCTTTTTATATATATATATTAGTTCTTATCATTTTTTTGGTAGACAAAATTTGAGTTATACGAGAAGTTGCTGACTAATTGGACTTGTTCTATCCAGAAAGAACTGTTTTTCAATAGACGCAGCAACTTTTCGGGGTAGATTGAAAATCTGCCCTTCTGCACTTGTTTAGATCCCAATATTAATTCCTATTATTTCAGATTGTGGTAGGTTACAAACCCAGAAAACTACGGAAAAAATATTGATCCACCACAAAATAATTAGGTGTTTGCACGGTTCAAGTCTCACTTCGAAGTTGTGTTCATAAGAATATCTACACAAAGCAAAAAAGAGAGCCATTTGTAGAAAAAATCTTGCTCACCAAGATGATATTTCATTCCATTCCATACAAGATATCGTTTCGCCCAGAAAATATTATCTTTTGAGTTCTTCAGCGGAAGAGGGGGAAAAATTACTGAAAACTTTCAGTAAAATCTTCATAAGGTTCCGAAATAATCAATTCGTGACAACTTGATCATCAGTTACAATGAACATTTTGGTCACATCCATTCATTTGATAACTGAAAACCAGCCATCGTTATAATGATAATTAGGTGTTTGCACGGTTCAAGTGTCACATCAAGTTTGTGTATATCTACCTTCATGAAACTCGTCCTCTACCTAGCGTTATCAACATGTTGAGTAACTGCTGCCGTAATAATTATTTTCGTAGTGAGGTTATAAAGTACATTTTTATACTCTGAGGGCTACGATCTGACAGCGCCGAGGGCCTCTGAATCGAGGGTTAGTGAGTCGCCTAAAAAAATCTATTTTTAATCATAGTGAATAAAAACTTCTATGTCATCCTTTTTCGTTATCGGATCAATGATCAGTCCAAGATGAATAAAAACCTTGGTGTGTTGACTTATACCTAAGAGATTTTAAGCAAATTTTCTCGACTTCTCGCTATCTTGATCAATTTTAACTGAAGAGATGCCTTCGAGAATTTGCCAGCAGAGGCGAACTTTACGTGATTTTAATTTAATCTGTGATGTCATGATATCCGTCTGCTCGACTGCCTTTCTTTTTTTTATAGATTTATAGGTTGTTTATTTCATGGTCTCATGTTTTGCATGCAATTGCTTGCTTTCCCGCGAAAGGCTAGAAATCATGTAGTCATCACATTTTGACTGACTATTAGGTATTCCTTTTGCTTTCAATTTGATGAAAAATGAATCAAAAACTCAGTGATTGTGATGTGATTTTAAATCTTCCGAAACAATAGTTGTTTGTGAAACTGTGAAAAGTATTGATATATTATCTTTCCACTTTCTGAGAAACCGAAGATAGGTAAGTACTTTTCTCTTCATAGTGTTAAAAAAATGCAATTTTGATGTGATTACGAGCCGATGATATGAGGGATAAGTAATACCTACACATTACACTAGCGTTTTATTTTGAGCTTTGTAAATCGGTTCAAACTAAATATAACTATCACTATGAAATCAAACAAATACAAGAACAGCAACGATAAACACTTAAAAAGAATATAAACAAGAAGAACGTGAAAAAAAACAAGAACTAGGTACAAGATTTTGGATATTAAAGGAATGCATTCAAATTAAAATCGAACTATCAAACATTTCAATAAAATTACCAGCTTTTTATTAGACGAACTTGACCTTACCTATTTTGTATACTGATAATTCTATTGGTGAACGAAAGATCCCGCGAGTGTTTATCCAATGAGACCGCCAGTATCGGAAATCACTCAACACCACCTACCGTCAAATCTTCGATTTCTCAGGTCGAGAGGAATTGGCTAAACAAAAGCATATCGGTCAACGCACCATGGTTTTTATTCATCTTGGATCAGTCGATTTCAAGAACATGCAGTAGTCGCTGGGAGGCACATTAACAGGCAGAAAAGTCTTCACCATTGCGGGAAAGGAATTGACTTTTATGTCCGTGCGGCAGTAAAACGAACTTCATGCCTGCACGGAGTTGAAGTTCACTGTTAGGTTGTCGGTAGCTCAGCAATGAAAACGCAATAATGAACTAGTACGACATAATAGTGTATTTCAGTATAGTTGTCGTAAAAGAATTTCAATTCATTAGAAATAAGTTCCGGTGAGCATCGAGGAAAATTGTTGTACATTATTTCGAGAAGTCTTTTTTAAATAATTCCTAGAGATCCCAATTCAGTTATTCTGATTCGTATGTATAACACCAGTGTGAAATAGTATATTACACACCGAGGTGGGACGTGATTCATTCCTGTCGTGAGATCAGTTAGTTAACCGAAACGCAAACCGTCGAGATTAGCTATGATCTCGAGACAGGAATGAAACTTTCCACCGAGGTTTGTATACTATTTTATTCAAAACCATCATATTTCGATTAAAATTAATAAATCTCTGTTTCGTTCTGAACAAATCTAAAATATTACATTTAACGACAAATTATCAAGAACGCGATTTTCCCAGAATAATAAAGTAGATATATTGTTACCGTGACAACGGAGTATGCAATTGTCACCAATATAAATAAATGTCAGATAAATTCAATGAATAACAGATGAAATCTAGAATAGATGAAATGAGGGCGGGAAGTAGAGGTGTGTAATGTGACACTTCCCAACCTTCAATGACGTTAGTAACGACAGCGTTACATATATGGTTGTGAATAAATGTTATTTACATAGGCTTGGATGTTGATTTCAGTAACATCAGTCTCTTGCAAGGAGCTGTGTTAACTCAGTCAATTTTTAATAGCTATAGTGACACGTGTCCATCCGATATCAAAGTCCACCACACAGGACATAATCCTAACCACCCCTCGTACAACACCCCCAACCCGGCTCACTCCATACCGGAATCCTTCCATATGCCAACAAAGGGTGTCCCGTCAGAGGGCGCATGCGCCCTGTCCGTCGACGGCGTGTTCCCCCTTATCAAGTTGACCGCGTCGTTCGCGTCTCGACGCCCGTTCATCACGCGGCGCTTACTCATGCGACGTCGTCTCAATCGAAAATCGCGTTTCCACCGCCAAAAGCGGCTCTCTTATCAATTGTTCCTCACTGAATTTCTGTACGGAAATACCTCGTTTGTTTCGTGCTCCTTAGTAGTTTTATAGTGGTCGTCGTAGTTGGCTGTGACAGGTGTTTCGATTCCGAGACAGACGGTGTTTTGTTTGTGGTGCGGCATGGATGACTTTATACGGTTTCCTGGTTTCTGAATCCTGCCCTTTGCTGACTGACGGGCATCGCTTGTGAAACGTGTTTGTGTGATCTACAGGGGAGGTTCTAACTGAAGCATACCAGAGTTTGATAAATGCTTGATTCCATAGACTCCACTTGTTTTAGTATAACCTGCATATAATCATCAAAACCTAGTTTAATTTTACGGTAAGAAACATGAACAATTGTTTTTTTTTATTATTATAATTTCAAATATTTATAGAATAGTTTTCGACCTCCCATATAAAATGAAACATACCAGGTAACAAATTTCTAAACTATACCTAGGCCTTGTATATGTATACAATATTAAATTGGGTACGTTTTTAACCAGTTCTCATATTTGTCATCATCTACCATTCGCCAATATTTCTTTTAAAGGATTCGTCAACCATAATTCCACTGAAATTTCCAATCAATTTTTTCTTCTAGGAGTCAGAGGATAAGAAATCTATTTTATTCACAACCATATATGTAAAGCGGTTATTACCAACGTCATTGAAGGTTGGGAAGTGTCACATTACACACCTCTACTTCCCGCCCTCATTTCATCTATTCTAGACTTTATCTGTCATTTTTTGACTTTATCTGACATTAATTTATATTGGTGACAATTGTATACCCCGTAGTCACGGTAACAATATATCAACTTTGAAACTTTTCCTAGAGATCAATTACCCTAACACCAAACTGATATTTTTGCACTCGACGCGCGTTTCGCTAACAAGGTTAGCATCTTCAGGAGAAGAAAATTGAATCAATTTTCTTCTCCTGAAGATGCTAACCTTGTTAGCGAAACGCGCGTCGAGTGCAAAAATATCAGTTTGGTGTTAGGGTAATTGATCTCTAGGAAAAGTTTCAACTTTTACACCAAAGGTTCCAAAACTCGTCGTTTAATATATCAACTTGATTATTCTGAGAAAACCGCGTTCTTGGTAATTTGTCGTTTAATGTAATATTTTAGATATGTTCAGAACAAAGCAGAGATTTATTAATTTCAATCGAAATATGATGGTTGTAAATGAAAAAGTATACAAACCTCGGTAGGAAGTTTCATTCTTATCTCGAGATCATAGCTAACCTCGACGCTTTACGTCTCGTTAACTAACTGATCTCACGACAGGAACGAATCACTTCCCACCTCGGTGTGTAATACATTATTATTCTTGTCAGTTAGTTTGATAGATATCGGCATATTTTGCTGTGGCAGGTCAGGTGTTTCGAATGACTTGATACGGTTTCTTCATGTCTGAATCCTACCTTTTGTTTGAGTAAGGAAATATAGTCAATGTTATTCGATACGTTATTGTGATTTAAGTTAAGCGATACGCCCTCTGATTAAATATTTGAAATAATTTCAAAGTATTGGCAAAGTGGCGCTTATTGTTGTTTTAAAATTGTTCGTTCCGATAACCAGCTGACGAACGTCAACCCTCAGAAGTCGAAACTTGTGCGAGCAATAGATCAACGAGGCCTTGCCTTTTAACGTGCGATTACCCAGCACAGTGGCCCGGCGAGGATTCGAACCCCGGCCTCCCGCTTGATAGGCAGATATGCTAACCACTACACTACCGAGACCACTTATTTGAAGTCTTGGTCAAAGTGTCGCTGCGATATTATTTTGAAATTTTGGGATATGAATAAAATTATTATTAATGTGTTTCAGGCACAATTCATGGTTAACGTTCACATGAAAACTGTAATAGCTACAAAATAATACGGTTCAGAATTTTTAAACAATGTAAAAATCTCAACCTCAATCAACAATGATTGTTAAAGTGGAGCAGATTAATTGGAGTTTTCTTGAAACTGGCGCTGCGATCTTAATTCGAAACTCCAATAACCAGATTCAAACTCTATATAGTCAACAATTATCACATTCCAATAAGTCATCCACTCACGACCTCAATATCACAGGGAGTTTTTTAGATACTTCTGTGTTAGATAGGGATAACGAAGTATCAGCAAGGTTTTGACCACTTTCCATCTCTAACATTATTCACCAATAGTCCAGTTTCCTTCTATATATTTGGTGAACATTATTCCATTTACTACCGACTATGTCGAATGTTTTTAAATTTTCCTCTCAGGAGGAATGGGCGAATTCGGTTCGTTTTTGGGATATCTCGTCCATAGGTAGATGGCGCAATGACTTCGTGTTGTTCGCATCAGCTTTGGTCGAGGCTTGATACCATGAATGTTTTTGATTTTCAATTATAGGAAATCATCGATTTTATGTTGATGGCACTGTCTTGTACTGACTAGTACCGGTCGTATATAATTCAATGCCCTTTGTAGTATTAGCCAGGGGAGTAGTTGTTTTCTGACAGGTGCCAGCCAAAACCTACTGTGTAGGTAGATTTGAGACTGGCCTGAACGAATTGTTCGAAAGATGATTTTTTTATTCCATTGCCAACGCCAAAAGTCAGCTTTTCTCAATTATTTTTCCTTGGACCTCGTAGATTTTGGTGTGTTAATACCTCGTCATATAGCCTGAAAATAGTAACAGCTGTAACAGTTGTTTCGATCATGAGACCGATGGTGTCTTGTTTTTTTTTCGCGAAATATCTTTCACGTATGAATCCTGTTTGCCGACTGTGTGGTAGTACTTGAGCTGATTCCGTTTATGTGATCTATCTACAAGGGAAGTTTAACTGGAACACAGCAACATCTGATAAATTTTGCTACTTTATACTTTTCAACCATACGTTTTCTGGTACAAGTTACAATACACAATACTGCCTCTATTATCGAGCCCAATTCGACACTAGGCAACTTGAAAAATTGTCTATTTTCATTATTAGGATATAAAATGTTGAAGTGAAGAAAGAACTACTGCTATTGGCAATGATATTATTACATTTCACATTTAAGTAACTATTCCATCTATTCATTAGACTATTCAGGAATGATTTCAATCTAGAACAAAATCAGCTTTTTTCAGTTGCTCCTCTTCATTTTGGAAATGTGTTCATGGACATACTTCAAATGGTTTTTATTACATCTGAGGTTACAATATTGAGTATACGTATATAAAAGTCCTCAGTTATGGGATTTTTTTGGTCTCTTTTTTCATTTTTGTGAATGAATCAACAACGTCTGTGAATAATATACATATTAACATTACATGTTTGTGGAATTCTTTGATTTCACTTCTTTCTCAGAAGTTTTGTTTTTCCTTTACATTTGATTCGGAGAAAAAAAGTTCTTCGAATCTCATTCACTCCACAAAAATGCTCAAGTTCCTGGATACCTTCAGTTGTAATTTCTCCTTTCGTCAAACCACTGAACTTTAACAATATCTGACTTCGAGCCAGTAGTTTCTTTTTATGTTCCCTGCCTTATTTCCCAGAAAACCCGTGTATCCTTTGATGAAAATAAAATGTTTACATGAGTACGTCCTCGTTCCCATAAACCTCATTAAAAATAATCACACCACAAAAATATCCAACGATGCGATTAGCCGTAACCATTAATGATTTTATTGACGTTTCCAACACATGCCGGCTAAGTACAATTTGTTTATGCTGTAGTGTAGTTGGGTGGATTTGTTAACATACTGGTGAACAGGAGTTCAAGTTAAGCTTCAAGTTATTATGGTCCAGTAGATAATCTCTGTTAAAACCTTACTCGACAAGAAAAATGATTCTCAAGATATCATGTTGGGTGATAGTTATTTATGATCCCACAACTTTCCTGTGATCGTTATTACATCTACAGATAAATATTCGAACATTCTCAAAATCAATTCAATTTTGACATTTTCACCTTATGCATGCAGATACTGTCATTGTTTAAGAAATACTGGTGAACTTAGAAATGTCATCGTGACCAGCGACCGGAAAAACTTTTAGAGACCAGGAGGTGGTGACAGGCGACAATCTCCCATTTTAAACTGAATGCCTTTTTGAGGCTTGATAATTAACCCTAAAATATGAAAAATAGACAGGTTCCTAGCAGCCTAGAGTAAAAGGAAAAACGCTTTTCTTTTCGATGGGAATTTTCGTGTTTTTGATTTGCATGCCGTTTTGGATTCCATTGATATATATCATTTCGTTAATGATTTGCCAAAATATTTGAAAGTACATTCGGTTATTTTATATGCAGACGATGCAAAAATTCTAAATATAGGCCAAATAATCTCGGAACGAGAGAGCAGTAATCATGAAACACTAGCGAAAGCCACAAACTGGTTCACAGCGAATTTGAAATAAAATCCTGATGAAACCTATCAGATACTTTTTGGAAATCAAACAAAATTGAGTAGTGTGAAATTATTGGGTGTTCAGATCGATACAGAATTGAATTGGAAAAACCATATTGAACAATTAACTGTAAAACTGAATAAAGTAATTTATCAGATCGGGAAACTAATGGAATTTACCACACTCGAGACCACTTTAACATACTACTATAGTAACTTCTATACAGTTTTCTCTTATGCGATTCTGCTTTGGTGTAACTCCACAGATAGTGAAAGAATTTTCAAATTACAAAAAAAATAGTTCGGATTATGGCGCATGCGCGTTTTATGGAACACTGTAAACCTCTATTCAAGAAATATGATATTTTAACTCTACCCTCAGTTTTCATTCTCCAGTGTTTATTGCACGCAAAAGAAGGTGAACATTCCCTGGCCTCAAATTCATCATATCATCCTTATGATACCAGAAATAAAGATTCATGAAGTATTCCCTACCATAGGCTTAAGAGAACTCAACAACCGAATAATCACACAGCCTTAAAACTTTATAATAAACTTCCCACTGAACTGAAAACTGCTTCTGTCAAGAGTTTCGAAGCGACAATAAATACCATTTCATTAAACAATGCATTCTATAGTATCTACGAATTCCTTGACTTTTATTTCAACGAGATGCAACCACAGATGATAAATGACTAATTAAATTTTTTGTTATTTATGCACTCATTATGTTTACAAGTGACCAAATTCAATTTCTCTTTTATTAATATGTGTGTTCATGTACGAACGTATGTGTATTTACCTTTTATCATATTTTAAGAATTTATGATTGTATTTTTTTCTTTTTGACTTGCTATAATTATACAGTTATGTATGAAACAATGTGAAATATGAATATGAATGTTTCAAGTTATTGACGTGAATGGCATGCATGTAGCTACAACCCAACAAACAGATGATTGGGAAAAAGTTGAATGAACATAATTTTTTAGATTCAAGCAAACATTTGAAAAATTCTGTGACTTTTTCATGCACGCTGCTTTGTATTGTATTAGTGAATATTATTTCAAGCTGAAATAATAAATGGAAAAATACGAAAATTCCCCACAGAAAAAAAAGCGTTTTCCTTATGGAGTGCACACGCTGGGCTGCTAGGAACCTGTCTTTTTTTCATATTTTACAGTTAATTATCAAGCCCTAAAAAGTTATGCAGTTTAAAATGGGAGAACGTAACCTGTCACCACCTCTTGGTCTATTTCTTCATAGGCGCGCGGGCGAGTAATACTTATTTTAAAATAGCTATTCGTATAATATAAGGAAGGAAAGTGCTACTTTTCCTCCCGGGCATGAAGTTTACTGCCCCATTTCGTTCCGAAGTTATGGCCCTTCAAATTCCAGAAAAAGGGTGTGTTAAAAAAACGATCAAAAACACACGTTTATATTTGATAGGTGCACGAAGAAAGTGGAATGATATGTATCGGTGATGTGCCCTTCTTCTGAACTTTGAATTGCCATAAGTTCGGAACGAAGGGAGACCGCCGCGTGTTTGACCGTACACTGCTATGTAGTTTGTAATAAAGCAATGAAAATACAATGAATTAAAATGACATGATAGTATATTACGTTACAAGGACTATATTATATCAGTCCTGGAGAACAGCAAGAGTTCAGCAAGTTCCTAAAAAAGGGAAGAAAACTCAACCTTGTGATTATGGACCAATTGCTTTCTATCATTTCAGGAATAATCAATGATCGACAATAAGGATTTCGCCATCGAAGCGACTTATTGGCGTTTGTTTCACATATTTTGCAGCTTTGCATTGGAAAATTCGGAGAAACATTACCTGTTGCACTAGATATTTCAAAAGCGTTTGATCGATATTGGCAACGGGGTCTTCTTTCTAAAAGGCCGTCTTATGGTTTGCCTCTTCAGTCGTGTGCTTTCTCAAAGAGTTTTTTGTCTGATAGGTCTCTGTGTGTGGTTGTTGATGGAGAATAACAGCATTCAGTTCTTACGCCCACTTTGCTTCATTTCAATGATCTACTGTCATCAGTTTCTCTTCCAGAGTCCCCATACCAGTACGAGGAACAAAAATACAGAGAATCATTTTCGTCGATAGAATTAACGGTGACTTGACAAAAATAATAGATTGGGGTAACATCAACTTAGTGAAATTCATTCCTGGCATGTCTCTCCTCGAAGAAAGCCTTTTTATAATTATCTGGTATCTGTATCTGTAGAATAGGGAGGGTGAGTGTAGACCCACAGCACTCAGGCCACAATATGGCCCATTGTACATCCTCCCAAGAAGTCGCCCCCCAAGGACATTGTCCATCTTGCCTTATCCAGGAAGGAGGACAGGTCACCAGGGGACATCTCCTTAATATCGGCAGGTGTAGGCCAAGACTCGCCGAACACACACTCTCTTATCGACGATAGCTCAAGACATTCACATAAGACATGCCTGACAGTTTCATCTTCCTGTTCACACATCCTGCATAGAGGTGTGTCCACTAGCCCCATAATATGGAGGTGTTTCCTTAGTTGACAGTGTCCAGTCAGAAATCCCACTGTTAAACGTAGGTTCTTCCTGGTCATCGTCAAATATTTATTCGGATCCAGCTTCCCAGGGTCGCCCAGGGTGATCCTGGCAAAACTGCATTCTTTAGTTCCATCCCATCTCTTAAGAGATTGAGTATGGGTGTAACGTTTGGCTAGTTCCGCAATTGTCGAAGTCGTCAAGCCATGGCTGTCACCTGGTCCCAAAATTTTCAGTCCAGCCGCCATCCTGGCCAAAGGGTCAGCAATGCGGTTACCTTTGCTCCTGTCGTACCCTTTCACCCACCTTAGTACGATATTATTATCTACCAAGGCGTTTTCTAAATCTTGGTGGCACTCTAGTGCTAACCCTGAGATGATACGTTGTCTATTCAAGGTTAGTAGGGCTTGTCTACTATCAGTGCAGATTATTATGTTTTTGCCAGAAATTCCTTTTCTGGTTAGCTCTTTTGTGGCGATTGAGATACCAGCCAGTTCTGTTTGAACCACGCTGGTATTTTTTCCCATTCCCCACTTAATCCTTAGGCTAAGTGACCTGGAGTATACTCCACATCCTGATCCTTCCTTGGTTTTGTGAGCCGTCTGTGTATATGCGTATTGCATTTGCAGCATCCGCCTCAGTGTTCTGTTTTATTTATATTTTGTAGGGTTTATTAAACACAAACCTGGGTTCAATTGCGTCACTGGCCGCCTGTAGCAGAGGCACCGCAGTGAGTGCCTCCCTCCACAGGCCCAGCCTCAGTTGACCCATTCCTACCTTTGGGTTTACACCAGCCGTGCGCAATCGTAGCATGGCCATTAGCGCAACCTCCTTGACGTGTAGGTCCAGAGGTGTCAGACCAGTAACTAATTCCATTGCCGCGGTTGGTGTTGTTCTCATGGCTCCTGTGATGTTGAGACAAGCTATTTGCTGTATTTGATATAGTTTTTGGATGGCCGTTGCTTGTAGAGTTTTCGGTCCCCATGCAATGACTCCGTACGTTAGCATAGGTCTTATTATTGCAGTGTAGATCCAGGTGACTACACGGGGCGAGAAACCCCATGTGCGTCCCACTGTCCTCCGACACTGCTCATAGGCCACATACTATATGATCTTTTTGCTCTGCTCTGAATGTACGAGTTCCATGTCAACTTCCTGTCGAGGGTAACACCGAGGTATTTCACCTCTCAGAGAAGTTTAGTTTGCTTTTGAAGATTTCGGGGGGTTTCAAGCCCGATAAGCTTCTTTTCCTAGTGAAAAGGACCATAATTATCTGGTATTCAGATGTTAGGAGTAATTATTCATCAAGGTCAAGTATCTCGATGCTAGGAATTACGATCAATAATAATCTCTCATGGTAAAACCATTTGAGATCGATTGCTAAAGGTGCTTCTCAGAAGCTTGAATTTCTATTTCGTGCAAAGAAGTACTTTACTTTTCGTCAGCTCTAATGATCTACAAGGTTCATACGACCTGTCCTGGAAGATAGCTCATTAATGGACCGAACCTGAATCATTCATTCGAGCTTCTCGATTCTATTTAGAGATACCATCTATCGGTAGTATGGCTGTCCTCCACAAACGATGAGTCAGTCGTAGATAGACGAAGATAATTCTGTTTTGAAGATTATTTCAATGCCTAAACTTTCATTTCCTTAATAGACTTTTATCGTCAACTCTATTTAGAAACTTCATCATCCTTCTTACAATATTTCGGTCATTGTGTCAAACTGACATGCAGAACTCTCTACCTATTTTTCCCTTCCGTTGTAAAATGAACGACCGTTTCAACTTTATTCAGTAGATGGCGTAACAAAAACGATTCATATCCTTCTGACAAAGACATTGACTAACTATGTATCTATAAATAATGCAATGACTGACAACTCAAATTTTGTCAATCTGATCAAAACAATAAATAACCTGTCATTGAGGCACTTCCAAATTCCCAGTAAAAATGTGAGACGAGCAAAAATGCGTGAAAATTCAAAATTTCAAGTATAGATAAACACATGGATAGCAAAAGCCGAATGTCTAGAGGAAGAAGTATACATTCTGTGCAGAAATCTAGCAACAACACAAGAAGCAAACTCAATCAGAAAGACCTGAAGCAAGAAGAACAACCCCAATTCCGAGTGAAAGAAGTTTATGATGGGATCCTGGACCTCAGAGACTCCCGATACAAGAATGGGGAAACGTTCAAATATTCCACGGAAAAGCGTGATGTGCCCAAGTACGGGGTATCGGAAAAAACTTCCCAGAAAACCAGCCAGTTCAGCAGGAATTTCGACCTCACCACCAACATCATCGCAGAAAGAATAGTCAGCAAGCAATTCGAATTACTCCAGAGCAAAAAATTACCTGTGATTAGGAGGGAGTCGACGGTGTCCAAAATACCTCAGAGGATCAACAATATCGTTGCCCAAAGGATTCTAGACGTGGATGCTCAATTATCCAATCGTGTAAGAAAAAAAACAACTGGAAAAAATGTTATCGAGGTCATCAAAGGGGCCTCAAACAATATGATATCCAGTACCTCAGAGGAAGCAGTGAAAGAGACGAAAGACTCACGTCCAAGATTCCAGTTGAGTACAAGAATATCTTCTTTCAGAAAGAAAACAACTAACGCAGCTGCTCAAGTCAATTTGGAAAAAGATACCATTCAGTCTGATGACACTCGAACCAACCTTTCTACTTCCATGAGATCAATGAACATCCAAGTAACTCCCAGAGTCCTTTCTCGTCCCAAGAAAACCCAAACAAGGATGTACAAGAGAAGCCATGTTGAAACTAGCCCAGTTTACTTTCCTAGTCCTTCAAAGTACACTAATACAACTACTCACTATTCGTCTTCAGATCAGTCTACTCAGTTTTACGAGTACATGTCCAGAAGTGATCTATTTTGTCTGGATTGGATCAATAAGCATTTATTTGAGGTTAGGATGAATCTGCATAATATTATTATGGATGAAAAAATAAGAGAGGTTAGTGAAATCGGAACTAAGTCAACATGGTTCAGCGACGTTGACAGTGTTTGTTGAATAATTGCCAGTTTTTCAAATTTCATATTTTTGTCCGTCGAAGGTATTGTTTCGTATTGTAATCAGAGGGTTAATTTGTTATTACATCTGTGAATAGTAATCTCCTTGACTTCCATAAAAAAATTATCCAATGTCGAACCTCTTTATAAATATTACCTAGTAATATATTATATGACTGTCATGTTTTTCATTTTTTTACTATTCAATCATTGTTTATTATCTTGTCCTACAGAAAGAAATACAACTCTAAAATCGAATAGTGTTCTTTACAAGAGAAAAACCCATCATCGGTAGTCTATTTCAAACACACTCCTACAACCTCAACAATCCGAACTATTGTGAAGGAAGTGGATGGATTCAGTTTATAAATAATTCATTGATAGAATAATCAATAACTCGCAATGTGTTTTTCCCGATGTAATATTTATAGGACCATTCCCATTATGTTATTGAGCTCTTTCAGACCGTGAAAAGCATCGTATTGTTTTTATTGAGTCATTGAAAACCGTTTTTTCTGTCTGTGGAAGAATTATAGCCTAACTCTATACGAGGGTAGTTGTTTGGCTGTGAAGAATCCTGAAGCTTGAGATCCATACAAATCCATTTTGAATATATGTGATCACTGACAGACCAATGCTTGGAGGACAAATACTTCACAGAGAACGATGCAAGCGAAGCTTTTTAGTCTAAAGCCTGCCTAGTCATCTCCGGTGTCAGTTGCACCAGATTGAAATCTTTCTTGACCTTCCTTCCTGTTATATCTTGAAAGATAATATATGGATAACATGAATGATAGTGCAAAGCGTAGTTGACTATCGACTGACATTAAAAGTCACAGTACTCCGGGGATGTCCTTCGACTTAGTGCCCTCTAGGCTTTGTCCACCAAAGCAAAGGAGTGGTCCATAATCATGCATTGTGCCCGAGATCTTTCAGGTAGGGCTGCTCGTTCAGAGTCGCACTAAGGAACGACCGAATTTGTATTTTTCAAGGGGCAGTTTTTTTGGTTTTGTTTTGGGTGGACTGTATCAGTACTTGACATTTTAAAAATTTCAAACTTCAAAATATCATATTTGTACACACCACAAGCGTTAAAATGTAACTGACTACTCGGACACTGTAGCGCGAATTCCATCAGTTGATTGATAGATATGGAAAACGATATCGTTTATCCAGAAACAACCCAGATATTTTTTACACCTGGTACAAATGAAAGGAATCACCCTGTATGAAAATATATCTCGAAACCAAAACAATTCATATTTTTTTGTGAAATACATTTTTCTTCAAAATTCATAGTGCAGCGTACCCACTGAAAGAGAAATTAGCCACATCATGATGCACTTATTCTCCTTAAGATTCTATTTCAATTATGAAATTCATGAAATTAATATAATGAGGAACTCATCTTGTAAACTTTTCATTATCTCTCTTACGAACAGATTAATTTTTTGGGATGAATATGCATCAATCAGTGAATATATACCTCACCTGAGATCATGAGCAAAGGATCACTACCATATGTAAGTCTTCCTCATATATATCATATATTCCGAAGAGACTTGTTTTCCTACGTGAGATATGAATTCTTACAGTTGGAGTAATACTTCTATGTACACAAGTATAACTTATCCAATCCATCTTGGCACAAACTCAGATACTTTTCCAGTTGCACACTGCTACTGTAGACCATGACGAAAGAAGAAAAAACTTCTAGGAATAAATTTCAACACAGTGAACACATATAATAGTTGTTTTTTTTGTATTCAATGAAATACCTATGACTCTTATTAAAGAGCACTTTGAATTATTGATTCAACCTCTGACAATATTATTCAATATGTCCCTATCTTCCGGAACGTTCCCGGATCGATTTAAAAGTTCTATAGTAATACCTGTTTTCAAAAAATACTGCAGGCTACAGCTCAATAACTATAGACCTATCTCACTGCTTCCTAGCTTCTCAAAACTTCTGAAATGGCTCGTAAATAAGCAATTAGTAAACTATCTCGAGAAACGAAACATCATTACTCGCAATTTGGTTTTCGTCAAAATCGGAATAAAACTGACGCCACATTTGCTTCAGTTGAACATGTGAATGACTTAATAGAATCCCATAAAAATCAATTGGCAATATTTTGCGACTTATCTAAGGCATTTGATTGTGTGGATCATCAAATTCTCTTAACAAAGCTTGAATATTATGGTATTAGAGGTGTTCCCCTGAAATGAATTGAAACTTATTTAGGACAGAGAAGATTGCAGGTGAAAATTGAAACCATAGAAAATGATCATTCGAGAAATTTCTTTTTTGAGCAAGCCGATGTTCATAGGGGGGTTCCACAGGGCTCCATACTTGGCCCTACGTTATTTCTCATTTATATCAATGATATCGTATGTAATTTTCCGAACATATCCTTTTCTTTTTTTGCCGATGATACCAGCATAATCATACATGATTCTGATATTCAATCATTATTCCACATATCACAAAGAACAGTGAGTGGTGTTATGAACTGGTTCACAGCAAACAAACTTTTTTGAATGTCAGTAAAACGCAGAGCATATTATTCAACCCGTACAAAACAAACCAAAATTTTGAGATGAGGGTGAATGAGAAGACGATAAACACCTCAAGTACTTCAAAATTTTCAGGACTTTATATCGATAGTAATCTCACCTGGTCTGAACATATCTCACAAGTAAACAAAAAGGTGAGCAGAGCTATTTTTGCCATAGAACCATCAGCGTGAATACAAATGTGGAAGTAGCAATGACCGTATACTACGCTTACTTTCACAGTCTTCTGCAATTTGGTATTGAATTTTGGGGTTCTTCTGTTGACTCGAATTCTACCTTCATTATACAAAAACGAGCAATACGAACAATATTTGGTCTATACCGCAGAGAATCATGTCGAGATTACTTACAATATTTGGTCTATACCGCAGAGAATCATGTCGAGATTACTTCGTGAATCACAAAATATTCACACTTTTTAATTTATACATATTCAAAATCTCACTCCTGATTCACAAGAATAGATGCTGTATGTTGCGTCCTGCAGATATACATCCATATCCAACCAGAGATCAATCAATAATTCTTCCAAATTATAAATACAATAGAACTCGCATGGGGCCTCTGTATATGGGAATCAAAATATACACCTTCCTTTGCCAATCAAATCTTTATCATTGACAAAAGTTAAAGTTGAACTAAAAAAAATATTACACCACAACAGTTACTATAGTCTAAACGAGTTTTTTGGATCGAATATGCGATATTAATTATTGTATTATTAAAAATATTTAGACAACTAGACATCTTCCCTAAGCCTCAGACAGTAGATATGTATTATAGGTTGAAAAATATGAGACATGTATGTAAATGATGTATTTTTGTATCTTTTGGAAATTTAATATCTATCTATCTCAGTATGCTTCACAGAGATTACTGGACATATACGTCTACAGTTCTGTGCCAAGATGGATTGGATAAGCTGTACACTGTATACTATCTGAACTTGTTTCTGTGATCTGTAGCTACGACACATATTATGCGGAGGACAGAAAACAACAACAAAATATGTTCATTCATTCATTAATTCCTTCTTTTGTTTGCATCGACGACGAATTGAACCAACAGTGAGAAAGCTGAGTTGAAAATACGACAGCGCCGTAGACTGCAAGGCTACATCGACTTCCAATGAATATGAAGAGGATAATACCAAGGCTTGTTTTTAATCGATGAGATTATGCTTGGAAGAGAAACAGCACCTTTCAGCTTTACAATAAATCTGCAAAATATCGCTGTCAATAAACAAAAATCCAAAATAGAACATCACCATGGCAAGATTAGACAATTATCTTGTAATCTCCCACATCTAGCAATATTTCAGTTTGATCATTTACTTCCTGGACTTTTTTCGAAGTATTTTACGGAGTTTCTTGAATTAACTTTCCGAAAACAGCACAGTTCTACTTCCATCCATCTTGCTGGAAGTACCCAATAAATCACTTTGTACAGACTGGATAATATCCATGTCGTTTGACTAGAAAAATTGCTCGCTCACTCTGCCAAAATGGGAACGATAAACCTACATCCGCAGACTGTATAAAAATGAGCTTCTAACTGCACTGCAGTAGTCATATGAGCCAACGTCCGATCTCTATTTCTGATAAAAGCAGAAGGATGGCAGGAGTACTTTAATGTATACAACTTTTTAAATTACTTTCGCAATTGATCCCACTGCAAGGCAATCATTTCCGGAAGAGCCTCAACTAGGTTCACTGGATGAGCAAGAGATAACTGCATCTGAAACATAGCCACATCGAAGTTTAGATTTCGTATATCTCAAATAACTGCAATTATTGTACAGACGATGTAATTATCCCTAAGAAGGAAAAGCTGATATTACTACATTATGAAATACATGAGAGATTTATAGTGTCATTTTTGGGGTTCTCACAGTATTACCCCCTCTTTTCCTTTTAACGCATATCCCAGGTGTCTAGAAAACCAGTCAGAAGCTCATTTGAAAGCTTGTGCGAATAAGGGATAGCCAGGACCTACAATTCATGAAGCGGAATCCAAACTACTTTGGCTACGTGACTGGACGGTAAATAACGAATTTCAAAAATCGTGGTACTGTCACGATGAATTGATGAATTGGTAAATTAATGCGAGATTATCAATAGAAAAGGGAAAAAATTAATGAGTTTGAAGTTGAAAATCACAAGTTTCGCCTCAAATGGGTGGGACTGTTGATGGAAAAGCCTAAGTACATCTGGTAGAAGTACAGATTTTTTATCCTCATTACTGTCGGGGGTTGCAGCATTCTCTGCAAGTAGTCAAAAGTGATTTTCGTTTGCAGCCCATTGTTAGAGATATTCTGTACTTGGTGTATGTGGAGTTTGAGTCTCTGATCAACCAGAAGATGATGTTCTGCCTATGAGTTTCGTTCCATCTACAACATATTCAGTATTGAAAATACTCAAATAGAAATCCCTATGCTAACAAAATTGGACGCGATCTTTTTCCTATGATACCGATATTAATGTTGAAAACAATGTGAGGAAATGGTGTTTCTGAACGAAGTATATACGATTCATAAGGTTTTATAAGTTGGTGTTATGAGTGCTACAGTCCAGTGAAAGCACATTTGAAAGGTATTTTATGCTAGATCTCGAACTTTGAACTACAATACTTGAACAAACCGTTACAATTCCCTCCAAAAAAAATTCAAAAAGAGGGTCAAAATGATGTTATCAAAATTCAATATTCAAAATGTATGATGTCAAGCACACAGAATGTCATAGGAACCCCTCTTTCCCTTTCTTTTTTCAAATTTCAATAAACGATGAGATTGGAACCTTCACTGTAAAAATTGAAACTTTTCTCAGAGATCAATTACCCTAACACCAAACTGATAATTTTACACTCGACGCGCGTTTCGCTTATAAGGTGACCATCTTCAAGAGAAGAAAATTGATACTACTCTCTTCTCCTGAAGATGCTAACCTTGTTAGCGAAACGCGCGTCTTGGAATGATTAACAGTAAAAAACAAAGTCCATATCGGACCAAAAAACTTTAGGTATATAAACAACAAACCCTAGCTTTGGATTTAGTATCAATTTACCCCTGAAGATGCTAACGTTTTTAGCAAAACGCGCGTCGAGTGCAAAAATATCAGTTTGGTGTTAGGTAATTGAACTCTAAGAGATGTTTCAAATTTTGATAACCTCAAAATATTGTATGTTACTTATATTAGAAGTAAATTGACAATGCATCGTCAATATAGTTCCTAATCTACCAAAAGTCCATTCAGCGTTCAGAGTCTGTTCAAGGTAGGTTCATAGAGTTTAGGTTCTTCAAATGCACAAGCTTCTATCCGTCTAGAGGTGTAGATCATAGTAATTTATTGATTACCTTCAACTTGCAGGCGGTGTGTGATAGAAGAAATTGCACTGCTATTTAGTTCTTGTATAACCTCTTGAACAATGAAATTGACTGTAGCGGCCTATTGAGCTGAATTCAATTTCTCGTACCAAGACCGCAATCTAGACATATGAATGATTTTCATAAAAAGAGTCCTAAAACGAATGTATTGAAGAAGTCAACTAGCTATTTTTGTAATGTGCGAGCTGTTCAACGACGTATCCAACTAATGCGACATATATTTCCAAACACGCTATTCATTTCCAATTTTTCCAACACAATATTTTCATCACACTTTTGATTTGTATTCTTCCTTTTTTCGAGGGTTGAACCTGTTGAGAGTAAACGAATTATTATTATTATCAATTCGACAATTCGGGTTCCGAGAAGGGCTAGCAACGGATGACGCTATCTCCACTCTAACCGGTAAAATTTATCAACTGCTTGATGAAAGCCAACCTGCCATCTGCGTATTCCTGGATTCAGCCAAGGCATTTGATACAGTTGAACATACAAAGCTGTTGACGTTCCTGGAGAATGTAGGGATACGCGGTACAGCACTTAAATTCCTCGAGGATTACCTGAACGAACGGGAACAAGTAGTACGCATAAACTACGGAGTACCGCAAGGTACTGTACTTGGACCAATTCTATTCTCTCTATATATAAATGACATCTTTTCCTTGGGAAGCACTGGAAATGTAATAAGTTTTGCAGATGATACAGCAATCCTATATACGGCCAAAACATGGAACGAATTCAAAACGAAAACTGAAATAGACCTCATCAAAATATTCGATTGGTTTCAACATAGGAAGCTAACAATTGACTATGAAAAAACAAATTTCGTGCATTTCTCTAGTTATAAGAGTAATCTTCACAACTTCACGACTCTAGACATAAATAAAGCTTCTCAAAACATTATGATTCATGCTAAAAATGAACTCAAATATCTAGGAGTTATCATTGATTCGCATATGCGATGGGACATTCATATTAACGAAACCACAAAAACCTTGAGATCATTACTGTACAAATTTAAGTATTTCAGAAACATATTAGGAACCTCTCACCTCAAAATACTTTATTATGCACTGGTCGAATCACGACTAAGATACGGTATTCTTTCCTGGGGACCGGTAGCAGCAACACACCTAAAAAATTAGAAACCTTATAAATATCCTACAAACGACCTGTTTGCGGAAACGCGAATTCTGGATCTGCGCCAGATGTACATATATAACTTAATCATTTATACTTACAAGAATAAGCGAAGTTTACAGCATACAGAACATTCTCACGATACTAGGAGTAAATCGAAAAATATAGTGCAAACAAACTCTTGCAAAAATTCGATAGAACAAAGATCCTTTTCTCACCTCTCCTGCAAAATATTCAACGCAATACCCGATATGTACAAATCTTATATATTTCACATACAGTCGATAAGTTTACTAAAAAAAATTCATAAAAAGTTACTTACATGAAACAGACAGACTTATGATGCACTCACTCGTGGAAGTTTAACATGATGTTGAATATTACTTTCTCTTATTAAATATTTCAACACAGCTAGATATATTTATTTTACGTTGGTGTCTAGTCAAATTGTTTAATATATCTGTTTCACTTATATCACTACAATCATTTTGTTTTTCCCATATAATACACTCATTTTATATATTTTATCACTCATTTTATACATTTTATGTTATTCACCTAATTGAAATATTGTATTTTCTGACCTATTTATCTCACTTTGACCAATTTGTTTGTTCTCTGTTCATTTTGTACATTTCATGGTATACATTCACACTATCACCTTTATATATTTTATCATACTCACACATTTCAACTATTCAGTTGATTTTATTTTTTAACTCACTGTTTACCATATTATTCATATGAGATGTAGTTGAAGCCCCCATGATTGCTTTGCCAAGCTTTATATGACTCAATATTCAGGAAACCCATGCGCAACCCTAGGGTCCTCAATGGGTGCCCCTGATTAATTGGCTATATTTCATAAAAATGGGCAATATGTACAGCTTATCCAATCCATCTTGGCACAGAACTAATAACGAATATGCCAAGCAATCTCTGTAAAGTGTAATAAGATAAAAAAAAAATACCCATTATATGTGTTCACTGTGTTGAAATTTATTTCTAGAAGGTATTTTTTCTTTCGTCATGGCCCTCACTACTAGTGTGCAAATAAAGTATCTGAGTTTGTGCCAAGATGGATTGGATAAGCTGTACACCCTTTTTATCATTACACCCGTAGCCATGTAACTACGCAACTGCGGTTCATTCTTTTTATTTGCAAATACTTTGTATTGTTTATGTATATCCTTTTTAATGATGCAAATAAAATTTATTATCTATTTATCATTATTATTTCAATACAACCAATAATATCGCAATATTCAATTTTCCTTCCTGATTTTTTCCGCTCACCGACTCATAACATGTCAATAACAAGTCGACATTATATATGGAATATGCCACTCCTCAACTCATTTTAATGCTTTTTTTTTATTTATCATTATTGTTTCAACTCAACCAAAATTTTGCAATGCTCAATCTTTCTTCCTGACTTTTTTCCCGCTCACCGACTCATAACATGTCAATAACAAGTCGACATTATATATGGAATATGCCGCTCCTCAACTCATGTTAATGCTTTTATCGCTATATCCACCTTTCCGACGACACGCATGAGTATTCTCCAAAGTGACGCCATGTTTATCGAAACATGAAACGAAGAAAAATGATGGAAAGCTCGTATTAAGGCAAAGTAGATTTTGCTGGGGATTTTTCACATTTTCCATTCAGTCGTATCGCTCCTACGCTTCATTCACGTTTTGTTTTTATCTGTGAGCTTTTTGAAGGAACTGATGCGGAAATTCCTATAAGTGGTGGTGTTTTCATCCACGTATGAAAAGGATTTCGGAATATGGGTTTGGTTATGAGTATTGAGATGCGTCAGAGACGATATTGTCAACAAGAACGAATCAGGATCAAGACATAATTCTATTTGGATATACAAAATCATGTCTGTCATAGGTGTCTTTAATAACACACGGCAGGACTGACGAATTCAATGTAATTCGAATCATATGTCTCTCAAAGAGGAAAAATCTGACTACAGATGATATTAACCATGAAGATAAATCACCATCTACTGGTTGACCAAAGAGTCGAACTTTAGGCAAGTGCTGAAGGCCTCTGATAAGGGGTATATCATTCAGCAAATCATCATGAATATGCTGTCTCCTCTTGAAGTAGACCGAAAACAATCTCTGTAACTTGCCACTATTGCAGCTTGGATGTGGTATGTGGCCATTGTTAGAGATTTTCATAACACAGAACAATCCTCATTACTGGAACATGTGTATATATTATGATATCATAGAATATTTCCCTCATATATAAAATGTCCCATAAGAGCAATGCAATTATCGAAAACTTACAGCGGTAATTGAATTGTATCAAGTCACCATAACAACACATTTGAAACCGTATCGCTAGACGTCAGTAAACAACACAAATAAACGTCAGATAGACTTCAAAAATAGAATAACATTTCGCGTTTTGGTGAGTGCTCCATACAATCTATAGAGGAAAGTATTGATGAACAAAAAATAACATTTCCTTGAGAATTTCTTTATTCGTGAAATATTCCAATGAATTACATTCGTGCATAAAAATGACCAGATAATTTTGCATTCAAGCGTGATATCTAATACAAATTGCATTCGGTTATTTCATATTTTGTGAAAGAGCCCTCGTCCTTCGGACTCGGGCACTTCTGCCAAAATATGAAAATAAACTTTTGCAATTTTTAGATATCACGCTTTCTTTCGAAATTATCGGTAATTTTTATGCACTCGTGCAATTATAACCGATAATTTGTTGAGAAACACCATTCACATGTTCATAGTGAACAACTATGTAAAAAACTATGAACCATTATAAAAACTTGTTACGTGGTGGATTGCCTCTTTGTAGTGGTTTATATCCTTGTAATTGTTTTATTTCCAATTAGATGTATTGCTTACAGGCAAACGTTGTGTCAGCTTTAACTCCAACAGATTGTTGAATGAACAGTGTTATATGGAACTAATTCTTTGACTCAAAGATAGATAAACGAGATATTTCAATAGACAAATTTCTTTATAAAATATTGTTCTGATATAGAATTAACTTCAGATTTCGATAACGATGGACTTCGGAAGGAAACCTTAGATAAGACACACTATTTGATTAATTATTCTTTGGCTTTCTGCCTTCTCCGAATTGAAAATATCACAACTCCTATGAAAAAAATTCAATCAAAAAAATGTACATACACTCTCTGTTGATACCTATCAATAGAGACTGTTTGTAATTTTTTTTTTTTGGATTTACTTCCTTCATAGAATTTGAAATTTCTGTTTTGATTTGAAGAAGAAAAGAGCTGAAAAATAATTCATCAAATTTCATTCTCTCCACAAAAATACACAAGTTCATAAGACACACTATTTCATCAGGGGAATGCTCAACATTAAATGTCAGTAAATAGTAAAAATGTGTTCAGAATAGCTTACGAAAATATGCCTCCATCAAACTACTTTTCGAAAGCAGCAACAACGCATTGGTGATTAATACAATAATAATGGATTTTATTGGTAGGATTGAGTGAGGTTACAACAAGATTACGAAAGAATCAGATAGTATATTGACCCAAAATCCTAACAAAAGGCAGAATTCAAATTCAGATCCAGCCACAACTGAGGTGACAAAATCTGAATTTGCTCTTCTATTCAGCCAGAAATATGAACTTGTAGTCAATTACCTCTCTCTTGTTTTTTCTCCTTCCCTATTTGTTTTTGAGGCAAAATATCATATTTACTTCTTCATTTAACTGTAATTTTGGGAATGGGTGAAATAGATCAACTATTTTGTGAGTAAGAATTAGGGAATAAAAAACATATCCAATATCCAGTCCATTATGTAGTTCCCTCTGGCAACGTTTCGAAAGATAATGTGCTTTTCAATGAGATTGGGGTCAGTTTCATTAAAGAAAAACTATTGTTTCTTTGTCAACGTATTGAATTTTAATGAATCCACCATCAAGGCTCTGTAATAATGACTTTTATACATTTTGTTGATATTTTTACTAGGAAAAACTGATTTCTGGTGAGTCCTGAATATGGATTCATTGAAATTCAAAACGTTGGCTAAGAAACAATAGTTTTTATTTAATAAAATCGATTTCAATCCCAGTAATAACATTTGAAGATTACAATATTGGATCACCAATCACCATAACTGAAATAATATGTTAACTCTCCCAAGCCTTGTGTTATATTCTCAGAAAATATCCCCGTATTCACTTGTATATATTCCAATATAAATTCTAATTTTGTCAGATTGTGGTAGGTAAGGAATAAAAAAAAAAGACGAAGAAAAAAATTCAGGAAAGAGTTATCTCAGTAATGAACTCTACGAATTACATAAAGGATACAATATTCCACTATCTAACAGCAAGAAGCTAATTACATTCATTCATTTGAATCTGTTCCTTTTTTGGTATTGAGTAATGATCTCTCACCGAGAACGTTGCCCATTGTCAACGTAAGTACATAATTCCCACTCCTTTGTTGTGAATTTGGAGACCTGTCGAACCTCTCTTGCTCAGCGATATTCTTTCAATAGAACAGCTGAGCTCTGGAACTCCTAGCCGAAAGAGGTTTTTCATGAGGCTTACAAACTTCAAAAATTCAAAAAGAATATTGATTCGCATCTCCTGTCCCTTGATTCACGCGGTGTTCTTTGAACATTACAGGGCTTCCTTTTCATGTGAATCTGCATATATTTGAAATAGAGAAAACATTACATTCTTTCAGTCTGTAAATAATCAATAAGCAGTAGCTAGTATCAGGATTTATGTTCGGGTTTGAAGGCCGTCGTTTTTTAGAATTTCTTCCTGATGTTTCGCTGGCGCGAGTGGCTAGCTTCTTCAGAGGCTCATTTAGAAATAATTCCAAAAAACGACGGCCTTCAAACCCGAACATAAATAGTGATAATCAAAACCTCGGCTGCGAAAGCCTCAATCATTTTGTCAACCACTAGCTACAAAGAACGAAGGACAAGACTAGACTAGGCCATGACCAATATTCACTCCAATGAAACCCACCAGTTGCGAATATCCACGTGACCGACAACAGACTATCCACTACCCTTTATAAAATTTCCATCCATTTTCACCAACGTGAAGCTTTAAATCCGGAAAAGAATACGCAATGAAGCGACTGCCAGGAGCATAAAACTCCGCAGGAGTTATTCTGGAGAAATTCATCCACAATGCAGTTACTACGGTTGGAAACGCCAACTTGAATAGCAATCCGGCACCGTTACTTCCTACCAAACCACTTAAAGCGGATATACGCGTCTGTCGCTAAGAAGTCCAATCAATATTCCATCCAGTTGCTCCACTGAATTCGCCTCACGATTTAGTCCAGTCGTCGGGGGTGGCCAGATTTCATCTCAAACAGGGGTCCATTTTCGATAGATGACCTTTCATCTCAGAACTCTTCGTTGCTCACTGTAAGGTCAATCGTGGTGATCACTGTACGGCAGTGGCTCTCAAAATATGATTAGGAAACTATTACGACCAAAGGTCATTTGTCGAATATAGACTCCGAGAGCTTTGGATGAGGTTAGAAGCTATACAGACGCCAAACTCTGAGATATCAATTATAATATGATTAGAGCATTATTGGAATGAATCTTATAGTGTTGAATTCGTTTATTTCATAATGCTGGAAATCATAAGAGACGTTTCCATGTTTCGGCGAAGCAATGGTTGGCAGATAATGTCCAATCATGGGACATTATCTCCATATTTCCGAAAAATCAATACCTAGAATATTATATATAGATTCTCTCTTCATAGAATGAAAAACAAAATTTCATTATGATCATCCAATACCTTCGAAGGAATATAGATATCTATATATAATATTAATCTCGGAAACAACTTTTTCTGAGGCGAAAAATCTATATAGGTATGTTCCATTTGAACAATCGTCGTTTTATTCATATTTTCAGGGAATAACACTTCATGACTCTTTCTGGCATCTATTGGCGAGTAGTAATACTATTATTTCAAGAAATAACTCTTTATGACTCTTCCAGACATCTATCGGCGAGTAGTAATACCATTATTATTTCAATTGGGAGAAATTGACTGCCTTACCGACACAGCAACACTGAAGTAACTGTAGTAGACGGTGTTGTTAAGAAAATCAATTGCTCACTTATATTATTGTTTATTACGTATCCACTAAAATATATGTAATCTATCTAATCTATCTATCTGATGTAATATCTTCAAACGAACAATTCTTGTATGTATAAACGCCTCCATTCTCATGGAATTTAGTGTGCAGGGGGTTTCGGGGGCGATATATCGATCTAACTAGGTTCCATTATCAGAAAACGTCGCAACCAGTACATATTCCCTCTATATTAGGTCGGTGAGAGAAAAAAAATATTCATATTCCATCAGTATGAATATAAATTCCAAAAATCACAATTGTTCAAAAAAAAATTATAACGAGCAAAGCTCGATCATCCAGGTACTTATTGAATTATGATTATTTGTTAATATCTCCAATGTGAATTTCAGATTTTTCATTGATTTCGTGATATTTTACAATGTGACTGAATATGAGGACAACGTTTTTCCCCATGTTTCATTTCCATACACTCCTTGAACATTAATTTCAATATTCTCGTTCCAACTTATAGCTTTCAACCCTTAACGAAAACATCTACCCACCCTCGCATGCAGAATCGTCAATATTCTCCAGATTATTTTCTACATATGGGCATTCCAATAGTGCCAAGGGGCTCAATTCGAATTCCAATCAGTTCAATACACTGCCTATCGGTCTTTCAACGACCACTTCAACAACGTAATCAATTTCAATGACGAACATGGAGGAAAAGTGCGAGGAGCGGGGAGAACAACCTTTGAAAGTCGCTTATTAAATTGGAAAGAGAGGTGAAAATAGTTCTAGAATCCCGAAAGCACATTTGCCCTGTCCCTTAGGGCGGATTCTCGAGAGAAAATGGCATCAAAGTCGAGCAAGTTGAGGTTCTACAAGCGATTAGGGTTGGATCCAAATTTCACATTTTTCATTCTTTCTCTTCGCTATCCTGTAAATGTCAGTAACTGGTGACAATAAAGAATATATCACTCTTAGGTAGGAAAAAAATATTGAATTTAACTGAAAAAAATGGTTAAGTGACCAACAAAATATAATAGGTATTTCTGACAATAAAGACCTTCAACGGAAGTTACATGCTCAACAAAAATGGATGAACTCCCAGAGAATATATTCTCAAGGACAAAATACCATCAGCTATTTGGATTTGTCGATGTACTGATCGAAAATAATTCCCTTCAAAATCATACAAAAATGTGCTTGTGTCTAATCTACCTCCGGGTTGGTTAGAAAAAACCTCTCTCGGCAAAGGGTGCAGTGGATGACGTTTTCATTTTGGTGGACATAATCATCTACTAATCAGAGTTACATTTTTGTTCTTTCAGTGACCGAAACGTGTATCTTTGTCATTTGATTACCTGGCATTGTTTGCGTATCCGTTCCATGAAATATAGAATGCTATAAAAGCCACCCGAGAACGATGCATATAAGTTTGTCCATCATTGTTAGTAGGTGATGCAAAATGCAACCTGAGAGCCCATAGTAACCGTAATAATTTCTGTTTCTCTTTTGAATATTGCTGAAACTGACTTTCGTAGGAGTTTTATAGGCCTCTAATATGAATATCGCTGTATCAATCATTCTTGAAGTGGTTTTCTGGCATATTCACCATTTATCGATTCATGGATATTCCTGTTTTCTACAGCATTTTCTTGATGTGTCAGCCATGTCCGCTGCTTGAAGAGTATCCAGTATCATGTGAAGCCTGTAAAATATACGAGATCAGATGGTAGATTCCTGTTCGGTGACAATGACCGTTTTCATTTGATTTCCGGTTTTGCGGTGTGGTTAACTTGAACTGAGGTTGAACTGAAAAATATACATTGAGAAACTTAAAAAAGATGAACGATACTTTATTAGATGAAGTGATTCAAGAGAATGGTTTATATGTATGATACATGAATAATATAGTGGAAACACTGATAATTTTAGAAGTTTCTAGTGTGATATCGTAAATAAACACATTTTTTTGTGCTTACATTGCAAAGGCAGGCTGAATCCTACGAGATAGATCAAAATAATGTACTACAGTATTGGTCTACGAAAGAGTCTGCCATGGTATATTAATCAAAAACATACAGGTTGCCCTAATTACATGTTTTTGTTCCTTACATACAGGGTGTTTCAAAATTCAGTATCAAGATTTCAGGGGCGTATGTTTCAGGTCAAAATAAGACGTTTTTGACCATAAACATGTGCCCGCAAACGCTTCGTTACCGAACTACAGAGCGTTTAAGTTTCAAGATTTTTTCAGTTTTTTCGATGAGACTTTCAACTTTCGAATAATGTCAAATGCTTCAAAACAAACCAAAACGTCAAATTGAAAATAGCAGTCAAAGCCCACTATTCACTTTTTCATTGTTTCGTTGACAAATTCAATAAATCTAGCGAATTACGAGGAAATTACTTCGATTTTTTTCTCAATAACGGTCGCAGATGCGAAGAGACAGAAAAATTTATAAATAAAACAAAGAATTCATTTCATATTCTAGAATAGACAAGCGGCGCACTACAAAAAGGTTTATGGGATGACGTGAACTCTAAAACATAACCTTTATTCCAAATTTGATCTCAATATCTCAAAAACTAAAAAAGTTATGAAGAAAAAACTAAAAAAATCTTGAAACTTCAACGCTCTGTAGTTCGGCAATCTTGATACTGAATTTTGAAACACCCTGTATATAAATCAGGATACGACATAGCACTATCAGGTAATAATGCTTTGAGAGGGGTTAACTGTAAGGACAATATTACTACCAGTTATTGATTTCAATTACAGCTCTTCTGAAAGACATAAGACTCGACATGAATAAGTCTGGATTACATTCGAGATTGTATCGATTGTATAATCGAAAAATTGAGTCTAAAGCATCAGTGGTGTTGAATAAAAAGGCGAGGCGTCTGGGGCGCGTTTGATAATACATACAAATTCAATTGATGTAGTAGTTCAGGAGAATCTACATGAATGTTCATCAATTTATAGAGAAAAAGAAGACCGCGGTGGAACCTTCTATACTCTAACCTTATGATTTCCAGTTCGAGTCTTAAGGGTTAATACAAAATAAATCCAGGACTGGCCTTACATTTTTCTAAAATTATACGTCTATTCCTTAGGGTAAACCACAATAACCAATTTTTATCTCTGCAAAGCCGGGGCGGATGGCTAGTCAGATATAATCGTTGAGATTGAAATCTCATATATGTGAAAGGGAATAGAAGATCAATAACTCTAACACCATATTGAAAGCCCTCGCACTCGCTCTCAGTGTATCTGTAGAAATTTGGGGGTACTGATCACGAATCTGAAAGAATTTCCAGCCTATTTTACCTCCTAGTATGATATACGGTAAAAATCGGTTGTTCCATCGCGAGCGGCGGGCAGTGTATATAACTAAGGCTAACACCATCGAGTATGTAGGTGTATTTCTAGAATTTTCATTAGTTCCGACAGTTTCATCATTCTACCTCGATAATCACGGAAGTTAAGGGGGGGTTCCATGAAAATTGAGACACACTGTATATACTGCCCCGCTTTAGAGAATGGCAGTATCTACAAAAATACGAATTCGTGACAATCAGTCTGAATTTTTTCATGCCACACAATCTGTTTTTGTGTTTACGATTTCTGTTTCACTGTCACTTGATGCAAATGTTAAAGACGAAGATGAACATTATGTCAACAGAATGATAACACAGGAACTCTCTGAGAATTGGATTCCAAAATGGTTTCTTCTATTGATTAACCGATACAAATGATGATAATACATATATTCATTTGTATTAAAGACGAAAGTGAAAAGTGAAGATCATTAAATCATTTAATATTGAATGAATGAAGGATTTTAGAGAATGACAAGCCTGTACGTGGAAAGAAAGTAACTCTATGCACAATGTTTCTCTACTAGGATGTATTTCAAATATTTCACATAAAGGAGATTGTTAGATTTTAAATTCAATTTCAAATATATTTTCCTATTATACTCACCTACATTACATTATGTTAACATTTACTTGAATAAACAGTTATAACAAATTAAGATTAAGCAGAAGTGCTTGAATGAAAAAAAAATTCGTGGCTCATAAAGGACAAATTTTGAAACGGAAGCAGAAATCTGCTCTCAAAAATGGAAACTTCTATGAACTGAGGACAACGAGGTCTCAGCTTTCAACGTGTGATTTCTGACAGGAGCAAAGATGGAGGGGAAAGTGTGTATAACAGCATTCAAGACACACTCTTTCCCGGATTTCTGTGATCAGGAATCTTCGAATCGCCCTGTGTATACGTTTCTCTTCGGATATCTGGTTTTCATTGTCACTGAAAAGTTTTTTCGGATCATACTGTATCTGTTTCGAACTCCAAATAAATAGTTAATTTCTTTAGTAGTTTTTTATCAACTCCTTCACCATACTCTATCAACTTTTTTGAACCGTAACCTCTATCGCCATTCAATATCAAGCAAGTAAATCAACAAGAATCGTTTACGAATTCTTTTTGTGTGAATAAGTCTGCTCATCACAACGTTTTCAAACAGATTCCGAATTTTATTCGAAACTTCTGCCGCATCTATAGACTGTATCCCCGCAAGAAGGAGTTGCCTATTATCGTTCATTAATTTATCTTTAAACCTCCCCTCCTCACTACAGCTCATAATTTTGTATTGAATTATGGTGAGAGTAAAGGCTATAGCGTTGTAAACATGTCAAAGTTGACCTCGCTTCCACTGAAATGAAGTAGTGAGGGGTTGGTATTTCGAAGAAACGATAGCTGTTGCACTCGATATTTCAAAAATGTCTGATCGAGTTTGGCATTGGGGTCTACTTCCTAAACTGCCGTCTTGTGGTTTGCCTCCTCAATTGTGTGCTTTGTTGAAGAGTTTCTTGTCTGATAGGTATCTGTATGTGGTTGTTGATGGAAAATCATCTGATATTCTCCCAATAAATGCAGGTGTTCCTCAGGGTTCAGTTCTGGTGCCTACTTTCTTTCTGCTTTATATTAATGATTTGCTCGAGACAACATCTTGTTCAGTACATGGTTTTACGGACGACAGTACTCACACTAGTTTCTGTTCTAGAGTCCCTATACCAGCTCGAAAAACAAAAATTCAAAGAAACATTCACGTCAATAAAATTAACGATGACTTGGTAAAAATAATAGAATGGGGTAACATGAACTTGGTGGAATTTAATGCTAGGAAAACCAAGAAAACCAAGGCATGTCTCTTCTCAAGGAAAGCCGATATATCCTCATCTAGTAATCAGATGTCAGGAGTAACTATAATAATATAATATACTAAGTCAAGCAACTCGATGCTAGGAATTACGATAAGTAATAATCTCTCATGGGAAAACAATGTGATATCAATCGCTAAAGGTGCTTCCAGAAGCTTGTACTTTCATTTCGTGTGTAGGCGATTCTTCGCTCACAAACTCGATAACTTCGTTGGCACATCGTAGAAAGGTCGAAGACTTGTCTCACTTCTATGGATATTTCACGGTCGGTGCTCTTTTCAATTGTCTTCAATCGTTCAACCATTGGTAATATCAACACGGATAACCCGACAGTATATAATTTCATATGAGGCATATAAACTTCAAAAATTCAAAGTGAATATCAGTTCGTATCTCCTGTCCCCTAATACACACCGTGTGCTTTGAACATTAAAGGATTACTTTTCTTTGTGAATCTGTATATAAAAAAAACTCAACCATCTATAACTCAAACTTCGAGATAAAAACCCTTTTTTCCGTGACCCGATGAAGTTCATATAGTTGCAAGTCTGCCGTTTAATATTTCACTGGGAAAAGAGTTTTTATTCGTCGTCCTTCGTCCGTCATCCAGTGAATAGAAGACGTTTTCCGAGCCTCGATGAAAAATGTCGCCAGTCGTTAGATACACGTTGATGAGGGTTACTCTGGCAGCGGAGTCTATTTTTACTCTAGTCGATAAGGATGTTTGATGAGCGGAAAAACCGTTTGATCTTTCATTCGCTGATTACGCTGATTACGGAAAATGAGGTCGATATCGAATTAACCCATTTGAACGAGCGTGGAAGGCAAAGATTGCTTTCCAAGTGGATGCTACGATTCTGTTGGAGCTTAGTAAAAAAAAAGACCTAATCAGAAATTGGATTTATCCAGCAGAATGAATGCCTTCAGATATGTCTGACAATTCCAGTTGTCGAATTTGGAACCGATTTTAGCTACTTTTAAAAATATTCATGGAATTTTGAAAAATTTACTGGTTGAAAAATAGACCTAGGTTCATCGTTCAAACACTGAGGTAGTAAGTCAATCACCATCATCTTGGTTAAGAAGAAGTGAATCACACCTTACTATAGTGTAGCCGCTGAAAAGATAAAATGATCACGTGAACGGCACGCACTCTTTGAATGTTCCTCGCCCCAATGATACAAGTCCGATTTGCACCACTCAACAAAAACGTCGCCGCGTCGTTCTCCCATCAACTCTTGGGATGCTTTTTTTTAAGTGTTCATTACTACACATTTTTCCTCTACAGTTAAATGTCTTTTTTTTATCTTTTTCTTGGAGGTGAAAGAGTGTTCCCATCCATATTATTTAATTAACGTAACACACGTAAACAGTGTAAACAGTTCTTCATTTATTTCAGTTTAGAAGGCGTGGCTATGCAGGCATTCACTGTTCACGCGTCCTTGAATTCTATCTTTTGAACAGCCCGACTAAAGGGACGAATATCGACCGATGAGGGCGCTTGTGGTGGTTAAACTATATCCACCATTTTGAAATAGTTACCTTGTTTACATTTGTGAAATGACGCGCCAAACTGAAATCCAGTCATCAGTTGCCCTCGCTAGACAAGATTTTGGTGTTTTTTTTGCTATATTTTCATTGTACGAAATTTTTCTCGTGAAGGTTAATATAACTGTGTTCATGATGCTTTGAATAGCACCACAATACCATTCATTGGAGGTGAACATAGATGCATTGTGTTTTAAAATCTAATGATATTTGTTCCAGGACATTTTTTAGTTTAAGTGTAGTGTTAGTGAACCAAAGAGGCTTTTATTACATGGATGGTGAAATGTGCCATAACTTCGCCTAAAAATAGACGAACAGACTCACCAGATAACAAGAAATCAGAAATCATCTCCCTTGAAATGCAAGTAACACACTAAAGCCGCTCTAGGTGGTGATTTATGCAGTTTCAGTTTAATTTTCCAAGCCTTGTACCTTTCTCTTTCAATCCACTTTCCGTAATGTTTCCCACCAAAGATGTATTTCTCTTTGGAAACGTGTGGGAAGACAACTTTGGATTTCGGTTCCTAGAGTTGCGGCAACTTGGCACCCAACTCTTTATACGGCTCACTGAGCGATCTGCATCCATGATTGTTTGTTATTATTAATAAAAAAAAATTACAACTTCAGATGAGATTTCCTAAATCAACACCAAAGAACTCAATAAATTCACACACATGAAATGGAAGCCGTTTGTTTGTGAAATTATAGCAGTGCGTTATATTTCCGCCAGACGTCGCATAAAATTATGAACTTCCCAATAGATGGAGGCTTCATGATCATAATCATCTTGTTCCAGGAATCATAAACCATATTATGATGGAAGTTCATACCTCAAGAGTGTTAGCTGTGTATCGATGTAAATGTTTTGAAAATTCATAATCAAGATATCAATTAATGAGAAGTTATCCACAAATTCTCATTCACAAATTCTGACCTTGGATGAGGTGGAGCAATATTATTGTGCGGTGTTGCCAAGTTTCTTTAATGTTTTGAAATCATATCGAACTAATTACAACTTTCGAGCATAAGCCATTTAAGGAGAAAACAATGACATTAGTGAGAGAAAGTAACTTTCACTCGAAAAACAAAAAAACATCAAGTGTTATTCAGAAAATCATGAATTATAAAGTTTATATGTGATTAGCCGATTAATAAATTCACCGGATTACTTGTATACTACATAACGAGGAGGATGAGTAGCATAACTAGCCTTATCCTCGAGTTCCGTACTGCAATTTTCCTACCACTTACATGCTTGTGCGATGATTACTGCTGGTGTAGCAGAATTCCACAGTACCAATGCAAAAACTGTTGAGCAATAAATTTCCTGAAAATATTATTTTTAATTCAGTTTTACAAGGAATGTGAAACAACGAACAACAATTCTAAATGAGCCATAACCTAACAGCTGTCAAATGCATAATGTACGGTTTGAAAGTAAGTAGAAAAGTTAATGTAATATTTTTGTCACGAAACTATTTTCTAATCGAATTATTTCAATCCACAATCATATGCAAGAGTATCAGGATTATGCCAACAACTGGTCGCAGATTCAGGCGTTGAGTACCTGTCTCTCTACAATTCTTCAGTGAACTTGGAAAAGATCCAGCACTTCAGTTGCAAATCACACTAATTCACGATTTTTTTAAATGCAGCTTCACACGATAGGAAAGCCCTGTTATGCTCGAAGAACACCGCGTGAATTAAGGGACAGGACATACGAATTAACATTCCCTTTGAATTTGTGAAGTTTGTAAGCCTCAGGAAAACCTCTCTTGTCAAGGAGCTCCATAGTTCAGCTGTTCTATTGAAAAAATATCCCTGAGCAAGAGAGGATTGACAAGTCTCCACGTTCGACAGGTCTCTAAATTCACAACAAAGGGGTGGTAATTCTGTTCTCGTCGAAACATTCGTGGAAATATTGCCAAGGGTGGAACGATTGATAACAATTCAGAAGAGCACCGACCATGAAAATATCTATAAAAGAGAGTCAAGTCTCCGATCATTCTACGATTCTCCAATGAACTGAGCAAGTCTGTGAGCGTAGAATTACCAACAAGACGGATTGCCTATCTCTGAATGGAATCGGGAAGCTTCAATGAATGTTTTGGTGCCGAACTCCACACACGAGAACCATATTCCAATACAGGGCGTATCTCTGCCTTGTAGATCATTAGAAGCTGACGAGAAGTGAAGTATTTCTACGCACGAAATAGAAATCCAAGTTTCTGGGAAGCACCTTTAGCGATCGATCTCACATGGTTTTCCATAAGAAATTATTACTGATCCTGATTGCCAACTACGAGATACTCGACTTTGTAGGAATACTTACTCCTGACATCTGAATACTAGATGATGAATCGGCTTCTTTGTCTGAGTTTTCCTAGTATTAAAATCCACCACGTTCATGTTACCCCACTCTACTATTTTTACCAAAGTCATTGTTGATTTTTTTGACGTGAATGTTTCTTTGAATCTTTGTTTCTCGAGCTTGTATGGGGACTCTGGAAGAGAAACTAGTATTGAGAGTAGTGTCGTCCGCAAAACTATGTACTAAACAAGATTTTTTCCCGAGCAAATCATTGATATGAAGCAGAAACAAAGTGGTACCATTTAGTGACTGTTTGAGTATCGAAATGCATTCATCATACTATTCAAGATAGAGTACGCGTAAACAATGAATCTAGCATGATCAACCAATAGTCCTCGCGTTTCGATTTGATGGCTGTGTTATCGAATTGGGCTGTCACAATCTAGAACTGAATAGTATTAATACTCATCGTTAGCATGTGTTACTGTAGTCAATATGTTCAGTACAGTTATGGAGAAATTTGATAACGATCCAGTATCGAATGCTAGGAGTCCTCGAAAAAGACATTTGAGTAGTATCTGGAAGAATATGATATCAACGTATACAAAGATGAAGTGCATGAAAATCCCGAAAGTTTGGTTAATCAAATATCTCTTTTCGTTGGTTCCAAGTCCTGCCCTGATCTACTCGACACATCACGTGTTTTTATTTAAGAGCACTCTATCTTTAACTTGAACGCACTATGGCAATTAATAGCTGAACTATCAGCCCTTCCTTATCTAGTGTGGAAAGGTGGAAAAATCCAGTATCGCACCACATGCTCTGGACAGTGATAACAAAATTGGTGAAAGCAATCTGAAGCTGATTAAGGATGTGTATGGAACAAGGTTACTCAAGGCATTCGGGAGTCTAAAAATATCAGAATGTTATAATAGTATGAAAGGTGACGAAAGGCCTATTCTATTTAGCCCACTAATTAGTTTATTTTTAAGAAATTATTCAGAAATATCAGTAGTAACAGAGAAAGTCCATTATGGACTAAAGAAATTTGCAAGTAGTTCCTTTACTACCTTAGATTATAGAGTATATAAATAGCCAACCCTAGTATTCAGACCTAGTAATAATTCTCTTCTCCTGAAGGTGGTAACGTTGTGAGCGAAACGCGCTTCGAGTGCAAATAATATCGGTTCGGTGTAAAGGTAATTAATCTCTACGAAAACTTTCTAAACACACTAACACATATTTCATTTCACTCTCAACCGTAGCTAAAATTTTCCGTAACATAAATAAACCTTTCATAAACAACAGTTATTCGAAATCATTTTCTGTTTGCGAAAACTCGAATATCATAGCCTTGACGCTTGATAGAACTGGCCTATAGTTATATTTAACTATCACTGGTTCATTTTTGTATACACTTCACCAAACCGGTATGTCATGTATATTTCAGGGAGTTGGACTGCTGACGTTTTCAGTTGTATCAGGAAGGTATATTAATTTTTCATCCCAAATCAAGTGGTATGTTCTTGACAACTGTACTATTCAAGATAAATTTCACGAAGAATATGCTGGAGTTTCGTTTAAGTATTTTATTTGACAGCCTTCTGGCAATGCTGCTTGCTGTGCTGTTGGTTATATTACAGTAGGTGCAAACAACCTACATAAGGGAAGATGTTGTGTAGCTTGTTCAATTTCTCGCACCATTTATTCTAGTTCTCTTTTATATTTACAGTTAACCGTAGTTCTGATGCTAGCTTAGGTTCCATATTCTTTGGGTTCGTATCTCAACCTTGACTATTCGACATAAACTTTATGAAAATAGCTGAAGTTTCGTCGAAGTATTTTAGTTGACCACCTTTTGACAATGCTGCTTGCTGTACTGTTTTTATATTACAGTGTGATTCAACAACCTACACAACAACAACTCTTCAGTGAAGAATCTTTAGTGTACAAGTCAGCCTGCTTTATTATGGAAAACATATGCTGTTAGAGTTACCCTAAGGCTCCCTTTTATCGCCACCATTCTTTGGTTTATACTCTAGTAAACTGATATTTATTACTATTTGCTCATTAGCAGATACATTGAGGACGTGGAACCAGGTTGAATTCACCCCCTACATGTCAACAGTCGTGTGAAAATATTTTTGATAGGTATTCGAGAATATAACGAACAAATTGAAAGAACAGAAACCACCTTATTTCGATAATATGACTACTTATAAATGGTTCAACATTCTGAAACTGAAATCACAAAATATTTCACTCAAGATTTAGCCTCCAGAATGTTTCAGTTGTGTGACACTATCAATGCTTTTCACACCATGGGTGACAACCTACGATAAGAAAATGATATCCGGAACTCCAATGAATGGGTTTCGTGCATGATATCATTATCTCTCGCTTCTAGAAACAACTATTTATTACCTTGTCACTGGAGAAAATTACTTCTAAAAGCCAAGCTGATGATGCACGAAGAGTGGGTTAACAAAACTCAACTATACTGTTCTCTTTTTCTGTCGAGCTTTCGACATAGGTTAATGAGTAACTACCTACCTATGAAGAGGTTGATTCGGTGTTACAAGTGTGGACGAACAGTACTTAGAAATGTTGATTTTGGAGCTCACGGAACAATTTTTTTTTGAAAGAGTCAAGCTAAGAGAAATGAACGAAAGAAAATTGGGTGTGTGAGCCTCAACATAAACAGCTCTAAATTTCATTGCGTGAACAAAAAAAAATACGAACAAATAGGCATTACAAAAAAAAATCTTCTGAATGTATCAACAGAACCTCATCACGTAACTCAAAATATTACTCCATCCTCGTAGCAAACAATCTATAATGCTCTATATTCTGATAGAAATCCATAATGAGTGCGTGCGATAGCTAGCGCCAAGGATCTTAAGGTGCTGGCAAAAACTCAAAAACGTGCTCACTCAGTGTTCGAATATCGCGCAAACAAATCGGAAATACAAATTTCGCATGAAATTATGCAAACAACGGCCGGAACTTTCAGTGAAGTGTCCGTGAGAGAATGCCGTAAAACAGGCGTTGTTTAAATTACGTTTTGTCTTAATTGAAGATCTTGTCCCGGGGTGCGGGTTGTCCTGTAATCAGTAATTATAAGGAAAAGTGTCGACTGGAATTCATACAGAACTCTTTATTTATATTTCATCGGCAAGATAAGTGCTGAGGTCGCTTCTTATCAAGAGATCTGAAGAATTAGGTATAACTGAAGAAGTAGGTGCATACACTTAAGAAGCTTGATATCTTTACTTACCAGAATCGGTAGACTCCCGGGCATTACCCTCTTTCAAAATTGTTTCAGAGGTGTTCTCATAACTATTCGAAAGCTTCTTCCATCTACTGCTATCTTATAGAGCAAGAGCCCGCGACCGCCACACTTTTGTTATTTTATGAAAGTTTATCTGTGTATCTAACCCCAACACAGCTGAGAACGATCAGTGACTGTGGAATCTAGTTGATGGTTACTTAGTCAGATACCAGGTAGCAAAGGTGTATAAAATACCTCACTTTCGTCAAAGTATCAACCTCAGTTCTTTCATATTTTCTTCGAAATTATTTTAGAAATCACATCATCCATTACCAGATACTAACTTGGGTTTCAACCCCCTGCCAGACACCCCTGAACTTTATTTATGGTGGATTCATGCAGCAATCGTAGTTCGGAAGTCGGTAATCGGAACTCGGAAATCGTACGTCTTAACTCGTAACAAAATATACACCGTTCATGCAGAAATCTTAAGAACTGTCTGATCGTAAGACAAGCTTTCCTACTTGGTCGATTTGTCGCAGTCACTCTGACGTCTAGCGAGTTCATACTTTCGACGAACCAATAGCGATGTACACATTTGACAATACAATCCGAACTGGATAACGCATGCGCATTTCGAAAATTCGTAAGTCGTAACTCGTGAGAATTGAAACTTGGTCAACTTCCCTTACGAATTCCGATTAAAGATCTTATCGAAAGTCATTGACTGAACTTCTTCCGACTTATTTCTTACGACTTGCGAATTCCGACTTCCGAGCTACGATTACTGCATGAATCCACCATAAGTTTCAACTCTTACGAGTTGCGACTTACGAATTTTCAAACTGCGCATGCGTTATCCAGTTCGGATTGTATTGTCAAATATCGTGTATCGTGATTGGTTGTTCAAAAGTATGACCTCGCCAGACGTCAGAGCGACTGTGTCAAATCGACCAATTAGGAAAGCTTGACTTACAATTAGACAGTTCTTAAGATTGCTGCATGAATGCTGTATTTTGTTAGGAATTGAGACTTACGATTACCGATTACCGACTTCCGAGCTACGACTGCTGCATGAATCCACCATCAATCATAATTATACTTTCGTTTGACAGTATTTGGACAGTTTTTGTGACGCCGTCTACCCTATAATGTCGATATTTCTATTCACATGGCAATGTGAGGAAAGTTATCTTCTCTGAAGGGTAAAGTAGGTGCAGATATATATTTGTCAGTTTGGCAATGATTTGGCACAATGTTTTGACTGAAATATTGACAGAAAACAGATGAAGCATCAAAGCAGTGTTGACAATAGGGGTTTATGCAAAAAATCATAGATCAAGCCTGGATCAATTATGAAAATATGAATGATCTACGTATTGATGAAATATTCCACGTCTATTTCTGAATTGATTGCTATCTTTTGGCATCATTTATAAGTAATCAAGAAAATGTGCGCTTGAAGCTACGACATCCGTGAGAAATATATAAGAAAGCACATGACTTTGAGAAGAATCTCTGCTGCCTGTTTCCTGCCCAAGTAACCAAGATCTGAACTCTATAGTCGCTGATTGTTACCTATGTTGGGGACATGCGCAGAAAAACTTTCAGCTTTCATCAGATAACGAAGGACTGGTGGTCCGGGCTCTTATTGTATCAGTATTCTCGATGATTTTATTAGTACGTTTTTTGGAGTCCCTTCACCCTTTTTATTTGTTTCAATTTTTTTCAAAGTAAAGAGAGATAGTGCTGTGAATGAGATATGGGAATCGAACGAATTGACTCAAACTGTAAAATCGCGAAATGATGATGGTTAAGATGTCTATATACTGGTGTTTCTAATGTTGCGATATTGTTTCAGACAAACCTGTGGACAAGGCGTGGTAGTTCATCAGTGGCCATGAGGGGCGCTGGTAATCAAAAACTTCTATTCAATTTCGTGATCACTCGATCCATGGAACACGCTGTTGCCAATTCTGATATTTTTGTTAAAGGATAGAGAATTTATCGGGACTGGATATGTGAGGTTATTGAAAACACCAAAACGCGGCAAATTTTTGTTTAACTTTATGCGTTATTTATTCCATGTAGTTTGAAAATAATTTCTCAGTTGGAATAAATTTGCATTGTGTTTCTACTGATCTGGACCAGAATTCGCAACGACATGGCCACTTGGCAACACAGGACTGTCATCTCCACTGCCAGAGTGCCGGTACCTGGCGGATTTTTTGCAGTACTACTACGCCTACATCATCAAATTTTTCATCAAGTTGGCCATATCGGTCGTCAGATTTGCTGACAATCTTTTATATGGAGTGAAAACACCAGTATATAGCCACCTTAATGATGGTGATCTTCGAATAAAAGCCTGTCAAATAGTAAGGCTATAATGGATAGCTACAACAAGGAATTGTCTCCGTGAAATATATTGAAACAAGTGTTGGAAATTGCCAAGGACTAGAAAAATGCAAATAACACGGAAAATGAGTTATGAAAAAAGAATAACTCAGAATAGAATCATTAGGAACAACAAATCCATCGCAAATAGACGATTGACATGTCATTGTCATAACCAAAATTTCATTGTAATTTTTATTTCATCTTTATATTTGTACCTAGTCTATAAGCTCTTAGATATTGTACTGACTATCAATATTTTGACGACTCCCATAATGTACTACACCTGTGTTGTAACATTCAGTGGAAAAATAAATTATCTATCTATCTATCTATTACTCAAGGATGCAAGTGAGGTGGCTATATACTGGTGTGTTTACTCCATATAAGAGGTTGTCAGCAAATCAGACGACCGATATGGCCAACTTGATGAAAAATTTGATGATGTAGGCGTAGTAGTACTGCAAAAAATCCGCCAGGTACCGGCACTCTTGCAGTGGAGATGACAGTCATGTGTTGCCAAGTAACCATGCGTCGTTGCGAATTCTGGTCCAGATCAGTAGAAACACAATGCAAATTCATTCCAACTGAGAAATTATTTTCAAACTACATGGAATAAATAACGCATTAAGTTAAACACAAATTTGGCGCGTTTTGGTGTTTTCAATAACCTCACATATCCGGTCCCGATAAATTCTCTATCCTTTTACAAAAACATCAGAATTGGCAACAGCGTGTTCTATGGATCGAGTGATCACGAAAATTAATAGAAATTTTCGATTACCAACGCTCCCTCGTGGTCACTGATGAACTACCACGCCTTGAACACAGGTTTGTCTGAAACAATATCGCAACATTAGAAACACCGGTATATAGACATCTTAGATGCAATGATGCATTGAATGATGAGAAAACTGACTCTCCATGTATAACGTTCTGGTTTTCAACTCAGCTCATATTAGTGGCCAGGTTTCATAACATTTCTTCTGTTCACAAAAATTACTCAAAATCTCCTGGAATGTAAAAATTACTATGAATTAAATTAAATTCAGCCGTTCTTTGTTGAACTACTGTATATGATTCATATCTTTCGATTCCCAAAATATGTTTCCTGTTATTTTATGAAACGAACGCTATTGCTATATGTTATCATTATCTGAACATTGATGGAGAATTATTGAGGAATGCTCTATACTGAATGTATCGATGAAGTGTAAGCTATTATTAACTTTTTACGATCTTAACCTAGTTATGAAAAACGAAATACAGCACGCCATACAAGACAACAAGATGAGTAATGCAATCAAAGAAACCACTCTGCTGAATACTCAATTTTTTTGGTTCGTTTAACTGATAGTCCAACTTGAAATATGTGAATCATCATACAGATTTAGTATCCACCCTCTATATTAAGTTGAGGCTACTTTATTACCTTGAATTTATTCAGGAATATATAAATTGATGCATAGAAAAAATTTGAAATTTGTCCTATAAACTGATAAGCTGGTATTATTATTATTGTATTAGATTAAACAGGCTTTCCGAATGTAACTCAAGTAAGTAGAGTTTGAAAAATAAAGGTACTCAGTTTTTTATCCGTACAAAAATTACCAGGTATATTGTTTTGGGGAATTATTATTGAACCACTCAAAAAGACACGGCATATTCTTTGACCTTTCGCCATTTGCACTGAGAGTTCAACTGAAGAGTCATCTACAATCAGAACAAGAGTGAAAACCTTAACTCTTCATTTTTCTCACGAGCATCACACCAGTTGAATACCCCTTCCAAACAGATTGCGAAATGAAAGGTAATGGTATATCTAATTTTAGTTTATCGGCCTCTCGAAATCAAACTGATAGGCTCCAATCTATTTCGAGAAGTTCAGATACGGTTCAACCTTTGTTTATTTACCGACGGACTGGATTGAAGTTTATTTGTGCTGGGCTTATCGTTGACAGGTTGAAGAGAATTTACCGAGCTAGCAGGAGCTTCAAATATTTTCTGGGATAGTGCTTTCAAATAGACAATTTGGTGAAAATGCACCTATTCTTCGTCTATCCACACGAGTATTCGTTTTCAAATGTCTGGAAAAGGTTCAATGAGAGCTCAGTTGATGGGCTGATAGGTGCCAAGTTACTACAAAGCAATGTGCTTGTATTAATATCATGGATGATATGCAGTCAGCAAAATGATCTCCAGAGAAAATGAAACACCATAACCAGCTGGGAATTCTGCTCAAGTTCAATTGGTCGTAGGATATACTAGCAATTTTATTGGTACACATTTGGTTCATATTATAACAAAAAATTTTCTTATAGTTTTTTTGTTATTTGGATCGGATGAATTTCCGAAAGACAAACATCACTGAAATAAAGGTGGATTTATGCAGCTTCAGTTATCAAGGAACAATTAACAACTAGCAAGTAACAATTATCATTGATGAGTTCAACTGCCTAATTTACTGTAGATGATTCATGCAACCAAATTATCGACTATCAATTAACAACTAACAAGTAAGAGTTGGCCAACTTTTAACTTTCTTACTTCAATTGTAAAATATGTGTCTCTGATGTGCAGGTTAGGATGGATTATATTATCATAACAACCAAATTTTTCTTTGAATAATTTGTTTTTCGCGATTGTTTTTCTGTCCATGGAATGTGAGTGAGTGTAAATTGAAACTGTAGATGCGATTCTGGTGGACCTTCTCAGGAAAACAATGATATTTCATTTTCAATCTTCAACTCTCCAAAACGAAGCTAGGGTATATAAAAATGGATGAAAAATGCTACTCAAAAGTTTATGTAAGGTTAAAGTTGATCCCCTTCCACAAGCTTTGATCATTATTGAATTTAGGTGCATGAATGACTTCTTTTTCAATACTTTCTACTTGATGATAGTTAATAGCTACTTCTTCATTGTTACTTCATAATTGAAACTGCATGAATCCACCTTAAGTAGATAACAAGGAAACCAAGGATTATTCGTTATGTCGAAAACAAACAATAAAACAAACAACGAAATCACTCGTTAGTCAAGAAACGAACAAGGTGAGGTTTGCAAGAACATGCTCCTCACAGCACGATGGACATACTGAATAATAACCTTTTGCGCAGAGAAAGTGTGCTAAATTTTCGAATTATAATTGAAATTTCAATTTCTGGTAAAAAAGAGATAGAGAAATAATTGACATCATCAAGGACGACTATGAATTTTCACAATAGAAGTCCTAATGATGACCTGACATGTCATATTCTGAACTTTGTCTGTATGACTCCAAAGCTGATAGGAAAACACTACCCTTGAAGATTAAAATATCTCACACTTAACAAAAAAATGTATGTGAATACATTTTAAGATACTAAAGTACTCCATTTGAAAAAAATTTTCATCAAGGATTCTCTAAAAAATACAAGAGTAGTTTCCGGAAAATATGAATGTTTCATGTAGTATCGACCAGTTGAATCCATTGCTTTAAGCAAATCCATTAATCTTCAACTTCTACCATAACGAATATTCTCGCTGAAATTAAAACTTTCTACCTCGATCACTACGGTATCTGTAGTCGAAAGTGTAAGTCTTTTTTAGTGGTTATCAGGCCGAAGACATCGGTAAGTATTTCACTAACCAACGCAAAAATCACTCACTGGCATCCCCATAATATGTTGATTTCAACACTTGATTACGTTTGTCTATAAAGCTAAATGACTTCAAGTCACCTTGATGTTTGACGATAAATGCAATTTGGACAGCGATAAGAGGTGGTACAAACCAATATGTATCAGTATCGACTTTTTTTCCAATCTAGGGGAAATCCTAGAATCGTGAAAAACGCTATAACCACCATTAACACCTATCAGTCTCAGACGATTATTGGTCTTGTCGTTAGTGTTTCTCTCTAACCAATGCCATGTAATCGGATTTGTGGTCAAACCACAGAATTATGTGAGTTCTAACTGTTCTGTGGATCCAACAAACACAAAAAAGCACCCATTTTGTTAATTTGGAACATAAATATTGGAATAAGATGGTGGCTAACCGTTAATGCATTGACCCAGTATACCATAGCCATACAGTAGAAACAGTTAAATGTTAATCCTTTGTTCTCGAGGGTAAAATTTCTGTGACCTTCATTTTGTGCTTGGGGCATGTAATGTCATTTTGTGGCGGTAAATTTGAATGTACGGAATACCAAGTATTGAATCAATATGTTATTTCACATCATAAAATTAATATTTTGTCTAGGATAATGTTTGAAATAAATGTGAATAACCTGAAATTCTCAAGTGTCTACAAGGGCTATCCCATTTTTTGTTGCTTTTTTCCTCCTGTCTATGTGCTTTCGGAAAGGTATATTCGATAACTAGGGAATAAAACGCTTTCAGGAGAATGTTTAATCGCAGCAGCTTCAAATATGTACACTAGATATATTTAGACATTAACAATGTAATAATAACTATACATGACCTAAAACGGTAAATTTTTGTTCTTTGATTTATAAGTTTTGCTTTTTTTCAAATAACTATTTGTCCATTTCATTATTTCATTGTGTGATAAATTCTAGAACATTTCTTTCTCAAAGTGAAATTCACACCAGCGATAGTAATTATAGAGAGCTTCAAGAGATTTTTCAAGTAAATCCTCTCGGTTACATTCCTTCAACCATGCCTCACACCTGAAAGAGTTATTTAATATCAAGGTGCATTTTTATAAAGCTAGTATTTCGACGCAAATTAGCTCCCATTTAAAGTTCCGCAATTTGTAAAAAATATATGAAACATTTTAACAACTACCATTCTACAGAACACCAATGGCTATTACCTTCTGACATCCTTTGGAAACCTCAAGAGAGATGATAATTTGTCTTTAGCCTTCGACAAACATCTGCGATAAGCAGACAATTTTCCACCTTGGTAGTTAGCCATAATAATTCAAAATATAGCATTTCAACACACATTGACACTCATCAATCAAGTTGATTGATAACACCCCAACATATCAAACAGCTGAAGTTGGTGTTCTGTGGCGAGTGTCTCTACTGTATGGTTATGGTATACTGGGACATTGATTAAATGATTAATAAATACAAAGTGAATCACTTCTGTATCGAATCAATAGATAAATTAGCTATGACGGCTGACATAATAATAGATAACATCCTATCTGAGGCCATCTACTTCGAGCTTTCCAGAAAACATGCCATTGTCTTCGATCAATAAAATGTGCTTACCTTTCTTGATATTTGATATACTACTTTTCTCCCCTGAGAGCACGCCGCTGACAACAGTTTCTAGACGTCTTGAATTACCTATTCGAATTTGTTGGAGTAAACGAATTGAATTTCAGTCGAAACATCGGAAATTGTTTCAGTCAATACTATTAGCTCCAACTCGACGAAGGATGGTATCCGTTATGAATGACTGACGGAGTTATAAACTTGTTATGTCAATTAACTTTTCGTCAACGGGTTCGATCGGATTTTGATCATTGCCCTATTTGTATACGAATGGCAACATTTCATTCGATCCATGGATTTGGTGTCTAGTCGAAAGTGGTGTCAGGTGTGGAATTCAAGACGTTTTTTTTTTTTCATTCTCACATACTCCTGTTACAACATGGGAATGTTTTGTTAGTAGGTTCTTCTCTTCAAGTTTATCCAACAAACAATTCTGTAGTATATCACAAGACATGTCATATGGATTCACTACTATAGAATGTGTTATACAGGGTATTATTTAGTACGTGATCAAACTTAAGAGGTTATTATTGTGGTAGTAATTTTAAGACGAAACATTTATATAAATCTAAGTCCGATAATACTTCGTTTGCAAGATACAGGTCAACATTTGTCAAAGGAATAGTTATTTCCTAAATATCTTAATAATCCTTCAGCCGATTTCATTGAAATTTTTAAAAGTATTTTTTAGGGGTAGTGAGGGGCTTATTGAGTCCTCACATGTTTGAATTCGTGTCTAGTGGCATTCCGAAAGGCACCTTAACCAATATTTTTCAACAAAAAATGTAGGCCACTAATTCTTTGCAAGTTTTGTATAATTATCTTCTCATTCAGCAACTCAAACTACAACGTTTCTATCCCAGAATTTTTTATTGTATCTTGCTTTTTTTAAAAAGGAATGGAAATGATTTCACTTCATATCCATGCGACAAAATAGAGGTTGTTGAGGGATGTTGATATGGAAAATCATGGAGAACCAGAATGCGCAAACTGATATGCAAAAAGTTTATCTGAAAATTCAAAAGATTACTCTCGTGTAAAATAAATTATTTGATAATGAATGAAAATCGCGTTGTTGCATGTCCATGGACAATAATAAAAATATTTCTGAGTAATGGAAAAGTTCTTTTTCTGTGACGGGAAAAAAAAAAGTTTGACATTTCATCTCTGATGACAGGTAACAAAATGTCACTTTTTATGAAATTACTTTTCAAAGTGAATACTTTTTTCCCGGATATATATATGTTGTTGAGTTCGGGTTGAACCGCGTCTGGAGTTTTGTTCTCGACGTTTCGGCTCCGATTTTGTATGAATGGTAATGGTTCGGGCTTCCATTGTCTATATATTTAACTCTATTGAAACCTGTTGCTAAGAACGGAAGGATTAAAATACAAATCAAGTGAGAAAATCAAATCAAAATCAAATTTTTTTGATTGATAATGAAATTAGGGAGTCAAAAAAATTTTTTTCACTCATATTTCATAGTCGTTTTTTGTAACAACAGTATTTTCTTTGATCAATCAATCCCTAATTTCATTATTGACCAAAAAATTTGATTTGGATTTTCTCACTTGATTTGTATTTTAATCCTTCCGTTCTTAGCAACAGGTTTCAATAGAGTTAAAAATATAGACAATGGAAGTCCGAACCATTACCATTCAGCAAGGAACATTGTCAACCATTTTCAAGCAAACATCACCCTGTATATATATTTATCAGAAACATATGGTAGCTTATCATATCCCTTTTTTTCCAATGCCAAATCGATTTTTTCAAATTTTATCCCTAAACACTTTTCAATTGAAAACGTAGTGAATAGTAAAACGTATTTCAATGATTCCCAAAATAAATGACCTGCTGATAAAGACCCATAGGAGTTAGACCAGGATAATCCTGAAATCCCTTTCATTCCTATCTCTGCTTCTGAAATCTACTCTCTCGACTTTTCCCAGTACAATCAGCTAATTGAATCTCCCAGTTGATTCTGTTTCGCGCCGGTTAAAGTAGCCAATCAACAATGTCAATATGGCGCTCGTTGAGCTGTTCGTAGTCGACTATTTGCTTTGCTACGAGCCGTGATAGACACTTTCTGACTCGTGAGTTCCGTGTTTCAGTCCTTGAACTACCGTGTAAGTGAATTATAAATTAGTCAACTATGAACGCGCAGAGAATTCAAGTTCCAGCACTGTTACACAATTCTCTATTTGGGGGATGCACTTCTGGTGGAGGGGAGGATTCAGAAGATATATTTTGCTACTCCCTCTGGCGGCCTTCATTGATTTACAATTGATACACGTGTATTGTAGGTGAGCTATTGCCATTATGTGAATATAGGAAAGTTTACCAGTGCCTGTGTCATTGTCTATTCAGATATATTCAGTCAACCATATGGAAATATCATTTTGAGGGATAGAAACTACGGCTAGATGGCACTGGTGATTTCGTATCCAGGTCATGTCTTTTCTTCCGTTCCTCTTACGGACGTCGTAGCCTGAATCACACATGTTCTTTATTACTCATTACATGATACCAGAAGATGGCAATTAATTCAGAAACAGAAAAGGAATTTTTTTGTCAATGTCATAGATCGTCCAAGTTTTCGAGATTATTGATGCCTGAAATTTCATTTCCTTAATGAACTTCTATCGTCAACTCTCTTCCAGTATACCATAACCAATGTCGTCCCTTGCCACTACAACCTCTACGCGATCTCCAACCATAGCGGCACTACGTACAGCGGCCACTACACGGCTTACTGCCGACATCCTTACTTAGGAACGTGGCACGAATACAATGATTCCCATGTGTCACCGATTACTTCAAAAGCTCTCGTAAGTGGCGAGGCGTACGTTCTGTTTTATGAACAGGAAGGCACTATTTGAGATTGTTTTATTTTTTATTTTATTTCATTTTTTATTCATTCCTTTTTAATTTGTTATATATATTTAATTTTTTGAAATAAATCAACTTGATTGATGAACGTCAATGTGTTGAAATACTGTATTCTGAATTATTATGGCTAACTACCAAGGTGGAAAAGTATGTGCTCATCGCGGATATTTATCGAAGACTAGACACAAATTATCATCTCTCTTGAGGTTTCCAAAGGATGTCAAAGGGTAATAGCCACTAGTGTTCTGTAGAATAGTAGCTCTCTGAATTTTTCATATATTTTTTAAGAATTGCAGAACTTTCAAAAAAAGATAATTTGCGTCGAAATATTAGCTTTATGAAAATGCAACTTAATATTGAATAACTACCTGAGGTGTGAGTCATGGTTGAAGGCATGAAACCGGGAGGATTTACTTGAAAAACCTCCCGAAGCTCTCTATAACAAGCATTGCTTGTGTGAATTTCACTTTGAGAAAAAAAATGTTTTAGAATTTTCTACACATTGAAATTTGCAAAACGGAATTTAAAATGGAGCAAAACTAATGAATCGAAGCACAAAAAATTACCTTTTTGAGTCATTCATAGTTTTTATTACACCGTTGATGTCTGAATATGTTTATTTTACATATTTGAAGCTGCTGCGAATAAAACATCATTTCGAAAGCTTTTTATTTCCTAGTCATCGAATATACCTTTCCAAACAAACATGGACTGGGGGAAAAAAGCAACAAAAAGTGGAATAGCTGAATAGCATGCTGATTTGATTCTCGGTATCCCGTACATTCAAATTTACCGCCACAAAATGGCATTACACACCCCGAGCACAGAATGATGGTCATAGAAATTCGACCCTCGAGAACAAACGATTGATATTTAACTATCTCTCCTGTATGGCTATGGTATACTGAACGAACTTTCGTTTCCTTCATAAAATTTTATCGCCAACTCTATTCTGAAGCTTCGTTATCTTCCTTTCAGTATTTCAGTCAAACTGACAAACAGAAATCTGCATCTATTTTTTCCTTCAGAGTAGGAAACTTCGTCGTGCATGGTCAAGTAACCGGAAATATCGACATTATACTGTAGATGGCGTAACAAAAACGTTTCAAATCTATTCTACACAGACTATATCTCTATAAACGATGCTTTCAGAGAACTTTGGCGTGCATTGTCAGGTAAATTGAAATAACGACATAATACTGTAGATGGCGTTACAAAAACGCTTCGGATCATTTTCACAGAGGCTTAATAACTTATATCTCTATAAGCAATGACAATATGATCATATACGTACCAAACCACCACAGATCACTGATTGTCTTTTCCAAATTGTCATTCACCCTTCATCTCGACTTCTAACATCAAAAATCCCTCGTTTTAGTCAAAATTATAGTCAAACATATATAAGGCGAATATGTCAAGTGAATCATGTGATCAATCGGACCTTGATGAGAATGAGACTTCCGAAGGAAATACCCAATCAAAGAGCCAAGAACGTTGTGGTATTGGACTTACAGACTCACCACTCATTGGATGCAATTCATCCATAATTGAATGTGATATAGCTCCTATATTGAAACCTATTTCTTTATCAAAACTCAGTCATAATGAGATATTTCGCGAGATAACAGTGATGAAATCTGAGAACAGTTTACGAAAAAATATTCCTTTATTAACAGCAGATTCAAAAAATGACGATTCGAACTATGATGCTAATCTAAAGTGTTTGAGAGAATCTACACAATACCGATTTGTTATTTATAACACCGCTAAAGAAGCAAAATCCCAGTAGAAACAAAAAATTGATGAGCACGATAAGAAAGTAAAAGTGTCAGTTATCCGTCAATCCAAGTCATAACCAAATTCTCAGTTCCACAATATCAAGTGAAATGAACCTGACCCGAGAACTATACACACCACGTAGTGAGTTATTAGTGTTTCCTGCAGCTGCGCACTATAATCTCAACGACCATGAATCAAGAAACGGTGGTGCCCATTTGACATCAAAAAATCCTTACAAATTCTTGTCCTTGGCATCCAAACTGCGTAAGCTCTCTGTGGACAGCTTAGACAGCTTGGAATCAGTTTCAGCAGAATCGGCGATAGACGAAACGCCACGTTACATTGAAGAAGACGTTTCTCCCGTATTGCAGAATATTGCCCCAATCAGATACGAGTTGAAGGGATTTGATGAGGATGAGCAGCAACCTTCAATTAAAAAAACTAGAAAGCGTAAAAGAAGAAGAATCAAATCAACAAGAGAACCCGAATTTCAGAGTATAGACTATAACGATGATATCAAAATCATCAGACATGCAAAACCTTACAGATTCATCATGGAATCACCAGCCGACTATATAACAGAAGAAATCATCGACAGGTGCCTCAGTACACTTGAAGAGAAATTGGCCAGTATCCCGACTAAAGAGAAAACCGAATTGGATCTATCCTTCATCCTTGATGAAATATTGAACAATGTTTTTGATTATACCAAAGGAATGAACGCGAAAAAGGAACGTTTCCATAAAAAAGAACGTAAACCAAAGACTGATGAAACGGCTACTCGTGATTATGTTCATGAAGATACCCAGCCAGAAAGAGGCACAATGAAAGTAGATACCGAGGATAGTCCTAAGATGAAACCAAAAACTGATAAAAAGATTACTCGTGATGGTGTTCATGAAGATACTCAGCCAGATAGAGACAAAATAAAAGAAGATACCGCGGATGTTCCTAAGATGAAACCAAAAACTGATAAAACGACTACTCGTGATGGTGTTCATGAAGATACTCAGCCAGATAGAGACAAAATAAAAGTAGATACCGCAGATGTTCCCAAGATTAAACAGAAAGTGAAAGATAAAAAACGAAAAATATCTTTTGTAGATCCCTATCCCAACATTAAGAAGGGGTTGGAATATAAGCATGGCACGGAAGTAAAACCTGATTCTGGTAGAAAAGGTGGAAATAAGGCTCGCAAAATATTTAAAGAATATCTTTTTGGTGAATCCGAACCCTCAAGCTCAGGTACTACCTCTGGGGTTTTCGACAATATCAAAGCATTTGGACACGCACAATTGAAAAGAACTATACGTGTTTGTACTATGAGGAGATATCCAGAAAAAATAAAACTGAGAGGTCGAGAAGGTTACTTTCTACCATTGAAATGTGAAAACTCTCCTTGCAAATCAACCGCAGAAAATGTTTGTTCACGAATCTTCCTCAAGTCAGCAGCACCCGATACTCCATCATCAAGTGTGACAGAACAATTACGCCCTAAACTCAAAGACGAAAAAGATCAACATCCCTCGCACAGAAGTGGAGGTTGCCATTGTTGTATGAGAGTACCGTCCTTCATTTCAAATGGTCCTGTTCCAAAAAGAGGATGCGAATGTCCAGGAGAACTTACTGAAACTGTTCCAAATAGATTCAATACAATGATGTCACCCACAAACACAAATAAGAAGATCAGGATCCCTGGAATAGCTGAAACTGATAAAGGTATGTGCTCAAAATCATTTATCGATTGTTCAGATAAATATATCAGATTGAATCAATTGAAATATTCCAGGGAAAGCTTGCAAACTCGATGAACAGAAAATAAAAAGAAAGAATCCCAAGATTTGCATTCAGAAAACGTATCCAGAAGTCATTGATGAAACTGAATTTCACGGTTCTTCTGAATTTCCCAAGTTTGAAGACGGTGATATTTTATTAAAAGGAAATATTCACAAGAAGAGACCTCCTAGAGAAAATATAAAACTGTGCAGTGAAATAACGTGCCCAGGAAAATCCGGGAAAGATCAATCTGTTTTACGCAGATATTCAGATGAAACTGCCAAGGAAGATTGCGTGTGTCTACCGAAAGTTACCCAAACCGATTCAAGCTACATCATCAAACTGAAACCACCTCGGAAATCTAAACAGAATGCTGACCAAGAAATAACCTCCAAATCATCTCATAACGGTAAAGACAGGACATATGAAAACATTGAGGAATATGTTCCAGTGAAAGATAGTTTATCCATTAGCTCAAAAACGAAAACTAAAACAATTGAAATTTGCAATCGGAAATCATGTCCGGAAACTGTAGACAAAATGAAAATTGCCAGTGCCTCCGCAGATGTCAAGCAAGAGCCCACCAAAAAAATGATCAGTGTTTGTACTCAAGATACGTGCCCGATACTTTCTGCAATAGAAGAAGTCGATGATAAAGCAAAGCAACCTGAACTATCCACTGACGGCAAAGAAGAAACATCTGAGTTCATAGAAGAGAGCGTACCAGTTAAAGATAGCAAATCCACCGAACAGAAAGAAGACAGAAGTAAGAGAATACGAGTTTGTGCAGGAAAGACGTGTCCAGGAGCATTCATTGAAATTGAAGGATCAGGAATACGTTCTAAAACATGCACAAATGACGTAAATGAAAAATCAAATAAAGAAAAAACGATAAAACGAAAAGTCGAGGTTTGTTCTCAAGACACATGTCCAGAAGCTCGTCTCGAAATCGAGGGTAGCATGATGAGTGTTCCTTCTCCATCAAACGAAAGATATAATGTAAATAAAAAATCATATGAACAAAAGACGGTAAAACGAAAAGTCAAGGTTTGTTCTCAAGACACATGTCCAGAAGCTCGTCTCGAAATCGAAGGTAACATGATGAGTGTTCCTTCCCCATCAAACGAAAGATATAATGTAAATAAAAAATCATATGAACAAAAGACGGTAAAACGAAAAGTCAAGGTTTGTTCTCAAGACGCATGTCCAGAAGCTCTTCTCGAAATCGAAGGTAGCGTGGAGAGTATTCATTTCCCATCAAAAGAAAGATATAATGTAAATAAAAAATCATACGAACAAAAGACGGTAAAACAAAAAGTCAAGTTTTGTTCCCAAGACACATGTCCAGAAGCTCTTCTCGAAGTAGAAGGTTGTCTCAAAAGTGTTCATTCCCCATCAAAAGAAAGATATAACGTAAATGGAAAATCATATGATCAAAAGACGGTGAAACGAAAAGTCAGGGTTTGTTCTCAAGACACATGTCCAGAAGCTCTTCTCGAAATCGAAGGTAGTCTCAAGAGTGTTCATTCTTCATCGAAAGGAACATATCACGTAAATAAGAAATCATATAAACCAAAGACGGTAAAACGAAAAGTCAAGGTTTGTTCTCGAAACACATGTCCAGAAGCTCTTCTCGAAATCGAAGGTAGTCTGAAGAGTATTCATTCCTCATCAAAAGAAAATGAGAGGGTTTCCGAAATTGGAGATACATACATATCAAATGAGGAGCAGGGTAAACCAATCAGGAAGAGTGTTAGGATACTCACACCAGAAGATATTGCAGAGGATATCGAACCTGGTATCAGACATAAGAGATCTCAGACCTTCCAAACAGTTCCTAGAAAATATGTAAGAGATCTTCCTGATGGAAGTATACCAAGTAAAAAGGTTGAACTTGTCGAAAAGAGAGCCTTCGAGAAAAGAGATGCTCTTTCTCAGAAAACGAGTGATGCTAAAGTTGGAGAGAGTTCTGAGGGTTTGCGAGGTAAGTTTACCGGGACCATCTGTGAGAAGAAACCTTGCAAAGGTGGTATTGATTTTTGCATTCAGAAGTCTTGCCCAGAGACGATTGTTAAAAATGATGAAAAACAAGGCAAGCCAATCCTGGAACGTAGTTGTACTCGAACTGCACAACCAAGTATACCAGACGTTCTCGATGAGAAAATTGGAAAAAGGAATGTTATTTCTGAAGAATTGATCAATCCTGAAATTGATGAAAATTCCAAACGGTTGAGAAAGAAGTTGGAATGGACGATCTGCAAAAAGAAACCTTGCAAGAAAGGAATTGATTTTTGCATTCAGAAATCTTGCCCAGAGACGATTGTTGAAAGTGATGAAAAACAAGGTGAGAGAATCCCAAGAATATCAGAAGTTCTCGATGAGAACATCGAGAAAAAGTACGTTATTCCTGAGAAAAAGCCTTATCCTAAAGTTGATGGGAGTTCTGAACGGATGAAAAGGAACTCAGATGTGACCATATGCAAAAAGAAACCTGAAAGAGGAATTGATTTTTGCACCCAGAAATCTTGTCCAAAAACAGTTGTGGACGAAGTTGGTGATGAAAAACGTGGTGAAAAAGTCCTGAAACGAGCTCTATACCCAAAAATATCAGACGAAGCTCTCGATGAGAATGTCGGAAGAAAGAATGTTCCTTTCGAGAGGACACGAGATACTACAGTTGGTGACAGCCCTGTACGATTGAAAAATAAGTTGGGTGAGAGCACCCGCGAAAGAGGAGTCCGCGAAGAAAAACTTGATTTCTGTATTAAAAAAATGTGCCCAGTCGTTGGAAGTGGTGATGATAAAGAAACCAGTGGACTAATTTTGGGAGAAGCCCTCGGTTATACACCAGAAGAATTAGAAGAAGAAAAAACTCCAGAACAGTCGGATATTCCAACCTCGCCGGTTATTCCAACAAAAAGTTTATCCAACACAGGTGTTGCCTTGTCCACGACAAAAACATCCGATATGGAACAGAATATCCAGGAAATTCTGAAGGAGATCATGAGAAGGCTATTGGTGCTAGAGGAAAAGGCGAAGTTCACAACTGTAGACAAACCTAAATCAACTGAAAATGCTACTAGTTCTTCAGATTCTGAACATGAAGCAATAGAAAACAGTTTGGATGGAACTTTCCACGTATGCCATAGAAAGAATATAGTACCTTTCAACATCCCCTCTAACTTGAACGTTATTTACACCGATAAAAATCGTCCACAATTCGAAATAAGCATTGATCAGGTTGCTACATTTGTTGTGCCCTTGAACGAAATCTTGGCGAACATGCTAGATGGACCAGTTACCTTATCAGAAATTGAAATTGGTATAGTTGATAGGAAGAAGTGTCAGAAACGTAGATGTGAGGCAATAAAAAGGGAAGTTATTGTAACCATCTTGAATTATCGACTATTATTAGAGACAGAAATATTCAGAAAGGTTTCCTTATCTTATGGTCATCTGAAGATGACGTTGTGAAATATAGCATTTCAGTGATTTATGTATTGGTTCGAGTAAAATTTGTATTGTATCCGAATGAATCGTTGTTTGTTTTATTTTTGAGCCCCCAAACAAGTCAAGATCATAAAAAACTAAAAATATTCAACGATTTGATTATTAAATGAATTGAAGGCCAATAATTTTCACAGCAGAATTCAAAATTTCAAAAAAGTTGATTGATGCTTTATTCATTCCGAATTGTTGAGGATATACAGTATGACATATCAAATCATCACAACGGTTTTATTGGAACTCGAAGATAATAGTATAGTACATGTTGAGGAGGATAAGTAGTAGTATAAGTGCGGCAATTCGCAAGTGCAAAAACTAGACTTATCCTCGAGTTCCATACTAAACTTTTTTTATTCCTACCTTGAAACTTCTCCTAGAGATCAATTACAATAAACACCAAACTAATATTTTTGCACTCGATGCGAGTTTCGCTAACAAGATTAGCATCATCAGAAGAAGAAAATTGATACTAAATCTAAAGCTAAAGTTTTTGGGTTTGATATGGACTTTGTTTGTTACTGCTAATTATTGTAATTAATTTCTCGGTAACGAACTTGTGCAGTCACTACCTGCAAAGTTTGTTGGTTCGTCATATTTTATTATTGATTATTCTGAATACTCCCTCAACAATGAACTGAAAAGCGGCTGAAAGGGAAAAGTCACCATTTATGATGTTTTAACATTTTGCTACTTCTAGACTCTCACATGCATCGAGTAGTCTTGTGTCATGCACATGCTTGATCAGTTTAAGATTGCTTTCACCAATTTTTTGGTCATTGTCTAGAGCGTGTTGAGCGACACTGGATTTTTCTACCTTTCCGTATTTTATGTGTACAAAATTTTCCTTGAAACGGGTTTTGATAGCTCTTCCTGGCCGATGTATTTGCTGTTGCAATCTTGACAACTGATTTCGTAAATTCCCGACTTCTCTGAGTTTTCTAATTAATCTTTTGGGTTCTTAAAAAGCTGTTGTAATTTGTTAGGAGTTTTATATGCATCTTTCATATCAACTTTATCGAATATCTGTTGAAGTCCTCTAGTGTATTGAGGTTCATATGAGATTACCATAAACTTTTCATTCCTGTCATCTTATTGAGAGTCGAAGTTTTACGGAGTGTTTCCCTAAATTTACAACTTATCAACTATCTATGGGTTAAAAACATTCACTTCATCTACGAACCTAATTACTCTCCTTTCATTGTCGTACTTTTCTTTTTTTTAAGAAAAAGTTATGAACCTAGGGACAATAAGTGCCGCCATTTTATATTGTGGATAATGATCCAAGTCTTTTGGAATGTAGCTGAATATGTTCGTGTCTATTCTGTAAATGGCAAATTCTATTTCATTCTGTTCGTTCCTTATAACCAATACACCTAAAAATGGCAACTCTCGTTCTTTATCTACTTCGTAGGTAAATTTTATACTCTTACATCTGATGTTTAGTACTGAAAAGATATTTTCTATATAAACAACTACCCCTAGTCTTTATATTTAATATCAATTTTCTTCTCCTGAAGATGCTAACCTTCATGGATATAACTAGATACAGTACCAATTCACAAACTGTTAAAGAATACATTTCCTGAAAATATTATTATCAATTCAATTTTACGGAGAATCTGAAACGAGAATTCTCATAATTTGGCTTTCGGGATATTGAATGTAGCCATGAGATCAAATCCATCAGGTTAAATGTTATCCCATTATTTTTAAAACTTTTTTTGGAATCGGCCGCCATTAATTTAGGATACACGTATTGTTGAAACATATCCTTGGGTTCGTTCATTAAAACAAGACTCCAAATAACACTCAACAACTTTTATAAACTCCTTACAACAATACTACTGCACTGGTTTATATGTGGCTTACAAATCACTTCAACTGCTCAGCTAAACTATCCAACGCTGTTGACGACACTAAATCCTTCCGGGCCAGTGCAGCCTTGCCTAGATGCAAGGACTTTTTTTTTTTTCAATTCTTTATTTAACGTCGGCCCATTTCCGCTACCAAGGCCAATCACCGACGCCGGTGAGCACACTTCCCCCAACCGGAAATTTTGCCGAACCCTCTGGTAATCCAACCAGAGGTAGGGATCTTTAACGAGCCCAACATCCATGGACTCGGGACCGACGGCTTAACGTCCCCTCCGAAGGACGGCATATCCTCAATATATCTTGTGCTCATTGATATATTGTCTGCGAGCTATGATATGCTACTTCGCTGCAGCTGTACGGGCTTTCGACACGGTATTTCCCTGTATGGTCACCCATCCAAGTACTAACCGCGCTCGGCGTTGCTTGACTTCAGATATCGAATGACTGTCGGTCAACCTGAAGAGCTGGGCCATGCCCCTAGATGCAAGGAGTGCGTATCACTACGTCGAATTCCCATTACGCCGAATTCCCACTACGTCGAATTCCCATTACGCCGAATTCCCACTACGTCGAAAAGCATCCCCACCACTTACGTCACCAAAACACGATCGTTATCGAAGCTGGATCCCATTCGACGTAATGGGAATTCGACGTAATGGGAATTCGGCGTAATGGGAATTCGACGTAGTGATACGCACTCGCAAAATTCACCGGATATTCTGCAATTTCCTGTTAACCCAATCTGACTTAACCTAACTAACCTAACCTAAAAGAAGGATGAATTTCGCTGTGCTGTTGATATTGAAAGTGCATGGTGTGGCACTACGCCAAATTCCCATTTCGCCGAATTCCCATTACGTCGAATTTCCATTACGTCGAATGGGATCCAGCTTCGATAACGATCGTGTTTTGGTGACATAAGTGGTGGGGATGCTTTTCGACGTAGTGGGAATTCGTCGTAATGGGAATTCGACATAGTGGGAATTCGACGTAATGGGAATTCGACGTAGTGACACGTCCCGGATGCAAGGACGATAGTTTTTGAATCGAAAAGGTCTGGCATAAGGTCGTGAACAAGCGGTGTTTTATGGTCTGTTTTGTTACTTTGCATTCAACGACCGACAGGGGCGGCGCTAGGAGATTTCGTAACAATATTTTACGTAACGATAACGAGTACTAATGTTCTATTTCTACTACCACCATCCTTTTGTTATATCTCATTCAGAATACACGTGTATTGTAAACTATTGGCGGTCGCTAGTGAGAGTATGAAATGGTTGGTATATTGAGATTCAGGAACGGTTAGCAAAGTTTAGCGATCGAAGACAATTGTTTGGGAAAGAAGCGTAGCGTTATTCCAAATATTGTCGGAGATCGATAGTGCTTAACGTTCGTGATGGTTATAGCGTTTTTGTATGATCCTATATTTTTTTTCATTGATTGAAATAAATTGATTTCCACCTGTAAGTGACATTTATATATTTCTACACATCACCATTTTTTGCTGTCCAAATTGTATTCATTATCAAAAATCAAGCTGACTCGTAACGTTTTCATGAAATCATTAAGGTTTATTAACAAATATAATCAGTTGATTGGTATTGGTGTGGACTACCATCGTGTTCCATTGTTGAATATATTTAATTTAACTTTACCATCAATCAATTACCTCACCATCATCAGTTCAACTTCTTGATTTCTTCATTATTTGGGCGAAATCAATTCAATTTTTTGTTTGGATTTGACTTCTTAGTTTGATTAAATTCTTTTGGAACATTTATTTGACTACGACATCGTACTCAAACTTTGTGCGATATGGCCACCATATCCACTCTTGTTGCACAAAGTACTATTATTTGTGTTATATACTGAAACAGAACAGAATAAAATCAGACCGGACATTACATATTGCATAGAGACCTTCTAAGCGAAAGTGATAAGAAACAATAATTTTCTGACTCTATCTTTTATATATCTTAAAAAAGAAAAAAAAAGTATATGAAATAGGTAACATCAATAGAAACTGCAAGGAAGAATTTAGTTATTTTTTCATGTTAACGCTTTCTTGAAAGTTCTGTTCTTTTTTTATTTTGAGAATAGAAATGAGCTTGAAAAAACTCCCGTTGAAAGATTGTACAATCTCTCATTTTCTCTTCACACTCCAGAACCAGAAACAGTGTCATTTATATGCGGGAGCTTTGTTGTTTGATAATATTGATCTAGCCGGGAACAACCCTGAGGTCTGACCAGCGTTGCAGTGCAATTCGCTCAATATGTTCTCCACACCACTTTGCCATGCCTCACAAGGTATTTCCATTTGCAGTCCACGTTCATACTGAATTCAAAGAAGGCTTGAATCCCGAGAGAAGTCGAGTGAGTGAGGGCTAGCCGATTGTTTTCCAGAAAGTTGTGGGATGAGGACTTGCTTAGTGTACCTCTATGAATATGGGTTACTTATTTGAAATTTGATGTGACCTCATCATTCAACAATGAAAAAATTGAAAAAGAAAACTCCGTGATATATCCCTAGTACTTTTCTGTTTTTGTTACAATAGATCTTGTCCAAAAATCAGCAAAAGATGGAATGATGCTGGTTGCTAGTAATACCACAACATCCTAATATATTGTCGATAAATCTTAATTCTTGCACGGAAACTCTTTATTTCAGCTAAATCAAGACATGAATAAGATTGATAAAACTCAAGTGTTTCTATTAATAACGAGTTGTCCGTTTTTTTTGCTCGAGACGAAGTTGATATTTCAAATTTGCAATGAAATTCTCACTCATAATCTCTTCAGGCTCCTCAGAGCATGAATAATTCTGGATTTTTTTTTTTCGAAATCACTAACATTTTGAAAATATTCAACTAATCATGAGTAAGAGAACATTTCCAAGTATAATTATTAAAGTATGCGTGGTATTGTGGTCTCGGTAGTGTAGTGGTTAGCATATCTGCCTATCAAGCGGAAGGCCGGGGTTCGAATCCTCGCCGGGCCACCGTGCTGGGTAATCGCACGTTAAAAGGTAAGGCCTTGTTGATCCATTGCTCGCACAAGTTTCGACTTCTGAGGGTTGACGTTCGTCAGCTGGTTAACGGAAACGAACAATTTTAGAACAACAATTTTTTATTCAGTCTGCTGAATTGTTCTAGTACTGAATTTAAACGTCACATTTTGTTTACGTCTGCTCAAAGAGGGTAAATGACGTGTTATGCCAAAAAACATATAACAGGAAAAAAATCCGATGAACTTCATCAGTTAATGAATATCTTCAAGACAAAAAAGAGGACGGGTCCAAGGATTGATCCTTGTGGAACTTCGTACGAAAATAATTTGTGCAATCTTTTACACTCTTCTATGAATAGAAACGGTTGTCTGTATGGAGAAGAACATCATGAATACATCTCCTCACATCAATTCAATTCAAGGTATTCGACTTATAAGTCATCAGCTATTGTGAATGCCTTCCAGAGATCAAGCGATAGAATAGCATATCCATCATGCAGTATTGATTATTAAGACAGCACATCAGTGCCATTGCAAAAATAAAAAATCTCGCAATTGCTACTTTCAATCTGTCAATTTACAGATTTAATCTGGTTATTGCGACTTTCAATGTGTCAATTGACAGATAAAAAGTGTCAATTGACAGATTGAATCTGGGAATTGCGACTTTAAATCTGTCAATTGACACTTTTTTCCAAAGTGTATTGAAGCCATTGAATCGAATTCGCTGAAAATGAATTCGATTCCTTTCAAATTATTTGATATATCATAAAATTTCAACCACCGTTCATATGATCCATGGAAAGTTCTTTCACAAAAGTCGCAATTGCCAGATTAAATCTATCCATTGACAGATTAAAAGTCGCAATTGACACTTTAATTCTGTCAATTGACAAAATAGATATTTCAAAAGTGTTTGATCGAGTTTGGCATCGGTTTTTCCTGTCTGAACTGCCGTCTTACGGTTTGCCTTTCCAGTTGTGTGCTTTGTTGAAGAGTTTCTTGTCTGATAGGACCCTGTATATGGTTGTTGATGGAGAACCACCTGATATTCTCCCAATGAATACAGGTTTTCCACAGGGTTCAGTTCTGGCGCCCACTTTGTTTCTGCTTCATATCATTGATTTGCTCGAAAAAAGATCTTGTTCAGTACATAGTTTTGCGGACGACAGTACTCTTCATACAAGTTTCTCTTCCAGAGTCCCTATACCAGCTCGAGAAACAAAAATTCAATTAAACATTCACTTTAATAAAATTAACGATGACTAGGTGAAGATAATAGAATGGGGTAACATGAACTTGGTGGAATTCAATGCTCGGAAAACCCAGGCATGTCTCTTTTCAAGGAGAGCCGATCTATCATCATCTGGTATTCAGATGTCAGGAGTAACTATTCCTACAAAATCAAGGAATTACGATCAATAATAATCTCTCATGGGAAAACCATGTGAGATCGATCGCTAAAGGTGCTCCTCAGAAACTTGGATTTCTATTTCGTGCGAAGAATTACCTCACTTCTCGTCAGCTTCCGATGATCTACAAGGCTCAGATACGACCTGTCTTGGAATATAGTTCTCATGTGTGGAGTTCGGCACCAATAAATTCATTGAGGCTTCTCGATTCTATTCAAAGAAAGGCAATCTGTCTTGTTGGTGATTCTTCGCTCACAGACTCGCTCACTTCATTGGAACATCGTAGGAGGGTCGGAGACTTGTCTCTCTTCTATAGAAATTTTCAAGGTCAGTGCTCTTCTGAATTGTTATCAATTGTTCCAGCCTTGGCAATATCTACACGGATGACTCAACGAGTACAGACTTCCCACCTTTTTGTTGTGAATTCTCGGAGACCTGTTGAACCTCTCTTGCTCAGGGATCTTTTTTCAATAGAACAGCTGAGCTTTGGAACTCCTTTCCAAGACAGATTTTTCTCGAGGCTTAAAAACTTCAAAAATTCAAAGCGAATGTTAATTCGAATATCCTGTCTCTTGATTAACGCGATGTTCTTTTAACATTACAGGGCTTCCTTTTCGTGGGAATCTGCATATAAATAAGTTGAAAGTCGCAACTGCGAGATTCTTTATTTTTGCAATGGCACCAATACGCCGTCGAAGATAATAATGAAAATTTCTCAATAATTTAAGGGAGAATAGAGAGAAGCGAGATGGATCTATAATTTATCATTGCAGTGTCTGGAGTGATTCTTAGAATCGTCCCTGACCGTTTCTCTATTGTTTCAGGCCGCAGCGACAATGAAGGTGGAGAGGTGAGAGGCCGGAGTCGTAATACAAGAAGGGACGACCCCCGCAGGCACACTTTGGGCGGAGACCAGCAGTATTTGGCCATGGCCGGTCAAGGGGGACCTTTGTCCCGGACAATGGACTTGGAGGTGAGGGGCGGGTCGCATTCTTGCTTCGCTGTATATAAGTGATATTGACATTTCGAAGGACCCGAATCGAAAGAACAGTTCTTTGAAATACTGATATTATTGTTCATAGAGATATATGTTATCTAACCATATGGAAATAGCATTTGATGGAATGGATACAGGGCTGCCAGAATGAAAATCAAAGACTGTAGGATATTTTTCTCGAATACGTACTAAATCTGAGCAGATCGTACTAATTTTTTTGACATCAAACTTGTACTAGATTTCACTGAAATGTACCAACACTACCAACTTCAGAAACACAAAAAGCTCATAAAAAGGGCGGGTATTTTGAAAAAACAGTAGAAATGCATTGATTACACATTCGTTCTAGTAACCTACCAGAAATAACTTCACAAATAACTGACATGGGTAAATGTTCGTTTTCCCCACACTGGCGTGTTAAAAAAAACTGGGTCCTATGGAGCTGGTATATACCACCTCCACCTCCTTTTCTGTACAAAACAACAATGGAACACCTGTTTTTTGTCACACAAGACCCATTCACACCTCAGTCCACCTTCTTCGATGCATACTTTTTTAAATGAAAATTCTAGTTTTTTCTATTGAGAATCGTACCTAATTATATTCGGAGTTACTGTTCTAAGATCGCTGTTTTGGATCAGTTGAAATTCCGAAAGTCATTCCGTTTTTTGATGGCCATACGGAAATTCTTGAGATAAAAATTATCGAAGAAAGTAGAATAAGTTGTACATGAGATATGGCGATGAAAATGAAGAATATTTGAAATCACATAATAAAGATACTCTTTTTTTTCTTCGCCATCATTTCATTGGCCTCAGCTGCCAAGGCTATGCTGGCTATTCAATTATGCATTGTGTACCGTGGAAAACTTTCGATTGGGAGAAATCCACACAAAATTCTGACAAATGTTGAATCCTTACGCAAATCCTCAACACCACAGAAAATCCTCACAAAATGTAAATTTACTCACACATTGGCAACGTACATTATCCAGTGAACTGTGATTCAAGCGAACCGAGTTCAATGTAGTTTGTACAAGTGGCCTAATTAGGCAATACATGTCACGTGACAAATAATGGTGGTTGTTGCACACAACTAGCACCCGTCATACGAATAAAATCGTGTTGCTAGTCTTTTGGTAGTAAATATTGAATTTTCGACTACTTTTGGAGTTTTTGTGAGGTTAATTCATGAAAACACAAACGTTTGATGAAATGAAAATTACAGTTGATGTTTCTTGATTTTTCTGGAAATACTGGGCCGAAAACAACCAGCCAATAGCCATAAGAACCCCTTCAATGTTATGAGATGGATAATAATATGGTGGATTTGCCTCGTCCATCAGAAACCTGAGTTCAAGAACATTAAGCACAGAGTGAATTCAGACTTCATCCCTGTTATGAGGAGATCCACAGCAAACTACAAGACACATTTCTCTTCAGATGAAGAAACACATCGAAACAAATCGAAACGCTATGGTTGCAAATGAGAAAATCCAATGTGGTTTTAATTTGGCAGGTCTCTGGATCGCCTACGGAAAACTCAGGTCGAGAGTTGACAGAAACACTTCTGTCACATTCATGAAAAATTAGTGACATTCCTGTTTTTCTTTGGTAATCGATGGCTTCCGAAATGAACCCATAAATTGGTAAAAAGAACAAATAATAAGTGAACTGAGTGAATAATGAAAACCTCTTCCAAATGAGCCATGACTCTGGAGTTTTCTCACGGAAAACATCATCTACGTTTCAGATTTTTCTTGATGCTCTGATCTTGATTGAATATGTAACAAAAACAGATAACTTTTCTTGCTTCAAAATCTTTTAACCTTCCTGGATGATCATCCTCCCAAAGTCGGTGAAGGTCCACACATAACAAACATCATGCTTTCTCTTCGACAAATCTTGCGGTTAATCCTTTACCTCGTGTTCCTCTATGGAGCGTGGAATATCGATTTCAGAGGGCTGTTTCAGTAGGTCTACTCTCAAAGGACTGACATTGTTCCAACCGACCTCCATTTATATAATGAATCCGTCCACTGTATAATTGAAATTTTCCCGAATTGACTCCCCATTGTTGGGTCAAATGCTCCATCACTGAAAGGCACAGATAATGGACGTGTCATGATTCAGACTGGAGCAGATGGTTATGAATATTGAAACACTCCTGGAGGGCTGAGCTGAAGTGGAAAGTTCATGATTTTAACGGGGGTAATGATAATGAGTCGACTCAAGAACTTCACAAAATGGAGATGATAAAAGTTTTTGTTTAGATGATGGATATACTTTCGTATACGTTGAGAGGTTCATTCTTTAAACTGAATTCGACATTTCTGTTCCGTAGTTTTCTGGGTAATGTAACTTAACAACCTGAAAAAATAAGAATTAATATTTGAATCTATACAACAGTAGAAGGGCAGATTTTTAATCTACCCCGAAAAGTCGCTGCGTCTATTGAAAAACAGTTCTTTCTGGATATAATAAGTCTCATTAGTCAGCAACTTCTTGTATAACTCAAATCTTGCCTATCAAAAAAATAATGAAAAAATTAAAATATGTGTGAAAATACTCATCGTTAACGTTTCGGAAACTGAATCCGCTTCCGTTCTCAAAATTGATACGCCAATTCCTGTACAAATCCCAATATCTCTTGTAGGCAATCTTGGTAATTGACATTTGTCAAATATTTTCAATTTGACATAACGTTTTTTCCTTCAGAAGAGGTAGCCATCCGCGATCCATATCAAGCGAACTCAGAGATATGCATTCTTCTCCAGACAGCATGATGAAAGCAGATTCCTTTGATTGTCGTTTCCTGCCATTGCTCCCTTCCGTCATAATTTAAGTGTCATTCCATTCTTCTGTGTGGTCTCCATCGGCAGTAAGAATGTGTTCTGATAATTTAGAACCACCTATCTGTCTTTTCCTGATGTAAATCTTGTGTTCACTCTTCGCACTTCCAATGGTCGAGACGTTTCTTCAATATATTTTTGACCGCACGAACAAGGAATTTGATAAATACAATTTTTTGTGTTTTCCGTTGTGTTATTCGGTTTGGTTCGTGTCAGTATTGACCTTAAATTCTTATTTTTTCAGAATGTGGTAGGTTACAATATCCAGAAAACTACGGAATAAATATCGATCCACCACAAAATAATGACGTTCAAACAGTACATTCGACATTTCCTTCATTGTGAACAATAGTAGCTTGGAGTTTCGTAGGAGAAAACTATTGGGGTTTACTGGGAGATCTATTGTCTGAATCGGATTTCAAATGATTGTGATCATAATGAAATTTGTTTAAGAAAACGTTTCAAATTATGATGCAATTTTTTTTCACTCATCCTCACTTCTCAAATACCTTCTTTGATGATAATAATGATAATACAAATAATATCCCTCAAGCTGTATTGATTACTAGATTAGAAAGCAATAAAACGCTCCTAGGTTAAGCTATAGAATGCGAAGTTTTGAGGAAACTCCACTCAATCTATCTAGTTCATTTGATATGATCTGAATGATGAACTTCAACCTACAATGATATGAGTTGATTTCATGAAAATTGAAAATTTACTAGTCAGATTTATATGAAAATTCAGTTCTAAATGCTCAAGTCAATAATAGTAATGCTTTATGTGATAAATGGGGATAATAAACCTGTCTTCACATTGGAAAACTTGTCAGCTTCCCAACAGAACCAGAAGAGAATGGGATATTTGATACAAACCTATTTTAAGTTAGTAATACAAGGCTTATAATATAATATTGGATGTTAAATAGAGTCCACACTTCTGCGAAGTTCACTAGTTTTTTTTTATATTTGAATTGATAATATTATCAATCTCTTTCTCCTCATTCAGTTCTTGGGAATGTGGAATCGAAAATATACGAATTTTTACATTATCTATAAACTATAAAAGACAAAATTGGTGTTTTTCAGGAGCATGGTTATTTTATGGGGAAAGAAAGGAAATGGTGGAAGTAATTTTTTAAATTTTCACAAGTACACATTCATGTTGCGATTCTGGACCCCAACAAGACAACAAAATTGAATGTATCACAGGAAACTGTGCAGAATAAAAATGCCGAGTTCTGTTTAATCGACAAATGAGGGCAGATTTCCATACTTAGATCGACCGATAGCAACCAAGAATTAAAAAACAATCTATCCCACCACCTAACTTACAACACATCTTATGTGCAAGAAGCAGTTTTCTACGAAAAACAATGGCGTCACGTACCCTAATACCACTTACACTATATGATGTAGCTCGAAAGAATTCACCATTTTCTTTAACTTACCTGGAATTTCAAGTGAAAGGGAAAAATACTCTCTGCGCAGAAAATATAGGTTGAGGAAGAAATTTATATAGTTTTTTCGTTTGATCCACTCGAAGTGCGAGAAAAACTATTTCTTTCAAGCGCATTTTGTGAAGAAACATTTGATTCACAGAGAACTATTGCGTCGGTAATTTTTTTTCTTCACACTCTTCAGAATTTCGAAATCACCTATCAGATAGACATCGAAGTCAATTGACACCATCATAAGAAATCAACGTTTCAGTAGAACTTCAGAAATGAGGAAGTTATATGTTAGGGTCATGATGATATTGGGAGTATGATCAATGATCTACTATCAGAGCTTGATATAAAATTCATGTTGACTCATGATCGATTTCAATTGACGATTTCTTTCTTTACGCCTTCGAATATATAGGTATTTTTATATGCAGATTCACTCGAAAGTGAAGCCCTGTAATGTTCAAAGAACACTGCGTGAATCGAGTCACAAGAGATACGAGTTAACATTCACTTTGAATTTTTGAAGTTTGTGAGCCTCAGGAAAGACCTCTTTCGGTAACTCCATTTCATCAGCCATTACACGAATAACTAGCACGATCATTAACTGCTGCTGGCATTTACAGTGATTCAAATATCATCCCGTATCGGTATACTAAGAATCATCAACTGAACTGAAGTATTTCTTAGTGTCCACGAACACTTCAAGGTTGCTCGAAATCACATCATCATCAACGATAAAATGAGTACCTATGTCCTTCATTCAGCTTCGAACGCCGTTTCTGCTATCCAGAATTCCGGTGCCTTTATCGCTATCAATTAGCCAAAACACAACGCCAGCTCGATGAGCACCTGTTAATTCCATTACTGAAACGTTTGTCTGAAATCATGTCAAGCTCCTCTCGTTAGGAGAGCTTTGTAATTACAATTGCCAGGATTCATCGAACACCATTCGTATTAGCCACTACTTTCATAGATGGTGGTTAACGTGAACTCTAATCACACACAAGCTTGCTTCAGATATGGAAATCCGATATTACAACTATATTCAACAAATCAACCCTGCTCTATTATTGAATTATGGAAAATTATGTCGTAATCCAGCTGGGGTTGAATGGAAACGGAAGTGAGTACAATAATATGATACAGTTCAAACAAGATAATGATTCGCAGGACTCTTCGAGTTCAGAAGGATGACAATGAGTTCGAACAGTTTGATACAAATGGAAGGAATATATTTCTAGTAGTGGTAGTACCTATTAGTAGTAGAATTGCAATTTTCTCAATATTGTTTTTGACTCTTTGCTTTTTGTGTATATAAATGCTATCGTATCCAGATATATCAAAAAGGTTTTTATTTTTTATTTCCCAAGTTTCTGTCAGTTTCATACAATCAAAATGATTTTTGAATTCATTCAGAAATAGCAATAATTCGTCAGGATATTTTGCTACACTGCTAATGTTGAGGTGAATTATTGAAAATTTATATCGTAAGCATTGATGTTCAAATGGATCTTACATTCTTCTATACTTGATGCTACTTATGTAAGTGGTTCTTCATCGGTAACTTCGCTTATATATTGGTTCATAATCACTGTTTTATTCATCAATTATTATGTGGTGGATCAATATTGGTTCCGTAGTTTTCTGGGTTTGTAACCTACCACAATCTGAAAAAATAATAATCAATATTGGAATCTATACAAGTGTAGAAGGGGCAGATTTTCAATCTACCCCGTCTATTGAAAAACAGTTCTTTTTGGATAGAACAAGTCCAATTAGTCAGCAACTTCTCGTATAACTCATATTTGGCCTATCAAAAGAATAATAGTAATATATATATATATATATATATATATATATATATATATATATTATTATTATTATTATTATTATTATTATTATTATATTATTAAGGCAAGTTTCCTACGTCACTAAAACTGGCTAAAGTAATTCCAATTCATAAAAAAAATGATCCTGAAAATATCTGCTATTATCGACCGGTGTCATTGCTAAGTGTTATCTCTAAAATATTTGAGAGGATTGTTTGCGGCAGGATGACAGATTTTCTAAATATCAACAAGCTTATAGCAAATCACCAACATGGATCCAGAGCAGACAGATCAACACAAACTGCTGCATGCAATTTTCTCGAATATGTATACAATGAACTGGACGGCGGAGGACATGTGGCAGGACTGTTTTTTGACCTGTCACGTGCCTTCGATAGTTTAGACTTACATTTTATTGAAAATAAATTGTATAATGTTGGATTCAGAGGAATTTTTTTGGAGTGGATTGTAGATTTTCTCACAGACAGAAAGATTATAGTCAAAGTAAAAGATGCCATTTCCAACTCACATACTATGAATAAAGGAGTTCCGCAGGGATCTGTGCTGGGACCGCTAATATTCCTACTTTTCATAAATGACCTACCAGTCCATCTGAAATCTCAACTTTTAACGATATATGCGGACCACACATCACTAGCGGTCTCGACGCAGACTTCTGAGGAACTCATATCATCCATTGCAGACACTGTAAATTCTTTTGTGAGCTGGTGCAAAGGTAACGGTCTGATGGTAAATGTTGATAAAACAGAATGTGTATATTTTCATGCACATAATAGTATCTCTAACTAATCTTCTATAACATGTCGAGTTGAAAATAACATAATTGAATCAACTACAACTACAAAGTTCCTAGGCTTGAATATAGATTCCAATCTCAGGTGGACAGAGCAAGTTCACGAAGTCAACATAAAACTGAATAAGGCTTTTTATGCAATTTCAAGAATTAAAAACTGCATACCCACCAGTGCAGTTATAAATGTCTACTACAGTTTAGTATACTCGCACTTATGCTATAATGTAATATTATATTAAAATACTTATCGTTAACGTTTCGGAAACTAGATCCGCTTCCGTTCTCAACACTTTCAGGCAAATTCCTGTTCAAATGCAAATATCTCTTGTAGGCAATCTTCGTAATTGACCTTTGTCAAATTATTTCAAATTTGACATAATATTTTGTCTTTCAGGAGGGGCAGCCATCCGCGATCCATATCAGGTGAACTCATAGATATGCATTCTTGACCAGACAGCATGATGAAAGCAGATTCCTTCAATTTTCGTTTCCTGACATTGCTCTCTTTCGTCATAATTTTAGTGTCCTTCCGTTTTACTGAGAATGTGTTCTGATAACTTAGAACCAACTATCTGTCTGTTCCTGATGTACATTTTGTGTTCACTCTTTCGCACTTTCAATGGTCGAGACGTTTCACCGATATATTTTTGACCGCACGAACAAGGAATTTGATAAATACAATTTTTTGTGTTTTCCGTTGTGGTATTTGGTTTGGTATGTGTGAGTATTGACTTTAAAGTATTTGTTGTTTTGAATGTTGTTCTAACATTATACCTGTTGCCGATACGTTTTATCTGTTCAGACAAACGAGGGACATGAGGTATAAAAATATGCCCTTCTACAATTGTAGGGATTCCGATATTAATTCTTATTTCTTCAGATTGTGGTAGAAGATTGTGTCCCAGAAAATTACGGAACAAATAATGATTATTGTTATATTGTTATTATTATTTCACATCAGTTTCAACCTCATATCGACCAAATTCCCGTTTCCAACTATTATACCGATGTTTCGAAGGAATTATGTAAATTCATGGCTTATTATACGAGAGCACGGGAACAACATGACCTCATCAATTAAAAGTTTAACTAATATGCCGGTCAGTCTCCACAACTCTGGCTCCAACTCCCCTCGTGCCATAATAATTAATGCAGTGTTCGACGGGCTATGCTTCTAGCGATATGGTCGCTTTCGAATTTTAGTCGGGAAATAATCGTTCGTGGCCTACTGTGATGGAGTAACGGGGTTTGGGCTTCTGAGTGCTGGCCTGTGGCGGTGTATAATGTGATCGGAAAGTTGTGAATATGGAATAGCATTGGGCCCAGGTTGCAAATGAATTAGAATATTATCAGCCGTTGTAAGATAGTTACAACTCGGTTCACAATTTAGAAGGGATGGGGATGGGGATGAATTCAGATTTGAGTAGAAAAAGTCTAGACAAATTCTCGGTTAGATAACAGAATTATTTTTGTTATACAGGTTTGGTTTAGTTTCCTGGAAAATTCGGTAGTTTTCGTAATTGAAATATATTATATCGATTTTATATCATCGATATGAAACAACATGAGTTTCTGCATTTTCGCCATCTTCAGGATCTGAAATGTTATGATATAACATATATCTACATATATAAAAGAAAGTCGTGTTGGTTACACTATTTATAACTCAAAAGAACGGCTGAACCTATTTGGCTGAAAATTTCCCTCATATATAAAATGTCCCATAAGAGCAATGCAATTATCGAAAACTTACAGCGGTAATTGCATTGTATCGAAAACTTACAGCAGTAATTGCATTGTATCAAGTCACCATAATAACACATTTGAAACCGTATCGCTAGACGTCAGTAAACAACACAAATAAATGTCAGATAGACTTCAAAAATATAAAAACATTTCGCGTTTAGGTGAATACTCCATACAATTTATAGAGGAAAGTATAAATGACCAAAGAATAACATTTCCTTGAGAAAATCTTTATTTGTGAAATATTCCAATGAAATACATTTGTGCATAAAAATGACCAGATAATTCTGCATTCAAGCGTGATATCTTATACAAATTGCATTCGGTTATTTTCATATTTTGTAAAAGAGCCCTCGTCCTTCGGACTAGGGCACATTCGCCAAAATATGAAAATAAACTTGCAATTTTTAGATATCATATTATTTTTATGCACTCGTGCAATTATAACCGAAAATTGGTGTGATGGTAGCTTAGAATCAGGAGACGGACATTGAATACTTTTCATCCCGTTTTACAGTCTTTTCGGAAATTCCACCCCTAAGAGGGTGAAAAACAGGCGCTAAATTTGTATGGGACAACGTGATGCCTTGGTCCAATCTACTTCAAATTTTGAATCAACATTCTTTTACAGAATTGATGAAAGACGTGTTTCATATTTAATTTAAATTAATCGCCTAACGGTGTTGAACAGTGGTAGGAAGTTAGTTAACGCACAGCTTAAACCACTGGTAAATATCTGAAACTTGTTGGATGTGTTGATGACGTAGGCATCCGATGAGAAAGGGTTTTTGGAAATTCGAAAATGGGGTCAAAGTTTGTATGGGACACTGTATTTCAATCTATTTCAAATTTCGTATAAATATTCCCCAACAAAATTGACGTATTCCATTGAAATTCATTATCTAACGGGGTGAAAACTAGGTTTATAACATTTTTGACTTCTTTCCAACGCTCTTTCCAGTGCGCCCAGAACGCAGAGCTGTGATAAACCTGATGAAATTCAGCACTAAGAACTACTCAATATAATTGCCTAACAGAAATAATCAACGCCCAACAAATTGGGCATGGGTTAGCTAGTAGAGAAGATAGTTTTAATATTCAATAAACGGAAGTCTCAATCAGTATTGACATCTAGGTTAGTAACAATTTCAGAATCTGAAGATGGCATATATCGAACGTAAGTTATACATAGAAACAAAAAAAAAATATAGAACTAATTCATTTCAATAACTGAAGGGACCAAAATTTACAAGAGACTCAACCCAAACAAATGAACAACTAATATTCACAGTTTTCAAGAAGTCAATGCAAAAAGAATTCAAAACCTCTACAAGTGGAGTAATATTTATCGAACACTTCCTATTTATACGTGAAAATAATTCATAGATCTTTGAGTCATTCACAAAAAGATAGATAGAGACTATCTGAAACAACTATTCCCTAGTCTAGATGGTGCGACGGTTGCTGAATCGCATGGCCACTTTTTCTTGTTCAATTTGTTTACCAATCACTCAACACTGTTTGTATCAAACATATTTCTGCACATATAGAGTAGTTTACAGAGAATATATTGATTCATAAGGATGATAATTCTGTCTTGGAGGAGAAAAGCCAGAAATCACTTTCTCAAAGCGTTCTTCTCCAAAAAAAAAATCAAGTTCCATCGGCATGAAATTTGCAATATTAGTCACTATTGATAGTCTGAAATCACTGAATTAGTTTGTATGAATCCATCATCAAATCGAATGAAATATATAATAATTATAGATTTCCATTCAATTCTCATTTCAGAAAGGTATACGAGAATCATGACACGTGCCGTTTGACATATTCCACAAATACTAAGTTGTTTCAATATTTATTTTATTGACACTGAAGCAGAAGTTTTATAACACTTATCATCTTCTGCTGCTTTGTTAACACTCAATCCTTATTTTGATATCTATGATTTTACTATTTTGTTATTTTCTGATATGTGTGGATAGAGATTATTATGCCATGAAAAATCGTCCAACAACATAATTCATATTTCAGATCAATTAGCAAGTACAGTTTTACAAAACCATGAGGTTCAGTTCCAACAATTGATCAAGTTCAGTATATGAAATCAAACTCACAAGCAATGACCCAATAATTTTCGAAAATTGAATGGAATCGGTCGTTACTTGATGAAAATCCATATTAAACAATTACATACTCCTGTAAGATTTTCAATCATTAGGGTTTACTAAACCGCGACAAGTGTTTCGCTATACAATAGATTCCTCAAGCAGGATCTTTGAACAAATCTTAACATTGTAACATTTCGAATTCGAACAACATCATATCCGACGGTCAATAAGAACATAGTCCGACAACTAATTAATAAGATTAATTTATGGTCGGACGTCACATCCTTAGTACAATTACCTGGAAAGAACATATTCAACAGGGGCCAATTATTCAACTCATTAGGAAATGTGAATGTTTGCACTTATTAATTTCCAAACTCTCCAAGAGATCGATTTCAAACCCTTTCCTTGAAAGTGAAGGATGTCAAATTCGTGGTTGAATTCATGTCCCTCTGTAATGAGGTGAGACGCATACGTAGAATTTGTCTTTCCATTTTGGAAACTACTTCTGTGTTCTTTTACGCGTGTATCAAATATTTTTCCCGTTTGACCGACATAAAACATAGCACATGTACCACACAATAATCTATAAACTCCTGACTTATCTGATACTGAACTTCTATCTTTGTTGTTTTTGATATGAAAGCTCAAATTATTCTTTGTTTTTTATGCACCCTTCAAATCTTTCTGTTTCAAAAAACTAGAAATTTTCTCTGTGATTCTTATCATGATTCGTTGTTACTGGGTAGATTTCTTTCAGGGCTTGACTATACAGCTTTTTGGACAATAAAGTGTCTACTAAATCACTATCATAACCGTTGTTAATAGCGATTTGTTTTATAATATTCAGTGTTTTTTCGAAATTTGTACCTAATAAGGGAACATTTACCAGTTTGTGAAAAATCTTAAAGGCAACTTAATATTATTTGTTCTATAATTTTCTTCGAGTAGTCTCCGTGATCCCATAATCAAAAATTCATATCCAAAATTATGGTGGAGATGATTTCACTATCAGAGTTTTAACATGGACCAAAACCTCCACACCACACATTTGGAATTTTAATCTGCAACTCCCGACCTGAATACACCCCCGTTCACACAAATCACTGTGTAGGTAATTGAGCAATGCATAATTCGATTTCCCCTGACAACTGGCCTAATTAGGGATCAGTGGCTGGAATGTATCCTTGTCGTGCTTTCCATAACCCCGGATTTCACGCTTTCGTGGCACGGCAATGAAAACGTTCAATGAAATGTTTGTTGGCTCAAACAGGATCGAGTTGTTATTATACGTTTTCACATAATTGGCCGTTCGATGTTTCCTAGCCATTGAATGGGTGTTAATTGTTATTTGTCATAACACTCATCACGACAGTTTGCAGGCTATATTTTCGCAGTTACTTCGATTGCCTCAGTGAAGCAATTAATATTATTCAACTGTACACTGTTTCAGTCACGAATTTTCCAATGACCATCTAACGATTTTGTATTTAACAGAAATTACGAAATTGCATGTGAGATTGGTCATTGAGTTGGCGAGGATTTAAGAATTTGCTGGTGCTTTTTTTGCTCCATTTGGCAGTTCTTCAACTGTCGATTATGTATTCATTCATGAATCAGTTTATTTCATATAATACACACATCTGCGTTCACTACAGTAAAAGAGCCAGTTTCACAAGGTAAGGTTATCTTTATGGTCACCATCACCACCCTCTGGCATTGTTCGAAGAGAAATAGTATATTGAGAATAGACCTTTCGGGTATTAATCAGTGTGCGAGTTGTTGAAATGTTCGACTCCCATGCCGGAGTCTTTATTAAGAATTTGAAAACATATCTCCATCAATACAGCAATTCAGCTAATCTACCACCTTGCAGATAGACCAGGAAACTGTAATATCAACTTCGACAGTGAGTCCTACGTTTGAGTAACTGGTATTCAAACATACTCCTCTTACAGTTCCGTCCAACTATTTAGTACAAGTAATAGGGAGCGAGCTACTCATGTCCATAATGCATAATTAGGCAGGAGTTATTTTATTTCATAGATAGTTGCAGTCTGACGTATTTAACCTAAAAACACAAAATACTTCCAAAAATGGCGAACGGAAGTGCCGCCATTTTGTGAAGAAACGTTTGGGCCTGTATCTCCGTAACCGTGCACTTTAGGCCCACAATTATAAGGACCTTGTTTATAGATAATTAAATTTCCTATATTTTTTATTCAATAATTTTTTTCGTAGCACTTACCGTTCACGACATATTATTATTACTTTTTGTTTATTCACTTTTTTACCGATATCTCTTTGAATAATTGTTTAAACAATAAATTGTTTATAATGAAACTTTCAAATCGATAAATTTTCTACAACTTTTAGTCAAAACTTTTTTCTCTAAAGTTAATATTTTCGAAGTTACAGCGCGTTAATTTCAATCGTCTTGTATCTGAGAGATCAACGCCAGCTGAGCCTGAACACGTCATTGAACTATTTGGCCAGGTATATGCATAGACCCTTCTTAAGGAGGGGTTTTTAATAGACCTGAAGAGTTTGTAGCGGTTAGTATATGTATGTATATATATATATATATATATACAAATATATATATATATATATATATATATATATATATATATATATGTATATATATATATATATATATATATATATATATATATATATATATATATATATATATATATATATATATATACGTAGTCCAATCCTTCCAAAAACTACATTTTCAACCGAAGTAGTAGGAGGGGTAGTGGTGACGACCATAGTGAGCATTTTTATGCTCAGTATGCTTATATTAGTCTGTGCTACGGTAGATCTAACAGCGATATTTACGTGTGGCAGATTTGTACGTTTTATAATTAATTTTTGTGAAAAAATTGTGAAAGTTGATTTGAATGGAGAACTGTTTTATTTGTAATGAGCCGTTAGGCGAAGAAGATGTAATATCGGTCCAAAAGAAACGTATCCAAAGTCTTATAAAAGCTAGCATCGAAAGAGGAGAGAGGCAACATGAACGCATGTTAATCAACCTGGCTTATTTGTTAAATCAGTAAAATTCTAAAATTCATATTTTTTTTATTATGTATCGGATTCGCATCATTACGCTATGCATACTTCGTTCCTAATAACCTTGTACTCGGTAGTACAACATTGAACGCGTTGTAACTTCAAAAATATGTATAAAAGTTGTAGAAAATTTATCGATTTAAAAGTTTTATTATGAACAATTTATTGTTTAAACAATTATTTAAAGAGATATCGGTAAAACAGTGAATAAACAAAAAGTAATAATGATATAAGTCGTGAACGGTAAGTGCTACAAAAAAAATTATTGAAAAAAAAAAGATAGGAAATTTAATTATCTATAAAAAAAGTCCTTATAATTGTGGGCCTAAAGTGCACGGTTACGGAGATACAGGCTCAAACGGTTTTTCACAATATGGCGGCACTTCCGTTCGCCATTTTTGTAAGTATTTTGTGTTTTTAGGTTAAGTACGTCAGACTGCAACTATCCATGCAATAAAATAACTCCTGTGTAATTTTGCAAAACAAAATCCTCTATTACCTGTATTAATTGATGAATCAATTATGATTTAATCGGTCAAACAAAATTGGTTGATCAGCTTCCTGTCCGCTTTCTTTCTTCCCGTCAAGGTGTGGTACTAAAAATGAATGTTTCCACGGACGCCATAACATTGAAAATAGTCCTTTCGGGTATTAATCCGTGTGAGAGTTGTTGAAATGTTCGACGTTTCGACTCTCATGATGAAGTCTTCATAAAGAACTTGAATACATATCTCCATCAATACAGCAATTTAGCTGATCTTCCCCTTACGACTAGACCAGGAAAACTACAATATCAACTCCGACAGTAAACCCTGCGTTCGAGTAACTGGTATTTTAACATACTCCTCTCATAATTCGGTGCAACTATTGATAAATCATATATGGTTTAATCGGTCGAATAGCATTGGTTGATCAGCTTCCTCTCCGCTTTCTTCCTTTCCGTCAAGGTGTGGTACTAAAAATTAATGACTTATCAATAGTCGGACTGAATTGTGTGAGGAGTATGTTTAAATACCAGTTACCCAAGCGCAGGTCTCACGAAATCACTAGTGATATCTACCTGTAGTATTTATCCCTTCAAATGATATTTCCATAAGGTTGGCTAACTATATCTCCATAAAAAATGCTGAAATTTTGGAAGAAAGATAAAGATGATCTAAAATAGAGTTGAAGATTGAAATCCATAGGGGAAATTAAAGCTTAATCAAAGCATCAAAATAATTCCCTAAATATAAATGATCTACGACATTGAGAGAAAGTCCACTTCTGTTCCTTGATTGACTACCATCTTATGGCAATATTTAGTAGTAATCAGGAAAATGTGCGTATAAAGCTACTACGTCCGCAAAAAAGTGAGAAAATACATAACTTGAAAACGAACTCATAAATCCATTCCTTCAAATGATGTTTTCGTATCCTTGATTAACTATCCTCTTCACTGTTCCACTGAGGTGAATGCTTGACATGTTGATCTTTGATGCCATTGTTTTGATATAGTCATCAGGTGACTAGATACTATTAAAATTTCCCTTAGGAATTGAAATTACGGCACGCTGGCGACTTCATGGTGGACCGATTGCTTTAAAGCTTAATATTGGTTCGAATTATATAGAACTGTACGGAGACAAATTGTTGTTTCAGAATGTTCCATAGCTATTATAAATATACCTCTATTAACGCAGAACGTTTTTACGTATATCTACTCCACAAAACCTCCATCCTTACCTTAATATTTTTTGATAGCCCTTCGAGACCATAAACTGCATAACGTTACTTAACGAGTTACGAGTCTTAACAATTTTAAATAAGTTAAGAGGGAGAATGTTCTGTTTTTTTTCATGCAGGAATGAATTTTTTATTGAAAATACAGCAGAGCCTATCAGAAAAGCTAGCATCAGTGCTTTCCTGAAAATTATTGAAAATTGCGTTATAAAAAGTGAGGTTACTTACTCGCCAAAGATCTTTATTTCTTTGTGGAAGCCGTTTGACCTGTTCTTCACTGCCAGGTCTCCAGGAAGCACTTCAGTCTCTAGGGCTTATTGCGTTTATCTTCCCAATACATTATGACACCCATTCCAACAACCTTGTTCCCTGCACAAGTTTGTGCAGGTTGATTGCTGATGGTTTGTCATATTCTTCTGGATCCAAAATTGGTTTTTCATATATTTGTTGCCTTTTATGATTCAGAGCCTCCCATTCTCAGAGTATGTGTCGAGCTGTCTGTGTCCCTCTGTTACATTGTCTGCAGCTAAGGTCGCCGTTGTACAGCCAGCCCTATCTTATTCAGGTGTCCTTTGAGAGGACAGTGTTTAGTCAATAGGACTGTTATAACCCTTAACCGATTCCTGTTGCACTGAAGCAGGTCTTCAGTCTTCTCCCGCGTCGGTCCTTTCATGAAAGTTCTCCCGTGAGTGCAACTGGGAAGATATCTCCAGTAATCTCTATGTTTTTTTCTCACCAATTCCTTATGTGACTCCGTACTGTTGTTTAGGGTACCCCCACTGCTAGCTCGGGTCCAGGGTATGGTGTTGTATAATCCTTGTTTTGCAAGCTCATCGGCTTTTTCATTGCCTGCGATACCTGAGTGATCTGGGAACCCTTTGTAGAGTCAGTCTATTATGGTCTGCCAGATGTTTCAGTTCCTCGCGGCATTCCCACACCAGTCTAGATGTCACCCGGGGATTTTTCAGTGCCCTGAGTGAAGATTGGCTGTCCGTGAAAACGCCGAGGATCATAAAAATGCATACTTTCATACCTATGTTTATAAAACAGTTGAATTATTGAGCGATTTTACTATTTCTACAGATATATCATGTAGTAACACAGTTTTTGAAGACTAAACCTCCATGAAGTTGATTTACGTAGTTGCTTGCAGATAAGAGCTTCCTCGAAGGCAAAAGCCTTATTACATAGAATCCGCCCATACCTATTTTCATCATTTCAGTTTCTTCTTTTTATATTCCACAGTATGTATTGAAATAGTCCTCCATCAACATAATGCATCTTTGATTCAAATCAACGGAACTAGACCTTGAGAAACTTCTTGAAGCAAGAATAATTAAAAAAGTCAGTTATGAGTCAAAATTTGAACCATTCACCTTTTCATATCCCACCTTGGAGTTTCTACGCGTTTGTTCTTTACAATTCACACTCATACTGAATCAATAGCGTAATATTTATATACAGTAATGAAAGAAATATTGAATCTTGATTATTTTTGCGGAGAGAACGAAGTTTTGTGGGAGTGTATTTTGGTTTCCTCTTCTTCGATTGAAAATAAAATAAATGAAAAAATTAATGATTACTGTATAGATATGTGTATCCATTCGATACAATTTTTTTGTAATTTCAGTTTTTTCACTTCGTTGAAAGTGGTCAGTGAAAATGAAATCAAATTGTGCCCAGGGCAATGTTTTGAATTTTTATTTAGCCATCCTCAGGAGAATAAAAACATTACGAAGGGTGGAAAACATTCAAAATTTAAATGAAAAAACATACACATGGAATTTAATGTAGATGTTCATTTCCATCAGGTTATTCGCTGATACACAGATATAACACCAGGTGAACACCTCATACCCTGATACTACCAACAGTACCACAACATTAGATTTTCTTTGTTGGAAAAAGTTGTTTTGGGTATTCTGAGAGACTCATTCGAAAGTGAGATTTGATTCACTTCGTCTGTTTTCAGAAACATCTTTCGTGCAAACAGTCGAAGACAAACCAACGTTAACTGAATGTATGAAAGGTTATTCACAAGGAAGGGAAGCCCTGTAATTTTCGAAGAACATCGCGTGAATCAAGGGACAGGAGATACGAATTAACATTCACTTTGAATATTTGAAGTTTGTAAGCCTCAGGAAAAACCTCTCTCGGCAAGGAGTTCCAATGCTCAGTTCTTCTTTTGAAAAAAGATCCCTGAGCAAGAGAGGTTCGACAGGTCTCCAAATTCACAACAAAGGGGTGAGAATTTTGTACTCGTTGAGTCATCCGTGTAGATATTGCCAAGGGGGGAACGATTGATAACAATTCGGAAGAGCATCGACCGTGAAAGTATCTATAGAAGAGAGCCAATCTCCGACCCTTCTGAGATGTTCCAATGAAGTGAGCGAGTCTCTGAGCGAAAAATCACCAACAAGATTATTTGCCTTTCTCTGAATAGAATCGAGAAGCCTCAATGAATGTTGTGGTGCCGAACTCCACACATGAAAACCATATTCCAAGACAGGTCGTATCTGAGCTTCGATCACTGGAAACTGACGAGAAGTGAACTACTCCTTCGTACAAAATGGAAATCCAAGTTTCTGGGAAGCACCTTTAGCGATCGATCTCACATGGTTTTCCCATGAGAGATTATTACTGATCCTAATTCCTAGAGTCACGATAGTTTTCCGAAAACAAGTGAATCAAATCTCATGTCTCTCAAGTATACCCAGAAAAATCCTTTTTCGGCAACCGTCCGGGAAGTGCTCACTTCCCGGACGCTTTTTCTTTCAGAAAGTAGCATTTTTCCGGCCTAGTCCGGGAAGTACGTACTTCCCGGACTAAGCCGGGAAGAATTACATTGTTGTTGTCATTGTGAATATGAAAATTTTAAAATCTTTGATTTTGATAAAGGCAGTTAAACATTACCATAGCAACGAAATAACGACTGACATGAAATTAGGTGACATTTTGAGTTTCGAAAGTTTGTATGGTTTTTGGTCGTAATTGTCGCAATAAACTATGGAAGGCAGCAGCGATAGTATTAGCAATTGCTCGAATTTTAATATAAATATTAATATAAATAAGAATTAGAATGTTTCTGTTAGTACCTATCTTCTGTTCGAATTTTGAATATTTAATACAAATAAGAATTTAAATTTTTGAAATTTTGTTCTACAAAGAAATATAATAAAGAAATGTTAGATTTGTTATTCTACACGGTTGCCGGAAAAATAGTGTACGCAACACGACCGAAAACAGTTTTTTTGTACTCGCAGACTTCCAGGACTCGCCTACGGCTCGTCCTAGAATTTTGTCTACTCGTCCAAAAAAACAGTATTTTCCGGACTTGTTACGTAAATTACTATTTAATGTACTTCTCAACAAAGGAAATCTAATCTATTGATAGTTTCAGTTTACGGCATTAAAATTGACAAATTAACAAAACATTGGATCACAAACATTTCTACAGAACGAACACTTTTTTCTGTTATACTTGTGCTTCAAAAGTTAACCGAAGGCACTTGTAATATAAAATAAATCACTGCCCAGTGGAGAGTTTCTGGTTTTTATGTTTTCTATTGGGCCAACAGCCGGTGGAGTGATCAAACAAACCAAGCCTTTTCAAAACAAATTTCCACACTTCACGGACAACACAAGCACTGCCCTAGCCCACTCCGAACCACTCAACTTTCCAGTTATCCCCCGGAAATGTCAACAAACAGCATAATATCTCTCCCGCCTCAGCTGGAAATGACCCCGCGTTCGATCCCACTTCTGAAAAAGAAAAACGCGCAAAACCAACACGACAATGCAAATTCCAGCTCGATTTCGAGCCTGAATCGTAGTTTAATCGGTTGCCGGCAGGCCCGGACTCTATTCAAAATGTCGGAAACTTCTTTTCCGCTCGAGGAAAATCAGGCCGTTAATCTGAAAATTATGTTGCACGCTGCCGACCAGATGAGCTCTACAAGAATCAGGAAGGTAATGGAATGATTGGTGTTTTGTAGTTAGGAGTCGACTCGATGGTATCTCTATAAGTTTGTGCCGTAGTTTTCTGGGTTTGTAACCTACCACAATCTGAGAATATAAGAATTAATATTGGAATCTATACAAGTGTAGAAGGGCAGATTTTCAGTCTACCTCGAAAAGTTGCTGCGTTGCTGAAAAACAGTTCTTTCTGGATAGAACAAGTCCAATTAGTCAACAACTTCTCGTATATTTTCTAAATCTAAAATGATTTCTGAAGTAATTTTGTTCATTCATACCTCATAAAAGATATTTAGTAAATGTGAAATTACTTTCGTATAATTCCTTTCCTTAGTTTAATGGCGTTATAATTTTTCGTAATTAGTAAATCAAAGTTTAACTGTTTGAAAAGTGCAGTAAAGAATAAATTGTTGACATTTCATTGATATTGTTTTTTAATTATGCTTATGTATCAATCTATTTCGCAAAAAGTAGAAATAAAGTGAAATATTTATCTGTTTTTAAAAACTGTATCAACTTTGCATCATTTTTGGCATAATTTTTTCTGGTGTTTTCAATTTTTGCGAAATAAGTTGTATTTAGAATTGCAATTGGTAATAAAAATGCGTTGGAAAGATAAGTTAGGCATAAAGGACTAACTTTGTTGAGGTTTGGCTGAATTTGAGAAATCGGGAAATGTCAAATTTTCGAAAAACTGTAAAAAAACTAAATTTGTACTAGAGAGCTAAAAATTGGTGTATGGGTAAAAAATGAAAAAACAATCATCTTTTCTCTTTACCGATTTTCGAAATTTCGAGCAATAACTGCTTTTCTGAACATTTTTTGAAAATAATGTCAAATTTGACAGGGAAGAAAAATCACTTGATCGGTCATATGCATGTAATTTGGCATCATTTTTAAAGTACAACCTAATGGAGATATCAGAAGTTGCTTGAAAAGATGAACAAAAGAAAATCCCATTTGATGCGAACTTTATGTGTGACACTGTATATATCAGTTCTTATTATTTTTTTGATAGTAAAAAGACTAATTGGACTTGTTCTATCCAGAAAGAACTGTTTTTCAATAGACGCAGCAACTTTTCGGGGTAGATTGAAAATCTGCCCTTCTACACTTGTATAGATTCCAACATTAATTCTTATTTTTTCAGATTCTGGTAGGTTACAAACCCAGAAAACTACGGAACAAATATCGATCCACCAGAGAATGATGACGTATAAACAGTACTCTATAAGTTGTTGTGAGTTTCATATAAATATCGGTGTTGAAAATTTTTATCATTTTAGTATTGTCCTCATGATAATATATTATGCAACGATCCCGTATCAATAACTATTGCATGATAGTTGCTTACGCCATTTGTCTTGAACCCGATAAATAATGAAGAACTGTAAATATTATATTTGTATTGAACACAATAATAGTAGTTACCTGTATTTCTTCGAAAAAATCTTCAAAATTGTCATTGATGTTATTACCTCCGGTATTACCATGGATACAGGAGAACTATAATAGTATATTATGCAGTGATCATGTAACCATTACATGAGGGTTGCATACGCTATTTTTCTTACCTCCGATGAATGATGAAGAACTACAAATATTATATTAATATTTGTGTTGTGGGTCCCACTGATCTAGAATTGGTAGGAATATTAACGTATATTTAATTATTGCTGGTCTCAACTGTTGTATAGGAAATGTTGATTTCATTCTGAATAGAATTTTAAATGTAGCTTTCTCCACTGAATTGGATCTCCAATCGATTGAAAATCTGTATCGTAATGAAATATATGGATCATAATGAATCTCATTATAAAACGGATTAAGGGCATAAATGTGAATTATTACCTATAGTACGGGTGTAGAAAAAAATTCATTATTGCAATGTCAATCATAGCCAAGAGGATATTATCACCTTTTCCAAAAGAAAGACGACAGTTTTTGATACCTCATTCAAAAGACTTTTCATTTACCCCTCTACTTGAAAATGATTCCATTTGTATTTCAATGAATGTTTAGAATATTCAACAATTAGTTTCGGGTTATGTATAATTAATCCTTCATATGGATATGTTTCTAACATTGTCGAATATTTCTGAAGTAATTTTAATAAAAACATCCCCAGTCCTATCCGTAGCTCTCTCAATTCCGACAAAAAAGCGCCATAACAGACGAAATAGTGTGGATAACTGTCATTGCAAATGAGCCTGTAGCATTTGCAAGAGAAGGTACCAGTCAATATCTATAAGAAATCAATGTGAAGATGGAGTTACTAGATAACAATTATGAAGGCAAAATTCACCGAATAAAAACGAACAGAAATATTGTACAGAATTTTAGCAAGACTCTAGTCACTCTAGTCGGTGGAATAGTTAGAAGAGAACCTAGCACCTCCTTGTGCTAGGAGGGTTTTTTTTAAAACTGGCATGCTTCATGTATTCTAAAATAAATTCAGCAGTAGTTTCTGAATAAATAGTAGACCAGGTGGCAGTGAAGCATTTCATGTTTCAATTTCATACAATCTGCCTTTGAAACTTGAAGTAATTGGAGGTGAAAACTTGCTAATTCATGTAAAAGCCAGAATGTGCGTGCATTCAAGAATAATTGGGATAGAAGCTTATGTTCAAAGTATAGAAATCAGGAAGGTATACTTCAAATGATACAGAATGACTTACAACTGCCGAATGCGAAGAAATTTAATGAAAAACAAATTTTCACAGTATACCCATTACAGCTTGAACCAATTCTAACCTAAGAATGACAAAATTTAATGAGGCATACTCTTTGGATGTGAACAGCGTATAAAGAAAACTCTGGGTTCAACATGAAGTAATACGCAGCGCGTAAACTCTTCTGATTTCTTCCTGCTTGGAGTATCTCCTATTTCGAAGGATGACTGAAAAAAAATGGTACAAAAAATCTGTCACTGGCGCACTGTCTAAGAAAGGAGTTTGGTTGTGGTATCGAAACCAATACCATACAATTCCTCATTCGAATTCAGTATGTCATAGTTATAATCTAGAAATTATTGAGAGCTATTACGATACCACAGAAATATATACATAGCTGTATAATCGATTGAATGTTGATGAAAAGATTTGAATTGATTGAAATCAATTTTTGCACAATTCCGGTACATAGTGCAGAATATAGTTCTATGAAAATAACGATATGATTTTCAGCTCTTCAGGCTGTCGCCACAACTGCTGAAAGTGAAAACCACATACAATTCGACTCCTAACATTCTACGACTATTATAAACGGTGTGATCTTTATCGTTCTTAATCATTCAAGCATTGTCAATAGGTTAATGACTGCACATAATCAAAATCATTATCAATTGAAACATCAACTGAACATCATCAGTCAATCATCAATATGCTGTTTCAACGTAATAGGTCTCTTCATATAACCGAAAGTTGAAATATCATGATGGCGAATCAACACACATACAGCTTGTCCAATCAAACTTGGCACGAAAATTCACACCAGATCCGGTTGCCCTTTGAACTTCGTTTAGGTTTCAAATGAATGCTGTCTCATACTTCACAATGAGTCCAAAATGAAATGCATAAACTGTACATCACTACCAAATATACATAGTTGTTAGACCATCAACATCCATGAAACATCACAATAGAACTTAATCCTGTTCATATTTTCATAGGGTCAGCATTAAGTGTTGCTGATGATCTCGCAAATGTATTCAAGGATTGAGAGCAGCATGTTTTTCTGCTGTCACGAATCATCAATGAATACTATTTCCTGCATCCATAATTTGTAACTCCATATAATGTTTTATCTTCCTTATGAGAATTATATGAAGTGGAATATAGGTGGTGTCTTTATTATTACTTCTTATGGAATTGAACTATCACTTCGATGGAGCATTTGAACAATGCTCCTTCATTGATTCATATATTCTTCTCCAAATTTTGCGTGCAAACTCTCTGGACTCTAAATGAAGAGCTGAATGAATCTGTTTCCAGGGCCAACCTCGTGGATATCCACCTCCTTCGAATGCAATGCTCTTTGACGATGATCCTGGCATCATGTCGGAAGTGGAGACAAGCTCGACAGGTTTTAGGAGAGGGGGCAAGCAGAGGAGTTCACTTCCTGTCGTGAGAACTCCCAGCAAGACTCTCGAAAGACCATTAGGTAAGAGAAACAGAAGAGGTTTCTTGAGATATCAATTGTTGTATCCATGTCAATCATTTCATTCATTTCTCTCTAGAACTAACACACAAAAAGTCAGTGACAACAGGTTACTGTCACTTTCACCCAGATAGTTCAATCAACCTGAAGATAGCAGAAAGAACAAACTTGTATTTTCATTCATTGATCACAAGGTTATATTGGGAACCATCCATTTGAACTACCACACCCAGATAACAAAGTGAACCGTTTCGTGTTAGCAGAAGACATTTACAATTCAACAATCTCCAGAAACTTTCTAGCTCACTCAGCTTGTTCACATTGCTCTCTATTGATTTTTGATCTATCATATACACAAGTATTTCAATTCATCGAAAAAGATACACTGGATTCAATTTCATGGTGAGGGGTTCAAATTATTATTTTGGACCGGCTCGAAATCATGAGGTGAACCAAATGATACAGAGAAGAACTGAACATTCCTCACAGTCTACTGAAGTTGTCTGATCTTCAATTTCTCTATCGTTCATTCGAGAAAAACAATTAGAACAATGGGGAGAATATGTCCCAATGATATCCACAATCTTATTGAATTTTTCCTTCAGAATTTGATAGTTATAGTTTAAATGAATAAGATATTGCTTTATATTAATATTAATCACTATTGCATAACGATAAGCCTCTTGCCCAGTATCGTACCTATTATCAGTTTTGATTAGGGTAGCAAGTGGAACATGAATTATTCGTAATTTCTTTTCATATTTCATTTCGTACTGAAGGAAGTACAGTACAATAAAATGTTATATAATGATACACTTCTCCACAAATAAACTTTAATCAGTCACTATCTGAATACAAATTCTCTTCATATTCACTGCTGCTTGTCACTATCTGAATACAAATTCTCTTTATATTCACTACTGCTTGTGATTCACCCCTGTTTGAACATCTGTGAATTTTTCATTTTCCCAATATTGCCGCTGTATATCTACTACATGTCGGCAACGCTTTTGCCATTCCTCGAAAGTGATTTGACCAAGCTCGTGCTCCGCAAGTTTCCCCACATCTTCCGACTTGAAAGTTACATCCTCTTGGGACACGTTGTTTTTGACAGTAGCCCAAATGAGTTCAATGGAATTCAAATCCGGATGGTAGGGCGAAGTCTTAAAACGTTATTTATTTATTTATTTCTCAAACAAGTTACAAAACTTTATTACATGAGAAAATAATGATTCCTATGGAACGGATAAAAGTTCGAAGTCCCGTGTTCCAACAGAACCTCATTAAATTTGTATCTAATATGATGCTTTTCATTTCCCTTGATCAACTCGTGTAATTTAGATTTGAGCATGTTGAGGGTGAAACATAATGCTTTTTCTGTACAACCACTTCACAATTTCAGCCTTCCTAGAATTTCTGTTGGGGGCTTGTAACCATTTACCATACTTTTCTGAATTCATTCCTGAATGATAATCCCCTGATTTTGTGACTGGTTTAAAAGTAAGACGACCATTAAGTATAAAGTCCATGTCACCTCCTTCATGGACAATAATATGTGTTGGCCCCTTCGCAATTTTGAAAATAACCCTTTGGTTCATTCATCCATTCAGTTCTTGGAAGATGTATGTCCACTATGAGGATAAAAATACAATTTGTCGCTATTGGCAACGAAAATAGTTGATTTTTTGAAAATTCTTGATCCTCAATGCTGTGATGTCCATTTTTTTATTGAAAACTTTCTATAATTTTCAGTTCTTCCCCATTTGAAATCTATTTTCTTTGAAATTCCAAGAAGAGATGTAGCATTTTAACAACAGAATCTATTATTACTATCTCTTCCAGGATTAGTTTTTCTTCAATATCGCAATGAAACAAAACGAGCGTTGCTGCCGAACGAAATCACGTCAATAGACACCGTCAAAGCACTCTTCGTCAGATCTTTCCCGAAGCAACTGACGATGGAGTATTTGGACTCGCCCAATGTGAAAATCTACATCCACGATTCTTCCAAGGATATGTTCTACGAACTAGAAGATTTGAGGTTGGTTCCATCCGTTTTGGTTTTCTATACTCATTTAATTATTCAACATTTATTTATATTCCTGTATATATTTCAATGAATCGTTTTGAAATGGAACAAATTCAAGGGGAACTTCAGAGCCCCGAGAATCATAAATGAATGACAATTTCAAATTCTCAAATATCAAATGGTATCAACAATTGGAATCAGAATGTACCTGAACAAAGAAGATTACTTCAAAGGGTATGATTTTATCTAGGGCTATGACAAAGTTGATAAGCGTTTTAGCACATTCGGGCCATTTTTTGGCTGATAGTTCAGTTATTAACTACAAGATGAAAATTATACTATGCTTCGGGAGTATGATGAAACCAATTCGATGGTCAAAGAGTCACTAAGCAATACCAATCGTGAATGAAAAAATATTTTTTGGCAGTCGTTTAACAAACTGGGGTTATTGACTAGATAGAAACAGAATTCATTCAGGATAGAAACAGAATTTTTTCAGCAAATCTCAATCATATCAGTTGCTGATGATATGAAAAAAATACTCCAAACACATCATATTTTTCATCCACAAATGAGATACTAACCAGTTTACTCCTGTGTTCAAGCAGATGAATCTCTTCTTTGGGTGATAGCTAGTTATATTCAAACGATTCAACAGATAGAGAGTTGAATAAGTCAATATGAGTATCGTTTCCATCAGTTATAATATGTTGAAAAAGAGATTTGCTGAAATAGTTGCAACGGTAGAAAACTTTCGATAATAATAGGATCTTGTGACAGACGCTAAGCATCTATATGCCCTATCAAAAATTCTAATACCGGGTTCACACCAAACCAAAAAAAGAAAAAGGAAACAGCAACTCAATGTTTCTCAACATTTTTCAAACAGAATCCAAACATTTAGGATACTATTTTGTTTTGTTGGTGTTTGCAACAACTTTTTATTTTTAGGGCGGCTGTCTGTAGAGATCAGTTTTGAGTTTTTGCGTTCACGTTCACAACAAATGAATTCTTGGTTCAGTTTGTATCGTTTCCTTATTCAGGTTAGGTTTTAAGGTAATTATTGTTTTTGTACATGTGGACAGCACTTGACAATTTGTTTCTATTCTCGAGAACTTGCAGTTTTGTTGCGTTTCTGTTCTGTTGTCGGTTTTATTTTGTTGGTTTGGTGAGGACCCGGCATGCTGTATCTTCGCAAGAGCAGATCCTTTGAACTATCAATATCATCTACATACAGTAATCAAAAAAGTGTAGGGAACAACAATTAGAATTCATGTAATTCATCAGAAACACCTGGTATATTCCTGAAACTTCATACATATATTCTTTACAACCATCATATCGATATACAGTAGTTGTTGCTTGCTAGAAAAACGCGAAATAAAAAAAATGTAGTGTCGTATAAAATGCACATCCTTGAATTTCGTTTCGGTAATACATATTAACGCACAAAAACCACAGAGCATGTTCAGGACCGTTTTCAGCAGTTGCAGGCTAACTTGTTCCATAGACTTTTTTTATGTGTGTATTCTGACCAGTTTTTTGTGATAAGGAAACAATTGGATCATCTATTTGCAACTTGAATTTCAGTGAGAATATTGTTTATTCACAGATCCCATCTGCGTGAAATTAGGGATAGATCGGTCCTGAGGTTGTTCGAATCGGCTGACGTCACTGGAGGTCTACCAATGGCGGGAATCGGTATAGCAGGTGGGGTTGGGCATTTCGAAGATCCAAGCTACTTCTCCGAACCAGAATTCGACTCAGAGTATCAGCATCAGCACATCCATAAAAGCAAGGTAAGTGAATATTGATATTTAGCAAGAAGTTCTGCATATATTCTATGACTGTAACGATAAGTAGAAGAAATATCCATTTATAAATGTGTTCCTTCAGAGATTCTGTATAAAATGAAAGCAGTCCCCAAATCGTATACTTACATTTTCATTCGAAAATGCCCACTACAGATCACAAATCAGGAAGAGTATGTTTATTCCGAAGTGCTTGGTGAACAGGTGAAAAATCATAAAATCGCACCCACAATCTAGATGTGGAAACTTCAGGACTGTTCAAAACTCTATTCTACTGTTTTGAAGGATCTCATGATTCCTCCAGAAAATTTTTGTTCTTATTCTGGTAATATTATTGTTCATCAATTGAAGACTCAGTGTCTCTTTTGAGGACAAGAGGGTCGTTATATAACGAGAGCTTCTGTTGTTTATAAATTTTTTCTTGTTCTTGTTCATCAACTACATGCCAAAGAGTACTTCAGTAGGCGTGGAAGGTTAAAAATTGTGTTCTAGCTGCTTGCATATCAATATTATTTTATTCATAAAATATAACAACCTACATTTAGCGTTATAAATACTACAATTACCGGAGTTAACATTCACTTAAGTGAATACGCACATCCATACGAACTTCATTACATTCAAAGGTAACATTAGAGTTGGGACAAATTTGAAAGGAAAATGATTTATGATGAGAGAGAAAGAAACCTGTACATTGAAATAGATCCCTAGAAAACACAAAAACAGACATCTTATGAATTTGAACCGATTATGGCTGAAATGAAGAAGTTTTGAGGAGGATTGAGGAAATGTGATGTAATATTTTTCTGAGATGGACGTTCAAACTCAAGCTATTTTTAGAGTTTCCTAGAGAAAATGTGTATCCTGAACTGAATAACCGATACTAGCTGCTACTGTACAGAACTTCACACAACGATTATTCGTGTACTAGGCGTCAGGGTGACTTTTATGGTAGTGTAATTTTGAAATGCGGTAAACTCACAGCTGAAACCATAACAATAGAATTTACAGAGAGCATGTACTCAGAAATCAGTTTTTTTTGTGATGAAAATATCGGCAAAATTTTGAAAATGGTGAAAGCATACTATTTGAAGTGGTTCAAGATGAATTCATACTTGAAAGATGCAATGAAAACCAACGTTTGACAATTTAATGAGTTCTAAAGATGATTGTTTTCACGGACGCTGGAAAATTGAAAAGAGTACTGTTGGGTTAATCCATATGCGAGTTGTTGAAATGTTCGACGTTTCGACTCTCATGCTGGAGTCTTCATCAAGAACTTAAATACATATCTCCATCAATGCAGCAATTAAGCTTATCTACCCACTTACGGCTAGACCAGGGAAACTACAATATCACCTTCGTATTGCTGTATTGATGGAAATATGTATGCAAGTTCTTGATAAAGACTCCAGCATGAGAGATGAAACGTCGAACATTCCAAAAACTCGCACACGGATTAATACCCAAAAGTACTATTTTCATATTTCTAGGCTTACCTACCGTTTGTATATTTTTTGGAAACTAGTATGATCAATGCCAACAAAATTTCCGGCAAGATTATCATCCCAAAATATTCAAATGCCAGTGTAGTGTTTGGGCCGTTTCCCGAATGAATAACAAAATGGTGGATTTTATAGCGTGCAAGCAAATAAAGTTCATTTTTCTTACGGCAGAAAATGAAGATATAATGAATAATAACTATATGAAATTGATTTTCATCACATCTATTCGTAACACGGGTACTATTTGTGGCAGTTCATGCTTTCATGAGTTTTGTAATATATTTTTTTTGAATGACAGCTGGTTGAGAAAAGTTTGAAATAAGGTTCAATGATAAAAATCTAATTTGATTGGTTTCAGATGAAAATATGTTATCGTTCAAAATATTTTGACAATCTTTTGAGAAAGTCTGTCACTGATGCTCAATTCACTTCTGATCGTATATACGTAAAAAGAATAGAGAAACGAAGAAAAAAATAACCCTACAAATAGCAAACTGCAATGTTCGTAAGGCTGAAATATCACAAAATCATCATCATATTCCGTTCATCGTAACGTAGTATTATCAGGACGGTACAGAAAATCTGAAATATTTCTCCAAAGTGTAATGCAACACAGCTTTTAGTAATGTTGAATGAATATTATATTCTTTCGTATTATGTTTGGAAGATATCAAACTCTACTATAATTTCTTTTTCTGGATCTTCTTTGCGCTTGCTTGCTATCAGTTATCTATATTTTTTCAACTCTAAAATGATTGTTTTTCGCTAATATAATTGAATTCAAACTTTACATTCTTTTACATTGCAATATATCCTATTTCAACTGGATCACTCAACTGTTAATATCAGTTTCAACAATAAGTCAGGCTTGTGTGAAATTGTTTTTTTACCCCTCATGGGTGATATTAACAAATGGTTGCACAAACAGATTCAATACTGCCAGACATATTGTAGATGAGCAGATTTCATACAATGATTCCGAAAAAAAATTATGGTAGATATTACAATAAAAATGAGATGAAACATTTCAATACAGTGATTGATATTGAGGTACGGTATTTATATAGTGCTTCATCAAGATGATTGTGATATTCTAGCCTTACGATAAAGTTCAGTAACTTGATGATGAAATCGATGATGGACCCGTCTCTGGTAACGAAATGGCAAGAACTAACACCTAAACACTTCGCAGTACTCAATACCTTCAACTTTAAATACTATCGCCCATTCCTGACTACGGACACACGTTATATGCATCTCTTAAATATACACACTCATCAATAACCTAGAAAACCTTGCATTCCGGAACAGCTGGCATATAAAAAGCACCCGAATACAACTTTTTCGGCACAGTCCTCCAGCCAAATATCAGAGCCTTGTCGAAAGGCTCTTCGTCGCACCCGTTACAAACATTGAGAACAGCTTTCACCTCTGCCTCGGCTGGTTCCCTCTCGTCTTCTTGTTTTTGCTGTTGGGAAATCTCTTCGTTCTGCCCGATTCCAGCTAGCCCATACAGTAGGCTTTGGTCAAAGGTGCTCGAGTCATCGGAAATCAGAGGTGTTTCGTATAAAGTACCGAGAGCGACCTGTCGCTTTTCCTGTTTGGAGCCTGCTTGGCGTTTCTTCACGATCTTAGCTCCAAACTCGGGCTTCTCAGCAGTGGTCTCTGCAGAGGCTTCTTCATTCTGACGTTTGAAAAGACTGTGAGCGTCTAGATTTGGCTGTCCATCGTCCAAGAAAGTCTGGCTGTTCACCACAGGAGTGTTCCCTAGGCTCAGGTATTGTGAGGAGTATGATCCCTCACCAGACGGACCCGACACTTGAGCTTGGGGAGAAAACAGTTGCTGTTGCTGAGCCTGGTTCTGAGCTTGAACCAACTGTTGCGTTACCAAATTTCCAACGAACTGGCCGTTGAGGAACTGCACGTCGAATTGCTGACCAGGTACTGTTTGAGCGGCCAAGTTGATTTTCACGTTGGGGTTGATTTGGCCTCCAGTTAGAAGCGGGTGTTCTGGTAGAGTTGGCCGGTTTCTGGGGGTTGTGGGGGCTTGAGTCGTGATGGATCTTCCGTTGTGATCGAATTGGTGGGCGTGGTGATGTTTGTGGTCCTTATGGGCTTTGCCGGCTGTCAGGGCTACGCTGTAGAATTGGACCATGGTGATTTCGCCCAGCATGCCACCAGAACCTGTGGAAAATAAGTTCAAGTCACGATGTCTAAATCAATTTCATGCGTTTGAGATCGGATTATGAGAAGAACTTGATGAGTGGTGTTCTAAGCATACAGAAAAAGTGGCTTCAAATTATTCTTGTGGCATTTTTAGATATAATTTTGGAATTTCTCCGAAAGTTATGACAATATTCGACAATATAAATTCACCAAAAAAATGTCAACTCAAGCATACACAAGACAAAAATAATCTGTTTGAAGTATTACATCATTTTTACAAATGGAAGTGAGATCTCTTCGATCCTCAAGGAACTCTACATAATGATATGATAAACTGGGAGTATTGAACTTTATATCGACCTATAGACTACAAGCCCATAATACTTTTTAGGGGTCGAATCAACTAGCACAAATCATGTTCAAGGAGATGCTGCTATATGAAACAGTAACTTCTAGCAATATGCCGTCATTTATTGGCGGCAAAATTGACTGAATATATGGAAAAACTGAATTTTCTACCTGGAAAATAGGAAATTACGCTCGATTATTTACACAGCTCACTCCGAGAGATATCCTGCAATACTAGCCTCGAAGAAATCTGTGAATCACAAGAATAATCGTAAATTTTTTTTTGACTTCCAAAATATTAAAGAAGAAGAATGGCGTCCAAACCATTTTTTTTGCACAGAACGAGATTGATTCTTCGTGAATAGTATTTCATCTTTCATCTTGAAAACAACCGTATTAAAATTTCCAGTCGTAACTTCCCATTTTTGGGTGGGAAATTCAGTTTTGTCCTTGTGCTGGATCAATTGTACCGCTGAAAAGTGAAAATAGTGCTAGAAATTATTGTTTCTCCTATATTGTCCTAAACATGATCCATGTTATGTCATTAAAGAACACTTAAAAAGTGTTATAGGTTCTCATCCTTGGCTGAACAATTGGGGATATTATAGAGGATATTATACGGTAGATGGGCTGGTCCTCCGCTACAAGCCCTTCAATAAAATGCAGCTGTAATTTAAAACTAATTAAAGACCTTTTTCTGTTTGTTTCCACTGAACCTTATATTTTGATTCGCGAATTCTGCTGCAGGCTAATTGGAAAAGTTGGGACATCTGATGGAAATTCATTAATGGAATTTCTTTATGGGAACTTGTCGAAACTTTGTACTCTTTCAGCCAAATGAATCTGATAATATTGAAAAGTTTATCGCCGTTCAATATGAAAACAGTTGAAGTTTCATTCAATGACAGCCGATTACCTGATTGATATGAGTTAATTTGTTCAATTCTCCAACATGAGTGCAACATGGAAGAAATTGCTCATAGTCGGGGGTAAACAAACAATTCATTGAGAGAAAAAGCAAAAATTGTATTACATTTCCATTCACAATCATTGCAGATATCTAAAAATTGAAGTGCTTTGATATCATATATCTGAAAGTATCGAAAATATAGCGACACGTCGATTGAAAGAACATTTTTCAAACGAAAAATATATCAATAAACCAGAACCTGCAGAAATTCGTATAGGAGTTTTTATATTATAGCCAAAAATTCGTTCAGTTTTCCTTATTCAATGTGGAACTTGGTCAAGCATACTTCTCCTTGAAAGGAGACAAGAAGCCACTGCACTGAGAGGAATTTCAAAAGGAGTCTAATTCATTTCGAAACAGAACAATGAGTCAAGAATAGATAATCTGAATCATATTCCAAAAACTCAGTGTACAAGGTGATGAATAAAATTGGAGAGACAGAAGAGGGTTGATAGTTCATGAAGGAGGATATATAACTAAAAACTGGGCAAGAAGCAACTTCCGAATAGGTCTCTAATAGATAATGAAATATGGCCAATGTTGTCATTGTATATTCGAAATATTAATTTCCGTATGTCATAGATTATAAAATAGCACGTACCTTTTGGAGCTTCGGCACCTTCTTGGAATCCACCACCAAGCTGGCTCTGTGATTGTCCTGTAATAGCAATGCCTCCACCTGGTATGACGTGTCCTACCAACTGCAAAAGATACAAATGAAAATGATAAAAATCGACCTAAAAGTAAACAATAATTGTTGTTGGTTCAATTCTCTTCGTATTTATTCTATTTTTTAAAGTGGCTGTACCCAGATAATTTCTTTTCCCATAGATACGATTATAACTCATTCGAAAAAAATATATATTCAAAGAATCAAAATCTCCATTTTCATTTTCCTCTCTAAAGTTTTTTTGAATCAAAATCGGCTATTAAATAGCAATAATACCAGATCAAACCACGATTGTATGAACTTATTTTTTTTTTCTCAAATTTTTATCGGTTGAATTATTTTGATATCACTTTCAAGTAATGAATATTATAAATATTTATGAATTTCTATAATTGAATATCATCAAGTTTAAATAATGTATATTAGATGAACATTGGTGATACGGATATAATAACTTGTGATGGTATAAATAGTTCTTGATGAAGATCTATAAAGAGAATACCTGGTTTTCTGTGAAATTATCACTATGATGAGGTTTATCGATAGCAAACACGCATTGAGCTTTATGTTTTCTGCTTGAAGAAGTTTTTGTATGGTGTGCCATAGTTTTTTAACCTTGTCGTAGTGAAAATCTCACTGTAAACTGCATTAATATTCATTAAAAAAAAATTATTTTTTTTTTTTCTGAAAGATCAGTTCCACTTCTAGCTGATTTTGAGTTATCTTATTGTTTATCGTAGTATAGTTTACTATCGCCTTTCATATTTGGGAAGACAGGCCTGTTTCACTATTTCTGCATCATAAAACCAAAGAAGCACACCTTATACATCACCTTCATACACTCTTGCCCTTGCTGCGAACTATTATTTCCACAAACATCACTATTCTATTGATTTTGTGAGGTTGCAGTGAGATTTGTGGGCAGTTACAAGGAGGACTCTCTGTTATCTGTCAAGCTTTCGGCAAATTTATTACCTTCGTCAGGACAACTAAAAAGAATACATTGGATGATATTTTGTAAACATAGAAATATGGAACACTCACTAACGTGAGAATAAAATATAAATTCTATTGATACAAAAAAAAACAGACAAAACATTGGAGAACATTGAAGTATATGTCAAATTTTGATGTAATGTCATGTGGGAAAATTCTGAATACCAGGTGATTTTCTTTTATCTTTCTCGTAGTCAAGTAGGACTGTATAAATTTGCCTTAAATTATTAAGATCTGTTTTTTTGTTGATAGAATGCTCTTCGTTAATATGTGTCATTTCTAATAATGTTCTTTTGGTTATATTTGTTTCTCTATCCAAAATTTCTGGGTGTTCAAAATACATCTTGTGATCCTCAATATTGACTTGTTCACTCAAAACCCAAGAATTAACGTTTCGTCTGCAGCCGCTTTTATGTGAAATAATGTGACTATTTAAGAGTCTAGATGTTTGGAATATATATGTTTCAGAACAATTCGTGCATGAAACTTTGTATACTCAGTTGGATTTTTGTTTGTTCAAAATTGGGGTTTTAACTTTGCTGTATGATTTAGAGATAGTGGTGACATTTCTTTTGGAAATTATAAAGTTTTCATTTCAAAATACATTAATCAAGTTCCGTGTTAGTTCTTGAATATAAGGTAATGATTTAAAAATAAAAGGTTGTACTGAATCATTATTTACATTTTGGGGACTGATGGAAAGTATTCTTTCAAAAAAAATATATTCTGCTTACTAAACTTTTTGGATATGAATTTTCAATCAGAATTTCACTTAACATGGATAAGCTCTTGTTTTGTAAACTGGGATGACTGATTCTGATAATTCTGTTCTTTAAAGATTTGATCAAATTGATCTTCATTTTATTTGAATGATGGGAATGATAGTTGATAAATCTATTACAAGATATAGATTTTCTTTAAAATTCTGTGATGATTATATTATAGCCAGTCACCAATTCTTCTCGAATATATATATATATATATATATATATATATATATATATATATATATATATATGATGAATTGTGTTTTCGGGTTTCATTCCGTGTTCTGTGGTGTTGAAGGATAATTGTCACAACGTTTCGGCAAAGTCTCATTCGCCATCTTCTAGGTGATGATTAAGTTTCGACCTCCGAACTCGACTAATTAATTCGAGTTCTGCTTCTCGATATATAGGGGTGTTCAATGATGGTATCTTTGACCTGGGCCCCTCCCACTTTCTTCGTTGGTCCGACTGCATTTTTCATTATGTCCGTATGGTAATTACTTGATAAGGTCTGACCTTGTTCCTCTGGTGTGATCGGCTTGTTTTTGTTTTGTGATAGGATGGATTTCCACGTTCTTGGTAATCTTTGGGCGTCATCTCTCTTATTCATACTACTCGGTCGTTTCTCAATTTCGATAGCCTCTCTGATTGTTCGAGATTAGAAGTTTTCATCGCTCGCTAATGTTTTTGTGTTTTCGAAATTGATGTTATGTCCTGTCTCCAATACGTGTTGGAAGATGGAAGATGTGGTGACTTTTCCTTTCACTGATAGCTCATGTTCATCCTTGCGTACGTTGATCCGTCTGTTGGTCTGGCCGATATAGGACTTGTTGCAGTCTCGACATGGTACTTCGTAGACTCCCTGGGACTTCAGTGGTATCTGGTCCTTCGGATTACGGAGGATCGATCTTATTGTACGTTCTGGTACGAACGAAGTAGCTATGTCGTGTTTGCGGAGAATTCTGCTGATTTTATCTGTGGTATGAATTCTCCGCAAACACGACATAGCTACTTCGTTCGTACCAGAACGTACAATAAGATCGATCCTCCGTAATCCGAAGGACCAGATACCACTGGAGTCCCAGGGAGTCTACGAAGTACCATGTCGAGACTGCAACAAGTCCTATATCGGCCAGACCAACAGACGGATCAACGTACGCAAGGATGAACATGAGCTATCAGTGAAAGGAAAAGTCACCACATCTTCCATCTTCCAACACGTATTGGAGACAGGACATAACATCAATTTCGAAAACACGAAAACATTAGCGAGCGATGAAAACTTCTACTCTCGAACAATCAGAGAGGCTATCGAAATTGAGAAACGACCGAGTAGTATGAATAAGAGAGATGACGCCCAAAGATTACCAAGAACGTGGAAATCCATCCTATCATAAAACAAAAACAAGCCGATCACACCAGAGGAACAAGGTCGGACCTTATCAAGTAATTACCATACGGACATAATGAAAAATGCAGTCGGACCAACGAAGAAAGTGGGAGGGGCTCAGGTCAAAGATACCATCATTGAACATCCCTATATATTGAGAAGCAGAACTCGAATTGATTAGTCGAGTTTGGGTGTCGAAACTCAATCATCACCTAGAAGATGGCAAATGAGACTTTGCCGAAACGTTGTGACAATTATCCTGTATGTATATATATATATATATATATATATATATATATATATATATATATATATATATATATATATCCGTTATAGAAATTCTACACTTCGACTAGCTGAGCGAGAAACTTCGATTCACTATCTGCTAAACTCGCTCCACTTAGCTCTGAATAACTCGGCTAAACTCTCTCTCTGAATAACTGTCAATCTATCGAATAACTGTCTCTTCCGCGATGGAATGTCTTCTTATATAGCTGCGTACGCCTATGGAAAATCTTCGAGAGAGGCCTCGATGATGTGTATCGAATTCTCCACGCGATTACGAGGTCCTGGAAAAATGACTTTCGCTCTTCGACCCCTCATATTCTGCGTTGATAAGTGACAGAGCCGGCGCTAGGACATTTCGTAACAATATTCATACATTTCCTAATAATTTGTGAATCTTTCCGTTGCAAATGCCATCTGATGTCTATTATATTATCATTGTAGGCATCTGTTGCCAATTCAACCCCAAACAAATACAGCTATTAGTCCCAACACAAGGGTTCTTAGGCATCTCTTCTGCGACTTAGAAATTAAACAATGTCATATGTAAAATGACTTTGGAACATAAAATAAAATTTATTCCGACAAAATAGTTTTTTTCAGTAATGACTGTATTTTATTCTGATAATGGATAGGAACTATGTTTTCCTAAAAATTTCAGCAAAGAAATCGTGTTTTTGCGAAATTATACTAAGGTTACTACGAAAATATTATTATTCATGAGATATAATTTTCTGCTTCAAACATTTATTTTTCGTTTCCGTCTTACCTAATTGGATGAATTTTTGTAAAAATTTGTTTTAATCAAGATCGCACATTTTTGGGATTTTAAATTTTTTATTTGAAGTTTCAACAATGCGTGGAAGTTATCGGAAAATCTAACAAACACATTCTTCAACAATTCATTCAGAACCAGAACTGTCAAACTTCCAATATTTCTTTCACGAAGTATACTATGGAGCAATTTCAAACCCAATTTCTCGGATGCATGCACTCTGCTTTCACAGACTACAAGATACTTGCAAAGCTATTAGAACTTCGCACACACCCAACCAAACTTGGATTGCGGCGCTAAATCCGCCTTTTAAATCATATTCACTCACCCTATTGTGGAATCCTCTGCCCACTCTTTCGGCGTTGACCCAGATTTGCCATTCTCCCGTCTTTCCATTCCAGCTCTGGCACGTATGATACCATCTGTTCAGTCGCAATGGATAATTGAGTCTGTAGAATGTGTGTCCCTCCACTGCCATGCTGAAGTAACTCGACCTATCCGTGTTGGATATCCATGAGTGGATGGCCCTAGGTTGGCCGTCAACTGGAAGAGATAATGGCGATTGAGAGATAAATGTCACTTTTCACTGCTGAGAGAGATGATTTTCTTTGTGATGGGTTCAAAGTAGAAATAAACTTCATTTGGGCTTTGGTTGTCAATGTGCTAATGAAATCTCCAATATATAACGTCTGTAAAAAATATAATGCTTATATTCAGAATGTGATATTTTTGTAGTTCCATTTGAACGCTTCAAAGATATAATTCGTACCAAATCAATTGATATGCAGGTATGATAATAATCTAAGTACAACCTCTCCTCACTCCATGAAGGTGAATTGACTACATTGTCAACTCGATTAAAATTCTACAAGATATGCTATTTGATTATTACATACAGTGAGCGGCTAAATTATGGAACAAATTCGATATTGGTGGTGACGTCATCGGTATTTTTTTTTAATGGAAATATATGTGATCTGATACTTCATCTGAAAGGTCTTTCAATACTGCATTCAATGATAATAAATAATTTGATTTATTTGTACAGGGTGAACAAAAATTAATATTTTATTTCAGTAAGAGAATAACTTTATATCCAACAAAATATAACATTCAAATGAGATGTTCAAAATGCCATCCATCACAAGAAAAAATCCAGGGGTGTAAGATCTGGAGATCTCGGGGGCCACTCTATCGATCCGCGTCCGCTTTGTTAACATAAAAGTTAATTTTTGAATATTATTCTTTACTTTTTATTTCATAGTACTATAAAAGCGTGTGTTTTCAGTTTTTACGAAACTATAATTTATTATTCAATTTTTAGATTCGTCGGTACTTGATATGTGTGCTAAATTTTAGATTATTCGGAGGATTTGATTTGAGTGGAAATTGAAATAAAAAATTCTCATCATTATCATTATTATTACATTATTATTATGAAATTCTTGTATTGTCGTCGGCCCTTGATATGTGTGAAAAATTTCAGAATATTCAGATGGTTGGAAGTGGGTGAAAATTGACTTCCGAAATTTTATTACATTGTCAGTTAGTTACAAGTAAAGCTAATAACAGAGTGTTGAAAAAATGCGAAATTTGACTTCTTCGAGCTCTCGCCAAGGCTCTAATCCCCTAAATTATATGAAAAAGACAATCGTAAATTAATGTCATAAAAGTCAAGTGAGTGTCAAGTAAATGTAAGTTGAAATATCTTACTTAACTTAAGACGTTTTGAGAAATATTCACCACATATTTTAAGTGAAAAGGTTCTGAAAGTAAACTATGGCTACTTAAAGTGAAACCCAACGTATAGAAATTTTAATTTTTGTTGGATGCGGAGATAGAACCAGAACTCAGCAAGAGGTGTGCGACTTGTTCAATGCGAAGTATCCAAATAGACCTATCAGTCGTTCAACGGTGAGTAAGATTGAGAAAAAAATTAGAGAAACTGGTCATGTCAAGCACATTCCGAATGCCGGACGTCCTAGAGTAGAAGAAAACGTGACACTTGATGTTCTATTGAGTGTAGAGAATAATCCTCACAGTACTTCACGACAAATTGCAGCAGACCTTGGCGTATCCCGACGCTCTGTATTACGTATTCTAAAAGCAGAAAAGTATCATCCATACAAAGTACAGCTACATCTACAACTCAATGAAGATGATCCTGATCGCCGTATGGAGTTCTGTGAAATTATGCAGGATTTATGTAACCGCAATACCCGTTTTATTGAACAAATTATGTTTTCCGATGAGGCTACGTTCTGCCTAAATGGTGCAGTGAATCGTCAAAATTGCAGATATTGGAGTAGGGAGAATCCTCACTGGATGATGGACGGGCATACTCAATACCCTCAGAAACTCAATGTTTGGGCAGGGATAATAAAGGACAGAACTAATGGGCCCTTTTTTTCCCGAAAGAAATCTCACAGGAGAGCGTTATTGAAATTTTTAAGAAATGAACTTATACCTATCCTTGCCAATATTTTTGCAAACGACAATAATCCTAGCTTACCAAGTATATGGTTGCAACAAGATGGTGCACTCCCGCATTATGCACGTAATGTTCGCGAGTTTTTGAATAACTATTTTCCTAGGAGGTTGGATTGGTAGACGCGGACCGATAGAGTGGCCCCCAAGATCTCCAGATCTTACACCCCTGGATTTTTTCTTGTGGTGTTATTTGAGATCGAAAGTCTATGTAGATAGGCCGCAAAATCTACAGGAGTTGGAAAATCGAATTGAACTCGAAATCAGCAGAATAACTCCAGAAGTTATTCGCAATGTGCAAAAGGAATGTGTCAGTAGATTTGCATATTGTCAAGAGACTGGTGGATTGCATTTTGAACATCTCATTTGAATGTTATATTTTGTTGGATATAAAGTCATTCCCTTACTGAAATAAAATATTAATTTCTGTTCATCCTGTACAAATAAATCAAATTATTTATTTTCATTGAACGCAGTATTGAGAGACCTTTCAGATGAAGTATCACAACACATATATTTCCATTTAAAAAAAATACCGATTACGTCACCATGTCAAAACCAGTGACATAACCTCTTTAAAAAACACATACAGAAATCGGAATTTAAAAACCAAAATCGACCTCTTTCAAGATTTTTGTCAAAAGCACAGTGCTTGCGAAATATCGAATTTGTTCCATAATTTAGCCGCGCACTGTATGTATGTATCACTGTTTATGAGATATATTAGTGTATATTCTACTGATATTATATGCCATCTTTTTTTTCTATTCTACTTTCACTTATTCATATTCATGGCAAATCACATATTTGTCTTGTAATTGGGATGACTCCTGTTAGACAATAAACCTTTTTTTTTATTTCTTCTTTAGTGAGATGATAATTTGGTCAACGAAACGCATTGCTTGTGCGAGTTATTACAGTTTGTCGAGGATAATTGTTCTATGTTGAAACCTTTATTCAGAAACATGATTATGTGTAGAACACGAATTCCTTATGGCAACAGAGTTGCCCCACCTTACCATAATATTTTTCGGTAACCTTCCGGAAAGTACCCATGGATGGATAATACGGATAGATGGCACTAGTGATTTCGTTTCCAAGTCATGACTTTTCTTTCGTTCTTCTTAGGGACGTCGTAGCTCAAATCACACATTTTCTTGTTTATATTCATTCATAATGCCAAAATATGGTGATCAATTCAGAAACAGAAGTGGAATTATTTGTCTACGTCGTAGATTATTCATACTCTGAAGTATATTCTCATGGCTGAACTTATTTTCACTTATTTTGAAGGATATAATTCAAGAATTACAAAAAATATATAGTCTGACAATTTCCACAAGCCGAATTAATAAAAATTCATCGATTAAGTTTAATGCGTGCAGCTTGCAGCTACATGATGCCTATATTCCCCACTCCACGTTTTTATTTCTCTCTCACTCTTTCTTTATCTATTGCTCTCTCACTCCATCCCCACTCTGGTTTCTGTTGCCATGACTGTTGATCACACAGACTCGTTCGTGGCATGATATTGTTTACAACGAATATCCAACGATTTGAAATTTCAAAAATTCAATTGCTTATAATTGTTTTCTTATAACTACAAGTAATCTACTGAAAAAAACATACACTTTTCATTTGCATGCTTTTTCCCAAGCTTTTCATTCAATCAAGTTCAATGATTTGAAAAAATTTAAAAAAAAATCAAATTGACAGAATAGGCGTAAAGATGTACCATATATATCTCAATCTGACGCGCTTGTGTATTTCAAAATGGCGAATTTTTTTTCACATCATAATAACAGCAGCGAGTCTGCGTCACATCCAAACCGTCAGATTATCATATAAGAGCTTTTTTTAGGTTCACTTAACATCTCCTCAGAACACTTACGTACGACCACCCCCGTCATGGAAACAATCAGGTTAACATAAAATAGGTAGGACATAGAAGATATCAATATCTGACGCGCTCGAGTATGTCCATTTTTTTAACATTTTTGAAAATCTATAGCTTCTTTCCCCACCGATGAAAAGGTATACATTATATCACATTTTTTCTTTTTATCATCTATGCTTCGCAACCCAATAGGTCCCTATGACGCTCGAGTAAATCCCGATTTAGCATCGTGGGCTCCCCTACTATAGTCAACCATATGGAAATATCATTCGAAGGGATGGATACTATTGATAGATGGTACTAGTGATTTCATTTTCTAGTTATGTATTTTCTTTTATTTTCCTAACGTACGTCATAGCTTGAATCACACATTTTCTTTAAGAAACAGAAGTGAATTTTTTTGTCAATGTCGTAGATCATCCATGTTCTGAAGATCATTCTAATGTCTAAACATTCGTTTCCTTCACAAACTTCTACCGCCAGCTCTAGTCCTGAGCTTCATTATATCTACTTCAACATTTCAATCAAAACGACAGACAGAACTCTACACCTATTTTCCTTTATGAAACTTTATTGTGGATTTTCAAGTAAATGGAAATATCCACATTATACTGTAGATGGTAACAAAAACGCTTCAAATCATTTTCACACACACTAACTATATATCTATAAACAATAGTCAGACCATAGTCAGACTGATAAACAGAAATATGCACCTATTTTACTTTTAACTAAATCCATGTTACACAGACATTGGTGAACTATGTATAAACAATGCATATATCACCAATGCTCATTCATAATGCCAAAATATCGCAATCAAATCAGAAACAGAATTGCAATTTTCAACGACAACGACATCAACTTTCCTGTTCTCTACAACCCTTAATAGTCAACATTTTTTTATTCGTAAATTGCCAAAAGAAGGAAAATACCTTCGTTGAAGTAAATGACGTCACAAAAACGCTCCAGATGATTTTCATACAGTCATCACCACCAGTGGAGTTTTGAGGCATCTTAGATCTGAGAAGTATTAGGAAAGTTGTTGAATACAGACCACAAGTCACTTAAATTTATATTCAACACGAACTTCTCAGTAATGATAAGAGATCGTGAAGAGTGGCAAAGAGACAATCTCTCTGAGAACAAACACGGCTGGAGCACCTGGTTTACAGATGGATCCAAGACGGTATATGGAACAGGAGCTGGTGTATACTGTGCGGGGAAAAACTTAGGGTACAGTTACCTGCTCGGACAATACACATCTGTTTTTCAAGCAGAAATTTATGCCATACTCCAATGTACGAGAACAATCAACCAGAGGTCACGGACAGCCAAGCTTCACTCAGGGCACTGCAAAATCCTAGAGTGTCATCTAGACTGGTATAGGAATGCCGCGGGGAACTGAAACATCTGGCAGACCATAATGGACTGACTCTACAATGGGTCCCAGGTCACTCAGGTATCGCAGGCAATGGAAAAGCCGATGAGCTTGCAAGACAAGGATCATCAACACCATACACTGGACCCGAGCCAGCAGTGGGGGTACCCAAAACAACGGTACGGACTCACATAAGGAATTTGTTGAGAACAAAACATAGAGATTACTGGGGAAATCTACCCAGTAGCGCTCACGGGAGAACTTTCATAAAAGGACCGTGCGTCGAGGAAAAAGATTGAAGACCTGCTTCAGTGTAACAGGAATCAGATAAGGGTTATAAAAGGGCTGTTGACTGGACACTGTCCACTCAAAGGACACCTGAATAAGATAGGACTGTAGAATGGCAACCTAAGCTGTAGACAATGTAACAGAGAGCTCGACACATACTCTGCGAATGTGAGGCTCTGGATCAGAAAAGGCAACAAATATATGGAAAACCAATTTTGGATCCGAAAGAATATGACAAACAACCAGCAATCAACCTGCACAAAATCGTGCAGGGGACAAGGTTGTTGGAATGGGTATCATAAAGTATAGGAAAGCAAAGCGCAATAAGCCCTAGAGGCTGAAGTGCTTTCCGGAGACCTGGGAGTAAAGAACTGGTCGGCTTCCACGGGGGGAAAAATAATAAAAAAATCATTCAAGTTGAACGGGAGGTTGAATAATTTTCACTGCTGAAATTCCATTAGACCATCGGTAGGAGTGACACTTGAAGGGTCATTTCCACAGAGTCAGATGATATTAAAACCAGATCATCTGAAAAAAAAATCGTTCAGGCTAGTCTCAAATCATCTACACAGCAGGTTATTGGACACCTGTCAGAAAACAACTACTACGCTGGCTTATACTACGAGGCGCGTTGAATTATATCCGGCAGGTGTCAGTGTAGGATTATTTGCAGGAGAAATTAATGCATATTCTTCTGGCGATATAAGTGCCAGCTATATGAGAAAATTGGGTAGTGTATTTATAATTCTTTGAGCGTTGATAGCTTTCATGTCCAGTCTTCCTTAGCAAAAGAAGGAAATAGACTACTATTTTCAATTCGCTTATAATTACCGTTTATTCCATTTAACAGAAAGCGTGTTCAAGCATTTTTTAATCACCTCCTAATTTCCTCCCTGCACATAACCAAGAGATTCCGGTAACTCCTAGTTCCGGAAAATTGCGGGCATAAATAAAAATGACATCAGAAACTATCACGTTCCAACGTTATTACAGTAATCATTCACGGCGGCTTGGCTTTCTTCTATTAATCATCTGTAATTTGCCAGGAGGAATATGCGAGGCTTGCTTTTTAGAATACCAGAAGTGAAATCCTGAGAAGAAATGAGTTACCAATACCGAATGACAGATGATGCAATTGTTGTGACTGTTATGGAGACGCCATTTGTTCGCCAGGTGGATTACGATTTGGTTACTTATTAGGCATTGGCGGATCATCGAAGAGGATTAGGGCTGATATTTTTTGGAATCATATGGTTTGAAGTTATATTTTACGATAGATGTATTAGTGTCTGTATAATTGACAAATGAATGAAATGATAACGGCATTCAGACAAATCATAAGAATTTGAGAAAAATAAACTCCTTCGAGCGGGATTCGAACCCACGACCTTCCGTTCTCTAGACGGATGCTCTACCAGTGAGCTATCAGAGACCCTGAGTTCTCCATCGCAAATTTCGGAAGTCATTCATCTCAAATTCCATTGTTAGTTGTTATTCAATCGAGAACCTTCGGCGGTTTTCGACTGACGGAGGTGTTAGATGGGGAAAGGATACACATTCATTATCATATGGTCTTAGTACCAAATTGAAGGGTACAATTTATTCATTCATTGTTCATTTCATGCATTTGTTATATTTTACGTTCACTAATTGATGAATTTCCCCAAATATTTCATTATCGTTGAAAATGAAATGATAAGTCAGATATACTTTTCTGATTCTTCATCTACGTGATTATAAAAATACAAGGTGTTTTTTATTGAGTCATGGTCCAGAGGAGTTGATAGAGGAGATCTTTCTTGACACAAATATTCATATGCATAAGGTTCAATTCAACAGCGTTGTCATCGATTTGTATTTCTGTGACTTTACCAAAAAACATGCTTTTTCCCCAAGAAAATATATCAACAAACCCTAGAAAATTCATGGTTTGTTAGAGATAAGTTGTTGGATTTCTGGTCTATCACCTGCAGTATGGAGCTGAATTTATTTTTTCAAATTTATGTTCTTCACATTCGTAATCATTAGAAAGCATGCAACCCAAGCTAACATGGTCTTAAAAACATATTTTCTCTGGAAGGTATTTCTTCAACAGAAAAATGGTTATTTGTGAAAATCACAAATGTCAAAAATACTCGACAACGGTCAAGTATCGGCCCCATGTTATACGAGTATGAACTTTGTTTCAGAAATGATATCTCGACTCCTTCAAATTGGACCATGATTTTTGAGAAACCCTGTATGTGGAAAAAAAATTAATATTACATATGAATGAATACTATTCAAAACCTAGGGAAGTAAAACTCACAGGCATTCCAGTTTTTCATAAGATATTCCAATTGTGAAGAATTGTTTTAGACTTCATGTCTAACTTCACTGAACCCTTGGTCAAATCCATTACAATATAATTTTTCACTTTGATACACAAAAATAAAAAAATGTTTAGTGTGTTCGGAATATACTGTGCTCAATACTATTTTTAGTTTTGTAAGGATGGTGAGGCATAAATTTCATCCACGTAGTGTACTAATGTGCAGACTGTGTTGCAAAGCATTGTATGCAGTGTGGCACAAAAATGCAAGACCCAGTTCATAGACTGGAAATTAGTGGGAAATCTAAAAAGTACAACTGATGTCGCAACCGGTACACGCTCGCCTTACTATGAGAGGATTTTTCGCTGTTTCACCCAACTTTCATTCATCCAAATAATGAAAGAACTGATTTGAAAACTCAATTGAAGATTTATTTTGAAAATATGAAAGAATAAGCTCGAAAATGAACTGCAATGAATAGCTAACTGAAAATACAAAAAAATTATCAAAACCTTACAATATATTTCTTACCAGCAGGATTTTCGAGAAGGAGATGTGCTGCATTCTCAAAAATGTTCTGGAACCGTTTCTGAAGAGTGATCAATGAATACTGACAGATTTACTGAATACCGAATCTTGACCTTCCTCAATATTTATAAAGATTCATATGCTGAGGTTGCAAGTTTGCTCCGGTCACCGTACTAAGGTGAAATGCTTAGCACGCATCCGGGCAAGTTTGAGAATTTGGAGATTGTTTTAAATTCCTATCTCCTGTAATCGTATCAATTTGATGTCTTTGAACTTTGAGTGTTAAAATATGGAATTGTAAATACTGAGTGTTTCTGTTTTAGACTATTGAATTTGATGTTGAAACATCTCTCAATTCATGATGTTTGAATAGATTTCAATGAATTACTGACAACTTTCCATGATTGCCAATATGTATGATAACCATTCATCAATATTGAGTAGTGACCTTCTGGGTTCTTTCGTTGTACGAAGTTATCCTGACTAGGACCATAAAGGCCTTTCATCCAATAACGCAGTTTGACATTGATAAAAGAAAGAAAGAGGAGATTCAAAGCACATAAAGTAATGATAAAACCAAGTGTACATGAAGAAACCTGGCCTTATCTTCATTACTTCGTTCTATTACCATACAAAAAATTCATCATTTCCCACATTTTGCTGGGTCAGTCTGACACTGATTCAGAAAATTTCGCATCATTCCAACCTAAAGTTTGATCAATGCTCAGTGCCAGTTGTCAAATCAATAATGCTACAAAGCTCAATGATCTCTAGAACGTTACCAATACCAGAATACATTGAAATGAATCAAGCAGTACACATGAAAAGCTTGGAAATGAACAAGTTAATATAGTTTCTCACCTGCGTATGAAAAAATGGGATGGTCATTGGTGTGGTTGTAGAACTTGCTCCAATAGCACAAAGTGAACTGTTTGATATCGGGGATGTCAGTCTTATACTGAATATATTGGAAGTACAGGTCTTGCGTGAACCCTACTTTGTAGACCTCGCACCGATCTCTTCCTTGCACGGCGCCATGCTGATACCTGAAAGTGGTTAAAGGTATTATACTGGGTGATTCTATCAAGTGTAAAAATTGAAGTGTAACAGTTTTCCACTGGTGCTTAGTTTCTGTGTCGATATTTCGAAATGATGGTGATCAGGGTTCAGTAAAACGTTGGTCAAATCGATTTTTTTGATATTTGAGAGGGTATATCCCGGTTTACCGAACTCGCACTAACAAAATGAAGAATTCGACATCTTACGGCTTGACTACAGTTTTTTTCTGAAGTCAATCGAATGTCTGTGTATTACAAAAATTAGAAATTGACATTTCAATTGAGAAATAAGAGATTGCGGTAGATGAAGAACCCAAGAAAACTAAAAGTGGAAGAGGTTTTCGAAATTCATCGCCTAACAGGGTTGAAAAGGGGCACAAAGTTATTTTGGGGGTGAATTAACGCTAGCCTAAACTGCTGATCGTAGAGACCTGGAATGTGAAAAGTGTGTTTTTTCTATGGCGTAGACATTCGATAGGAAATGATTTCCTTGAATTCCGCCCCCATGGGGGTGAAAAACTGGGGCAAAGTTTGTATGGGACAACGTGATTCCTAGGTCCAATCTACTTCAAATTTTGCATTAACATTTTTCAACAGAATAGATGGAAGACGTGTTCTTATTCAATTGAAACTAGCCTAAAGATGTTAAATTAAGTTTTTATCACATTTTTCAACTTTTACCAAACACTCTTTCCAGGGGGGCCACAAGGCAGAGCCTTGTGATGAACCTGATGAACCTCGATAATATGAACTAAACATTGAAAAAAAAAATTAGCGCCCAAAGAAGCGGGCACACCGATGACTTGTACAGAGAAGCAAATGTTCTCGATATTAGTCAGATTTTTGTCCTATCTCTCGCTTCATATCAGCGTGAGAATTTTGCGAAGTCCATAATGATTGATCATTAATACCAAACCAGGTATAGGAACCAGACTGCAGTCATACTTCGAATGTTGAAGACAATAGCACAAAGAAGCCATCTATAGCTTGCTCCAAAAATATATAACGAAATCCCCAATTCTTCAAAACAACTCAACTCGCTCACGATAATCAAATCTGAGCTCAACAAATGGATATCAAACAAATCTCGTAAAGCAATGAAAAAACCCCTCGATCTGAGAAACAATTGAACATAACCACCAATACTTCCCATATCTTGACAATAGCCATTGTGTAATTATATGTACACTCATGTATCACACTTCAGTATCCAGGTTCAGTTATGTAAGCCTATGTGAAATATATATTGGAGTATATTCATACTGAATCCGTATAAATATATTTACAGTGACAAGACCTCTATAATGATTATTGTAAATTATTTCTTTGATACCCACGCACAGGATTTCCGTTGTGGGTCACATGAATTTATTCACAATAAATCTCTTTGCATCTATTGAATGTGTGTTTAGGCATTAAGATATATCTGTAAGCGGATGGATGATTTATATATATATATATATATATATATATATATATATATATATATATATATATATATATATATATATATATATATATATAAATAAATTCGTAAACAATTCAGTGGTGTGAATGAATATTTCATTTTATTGTTTGGGGATAATATTCCTTGGTTTTTCCTTTTAGAAACTATTATGAAAAACTAACTTATATATCAAGCACATGAAACATGAAACAAATAGAAAATAATCAAAGAATAAATCTGCCCTACTCAATAGAAAATCGAGAGTAATTTGTGAAATTCCTTTCACCAAGATAATATTTCATTCTCCAACCCATACTAGCTCGTTTCGCTCAGAGAAAGCATGAGAATTTCCGGAAAATATGGTGTTTAGGCAGTGGAATATTAGTTATGGGTAAACTCCATTTTTTTAAATCATATTTCTCTGAATGAGATATGCACATCAACAGGAAGTGTTTGCTTTACCTTCACTTTACTCTTTCGCAGAGTTTTGCATTCTTCTCACACAGTGCTTCTCAAAAGTCCCCTTCCCCCCTCTTATCTTTGGAACGATTATACATAAACGAGTGAAATTTGGAACGGAATATAAAAGGTTTTAAACTCCCCTACTGGTGATGATAGATGACAAAATCGACAAAGATAACTTCACAAGGCCCTTGTGACCAATAATTCTATACAGAACCCTAGGCAAGCGACATCTATTTCAAAAGGTATCGAAAAAACATATTCAATGATATTAACTTTGTTTGTGTTCATGTCAGTTTTGGCAACTCGCTTTTAAAAAACGCAAATCTGTGATGAATTGAAACAGTTGATACTAACAATCAAAATTTACTCCGCCTCTGGCTAGTCATCAAATAAGCTGGTGTTTTTTTAGTCTTCCTAATTCGACGTTTTTGTACTTGTACAAGGTTTTTGATAGGAGTGGGGAAGGGACTTTTGAGACGCACTGTACATTTGAAGAGGCGGAAAACCGAAACCGCATTTTCCAGAAACCTCATCCTCACCACAGAATACCTCTATCGTATCCCTTCACTGACCACTACTCACTCTGTACTCAGAAGCCCGTCCAACGAAGACGGTGCAGCTTGGAAAGGTTTAATGCCCTGGAAAAACTCGTGCTGGAACGGGTTCCAAGTGTCAGGTTCATGGACTGCGGCTGCACATGTCAGAGCTAGACACAGCGCAAGGTATCGGTACATTTCTCACGAATCAAGTGCTCCAAGATCAGGGTCGTTTGTTCGGTTCCTCTCTTCGAATGTGGGTCACGAGCGTTGAGAATATGTCATCTGAAATGATAAACTGGTTACTTTACGGTACGCAGAGAATTTTGTGGATTGGTTGGTCACTGTGAATGATTCTGAAAGTAGTTTACAATTTTTAACTGCTGAGAGCACTTGTGTAATACACAGCTCTAAGATGCATATAAACCTTGATGCGTTAAATTATATTGGTGAAATCACAGTATCACTACTTCATTTCGGGTTTGAATGCCTTCGTTTTTTGAAATTTCTTCCTGACGTTTCGCAGGCGCAAGTGACTAGCTTCTGCAGAGGTCATATATCTTGAGTTAGACGCCGATGACTAAATATTAGGAAAGTGTACCGATAGAAAATCATATTTGGGAATGTTTTCATAAATGTTGGTAGATATGTCCACTTTCCTCAGAAATATCATGGCTTTTTTCATCTCCATCCTATTTAGTCCAGAAAATGAAGCATTTTGTCTGGCAATTTTTCGTCCACCATGGATTTACTTAAAATTTTCACAGAAGGTAGGCAATAGCTCAAGGATCATTTTCTATATCATGCCGCTGTACGCTAGAGCCTTGAGGGTGGTTGCCACCCCATCTCGGGGGTGGAAATTTTTTATTACATTTTAATTGTAGAAATCGACGGAAAAAGTATTTCTAAGAAAAAATCTTTCATACTTTTTTTCGTAACAGTATTTTTTTTTGAGTTATTCGATGTTGAAAGTAACAGTTTTTTGACAAAAAATCGACTTTTTCAATGGTTTTTGCGAATTACTCTAAAAATATGCATTTTATCAGAAAAAGGGTCGAAAGCCAAATTGTAGCTTTTGAAAAAAAAAATGCTTTTTTATAATTTTCCTACGACAAATCCGAACTGAGATACAGCAAATTAATGCTTATGGTCGGTTCATACACCACACTTTTACTTTTACTTTATCTTTTACTTTTACTTTGAGAAAGTTGTCACAATGTAAATCAATCGAGGCGTTCATACACGGCACTTTTACTTTTGGTTCAAGGATGAGAACTTTCACTTTAGGAATGGGATAATTTTAGGGACTGCGCATGCGTGCATGTGAAGTCATCACAGCAAGCAGTGCCACCAACATTATTGGGAAACGTAGCCCTGTTCTACTTCTGAATATTTTACAGAAATGATATAAAATGGGTGTTCTGTGAAATATCTGTCATTATCCGATACAGTTTGGTTGTCGTCACTGGTCAGTTGCAAATCAAAACAATGACGTAACCCACGATTACTTCCTCTTCTTCGTTTGTTTTTGATCACTGCGCATGCGTCCTGTTTACTTTAACACTGGTGTATGAACGGTTCAATTCCATTCTTAAGGTAAAAGATGAATTAAAAGTAAAAGTGTGGTGTATGAACCGACCATTAGCTTTTTTCGTCGAATGTATAAATTGGAAGATTCGAAACGAAATAACGAGAGAAATTTGCATTTTTCGAAGAAAGCTCATAGAATCTTTATCGAAGTATTCAATAAGAGCTTTCAAACAAACAAAATTTTCTCTTGCATGAAAATTGACCGACTTATGATCAAAATAAAATCGGAACCCGCTTTTTTCTACGAAAAAAATCTGTGAAAACAACCCCCAAAATACCCCCTGATCAAAATTGATCACCACCCTTCTGTGATTCTCTTCATATATGTACTATTAATATACCCACGAGGTTTGACCAATGCAAAATGCCTGATTTTAGAAAAATTGGAGTTTAAAGAGAAAACGATTTTTTTCAATTTCATGTTTTCAAACCTTTTCTCAAAAATATCTCCCAAAATACTAAAGATACGAAAAAAAACCTGAAGTGCTAAATTTAAGCCTTTTTCAATGAAAAAAATGCTCTGTGTGCAGATTTTTTGTACAGTGAATATTTGGCGAGAAATAGCCGTTCAACACCGACATTTATGATCGAACATCACCTCATTCAAGCGCTTTAAACTCTCCCCATTTGAAAATTGAGGGACCCTAAGTAATTCACTTCACATAGTCTTATAGCTCTTGAAAAGCCCTACAAAATCGTTTGTGAAAAAAAATTTCCATCACCTAAAATGTAGGAGCTTAAAAAACCGATTAATTTTTTTTTTAATTCGCTTCGAAGCATTGTAATCTACATAATTTATATATTGGAAGACAGAGCAGAAGAAACATCTGCTCACGTGTATGCGTGTGTGAGTGTATATTTCGTTGATTTCTCACCAGTGTCCCCGAAAGTTCGAAGATATTACAAAAATTTCAATGGTTTCAAGGGTGGTTTTTAATAAGGGTGGGTTGAAACATTATGAAATTATATCTCAAAGCATGAAACAATCATTATTTAACCATTTTCTCCCATATTTAGGTTTTTAATGTTATTTCATAATTTTCGACAATAAGGGGTAGTTTTCACCCCTAACAAACAAAAAGCGTACAATGGCATAATATAGAAAATGAACAAGAGGGTGAAATAAGCCTAATTCCAAATTTTTGTACAGATCGGTGCTGGAAGAAAAAATTGCGAGGTTTTACCATTTTTTCTGGACTTATTGCACATGTAATCTTCATATTGTTCAACAATGTTATATGGAAAAAATTCGCATTGACCGCTCTCAGTCATATCCTATTCTTCAGAAGATTATTTTAATATTTTCGAAAATGTTGAGGAATGCGTCTGATCCCCTCAAAAATATCATGACTTTTTTCATTTTCCTTGATGAATGTTCAGGAAAATTGATAATATTTCTCTACTTGTAAGGCGTAAATCTCATAATCAACTCAGATACATATTCTCGTATACTCCATAGTCATCCTGAAGATCAATTCGTGATTTCATTGCTTGAGTAATCATCATAATGTGCAACAATGTCATATGCAAAAAATTTGCATTCACCGCTCTCGGTCATATCCCACTCCTCAGAAGATTATTGGTGAAACACCACAACAAGGTTCTTCCGATAAATCATTCCTGACCACCAAAAGCCATCAGCTACTCATTAATCGTGACTAAACGTAGTGAAACGATGTCCGCAACACTTGTTCTGCATTCAGAATGCAAGTGCTTTCACTTGCAAGCACTACATAAAACAAGTGAAGCATTGGAATGGCATCGTAAGAGCACGAACTTGAAGGTGACACGTTTTTTTGTTCATTTTTTGGTACGACCAGTTTTATGTAATACGTTGGGTTATTCCAGAAAGGTTACTGATATGTGTATGCATCGGCGAAAGTTGCACTTCACTTTCAGAGATTGTTGTTGTGAGACATTGCTCTTGTTTTTTCATTGTACCTGTCAATCAGAACGATCCTGTAATAATTGAAAGACTTGGGGTGTTGCGTGTTATAGAATGTTGTGAATTGATTGAATGGAATCATAGGAAAAATAAAATGGTTAAGGCATTCGCGGCCGAGGTTATTATAGTGTAGCCGCTGAAAAGATAGAATGATCACGTGAACGGCACGCACTATTTGAATGTTCCTCTCCCCAATGTTAAAAGTCCGATTTAATCCACTCAACAAAAACACACACAAAAACGTAACACACGTAAATACAAAGCACAAATGAGTACAGTACAGTGTAAACAGTTCATTTATTTCAGTTTGGAAGGCGTGGCTACGCCGCGCAGGCTATATATACAAGCAGACATTCACTGTTCACGCGTCCTTGAATTCTATCTTTTGAACGGCCCGACTATAGTATAACTACTTCTCTTCGGACTTGAATAAGGGGTAGTTTTCACCCCTAGAGTTTTCCAATTCTGTCTCTTGGGGAAGTATAACATAAAAACGGTTTTCAAGCCGACCAAGAAGATCCAACAAATCCTCAGGTCGGCTAAAGACAAAAGCAGCAGGGGTTCATCGCATACCGTGCACCTGTGGGAAGGTTTACATCGGTACCACGAAAAGATCCATGGGAACAAGGATCAAAAAGCATGAAAGGAACTGCAGGCTGAGGCAAACCGACAAATCGGCGGTGGCGGAACATGCACTGAGTGAGGGTGACCACAGGATTCTGTTCGAAAATGCTAAACTGATTCCCCCAACCAGGGTTACCATAGCCGACTGGTACGAGAGGGAATAGAGGTCCAAAAACATGCGGACAATTTCAACAGAAAAGAGGAAGCGTTGAGTCTAAACAGAATTCGGGATCCCATTCTGAGGAAATCAAGAATCACGAATGAAATCACGACAGGTAGTGAGGCAACTAATAATGATGATTATTCCCCGAACCCGACAGAAGTAATTAATACTCCAGACTACCTGCATCAAAATGATTACACCTTAAGAAATCGAAACGTTTAGTCATCGGAAATGAGTAAGCCTCTGAAGAAGCTGACCACTCGCGCTAGCGAAACGTCAGGAAGAAATTCCAAAGAACGACGGCCTTCAAGCCCGAAGAGGTAGTTATACTGATGAGAAAGATAATCCAGCGGTTGGGAATGGGTTTGCATGTACGATCATATACATCGTTTTTATACGATGAATATATAGGGCAGGGGAAGCCATCTGAGAGGGTAATAGCAGGAGACGAAACTTGGAGAATCTGCTTCTATCATGCTGTCTACGGATGCTTGCATTTCAAACACTTCGGTTGATATAGATGGCGCCTGGCTGCCACTCTCCAAAGACATATGTCAAAACTCAAAATTCTGGCATTTACAAAGAACGAACCTAAAAACGAAGAGGATATTTGTGAAAGTATCGAAAACGGATGCGTATTGGTTTTCATAAACGTCATAATAAGTATTTTTATAAATGTTAGTTCTCGTATTTTTTGATAGTCAACTGTTTTTGTATTGTCGCAGCAATTTCTCGGGGTATATTTAATATCTGCCCTCCTACACTTCTATAGATTCCAATATCAATAAAAAAAATAGAAGACAGAAGCCATCCACCACAAAATGATGACATTCAAACAACTTGAAGGCTTTTGTAACCAGAAAGAAATGAATGTGCATCTGACATTTGAGATTGTATATTCTTGGTCCTTCTAATAATTATTGAATGGATATTGAAATCCGAAGAGTTGATATGTTTTTTTTTATATGCAGATTCACAAGAAAAGGAAGCCCTGTAATGTTCAAAAGACACCGCGTGAATCAATGAACAGGAGAAATGAATTAACATTCACTTTGAATTGGAATTTGTGAGCCTGAGGAAGAACCTCTCTCGGCAGGGAGTTCCAAAGCTTAGCTGTTCTCTTAAAAAAGATCCCTGTGTAAGAGAGGTTCGACAGGTCTCAAGTTCACAACGAAGGGAAGGGAATTCTATACTCGTCGAGTCATCCGTGTAGATATTGCCAAGGGTCGAACGATTGATAACAATTTAGAAGAGGACCCAACGTGAAAATATCTATAGAAGAGAGACCTGACCCTTCTACGATGCTACAATGAAGTGAGCGAGTCTGTGAGCGAAGAATCACCATCACGACTGATTGCCTTTTTCTGAATTAGATCAAGAAGTTTCAATAAATGTTTTGGGCCGAGCCCCTCATATGAGAGCTATATTCCAACATACGCCCGTATTTGTGCCTTCTAGAACAGTATAGAAGCTGACGAAAAGTGAAATATTTCTTCGCAAGAAATAGAAATCCAAGTTTCTGGTAAGCACCTTCAGCGATCGATCACACATGGTTTTCTCATGAGAAATTGATAATGATCGTAATTCCTAGAATCGAGATACTTGACTTTGCTGGAATAGTTTCTTCTGACATCTGATTACCAGATGATTATAGATCGGCTTTCCTTGAGAAGGGAAATGCCTGGGTTTTTCTAGGATTGAGATCCACTGAGTTCATGTTACCCCATTCTTTTATTTTCTCCAAGTCATCGTTAATTTTAATGACGTGAATGTTTCTTTGAATTTTTGTTTCTCGAGCTGGAATGAGGACTCTGGAAGGGAAACTAGTATGAAGAGTACTGTCGTCCACTCAACTTTGTACTGAACAAGATGTTTTCTCGAGCAAATAATTGATATAAAACAGAAACGAAGCTGTCGCCAGAACTAAACCCTGTGGAACAGCTGCATTCATTGGGAGAATATCAGATGATACTCCATCAAGAACCACATACAGAGACCTGTCAGACAAGAGACTCTGAGCAAAGGGCAATATTCTTCGTCTATTTTATTCAAATATTGAATTGTACTCGCCGATACTTAATGAAGATCCATATTGAACACAAAATACTACAATTTTTTTTACGATTATTACTAACAGTGTATATCGAATATCCTATTGGAAATTATAAAATTCTGTGTTTTCATTCACCTTCAATATTTCGACAAGTCTCAAGAACGTAAATGATATAGACAGTGAGTGTTTTTAAATATCTCTATGTCCAATCCGTATCGTGTCGTTGTCAACCATGTAAATCTATTCAGTCAATTTGTAAAACGTTTGTGTCATGGAAGAGATAATATTACGTAACGAGGAGAAAAAGCAGCTTATTATACACGAGCAAAAAAAAGTGAGCACGAGGCTTTACCCGAGTGCGGCAATTCGCTAGTGTACGTAATTAGCCTTATCCTCGAGTTGCGTACTGTACTTTTTCTACTCCCACTATGTTTGTGCGTAGATTTCTGCTCAAAATTTATTCATTATCCCTCATTTTCAAGGATCAACAAGACACTTGATGCCAGAAAGTAGGTAAAACAATTGCTTGTTTCATGGATATAACTAGATTTAATACCAATCCACAAACTGTTGAACAATTTAACAAATAATTTGTAAACAAAGTTCACTGAATTTGGTTTTTGGGCCATTGAATGTAATCAAATTTCTGAGGTCAACAACCAAGAATACACCTCTATATTCTAAGTGAGCCTTACCTAACAGCTGTTGAATATGTAATGAACGGTTTGAAATAGTGGGAGTAGTAAAAATAATATTCGGCGTGTTTGTGAAGGCGTTCTGATCTGATGAAATAACTACGAAATCTTTTCCTACTACTTCACAACAGTTTATAAATATGAAAATCAGAGAAATGAAAGTTTCTTTCGAACTGTATGTGACAATTTCAATAATTCAGTTACAAGAATGCCTCAATTTTATTATGTATTGTTGAAATAACCTTGTGCAATTATTATAGTGTGGTTATATTGAACCAGTCAAGAGTAATGAACAATTTTTTCAAGTTGCATGCGATACCAACCAGCTTTAGTAATGAATATAGTTCAATAATATTTTGAATTGAACTGGCCGATACTTCATGAAAATCCATATTAACAAAAATATATCACAGTTTTCTGTACACAGAACTAGTTTTTTGAATGGAAAAACAAATTCTACTTATGCAAGTCACCTCATTCTGGAAGGTCATGAGTTCAACCACGAGTTCAAAATAAGGCATTTTGAGCAGAAAGGTTGGAAACTTAACCTTCTAGAAAGTTAGGAAATCAATAGACGGAATAATTCAGAATAATTCAGAATATTTATTGAATAATTCCCCATGGTTGAATATTTTTACGGCCAATAATTAACATAACAATTCCAATGTAATTAATTAGTATTTGGACAAATTACGGGTCGAATATCGGACCTAAGTCGGACCTTTATTGTAAGAGACGTTCGACCTACTTGTATATAGATAGCGTATCATAGAATAGTGATTTATTTATCTTGCTTGAAGAAGATATTTTAATAGCGAAACACGTGTCGCGGTTTTGTAAATCCATTGTAAGTGAAAATCATACAGGAAACTGTCATATATTTTTGTCAATAATATTTTGTTTTTTTTCGCATCCACTAAAAATATTATGGAACATACCTAGACAAAAGTTTATCATTTGTCATTCGAGAAATGTGTATTTTCACCAGGTAGGAAAGCCAAAAATTCTGAGACGACTATGAAGATTGCCAAGTTGAGGCACAAGCCGAGACTTAGCAACAGAGTCTAAGAATTTGGCGTTTCCTAAGGTAAACATACGTTTTTTCTGCAAATGGTTCAGAATTCGACATATACTGATGAATTTTGGGAAGATCACGAATAATTTTAAAAACAAATGAATGGTGCTTTGAAATTCGTAATAAAATTACTCGAGTTACTATGGAAACTGTTTTCACTCATTTATGTAGAAGCACCAACAACTACAAGGAAATACCATTTCCCTACAGTGAGGAAATCTCCACTTTTTCTTTGAGAAATTTTGTCTGAAATGTCAAAATTTCCTAGCGATTTGCGGAAAAAATATTTATTCAGGAAGGAAATGATACTATTGGTGAGGTTTGATTCCCATTTTTCATCAATCATCGGAAATCACTTTTTGATAATCAAGAAACCAATATCTGCAATATCAATCACAATGAACGTTGTGTTCCAAAAAGGCATGGCAAAAAGCGAACTAGATCAAGCTTTCAACAAATATCATTATTGATATTTTGCGTAAATGTTATTCGTCGAAGTTGAGGTTAGGAATGGTTTACATTAAGCTTGATTTTGAGATAAACATAATATAAATTTCATTTTGTTTAGATTATTTTTTACAATTACTCATTCATAGTTTTTTGTTTTGGATTCCAGATTAATTACTGTTTCTAAAACAGCGTTCCCAATTCGATTTTCGTGGAAATTTTTTCGTGCAACGTTTATTTTTTCTTTATTGTTTTCTCTTTTCACCTACTCATTATTTCTGTTTTCAATATTGCTTCAACTTATTTTCCCACATACCTCAATCCATATAAAAGCTTTGCTTACTTCTGTTTTGCTGAACTGCATGTTTTTTTTTCAATTATATATTATTTGAAGTAGGTTGCAGAGGGATTGAATACTTTAGACAAATATGAAAAATATAAATCTATGAGACCACTTTTCATGAACTGTGATATTTCATATTCATATCCAATCCTAAATAATGACCACAATTTCAGAAGGAACTTGCGTAATAGGAAAGAAAGTTAAAATAAATACGAACTAATTAATATTTCAGCTTATGAATTTTTCACATCACTCAAAAACTCAATAGACCGCGGGCATGTGACGTCACACGCATCAGCCTGCTGGACAAACAAATCGTATTTCCATGAATAACCATTATAATTTAATGAGATTATAATTTCAATTCTGAGATACAAAATTCATGAATATACCGTTGCTTATTTCAACTTATCAGTTACTTAAATCTGCTTTCTAGTTGCTTGAATCCACAATTCAGGTCGCTTAACAGCAAGATGATTAATATTCTTTCTTTTGTCGAAAATAGAAAGGAATCGATGGATTGAAAATTCACAATCACTCAAAATTGAGTTATTACCAAGAGAAAATATTTTGAAATATGACACAAATGCACAATGAGCCTCTTCAGAACGTTTTGTTTGTCCAGCAGGCTGGATTTACAACTGTCAGATTTACTGTCGTCTGGCAGATATGCCCGCGGTCTATTTGAGTCGAAACTTAGAGTTCAGAAATGATTTACATCAAGCTTGATTTTGAGATAACAATTATATACCATGAATCTCAGTTTTGTTTTACGAGGTGCCATAAATGAACCATATTAGGGTTAGTTACTGAAATAAAAGAGCCAATTTCGATATATAATGTATTCTTCCTAGAATGGACCGATTCTGAGCGAAAAAGATTGATAAGGTAGACTTAGAAGATGCTGTGTCTGGTGTAATCCATACTACTATTGAAAGAGGAAACTTTGTTTGTTTGTTCTTATGAGGTAATCTTTGGAAATACTGGTCCTATAATATCAATTCTTTCACTTACAGGAAGCTACACTGTTCAGGTATATAGTATAGATATAGGTCATATTTTATTTCGATTGAAAAAAAAATCAATAAAAAATTATACTGTATGTATATCAAGTCAGTTCAACTGGAACAGGTAGTGATTGATGAACCAGTTCAGTTTTATTTCTGGAAAATGCTGTTGGATTGTAGTTATTCATTCATTGAAGAGGTTGAAGGTTGTTCAAGAGAGAAACTGAGTACCTTTATATCTTTCCGTCTATTCGTAAAAAGAGGATGTGTGTTTTTGCGTCAGAAGCTAATTTTGTGTAAACGTTAACACACATTTTCGAGTGATTGTATATTGAATAATTCATATTTATGCCAGATAAGTTGTGGTCCATGACAAGATAAAATTACCTTCTCTGAAATGCTAAGAACCACTGTGTAACCTGGGGCCTATTTCAAGAACGTACAAGTCTTGTAGCTACAAGAGAAACACAAAGAAAGGCGATGATAAATAATTGTTTTTAACTCGTTTTTACCTGTACCTGCATTGTCTTTCTCTAGTAGCTACAAGACTTGTAATTTCATGAAACAGGCCCCAGATCGATTCACAATCAGTGGTCAATCGGAGAGGCGATAAAATTTGAATACATTAGAAAGTGTTTCGTGCCAAAGCAGAAGCCCGCCTTACGTAACGAGCTAAGTCATTACCAGCTGTTTGAAAAAACATGTTCGTTTTACTAATCAGGTCAACTATCGACGGCAGGATTTTTTATTACCTTTCAGTGTTGATGCGTGGAAATTAACGTTGTTAGGCGAAATAACTGCTTGCTAATGACGTATCAGGTTGTTAGCGATGCACAACTGTTTAATGGAAAGTGTAGCACGACGATTATCACGGTTGCGAAACGTCAGAAAAAATGTAATTTGATCGAATATTACGATTTATCATGAAGTATTGCACCAGAAATGTCACACTTGTTCAATATTCCAGTTCACACAAAAAAATCTGGAGACTTTTGGAGATAACGGAAATCTTAGACAGCACTGGAGTTCAGCCTGATATCAACTATTTGCCTTCTCCGAATCAGTTTGTCCATCAATTTCGTGAATGATAGAATCTGGTTGAAAATGTTCATTGTTGAGTGACACTAGTTGAAATTCCCATTGTCCAAACTAGTTGAGTTCTTTCAAACCTGTTTTATGAAATGAATTCTTGGAAATAAAATGATATAGCTTTACAAAGCAGTTATGTGCAACTGTGAATAGTGGGAATATTGAAAAATGTGAATAGAGCATGTTGAAATAAGATCAGTGGAAGGAGAGATATCAATGAGACAATGGAAGAATATCATGGAGTCCATTTGTGGAGAGAATGAAGTTTGAGGAATCATCTTTTTCTCTTCTCAGATTAAAAAAATATAAATTACAAAATGAGCAAGAGAAGTTGATTTTTATGTTACCCAGTGCCAGTTGTGCAATATAGGCAGGGAAGAGAATGTTTCAGATGGACTCTTTCTGTACACAACTGCTCTCATCATCTCTATTTCCAAGATTGCTTCAACTTTTTCACATACCCCTATCCATATCATGTCTTCTCAAGCTTGATTTGCTTAATTTTGTTTCATCAAACTGCATTTTCCCTTTCAATTATTCATTCATCAAAGTAGTTTGCAGGGGAGTAGAATAGTTCAGCACTGTCTCGAAGTTGTCTGGAAATTGTACAAATCAAGTGGCAAACTGCAAAAATCAGTCAGACATGGAAATCAACTGATGCATATTTCCCCATAAGTTGCAATCTAAGTTAATTGTGGATATTTTTGGAGTTTTGAGAAATGTTTGTACTTTTCTCTTGGATTATGAACAGTCTTTGACGAACCTTTTTCATGATGAAATAAATATGAACTTTGACTATTGCATTGTGTGTGATTCGTAGATAATTCATCAACTGTACTCAGATATTCAAATTTTGAACGCTATGTTATGAAACAACTCACATTTGAATCCGCATCAGACATAACAGTTACATGATCCAAGTCTTTTTTTTAACCGTCACTTCGGAAAAAGTTCCATTACAACATAAGAAATGTCATTGACCTCTTTCGTGTCACAAAGGTCACATCGTTCATACCTAATGTAACTTCAATCAAAATATTATTTCATGAAGTAACTGGAGAGACTGTGTTTCGAGAAAGTAAATAATTATATAATAATGTGGTATTGAAAATAATAATTAGTCTCCATAAATATTATTACGGCCTTGATATCTAGCACCTACATCTATATACTCAATGACTAAGGAAAAATAGACAAGTAGGTTCATTTGAATAAGTTTTAATTAGTTATAAATTATGTTCAGCTGCGGATAAATCTGCAACAACTTTATTACGGAGGAAGAGAGTTTGTCAATATCTCTCAAGAACTCATGTTTCAATTAATTCTTCTTCACCAACGGCAACTATTTTCGTTTTCATAATAACCACAATAATAATAATATCATGTGATAAAATAAAATTATATTAATAGCCAATCAATCAATAGGATTAATATGTACAAATCGTCTACCTTTCTATTCGATTCACCCGCATGACTAGCCATATCATGATTCATGAATACTTGATTTAAGTGATTTTGATATATTATATCTTCAAGTAGGGTTTGAACGTCATTTTTTTGTGAAGAATCAATATTTGTTCCGCAGTTTTTTGGGTTTGTAACCTACCACAATCCGAAAAAATAAGAATTATTATTGGAATCTATACAAGTCTACCCCAAAAAGTTGCTGCGTCTATTTAAAAACAGTTATTTCTGCATAGAACAAGTCCAATGATTAGTCAGCAACTTCTCTGTATCTCAAATTTTGCCTATCAAAAAAATAATAAGAACTAATATATATATATATATATATATATATATATATATATGCTGGCTGGAACTTCCGGTTGATCCGCGTCTGGAAAGATTTACTTGTCTACGTTTCGACTCCCATTTCGGAGCCATTTTCAAGACTGAGTGACCTTGCGTCTAGGTCTGAGTTGTCTCACTAGCTGGCTATCATCACTGGAGATCGAGGATAAAAGGTTGGTGGGATTTAAGGTATCATTAGTAATTATGGCAGGATCAGGTATCGGACGGTCCATGAGAGGTTCGAACGGATTAGTTCCCAAGTCGGAGTGAATAGATTCTGCCATAATTACTAATGAACCCTTAAATCCCACCAACCTTCTATCCTCGATCTCCAGTGATGATAGCCAGCTAGTGAGACAACTCAGACCTAGACGCAAGGTCACTCAGTCTTCAAAATGGCTCCGAAATGGGAGTCGAAACGTAGACAAGTAAATCTTTCCAGACGCGGATCAACCGGAAGTTCCAGCCAGCACATTTCTGACCGCGGAAGCCTAGCCGATCAAATATATATATATATATATATATATATATATGAAAATACTTATCGTTAAAATAGCATACCCTGCCTTCTCTATGATTTGTCTCTAATCCTGATATCATACAAAACTCTTAGTCTCATATATTGGTTTTTATTATTTTTTTGATAGGCAAATTTTGAGGTAACGAGAAGTTGCTGACTAATGGGACTTGTTCTGTCCAGAGAGAACTGTTTTTCAATAGACGCAGAAACTTTTCGCGGTAGATTAAAAATATTGATCCACCACAAAAAAAGTAGTTCAAAAAAGTATATCCTTGTTTTCACGTTGAGAGGTAAATATGTTTGACCGTATTGTTGCTTTCGTTTCTAGAGTGTACTGCTCCGGGACTCTCAATTCTAGCTTCACTTTTGGTGGGATTTGACACTACTTGTCATTTTTCAACCAATGCAAAACATCGAAATTAAATTGATTGCGTTTATAATTGCAGAGGTAGGCAAACGCAAAAATTATGACCACATAAAAAAAAGCCCCTGAATTTCGGCAATCACAGACAGATCCATTCAACTTTCCATTCCAGTAGCGGAAAAAACAAATGCCATTATATAAATATAAAAAGTTGGCGGTATGCGATAAATTATTCCATTTTTAATGAATGCAATAATCAACTGAGAATTGAGATCGATTGAAAGTTTCGATAATGACAAAGCACGTTGAACAGAAGGAAAAGACAGACATTAATGGTGATATCGAAAGGAAAAGTGAAGAATAAGACCACCTTATAATGGGTTTCGACTTCTCCGAATTCATTATGCTGTGAAATTGACCATATCGAATGATGATTTTGTTCAGAGCATTTTTTTTTCGAGTCGACCACTGCTGTTCTCCCAGAACTCATAATTATTACTCACAAGATATTATCCTACACGTGACACACGACAACTGATACTAATGACAGTCACACAGAAATATAAACGTGCTCCAAATAGAATCATGCGATATGGTCAATTGATCAGTACTGAAGAATTTGGAAATTTCAATATCTACCTTTTATAAAAGTGTATAGTATTTTTCACAGTAAATGGTATCGGCTTATTAACTGCAATAAACTACCCGATTTAATCCCATTGTGAAGAAAATCATCTGGTAAAAGATGCAAATGTGCTACAGGGTCGAACTTAAGAAATTTGAATTCTGCATAATGTAGGAGATATACAAGTAATTTATTCAAATGTTACAATTCTATTCTATATTTAGTTCAGTGTCGCTATCGCTATCCTCATCTAAATGAATTATAATTGGCGCAATTGATTTTACAGAAAGGTACGAGTTTTCAACATTTATAACATGACTAACAGAACTTTTCCAACTCTCGGTAGGAATGTCATTCATACAGTTCCTAATTAATTCTACCACACTACCACTTAAAGTCGGAGAAGTATTTTTTCCGCGCACGCTCGATTTAAGTTGGTGCCACATAAGCTCTATGGGATTGAACACGCAGTAGTAGGGAGGTAGTCGTAACACTGTATGTCCCAATTCTTCTGCCATTGTATTACAAACATACGTTTTTTTTAAGAAAATGACTGCAGCACTTGTAAAAGTTCTTTTTTTGTATAATTTTCCTCAAAATATATGTCATTTGCAGCCATGAAGTTTTGAATCTCCAATTTCGTATTCTTTGAGCCAGGAATTTTTTGCAATTGTCGACTATGATAGCTTGCGTTGTCTATTACTATAACGCTGTTTGGCGGAATGTTGAGTAACAGACAATTTTTAAATCAATCTTCTAAAAGCTCTGCTGTCGTATCTTCGTGATAATCAACACAAGAGTCCTCAATATTTTTGGCAGAAAGCCACATAACGTTTGGGATCCAACCATTTTCTGATCCTGCGTGTAATATTGCGATTCTCTTCCCTTTATTTGATGGTGCTTTTGTTTTACACTTATCAGAGGAATCAGACCATCCTTTGGAGGGGGTGTCATGCGTGTCAAACCACGTCTCGTCGAGGTAGAGTATTGGCCGATTTTTAGACCGGTATGTTTTTATTGACGTTATATATTCAGAACGCCAGTTTATTAAACGTGTGGATTCCATTATTACTTGTCTCTTGTCAATTTTGCGATATTAAAAGCCCATTGCAGACAGAGCTCGCTAACGAGTAGTGAGGCCACAGTTGATGTGAGTTTCGTCATTGATGAGACGCTGTTTCAGACTTTTGATTGTAGGGACACGCTGCTCATCGTACATATCGTAGATTTTTCGCCTTATCAAATCTTTTTCCCAGTCGTCTAGACTTTTCGTGATACCGGCATCTTCACGCTCTTTTCTTGATTCCATGGAATTTTCAACAATTCGTCTAACTGAAGTAAGAGGCACCTTCCTCAAATTACTGGTTACTTTTGCTGCAGCACCCGCGTTATATCCTTGCTGAAGTAAGGAACTATACAAATTTTTTAAAATGATTTTCGCGTCACAAGATAAGTGATTCTTCTTTAACGAACCACTGGGAGAAGCACTATTACTTTTTATCCACGGACGCCACATACTGCCAATTCTGTACGTTGGGGTATAAAATCTTTGCTATTAATGTCTGTATTAACAAATAAATGTTATAAAATTATTGCACGCCGTAACACAAGTGAACACTTCCAATGAAATACAAAGACTAAAATGAACAAGAAGTGTAAGCTGTAATCCTCTACAATCCCTCTCTGAGAAACAAAATTACCTGAATCCGGTCCTTTTACATTTATGATGTGCATCTCGGATTTTACAACTTAAGGGTCTAATTGGTTTTATTATAATCCTTCAGTCAATACCATTTATTGTGAAAACTACTATATCATTACACTGGTGATCATCAACAGATCAATAGTATATGCTCATAGTCATTGAGTGACATTTTCCCAGACTAGAAAATCATTAACTGGAACAAGAATATCCACTGTTACAAATTCAGGTCTTCAATTGCGATCACTCGATTTCATGACTGGAGAACAACAATAAAATTACCTGTTCAATTGTATAAAGGGATTGCAATTGGCGCATATAAATTACAAAATCGGTGAGCGGTTTTTTTTGTTATCGTGGCCGTAATCATTTTAAAATCCATCGTTGGACAGTGAATGTGGTATTGCATTCATGCTGACTAATGAATGGAAAAAAAGCGATAGTTGATATCAACTCGCCAGAATCAGTTCATGTGTGTTGCACGAAAAAAAAATGTGGCTCCATTTTCAGATAAATAAAATGAACTGAGCACCAGTCAGATGCGTGAATATCATCCCTAGGAGGATTTGATTGGATTCATCAATCAGGACTTTCGATGAAATATTCTGAGTTATCTTTGATTGTAGCTTTGAATGAAATGACCAGATCCTATTTTCTATATCATTTCTATATTATAAATCTTTGTTCAGTTCTGAACATATCTTAAATATTACATTTAACGACAAATTACCAAGAACGCGGTTTTCTCAGAATTATCAAGTAGATATATTTTTACCGTGACTACGGGGTATACAATTGTCACCAATATAAAAAGTCAGATAAAGGCTAGAATAGGTGAAATGAGGGCGGGAAGTAGGGGTGTGTGATGTGACACTTCCCAACCTTCAATGACGTTACTAATGACAACATTATATATATATATATATATATATATATATATATATATATGTAGTTTTAAATAAACACATATTCTATATTATATTTATGTCGATTACGGATACATATAGACAGAAATTAAAATAGAATTCAACCTCTTTTATATGAAACTGTGGGTTGTAACTACTACCATAAAACGAAAGGTGATATAAACCAACACGGAACTTCATTTCAGTGGTTTTTCATGTGTTTCTGTTCAATTCATTTTATTTGGTTTTCCGTTGAATATATTATGCTCAATTGCATTTTTTTTTTCATTTCAACTTCAATTCTGATTTTGATAATCTGTTTCATCCGATTTTTTTGTTCAGATTGATTATTTTAATTTGAAATGATTTCTTGATCCAACAGGTTTTTTGGCTGGTTTCGGTTTATTATAGTGTAATAGAAAATTGCAATTGGAACCAATACCATCAAACAATTCAAAGACGTTCGCCATCGATTAGAATGGAAAATGATTACAAAACTTTGAGGTGCTCCCAATTTTTCTACTGGGAGAATTTCGTGAATTGCTTAAATCATATAACAAGAGCTCTGCGAAAAGACATCTTGACATGAAACAAGTGATCTCATTCATAGGTTGTTTAGGAAAAGAAATCCTTCTAATCTCTTTCATTTGTCTTCGGTCAGTACATCTAATAAATTTCAATTTCTTTCCAACAACATAATTTGTTGTTGAAAATAGTCCTACACGATATATGGGATCAGGCATCATTTGAGATATTCCACATTAAAATACAAAGTATATCATCAACCCAGTCGACTTGTATCCTCATCTCCGGAGAATGATCGTGTGGTATATTTTGGAATGGAAAACTTTCGAAATACTTTTCTCTAAAAAAATTGGGTCATATTCAAAATATGGAATCAAAAACATTCGTTAAAACAGTTAATGACAAGGAAGTTGGCGCCATGTTTTTGGGCCAGAGATCGTGGGTTCGAACCCTCAATGGGGCAGATATGCTTTTTGTTTGATTTTTTTTGTATATGCAGATTCACAAGAAAAGGAAGCCCTGGAATGTTCAAAGAACACCGCGTGAATCAAGGGACAGGAGATACGAATTGACATTCACTTTGAATTTTTGAAGTTTGTAAGCCTCAGGCAAATCTCTTTCGGCAAGGAGTTCCACAGCTCAGCTGTTCTATTGAAAAAAGATCCCTGAGCAAGAGAGGTTCGACAGGTCTCCAAATTCACAACAAAGGGGTAGGAATTCTGAACAAGTCGAGTCAAACGTGTAGATATTGCCAAGGGTAGAACGTTTGATAACAATTCAGAAGAGCATCGACCGTAGAAGTCTCTATAGAAGAGACACAAGTCTCCGACCCTTCTACGATGTTCCAGTGAAGTGAGCTAGTCTGTGAGCGAAGAATCACCAACAAGACAGAATGCCTTTCTCTGAATAGAATCGAGAAACCTCAATGAATGTTTTGGTACTGAACTCCACACATGAGAACTATATTCCAAGAAAGGTCGTATCTGAGCCCTATAGATCGTTAAAAGCTGACGAAAAGTGAAGTATTTCTTCGCACTGAATATAAATCCAAGTTTCTGGGATGCACCCTCAGATCAGATCTGAGGATGCACCTCAAGCGATGGATATCACATGGTTTTCCCATGAGAGATTATTATTGATCGTAATTCCAAGCATCGAGATACTTGACTTTGTAGGAATTGTATATCGTAGGTATTGGAGAATGATATTTCCACGTTACATAGTTGACTAGTTCATCAATAACCATGTTGCTCCTGATGTAGGGCGTAGGGAGTTGGTAACGAGCCCTTCTTGCTGAAGAACTTCGAGTGAAGTCGCTTGGGTTATGTATGAATATGACACCTGAGAAGCATCAACTACTACAACCAATTAACCACCACTTGGAACACTCGTATTCAATTTTTGTCCATAACACACTTTTTTGCATTCATTGAAAGTAATTCATCCTTACTAATCTTTGCCACACCTCTCTTAGTTTGTTTACTACGATGAATCATCGCTTTCTTCAGCTCTTCCGCACAATTGTTAAAATGGGGGAAGTATTATTGATATGGACCGGAGTGAAATTCCAAGTAAATGATAGCCAAAGAGGAAATTGGTATTGTTTTCATTTCCTTGTGAAAGAAACTCGTATTTGGTTTCAATTTGAAATGCTCTATCGAGGCCGTAGCTGATTGTTTAAAACGTCGAAACTGATTGGAATAGATTATTAGATAAGAAATGCGGTATTGAAAATACGTTTCGCCTTTGAATTTTCTGAACAGGATCAAATATCAAGGTCGAATAAAGTTCACGTGAGAAGGAATCAAATTCATTTCACCAATGAAATATATATGAGGCACTATTTGTAAAAAGAGCAATGCTGTTTTTAATATTAGAGGATATCGTGACATTTTGCTGGAAATGTTTTACCATTTTCCATCCAATATTATCTCAGAGTTATGAAAAAATTATTCTTTGCTTTATCTTCTATGATCTTCTATGACCTTATCAGGTAAGTGGTATCAGTTCGGACTTCCATCGTCTTTGTTATTAACTCTATTGAAACCTGTTGTACGGAAAGAAACTTATAAGAAATACAAATCGAATAAGGCGATCGAATCCAAAGACAAAAGTTTGAATGCAAAGAAAATAGCAAAGTCAAAAAATTTAAATAAATAATATGGAGAAATAGATCACTCACGACGTTTCGATCGCTGGTGATCGAGTACACTTGAATCTTGGTTTCAACATTTGTTCATACGACTTCATATTCCTGTATTCAAATTTTTGGCTCTGTTTTTTCATAATCGATATCTCAATTTTTTGTCACAACATTATTTTCTTTTATCGATGAAACCGACTGCCTTTTTCAATTCGGATTGCTTATGATTTTTTTTCTTTTTCACTTAGCAACAGGTTTCGATAGAGTTAATCATATAGACAATGAAGTCCGAACCAATCCCACTCAGAATACTTTCAAATTGTTCATAACCCAATAACGGCTTGATCAGATTCCAAAAGTGACTCGGTGTTGAGGACGAGGAATCGAAAACTATTTTCAAGATGGCGTCACAAGATTCCTTCTCGAAATAAAAAAAAAAGTATACGTTTATCTTGAACTACTGATAATAATGTATTTTGATTGAACACTGTCAATATTTTCACAGTTATGGGGGGTTGAGAGAAAGAGAGAAGGCATATTTTCAGTTGTTTTGGGTTCTCAACCTTCCACAATCTGAAAAAATAAGAAATAATATTGGAAAGTATTGTTGCTGTGATAATGCAAAAACAGTTCCCAGTTACATATCAATTTTCATAGCAACCAACCATTCCAACAGTGGCGATTTCTATCTTTTAATCTATTACTACAAGAAAAATAAAAAGATTGTGTGAATTTTAATACTTTGCAAATACAACATCCTACATAATTATGAATAATCGGAGAAAAAAATGATATGTTCAACTTGGCAGCAAAGTAGATCGACTGCCGTGGCTGAATTCTTGAAGTACTTTGCTGTCTAGTAGAACAAATAACTCTTTATCTTAGAAATCCCCTCACCACATGGGTATGAAAATTTTCAATAATCTTCCTAACGAAATTATCGTTTCTGCTGATGAGACGATATTTGAGATTCGTGAATTTGGGAAGCTGTATACACTTCTTGGTAATGAATGAATCGAGGACTTTTGTATAAAGTGTATAATTTTTAACATTCCATTGCAAAGCGCTTTCGACTTTCGTCATCTTCGGTGCTCGCTTGGAAGTAAATACTCTGACTGAAAAGAAAAGTTTTTGAAAATTTAAAATTTGAGGTTATGAAAAAAAAAATGAATTATCAATCTATTCAATCAGAGTGTTCACTGAAGATGATGAAAGTCGAAAGCGCTTTGCAATAGATTGTTAAAAATCATACAATTTATAAAAATTCCTCGATTCATTTATCTGAGATTTGCCTAAAGAATATTTATTGTCTAGTACTATTCATAAAATGGACAAGTTTTTCGCTCCCTAGGTAATAGTTGACTTTTCCTATATGTATCTATTATCTTTCGGATATGAATGTATTGTCTTTTATTGTAATGAGCAGTCAGAAAACGACTAGGCTAGTAGTTTTTCCCACATTTCACAAACAGACGGACAGGCAACGCAGGGCATTTATGTAATAGGACAACGTTTCTTTCTGGTCGGACTGCAACCACTTACCTCCCTTCACTCAAGCTATAAAGAGTACTCACATCCAACAAAACTGCATCCAATAAAGCACCAGAAATTGCACCTCGCGTTGACTTACCACGGCCACCTAGACTAAAGTCGGCAAAGAACTAAATCTGCAAGTCGGCTTCCTTCAAGTCGCGTGTCTCGAGCAGCGATTTTCTTGCGACAGCTTCCTCGAGTGGGGCTTTCACTTTCCCTTCTTCATCCCAGACCACTTAGTCATGTCTCGATGAGTTGTTCTACACATGCATGCTCGAGCTCTTGTTTTGATTGGAATTCGTCTCGAGGGTGTTTGTGGTTCGGGGGTTGAGACGGATTTTTTTGTCTGTTTTCCTCACGGGAATGGAATTTCAGAAAATATCCTACGAATAGATGAAAGTAATCCGACTTGTTGGCGAGTCCTCGCTCACGGAATGGCTCACTTCATTGGAGCATCGTAGAAGGGCCGAGACATATCGCTCTTTTATATATATTTTTACGGTCGCTGCTCTACCGAATTGTCTACAATCGTTCCACCCTTGGCGTTATCAGCAAAGATTACCCGACGAGTTCGAAATGCCCACCCTTTTTTGTGAGCTCGAAGGCCTGTCGAACCTCTCTTGCACAGAGTTATTCAAAAGAACTGCTGGGGTTTGGAACTCATAGCCGAAGGAGGTTTTTCCTGAGGGTCACGAACTCCAAAAATTTCAAGTTGATAATAATTCAACAAACGCGATTTATTCCCAAAGTAGTGTAAGTTATATAGAATAAAATTTTCCTTACAAAATTTCATCCAATTCTGATATAATCATTTTATCATTTTCATGAAGTGCAATTGTCAACTTCACAAAATTTCCTAGGTATTAATTTGTTTATCATATCGCTTGTCTTTCAGAGCTTTGTGAAGTACGAATGGAACTGACTTTCTGCTGAGGAAGAAAATACAAAATGCAAAATGGTGATCGAAGAGAGTCTAGTTTTAGTTGAAAAAGACGAGAGGTAACGCTTAACAATATGTATGTTATCCAAAGACTCCATATCAATCTATGATAAACGCCCATAGGAACTGTGAAATGCAAGAAAAATAAGATATATGCTTATCTATCACTATTCAGTGTTGAGAAAAGTTTAGATTACGAACACTACAACTATCCCAACCTCATAACAATTTTTGATGGCATTTTAGTACAAAAAGCAAATGATTAAAAAAATACCATAACGCAAGAGGCTCTTTGTGAAATTTGAAATTTCAATGTTTTCAGGATGCCGTGATTGTTTGAAGAGTCTGTGAAAAAGCTGATTTGAACTAGAGATATTCTAGAGGATTTCATATGGATACTTTCCCAAATACTAAACAAAGACCATATGTATGTTCACAATCATCATAATTTTTTGGATATTGAAGATTAAAATCATGTTAAGATTCTTAGACTTGTATCATACAACTATTTTGCTACCTCACATCGGATAAATGTCTTTAAAGAATTCACTTCATTTCAATGAGCGTCTGTGATTTCTTTGTACTCACTTTTCGTTAATGAAAAGTAATCCATTTCATGACTGATTAAAGAAAATAAGGCTTTTTGAGATTTTCGACAATTTTGAAAGATGCCACATTATATATCAGAATTGTAAAAAAATAACTACAGATCGATATGGCTCGAACCCGTGTTATAAGATATTCGCAGACATTTCATATAACTCTCTGAAATTGATTTCAAAATTAAAAACGATAATATAGTTGTCATTAATATATGTTTGAAACACGAGATGTAGATTTTTGCACAACAGTTTTTTCAGCTCATCGCGCTCTACCTCAATATTTCGAAAACAGTTTGATTCATGAGAAAAAAAAAAAGAGGTAAACATCATATCATTGTTAACTATGCTACCCACCTCACTCACATATCTGTTATTTCATGATTTCCACAAGAAAATCAACTGGTTATAAACAATTCCAAGTAGAGGTACTGTAACTGCAGAAAGTTTACTATGCCCCTGAATAATTCCTAAATGACTACTTCACAATTCACACTGTATAAAAGTGGTAGTTTTCAACAACTCCAAAATCTAGTTGACGTGTTGTTGAGTTCTGTCATATTTCCACATTGGGAGACAAATTTGTATCTTTTTTCTTTCCCCTCTTCACTGCTGAATATATCATTGTGAGAGGAAGTTAACGTGAGAAGGTATTGATTTTAGTACTCTCTGGTGAAAAAATCAATAGTTTGACGATAAATGTCACTACTCATAGGTCAGGAACGGCTAGTGCAATCTTTCAAAGTTAACTGGTGTTCGATAGATTACCTAGCTGAGGAAGAGCCACAAGCCCCATTTTCAACATGGAAAAAAACAGTTGATACCGCCTCTCGGCGAGGAGTGACATTACAAGACTATTTTTTTTTATTATACCGAAAGCAGCTGAATTGTGAAGCACAGTCGTTATCTCACAATGTACATTCGATTAAAATTCTGGAAAAGATCCATTTTCATTTTTGAATGCTGTTATTTCAACGTATATTCTGAAGTGGTGGTTTCGAATTACGGACTCAGTAATAGCCCAATTGCTTGAAATCATTAGTACAAGTCGAATGATAATTTATATTTCATTTCAGTTGGGAAATTTGTTGTTATTATTCATTTCCCGACAGTATTAGTATTTCATATAACGATATTTTCGAAAACTGTATTTGTCAAGTCTATTGTTTCGTCACCCGGTAAAGTCTTTCAATGTTTGAATGTTCTCTCCTTTGATAATGATAAAACTTCGAATTCTAATAGTATCTGTTCATAATTCAATTATATTCATTTGCTCTATAAACGAATAATTAATAATCTTTTTCACTTTCGGAAGAGATGAAACCGAAAATTGGATAACAATATTTCATTTCATTCTTTGAAAAAAATTGACCAGTATGCATAATACTGAAATACTATCATTCAGTCAAAAATTTGGGAAGCCTGTGGAAACATTTCTGTCATAAAAAGCCGGTGATGTGATTCATTTCACCCTTCTACTTCTTCAGAAGGAATAGAGGTTAGATGAGATATTTGAAAGTTATGCAGTTCATTGATGAGCTGAAAATTGAATATTTGGCGAATGCGCCTCTTTCAATTTGGTGTAGGGTACTACGCCGAGATATATAAATTAACCCGATCCGCTGACAAGTACAAAATAAACCAATAAATGTATATAATTCAAACAGCTGGCTTCTGTGATATACATTGTGTCCCTAGACCAGTGGGACAGTTGAATATCTCTTGAACCAATAGGAATTTTCAAAATATTATAAGTTCACATTATATCGCATCATGAGAGCTAACTTCAGGAATTACTATTTTTTATACGAGGGGCGCAAGAAAGGCTCACAAAATCGAACATCAATTTTTTCAAATGGAACACCCCATATATTTCAATATATCTGACTCTCATTCCTTTAGGCTAATTATTGGTTTTTTATTTTTGAAAATCCGACAAGGCGTTGCCAAGTTATATCAGTAGTTCATGAAATGTAGACATTTTTTCAGACTAACCCATTATTCATACTACGGAAAAATTTCTAGAGTCATTTAAGACTGTTAGTAGTCGGTAGCATATTCTATCATATGGAATACTCATCTTTTTCGAAAGTTATACAGGGTGGTCAGAAATATTACATGATTTTCACGAAATTCAAACTTTCTTCACATCAATTTTTCAAATGGTGCACCCTACAATATGAATTATTTTATAGCCCATTGGTGTTTTGATTGCTCATGGCCAATGGTTGTGAAAGAGACATATGAATTTCATCATCAGCAAATGCAAATAAAATGATGCAGTGAAATATTTATTCATTCAACTGTCCTAAACAAAGTTTCCACAAAAAAAAACTGTGTTGACAAATAATAAGGGACGATAATATTAATATAAATGTTCGAATTGTCTTCCGTTTGCTGCAAGGCACATTTCGAAATTTTTCATTACATGATTTCTTGTGACGTTCTTCAACATTTGCGGTGTTATACGTAATTTGATGATTTTTTTTGCATTTTCTGATGATGATATTCACATGCCTCTTTCACAACCATTGACCATAAGCAATATGCTACCGACTACAAACAGTCTTGAATGATTCCAGAAATTCTTCGTAGGATGAATAATGGTTTTATCTAAAAAAAGTCTGCATTTCATGAACCACTGGTATAACTTGGCAACGCCTCGTCGGATTTTCGAAAATAAAAAAACAATAATAAGCCTAAAGGAATGAGAGTTCAGATATATTGAAATATATGGGGTGTTCCATTTGAAAAAATTTATGTTCGATTTTGTGAGCCTTTCTTGCGCCCCTCGTATAAAAAATAGTAATTCCTGAAGTTAGCTCTCATAATGCGATATAATGTGAACTTATGATATTTTGAAAATTCCTATTGGTTCAAGAGATATTCAAATGTGCCACTGGTCTTGGGACACACTGTATATTATATGCATTTTAAGGTGTTTTAATAAATAATTTAGAATACACCCGGCTATTTAATATTCTACAACGTCGTTTTTACACAACAGAAAATTTCGCTTCCGTGAACACAATTAATCCATTTTGAAACTATCCGGACATCACGTTGGTGTGATTATCATTCTGAACAGATATTTGATCGATGCACGCCAGCATTTCGATTATTTGAAATTCTAATTGGCGTTAAAACTCAAACAAAATATTCCGGACAACTTTCAAATTCGGACCGAATTGGTACAGGAAAGTCACTGTATCGGAAAATTGGGCAACAACGGCTGAACGAGGTGCATTCCAATTTTAATTGCTATCAGCGTGTTAATTAGCTTTGGAGGCCCTGATAGAATGAGACTGCATTTATTCATGATATGACTCTCGATAATTCATGTGATTTCGTAATGGCAATGCAGTGTCGACATTCCATCTGAGAAATGATAATTATAATGCTTGTTCCTCAAGTGGATGTTTTACATTCCGTGAAACTTTTCTTCAGAAGGTTGATAATCTGCCTACTGATTTTTATTTTCCTATTACTAAAACAGTCGCGAATTATATGACTCTTTCGTGATAGATAATGCAATCTGAAATTTGATAGAACTATTGTATTACCAATGAAAATCCTTATAAAAAATAATTGAACAGTTTATAAAGAGGTGTAGAAAATCACGTATCCCATTATACAAAAGCTTTTTCAAAGAATTGATAGGTTGAATGGAACTGTACGACTATTTTTCAATGGATTCTACTTCCTCCTTCCGAGTAGGAAGATATATATATATATATATATATATATATATATATATATATATATGTATATATATATATATATATGTATATATATATATATGTTAGCATGAAGATTCTCACGGACTCGACAGTCGAGTTCGGAGGACGAAACTCAATCATCACATAGAAGATGGCAAATGAGACTTTGCCGAAACGTTGTGACAATTATCCTTCAGGGGATCAAAACCACAGAACACGGAATGAAACCCGGAAAAACAACTCATCATATATATATATATGTATATATATATATATATATATATATATATATATATATATATATATATATATATATATATATATATATATATATATATATATACATATATATATATATGATGAGTTGTTTTTCCGGGTTTCATTCCGTGTTCTGTGGTTTTGATCCCCTGAAGGATAATTGTCACAACGTTTCGGCAAAGTCTCATTTGCCATCTTCTATGTGATGATTGAGTTTCGTCCTCCGAACTCGACTGTCGAGTCCGTGAGAATCTTCATGCTAACATATATATATATATACATATATATATATATATATACATATATATATATATATATATATATATATATATATATATATATATATATATCTTCCTACTCGGAAGGAGGAAGTAGAATCCATTGAAAAATAGTCGTACAGTTCCATTCAACCTATCAATTCTTTGAAAAAGCTTTTGTATAATGGGATACGTGATTTTCTACACCTCTTTATAAACTGTTCAATTATTTTTTATAAGGATTTTCATTGGTAATACAATAGTTCTATCAAATTTCAGATTGCATTATCTATCACGAAAGAGTCATATAATTCGCGACTGTTTTAGTAATAGGAAAATAAAAATCAGTAGGCAGATTATCAACCTTCTGAAGAAAAGTTTCACGGAATGTAAAACATCCACTTGAGGAACAAGCATTATAATTATCATTTCTCAGATGGAATGTCGACACTGCATTGCCATTACGAAATCACATGAATTATCGAGAGTCATATCATGAATAAATGCAGTCTCATTCTATCAGGGCCTCCAAAGCTAATTAACACGCTGATAGCAATTAAAATTGGAATGCACCTCGTTCAGCCGTTGTTGCCCAATTTTCCGATACAGTGACTTTCCTGTACCAATTCGGTCCGAATTTGAAAGTTGTCCGGAATATTTTGTTTGAGTTTTAACGCCAATTAGAATTTCAAATAATCGAAATGCTGGCGTGCATCGATCAAATATCTGTTCAGAATGATAATCACACCAACGTGATGTCCGGATAGTTTCAAAATGGATTAATTGTGTTCACGGAAGCGAAATTTTCTGTTGTGTAAAAACGACGTTGTAGAATATTAAATAGCCGGGTGTATTCTAAATTATTTATTAAAACACCTTAAAATGCATATAATATACAGTGTGTCCCAAGACCAGTGGCACATTTGAATATCTCTTGAACCAATAGGAATTTTCAAAATATCATAAGTTCACATTATATCGCATTATGAGAGCTAACTTCAGGAATTACTATTTTTTATACGAGGGGCGCAAGAAAGGCTCACAAAATCGAACATAAATTTTTTCAAATGGAACACCCCATATATTTCAATATATCTGAACTCTCATTCCTTTAGGCTTATTATTGTTTTTTTATTTTCGAAAATCCGACGAGGCGTTGCCAAGTTATACCAGTGGTTCATGAAATGCAGACTTTTTTTAGATAAAACCATTATTCATCCTACGAAGAATTTCTGGAATCATTCAAGACTGTTTGTAGTCGGTAGCATATTGCTTATGGTCAATGGTTGTGAAAGAGGCATGTGAATATCATCATCAGAAAATGCAAAAAAAATCATCAAATTACGTATAACACCGCAAATGTTGAAGAACGTCACAAGAAATCATGTAATGAAAAATTTCGAAATGTGCCTTGCAGCAAACGGAAGACAATTCGAACATTTATATTAATATTATCGTCCCTTATTATTTGTCAACACAGTTTTTTTTTGTGGAAACTTTGTTTAGGACAGTTGAATGAATAAATATTTCACTGCATCATTTTATTTGCATTTGCTGATGATGAAATTCATATGTCTCTTTCACAACCATTTGCCATGAGCAATCAAAACACCAATGGGCTATAAAATAATTCATATTGTAGGGTGCACCATTTGAAAAATTGATGTGAAGAAAGTTTGAATTTCGTGAAAATCATGTAATATTTCTGACCACCCTGTATAACTTTCGAAAAAGATGAGTATTCCATATGATAGAATATGCTACCGACTACTAACAGTCTTAAATGACTCTAGAAATTTTTCCGTAGTATGAATAATGGGTTAGTCTGAAAAAATGTCTACATTTCATGAACTACTGATATAACTTGGCAACGCCTTGTCGGATTTTCAAAAATAAAAAACCAATAATTAGCCTAAAGGAATGAGAGTCAGATATATTGAAATATATGGGGTGTTCCATTTGAAAAAATTGATGTTCGATTTTGTGAGCCTTTCTTGCGCCCCTCGTATAAAAAATAGTAATTCCTGAAGTTAGCTCTCATGATGCGATATAATGTGAACTTATAATATTTTGAAAATTCCTATTGGTTCAAGAGATATTCAACTGTCCCACTGGTCTAGGGACACAATGTATATCACAGAAGCCAGCTGTTTGAATTATATACATTTATTGGTTTATTTTGTACTTGTCAGCGGATCGGGTTAATTTATATATCTCGGCGTAGTACCCTACACCAAATTGAAAGAGGCGCATTCGCCAAATATTCAATTTTCAGCTCATCAATGAACTGCATAACTTTCAAATATCTCATCTAACCTCTATTCCTTCTGAAGAAGTAGAAGGGTGAAATGAATCACATCACCGGCTTTTTATGACAGAAATGTTTCCACAGGCTTCCCAAATTTTTGACTGAATGATAGTATTTCAGTATTATGCATACTGGTCAATTTTTTTCAAAGAATGAAATGAAATATTGTTATCCAATTTTCGGTTTCATCTCTTCCGAAAGTGAAAAAGATTATTAATTATTCGTTTATAGAGCAAATGAATATAATTGAATTATGAACAGATACTATTAGAATTCGAAGTTTTATCATTATCAAAGGAGAGAACATTCAAACATTGAAAGACTTTACCGGGTGACGAAACAATAGACTTGACAAATACAGTTTTCGAAAATATCGTTATATGAAATACTAATACTGTCGGGAAATGAATAATAACAACAAATTTCCCAACTGAAATGAAATATAAATTATCATTCGACTTGTACTAATGATTTCAAGCAATTGGGCTATTACTGAGTCCGTAATTCGAAACCACCACTTCAGAATATACGTTGAAATAACAGCATTCAAAAATGAAAATGGATCTTTTCCAGAATTTTAATCGAATGTACATTGTGAGATAACGACTGTGCTTCACAATTCAGCTGCTTTCGGTATAATAAAAAAAAATAGTCTTGTAATGTCACTCCTCGCCGAGAGGCGGTATCAACTGTTTTTTTCCATGTTGAAAATGGGGCTTGTGGCTCTTCCTCAGCTAGGTAATCTATCGAACACCAGTTAACTTTGAAAGATTGCACTAGCCGTTCCTGACCTATGAGTAGTGACATTTATCGTCAAACTATTGATTTTTTCACCAGAGAGTACTAAAATCAATACCTTCTCACGTTAACTTCCTCTCACAATGATATATTCAGCAGTGAAGAGGGGAAAGAAAAAAGATACAAATTTGTCTCCCAATGTGGAAATATGACAGAACTCAACAACACGTCAACTAGATTTTGGAGTTGTTGAAAACTACCACTTTTATACAGTGTGAATTGTGAAGTAGTCATTTAGGAATTATTCAGGGGCATAGTAAACTTTCTGCAGTTACAGTACCTCTACTTGGAATTGTTTATAACCAGTTGATTTTCTTGTGGAAATCATGAAATAACAGATATGTGAGTGAGGTGGGTAGCATAGTTAACAATGATATGATGTTTACCTCTTTTTTTTTTTCTCATGAATCAAACTGTTTTCGAAATATTGAGGTAGAGCGCGATGAGCTGAAAAAACTGTTGTGCAAAAATCTACATCTCGTGTTTCAAACATATATTAATGACAACTATATTATCGTTTTTAATTTTGAAATCAATTTCAGAGAGTTATATGAAATGTCTGCGAATATCTTATAACACGGGTTCGAGCCATATCGATCTGTAGTTATTTTTTTACAATTCTGATATATAATGTGGCATCTTTCAAAATTGTCGAAAATCTCAAAAAGCCTTATTTTCTTTAATCAGTCATGAAATGGATTACTTTTCATTAACGAAAAGTGAGTACAAAGAAATCACAGACGCTCATTGAAATGAAGTGAATTCTTTAAAGACATTTATCCGATGTGAGGTAGCAAAATAGTTGTATGATACAAGTCTAAGAATCTTAACATGATTTTAATCTTCAATATCCAAAAAATTATGATGATTGTGAACATACATATGGTCTTTGTTTAGTATTTGGGAAAGTATCCATATGAAATCCTCTAGAATATCTCTAGTTCAAATCAGCTTTTTCACAGACTCTTCAAACAATCACGGCATCCTGAAAACATTGAAATTTCAAATTTCACAAAGAGCCTCTTGCGTTATGGTATTTTTTTAATCATTTGCTTTTTGTACTAAAATGCCATCAAAAATTGTTATGAGGTTGGGATAGTTGTAGTGTTCGTAATCTAAACTTTTCTCAACACTGAATAGTGATAGATAAGCATATATCTTATTTTTCTTGCATTTCACAGTTCCTATGGGCGTTTATCATAGATTGATATGGAGTCTTTGGATAACATACATATTGTTAAGCGTTACCTCTCGTCTTTTTCAACTAAAACTAGACTCTCTTCGATCACCATTTTGCATTTTGTATTTTCTTCCTCAGCAGAAAGTCAGTTCCATTCGTACTTCACAAAGCTCTGAAAGACAAGCGATATGATAAACAAATTAATACCTAGGAAATTTTGTGAAGTTGACAATTGCACTTCATGAAAATGATAAAATGATTATATCAGAATTGGATGAAATTTTGTAAGGAAAATTTTATTCTATATAACTTACACTACTTTGGGAATAAATCGCGTTTGTTGAATTATTATCAACTTGAAATTTTTGGAGTTCGTGACCCTCAGGAAAAACCTCCTTCGGCTATGAGTTCCAAACCCCAGCAGTTCTTTTGAATAACTCTGTGCAAGAGAGGTTCGACAGGCCTTCGAGCTCACAAAAAAGGGTGGGCATTTCGAACTCGTCGGGTAATCTTTGCTGATAACGCCAAGGGTGGAACGATTGTAGACAATTCGGTAGAGCAGCGACCGTAAAAATATATATAAAAGAGCGATATGTCTCGGCCCTTCTACGATGCTCCAATGAAGTGAGCCATTCCGTGAGCGAGGACTCGCCAACAAGTCGGATTACTTTCATCTATTCGTAGGATATTTTCTGAAATTCCATTCCCGTGAGGAAAACAGACAAAAAAATCCGTCTCAACCCCCGAACCACAAACACCCTCGAGACGAATTCCAATCAAAACAAGAGCTCGAGCATGCATGTGTAGAACAACTCATCGAGACATGACTAAGTGGTCTGGGATGAAGAAGGGAAAGTGAAAGCCCCACTCGAGGAAGCTGTCGCAAGAAAATCGCTGCTCGAGACACGCGACTTGAAGGAAGCCGACTTGCAGATTTAGTTCTTTGCCGACTTTAGTCTAGGTGGCCGTGGTAAGTCAACGCGAGGTGCAATTTCTGGTGCTTTATTGGATGCAGTTTTGTTGGATGACAGAACACGGAATGAAACCCGGAAAAACAACTCATCATATATATATATATGTATATATATATATATATATATATATATATATATATATATATATATATATTTCGGAGCCATTTTCAAGACTGAGTGACCTCAGACCTAGACGCAAGGTCACTCAGTCTTGAAAATGGCTCCGAAATGGGAGCCGAAACGTAGACAAGAAAATCATTCCAGACGCGGATCAACCAGAAGTTCCAGCCAGCACATTTCGAACCGCTGAAGCCTATATATATATATGTAGAAATTGATGTTTTCACGGATCTTCGATATACAAGATGAATTTTTCTGGGTTTTTATCCGTTAGGTATTTTCTGATTTGTTCGACGTTTCGAATTCCATTTTGAATTCATTTTCAAGAACTGTGAGACGAATGTCTGTCCATACCGTCCTGGTCAATCACTCCCCTTACGAAGCAACCAAGCAAGAGCTAGCAAAGACTTCAATTGTCTGTTCTCCACGGAAACTGGTATTTATAATGACTCTCCTCAGTCATTATCCGACTGCGTCCGATATTAATTAAGGCTGCATCCTGCCCATCCAGGTATTATGTAGAAATTGATGTTTTCACGGATCTTCGATATACAAGATGAATTTTTCTGGGTTTTTATCCGTTAGGTATTTTCTGATTTGTTCGACGTTTCGAATTCCATTTTGAATTCATTTTCAAGAACTGTGAGACGAATGTCTGTCCATACCGTCCTGGTCAATCACTCCCCTTACGAAGCAACCAAGCAAGAGCTAGCAAAGACTTCAATTGTCTGTTCTCCACGGAAACTGGTATTTATAATGACTCTCCTCAGTCATTATCCGACTGCGTCCGATATTAAGGCTGCATCCTGCCCATCCAGGTATTATGTAGAAATTGATGTTTTCACGGATCTTCGATATACAAGATGAATTTTTCTGGGTTTTTATCCGTTAGGTATTTTCTGATTTGTTCGACGTTTCGAATTCCATTTTGAATTCATTTTCAAGAACTGTGAGACGAATGTCTGTCCATACCGTCCTGGTCAATCACTCCCCTTACGAAGCAACCAAGCAAGAGCTAGCAAAGACTTCAATTGTCTGTTCTCCACGGAAACTGGTATTTATAATGACTCTCCTCAGTCATTATCCGACTGCGTCCGATATTAAGGCTGCATCCTGCCCATCCAGGTATTATGTAGAAATTGATGTTTTCACGGATCTTCGATATACAAGATGAATTTTTCTGGGTTTTTATCCGTTAGGTATTTTCTGATTTGTTCGACGTTTCGAATTCCATTTTGAATTCATTTTCAAGAACTGTGAGACGAATGTCTGTCCATACCGTCCTGGTCAATCACTCCCCTTACGAAGCAACCAAGCAAGAGCTAGCAAAGACTTCAATTGTCTGTTCTCCACGGGAACTGGTATTTATAATGACTCTCCTCAGTCATTATCCGACTGCGTCCGATATTAAGGCTGCATCCTGCCCATCCAGGTATTATGTAGAAATTGATGTTTTCACGGATCTTCGATATACAAGATGAATTTTTCTGGGTTTTTATCCGTTAGGTATTTTCTGATTTGTTCGACGTTTCGAATTCCATTTTGAATATATATATATATATATATATATATATATATATATATATATATATATATATATATATATATTTCGGAGCCATTTTCAAGACTGAGTGACCTCAGACCTAGACGCAAGGTCACTCAGTCTTGAAAATGGCTCCGAAATGGGAGCCGAAACGTAGACAAGAAAATCATTCCAGACGCGGATCAACCAGAAGTTCCAGCCAGCACATTTCGAACCGCTGAAGCCTATATATATATATGTAGAAATTGATGTTTTCACGGATCTTCGATATACAAGATGAATTTTTCTGGGTTTTTATCCGTTAGGTATTTTCTGATTTGTTCGACGTTTCGAATTCCATTTTGAATTCATTTTCAAGAACTGTGAGACGAATGTCTGTCCATACCGTCCTGGTCAATCACTCCCCTTACGAAGCAACCAAGCAAGAGCTAGCAAAGACTTCAATTGTCTGTTCTCCACGGAAACTGGTATTTATAATGACTCTCCTCAGTCATTATCCGACTGCGTCCGATATTAAGGCTGCATCCTGCCCATCCAGGTATTATGTAGAAATTGATGTTTTCACGGATCTTCGATATACAAGATGAATTTTTCTGGGTTTTTATCCGTTAGGTATTTTCTGATTTGTTCGACGTTTCGAATTCCATTTTGAATTCATTTTCAAGAACTGTGAGACGAATGTCTGTCCATACCGTCCTGGTCAATCACTCCCCTTACGAAGCAACCAAGCAAGAGCTAGCAAAGACTTCAATTGTCTGTTCTCCACGGAAACTGGTATTTATAATGACTCTCCTCAGTCATTATCCGACTGCGTCCGATATTAAGGCTGCATCCTGCCCATCCAGGTATTATGTAGAAATCGATGTTTTCACGGATCTTCGATATACAAGATGAATTTTTCTGGGTTTTTATCCGTTAGGTATTTTCTGATTTGTTCGACGTTTCGAATTCCATTTTGAATTCATTTTCAAGAACTGTGAGACGAATATCTGTCCATACCGTCCTGGTCAATCACTCCCCTTACGAAGCAACCAAGCAAGAGCTAGCAAAGACTTCAATTGTCTGTTCTCCACGGAAACTGGTATTTATAATGACTCTCCTCAGTCATTATCCGACTGCGTCCGATATTAAGGCTGCATCCTGCCCATCCAGGTATTATGTAGAAATTGATGTTTTCACGGATCTTCGATATACAAGATGAATTTTTCTGGGTTTTTATCCGTTAGGTATTTTCTGATTTGTTCGACGTTTCGAATTCCATTTTGAATTCATTTTCAAGAACTGTGAGACGAATATCTGTCCATACCGTCCTGGTCAATCACTCCCCTTACGAAGCAACCAAGCAAGAGCTAGCAAAGACTTCAATTGTCTGTTCTCCACGGAAACTGGTATTTATAATGACTCTCCTCAGTCATTATCCGACTGCGTCCGATATTAAGGCTGCATCCTGCCCATCCAGGTATTATGTAGAAATTGATGTTTTCACGGATCTTCGATATACAAGATGAATTTTTCTGGGTTTTTATCCGTTAGGTATTTTCTGATTTGTTCGACGTTTCGAATTCCATTTTGAATTCATTTTCAAGAACTGTGAGACGAATGTCTGTCCATACCGTCCTGGTCAATCACTCCCCTTACGAAGCAACCAAGCAAGAGCTAGCAAAGACTTCAATTGTCTGTTCTCCACGGAAACTGGTATTTATAATGACTCTCCTCAGTCATTATCCGACTGCGTCCGATATTAAGGCTGCATCCTGCCCATCCAGGTATTATGTAGAAATTGATGTTTTCACGGATCTTCGATATACAAGATGAATTTTTCTGGGTTTTTATCCGTTAGGTATTTTCTGATTTGTTCGACGTTTCGAATTCCATTTTGAATTCATTTTCAAGAACTGTGAGACGAATATCTGTCCATACCGTCCTGGTCAATCACTCCCCTTACGAAGCAACCAAGCAAGAGCTAGCAAAGACTTCAATTGTCTGTTCTCCACGGAAACTGGTATTTATAATGACTCTCCTCAGTCATTATCCGACTGCGTCCGATATTAAGGCTGCATCCTGCCCATCCAGGTATTATGTAGAAATTGATGTTTTCACGGATCTTCGATATACAAGATGAATTTTTCTGGGTTTTTATCCATTAGGTATTTTCTGATTTGTTCGACGTTTCGAATTCCATTTTGAATTCATTTTCAAGAACTGTGAGACGAATGTCTGTCCATACCGTCCTGGTCAATCACTCCCCTTACGAAGCAACCAAGCAAGAGCTAGCAAAGACTTCAATTGTCTGTTCTCCACGGGAACTGGTATTTATAATGACTCTCCTCAGTCATTATCCGACTGCGTCCGATATTAAGGCTGCATCCTGCCCATCCAGGTATTATGTAGAAATTGATGTTTTCACGGATCTTCGATATACAAGATGAATTTTTCTGGGTTTTTATCCGTTAGGTATTTTCTGATTTGTTCGACGTTTCGAATTCCATTTTGAATTCATTTTCAAGAACTGTGAGACGAATGTCTGTCCATACCGTCCTGGTCAATCACTCCCCTTACGAAGCAACCAAGCAAGAGCTAGCAAAGACTTCAATTGTCTGTTCTCCACGGAAACTGGTATTTATAATGACTCTCCTCAGTCATTATCCGACTGCGTCCGATATTAAGGCTGCATCCTGCCCATCCAGGTATTATGTAGAAATTGATGTTTTCACGGATCTTCGATATACAAGATGAATTTTTCTGGGTTTTTATCCGTTAGGTATTTTCTGATTTGTTCGACGTTTCGAATTCCATTTTGAATTCATTTTCAAGAACTGTGAGACGAATGTCTGTCCATACCGTCCTGGTCAATCACTCCCCTTACGAAGCAACCAAGCAAGAGCTAGCAAAGACTTCAATTGTCTGTTCTCCACGGAAACTGGTATTTATAATGACTCTCCTCAGTCATTATCCGACTGCGTCCGATATCAAGGCTGCATCCTGCCCATCCAGGTATTATGTAGAAATTGATGTTTTCACGGATCTTCGATATACAAGATGAATTTTTCTGGGTTTTTATCCGTTAGGTATTTTCTGATTTGTTCGACGTTTCGAATTCCATTTTGAATTCATTTTCAAGAACTGTGAGAGAAAATACCTAACGGATAAAAACCCAGAAAAATTCATCTTGTATATCGAAGATCCGTGAAAACATCAATTTCTACATAATACCTGGATGGGCAGGATGCAGCCTTAATATCGGACGCAGTCGGATAATGACTGAGGAGAGTCATTATAAATACCAGTTTCCGTGGAGAACAGACAATTGAAGTCTTTGCTAGCTCTTGCTTGGTTGCTTCGTAAGGGGAGTGATTGACCAGGACGGTATGGACAGACATTCGTCTCACAGTTCTTGAAAATGAATTCAAAATGGAATTCGAAACGTCGAACAAATCAGAAAATACCTAACGGATAAAAACCCAGAAAAATTCATCTTGTATATATATATATATATATATATTAATAGTATGACAGTTTTGGTTTCAACTCAGAATTCATTGCAAGCAAATGACTTCATATCTTATGTTTGGTATCCATTTGTGGTAAATCTTCACATTTGTCCAAGGAACCCACTTTAAAACTTGTTTTTTTCTACGACGAGACCAAAGTTTCGAGGAAATATTCAATTTATTCTCTTCAACTTCTTCAAATCAATGGTAAAAAACACTAAGCTTCAATCGAAGAGAACCTACTACAAAAAATACAAATGAACATGTTTATTTCTTCTACCACAATCTGAAAGAATAAGAATTGATATTGGAATCTATACAAGTGAAGAAGGGCAGTTTGTCAATCCGTTCAGACAAGTTCCTTCAATGATTCAAAAACAGTTCTCTCTGAAGACAACACGAGCAACTGATAAGGAACTTTCACTCTTTTATAGATTCTAGTTTCAATTCTAATTTTTCCAGAATGTGGTAGGTTAAGGACCCAAGACACTAGAAGGAAGAATCCATGCAGCACATATTAATTAAATTCGAATTGTAATCATGTTTATCGTTTTCCTTTACACAGGAAAATGATCAGTATACATTTCTGATTGGCTTATTCTATATTCTCAAAACAGATTATTCGATTTTGATGAGAAAGCAATTGATATTTGATCTCAACTTAGAAATATAACGACAATTTCGGATATGATTTTCCATGAAATACGGAAGTTGTTGCTGAAAAAGTATCAAATATCATTGAATGGTGTGTAGAAAGAACCCAGTTAACTGGAATATATGTAACCAAATCTTTTTCTAGCTTCAGAGAGAAAACTAGCGAATATCTAACAGAATTGTGGTCAATAAGGTCAAAATCAACCGTGAATGTTTGAATATTTATATCTTGATCATGTTGATGCCAAAATGAATATGCTACAGGTGATGGAAAAATCGATTCAATACTAACAGCATTACGAAAATACTTCGAAAGAACTGATTAGAAAAACGTGTTACACAAGTAATCGAGAAATTCTATGTGATTATTCAATCGAATGAAATAATTGAATTTTCAATTGCCAAACGATTATTTTCGTATTCGATGTTTTGCTCATGAATGTTGCTTTATTCATTAATAGAAATGTGCAAAGGTTAGCCACAGACCTTGATTTCATTCTATTTTATCAGATTATACCATTATGAAAACTAGTATGTTCGTCTTTGAGCACGTGCAATTGAATGCAAATAACATATCATTGATCTGTCAAAGAATAACAATGTCAAGAGAGGCCTCTGACATGTTTTCATTATAATTTTCGATTCTCAATTCAATAACTCTGTGAAAAATATAACATCTGTTGACTATCGAGTTAAAGAAAACCCTGCATTCGTTACCTCATAATGCCTACTACAGCTGTAGGCGAAACGTCAGTAATGAAAACCTGTGGATTACGACAAACAAACACGAAAATCACCCCAGTATCGAAACCCTGCATATATGCATATTTTTTTCTGTCAGGAATTTACCACATTCTTTCAACATTGTATTTTCCATTCATGACCCCCGGATACGTAAAGCAATTTTACATCAAACATTATTTACGTTTCATGTCGATTATGACACTTCGTTGCAAAATGATGACTGGGGTATGTAAAAGTAGGTTAAAATGCTTTTCGTGACTGGGCACAAAAAGACGAAGGACCATTTCAATGATATTCCTATCTTATATCCAAAAGCTTTGTCAGATATTGAATGTGTCGCCTTGAGATATGATCATACTTAGAACATTCTAATAACCCCTCTCACTTCTTGTATACAATCAGCATCATACACCAATTAGGTGGACATTTGTTTTGCATGTTTTTGATCAGAGTAGAAAATAACCTCATGATGCAAGTCATCAAGACTTTTGCTTTCAGTTTCGGTAGCCCAAACTGGTGAGAATGATAATAGTGTATCATATACCAGGACGAAAAATGCATCTCACTATCTCAAGAGAAAAATATTGTTTTCTGAAGCTATAGGTCGAAGTGAGTAGTTCTTGAGTGGTTCATTTGTGACAAAAAATACACTGATACAATGAAATATCATACAACACAATAATACAAGAATGGGAACATGATTTTTCATAATATATATATATATATATATATATATATATATATATATATATATATATATATATATATATATATATATATATATAATGCAAAGAAAACTAAAGTCACAGTCAAACCACTGTCCTTGTTCGAAGTATATCTGGTCCCACATATCCAATTTTGATCAGTTGAATATACAAATAATGCAGCATGACTTAGGTGTTATATATTGACGAAGTAAATGTCAGTTTTTGACAAGGTTTGTGAACTTTTCATTTACAATAATTGAAAATAATTTCATGATGTGAACAAAAAATACATATAAATTTCAATTAAATTTAGTAGGCATTGCAAAAATGCGAACTTACATGCGGCCTCCTACAGATATTTTTCTTTGTAAATATCAGTCACGAATGTTTTCAAAAACATTGATCTCGGTGAATGCGTTTGTCGAATCATGAATCTCGATTATTTTTCACGAGGATTGCTACAAATGAGCGATATAAGTGAAAAAATTGCGGCTTTTTCGATAATGAAAATGGGGTAGCTCTCAATGATGGGAGCCGACGTTAAAAAAATATGCAGATGATGTTATTGATAAAAAAATGTCTGATAAACCAGAATTGTTTTATTTTTTGAAACTTGTGGAGGAAGTGTGACCATATATCATCTTTTCTGTTCTTTCGGTATCGATTGGTGTGCACACGTAATCGGGAATCTCGCCTCTTCCAGTATTCCGATGAGTAGATTGATGTAACAAATGAGTTAATAACAGGTCAGAGAAGTACCAAATGGTCGAAAAAGTTCTATCGACCTCTTCTACTTCCTCTCATTGGATAATCAGCCACGATTTTCGTCATTGTGAATGAAATATATATTATAATGCCTTCATTTTCGTGACTCACTTCGAGAAATGGTGGTGACCATCAAATCAAATTGGAAAAATTGCCCGAATATTAAAGCGATGTCCTATCTTAGTTTACATAAGTCTTACAAAAATTTTATTTTAGATGGAAAGACAATTGGTTGATTGGATAATTTGTTTTACGAAATGGTAATAGTTAATTCTCATTTCTTCGTGAGGTCATGGAAGCGTAATAAAGGTATTAAATGTTTATAAGGTGTAAAGTAACGACAAACATATTTGCTGTGAAAGTAGCAATAACTTTGAATTTTCACGCATATTGCCATAAATATTCATCCTTTGACAATTCAAGGTGAAAGGCAATCAACAATGAATAGATATTTCAATGATTGTAGTTGTACATTGTTGTCATGTGTCTTTTTCGTTGTTTTTCAATTCTGATTGGGTTTTTCAGATGATTATATTGTACAAAGTGGGCCATCTTACATTAAAAAATTCGAAATTCAACTGGCAATTCATCACTTCAATATGATTATATCGATAGACTGGTACCCTGAGATAAAATCATCGTATGATTTTATTCTTCGTCATATTAATAATATAATGAATAGACAGAAAACTGAAAGATAAATAGGAATCGACCCTAAATACTGATACGTTGATACAAAAACGGCATTGAGATATCACCCCTTTTCCCAAAAGCAGAAAATCATCCCCACCCAATCAGAAATACCTCCCTTGAGGAAATAAATCTTTCAGTAAATCAAAGAATCCATAAATTTGATAACTAGGCTGACTGAATGCGGACTCAATGCGGATCAATTCATTCAAATGAAAATGGAGTACATGGGATTTTATTAGAAAAACCAGTTACATATGGAAGGGGCTTGACTAATGCTTCAATTGGACAGATATTATCAGGGCAGTATTTGAAAAAATTGAATTCCTGATGTTGGCCATGGTCAAAAATGGCAATTCTCAATAGAAATTGATAGCTTTCAAATGCTGATGGTCCATGTCTAACGATATAGCAAGCATACAGAATATTACATGCCAATGCGGAAGGTGACTCATTAATTCTTTTGAGAGATGAATTGCATCTCTTGCCGTGGTTTGTTTTTTGTTTTATTCACAACCAATCAAGAAATAGATATTTGTAAAATTAATTTCAATATATTCGGTGTTTCAAGCATTGTACATAAACAATTCGAATGACGCTTTCACAATTGTGAATATATTGTCATATCGGAGTATTGTTGCAAATAGCAACATTTGGATCAGTCACTGAGGTATCAATGGCATTTCTGACAATAAAAATGAGGTCTTGAGTGACGAGAGCGCTGAATCCTGTACTCATGAAAATGGCTATCCATGAATAAACTAGAATCGTGCCATTTCTGGAAACTAGTGTGTTAGATATTGAAAAGGTATGTGGCTTCCAGCAGGGATCGAAGTCCTTCATGAATTCCTATGGGCATAATCACGTTTCGAATCGAAGAAGACGAAGACGGAAAAGTAGTAGATTGATTGCTGCGGCTGATATTTCATAGGAATTCAACTAAGGCAGTCAATTCACTTTGCTCCCGAGTTGAAATTATAATTTTTCTCCGTTTGCTTAAAATCATATTATTGGGATATTGTACTTGCAAACGATTATAATTCTCACAATGTTTTTATTTTTCCTGTAATGATAATTTAAAACAAAATTTGATAGAAATCGTTAGTGTTGGAATGGTTGGTTGATATGGAAGTTGATAGTAATTATAGTTGGAAAACATTATGGACAGTGATAGCGACTTATAGTCCAGTCTATGACCATTTTCCCGTGTATTTATCCCATACAGCACCGATTCGCATGAAAATTTGGATTCAGGATCTACATACCCTCTTTTTCAAAATATACCTCGTGCCGAGGGTTGCTTTCTCCCTGGGGGTGGATGCCACCCCTCCTTGGGGGTGAAAATTTTTTTATTGGAAATAAGTGCGAAAATCAATAGATTGAATAATTCTAAGCACTTTTTGTTTCATGAATTTTTTTTCTGAAAAGCAATACCTTTCGACTTATTCGCGAGTGAAATTGTCGGTTTTCAGGCAAAAAAAAAAAACGTTTTCAGATCCTTTTACGCGAATAAAAGGAAATATATGCATCTAATCGAAAAACCTGTGGAGAGCAGAAGTATAGCGTTTGAAAAAACAAAGGCGATAGTATATTTGTGATGTATGCAAACCCACTAAAAACTGAATAATTGCTTGTTGAAAGTTGATTGGTATTTTCAAACGCCAAAATGGCAAGTTTCTACATACAATAACCAAAAACCAATGTATTTCTCGGGAAAAACTAATTGGACCTTTTTTGAAGTCCTTCAAAAATCCTTTATTTATTTATAAAAGTTTCTAGCATCAAAACTGACTGAGGTATGAAGGAAATAATGTTGAATCCTATTTTTTCGTTGAAAAAAAATCATCCTCTCTTCCCCCTCCCCTTTGAAAAAAATCGTTGTTACTCCATAATTCACTTCATTCATGTTCTTATAATGAGTTTTGAGTTTTCCATAAATTGAAAGTTAGTTTTGGAAAAAATTGAGATTGAAGAGAGAAAATCATATACGTAATTCAGCGGAATATCATCATTTTTTCGAAATATCTCGAAAAGTATCGATCACATGCAAAATTTTCTAGAGTACAATATTGAAGGTTATTCTTCTCTGAAAATTTCGGTGTTTCATTATTTTCTGTAGGATGAAAATGGAGTAAGATATGGCCAGTTGAATATTGTGAAGGTTTGCGTTTGGTACCTTTTTTGAGCTCTTTCAGCATGAACCTTCTCGAAAATACAATCTGAAACAAAAAATCATGTGAATGGGCTCCTAGCTCTTGAAAAAAGCTACAAAATACTTCTCTGGTGGATTTAATTACAGAGTAAGCGAAAAAACCAAAAACAAGTTTTGTAGAAATTAGAGTATGTACATTAGTGGGAGTATATTGAAGAATACACATAGTAACTATATTTCAGGCCTAGTGGAACTATATGTATAATATGTATATATATATGTATATATATATATATATATATATATATATATATATATATATTTATATATATATATATAAATGGAGTGCCGAGAAAATTCGATGAGACAATTGAAAAGTCAAATGTTTTGAATAGGGGTAGTTTTCACCTCTGATGAATAAAAATCAACCCCAGGCACAACCTCAACTTTGAAGTAGATCGTAGATAGAGGCTAAATCTCAAATTAAATGCAAATAGATACTGAATAAGTTGAATAACTGCCAAATAATATGTTAATTATCATTTTCTGATGATATTCTGTCATGAGGGGGGGTGTTAAGGGCTGACACTGATTACTGAACCATAAATCATATTAAAAATTATCAATTGATTGATTTTACTGATATAAATATGATTTCAGTTTAGTACATGCTCCAATGTAAAATTTTGAGATTTTTTTTCGAATTGGGGTGGTTTTTACCGCCCCTCCAAAAAAGCAACTCCAGGCACAGGATAGATTTTGAAATAGAGGGTGAGTAGAATCTATATTTTCATACGAATCGGTGCTGTATGGGATAAATACACAGTTCACATTTTTTTTACCGTCATGGACTGGAGTATTAGAAGTACTTACCTCTACAGACACATATCAATCAGAACAGTATTACTTTTTGCTGCCTATGTAGGAAAAGTAATACTTTCCTGATTTATATGCGTCTGAAAAATTAATATTTGCTGCTAATCGTAGGAAAAAGATTTTGTTAACGTATTTTGATAGCCCATTCAATTCAACAGGTGTGGAGTATCTCTGATAATACTGGAAAAATATCAAAAAAAGTGATATCTTGTTATGATTTTTATGAAAGCCCGTAGAACACAAATATTGTCGATTATCTGTTCTAATTCTGTTCCATTTCTATTCTCTATATCTTGCTGTTCACGGGATTTTGTCCTGGTGTAATAACAATTATTATATCACAGCAAATGAATTGCCGTGTGAACTGAAAAAACCTAATTCTATCTCTTGTTACAGGTACGTGCCAGACATTTAAGTCGATACGAGGTGAGTGGACAAACTCCATTTAGAGATAATTTATTATTATGACTATCAATACTTCCGAAGCCATGTCCTTATTTATAATAAACCATTATCATTATTCGACATACCGATAGTTCGATTGTACGAATCAAAATTGGGGCACAGCGTTTACATAACTACACGCTACTTTCCATCTGTTAATGGCTAAAGTCTGTTCGACTTTCATTTTTTGATGGATTTACTCCAATATTAAATCATATTGGCGTTGTGTCTTTCTCTCGTTGCGAGTTGTGACTCTGATATTTTCGACATAATCTAGAATTGATTATGTAGAGTGTGATATGAAATGGAAAGTGTGCTGAGAATCGAGACGCGTAGGTTGAAATGAATTTGAATGGTTTATATATATAAAAAAGATCGCTTGCTATTTTGGTATTTTACTATATTGGTATATATGCCGGTAATACCATATATTACAGATATTGTTCTTACAACTCAACAAAAAGATACTATTCAAGTACAGTTTGTCGAGTACTCAGGTGGACTAAAGTCAAATCAGATCAACTCAATGGAAGTGGCCGCAGGCGCGTATACAGCTCAAGTTTATAGGGGGGTAATCACTGAAAAATGTATGCGTTTCCACCATTTGATCAAAACACAAATGCATATTGGCCTTTTTACAAACTTAACTTTCACAATGACTTGAATTGTTAGGAAATTGTGGAATAAAAACGTCCGATTTGTTTAATCTTCATTTTTTTCATAAATAAAATTGGAAAGTAGAGAAAACAATATTTTTCGATAAAAATAAACTTCAGACTTTAACGATAACTAACATTTGTCTTGTCAACGTTATTGAAAATAAACCGTTATAATGATATTCGTTCATGTATTTATCATACTACATATCAATCTGAGTAAAATGCAAAGTATATACTTATTGAACACAAGATAACGCAAGAGAAAAATTGATATTTGTTCCGTAGTTTTCTGGGTTTGTAACCTTCAACAATCTGAAAAAATAAGAATTAATATTTGAATCTATACAAGTGTAGAAGGGCAGATTTTCCTACCCCGAAAAGTTGCTGCGTCTATTGAAAAACAGTTATTTCTGGATAAAACAAGTCCATTTACGAAAATTGTCTACACAAGATATTTGCCTCGATATTTGCATTTGAAAAAGAATTTGCCTAGAAGTTTTGAGAACGGAAGCGGATTTAGTTTCCGAAACGTTAACGATAAGTATTTTATAATAATAATAATAATAACGTTTATTGTGCAAAAACAAGTTTAATACACAATGGGAAAAGGGTTAGCCGGAGGCTATCTTCCACCCGTCCCAAAATTAGGAGAAAGAAATAAGCATACAGTAAGACTATAACTGAAGGTTACAATAGACACTGGAATAATATAAAAAAACTATTATGGAGATATATAAAAGGTTACTAACATTTTTGAACATCTAAGAAATGAATTTTCAAAGTTTTTTTGAATTGATATATAGACAAATGAATATACGGTAATAAATAATTTAGATACTTCGGTCCAAAGTTCTAAAAATTGTTCGTTTTCGTTAACCAGCTGACGAACGTCAACCCTCAAAAGTCGAAACTTGTGCGAGCAATGGATCAACGAGGCCTTACCTTTTAACGTGCGATTACCCAGCACGGTGGCCCGGCGAGGATTCGAACCCCGGCCTTCCGCTTGATAGGCAGATATGCTAACCACTACACTACCGAGACCACTATCTATAGCTATAAAGCTATAAAGTAAGAGAAACATCCCTCGAATTTGGTGGTAACATGATATGGAGTGGTAAATGTATCTTCTCTTAAATTGATAGAATGATTATCAGATCGCTTACTAATTAATCTGAACAAGTAATTAGGAGTTTTGCTTTCCAGTAGTTTATATAAGAATACAGATATGAGATAACGAGTTCTAAACTCAACATTCAGCTGATCTAATTTCAATAAATATGGAGTAACATGATCACGGTAGTTTATGCAGCACACAAATCTCATACAAGCATTTTGTATGCGTTGAAGTTTGTGTTTATTGTAGTCTGGCAAGAAGTTGTAATACACTGAGCAGCAATACTCGATATGGGGATAAATCAATGATTGAACTAATTTCAGTTTTGTTTCTTCAGAAAGCTGGAACTTGAACTTGTATAAGGATTTCAGTTTGAAAATGCATGTTTTGTAGATGTGTTTAACATGCTCGTTGAACGAGAGAGTGTTATCAATATATACACCTAAATTTTTTGCTGAATTCACCCAGTCAATTGGTTCATTGTCAAGAAAAAGATGGAAATTTGTTTCAACTTCACTTCTCTGTAGGTCAGATCCCAAGCATAGAGCTACTGTTTTATTAGGATTTATTCGAAGGCCATGATTTTTGGAGTATAAAAGTGTATTTTCTAAATCCAAGTTCATCCTGGTGATAGCATGGTAAATATCATTAGATTGACTTGAGAGATATAATTGAAAATCATCAGCATATAAATGTACGTTGCACTGGGATAACGTGGCAGGAAAGTCAAATATGAAAAGAGAGAACATCAATGGACCCAGGATGCTACCCTGTGGTACACCGGAAGAAGTTTCCTGAAGGGATGAGCATAATTGATTATTGTCCAGTATTTTCTTATATATTAGTTCTTATTATTTCTTTGATAGGCAAAATTTGAGTTAAACGAGAAGTTGCTAACTAATCGGACTTGTTCTACCCAGAAAGCAATGTTTTTGAATAGACGCAGCAACTTTTCGGGGTAGATTAAAAATCTGCCCCTCTACACTTGAATAGATTCCCATATTAATTCTTATTTCTCCAAATTGTGCTAGATTACAAACCCAGAAAACTATGGAACAAATATTGATCCACCACAAAATTATGACGTTCAAACAGTACTTACAGTGAAAATTAAATTATAAATTGAAATTTCGGTTTTCTCATCAACATAACGCTCTATCAATGCATCAGCTTCTATGGGTAAGTCCCAGGAATGAATGTGTTATAGTGCTAGACCAGTTAACCGCTGTTGAGATATCATCAGGCCAGGTCGAAGTCACTAGCATGCATTTTTTAATGAGAGGCATAATGTTAGAATTGCACTTTTTAAAATCTATCGAAGTGGAAACGCGCGAACGTTCTTCTTCCAGAACTGTTGGCGATAATCAATTCCTTCCGAAATACCAGAGACTATAATCTTCTGAGATATTCTATAATTTTGATAATTATTTTGAATTTAATTACTGGATTCTGCGATCTTACAGGGTCACAGGGAGTAAAGGTGAAATAAAATTGTGGTTGACTTTTCATTCATTTATTATATTTTTTGATATCTCCCTATATTTTCAATATATATTGTAATATGTTATGCGACTGACTGATCATAGGGGGGGTAATTATCCCCTTTACCCCTCCTTGTATACGCGCCTGAGTGGCCGATACTTGATGAAAGTCCATATTGAACAAATGATATCCAGTTGCTTGTAAGATTTTCACTCATTTTCCCTTAAACCGTAACAAGTGTTTCGCTATAAATTAACTTCCCCAAGAATGAATTGAACTGTTTGATTTCTGCTTGAGTTGGTATTCTTTTATAAATGAATCTTTTTCAGGCAACTGTATATTGAAAATAGTTCCTTCGGGTATTAATTCGTGCATAAGGACTATTTTCTTTGTTTCAGCGTCCGTGGAAATAATCCATCCCAGCACAACTGTATATTATTTGTTCGAATTAGATTGGGTTAGATCTACTTTGGAATTTGCCTGATTTATGTCCTGTTTTTATCACCAGCTCAGAACCATATTGGAGTTGCTTTAATACCGTACAATACCCCAATGTCAAATTCAGATTGATATTTTCTATATTCTCTGGTTGTGCTTTTGTCTTCGAAACCATAATCACCTAGAGTTTTCTAGGTTTGTACTCTTGCAGAGTATTTGGAATGTGGTTTCTTCTTAAGCTTTTTCCAATCTGATATAGTCAGAGGATCTAATCCCCCCCATGTTTGTAACCCAGATTTTTGTGTCATCTAACCAGCTCTACGTTTGTTCCAAGTTGTTTCCTGCGGTTCGTTGCTACATCTTTTCCCGTAACCACTCAGGATGTGTTAGAGTTTCCATTTTTCCCAGCTGAGTCCGTAGACCTTATAAAATACCTGCACTGGCTATCACATCACTTTTCCATCCAAACTGCTTTCAACTCAGTGCGGAATACTTCAAAGTGTGAGAAACGGTGAGGAATAGATCCTTGGTTGGCAATTGACGTCATATTCTTCAGAAAAATTTTCGAATTCGTCTACTGTACATCTTCAAATCAGACTTGAGACGTTACCGGTAGGTATGTTAGCCATAATTCCAACTACGACATTGCATCTTTCTACAGTTACAAAAATAACGAGAGGGCCTGTATGTGGGGTGTTGGATCTGTTCACCCTGGACATGACTCGAAATGTCAGCTATTTGATTCTCGTGCCGTGTGTGCCAGACCCTGAGCCGCATTTCCATATCATCTCGACAATAGAAAAATTTCGACAGTTGACAGTTCTGTCAGCTGACTCTTCTCCATTTCCTACTCAATTCAATCTGTGAACGGTAGTGTTTTTCCAAGTATTCTTTAATGTGGATTTTTCAAATATTGCATATTGGGCATAAGGGCTCCAAGCCCCCCAATCTTTAATGTATTTATGGTGTAAGGGATGTCCCAAATTTCCCTAATATCAAATTAATCATAATTGTCAATACAAAACACAATTTTTTTATGTTGAACTTCAGCATGTGAATTTGCTATTTTTTCATCTCCATGTTAGTAACTTTTATACTTCATTTTTCAACTAATATTATATTACTCTTCCTTTATTGTAGAATTCAATGTAAATTCAGCTGATGATGAACCTATGTAGGTTCGAAACATGTACTGAATCACCGTACTGACATCTTTCATATATTAAATTGTGGAGACGACTTTGAGTTTTTCTGCATCGTAAATCTACTACACTCCACTTTGAGATACAATGGACTTCTACCACAGGTTTTTTGTTAATGTTATTCTATTGTTTTCTTTCTTGTACGTCAGAGCTACTGGTGAGTTCATGTGACCTTTTTATTTTTGTTTGACAAATACAACTCTTCAACTGGAGCTGTAGGGTATAAAAGAAAGTTAGAGGCATATCCGGATAGTTATGCAAGAAAAACTAAAATAAAGTAATTCGATCGAAGGCAAAAGCTGTCCTCTTGCCTTCATTTTATCCTCTATATCTGAATTCAACTTTTGTACTGTCATATGATTGAACGAGAATTGAACTTATTTCTGAATAAAGTATCGAAAATTGAAATATATCAGTGAGAAAGCGCGAAATGGAAATATTCTTAGTATATAATTATGTAAATGACAGCTGGCCTACTCTCTAATTGTGACATTATTTGGTATTTGAACCATGATCAGTATTCGATTTATCATTTCGATACCCAATCATTAATTTGATGTTGCATAATTGAATTTCTACCTTGCAGGATAAGCATTGATACCCAATATCACATAACCATCTTGATCCAAAAAACAAATCTAGGACAATCACACCCATGAAACTAGGCCTAGGCAACCGAAAATGAGTTGGAAAAAATTTTAGATGAACTGGTGAAGAATTATATTCATGAATATTAGATTCTTATAATAAAAAAACAACGAAGTTATAGGTTAACTCAATCTCAGAAATTGACATAGATGTAATAGAAATCAACTGAGATAATAGTCAAGTCATTCATCTTCTACTTTGTAATTCAAATACTGAAAGGTACAATATGGCTTTTCTATATATATTTTTTGAAAATAATATAATGAGACATGATAATTTTGCGATAAATTTGTATTTTAAATAAAACTCCGGCTATTTAGAAATGAGATTCAAAGGACAGATAATATTGTCTAGTTCTGTTTCATATCATTGATAATGTTCATTAACCTGACGCAGATGCAAGATAATTTATCTGCATGAAATTCCGAAGTTTGTAGTACCAGTCGTATTTGAGATTGATTTCTGAAACAGAATATGCCTTATTGAAAACAAGTGAAATAGGTATATTAATGATTTATTTCTTTCCAAAACATATTTTCATTGAAAAACCAGCTCTATTGAAAACTAGCTTATCTCATTTAATATTGTTTAATTGTTCATTATACCTTATATAGACTATTTGGGAGAGCTCCTAACAATGTTTCTCTCAGGTACGATGTTGAATTTTTTTTTTTCATATACTTTCGAATATCGAAAATTCATAATTTCGACGTTTTGTAATAAGTAATCTTGAGAATTAGTGCAAAGAACGTATTTTCCAGATGTGTCACCGGTTTTTCCAAAAATGTTATGCAACGAACAACCAGTCTGAAGTGAAGTCACGACAAATTTTTAACCTTTTCTGAATAATTTATTATTCAGAAAATTTATTTATATCTCATTACAGACGTTAATGTCTATCGCAACATTTCGCAATGGAGAAAGATATTCAAATACCCTCGAGCCATGGATGAGACTCTTGAATTTTCTCGTGACGTTGGGCAACCGAAGTATTGAAATGAAAAAAATTTATCAGTGGCGTCGATTATTCATTAAGTGAGATATTTGACGTTGGACCAGTCACTTCTCACTTCTGGGGCGTACAACGTACTAAGATTTACATATATTCTGAGAGATTTGATTGATTCATCGTTGACAAAGTTGTATGAGTACGCCAAAAGGCAGAGCCTAGTGCGGGCAAGGTATGGCTAATGTTCTTGAATGCGTATATTTCATCGTCCTTTGGTTTTCGATATTTGAAACAATCTATCAAAAATAATATGTAACAATTCAGAACTTGTCTTTATTTTAACGTTTATAGTTTCCTCGAGAATTATTGACAGAAAATTGCATACTTTTATTCATTTGGATAATTGCTCCTAGAATAGACATGAATTTTCAACGACCTTGCATTTTCGGTAAGCATTACAGGTTTTCAGTGAATATCTGGTATTATTTGTTGAATGTTGCATTTCATTTCCGTTCGAATTGGACCTACTTTCAAATAATACGTGTTTACATTTTTCACATTGCTAGTGTCAATTATTTTTCATTCCGGTTTCTGCTAGAATTTGTCTAGATATTAATCATGCGTAATTACCACTTGCTGTTACCATGCTAACGCATATAACGCTGGGAATTATGTTTTAAACGGAAAGAACAGCGGGAGTTTGTACAGCAAAATGGAGTTGTGAATTATGATGGGTAAAGTGGAATTTGTTTTGATCCTACTCGAGGGAGAATTTTGGAAAACAATTTCATTTTTCAAATAATATATTATTCAATGAGGTTGCAACTATGTGAGCTATATGATTTTTATTGTTTTTTCGAAACTGACAATTCAACAAAAGAAGTGCTATATTGGCATGCATTTTTTCACTCATCTTCGATAGAAATTCAACTTCCAGTTCATCCCTAGTTACAACTGGAAAAGTTGAAACATAAGTCACCACAGAACAACAACAACAAAAAAAGCTACTATATCTACTTACATGTTTACAAGATATAGTTTTGGAATAGGGGTACTCCACAGGGTTCAGTTTAAGGGCCTGTCTCACTAATGAATGTCAAAAACGTCTCGTCCCACCATATTCGAATACTAATATATTTTCGCTGGCAATACTACAAATCGATGTAATGTCTTATTATGTCTGTTTGATAGCGCAAAAGCATGGCTTGCTGCCAATGAACTCAAAGGTAATGAAACTGAAATCCAACACATGACCTTCACTTCGAACAAGGTCGATTCAGATCCGTTTAAGTTGTTCGAATAACTTGTGATGCCATAGACTGAATTGATCAATGTGTATAAATACTCTACGCAAGATTGCAAATATCTGATTTGAGCTCTGTACATAACAATACCTTTGTGGTAATTCTGCAGAAACTTTTCCTAGAGATCAATTACCCTAACAACAATCTGATATTTTTTCACTCGACGCGCGTTTCGCTAACAAGGTTAGCATCTTCAGGAAGAAATTAGTCAGCAACTTCTTGTATAACTCAATTTTGTCTATCAAAAAAATACAAGAACAAATACTCATTAAAAAACCTATCGTTAACGTTTCGGAAAACGAATCTGCTTCCGTTCACAAATAGGAATTCTCTTCTAGGTTCGTTTTCGCAAATGTCAAAATTTGAGATTCATGTTTCGAAAACGGAACAGCAACTTCTCGGGCTCGATTAAAAATATGTCTTTCTACACTAGTAAGATTACAATATTAATTCTCATTTTTCAGATTGTGGTTGGTTAAGACCCCGAAACAGTACAGAGAAATGATTCATATTTTCTCGGTGATGGCTTTTTTGATTGTTCATATCGACATTCGTTCTATCTTTAATTTTTCTTTGTCTTTCATATTAATAAACAAATCTAATTTTCTCAAGTACTATATGTTTAAATGTTTTTAGCACTTTGGTTTCCATCTATATTTGGAGAAACAATCAATATCAGTCAGTTCAATTCGCTATTTGAAACGTTTAGAAATATTGAAAACCATTTTATGTTTTTTTTCTGGAAATAACGTGAGGACATTGGCAGAAACTCTCTGCAGATATGTGTACATTTTCTAGGATACCGTCATTATTACTTTCATTTCCTCCTAGGTAACTAGCTGTTTTCCCAAAAATCCTCATTCTGAAGTGACAGTCGTCTTGCATATTTCACATCTTTCGTGTCCTCTCACAATTAATTTTTTCAAAGTCCACAATTTGTTTCGTTACTCCCAATAAAATACTATCCAAAAAACATCACAATTTCCTGTGGGATTCTCACTAACAATGGGCTCACAGAACTGCGACACGTGTTTCGCTATACAACAGCTTCCTCGAGAGGGAAAAAATAGTATATGTGGTTGTTGATGGAGTATCATCTGATACTCTCTCAAATAATGCAGGTGTTCCACAGGGTTCAGTTCTGGCGCCCACTTTGTTTCTGCTTCATATCAATGATTTGCTCGAGAAAACATCTTGTTCAGTACATAGTTTTGCGAACGACAGTACTCCTCATACTAATTTCTATTAAAGAGTCCCCACACCAGCTGGTATGACTTGGTAAAAATAATAGAATGGGATAGCATGAACTTGGTGGAATTCAATGCTAGGAAAACCCAGGCATACCTCTCCTCAAGGAAAGCCGACTTGTCATCATCTAGTATTCAGATGTCAGTAACTATTCTACAAAGTCAAGTATCTCGATGCTAGGAATTACGATCAGTAATAAGCTCTCATGGAAAACCATGTGGGGTGCTTCCCAGAAATTTGGATTTGTATTTCGGGCAAAGAAATACTTCACTTGGCAATATCTACACAGATACGAGTACAGAATTCCCACCCTTTTTTTGTGAACTTGGAAAACCTGTCTTACTCAGGGATCTTCTTTTACCAGAATAGCTGAGCTTTGGAACTCCTTGCCAGAAGAGGTTCATTCTGAGGCTTACAAACTTCAAAAATTCAAAGTAAATGTTAATTCGCATCTCCTGTCCCTCAATTCACGCGGTGTTCTTTGAACATTACAGGGCTTCCCTTTCGTGTGAATCTGCATAAAGAAAAAACTGTGTTCTCAAACAAGAATCAGATGTCAAAATTGCACAACGAAATGTTATCACCATAAATAATATATATTCCAAATCAAAAGATGAACAATCCCCAATAATGAAATCAAATGTAGTCTATAGTATACCTTGCAATTCTTGCCACAAAAAATACATCGGTCAAACGAGTCAAACTTCTGAAATCTAGATTAACTGGGCATAAGAGTGACTGTAGACTTCACAAAAAATCTTGTGCTCTCACTGAACATGTTATTGATAATGATCATAATATGAACTTTGAAGAAACTAAGATTTTACACACGGAAGAAAACTTAACAAAAAGGTTATTTCTAGAAATGATTGAAATCAAAAAAGAAAACTTTACATTAAATAAGAAAACTGACATAGAACAATTGAGTAAAATATATTCTTATCTCTTATCTCTGTAACATTTCTAAAATATCCATGTATAAATTCCAATCAAGAAATCATGCTCTCTTAGAAATTCTGTCAGTCAGTGTCCGTCAGCATGCAGTAAGGGATGTGATCTATTTTATATATTACATTATATACATTAGTTATTTGACCATTAATTGTAAATTTCAGCATTGATAAAGATGATAAAAATTATCCAAAGCTTGGTAAAGAAGAGTTTTTCTCCACTTGAACGACTGAACACCCGATAAAACTCACCTTCGTATATATATATATATATATATATATATATATATATATATATATATATATATATATATATATATAATCGATCTACAAGATAACGTAATAGCCAAAAAAAACCTGCACAGGGAAAATGCTCCGATGAAATATTGCGTTTCGATTTCACGTAGCCACTGCCTTTGCATATAAATGTGCCAGTTTATAAAGCTAGTTGATCCAATTTCATTCGACTGGTCATCACGGAAAATGGCACGTTCAATCTAATGGGCAATCCAAACTGTTTATGGTCAGTAGCAATATCGTTGAAGAACATTATATTCCGCGGAAGACCGTTCCTTTACGGTTGAAACGGATTACATAAGCGAAAGAACATCAAACACGTCCTAGATGGAATTTTGTAACACTAGTTCGATACCATAACTTGTAGGCCTGTTTTCTGCGTAGCTATTTTGAATAATCATGCATACATTCAACTGAGATATCTTTGAATATTCTAATCAGTTGCTTGCAGCAGAATGTCGCAAGTGAAATGAATAATGAATTTGAAACTGAGAATGGTTTCAATAACTCTAAATCATATTGGTGGGAAAATAATATCTGAATGCGAACGCATTAATATATGGGTTTATTTATTGATAGACGAAAGTTTGAACTCTCAAGATCACGTAGATGAATTCAAAAAGTCTATAATACCATTAGAAGTTGCAATCAAAGGCATGCCACATTTGACAAACCATTCAAGACATCTCATCTATAATGGCCATATTCTTTCAAAAACAAGATATCTAATCACTAGTTAGTTCTCTTGTAATAAATATTATGAAGGGTTAATGCATAGGCTTTTAAATGGAGCAAACAGAATCATTTTTCAAATTCCATGTTCTTCAGGGTAATATAAAAAACTATTAATTTGAATTTAGACAAATTGATTCACTTCGAAATATTAAAATTTATTCATGAATTGATTTAAGAAAAACAAAAAACTAACATCCAACTCCTAAAAAATTCAACAATACATGGATATCAATCAAGAAAAATGAATGATTATTACTCAAATAACATTCATTACAATAGAGGTAAGCAGAATACCATTTCAAGTTGTTTAGAATTGTATGATGAAATACCGAAAAATTAAATTGCACTGGTTTTACAATCTTTCAAAACAATTAAAAGTAATACTTCTAGAGGAAATGTTCATCAAATTTCGTTTTGATTAGTGTCTATCAGTTTCAAATGTGATTTATATGTTTCGAATCTTTACAATTTGTAATATTTATTTTCTAGATTAACTATATATTGTGAAACTTTCTTATACCAGAACTTGTTTTCTTTTGAAGTATGTTCATGAATAAAAAAAATAAATGGAAAAGACTCCCCAGTCGCTAGGCTTATCTTTGAGATGGTCTTTCAAGAACATGTCATGTGATGAATTTCTTTTGCATAGCCCACGAAGGTATTTCCTGAGCGCTGAAAAATAACCAGAGCTCGGCTGATTCTTCCGTTACACAATTATTGGGGCATTATTCGTACTGCCTATACGGCTATAACAGGATTTTCCATTTAGGTATAATTGAATAAGTACATATTGCTGTCATTTCTTGGAATTTGACATTCCATGGGGGACCTGATTTATTGTGTAATGACTACAACTATAATATAATGAAGTCATTGTCATTATCAGATAAGGAAATGAATTTGAAGACGTATATTGTATCCCATTGTTGATGGCTAATTGGTTTACTCCAAAGCCAAAAAAACCAATCACACACACATCCCATTGTTGACATTGTTCTACCAAGAACAATTGGGATAGATCAGATTTGTGTTATAGCCGTAGTAGAACATATAATCTTCAATCAAATTATAGAATACTTATTTTCTTCCCTGCTATTGCTTATTTTTTCCCTTCATTCAGCTCTCTTGATAGTGTGCCCTTGTACAATAATATATGTCGAAAATTTTTCTTCTTTTCATATTTCAAGAAAGCATTCTGAACATGTCATCAACTAGTATAATAGACAATTAGTATTCCAGAAATATATCGGAAATTCATAGAATATTCCTTGAAATTATTCTTGGTATATGAATACTTCGTTAGTGAAATATTTATATTTCATAATATCTCTTTGGTATTTATAACAAAACAATAATCACCAAAACATTCCAATCGAACATTGCATTTGGATGTGACAAAAACAAACCGCTACAATCTGTGTAGAAATGAATTGCCTTTTACTTTTATTTGCATAATATCGGTTATTGCATGTGTTCGTATTACTATTGTCAACAAAAACGAGGAATACTTTCTATTATATTAACTCGGGTAATTTATTATAATGATCTGGTTAGCTGCATTTTTCTTTTGAGGACAAGTTCACGCGAATATAATTGGCTAATATTATAATAATTGAATGAAATATTCATGAATGAAGGACGAAACCAGTAAGCGTTTGTCAGAAAAACTATTGGAAGCAGCAATTTGTAGTGAATTGTGAAATTGGAGGAACGCTTCATTAGCTTCCAAAATAGATTCAGGGATAATTTAAGAGAGTAATTAGAATGTTCAGGTACAACTTCGATCTAATTTATTTCGAATATTCAAAAAGAACGGTAATATCTGTTGAATGACACAAAACAAGAGATGTAATAGATCGTACTGTGAAGTTGTTTTTCGATGATTTGAACATTTTTCAAATTACATTTTTTGGGTTTTCTCTTCAAATTCTTGTATTTTCTATAAGGTGAATTGATATATTTGTGAAATATTTCGAATCTGACATAACATTTTGTCCTTCAGGAGGGACAGCCATCCGCGATCCATATCAAGCGAACTCATAGATTAGCATTCTTCACCGGAGAGCATGATAAAAGCAGTTTCCCTCAATTTTCGTTTCTTGTCATTGCTCTTTTTTGTTATAATTTTAGTACCGTTCTATTCTATTGTGTGATCTCCATTGACAGAAAGAATCTGTTCTGATAATTTAGAACCACCTATCTGTCTGTTCCTGATGTTCCTGACGTTCTATTCTATTGTGTGATCTCCATTGACAGAAAGAATCTGTTCTGATAATTTAGAACCACCTATCTGTCTGTTCCTGATGTTCATCTTGTGTTCACTCTTTCGCACTTCCAATGGTAGAAACGTTTCACCGATATATTTTATATCGCACGAACAAGGAATTTGATAAAGACAGTTTATGGTGCTTTCTGTGGTGATATTTGGTTTGGTATGTATCAGTATTGACCGTAAAGTATTTGTTGTTTTGAATGTTGTTCTAACATCATACCTGTTGCAGATCCGTTTTATCTTTTCAGACAAACGAGAGACATAGGTATAATGTTTGATACAGGTTGTGTATTTTGTATAGGTTTTATGTCTTTATTGTGGACTGTGTTCGGATTTTCAATTTCTGTCAAAGTTTCTTCACGAATTTTTCTTGAAATACATTTTCTTTCAATACTGATTTTATGAAGTTTATCTCTTCATTGATATTCTCTTGTGAGTTACATACAATTTTTGTTCTATCATAAAGGCACTTTACTTTACCCTTCTTGCCACTTGTGTGGTGGTTAGAGGTGTAGTAAAGATATTTGTTGGTATGTGTTTTCTTTTGATATACACTATGTCTACATGACGTGTCGATTTCTTCATCATTACATCTAGAAATGGGAGTTTATTTTTATTTTCTGTTTCTAATGTGAACTTTATTGTTGGTTCTTGTTTGTTAACATTTTTTTTAACAATGACTCCATATAGAGAAAACATTATCAACATATCTCCACCACACCTTTGGACCATATAAATCTGAATTGACAAAAGGGTGCAATTACTCTTTTGGAATTGGTGAGCCTATTTTTTTTATCAATTCGAAAAAATTCAAAATATGGTGTCAGTATATTTGAGAATTATAAAAGCTCATTATTTGAGAACCAACATTATGTAATTCAGGCCGATTTTGAGGTTGAGGACAAACTGAGTAAATCTATCGGTATTTCGATTTTGGTTGTTGAAATAATTCGAAACCCAAAGAATAGAATTTTGTGAGATGTTTCAATTGATACATTACACTTTCCACGTTACCATATGCTTGAGATTGGTATCAAGATATTTCTGTTTCATTCGTGCTTCGTGGAGTTCATGAAAAATATTCTACTTCACTAGATTTATCGAATGATGTTTCACACATAATACGTTCTTTCCCAAGGGAAAAGATTGATGAGTAACTGGGAGACTGCAAAGGGAAAATTGTTGATTTGAGTCGACCAATAAATGTTTTCCCTATCAACTTTCATATGTGACCTTGAATTTCAGATATTACCATTCATTCTAAATATATTTCAATGGGACACACTGTATAAATGTCAGTTGAAATATCGTTCAAAACCGAACCGCAATTTTCTGTTGATGGATGCTGTTTTCGCATGGGAAACATATAGATCCAAAATGCAATACAATAATTGAATTGTATGACATAGGTACATACAGACTTCAGAATTAATATTCAAATTAATCAGCCTGATACAGTCACATCAATGACGTTGCGTCCAGTTGTTTTGTGAATTTTGTGAAAAAGGTGTACATCCTCATTTCGAATCATAATGAATTATCTGGAACGTTTCATGATTATTTCCAATCATTTGACAAAATGCTCATTTAGGTTTAGTCCATCCCATCATGCAAATGAGTTAGTATACTAATTAGAAGTGATTGAGTTTCATACGAGTAAATATATGGCGTCCGCTTGTACATTCACAGTTGTAGCATGTACATTAATTGAAAATATCAAGCTGGAATTTTATCACAGAATTATACTGTTTTTTATCAAAGGTAATACAACGAGTCCTTCAAATTTAATCGATAAACCTTCATTGTCCACAAAAACTTTTTTATTTGGCAAAAGTATGAAAACAAACCGATTGATAAAATCACGAGTCCGTAGGACGAGTGATTTTATCTAATTCGTTTTGTTTGAATGCTTTTGCCTCAAAATAAAAAAGTGTTTCGAAAATGAAAATTTATCTTATTCAATTTGAAGAACGAGTTGTATTTGGAGAGATTATTTTTTGACCAAATAGAAGGAAGAACAATTCAATCGATCAGTATTTCATTTACATAAGAAGGAACGGAGAATAGGTGAAAATATTACAAATTCGAAATGTCAAACAACGATGTATGCCCTCTATGATCCAGAAGAGATATGATGATTACGCAGTGAATATGATAATGCTTGCCGACGATACAAGAGATGGCGTCACACCCCTCATTGTACAAGGTTAATAATTGAAAATTTCTTATGAAATGAAAATCGCGCCAGAAGAAACATAAAATCATTCGTTATGTCGTTTTATCAGAATCTTCTACAACTGTTTCTTTTCATACAACAAAAAATGAATTATATTCAATAAAAACTAATTGTACGCCATCTTCATTTGAGTTAAGGAAACCTCAAAAATTTGAATCGGTCGTTTGCTATATCTGTCATAAAGTTGGGGTTATGAGCTATTTACGTGTTTGAGTGTTCATTGAAATGTGTTATGTTATTATTATGCTGAAAAAGTGAAAAGTGAATGACTATTAATAATAAGGTAACTCTTCATTCATGTTAATTTATATAAATATGAGCCAGTTCAATAGAATCGACGCGGTAAACCGTATAGTTTTGACAGTTCAAAGGTAAACAACGTTTTATCGAAAGGACCAGGCAGTTTTATCGGTATAATACCCAATGATTGGCTAGAATAACCATAGAGTCAGCCGCTACTATTGGTTGATATGCCAAAAACGTCACATTTTGACAAGTGAAAAAAATAATCTCTAATAAAACCTTGGATTTTGGATTGAGGTGGCCTTTACTTGATGGAAATCCATAGTTATTACGCTATAAGGTAATCGTGTCTACCTTATAGTCTAATAAAACCGTAGGATACTAAAACTCCACAGGGCTTGATAAAAAAACTCAACAGATTATTATCACTTTCTATGTTTGTATGTATGCTCTTTTCACAATGTTAAGTACCTACTCATATAACCTCAGTACATTTACATTATTGTATAATAATTTTGAGGGGAATGAGTTATTGAATTCATGTCTACCACATCCAAAGAGGTTGCCATTTATGCATTTTTGTATAGATTTTTCGATTCAGCTACGATCCATAAAAAAAAATTCACAAATGAAGTTTTTTTTTCACCTCTATAACCCATTTCGAAATTAGTATCTATTCTTTATGTAAATATTTTGATCACTTTATAAACACCATGTTTTTTATAGACGTGAGAGTGGCGTCAATGAAATTCCATTGATTGCAGAAATACCTTATAATCAATTATATCTCTAAATAAACTACCAGTTATTTATTTGTATGGATATAATCGGTTTCTCAAAAAAATTCAAGAGAATCCAAAGAAATATTTTCACATACTCAGAAACGTGTTCCAATTTATTCTTCTTCTTTTTTTGATGAGCAGATGAAACGAAAATAGTTTGAAAAATGTCAACTCCTATTTATTTTTCGGCCCAAGTAAGAGTGGAAATCACAAAGTTCTTAAATAGAAATAATTAATAAAAATAAATCAAGTTTTCCAGGTGGTATTACAGATAGAAAGAGACAACCAAAAAAATTATTATTCACGTACAATGTTACATAAAGACTCAATTGATTGGTGCGCCTTACAATCTTGTATATTGTCTTCACAACACAACAGTGTTCCAAAGTTCGAATGTCATATATTCACATAGTAGGTTGACGATTCGTGGTTATGATAATGCGAGTAATAACTATTGGAGATTATTTCAGCTGAGAATCTGACAACTAAGCTCAATGAAGCTAAAATTCTAATAATCAATTTCTAGGTTCTTGAAATGAAGCATTTTTGCATATAAGTATTTCTTCATCGATAAGTACTAATCTGCGTCATTAAAAAATGTTCATAGAATTAAAAATTAGATATCTAATGAACACTTATCCTATAAGTACAATGGAATCCAACTGTCCAAATTATCACAAAACTATGGACTAATGCCAAACAGCAGGAACTATTTTAAGTTCTTGAGTTCGTGGCTATTTTTCTATGCAGATGCTTGTTTCTGTTCCTGAAGATTAAGCGCTAACTTGTAACCCAACTCTGGTCTCCTATCATTTCCCTCAACCATGTTTTTTACTCTATCGGAATTGACCACCACTCCATGGTTTTTTATCACAGTGTTCTTCGTTTTCTCGATATCTAGCAGATCCACCCCTCTGCAACAGTCGTCCAATAAGATGGTTCGAAAGCCGCTGGAGATTGCATCGATTGCAGTAGCACCTGAAACAAAACAAAGGAATTCAAAAAGGAAGATTTTATAGCAGTTCGGAGTCGTCACCAACTGAAATGGATAGGGAAGATTCTCAAAACAAGAAACAAAGGAAAAAGGTATTGTAGATTATGTGATGTGACCGCAGGCAAAATTTCCATGAATGGAATATAAAATAATGGATCGAAGAAAATATAATACCTATCAGATGAAATATGAATGTTTGGAGACATCAATTTTCACTTCTGTATCGAAATATGTGGATAGATAAAACAGAAGGCAAACCAGGGATCAAAATCGTGGAATGAAAACATACATGAGAACACGAAAAGGAGAAACTAGCTTAAAAGAGAATCAAACAGTTACAAAAAGGAGAAAAGATCTAAACCAATACATGCAAAAAATGTATGAAATGTATAAAATGTAAAAAATCAAAGAAAAAAGTGAGGATGAACTTGATGAAGATTTGAATAAATGAGCAGTCGAAGGAAATCAGGACAAAATAAAATCAACTGAAATCAAAGACAGCGGATATCCCAAAAACAAGAGAAGAATATGAGACGGAAAGAAGAGATGACAATGAGGTAAAAACCCGTCATAGAGAAAAGATGTAAACAAGGAATCTAACATGGAGCTTGTGGGGCGTAGAAAGATCTCCTGAAGAAGTAAAAACGAAAAAACCTAGCAGCTTGCTCTTTCACGCTGCATTAATTTTGTATAAACCGATAATTATTTTTCACAATTATATTCCTCAAGATATGAAAACCATTGTGGATTCCCCAGAACAGAATAATATTCAAATAACGACCACAGTATGAAAAAATAAATTGAGCTTTGGTGTGGGCTATACACCTATAACTAGTACCATTCAGAATTTGTACTAGATCGATAGTCGGGGTAAAATTGGGAGAATTCAAAAATAAACAAGCAGAGGATCAATCACTATATGCATGGAGGGAGAAAATAGGCTAACAACAAGGAAGAGTTTACGAATTAAAAGAAAAATTGATATAAAATTCGTGGACATGACAGCATCCTTTGGTATTTACTACCCACTCTTCCCCTTTACCCTTCTCTCTTTTTCTCTCTATTTCTTCCTCTGTTTCTTTCTCTCTTTTCTCTCCCTCTCTTTCTTTCTCTCTCTCTCTTTCTTCTTCCTAACACACCTCCTCATATGTGATATGAGTGAATACAGAATCAGAGTCAAGACAGAGTTCATTTGATCCCAGAAGAGAAGCTATTTACATTTCTATTCATATCGTCGCGATATCGAAATCATACAAACATCAACGTCAAAATTCCCATCATTCCGTCACATAATTCACGGTTGGTGGTGTTATTAGCGAAACTTCGGCAATTAACTCACCGACACAAACGTCGTACGCCACACCGCAAACGTATACATCCGTTATATTTCTCATCCTGAGTTGTGCCGCCAATTTGGTGTCTGTCAACTTGGAATTGTCCCAGAATGCAGAGTATGAGTCGACCTCTGGATTAGTCCCCTTGTAAATTTTCGTCGCGTTCTCCACTACCTGCAACGAAATAGAATATACGTTCCCTGACAGTGTTGCCGCTTCAACCCATTTATCAGTTAATATACTGACTCATGAAATTTGAGCTGTAAGCAAAAGGAGCATTGATACAATAAATAGTTCGGAGTTTAATGACATATGGATAATTTCTTCCAATGATTTCATTGAAGGTTTATTTTGTACTGGGATCGAAATCGAGTGTCTAGGGATTGGGCTTACTTGAATACTTTTTTTACAGTTACCCATAAATATTTTCCCTTCAAATTGCTATATAAATCATGAAAGGAGCTGAAAAACTTCCTTACAAGTATTGTATTGTATCGAAGTGGAAAAACAATAAGAAATTCACCCGATGAAGTGTTTTTCGTTTATCAAGCTGTGTAAGTTCGGAAACAATGGTGTAAGATGATGTACATCCAATTTCGTCTTCATGTTGTGGAGACCATTTTTATGTTAGGTTACAGCTCACAGGTTACATACAGCTTGTGTGAATTAGTAAAAGTAGCATTAGCCATTTAGCAGTAGAAAATTCAGTTTAAAACTAACCAATCCCATAGCAATTTATATTATATATCGGATCATTCTAATCGGGCATTCATAAAAAGTGAATATACTCATTTAACTTGAGTGAACCTGAATTGTATATTATGAATATATTATTATAATGAAGACGTGAAATAGGAGTTTTGTTGCAATTTTGATGACGAGTTAGGTATAGGTTATGTTTCGATATATTATAAAATGCCCTATGCATTTATATCACAAAGTGGGTAAGATGGCTCTCAGAGCCCTTTTTTTTTAATATGCAGATTGACACGAAAGGAAAGCCGTGTGATGTTCAGAGAACACCGCGTGAATCAAGGGATAGGAGATGAGAATTACCATTCAATTTGAATTTTTGGAAAATGTGAGCCTCAGGAAAAACCTCTCTCGGAGTTTCAAAGTTCAGTTGTTTTATTGATAAAAGTTTCCTGAGCAAGAGAGGTTCGACAGGTCTCCAAGCTCACAAGAGGTGGAATTTGATACTCGTCGGTTCATCCGTAAAGATACTGCTGAGGATGGATTGATGACAATTCAGAAGAGTACTGTGAAAATATCTATAGAAGAGAGACAAGTCTCTCCGAGCCTTCTACGAAGTGAGAGTCTGTGAGCGAAGGATCACCAACAAGACTCTGAATGGCATCAAGAAGTTTCAATGAATGTTTTGGTGCCGAGCTTCATACATGAAATCCATATTCCAAGACAGGTCGTATCTGAGCCTTTTTGATCATCAGAAGCTGACGAGAAGTGAAATATTTCTTCGCACAAAGTAGAAACCCAAGCTTCTGGGAAGCACCCTTAGCGATCGATCTGGCATGGTTGTCCCATGAGGGATTATTCCTGATCGTAATTCTTAGCATCGAGATACTTGACTTTGTAGCAATAGTTATTCCAGACATCTGAATACTAGATAATGATAGATCGGATTCCTTTCGAGAAGAAATGACCATTTGTGTCATATCGATTAAACGAAAATTTCATATTTCATCGTTTGGACAAGAAAAATTAACAGGGCTTCATTTCGAATTGCCGAATACCGGACAAACGAGAAGTGATGCAATTGTTTCATTGTTGAAAATATCAGCCTCAACGAATAATAATCATATACCAGATGTCAAATTTTGAACCCAACAAACAAAAGAATGAGTGAATTCTTAGGAATTTCTGGGCTTCTCAGTTGTGGTCCGCAGGTTTTCGGGCCTGAAAAAAAACTTTGGTAGAAAGAGCGAGACGCATTTCAGAGCCAGCATATTTCGAGAAAGAAATGCGTCACCTAGAAAACGCCTTTCTAGGTAATGACTACCACAAGGACGAAATTTACCGATCCATGAGACCCCGACAGGGATGTTCAATGAATGGCCCTGATCCAGCCGTTGATAGTCGCTCTTTCCTGACCTATATTAACGGTGTGACGGGAATGTACCGAATACCGTGTAGTTGTGGTTCCGTCTATGTCGGAACCACGAAAAGGATCATAAAAACGCGATTAACCGAGTGAAAGAACCTGTCGATATGACCGACAAAAAAATCGGCGGTGGCCGAACACGCTCTATTGGGAGGTCATGATATTGACTTCGACGGAACGCAAGTGCTGGACACAACTCTGAGCTATTACCCCAGGCTCTATAGGGAGCCTATAGAAATTCACAAGCATAAGAACAATTTCAACCGTGAAGAAGAGAGCCTAAACATCCACAGAACATGGATGCCAGCTGTTCGAAATACACGGATCCACCCAATGAATGAAAAAGGTTCCGGAAAATTAATTGTCAGTCTGATTCTAGGTCCGAAAAATAATGACACGTCATCTGAACCACATCAAATCAAAGCCTCGCAGCTGGGAAGAATACTTCGACCATAGCCGCATCGCCTTTGAAAATGTCTGCCGCAGATGCAGACGAAACGTCAGTACCAAAAACCCGCGGACCACGGCTAAGAAGCCCGGAAACTTCTAAAAATTCATCAGTTGCCGGCCGTGAAAGTCTACAATCGTTGATAAAAGTATGTTCCCACCGGTAAGCACTTCTATCAGAAATCCGTGACTTGATTTTTTAGTGCAGTGTACCGACGCGACGTAGCTTTGGTCTGGGTTGGGCTGGTTAAAATCAAGTGATTAAAATCATGATTGAAATCATGATTTAAATCGCTTGATTTTCAAAATTAAAATCATGATTCAAATCAATTTTTGTTTTTTGTATTCAGAACCAGATAACAACATAATATGAAAGTTTTCTCGAAGATCAGAAGGAGTATCTGCTTTTAGTAAAAACAACAAAAAAGAAGTACATAATTCCGAAATCTTAAACTAAACGTATCACCTAAATTTTACTACTGTACATTTTCAGTCTATTCATTTTCGTTAAACAATTTAAACAAAAACACGAGTTTTCCTCCTTTTTCTGTGCCTAATCTGTTTCTAATATCCGAGTGTACAACTAGCGAAATGCGTGAAATTGTTGGGCAACGTCAATTTATAGGTTGATAAGGAAAACAATCCTCGATAGGAATATTCTTGCAAAAAGCACAACAAACGCGTTCGTGTTCGTGCCTCACTCGGCACTGTATACTGAGTGTATAGGACAGAAGGAAAACAAATCGCGACAAGAATTTCCTTGCAAGAAGCGGGACAAATGCGTTGTCACAAGTTTTTGAGCCGCGAATTGTTATAAAATTTTTAGACTCATACATTAAAATAAGAATCAAAATGTTCAAATTTTATATTCAAATTTGAAAAATCAAAAAAATCAAATGAATCGTGATTTTTTTTCAAATCCATGATTTTTGATTTTTTTGATAAAAATCAGCTTTTGCCCCACCCTGGCTTTGGTAAACGATTCGTGTGAAGGTGAAGAACACGACGCCGTCTCTTCAAACAAACTCCGAACTCCAAGACCGGCGACGCCGTTCGTTATGTAATACACGAAATCAATGTTACTCCAACACGAAAATTTATCGCCGGCCGCGAAACTTTACAATGACTCCTCGACGAACTCCCAAACTGGATTAAGGTATCTATTATGCGGATCCACGCGAAGCCCGAAACTAATTCAACTTTCGAGATGACGAACTTCCATAGCCGTCTTTTGTCCGGTATGTCTGGAAGTTCGGATGACTTACCTTTACGGGAATTTGTTGGGTATGTGAGTTATCGAGCGATCTGTCTTGATTGTTTCACGACTTCGCTAGCCCAGCCGTTTTTCTGAATTAACTTCGCCACCAGATGCGCAGTGACAAGGGCAGGTACAAAAATTAATCAAATTGGAATCTTGGATATTGTACAGATGAGTAGTTGGAGGAGAAGATTGTGAATACATTCAAATACTAGCTTACTCGATCTTGGATTTATTTGAACACAGAAGGATAGAGAAAGATCGTTGTTTTCTACGTACCTTAGTAAATGGTTTGATCAACTGTATAAATTTATAACAAGTGAATACACTCGTAGAGTACAAGCCAACCAGTAACTGAAACAAATAATTCTAGAACTATGCCGTCGCTTTTTCAAGCTGTACATTGGAATATACAGGCTGTTATTTGAGTTCGTGGTCAAACTCAAAGTGGTATTCCTTTGAGTAATTCTAAGAAGGAATGTTCCTATAAACATGGGTCCGGTAATGCGTAATTTTCAAGATAAAGGATATCAAAAAAAACGTTTGTCCCTGAATATGTCAATTATCCAGCCGATTTTCTCAAAATTTGTTCGTGGCATTCAGGATATTGAGGGGCTGATTGTTTTACACAGGATGTTAATATAATGAATTCTGAAGTACAAAAAGATGAAATTATGGTTGTTTGAATAATTGGTTTTCTTTTCATGGCATCCCAACTTCACTTTCAAAAAAACACTGCTGTAGTTGATCTAAAAATTCGGAAGATGAAAAGCTCCTTATTGTATGTCCATACAAGTACGCCCCAGTTGTTGAATGTTCATTAGTTTTGTTTTGTTGTTTCAAGGACATGCAATAAACTCATCAATTTTCCTCAAGAACAGAGGAAGACACAAGAAAGAAGTTATGTGGAAAAATCGTAGTTTTAGTAGCTCAATGCGAAAAAAATAAAAAAATTGCAACAAATCAGTTGCTCACATTTTTTTGGTTAACAATATTGGTGGAGGTTTCTTCCGGTACGCCACTGGACATATCGATTTCAATGGAGATGTGGTCAAACCAGCTTCTCAATACTTCAAATATTACTGCCAAATTCGAAGGAAATTGGCTGAAGGATTACTGAGATATCAGTATCTTGAAAACGGAGCATTACCGAACTGATGTTTATATGAACTTTTTATCTTAGAGAATCACCCCTTTGAGTTTGGCCACGTACTTGAATAACACCTTTTGAACAAAAAAAAACACATTTATTGCCCAAACAGGTACAAGACCCACTTACAGGACAGCTTTCACAAAGTGTACAAGTAACAAGGAAAAACTAGGAACTCACAGCCAAACATTCTAATAGGGCTTTCCTCGAGATGATAGAACCTGAAAAACTAACCCATTTCCGTGAAAAAATTATTGGGGTCGGACGGAAGCAATTATTTTCCGTAGTGAGTTTTCCTGGATCTATCATATCGAAGTGAATTGTTTGTGAACAGTACCTTGTGTTTTTCGGTGGGAAATTCTATTTTAGCCAGTATATAGTCGATGCTACCGCTGAAAACTGATGGCATAGTGCTAGGAGGTATTGTTTTATATTATAGTAGCATCGAAAGTGTTATGTAATAATAATAACTCGGGAAAAAACCCTACCCAGAACTACTCAACATTCAATTTCAAGAAAGACAGGTCAACGGATCAAAATTTAGAATTATTATCCAGCTGAGTGTTTTTAAAATTGATTATTTGTCTCTTTTCCCATCTGATCATTATATTTATTTGGTACTAATCTCGCTAAATAAAATAAATATGCTGCGGCTTAAATTATTTACGATAAGAGGTAAAATGGATTTCCCGTGTAAAAATAAAAAGATGAATGGAAAAAAATATTGATAATACAAATACACAATCATCAGTGCTATTTATCTTTCTGAATGAGAAACACTCACCAGCACTGACTCAATTCACTCTCAAAATATAGAAAAGTCATCGATGAAACTTTCGTCTAATATCGCAATAGAGAGAAGAACCAAAGACGAGTTAGGCTCAAATTATCATTAAGCCCAGTCAAGCATATTTTTTCGAATGCTCTAAGAAACATTGAAGTGGGAAATGTGATTTTTAACGAGAACTGAAACATATCTGTCTGGTGAGAAGAAGCATTTCCAAAGTTTTCGTTGAGATTGAACTCAATACTGCCTTTAATTTTTCCATCCATTGGATAGTTCCATAGAAGACGATATACTGCCGCCACATTCAATTCTGGCAAAGTGTTTGGACGACTTATATTCCAGAAAATTTATCAAATATGTGAGCTCTGGAACGATTTGTCAATTTCGATTGTAAGGGGCTTTGCGGCCCAGAAGTTAGCCAAAGTGAATGGATGCTTTGAACTTCGCCTATAAAAATATGTAACGTCGGAAGTTTTTGCTGAAAACGGAACCCATTTCTCATAAAATCATCTCTGATACAGCGAAAACTTTTCTGTGGAGATTCGTCGGCGATTGATGGATAACTTTCCCGCCGTCATCTTTATTCAGCATTATAAAAGTTTGCTTATTTTGTTCCCGTTTAGAAGGTTCATAGTTGTAGTAATAGGATATGAGCTGTGATTTCGTCTGTTTGCTGAATAGTTGTAGGGAAATATTCATCATGTCTTGACTTGAAGGAGAATTTTGTTAAGAGATGTCGAACAGGAAAGACAGTGGCTACCAGCTATATGAAAGGGCTAGCATCAAGGCTATGGAGCCCCACCGAAGAGATCAAGCTGGACAATGAACTGTTATATGCAAGAACCATCACAATAGAAAACTGTGAAGGTCCCTGGATCATCTGATATTATCTAGTAGCCCAACTAACATTTTAGGACAGTTATTCCACATGCCGGGGAGAAATGTTTAAAAAAGGATAATACTGGTAGTACAAGCCTTGAATATTTAACTTCAAAGTATAAATAATTTATAAGTAGCAACCTTGGTCAATTACAGGAAAGTAATCACCAGTGAATCCCCTTCAAATTCCATAAGCCACTTTAGAGCAACCGTCGCAAGGATTGGGGCGGTTTGAATTCTGGTATTATTAAGGGTATAATTTACGAAGCAAATGTCATCATAATTCAATGAATGTTTTGGTATTCTCTCTTGGTGAATATTTACCTAAATGTGACTAGATATAAGCCGTTACGCTCAGGGAATATAAAGGTTATTTGACAGGTCTAATAGTTCAATTATTGACTTGATTTCATACCGTAAGAAGAAGAATATTGACTTATAGGTATATTTCAAGAATTACGCCATATTTAATTAGAATATCTGTTTTACCCATCAATAAATATCGATAATTCATTGAATTTTAGTTTATTCTGACGATTTATTTCTAAATAATGGCTGCATATGACATTTTAAAACCATAACTTTGCTAAAAGAGTGTTTCTTGGAGAAAAAATTTAAACATGTGCAATCAATCTAAATTATTTTTGCATTAAATCACATATTTGAAGAGGCCCGTGAATTTTATGAAGGTAAGAACCATCATTTTACAGTAAATTTCGCGCAGCAAGGAGAATATTTTTGAGGAGAGAGCATGTGTAGCTACCGTATGACAATAATTTTTATATTCCCATACTTATTGTCAGCATTTTATGTAGACCATAGCTGATTCGTCGTTATGGCAACCAAATTAAGAGAAGTTAAGATAGAGATAATATGTATATATGTATACTATTCATATAAAGAAACCTCTCTTTGTTTACTCATTCGTCCAAGGGAATAATTGGTAACAGAAAGGTTGATTTAAGCTTGATATTTACTTATTTCTGACCAATTTCATGTCAAAATCACTTATATTTACCCTCAACCTAGTAAACTAAATGTCCAGATATTCCAATTTTCGACTTCCAAATTACTCATTTTTTTCCCCACAATGGTGATTACAAGGTAAAAATTACGTAACCTAGTCTTCTTTCAGAAAGGTCGCCGACCTGATCGAAGGTAAGATTAACGTTATTATAACTAAAATTGTTAGTTGGGAGGTACATACAATTGAAGAGAAAAATGTAGTCATTCGAAATTCACCTTGAGATCTTTGTGTAACTCGCTGCCCCAGGTATTCTGAACGCAGTGCCTCGGCCACATCCTCTGCGTTACTGGTGGTTCCCCCTCGAAAACCACGGTATCATACAGCTGCACCGTTTCTGGATCCAATTTCGGACTGCTAGGGTGCAACTTCCTCAGATTGATGTTGTCCAAAAATGAAACGTGATCGCTCGGGTGCCAATCGTAGGAGTAGAAAATGGCGTCGAAATCGATAGTATCTAGCAGGCTATTGATCGGCTGGATGACTTCTTCGGCGTTCTGCTTGGCTGGGCATTTGCTGATGTCCAGGGTGCCGCAGATGAAGTCGTTCTGGACGTCGATGATGAGGAGTGCTGAAATGGGACGGACGATCTGAAAAAAATTAATTATCAATTCTGCTTGAAAGAATGGATATGCCGAGCTTCTGATCTTACGTCTTGAAAGTATTTGGTACATTTGAGACTTCTTTTCAATTTTTTCAATTAAGATAATGTTGTATATTGAGCATAGCACTGCACACAGTCCCTATAGGGCTCATTGTACTTCATCCACCTAGGGTAGGGTACCTCACCCAAGGATCTATCAGTTCAACACGTTGAGCCCTAGGTGTCATCAGCCCCCTACCACAGTTTCTTGAAACCTTTTGTCACAGACAAGTAAAATGAATATGTTTGCCAACCGAAAATACCTTCAACATGGATGATACGGAATGTTATTCATTGAACGAATATGAAAATGTAATGGTTCTAATGAAATAAATCATAAACAGTTTGATATTATCAATCAAGGTTTTGTTTTCAAAACAAAAGAGAACTAAATATATTTTTTTCACAAATATTGCACTGATATTTTGACCGAGAGCGTTAGTTTCGGTGGTACAGCCTGGGTGCTATTGGTGTAGCGTCCCGTTTTCCCTCTCTTTTGATTTGGAGAAAAGTTTGATCCGGTGCAATTAAATGAAACATTCTCTTGCATAGGCTCAACGATAAGTCGAAAAGTATATTTATGTCTACCTAGTCAAATTGACACTTTCTGAACATGGATTGTCTCGATGTGTATGTAAGACAGTCATGAATGACATGACCTACGCTTTCAGTCAATTACCTCAATTCTGAAGAGGTATTGTTGTAGCTGACAGGTGATTTTTATTCTTGCTAGCCAAACCAAGTAGTAGCCCAATAATTATATCAAGGGATTGCAGTTGGTGTTTTCACCCCCAGTGCCGTTTTAAACTACGATGGAAGTGTTCTTCAATAGGGGTCGCGGTTGTCTATACTGCCATGCCAATATAAGGGGTTCCGGAACAATTACCTTCCTGGCTAGAGTTGAGGATGCAAATTTTGTAGCCATCATTAGCTTGTAGTCATCAAAGCTAGTGCTTGTACGCTATCAGTAAGGATGGGTACGTTTTCATCAATAACCTCTTCGTTTCAGTCTGCTTCATCTTTGTTGTTTTTGCTGATTATATTCTCCAATGCGAAAAACTCTTTAAAAGTTGAAGTCTAGGCAAGCAGAACACAGAATTATCGCGATATTTCGCTTTCTCCTAGCAATGATAGTTTTAACACTTCAAGGCATGAAAGATTTTAACGATGAAATCCCATTGTTGAAAAGTACTAGTAAAAATACAATTGTTAATGAATATTTTGTGGAGTTCATATCCTAAAAATGATCTGATATTTGAGAATGGTCGTGGAAGAGAAAACTATTCTTCCACTAGAAAATTCGAGTACGCTTATTACCTATCCTACAATAATTGGGCTTTCAATCAAATGTTGATGTTGGAATTTCTCATTATTCTGATAATAACATTGTTTCAATTTGAGCATTTATATTTTGTTTGGAAATTGCACAAATTACAATTGACCTGAATATGTTCTTAGATAAATGCCCATCATTTCAAACTCAAACTCTCTTATTTATCACTTTCAATAACTAGGTTTTTGTGATCACAAATAGTGAAATGTTGGAAATGTCCAGTCTCAACTTCATGCAGCAACATCATATCGTATGAATGTCAAGTGGAAAGAAAGTGTTTTCGATTCCTTAATTAACAGGAAGAAGAATCCTATGATCAAATTTTATTTGCAGATTCACACGATAGGGAAGCCCTGTAATGTTCAAAGAATACCGCGTGAGTCAAGAACCTCTTTCGGTAAGGAGTTCCAAACCTTATCAGTTCTATTGAAAAAACATCCCTAAGCAAAAGAGGTTTTACAGGTCTCCAAGTTCACAACAAAGGGGTGGAAATTCTGTACTCGCGGAGTCATCCGTGTAGATATTGCCAAGGGTGGAACGATTGATAACAATTCTGAAGAGCACCGACCGTGAAAATATCTAAAGAAGAGAGAGACAAGTCTCCGAACCTTCTACGATGTTCCAATGAAAGTGAGCGAGTCTGTGAACGAAGAATCACCAACAAGACGCATTGCCTCTCTCTGAATAGAATCGAGAAGCCTCAATGAATGTTTTGGTGCCGAACTCCACACATGACAGGTCGTATCTGAGCCTTGTAGATCATTAGAAGCTGACGAGAAGTAAAGTATTCCTTCGCACGAAATAGAAATCCAAGTTTCTGGGAAGCACTTTCAGCGATAGATCTCACATGGTTTTCCTATGAGAGATTATTACTGATCGTAAATCCTAGCATCGAGATACTTTGTAAAAAAAGTTACTCCTTACATCTGAATACTAGACGATGATGGATCGGCTTTCCTTGAGAGACTTGCCTGATGATAAATAATAGTGATAATTCAACTTATTTTTGCATACTTTCAGAGACGCACAAGAAAATTTTAATCATTTAATGGAAATAACCGATAGACAAAATACAGCTTTCAATGTGTGTAGGAGTATTTCATCTCAACTTTCATAGCCCGAGATCAATAATGGTAGACTCATGACAAAATATGAATGCATATCTAGGAGTTCTATAGCGAAAAGCCAATGACCAGAAGAACCGTTTTGCACATCAAAGTAAACACTTCATGGTTCACCAGTATATAGGCATCCTATATATGTAACTCCCGCAAAATGAAAAATACTTCCAGATCACGACAAGGCGTATCGATTGGTGCACAACTTCGCCAAACTATTTTTCCAACTCGATTATATGCGGGATACGGTTTTTTCCTTGTACCGGCTCTTAAGTGGTATTTGGGTCGTTAGTTTTGGTGCGAAATTATCGATTACGACCTTTAACATTTTGGATTCGAGCGCAAAAACAGATTCTACACCAAGTTGTATCGGGTAAAGTAATTATACATCAAAGGTCGGATGCCAAATTGGAACCTCTAATTATAAAGTTTGCTAGAACTAGGTCGAACGCACACCAGCAGTCTCATAAATGAGGTTTGTCGTTTTTTCCTGGTTTTTGTTACGTCCATCTTTGAGATGAGAAAACTCTTGTTTGGATGTTGCAGTCAAAATGGTCATCAATTTATGGAGAAAAAAGTGGCAGAAATCCAAAGTTTTGGAGGTACGACTTCGTTTAAACTACACAAATAGTCTTTGACACAACGAATATTTTGCTGGACAGTGAGTACAAGTTATATGCATCATAAATATATTTTGATCAGAGAACTATATTCTATCACATTGTTGTATTCATCAATTCCCTGATTCTTATGTATGCATCAATTGATGACGCACACACAATAATTCCCTGACCAAAGTGTATGTTTTATTTGATGTATACCGTGTACCGTGTGTCAACAAATTTTGGTATTCCTCATTATCTCCTTTATTTTTCCAAACCATTGAATATTTCGCTTGAAAGGAACGGTCTGATGTACTAGACTTTTCATTACAATACGGATTTTGCGAAAAGGCATCAACATTCAATTTTCCAGTAGCAAAAAATTCATACAATTTTATTTTTAGAATCATCCGAATCTGATAACACGGATTTCTTTTTATAATGCACCTAATTTTTTTTCAAATGGCACCCTCATAGCCGATTATTCTGTGCAGAAGAGGCAAAGAGGTAAAAACTGCTAACCTGAATCAGTTTACGCCTGGTATAAAATACAGAGGCAGAAGAGAAATTTATGAAACTGAAGAGAAGGGGGCTCTCGGCATTGCCTCTCTTTTCGAATTACTAGAAGAGAACGAGATTTCAGAGGTTTCGTTATCAATGTTCCCTTCAGGTTGAGACTCTCCCTTCCTTATGGTTGTTGTGATTTTTTTGCTTACGGCTTCTTTCCTGTACAGTCATGTATCTTGTAGACAAGGAACCGGATAGCCGCTAACAAGTGAGATGAAGATGTTTCACAAACTTTATTGTTTCATAAAAAGGAACAATGAAATCTTACCACTTTTATCCAGTTGTTCCAGCAGTAGGTGAACTCATCTTTGTCTATGAAGTCATCATGGTTACCATCAAAAATAGCGAAGATATCCCGCAGTTCATAATCTTTGACTTCGTAGGTCTCACCTTTGTTGTTTCTGAACAGGGCTTGGCATAAAACCCTGAATTCATCCAAGTTCAGTTTTCCATCACTGAAACAAAATAGCTGAAAATATTGATAACCCCAATCACATATAAAAATGAAAAAATAACACTATCTGAAGATCAGACGTGTCCCCATTTTTTTTTCTCAGGCATCTTCAGAGTATTAAACACGGTTTGCAATCCACCTTTGCTATCGTAGAAACGTATGACAGATTTTATTCAAGCAAATAATCTCTGGTACAGCAGTTGCTGGCTTTGGCATTGTTAACCTACCCCATACTGATGAGGATCAGTCACTCCAAAATCGCATTTTTGTCAAGCTTTTGACTGTTAGGAGCCCACAAGAGGTAATTGCACGCTTGCCTTCCAAAGAAAATGCTTGCACAGATATCAGTTAGATGTCCACTTTCCATTGCAGTGATAGCCAGAGACGTAAGTATAGTTTAGTTCCTAAATAGTAGATAAAAACTAATAAGTTGTACCGTTCATAATCGATATGAAGCAGTTCAAGAAATAGAACATAAATTAACTAGGTACTTTGGTTTCAAATCATGTTATACTTTGCCACCTCTCACAACCTCTTCGCTCTTTCAAATACCCTAAAAGCTTGAAATTTTACGATGGGTCACTATCTACAATTTGTGAACTGATCAAAACATGTCCAAGGATATCCAACTAGAATGAAGACATTTCGTCTAAGTATTTTATACTCCATTGTTATTATTATGTATTGTATATTCAATCAATATTTTTTTTGAGAAGTTACAGAGTCAAGGTTTTCCTTCGAACTGAAGTATGGCTTCAAAGAAGTGCCTCTCCTTCTCTGGAGAATAACAGTGTCAGTGGTATCGCCACAAGTTCGAAGGGGAAAGATAAGAATATAACCTCTTAGAAACTGTGACGAGTCACGCAATAGGAAGAAACGGAGAATAGATATTGTAAACATCGAAATGTACAAGCAGTAGTATCGCTTTCTCCATTCCTGTTTGGAAAACTTGGTTGAAATATGGTATTTATTTCCGATTGAGTTTCAGGTAAGTTTGAAACTCTCTGACAAATGAATTAATCTACACGCCTAATTTCCTGAAGTTCATCAAGAACAAATAGACAACTCAATATTAAATAACATGTATACTGTGGGAACTCTGAAAAATTCAGATTTCATCGATTTTGTATTATACATGCCAACTCTATTTTTAGATTTTCCCATATGTGAAACACGTAGTCTTATGCGTGCAGAAGACAGTCTTGTGCGGAGAAAGAAACAGCCAATGTGTTTCAGTGCAGTAGAGCTCTAGGGCGGCTCACTAATTTCCCGGTAGCGCATTTGCTATTTCATTTGGGAGGAAATCCAGAAAACTCACAGTACCGCCGAAACAAAGCTTTTGCCGTGACTATGGCGCAAACCAGCAGTGTTATAAATTAAAGTCAAAACTTCATTTCACACCGAAGAGAATTTTTCGTGGTATTGAGGAACACAAGTTTTGTTGATAGAAGGAAGTTTGGAAGTTTTGAGTAATTAATTTTGACTTTTTCTTCTCCAAGACAATGCTCAAGGAAGCACACGAAATTTGATTCAAAGGGGCCAGAGTAGGTTTGCAAATGATCTTTTATTCATCAGGATAACAGTTCATTCTCAAACCCAGACAAGCTTGTTTGGCTCATAAAAAATAATCGCAATTCATCCGTGAGCTTGTCTGTGTTCGAGAATAAAACTTTATCCTGATTGTGGAAATCATTTGCAACTATTACTGTCGTGTAGAAATATTCCGTAAATGTTATCAGTTCGATATATACTTCGTGAACATGACATTGAACAAAGAAAGTGATTTCCATGTGATTCAGCGCCCGTCAAGCCATATAAGCAAGGAAGTAGCTGTTTGAGATAGAATATTTCTTGGTGTGAATGAATTGAATGACTTTGAATGATATACACATATCAACAGAGCAGAATAATAGCAGAGTTCCAATGAATTTCTTCATTTTCCAATCTTTCTGTGAACTACAAACATACAAATATATATTTAAAATATTCAAATGTCTTCATCCTTCCAGAAAAACTTTACAGATTTGCTTTTCCGCACCAGTACTTTTACGGAAAAAGTATATTACATCACTAGTGATGTCAACAATTTTTCCTAGGACCACCTATTTTATCAAAAAATACATAATTATCAGAACTTGTATATGTAATATACGCTACAATAAGAATTCACCTTGAGAGCAACCTGACAGCTGACAGTCCCCAGCGTTTGAAATCGCTTCACAAAATTTGACATTTCACCATGGAAAACTGTCAAATTTTGTGCAGCGAATTTAAGCGCTGTATGCGAGATTTTTTTTTTCGAACATGTGCGGAAATGTGACTCTTTCAGCGCTAAAGTCACAATGTGAAGTTGAAATTCAATAGAGAGAAGTGAATTGTAAAAAGGTTACGTTCTTTCTCTTGTAATTTCCAAAATTTCTACAAGAACACAAATTTATTGGCTGAAAGCGTGACAACTGGAATTCTTAGAGAGTGAACTACGATGCCAAGCAGTGAGGCCGCTCATACAGTAAACTATACTTTTTCTACGACTACTTCAGACCCACATACTAAAACTTTTCAGTCTCTACTTGTCTTGACGTGAAAAACTGCAGAAAAGTTCAGGAAAAAAATGAAAACAGTATAGTTGTTATGAATGATGATATTGCTCCTGGTGTTAATGTTGATAAAAAAAAGAGTGAGAACAGTTGAAGTCTACTTGAAATTTCGAAAAGCGAACATACAAATTTGAAATGGTAATATATTTCGAGATATGCGAACTCGAAGCGATATGAAATCAACTGATCTGACTCATAGGTACTTTATATACGAATTTCATTATCGACTGATTTGTGTTGGCACATTCATCCGAATATCATCGAGTGCTGTCACAAAAAGCCAAAACAAAATAGCGAACGACCCAACTACAGAAAGATAATAATGGTAATTACCAGTTCTTGTCAAAAGCCGTGAAGCATGCGTCCATAGTGCACGTGGAATTGATATTACTCACAAAATCGATGGAATTTGTGCTAGACATGACGCTGCAGCCGAGGGGAAACTACGCAATCAACGCCAACTGTTTTGTGCGATCCCAGTCGATACCGGTTGCGATGTTGCCACGTCCTCGGATGTTTCGGCAACCCATATCCTCGCCAGTACCAGAATCATCTGGTGATCCAACAATTTTAAACGAAATAATTAGTTGGACTATGTGGATCAATGATATGCTAGGAAAGCGATGTTTGTTCACTAGCACTTTGAATGTTGTCAATAGGGATTCAAAAGCTAGCTTTTCCATTTCTATGACCTATACGTCGAATATCTTATAATTAAATCTTCGATAATAAGCACTATGGCTCTCTCTAGGATTCCCGATAGTTCAAATAGTAAATGCGCCACCATAAAAATCAGTAAGATACTCCAGAGCGCTTCGGCACCCTTAATATTTGGCCTTTCCTTGCCCGCACAAGGCTCTGCCTCCTGGACATCCTCAACAGAGTATTCAACAGAGGGAGGACATCAACAGATCACCACATTCTAGCACTCATTTTTGACAAACAAACGTATTTCCTTTCAGACACAACAATGAAAAAACTTTGCGAAAAGTGATATGACACTCCAACTCATTATAATCCAACGAAGATCCAGTATTCCAGCAAAAATATTGAATCATTAATGACAGATATCCGTGTTTCTCAGTATGTGCCCTCAGTCTTGCAAGCAGGGGTTTTCATCATTGAATCATTCTTAGTAGGTGTCAAAATTCAAATAACCCCATGTAATAACCTCAAGGAATTGTTTTGCGAACTTCTTTATGATGAGGAAGTATAGAACAATATGTCTTCATGTTACAACACAAAACTACAATATATCAGAGATGCTCACAAAGTTATTCTCATCCTGCAATACTGATAACTTCGAATATAAATGAAAAAATCATTAGCCAATATAGCACGAACTTAGGTGATCAATTTTAGTAACTTTTTTTATTCAGCATGGCCCCAATTTCAGAAATTAACTATTTTTTAAGCCAACCAAATGGTACCTAGTTATTAGAAATGTTTTTTTACCTTGGGATTTTTCCTGACTGAACTTCACCTTGTATATTTACTAGTATCTATACATTATTGTTATTCCTTACCAAAACTGTCAGAACAAGAAGTCACAAAAATATATGGAAGCTCTTTTTCAAAATCATCAATCACTTTCAATTATACCTTGTATACCACCCGTGTATTGAAGACAATATCTGGTAATATTTTATTCGACTGATAATCCATTTCTGAGCGAATTACCTCTAGATTTAACACAAATCCATTCTGCTACACGTATTATATCTGTATAATATATTTCAAAAGATCATCTTTTGTTTTTTCCTTTCCTTGGTAATGGTCTCAAATCATTTATCAACATTTCTATTTTCTTTCACTCATTTTCGAATATTATCATTCTTTCCATTCTCAATAGACCCTTCAGTATAAGTGCCATCATTATTGTCATACACCTGAAGGTCTGGAAGGTATTGTTCACAAAATAACTCCTCTCTAGTTCCTTTTTGATAAAATTGAAAGCGAAGGGATTAAGTAATTTTCAAGTATCTCAATTCATGAAAAATATCATACGTAAATTACAAAATTGTCAGTAGTTTTGAATATTGCAGTTTCGTATCAAAGCTAATATATCAATTTGCCATTAAACAGATGATATAATTAACAATTTTCAGAAAAGAATTTACATTACTAAATATCAGTAATTCAGTATAATGAAAATTTCCTCTATCAAGAGAGAATACGTATGAAAACATATTACTGGAATTAAAAAATAGCTTCATTTTGAAACTAATTTTTTCCTGTGTATACTAGTTGCCTATTGACTAAAATGATATCAGTAGTAAATTGTACCCCAATGTGGGATGTACAGCTTCTCTTTTTTTTTCAAAACTGTTCGTTATGGTGATGCTCTTTGACGCTGACAGTTCACATCAAAGAATAAAGACATTGCCTCACCAGAAAATACACTTGCTGACTCAACTGGGAGAAGTCATATATCTGGGTAAAACTGCAACAAAGCGGCAACAGCGTAAGTCGCGTTGCTCGCAGCCTGTCACGAACGGAAAAGGGGAATACCGCAAAAATGCCAATTCAGCTGTGGAGTCATGCACCACATACTCGCATTACATATCTGTGAATTCCCATATTGCAATTTGAATGGCGAGACTCGCAGTAAAAATAGCGACGCAGGACTGTTTACTAAACGATGTTTTTCGTTGTTATCACACCTATAGACGGTTGCTTATTGATGCTAGTTGATGTAAACATTGGATAGGTGAACTCATTATGCAAACAAAGTTGGTCGATTTTGAGGTGACAATGGATAATTCATTAGACCTTGGAATGTGTTTAAACTACGATGTTTTTTCGAGAAGAAAGCTAAAAAACTATTCTTCAAATAAAGGAAAGTTGACCAGCTCCTAGTTTGAGTTCTCTACGAAAAGAAATGAAAAAATTCAGGTATATTTCCAATCCTTGATGATTTCCTCTAGTTTGAAAAAAATATACAGTGCTTTTCTTTGATGTCCCCCTCCTCCTGTATCTCCTGGAAGGGTCAACTTCAAGAATTGAAACTTGGGATATTTGAAATTGATGCATGAATACTATAGTTTGGAGTAAAATTGACAGATGAGAATGTCAAGATGGCGACTGGGCGCCATCTGGAAAAAAATCAATGGAAAGAGGGGTTGTGTGACACACACTTCTGCAGTTCCTGACAAAATTCTTCACAACCCTAGAATATCAAGTCAATATCTTCGCCTATTACAAAATAGCAGAACATAATACAAACACATTAATGTCGATATTCCTAGAGATGTTCATTTTTCTCTGCCATATGCCAATCCCAACAATCCGATGAGGTTCGATAAGTTATTTTTTGTTTATAAAGGAAGACAAAAAATGTCAGTAGGACAACTAACATCATTGTTCAGTTTATTCTCATTTAGTTTTCGGTTTCACAAGTAGATAGGTACCACGTTAATTATCTCCAAAATGGTCAATTGAACAAAATTATACAGGGAAACTGTAGTTGAATATGCTAGAAGCTACTGTTGACCTTCTAATTACCAAAATCGTCGAAGCGAATCCCAACGAATTTGATATGGATATCGTATTCCAACAAGATGAAGCAACAATGAAATATTCCAGATAATACTTTTTTCAAGTCGTTGGATTGACTCTACGGAATGGCCAGCCCGCTTGCCAGATTTGACACCTTCAGACTTTTTTATAGGGTTATGTGAAGCAAAGGGTGTACGAAACTGAACCTGCTTCAATATAGAATATACGGCAGAGAGTAATAAATATTTGTGGGGATAAGACGAGCATATATTCATTCAATTACTTTTTGAATTTATTTCAATGCTCCAGGTTTGTGATTTCGGTTGGCAGTCCATTAATAGATTTAAACTGTATAGTGGACTGCCAACCGAACTCGAAGACCTGGAACATAAAATAAATTCAAAAAGGAATTCAAGAAATATATACTTGACTTACCCGCACAGATATAAATACAGCAGTGTCTCATAACCTACCGAACTGATAAAACATCTCTGATCCTGACTAGACCTATCCATCAGATGTATCTCCGGCAGTGTTTTGATCACGTTGATTCATATATCTGTCATCGACCATTGTCATCAACCCATGTATTGTTTGTAAACAGTCCTAGTTGGTTTGCTTTTATTGATTTCTTAATCGACCATTTTATTTGTCTTTCCCATATTTTTTATATATAGTTTTTCTTTTTCTAATGAAATAACAAAAGTCTATGTAATTCTGTATTATGCCACACAAGTTGGAAACAGCCCATATGCTTCTTTTCTTTTATTATGTGTCACATACAATCTGGATACAGCTTTCGTGAATACTCTTATTTATTGACCAACTTATATTAGGATGATTGTAACAAAAATGTTCTAATAAGGTTAATAAGCATTATTATTATTGATTGGGTGTTGTAGGGGATTGCATGAAAATAGTGACACTTCATCATTATTTTCATTATTCAAGACTGGGTTGTTTTGATATACCCTTTTTTCTGTATGTGAATGGAAGATCCCTGGAAATGATATACTTTAACATCAACGAGAATGTTTTCATAGAACATTAATCTGTTAGGTGATATGATGATGCTTGGTTCATAGACCACACATATTCTCTTGATTTATCTTTCACTCTGAAGACATTCCAATCCAAATTGATATTTCCCTGCGCAGCCCAAAATAGGAAGCGCTTCTTCTACCAATCAAGACACCTCGTGATATATGAATTTCACAAAATTGATCGAATTTGAAGTACAATGTTAATTCTTCAAATGGTATTAGTGGGATTGGTATCAATCCCACTTGGTTGGCAAAGAAAAACTATTTTTCTTTGCCAACGTTTCGAAACGGACATTTTAGATACATACTCTCGGATAATACAGGACATTTACAGGAAAGACATGAACACATTCAGATGAATTCCAAATGACTCGGATCATTGTCCACACCACACAATGGCGGCACTGCAAGCAATTCCTCAATAACTTTTCCTTTGAAAAAAGATAAATACGACAAAGAAAGAAGGATCATTAGGTACGTACCTGAAGTGAACGGTTTCAACCCAGAGATAGTTTATATTGAAATGTAAATTTGACTTTCCAAAATGATGAGAAGAGTGAAAAGTTTATAGTAATTCCATGTGAACTTCAACACACTAGAGGACTTCAACAGACAATCGATAAAGTGGATATGAAAGTTGCATATAAAACTTCGTACAAATTACAACAGCTTCTTGGTTACCCGAAAGATAAATTAGAAAACTCAGGGCCGGTTTTTCAATGCAAGATATCTGTCAGATTTAAATAACTATCAGTTTTTTTCCTTGTCACTGCCAAATATTATTCACGCGCACCTCCTCTTTCCTTCCACCTATCTGACAGATAACCCATTTATCCTTGTATTGAAAAACTGGCCCTCAGAGGAGTCAGGAATTTACGAAATCAGTTGTCAAGATTGCAACAACAAATACATCGGACAGGGCCGACGAGCTATTGAAACCCGTTTCAAGGAGAATTCTGCACAATGAAATACGGAGGCGTAGAAAAATCGAGTGTTGCCCAACATGCTCTAGACAATTACCATAAAATTGATTTTTGGTGAGTATTTTTCAGGTTTTTTTCAATTGAATAAACATCTTAAACCACTGAAAATGTTCCAAGAATTAGTTGGCATTAGTTGGCATTATTTTACTTATATTTAACAATTTCAACACAACACTCATTGTTACAGAGCCCTGATGATGATTTTACTTAAATTCGAAAAATTGGCAAACGAAAATTAGGTTTCCTTTGATGAAATCAATCTCAATCCCACTGATAGCATTTGAAAAATATAATTTTGTATAACCAAACTTACCATAACTACAATGGTAATGCAAAAAGTCAAAAATCGACCTACACGAGGATCTGGAAAAATTTGACCTGAAAAACCAAAAGAGAATTTGCTTCACGGCGATGGATTTTTGTACCTACAATGGAACACATGCCCGTATCGATTCCTGCCAAGCAAAACACAATGACTGCCCTAACGGTTCTCTGCCTCCTGAAAACGCCCCTGACCCTAGCAAAGCAATCTACAAAGTTTCTCTCCATTCAACCTAGCGTCGAGTGATGTTTGGTCTGCAGAAGTTATACGTCATATCTCCACACAATTATGCCGGAGTTTCCGAATTGGAAGCCGTTCACGTCATCGCTCTGCTCGAGTTTGATCAATAAACTCTTGAATAGGAGTGATTTGAAGCGATGGCTCAACTAACACGTTATCCAGGATTATTTTTAGATTTCTTCGTCAGTTTCTATCGATCAACACTTCAAGAAAATTTAATCGACTTTGCTGGAGTTGCGTGATAAAGTATTGGTTCCGATAGAAGATAAATCACTGATGTGTTGATATGATATTGGTGAGCGGTTTTTGATAAGGATTGGGAAGAAAAGACAATATGAGCTCAAAATTATCTCCACAAGAATAATCATATTTCCTTATATCATTTCCGAAAACACAGTTTCGTAGTCATGTGTAGCTGTGTTATCGAAAAGTCAATATATCCACCAAAAAAACTAGTTCAACCCTAATCAATTTGGATTTAAAAAAAATGCTTCGAAACAAGTTATTGACAAAATTGTTGAAGGTTTCGAGAACAGAGAACATACAGCAGCTGCTTTGGATCACCTGACCGAAGCGTTTGATTGTGTGGCTCATCCCTTAGTGATCAGCGAACTCGAAAATTATGGCGTAAGAGGAGTACCTTTGGCCCTTTTCTCGTCTTACCTAACAAAACGAAAACAGTATATGGCAATTAATATAGAAAATGTGTCAAGTCTTGAAAATATTGAATATGGAGTTCCGCAAGGCTCACTACTAGGGCCCCTCTCAATCTTAATATATACTATCGATCTCTTCTCCTATATGTCACCAAACGAATGCATATGCTTTGCAGATGACACAACTCTTTTCTGTTCAACTTAGGATGAGACTGGGTCACGCAATGAAATAAGCAAAGTCCAGAACAGAGCCACAACATGGTTTAGGTGCAACAACCTTGTGCTGAATGACACAAAGACACAAAAAATATATTTTTCCACTTATGCCACCATTGCTAAGGGACAATGCATTAAATTGCTTGGTGTTTCTCTGGACGACTCTTCAAATTAGTCAGCTCAAATATAACAGGTGTAGTCAATGTATAAGAATAAATTCTTATACATATACATACATATATACTTATAAATTCAGATCAGAGGAATCAAAGAAAAACTCCTTGATTATCGACCTATACAACACGTTGCCCACACAGACCAAAACTCTCAATTACGATCTCTTCAGAAAACATAAAAAACTACTTGATATCAGGTGCATTCTATTCTACTGATGAATATATATAGCTGCCCTACACATTTGATTTTGGCATTATATAAAATCAAGTAAGACTAACTCTTCTCATTCGTTTTTACCATTTTTCGCTTTTTTTACCTAATGTGTTTTATACTTACTTACACAGTACAAGTACATTATGTATTATAATTCTTGTGAACTTGTTAGCTCACGTGTCTTATTTGTGATAATGAACATTTTTTATGTACTGTTTTACATCTGAAAGATCAATGAATCATCTATTCAAAGAGAAGCATAAAATCGGCTTTTTCCATAATAATCCAGTCAATGGCTGTAAAAAAGGGTAAACTGTTTATTTATTCCATACAGCACCGATTTTAATGAAAATTGTACTGACTGTGTCAGGGGTTGCTTTTTTCCTGGGGGTGGAGCCACTCCTTCAAGCAACTCTTGTTCTATAAAGTTTTTGAAAGGCAATACTTTTCGACTTACCCGCGAGTGAAATTGTGGTTTTCAGGCACAAATACACGTTTTCAGATTGTTTCAGACGAATAACTGGAAATTATACATTTAATCGAAAAACCTGTAGAGAACGAATACAAATCAAGGAAAATCGTATATTTGTGATGTATGCACACCCAATACAAACGAAATTATTATTGCTTGTTGAAAGTTCCTACGTACAATAACCAAAACCTAATCTGTGAATTACATCGAAACTTAATCTAGTTATAGCCAGCATTAGTTCATTTACCATTTCTTAGCATAACTGTTTCAAAACAATGAGTTTCTCGTCAACAATTCGGCGTCTTTTCATGAACATCATCCCACATAAATTGAAAACATGTACAAGTTAGGTACACCTTTCAACATAGATTCCTTGCATAGGTAAGAGATGAGGAGTGAAAGTCTGTCCATGACTTATCTCCCATCCAGGTCACAGCCACGATGAAAGTTGCTCGACCTCAGATTATCCATGGAACTCGGCTCAACACACTGATATTCTGTTATCTATTTTGTCAGAGGGATTTAAGGACGTTGGAATTGAATCATATCGGTGGTGAATTGAATTATAAAACATAAATATTTTATTCCTCTCATGTGTAACAATCAGTCAAACAAAAATCAAATAATTCAACAGTAACAACACTAATAACAAGTATAAAAACAGAACTGAAGTGAAAATATAACCAACGAGGATCAAGCAAGCCAACTCCACTTATGAATAACTCAACTCCTCTCAAGCGAAAAATAAAACATGGATATTTTTACATTGAATTGATTACTTCTGAATGATGATTCATCTTTCTAAATTGATGAGTTGAGTTATTCATAGTTTACGTTGCCTTGCTTGAATCCGCCTTTACAACGTCGAATAATAAGATAGAATAGTCACACATATCAATTTAAAAAGATTCATACAAGTTATCACATATTTCCATCTCTTACCTTCAATCAGTATAAAAATAGATATAGAATTATATTTTCAAGTTGTGATAAAATGCATCAATTATATTAACGTCATTTATGAGCTGTGATGTGTTGCAAGGGTTAATGTAATCTCGTTCAGATCATGGTAAAATCGAATCATCAATGAAACTGATTTCAATTCATCCACATAAGCTGAAAACTATATCAACATTACTCTGCAGAATTACAGATGCACCAAAGTAAAAACAGTTATTTGGGTTTCTGAGCTCCCACAATATAGAGAAATTAAGAATTAGTATCTATACAAGGGTGGTACAGAATTTTCCTAATCTACCCCGATAAGTCCTTGTGTTAATTGAAAAACAGTTCCTCAACATCCTTCTGAGTATCAGTTCTTGTATTTTTTTGGTAGTAAAATTTGAGCTATACGAGGAGTTGCTGACTGGTTGGAAGTCTTCCATTCGAAAATAACTGTTTTTTGAATGAAAAGTCAGCATTCCTACACCAGTATAGATTTCAATTCTATTCCTTCATTCTTTCAGATTGTGGGTATAGGGTGAAAATCCCAAAAAAACTGCGAAAAAAAAATATACACACGTTCAATGATCTGAAAACCAGCAATAAATTTTTTGTTTCAGTCATCACATCCTGTTGATACAAAACAAATGATTGATATCACACACATTGCTTCATAGTTCACATAGACCAGGAAGAAGAACCAATAGTTAGCTCTCAATTCATATCCTGTAGTAACAGCTCTTTTCCTTATTATCTCTTCTCCTCAAACATTTTCATGTACAAAACGGCGGTACGCTCTTCAAAATAGCACCCCCAAACACCCTCACAGGTGAAGTCGCCCAATTTATCAACACACCCTTACCACTGAGGGGAGCCCCTCTCCGGTAACCACAATCAAAACCCAACTCGACAAGAAGTAATCCCAGTGATTTTCTAACCTCACTTATGTCATTGGAAACCCTTGCAGGACCCGACCTTTGAAGGGAATTGTGAAAAGCCTGCCTTTTGGGTTTCAATACTTGCACCACTTTTATTTTAGTCGGCTGTTCGTCGAAAAAATCGAAAGCGTTTTGAAAGATATCCAGGAGACCTTTGGGATTCCGATTCACTGGTTCGCTCAAGTAACTCACTACATCCGGTACTTCATCTAGCTGCACTTTATTGCTCCCAGCAATTGTATCTATAGCACTATGGGTGGTGACTTCAGGAAGGACTGGTGGCACAGGGTATTGTTGGTAAGGTGTTTGGTGTGTCTCTCCACCATACGCGTTTGTCCTTCTTGGCAGGACGAACTGCTTCCTGGAGATGAAATTACCGGGCTTCCGAGGGTTTGAGGTCGAAGCCAGGACGAAGTTGAAGCCGAAGATGTCGCCTTCTATTCCATCTTCTAGGCCCTTGTCGAAGTCTGTGTATTCTTGGCCCACCACTATGTCTCCTTCACCTTTGATGATGGTACCTTGCAACTGGAAATGATATGAATCAGTTATAGTAGAATAATCGTGGTCAAATTTTTCGTTTCATCAATGGGATTCAATTCGAGGGAAGGAGATGATTCAGAAGATAAAACTATACGTGATGACAGTTTCAACTGAAAGATAATATACTGTTTTACCAGGAAATATCGTGATGTTTAGTGTGATGGGAGTGGAGATTGGCAAATAACACAAAACAGTTTTTCTCTATTGAGAAATGCAATTTTTCTGCCTGGCAGCAAAAATTCACTTTGAGTTTCAGACACAATGGAATTGACCATGCTGACCATGGTCAAAATTTTATAGGTCAACTTCAATGTTTTATATCAATCACAAAACGCCATTCATTTTTGGCGTTTGGAGGAAATACCCCAGTCATTCAAGGTAGATTCAGGGCATTATTTTGGAAAATTGAGATACCCAGCTGTAAATTCGTATGAACTTGTATTTTGGCATCATAAAACTATTCTCAAAATTCACATATGATTCGATGGCCGCAACTTCAAAAATTGTGGACCAAATTCAAAAAACTGACTGTGTGCACATTTTTTTCAAATATCTCTTTTCCATTGGGTGCTATGTTAATTGTATTCATTATCAATATTGTAGAAAACAGAATTTTCTACATCTTTTGTTCCAAACTTTTTTTTATACGAAGAGGAAAGCGCGAGCGCAGATTAAATAGTATTTGAAATCAACTGGTAGTCCCGATTGAAATCAGCTCATTTGAAGTTTATGAATTATTATTCGATATATAATTATAAATAATTTTCATTTTTATCAACAATTACATTTTATTTAAATAATTTGAATGAACTTGCTGCAGCATTTGAAGAAGAAAACTGCCCGGTTCAAAGATTATTTGATATTGGATTGCAAACTTTATTAGATGTTCATAATGCTCCACAGTCTGTAATTAATATCGATCATCTTCGTTATGCACAATATATCAAGTTAACAAAACTCAATAAACCTGTGCAGTTATCAAATATCCCACCAACAAGTGGAGCAGCTCACCAACATTTCAATCGAGTTTATCACCGAGTTCAAACTTGGTATGATTTGGAACCCCAGGAATGGGGTTGGACAATGGGCTAGAACCTATCATCACCATTTTGCCACCTGCTCCAGATGAATTACTCAACAAGATATTCTGTAATTGCAAAACAAATTTTGACATTCACAAATGAATCAAATGACATTTTTTAATAAAAACATTATTTAAAACTTTATTCCTTTTCTATTCATTTTCATTTATTAAAGAATAATTACTACGAATAAGATTTAAATTATAATGTAATATATATTTTTTCCTCTACAAATTTATAACTACACGGGCAGATAAGTGATATTAAATAACTTGATACTTAATTGAAAATAAGTAATTAATAAAAAAAATTTGAATATAGTTGCAATCATCAGTGAAAAATTGAAATTATTTATAATAATGTATTGAATGATAATTTATAAAACTCAAGAGAGTTGATTTCGATCGGGACTACCAGTTGATTTCAAATAATATTTTACCGCACTCGCGCTGCCCTCTATCTCGAAAGTGATTCAACGAATAGAAAAATGTTGGAAAATTTAATTCTCTACAATATTGTTAATAAATGCAACTAGCATAAAACCCATTGGAAATGAGATATTTGCATCAAACGTGCAGAAGTCGTTATTTTTTTATTTGACCCCCAATTTTTTAAGTTGCGACCATCGAAACATATGTGAATTTTGAGAATAGTTTTATGATGCCAGAATATAAGTTTATACAAATTTACAGCGGGGTATCTCGACTTTCATATGTAGACCCCCTTAAATGACTGGACTAAAACTATTCCAGCAAATTGTACCATTTTGTATATCTCAGATGAAATCACTGGTGTTAGGACTGATACCCGTGGAACTTTAAGATAACATTGGCGACACATGCCTTCTACCTTAATAGGCTTCACTGTCCCTTTCATAATATCAGTTCAGATGGCGCTTGATAAAATTTACAGAATCTGGGCCGACAAGTCAGTTGATCAGTCGACTGCTTTATAGTTTTAATTTCGAAAGCTAACCGATCGTCAGTCTATTTTCTTTCCATTGATTTATCCTTTCATGAATACGTTAAATTGAGAAGGGACGGTGATCTGTTTCCTTGACGAATGTCATACCATCAACTTTTGATGTCTAAATATGCGCAGCCAAAAAGGAAGACACAACTTTTCAACCACCTGAAGAATCTTTCAATAGATTATTCGCTAGTTACCTCAATTATGAGTGGAGATATACTTTAATCACATAATTTCCTAGACTCCACGTAGAAATACGTGGCGACGCTCGTAATTCAGAAGTATATCACGTTAATTACCGCTAACTAGTTGAATTTTTTTTAACGCGTGTCTGAAAGTGGCCGTTGAGTGAACCGTAAAATTTGCAATTTCGAATTCATGCTGAAAGTAACTGGAGCAAATGAAAACTTCAAACCATTACTTTAATGAAATCGTTTACCACATCGGGTTTATATTCTCGTGTATAAGTTAATTTTGTATGCAATATACGCAAAAGGGGCAATGTCAAGTCATGTTCTTTTTTTAAAATAAAGAGTTTACCAGAGTTATGATAGGACAAATAATAAAATAATATAATAAGATGAATAATACACATTTTAGTGTGTTTACTGAAAGCATCCTATCCAACCCCAACTTTCTGAAATCATAAAGTTTATATACGAAATAATTGCATCAAAATATAACAGATAGCTGTTTCGACCCGCTATAAGCATCATCAGTGGCATTCTGCAGGACTCATGAAAAGAATGATTTCGAAACCCAGATAACCTACATTGCTATATAGTTTTGATGAGTTTAATGTTTTTCTGATTGAATTATTTGGTGTAATGATAAGAAATGCCTTGTTTTGATTGTATTTCCATAGCAGCAAATGATTTTCAGTTGGGACATTTTTAACTTATTTTCTCGTCCCCGGTTATTAATTTCCTGTTCAATATTTATTCCTCAGAATTCCAATTAGCCGGAATATGAACGGATATTGAATTACTGAATATTCGAACTGATTTGGAGCGTTGCCCCCACCTTCCCACGTGTTTTCCACTTAGAAAGCTGCTTTAATGACGGTGATGTCCATTTCCGCGTGTATGATTGTAATGCACAGCACAGGAAGTTTCCGCAAATAACCCGAGATATGAGTGGCCTAATTAAGTGTCCCCTATTGCTCGAGGAAATTGATACAAGCAGTATGGCAATGAAAATGCGATTAGGCAAAAGGAAAACGATAATAATCTAATGAAAAATGTGTTCCCCATCTGAACACTTGAAGCGATCAGTGTCACCATCTCCTTTCATTATCTCTGATCAATACCATCATTCATTTTTCTCTCAAGCACCCAGTGAAATATCGACGTTACGTTTGTTTCTGATTTAGTAAAAAAAGCATTTGGGTTCGATGGATCCTGTACTGTTTCAAGTAGGCGAGTTTGTGGAGGGTTGTCAATAAATAGTCATTCATTTTACTAGGCAGCCAAGTACTACACCTTTTCCAATTATAATTCAGAAAGTATCAGATGTAGTTCAGATTAGTCGAATACGATTCAGAATTTGTCTATTGTAATTCAGATTAGTCGATTGTAATTCAGAAAATATCAGATTTAATTCAGATTTTTCAACTGTAATTTAGAAAAAATCAATCGTAATTCAGATTTTGTCAGTTGAAATTAGAAAATGTCTTTCTCTGAATAGAATCAAAAAGTTTCAATGAATGTTTTGGTACCGAGCTCCACACATGAGAACTTCATTCTAAAATTGTAGATCATTAGAAGTTGACGAGGAGTATTTCCTCGCCCGAAATAGAAATACAAGAACCTTTAGCGATCGATCTCACATGGTTTTTCTGGGATTATACTTATACAACCGTATATTCCATGTATGTAAGCGATACCTATATATTTCATTCGAAAAACATAACTTTCATACACTATGCTTTCAATCAGTACCCTGTATATTGGAGAACAACCCAAAAAGGCTAAATTTGTTGATATCGATGCTCATAAAACTTTTATACGAAATATATTTCGATGATTCCATTCCTCCCACTTCGAAGTTTTGATGGAATTTCGATGAGACATACCCTCTATATATTCCGTTTATTATTATTCGTAAATATGATTTTCCACGTTCATTTATTTATTTCTCTCCTGTTGGTGTTTTCGATGCGATCTCAAAATGAAATGTCGTCCCAGAAATTATGTGTTTCCGACCAAACGTAAAACGTCTGCATATTGTTCATTTTCTGAATTACAGTTGACAAGATCTGAAATACATTCGATATTTTCTGAATAACATTCGACTTATTTGAATTACAATTGATATTTCCTGAATTACACTTGACTAAGCTGAATTACAATTGATATTTTCTGAATTACATTTGACTAATTTAAATTTCAATTGATAATTTCTGAATTGATTGAGCTGAATTACAATCGATATTTTCTGAATTACACTTGACTAAGCTGAATTACAATTGATATTTTCTGAATTACACTTGACTAAGTTGAATTACAATTAATATTTTCTGAATTACATTTGACCAATCTGAATTTCAATTGATATTTTCTGAATTACACTTGAATAAGCTGAATTACAATCGATATTTTCTGAATTACAATTGACTAAGCTGAATAACAATTGATATTTTCTGAATTACACTTGACTAAGCTGAATTACAATTGATATTTTCCGAATTACATTTGACTAATCTGAATTTCAATTGAAATTTTCTGAATTACACTTGATTAAGCTGGATTACAATCGATATTTTCTGAATTACAATCGATATTTTCTGAATTACACTTGATTAAGCTGAATTTCAATTGATATTTTCTGAAATACATTTGACTAAGCTGAATAACAATTGATGTTTTCTGAATTACACTTGACTAATCTGAATTTCAATTGAAATTTTCTGAATTACACTTGATTAAGCTGAATAATTACAATCGATATTTTCTGACTTACACTTGATTAAGCTGAATTTCAATTGATATTTTCTGAATTACACTCGATTAAGCTGAATTACAATTGATATTTTCTGAATTACACTTGACTTAGCTGAATTACAATTGATATTTTCTGAATTACATTCGACTAATCTGAATTTCAATTGATATGTTCTGAATTCCACCTAATATTTTCAGAATTACATTTGGAAAAGGTGTAGATTGACTGCTGCTGCTGCTGATAGTTCATAGCCGAGCAAGGCTAGGAACTCATCTAAGGAAGTCAATCCACTTGCTGCCGAAATGAACATACAATTTTTCTCCGATTGTTATAATGATATATGTAGGATATTGTATTTTCAAATTATTACAATTCTGACATTCTCTATTTTTCCTGTAGTTATTAATCAGAACAAAATTTGATAGAAATCGCAGGTGTTGGAATGGTTGGTTGCTATGGAAATGTATGTTAAAGTAAATATAGTTTGACTTGTGGAATTTCTGGCAGTTTTGTCAAAAAATATCGGTATAATAATATTTATATTATGGACACTGATAGCGACTTAGAAGTACTTATCAGTCTTACTTATCAATCGAATATAATGTTCATGGTAAGGTAGTGTTTTATTTAATCGCGAATACAACTGGCGGTCAAAATGAACGTAACAAGGTGACAAAAAATATTGACTTAAATTTGTTGCCGGAGGAGTCTCGATTTACATTGAGGATAATCATTTTGCTGCCTAGACATGAAAGTCCTTACTCTGCTCCCTAGGCAGGAAAAGTAATACTTTGCTGATCGATATTATGTCAGCAGAAGTAATATTTACTATCAATCGGAGAAAAAATATATTCTATTTACAATAACTCGAATATGTGCATTTTTTCAGTCTACGCCTTGGTTCAAGAGTGACGATTTGTTCACTCGGAAGAAGACAAAGTCGCCTAAATACTTTGCAGACTATTGAAACTCTCCTTCCCTGATACGATATTACAGTTATCACACATTATCTGAGTACAAGACAGACAGAAGAGAGATAGGTACCTACGTAGTTTCTTCCTAAAAAATCACAAACTTCTTCGATTCGTGAGTGCACGTAATTGCACTCAACAATTGCTCATTACATGGATATAACTAGGTACAGTACCAATCCATAAACTGTTGAACAATAAATTTCCTAAAAATATCATTTTCGATTCAATTCTACAAAGGATTTGATACGAAAATCCGCTGAATTTGGTTTTCGGGCTATTGAATGAAGTCATTAGATCAATTTCATCAGGTCAAATGTTACATATCCCATCGTTTAAGAAAACAATTAGGGAAGCGGCCATTGAATTGTTCGAAAAAGTGGTAGTGGTAGAAGAAATATTATCTGAATCTATGAAAAACTCACCTTGGGAGCGAAACCACTCGCTTTCAATTTCCCATTGAAATATAGATGCCAGGCGCCTTGATAGGACGACCACGACTGGCATATGTGGTACCAATGACCTTCTGCCAGATTTACGGGCACTTGGAAGACCTGTTCGTTCAGAATTTCCAGAATCACGTTTTTCCCATATGGACTGATCCATACTCGTATCAGTCTTTCTTCTTCATGTTCTGAAATGAGAATAAAAATCATTACCAAAAATTCAAATAGTTTGACTTTGCAAAAATATATAGCAATGCATGAAAACGTTGATTCTGGAATCGAACTCTGATTATGAGACTTCTAACCTCGGGGAAAACAACGAAAAATTAGTGACAATTCAAAAGATATGAGAAATGAATTTTCATTTTATTTTTATTATCTCCTCACTTTTGTTTCGTCATATTTTTTTGAATTTTCGATTTCTTTACTAATACAATGCAAAATCGAAACTTACTGGAATAAGATAAAATGGGATGATTGTGGGTCAAATTATGGCTGCGCATCCATATACAGAACGTATACTCCGTTAGAGGTGGCACTTCGGTTATGTATCTCAGGAACTGGAAATCAAAGGAATATGTTTGTTGAAAACATTATAAGGCTCGCGTTCTACTCCAACTTCAATATCATATATAGACCAGGTAAGCTAATTGACTAATGGAAATTTTGTACGTAACGGTTTACATGGTTTTCAGAACGGTCGAATAATCACCATTAAAATAAAACAATGAATTTTTCACTTCCTAATTGAAAAAAGAGTCGAACATTAACATTCTTTCATTGAGTTACCCTTACCCTTGTCCTTACCTGTATATAACCCCTTTGTGTGAGGGAAACTTTATTTATGGTGTATTCCGGCTCATAATATTTGAGAGGTTTTGCGATGCTTCTTGGATTACCTCGTACTATCCCATCGGATCCATTGAACGATAATGAAAGAAGAGTCAAGACTAGCAGTGAGCCTACCATGTTGGGCTGAAAAACGTGAGTAGAACAATAGAAACTCGGAGAGTAGACAAGTAAGTGGTTGATAGGTTTACAGTTTTCGTGAAATTTTCACTATTATGAGTTACAAAAAACTGCGAAATGTGATTTGCTTGTTCACTTGAAAGAGCTATTGTATAGCGAAACACCTGTCGCGGTTTTGTTGGACTCATAATAGTGAAAATCTTACAGATAATGATTGTTGAAGTACTCTATCGCATTGCCGCCTGAAATCTGGAAGCTCAGCATCAACAACCATCAAAGGCGCTGATGACAGTTATTTTATTTCAACTGAGAGTGAAACTACTGAACGCAGACTGACGTCTATCTGGCATGCAATGCGGTTTCTATTGGTTTGTCGATAATACAGAATTCAGAGTATTTCAATTTTACATTTTCCTCCAATCCTCTAAATTTTGTAATTTATTTGGGGTCAACAGTCGCTACAGAAACTCAGTTGATAACTCCCACCCGTGAATATGCTCATTTCTTTATAGTTTACTAAACGGATGAGTAGGCGATTTCAGTGAACTGAATCGTTATGATTTCATATCCACACAAGGTGGAATAGGAATTCCATCAATCACAGAAAAAATAATAGGTTTTCAGGGACAATCTTGTAGAAACGTCTCGATTCTGATCTCATCATCATCGTTTATTCACACAAAATATAGTATCACATACAAAAGTATTCATTACATGTCGTGAATAAACATCAGAAAAAAACCACAGAAGCAACACATGCTGCTTGTACGTGGTGGAAACTCGATTGCATAAGAAATATATATATTGAAACAATCACAAAATATTGTAAATACTAAAACAACTTTTCAACAATAATAAACTAATACTAGAATATGCGTTTCAAATATGCATTTGTATATCCAAAATATTAAAATTCTAAGGTTAAAAAAAAAACGTTAAAAAAAACAAATTATCTTAATATGAAACAGTCGCAAGTAAAACAATACATTGTGGTGCTTGTGGTGAAAATTCATGTGCTCAAGAAATGTAGAATTGACACAATCACAAAACATTGTCAACACTGAAACAACCGTTTAACAACACTAAAATAATACTATAGAAATAGACTATACGTTTAAAATATGCATTTGTGTATCCAAAATATTAAAATTTTTAAATTTCAAGGCAGAAAACGTTAAAAAAACACAAATTATCTCTATACGAAACAGTCGAAAAAAAATATTGGGGTGCTTGTGGTGAAAATTCGAGTGCTTAAGAGATGTATAAATTGAAACAATCACAAAATATTGTCAACACTACTAAAATAACTGTATATTAACACTCAAATAATACTTTCACTATGTGTTTGAAATATGCATTCATTTGTATAAACAAACTATAAACTATTAAAATTTTAATGCATAAACGTTAAAAAAAATTCAAATTATCTTAATACGAAACAGTCATAGAACAAAACATTGGGGGTTTAGTGCTATAGTTGAACATGAAAACATTTATAATTGATAGGCTATCCTACTGTCTGATTGAATGTATTTTACTCGTAGTAAAAATATATGCACACATATATACATATACACACACATACACAGAGTCGCACTTAATTTTGGTCGAAAATTTTTCCAATTTCCTTACGAGGTTTACTTTTAATTAATTTTTCGAGTGACTTTTTTCTGTCTATCTACAAATGAAAAATCCAAGTTGTTTTATTTAAACACAAATAAATGTACTTATATCCGAAATATTTTCTAATTCCTTGAGTCAAGTTTGAATTGTCAAATGAGATGTTTTTTTTTGTTTTTTTCTACTTCAATAATCAATGGAATTATTGTATAAATGGCCTAGTCGACATCACAATCATTGTTTCGAACCTCACCACAACCGATTTTTTTTATGCTTTTTTTAATTTCTCACTACTGATTTAATTTGTATGGTTCGATATTGAACTCAATAAAGCTTCTTTCCTTCGCGTTTTTTATAAACATCGAAAAAACACACTATATCGAAAATTGATTATCAGTATGATGCTTGACAGTTCTGAAATATTATAACTTGAATGGATATTGGCCACATTGCCAAAATGGAAAATCAGTTCTGTTAATGATTCTGTTACTCACTGGTTTCTGGACAGAGGTATTCTCCAGAATTATCCGGTTTTACACTCCAAGAAAACAGAAAAATAAGGTTCAGGAACGAAAATAGTAGTGAATTAAAAACAGCACTGATTCTAAGATAATCCAAAAATAATCATAATAAAATGACGCAAAATGTTTACTATCAGTCTGCTCTATTCTCGCAAAAATATATCTTATCTCTCAAGTCTCTTTCATTTCCGTGCACCTTTTTAACCTTCAACTATGCAAGAACCACTTCTTATATATCAAAGCGGAGGAGCTGGGAGATTGGCAATACAAATGACAGATATAGTGAAGTCAATCTCATCTCCAAGAAAAATCTGAAAAATGAACAATGACAATATATTTTCAAATCGGTGGAAACAGCATTTCTAACAATTAAGTAATCGTCTGATTTTTGAACAGGATGTTTCAATGGATTGGTCTGTTACAAAGATTACGCAAGCCAAAACCGAAACTAGGCTATGATGGATCGACAAATAATCTTCACGCTTCGTGTTGATTGGATTCACGTTCAACCACGTGGTACAAGTTCTTTTTTCCAGCTGAATACAATGGCCATTGATTCATTTTTTTGGTGGCATTCAACCAAGTTCGAATCGGAAGTAGCACGGTTCACAATAGAAATGGGTTTTCATCTGGTTACACAATGAAAGTTAATTACTTTGGAGGTGATTTTGTATTTCTAGATGCTTTCGAGTTCAAATCATGAAGAAATGGGAAACTCTTGAAGGCATTCTGGAGGAGCATACTCATGATCTTGAAAGAATCGATAAAACTAGATGTTCTCAAAAAGTATAGTATTTCAGTATTTGTAACTTGCCCACAATACTTCAAGTTATGTATCTCGTGTGAACCAAATGAAAGGGTTCTATTCCTCTTTGAAAGGGAAATATAATTTTCATTTAGCGAAAGCAGAATGAAATATTATTTGAAATTCATACTCCATCACATTCACAGTAATACGAAATAGGATATAAACAATATGAGAAATAAAAAGTCACTTCTTTGAGGTGAATACATACTTTCTACCTGTTTGAACTGATCAAAATCATCAAAATCAACCTGAATTTTGGCTCACTTAGTAGGTCCTATATTGTTCTTGTCTTCGGCTTTGAAATTGTATGTGTTTACATTTTCTCCGAGAATAAAATCACCAAGATGAAATTATTATTATATTATACACTCAAGTCATTTGCTAAGCAAATTTCAACAATCATGGAAGTGCAACAAACATTTCAACCGATTAAACATGGGGCACTCGGGATAAAACCCCCGATTAGCATATCAGAATAACATTCAAAACGAAACCAAATATATCGAAGAAACCGCAAATACATCGGAGAAACAGAAAGACATTCAGAAATGTGAAGGGAGAAACACCAAGTATATGTCAAGAACAGACTTGGGACTCTGAACACTGTCGTTGGTAGTCATGGATTGGGGTTAAATAACACCCAAATGATAAAAAAGATAGTAAAGGAATGTATGAAAGGAACATAAAATTGAAATCCGCCCCTTCATAATATTTGGAGCTAGATGACTGACAAATTTCGTTGACGAGAATCACACTTGGCTCGTTTTTATTTTCTATTCCAGACACCAATTAGTTTCGTGAAATTTCATTGGAGTTTTTCGTTGAAAAATGTCTATAATTCAAAAAAAGTGTTGGTAAAGGTGAAATGAGTTGTAAAGTTCTTCCTAATGAATAAAATGCGGGTGTCACGACCATAATATTTTCCAAAAAGGCAGATTATGTACTTCGAAAGAAAAAAACGTAGATAAGACAAAAAAGTTTTCCCAAAATGCTCAACTGACTTTTACCTTTTTTTGTCATTTTCATTCAGAAGGAACATTTTTTTGTCAGCGAAACAACTTTTTGAAGATGGTAATATTCAGGAAGCTACAAAAAATTACTAAAAAGTATGATAAAATCAGTAGTCATTACAGGCAAATGAAAAATGGACCTCAAGCCCTTATCATAAGCCCTATTACTTGAACGTCATACACATATGTACAGGCTGGCAATAGAATGCCACTATCCCTTAACTGAAGCCTTTTGGAGTTACACTGTCACTGTGAGTTGGACAAAGTGACATGTCACATTAAAAGGTAATGCGTCAACGGTTCTCCAGCCAGGAAGGCTGCCGGTTTCAAACCCTGATACTTTTATTGGCAAGACAGCATCGACAATTGCAATTATTATCAAAGAGCACTAGCATCGCAATTTCAGAAGACATAGAGATGAAACCACAATCTCCGGACCACTTTCCTGCCAGGACACTGACAGCTACAGATTCCTTCCGAATGGGTGTAACAGACTCAGCCCTTTGTAAGGGCTGTGAACAAGGAGACGTATTCAGAGCGTGCTATGATGAAGGAGAAAATCCACATTCAACAAGTATCGTCTTGACCTAGGGCCTGTTTTTCAATCACTTCCCAAGTCTGTAGCTATGAACTGAAGAACTGAAACAAGACATCCGATTGGCTGTTGAGGGCTTTGCTGAATGCCAAGTCTCTCATCAGTCGATAGAAAAACCGCATTATCTACAGTGGACAGGAGAGTTCTTATTTGAGAAATTGTTAATTACAATACAGCAGGGAATATAAATCTTCATTTCGTCTGATATGATGAATCTTTCGACAGTTAATCTTGCTTTAACTAACCTTTCCACACTCGACTATAACACGATCACGCGATGGTTAAAAAAATATCGATATCCCTATAACAACTCGCTTGATCTCTCATTCAGATAATTGAAGGCTGTGAAAATTTTTATCGTATTCCAAACATGCGTTGGTTTTACTTTAGTAGAAAGTTGACGATTATCCACACAGTTTTTTGAATTCATATAGATTACTTGTCACGTTTGAGTGTACTCGATTTAAATCGAATGTAAGTGTCCTGAATGGTGTACTGCATTTCTTCAGTTCATATCACGTACCCAGTGGGTTAGCCGTATGCCATATGTTCCTTGATTTTCAATTGTCACATGTCCTACTATTTGTCAGTATCTACTATTTTCGGTCATTGTCCTGATTTTGAAAATCGTCGATTCAAACAATTAAAAATAATAGACGTTCTACTTCTTCAAATTGAAAAACGAGTAATTGTTTGATTATCAACTTTTCAGCAGATTGAAAAGTGACTCCAATCCACTGGCTCCAGGTGACATGATTTCAATAAGCATTCCTCCACGACCAGTAGAATCTTTTTTTTGTGCATGTAGGTGTACGGATATTGTTTACTGTAGAGGTGTCCTTAATTAAATCACTTTGGGAAGAAAATGTTTATCCAGAAAATCATCTAGAATCTTGTAACGGTGATTCAAAGTCAAGATATACCCCACAAACATACCTTATGTCCCCAAATGGACCGAAAGAATGAAACGGGTCGGCAATAGGTATAATGTTGAAACAACATTCAAAACATCGTATACCCAATATTCAACACTGACACATACTGAACCAAGTAGCATATCAGAAGACACTTTTTTTACCAAATTCATCATTCGTGCCCTCAGAAAGATATCACTGAAACATCAAGACCTCTTGAAGTGCGAACGAAGGAACATAAGATGCATGAACAGAGCACATTCTCAGTGCTGACTGGATCACATTGAAATTTTGATGAAAGCAACGAAAATTTACGGAATCTGCTTTTATCATGCTATATGAGAACAATTACATCTCAAAGGCAAAATGTCATGTGACATCTCAAATTTACGACAGATATTCCAAGAAGAAAGATCGATGATAAAGAAATTTTGATGTATCATCAAAAAGAAAGCAGGTTTGTTTTATGTAGCAGAAGTCTGCCCTTCTATACTTGTGTAGATTCTAATATCGATTCCTATTTTTTTCAGATTGAGCTTGGTTATTAATCCAAAAATCTAGAAATATTTTTCAAACAGTACATGTGATATTTCTTCTTTGATTTTTTTTTACATCCTTTTTGATTCAACATAGGAGAAGTAATGTATTCTGCGGTCTAGGAAACACTTTCAAGTGTCTATACAGAGAAAGCAATGGCAATTCCATATTTGAGAATGGATGTCTTCTGACAATTAATTCAACTCGTTTTCATTTCGAGAGAAATGATCACCTTATAAAACGAATCCGGTTTTTCTCTATATTTTCCATATATTATGTATGCTGGTATTAATATCATTTCAGCAGAAAACATCCGCATTGCACTTCAATTTGCCTTAGGAATTCAATTCGTTTATGAAGAAATCATACAAATTTGTTTCTCGAGGGTCTACGTTTGATGTGCTGAATAATGGATTATTTAAAGAACATGAGGAATTAGATAAAACACAATGATATTCCAAATCTTAAATTTCGAAAAGAAGACGTTTCTCAAAATCATTTCGAGGTAAGCTTGCTGCGAAATTGGAAATTTTGATCATCGTGTATTCCATTACAAGCCCAGTTGTTTGAGAAAAGACAGGAAGCGTAATTTATACATATCGATAACGATTGAGGACATGATTCGGCTCTTGAAAGAGGAATTGAATAAAAATATACAAGAAGTCAGAAGTCAATGTAGATGATTCGATTGAAATGAACTCATAGAATATAGGTGAAGAACGTTTTTTTTGTTGAACTTTCAGTTCTTCAAAGATTTTTTTATTTCAGTTCTTTAGTTTTTTGGGAGTGGACAGTGAAACAGCAAAATTCTGCTTATGTAGACATTTCGACCTCTCATTTGGTCATCCTCAGGACACAAAAATTATCACGAAGATTCGAAAACATTCCAAACCCTAGACATGAAATTTAAAATATTGTGAATGTCACACTCCCAAAAGACTTAAGAACCGAAATGAAAAAATAACTTCTCATCCCCAAAAAAAAGACAAAGGGATAAGGAAATACAAACCTTTTCAATGGAAATAACTAGCTCAACAACTAAAAATATTGCGTTTGCTAATTGTTTGAGGTTACTTCTTTGATAAGTGTTTCGTATATTTATATTCAGACAGTTATTATAAATGATTATATCTCAATGTCAGTCAGTACTCAGCTCGAAATAAATTCTTCGAAAATGTTTTTTCTATCTGTTCGAATGTCATTATTTTGTGGTGGATGAATCCTTTTTCTAGTTTTTTGGGTTCTTAACCTACCACAACCTGAAAAAATTAAAATTAATATTGGGATCTATACAAATGGCATAAAAACGATACCAGAAAAAAATATTTGTGAAAGTTTTGATAACGGAAGTAGATTTGGTTTCCGAAACGTCAACGATAAGTATTTCGATAAATAAGTTCTTGTTTTCTGTGACAGGGAAAAAGTTTGACATTTTATCTCTGATGACAGGTAACAAAATGTCACTCTTTATGAGATAACTTTTTTCCCCGGGAAAAAAGTAAGTACTTTATATATATATATATATATATATAGAGAGAGAGAGAGAGAGAGAGAGAGGTAGAAATCTGATTTTTCATGGAATTTTTTCTTTTACATAAGTTACATTTCCTTTATATCAAAACTACAATTATTAAATGTGCATTGCATGAACGATATGTTCCTTGAACTATTCGGTACAACAGTCGAATTTTCTTGTGTTGAAATTGTGTTTTTTCAATATCAAATCGTCGTTTTTCCCGTCACAGAAAAAAATTGTGTATTATACACAGAAAAAATATTAGATTTTAGCTCTCGGTTTTTTGTCTCACACAACCTCCAGCTAAAATCTAATACTTTTCTCCCTTGTATAATAAATAACTATTAGTTTTTTTTAGGCAAATTTGGATATACGAAAAGTTGCTGACTTATTGAACGTGTTCCATTCACTATGATGAACTATAGATTCCAATATTAATCCTTATCATTTCAGATTGCTCTATCGCCTCCATATTATTCACACCTTACAATAGAGAATGTCTGCTAATGTTATGTGATTTCTTCTATAGAAATTTGTATCCTCATTATATCAAGACAGAAAAAATACAAAGAATAAGTCCTATATACTCTCTGAATGACTATCTTTCGACAAATCCAATTCTATATAAAGATAACAAAACTTCTATTGGAGAGCTAAGATATATAATTCAGCAAACTTTAAATCCATCTAAGAAAAAGGAGAATGAACCTTAACACCTATTTTCCCAGATGGATATTGAAATAAGTACGCAAAAATCACTTTTACCAAAGATTTGGAAAAAATAGTCGAAAAATGGTCCTTCAAATCCCATTTTCACAAATCAACTGACAGAAATGAAGTTTTGACACACGGTAACCTAACCACCCCGTACATAATCTAGATATTCACCTAATCAAATCACGCCGAAGCCCCGAACACATCATCCACCATCACTAATCCCCGCGATCGCATCATAAACTTGGGCACTAGAGCGGAAATCCAATAACGCAGCGAACACAAACAATCCCCGGGTTTCCTGTCTCACCGCCTATCGGAGTCTTTACTGAAACCTCGACGGTTACCTCTTATAGCAGCGGTCGGAGAGCGCGAAGACCGGCCGATTGCTGTTGCAACGGTGTTTCGGTTTCGTTTGCTCCGGTTTTGGGAATCCGTCAAGCTGAGAGTTCGGTTATTTGGGCAATGTGGGTGAGGGTTACAGCTTAAGAGCCAGTGGACGGCAGACTTGACATATTTCAGTTGACTCCAAGTTTTCTCCAATGTGTAGCTTCCATTTTAGTATTCAAACGGAGAATCAGAGACTTTCTTATAGAAGGCTGTTTTTATAATATTAATGAATATTTTGAATATTCACATAACGCGACGGTCTACAATTAATTTTATATCCGACCACTCTCATGTGTTGAATTAAATTTATGTAGTTTGTTATACTTGTCTATGTTTATATACATTTCATGTTTCACTATTGACGACTCCTATATCATTGTAAAATGATCATTTCAAGGAATAAAATATATTGTATTGTATTGTATAATGACGCTCTTATGCTTACAGATCATGAAATGGTTGCTCGATTAAGTCAGACATAAACAGATAACAACAATTCTCACAGAGCCAAATTTTTCTATTGATTTTGGGTTTACCATGAAGAATAAAAATTTGAAAGTCCCCTTCAATCCCATGTGTGCTAAAAGAGTTTATCGGGGTCAAATGTTAAAATTTCAGTTTATTTGGGTTTTTCTCTGAAACGATGTGGTTTCTAAAGAAAATACTCAAAACCTCAAAATTTTATACAGAAATGGTTTCCATAACTTTTCTCTAAGTATCACGGTTCCTGAGATATCGCAATTGTAAGAGACAATAGAATAGTCAAATGTTATTCAAGGCTATGCAGGTAGAAGGGATTCTCGATTTTGAATATATTTTCTCAATATAGTAAACACTGAAGATCTTTAACAAGGCAAATTGTCAAACCATATAATATGGGAGCCCAAGTGGGGATTTCGGGATTTACTGAAGCGCGGTACCCAGCTAAGTACTTCCATCATATATATATATATATATATATATATATATATATATATATATATATATATATATATATATATATATATATATATATATATATATATATATATATATATATGTATGTATAAACGACATGTTAATGATTTAGACCACAAAATGAATTATAGCGAATCGAGTATTTTAGATTACGAAACTAATGAAATCAAACGAAAATTCTTAGAAATGATTCATATCAACAGAAACATCAATGGTATGAACAAAAGAACAGACCTCGATAACCTCAGTGTGATTTACAGTTATATTCTCACTTTCGATCAAAACAAATCTAGAGATCAATCGTATAGTAGTACTGATTCACCCGGTATGATAACATGACATAATTTCATCGAAAAAGAAAAGAATATCGTTCCCATTGTAAAAGATTTTCAGATACCAGTAACTCAAAGTGACTTTTCATGATTTCATCACAAAATTTTCATTTCTCACGTTAAGTAAGTACTTGTACATCCGTATTTGTAATCATAATGTATCATATTGTAGTTGTCCTGAAGAAGAAAATAACAATTTTCGAAAGCTTGACAAAATAACAAATCTTTGAAGGAATATCTACTGACTGCATCCCCAAAACTACCAATACACTAGATATTGCACAATCAAGATCATACTCGTTTTATATATATATATATATATATATATATATATATATATATATATATATATATATATATATATATATATATATATATATATATATATATATATATATATATATATATATATATATATATGGAAGAGGGTAGTCGTTGCTGACTAGTTAGGGATTAAACTAGTGAATAGTGGGGAATGCAGCAATGTCACAAAAGAAAGAATCGGCGAGGGTGTTGGCGGTTGAGCCACACATGACAAAGAGGGTTTTTTTGGAAATGGCATTTATTGCACAAGACAATAACTGCATAAATAAAAAAACAGACTTGAATCATTTGAGCGAGATTTATTCCTTTTTGTTGTCACTAGATGAAAACCCAGTCAGTACCATCAACGGTACAAACAATTCTGTTCATAACTTATCAAATTGAAAACATTTTGTTTCACCCATATAATTTTAAAAAATTTCTTTGTTATTAGCATAAATAGGAATCAGCAAATTCCTTCACAGTTCACTCATATCCATTGATCATACACAAATTTCATAGTCACAAAACAAATACTCATGAAACCATCAGTTGGTTACACACAACAAGTGGCACCACTGTTCAACAATTGACAGGACAGATGACTATCCCTGTCGCTGTCAACTTCACATTTCACATTTCATATTTCATTCTTGTCATGAAGACATTAACCTGACAATCTAAGACTGACCACATGGTCGACACAGAGTGACGAGTTTTAATATTAATTTTAACGTGTAATTTGTAAATGTGCATCTGTGTACATCATTTACTAACCCAGTTTTAGAATATAACTTCATTCCATGAGCACTCCATTAATGATTACTTTTGAACATCGTGTCATATAACCTCACCTAAGTGTAAGTATGATAAGACAACTTATTGTAAAATCTTTCACATAAATGTAATCTATTTGTAGTTCCCTGATGATGGAATAAAAAAAAAAAAGTTCCGAAAGCTTGGATCAACTTAAAAGAGTCTTTCTTTTGTGACATTGCTGCATTCCCCACTATTCACTAGTTTAATATATATATATATATATATATATATATATATATATATATATATATATATATATATATATATATATATATATATATATATATATATATATATATATATATATGGCCTTTCTTCAAGGATCTCGAGCGCATCAGATTAAGGTAGGGTGAGTTAGTTACATCCTGAAACGTGTTTATTCCACTAATCTCACAATTTAAGAGTGACCTAAGGAAGGAGAAGGGCTACAAAGCTTAAAAAAACGTCATCTCGACATTCTCGAACGTGGCTATTTTTTTTTATTTTGAAGGAAATGATTCAAGAATTACAAAAAATATATAATCTGACGATTCACACAAGCCGAAATAATGAAAATTCATCGATAAATTTTAATGCGTGCAGCTACGTGATTCCTATATTTCCCTCTCCACGTTTCTATTTTTCTCTCACTCTTTCTCTTTCTATTGCTCTCTCACTCCGTTCCCACTCTGGTTTCTGTTGTCATGACGCCATGATAGGTGATCACACAGACTCGTTCGTGGCATGATATCGTTTACAACGAATATCCAACGTTTTAAAATTTGAAAAATTCATTTGCTTATAATTATTTTCTTATAAATACAAGTATTCCACTAAAAAATATACACTTTTTCTGCATGCTTTCCCCTGAGCTTCTCAATTAATTAAGTTCAATGATTTAAAAAAATTTTAAAAAATGGCAGAATAGGCGAATCCCTCCAGATAATCGTCAGATGGTGAGACTGCAACGTCTAGGGCGTATTGTCAAAATTACGAACTTTTTTTCACAATCCAATAACGGCCTCGAGTCTGCGTCACATCCAAACCGTCAGATTATTATTATATAAGAGCTTTTCTTAGGTTCAATTAACATCCCCTCAGAAAATCTGCCTTTTTTTTCATTTTCAACCCCTACGTACGACCACCCCCATCATGGAAACAATCAGATTGGCATACTCACATTTTTAATAATATGTAGGACACAGATGATATCAATATCTGACGCGCTCGAGTATGTCCATGCAATGGTTTTTTTTTACATTTTTGAAAATCTATAGGCGCTCCCCCCACCGATTAAAAGGTATACATTATATATTATTTTTTTCTTTTATCATCTAAGCTTCGCAACCCAATAGGTCTCTCTATGACGCTCGAGTAAATCCCGATTTAGCATCGTGGGCTCCTCTAGTAATAAGGTCTTCTAGCTCTCTTTTGTTTACCCCATGATAATTTGCAATACTTTGAGTGTGCATTTCGATATATGATCAAATTTGAACCTTCTTATAATAATAATAATAACAGATCGACTTCTTTCAACTACTGAAGATTGGTCTGTCTTTGAGTTCAACCCTTCCTGAATATTTTGAATTCAAATTTTAGTTATTAAAGTTATTTCACATGAACGTCGTTATAAGTAAAAAATGTATCAGGAGGCACTTACTTCCAATTCTAAGCAGCATTTCTCTATAACATTTGTTCCTGAGCAAATTTTATGATTTTCGACCTGCCCTGTCTGCTCTTCAACTCAGAGCCATACGTGGTGCATCTAATATCGTTTCCAAACCTGCACCAACTTCTGGCGGTATATGCAACTAATGAAAAAAACTCGTGTCTGTTGCACACTTCATGAACCCACTGTATACCAATAAGCTAGGAAATCATCTCTTGCTTCACAGTTGCCAAATGGATAAATTATGGACCACTTCCACTAGAATCATCCCATTTCCGAAAAAAAAATTACCTGAAGGTTTCGGAAATGATTGGTGTTTCTAATAGAAAAAGCCAAAAATGGTCCCCTTTTTTTAATGCTATTTCTTTGCATAACAGTGGAACCGACAAATACTCTTAAAATCAAATGATAAATATGACATCGTACATATGAGTGCCATTCTAAGATCTAATTTGATTGATGGTACAACATGCCGCTTATGATGGAATTTCTCATCATTTCCTGTACCACTCAATTATACGTTGTTTCATCATGTTTACAATCTTATGCCACAGCGGAAGTTTATAGAACTAGATCAGTCCTCAGTTCAGTGGGTTAATGCCATGGATGTTACAAGAAAAAGGCAGTGGAGTTTGAAAATGTATTCAGTTATTCATGAGCGGAATATCTTAATGCTTATTTCCACTCCTGCATAGCATTTATGCTTTTTCTCCTAACTCTAACGAACCTGCACAGTTCATATAATTCTACTAAGGCTTTCGGTGAAAATATTTAATTTGGCCCTCTTTCGTATTTCGTAATGAAGCTGGGAGGACTCAATTGACGTAACTTGATCTGCGTGAAAGGTAAAAGAAAGTAATTATGTATTCCCCACACGACATGTTTTTATTGATTACGAAAGAAATCCTTATTTTTATGTCTTTCCTGATGAGATTTTTGAACCACTCTCCATCTCATGATGCGGTTTTGTGCTTCCAGCTATACCAGTCTGAGATTCCACTATACAGTGTGTAACAACGAAAACTTAACAGAGCCGTTGTTGAATATAAAAAGTAAGATTTTTAAAAAAAGCTCGAACACGTCGATTTCTAATTAAAGGGGGACACCTCTCAGACTACTCAGATTTTTTGTAGTACCCACCCCCTCGGAGGGCTCGTACGACGACCCTTATTTCGATAGGGAAAGTAGGTCGAGTGGCACCTTGTTTTGAAGGTCTTTCGAATACCTTTACAACTCTGTTAACAGAATTTTTTGTGACGATTAGTTTTCGAGATAATTTGACGTTTTAAAGGTCCCTATGAGACGATCCACTTTATAGTCATGGGTTCGAGCTTCACCAAAAACGAGTTTTTTGACCTTTTTTTAAATCGACATCACGTATTTGAATTGTATCGTTCAATATTGAATTCAATTTTCTTTCGTTTGAGTTTTTCATAGATATCGAAAGAATATTCTATATCTAAAATTGATTATCAATATGATACTTGAAAGAGCGTTCTGAAATATTCGCCTGGTCGAAGAAAAAATCAATATAACTGGAATGGATATTGGCCATATCCACTCTTGTTGTACTACTATGATTTCACTTTAACTTCAATTCATTAACCAGATCGGTGCAAGTTACTGGTATTGATTTACCTGTTTATACCTGCCTACCTCAAAGTTATGACGAAAAAAAAAATCAACCTAGCGTTCGCATATTCTATAGGCTTCATACTTTCGATTGGTGTGAAATTTGTCTATTAAGCAAAGCAGTGAAATGTTAAAAAAAATCGAATTGTCAATAATATTCTGTACTGGAATTATTCAGTCAACCCGTTTGCAATATATTTATTGACATATTCAGTTGGATATGAACTACTACCCATCCATTACCAAGCTCTGTCAATGTCGTTTTATAATGGGATCCTAAACAATACGTTTCATCGTTCAGGTATGCAAGATATCATTCTCAAAAATACGATTTAGAATAAAGATTGTTTTATCCCAAAAAAAGTAAATTTTTTAAAAGCTCATCAATATCTTCAGGCAATAGTTTTCCTATTCATCTTATAAGTGGACAATTATCTAGCATAAATTATCTATCAAGAGAATGATAACTTGTTTTATACTTCTCTTTGAAATACTCATACTGTCTCCTGTGAGACTTTCACTATAATAGAAGATCGCACCGTTTCAATTTCGTGCGAAGAAATACTTCCCTTCTCGTCAGCTTCTAATGATCTACAAGGCTCAGATACGACCTGTCTTGGAATATAGTTCTCATGTGTGGAGTTCGGCACCAAAACATTGATTGAAGCTTCTTGATTCTATTCAGAGAAAGGCAATCCGTCTTGTCGGTGATTCTTCGCTCACAGACTCGCTCACTTCATTGGAACATCGTAGACGGGTCGGAGATTTGTCGCTATTCTATAGATATTTTCTCGGTCGGTGCTTTCCTGAATTGTTATCAATCGTTCTACCCTTGGCAATATCAACACGAATGACTCGACGAGTACAGAATTCCCACCCCTGTGTTGTGAATTTGGAGACCTGTCGAACCTCTCTTGCTCAGGGATCTTTTTTCAATAGAACAGCTGAGCTTTGGAACTCCTCACCGAAGGATGTTTTTCCTGAGGCTTACAAATTTCAAAAATTCAAAGTGAATGTTAATTCGTATCTCCTGTTCCTTGATTCACGCGGTGTTCTTCGAACATTACAGAGCTTCCCTTTCATGTGACTCTGCATATATAAAAAAATAGCCTCTTTGAGAGGAAAAACAGTAGGTCATCTTAGAGTGTTTCGACAACATAGTACATACTTTTTTCATCCATTTGAGTTGAGACAGTTCATTCAAACTTGATAGGCTGCAACTGTATCTCATTTCTCAGATATCTGTAAACGGAAATTTCGAATACATATTGCACATTACTATGAGTTCATCAACAGACTCAATAGAGTGGATCATATAAACAATGAATGTTCACACTAACAAAAACTACGCGATGTTTTCAGTAGTTATTTCTCTTATATGAATTCGAAGAAAAAAACTTTTTTTTTAAGAAAAGATAATTTTTCTGAATGAGGAAAAATTAGAAGTGGGCGAAAATTACAATTGGACTTTTGAAAACAGCTTCCTTTTTATCAATGTCTTCAGAGTACCTTGTATATCAATCCAATTTTCCTAATGAGTGATATTCGAAAAGAATAAATTCGGAATATTTTTTCATGCACAATAAAAACGCTAAATAAACACCATATCATTATTAATTCGAATGAAAACAATTAAATCGTTAAATCCATTATCACGTGAGATACGAAATTACGGAAGGAACTCCGGAATCGAGCTACTTTCATATCCATAATAATCGGTACATGACCCCGGTAATTTTGACACTGATGGGAACCATATGCGTAGCGGTTGTTCCATTCAAATGTTGCCTGAAACTGGGTTTCGCATTGATGAGAATACATTGAGTAACTTTGAAAGTTGTTCTCGAACATAATAGTCCGCTAATAAATAAATCTTCTGAATCTTTTTTAGCTTAGAAATCGGATATTCAAAAATTAATACATGTCAAGCGTGTCTTCTCCAAAGAAAAATTGTTTTCAGGATATGACCTAGGAGTGGATATATGATTGCAAAAATCATTATTTTCGTGTTTCTCCTTCCATATTTCTCATATGATCAGTGTGGGTATATGAAGATGACTGAATTGAAATTGTTAACCAAAATATAGACTGAACGATATCACTACTTTTCTTCAGGTTCCCAAGTAAACATTTTTTACAATCCATAGATATCACCTGAGAGAAAGGTTAATTGACCAAAGATGTAACACCAGAATTGAGAATAATAATTTTTGAAGTTTAATACGCTTGTATATCTGCCCTTATCAAACTCTAATTATGTTAATTCAAAATGTTGAATGATTCTTCAAGCAGAATATGAAACTTCAAAAATCTTTTCATCATTAGGGATTGTTTTTCTTTCAATTTCAATTAGATATGGGTATAAATAAATTTCAATTACATATAGGTATAATTTTTTATAACATATGACAAAACAAATTCTAATGATAACGTCGGTTTAGTTGCTATGATTGTGCGACTCAAGTGAATACAACATTACTGTCCCAAGGGGGATAGTTTCCACTTGACATAGTCAGTGGGCATACTTGAAGACTGGCGTTAAATCAAATCATCTTTCGAACAATCTGTTCAGGCCAGTCTCAAATTACCTACACAGTAGGTTTCGGCTGGCACCTGTCAGAAAACAACTACTCCCCTGGCTAATACCACGAAGGGCATTGAATTATATCCGACCGGTGCCAGTGCAGGTTTCTTCACAGAAGTAAATCCTGCATTTGCTTTCGTCGATACAAATGAAGGAATTGATTTTCAATTATAGGGACGGACACACTTGCAGACCGGTTTCGGGCTATTTGGCCATTCGTCAGTGCAAGGCAGTGCCATCATCAACATAAAGTCGATGATTTCCCATGATTAAAAATCAAACCCCTTCACGAGTATCAAGCCCTGGCCGAAGCTGATGCGAACAACGAAGTTATTACGCCATCTACCAATGGACGAGGTATTCCAAAAGCAAACCGAATTCGCCCATTCCTCCTGCGAGGAAAATGTAAAAACACTTGACATAGTCAGTGGGCACAGAACAGATTGTTCGAAAGATGATTTGATTTAACGCCAGTCTTCAAGTATGCCCACTGACTATGTCAAATGTTTTTACATTTTCCTCGCAGGAGGAATGGGCGAATTCGGTTTGCTTTTGGAATACCTCGTCCATTGGTAGATGGCGTAATAACTTCGTTGTTCGCATCAGCTTTGGCCAGGGCTTGATACTCGTGAAGGGGTTTGATTTTTAATCATGGGAAATCATCGACTTTATGTTGATGATGGCACTGCCTTGCACTGACGAGTGGCCAAATAGCCCGAAACCGGTCTGCAAGTGGGTCCGTCCCTATAATTGAAAATCAATTCCTTCATTTGTATCGACGAAAGCAAATGCAGGATTCACTTCTGTGAAGAAACCTGCATTGGCACCGGTCGGATATAATTCAATGCCCTTCGTGGTATTAGCCAGGGGAGTAGTTGTTTTCTGACAGGTGCCAGCCGAAACCTTCTGTGTAGGTAATTTGAGACTGGCCTGAACAGATTGTTCGAAAGATGATTTGGGATAGTTTTCTGTGAAATATTGGCACAAAGTGGTTTCTCTAAACTGCAATCACGAGGGGTATCTGTCAATTGATAATAGAACACGAAACTATTTTGACGATGAAAAAAACAAACTTCGCCTTGAATAACCTTTCTCAACTGACCTGGGTGGAAGTCATATATGTGTGATCGTAATATATTCGAGTCATAATAATTGTAAATTGCATGTATGAAAAGGGGAGAAGTTCAGTGTTTGTACACAGATAATAAAATATCGTTTGGATCCTGTTCCCTGGTCGATTGTCAGACTGGAGAAACATGCATTCGAAAATGAAATGATTTCAATCGAAAAAAAAAAACAATGTATTATCTTTGCGATGTCAGTACATAACGTCAGATATTTTTAACCTTTGAAGAAAGAAGTAATTAAACCTATGCATTCCTTGGATTTCCAGCGCTCTGTATACCTATAACAACTTATTCTCGGACATGTATGTCCTTCTTTCTTATTCTGTGAGAGGTATTATATGCCGTTGAACTCTGAAACACCCCGTACAAGCACTTCACGCTCTCAATGAAGAAAATGAATAGTGCTGAAAAATTAAGCCTCGAGTTACTTCTGATCTGTCTAATTAATGATAATTTATTGTTACCAGCAGAAGATAAATTTCCTTTGATCCGAATACGGTAATGAATCTAGGAATTTCGTAACAAAAGCCAGGCAGGCTGATTAATCAACACAGAGAAACATCCATCGGGATGGTTTATCTCTTCTGATTAATGGCCTTTGTAGACTAATGAACTACTATTCCGCATTCTATCCCGGCAGAAGTTGTCGGAAAAAGATAGAAATTCGGAAATGACATTATAAATAATGAGAAAGTTTGAAATATACTCGTAATGTGCTGCATCGCGATGACTTTGGGTGGAATAATATAGTATTATTCCTTTCATTGGAGTTTTCCTTTCTCAGTTTCTTGCTGTCTTGCAGTTAAACCGAGTTTTATCATTTTCATCACAGCTCTCCCTTCTGGGCTCACTCGAAAGAGCATTTGAAAGAAGTCGAAAATGTTATAAACCCCTTTTTTAGCCCGTTAGACAATGACTTTCAATAAAAAAACGAAAGACGTCTTCCATCAATTATGTTGAAAGATGTTCCTGTGGGATTTGAAGAAGATACCTTGTCTCATACAAATTTTGACTTCGTTTTTCAAAACTTTAGGGGTGGAATTTCGGAAAACCCTTTCATATCGAATGCCTATGTTTTACAAAGAACACACCCTACAAGTTTCAGATCTCAAAAATCAGTGTTTCAGACTGTGCGTTGATTTACCCCTAAATAACTTTCTATCCCTTTTCAATTCTGTTAGGCGTTTGATTTTCATATAATACGAAACACATCTTAGATCAATTATGTTAAAAAAATTTATGGCAAATTTGAAGTAGATTGAACCAAGGCATCACGTTGTTCCATACAAATTTGGCGTCCGTTTTTCACCCCTTGCAGGTGGAATTTTCGAAAACACGGTTCTAAGTTACCTCCCCACCAATTTTCGGTTATAATTGCACGAGTGCATGAAAATTACCGATAATTTTGCACGAAAGCGTGATATCTAAAAATTGCAAGAGTTTATTATCATATTTTGGCGAAACTGTCCGAGTCCGAAGGACGAGGGCTCTTTTACAAAATATGAAAATAACCGAATGCAATTTGTATGAGATATCACGCTTGAATGCAAAATCATCTGGTCATTTTTATGCACGAATGTAATTCATTGGAATATTTCACGAATAAAGAAATTCTCAAGGAAATGTTATTTTTTGTTCATTTATACTTTCCTCTATAGATTGTATGGAGTACTCACCAAAACGAGAAATGTTTTTCTATTTTTGAAGTCTATCTGACATTTATTTGTGTTGTTTACTGACGTCTAGCGATACGGTTTGAAATGTGTTGTTATGGTGACTTGATACAATGCAATTTCCGCTGTAAGTTTTCGATACAATGCAATTACCGCTGTAAGTTTTCGATAATTGAATTGCTCTTATGGGACATTTTATATATGAGGGAAATATTCAGCCAAATCTGTTCAGACATTCTTGAGTTATAAATACTGTAACTAACACGACTTTCTTTTATTTATACAGGGTGTAACTGAATAAGTGTAAAACATTTGAGGAGGTGATTCCTCATCGAAAAAAAGATAGGATCTTTCATATAAAGAAACTTCATACTTGCATCCCTTGTTAAGATACAGCCTCTGAAAGGGGGTACATAAAATTTGTATGACAATTTTTTTCACAAGCACTGGAAAAGTTACAATATTTATTATTATCAATAAATTAGTTTCGTTTATTACCCTTTAATCGTTTGATACAAGTACTAACTACAAAATAACAATAAATCCAGTTCGCATTTATGACGATGTATCTCTGTAGTTGTTCGTAAAATAATTGTTTGCTTCGAAATGGTTTATTTTAGGCAAAAAACCCAAGAGACATTTCTTGTTTAGAATGAAACAGGCTATCGGAAATGAATTTTCAAATGGTAAACAAATAATAAGACAAAAAGTTACATTGGAAATACATTTTAGGGGTTGCGTTTTCCACCCCTTACAACCATTGGGTAAACCAAATAAATTACTGGCTAAGTGTCTTTTTGTTAGTACAAAACGTCAGGTTGATTTCAATATTGTAACTTTTTCAGTGCTCGTGAAAAAAATTGTTATACAAATTTTATGTACCCCCTTCAAGGGGCTGTATCTTGACAAGGGATGCAAGTATGAAGTTTCTTTATATGAAAGATCCTATCTTTTTTTCGATGAGGAATCACCTCCTCAAATGTTTTACACTTATTCAGTTACACCCATAGATGAGCATTCATCTTGAACTTCATGAGAGGTTTTCATATAATATAACCTACAAATTCCATGCGTAAAAAGTCCCGGAAATCGGCAGATTTCACTTATAATCTCCCTACAATTCAAACAATTTCCGGAAATGGGGATTTTAGGCATGCGGAATCTGATTATAACGCATATTTCTAGGAAACATTTTAACCTCTACCTCCCTACTGTGATTCAAGAGTAATGAAGACCTATCTGTGGAAAAAAAGTATAAATCTTCCGTTATATTTTAAATTTGGTGAATAAGATTTATGTATAATGTGGACTGGATCACGTTAGGATCAGTTCAATTTTGATGATGTTATTCCTCTGCTGCTTATTTGTTATTCTCAATTGTTCAGTTGTTCACTCGAAAGAAGACGAAGTCGGCAAAAGACTTTGCCGATCTCTTGGCATATTCCCGACTTTGTCCTCTTCTTATTCTCGAAACGTTATTTTACATTCTAACACAATATCCCAGTACCAAACAGACATGAAATATATAAGTCTTCAGTTTCCCCTTGAAATCAACAAACCTCTTCAATAACTAACACAGTTTCTTAAAATAGCACGTTTCTATTTCATCAGACATTTTCTCAAGTACAGAATTCAGTGCCGTAGTAACTTTGCAAATGTTGATACTTGCAGCAATCCTCGTGAACGCATTCAATGAACCTAAAGACGCTGAATTGTGAAACATTTCAACCTATACGTAGGTAAATGACACATACAAAGAATGACAATATTGACATTTGTGGAAGAGTCATAAAATTCGTTCATGTGCAATCTCTATTCGAAATACAAATTGTTTCGAAATTAATTTCACGAATAATTATTTCTACATCACTCAAGGTAATCATTAGTAATGATTGTGAATAAAATACACAAATCTCGGCAAAAGATAAAATTTCTCTCTCTCTCTCTCTCTGATGATTCATTTTCTGCCTCGGTATGTAATATACTATTAATTTCTCGCCAGATCTTCGAATGTTCTGGTATAAGATATTCTTAGTTACTATCATTTATTGAGAAGTTGTTCCAGGAGTCCTTCAAATTTTATCAATAAATTTTGATATACCACTAAAACTTTATTATTTGGCAAAAGTATGAAAACCAATTCGGTTTGTTTGAATGCTTTCGCCTGAAGAGATGAAATGAAAATTTATCTCCTTGAATTTGAAGAACGAGTTTTATTTGGAGAGATTATTTATTAAACAAATCAAAGGAAGAACAATTCAATCCATTAGTATTTCATTAGCATGAGGAGAAAAGAAGAAAATTTGATTATTAGAAAATGTACAATAATTGATAACATAGTTTTTGTAAAAGGATCGGACAGCAGAAACACTCGATGTCTCTTCCAAGTCATTGGAAAATATTACATTGCTTGATGTTGAGCGAGCGGCAGTGGTTTTAAAATATCAAACAACTATGTAGGCCTGTTATGATATCTAGAAATTATGATAGTTTAAAGTGAACCTCACTAATGCGTTCTGACGATACCAAGAGATGGTGTCACACCTCTCATTGTACAAGGTTGATAATTGAAGATTTTTTATGAATTGAAAATCACGCCAGGAACATAAAATCATCTTTACACAACTTTTTCATCTCAAACCACAAAAAAAAATTACTTTAACAAAGATCAATCGTACGCCATTTTGATTTGAGTTCAGGGAACCTTAAGTATTCGAATCGGTCTACAAGCGGCTACAGTTTTGACCTTTTGCAATTTGCAAAATCTGTCATAAACTTGGTTATGTTCATGAACTGTTTATGTGTGAAAGAGTGTTTTTGAAATGTGTTGCTTAAGTATGAATGACTATTAATATTCAGATTACTTTTCATTCATGTTAATTTATGTTTTAACCTTGTATATAAGCCAGTTCAATAGATTCGACGCGGTAAACCTCATAGTTCTGACAGTTTAAAGGTAAACAAAGTTTTATCGAAGACCAGGCAGTTTTATCTGTATGAAATCGAATGATTGGCTAGTAGAATAACCCGCTACTCTTGGATGAATTGCCAAAAACGTCGCATTTTGACAAGTGAAAGAAATAATCGAGTTAATACCTCGTTGAAGACAAATATATTTCTATAAACAATGGTTCAACTACTATCAGAATTGATTTCGTGTTGAACTGAAAAATTTGTATACGATCCAATAACCATATTCACTGCACTACAACCTCTTCTTCTGAAGTAACACATCCTTCTATTGTACCTTAATAAGCAGCAAATACTGAAGAGCTGTTATAAGAGATACATCAGTTATTCAATTATTATTCCATCATCTGCTTACTTTGTCTGGCGTCTGTCGAACAAAGAGATACCTGACCCAGTAAACTCAATAAAACGTAGCATTGGAGCTTCCATAACAGCTGACAGGCGAGTGGGAAGCTCTTGACTATGAGTATTGAAATGAGTGTGCTTTGATCTTGCTGAACTGGGTTTAATTGTATTGCATTTCAGGACAAAGTTTAGAGGTTATCTGTTATTTATACAGGGTATATTGAATTAGGAGGTTGGGCTTCTTTGGGCATCTTTTCAAACACATCAAATTGTTCTAGATCATTTCGGCAATTTTTTTTCATTATTTTCTTTTTTTTCAGGGGAGTGGGGGGAAAGGCGCCCCCTACTACATGGGATCGACTGCCAGTTTGCCCCGTGGAGCAACCCTACTTAGGACCTACTCTCCAGCCGTGGCAAGTCTTTCCTCGGATCGCATGAAACCTCTGCCGACTGGTATGCTGTCAAACCTTAATTATTTCGGTGGAGCATTTGAAGAGAATGGGGAATGTATGTAGCATCTGTAGGATGTCGTTTCGCTTTCAGATGAATGATAGTATTGCTGCTGTTTCAGTTTGTAATGAATAATAATGGATGTGTTAAGTGATGTTTTCGAGTAACACATGAAAGAAGTCGTCATCTGTATCATTGCAGTGTTCTGTGAATACTGATGAAAACAATAAGCGAAAAATGTATATAATATGGTGCACCTATATAATATTATAATCATTCAGATACCAAGTGGCTCTGCTATCTCAATTTGAAATACCAATAATGGTACATCCATGAGTTTCTATAGTTGATACTATTTTTTCTTATTGAAGCACATCATAGGGAGACACTTGTTGAACTGTTGTGTTCAAGAACTGAGACACAAAAACGATTAACCCAATCAAAATCCTGTTCGATCTCTACACCAGAAAAAAACAGTTCCCACTTGAAATTATTGCTTCTTCAAATACATTCTTCGACTTCAACAATATTTTCTTCAATCAAAAGGACTGAAATATCTTTCGAATTAGTCACTTTTGAAACGATGCAAGTTTTCCCTTCATGAATATACAGGGGTCACCAACTGAAACGAAATATCTGATCCAAGTTCATTTAAAAAAAATTGGTCAAAGGCAGGTTTTTAATACCATTTTCAACACTGCAATTTCAACTCTCTAAGGAGAATGGGACCAACCCTCACTACTTCAAATGGAACAAAGATACACACAGATGTTCAAAATGACCTAAGGAAACGAATTGTACAAGAATGCCTGCTGATAACATGAGACATGTTACAGGCAATTCGTGGAAAATTTGAATCACACCTTTATCATCGCAAGAAAGTCGGTGGTGGTCATTTTGAACATCATAACCGAGTAGGTTTTGTATTACATTTCATCATTAGTATTTTGTCAGTCAAACCATTTGACAATTAGATACTACCTCGGAAAAAATCTGACCGAATTCCACGATCGAGATGTCATTTGAAAGAGAATTGAACTCCCTTTCAAAAAAGGTATCACTCGACTCCTTGTTCCCATTGAAATAGTAAGGGTTGGTCAAACCCTTCGTAGACGGTTAAAGTTTTTCAATTCAATTCAATTCAATTTCATTATCCCAAGAAACATTACATGTTTATGAAAAGGGACTAAAACACACAAGTACATAATCAATAAATGAAATTTTCAAAAGTATAAAGGAAAAAAATCCATACATTTAACGAAATTAAATATTCGTGAGCAGACAAAATGAAATAGCTTTCAAAACTGATGAATACCAATGAAGGTGAAGAAAAACATATAACTGTTGACTACATGCAGAATATATTGTACATTACCTGATTAAAAATTGTTTGTATTTTTGCTTAAATTTCATTGTTGAGCGAAATGCTTTAATTGTTTCTGGAGTTGAATTATATATTATGATGCCATCATAGTGGATTGACTTTTTTTCGAAATGTGATCGTGTTTTATTTGTTGCTAATAATTTTGTTTGACTTGTGGAGTAATTATGGATATCAGAAATTTGAGTGAAAATAATATCTGACTTTTTACTATTGTTTTCAATAAAATCGATGAAACAGCTAATTTTGAGTTTATGGAGAGAATCTAAGTCCAATAAATTGTGCGGTTTGTATAAATTTATTGTTGATTCTAGATAAGGTAATTTATAAATACATTTAATTGTTTTGGTTTGTGAAGTTTTCAAAGGTTTGATAATAGATTTACTTGCTGTCCCCCAAATGGGGGAATTGTGAATAGATTAGGCTGAAGTATATATTTTTCAATAATGTGAGAGATATGTAGTTTCTGATTTTGTAGAAAATTCCAATGAGTTGAAAAGCGTATCAAAAATCTTCTACGTTGACTAACGTAATTATGTGTACGACCGATTTTTTCAAATGAACGTGGAATCGGATTTCGTCTTTTTCGTTTCGAATGGTAAACCCTGTATAATTTCAAATGAGTATTTCCCTAAAACATTTTTCTCTATTTCGAAAAAAGTTGTAATCACCCTGAAACTGATAATATAATTTGAATAAACAAAATGAAATTGTTGAGTGAATGGATCTATGATGATGAGATAACTTTTGTCAATAGTGTTTCGAAAAGAATCAAATTGTCAATAAGAAAGTCTGAAATACTTAGGCCCTCATTCACCAAATATAGAATCTTAGTTCAAATTCGAAGTGGCACCCAAGAAAAAAATCTCATTGAAAATACATCCAATTTTTTTGAAATACTCCTCTTGAGCGCCACTCAGAGATTAAACTCAGTCTATTATTAATCTATTGCAATGAACCCATCAGGTACCCATACGACTATCGACAGGTTTTCAAAGACTGCATTAGCGAATCTATTCAATACTCAACGAGAATTCAAATGCGGATATTATGCTCTTCATCAGTTCAATGAATTCCCTTTCTAGGTCCTGGTTCTAGAAGAATCCACTAACTGAAGGTGTCTCAATTTATAACATTGTACAGTTAACTGCTTAGCCAGGTCGATTTTAAAATCTTGCTCAATGACGTAACAAATTATAAAACAATATTCAGTTCCTCATCAAAGCTGAAATCCATATGGAAATCGGTTGTTTCCTTTTCATTCAATTTCGAAAAACTAAAGGGTTATATCCTACTTTTTTTGAAAATTAACCCCAAACTGGTTTCACTGCCGTACGTTTTGATCACATTTAAAAAAATCAGTCACAGTTGTCACAATTCATTGCAAAATTCCTTGGATCCATAAAAACAAATATTTTGTTGTGCCAATATGTCGAGAATTTTAAATAATTGGACACGGAATTGAAGTTTGTGGTTTTCATCATCGTTTCACAAAATACAGTTGACTAATAAATAATATTGTGTTGGCCAAGTAATTTCATTTGGAATAAGGACAAATATTAATCAACCATCAAGGAATGAAAAAATTAGGATATTCATATCCCGATCATGAAATCATTCACTTTTTTCTATACCAAATGAACTTATTCTGAAGAAATAACAGCTAGCTTTGTGGGAGAGTGTTTCAGGCATGTGGCTGACTGAGGAGTTGATATTCGACTAGGTTGGATGAATTGAACACATGTCTCAAGTTGAAAATAAGAACGGCTAGTAACTAGTAGCTTCATTTGTATATTTTCCATTCAGAATGAGAAACTTATGGTATATTGGGTATCGAGAACGGTAAACACATTTTTCCGATCGAAGACAGTTGTTTGGAAGAGGAGCATAGCGACTAATATAATTATTATTTTATGAAGACGTTGGTAAGTAATCTAGGCATCGGTAAATGAATTACTTACCGGTGCCGGTGCCTAAGATTTAGATGATTCATACAATTTTTTTTCAATTGTATAAGTTAAGTAATATTAAAACTAAGAATATTAATAAAAGTAACAATTGATTTGTTCGAATATAGATCCACTTTGAATATCAATATACTAGATTTGTCTTAAACGAACCATATCAATTTTGCTTTGCAACTGGCATAACTATTCATTACCAATATTGCAACTTGGAATTGTCAGTGTTCAATTTGTTCAACACAGGTCCAGAACAATTGAAGCGATGATAGACAGTATTTGGGGAAGCGGAAGTGATAAAAAATGCAGGAAATGAGTGATACATAATTTCATCAATAACTCAACTAACTCCATCAAGATCTTTCATAAGATGCAGATATTGTTTTGTGAAAGCATTTGCCTTCTCTCCGCATTGCAAAAGGCATACTCTGCTCCAAAATCCATATTGGTATAGTAAATATGAGAAAGTATTTTTTTGTATACTTTGGAACACTGTTGTGTGGTTTGCTTTCATATCATTCGTTTATTTGTCCAACTTCGAAACTTCAAATATAAAGTTTTCTGTGATATTCAATTGGCATTTTCCTTAGCAGTTCTCATAAGAAATGCTTTGCACCAAAGAAATGAATTACTGAAAATGTGTTTTTCTTGTGATTAATTTTTTTATTTTTTGGAACAATATTGGCAATACATTTAGAACAGTTATTTATGGAAATATTTGGATTTGTTGTTTTATATTGTACAATTAACACTTTCATCTTTGCTTGAATTCATTTCAAAATCACTAATGAATTATCTGTGATCACAAAAATTGACAGGAAATACGGCAACTAGCCTATATAATATAATTCCGAAAAATTGACTGAGTTGCCATGGTAACAGTCATTCCATCACTTTTTGATTTATTCTGTTTCCGATATGATATGACTATACAGCCGCCTCACGGCAGCCTTGATGTATTTTTATCGTGTTCTAGATATAAATATATATCTATCTACATGACATAAAATGTACCGGTCGTGCATAAAATGTATGTATTTTGGGCGTAATTTGCTTTTATGGACCTAGGCGTGTCCATAAACGGCTATTTTACGCCCTTGATACATGAATAACTATTTCGGCCTTAGTACACAACAGATAACTATTCCTTACCAATTATTACAAGCAAGGAAAAACAAAATCTGAAATAGGTCTCAGATAAATTAGTTTCTTATATTTCTGCCTGTTATCTTACTGTCTTCTTTGATTTGATTTTGACTTTATTGTACTCAAAACCTATCCTGTGATGATAGATACGAACTGAGCGTTTTCGTATGGTATTTTTCAAAATTCACAGGCATTGAATTCACAGACATACTTCAAGCGAAAACAAACTGCAAGGTCACATCCCAATTAACTATATCTACCATCAGATGGTATTTTTCACATATTTTCCAGTATAGCCTCTGACTTTTGTTAAAAATGAACTATTGATGAACACTTTTGTAGGTACACAGTAAATCTGTTACGATCATTCACTTTCCAAAAAAATTTATACAATCATAATATACCTTTGTACAAGTATCGTGAGACTTCTTGAAGGTTCAACCATTGTATTTACCTTCACAAATTTTAATATCCATGTATCACTTATATTTTCGGAAAAAAACATCATTATTATTAATAAAGAAAAGCTCCAAATGTTGCGAATTATCCACACATCCTCATTCTTTTCATCACTTTCGCTTGTCCTATCGCCTGTGTCGTATAAACTGTTGTCTTTGTGTTCCTCCTAAACCAAACAATAAATGATGATCGTGATATTTACATAAACAAGAACATTTTAAAAGGTGCGCCCCCCAAACCCCAACGAGCGTACAGCAATGGGGCGCCCCGGTCCAGTGATGGCCCACCTAGACCTCCAGATCGATTCGTCCCATTCCAAAGGCCTGCCAACCCCTTGTACAATATACCAGGTGGGTCAACACGACCTTCACTTCTCTCAGATTGAGTTTTTCCAAGATCAATGTAATTCCCTATGATAATAAAATGATTCAGAAAGATCTTCTTTAGAGTAAATTATATAATTTTCTTGTGACCCAGAGTTTTTCATATCAGTTCTTCAAGTCTGTTAGAAGTAGTTATGGAAACAAAAAATCATATTTTGTTTCTGTCGATATTTCGACTTTTTATTCGGTCACTCTGAGAACACTGATATTATTATGAAATGACACACATGACATTTAAAATACTGTAAATGTCACAAATATCACACCAGGTAAACACCTCACACATTGAACCTACAAACAGATTAGATTGGTGTGATATCTGTGACATTTACAGTATTTTGAAGTTTTATGTGTGCTTTTTTATTTATATTTTCAATGTTTTCAACCATAAATTCACAACTGTTTCCATCATAATAATTTTAATGTCGTGAGGATGATCAAATAAAAGGTCGAAACGTCGCCATGAAGAGAATTTGATCATCTGTTTCACTGACCACTTCCAACAAACTGAAAAAACTGAGAGTAAAATGTACATTCATGAGATTCAATAAAACAGGAGTACCCTTGAAGTTTGGAGGTTTCTGTCAAAAACTATGTAGCCCACACATGAACTGATGATAATTCTATAATAGGGTGAAAGATGGATAGATCCCTAGATATATGAGCGATAAAGGATCCATTAGTATAGTAGAGCACAGAATTTTGGGAAATGAAACAGTGGCAGAGGTCAAAGTTTCCATTTATTCATAAAAGATTCTCATAAGTACTGGATTATTTCAAGAGTTTGATTCACGTACATGATTCATACTTACAGCATTCTTACAGATACCCTTGAACGAAATGTCAATAAAAATTCTATAAAAACAAACTTTTTGTGAGAGGAAGTGATATTTTAGAAATAAAACAATGATCATCACCTCTGACTGGAATAAATTGTTTCGAAATTGTATCGAATCTAAAAAAGTTTTAATGTATTGATGAATGCATATACTAGGTACACATCTGTTGTAGTTATCAATTATGCCTACAAGATCTGCTGATCTGAAACCCAGATGAGTAACTTTATTCTGAACCACAAGAAGTTCTTGAAATTCAGATGGACAATCCATTTCAGAAATGTGGGACGTAGGAGTATATGCTAACAGAAAAAACATTCAGCATATGGTTCCTGTGAAAACCATATTTCAGTCTTCACGTAAAGTCCAGATTTGAATTTTTTTATATTGGCTTTCATGTCCTTTTTCTGTGTCTACAGGTACCAATGATAGTCCTTTTAATGTGAAGGACAATTTCAAGCAATAATTAGTTCAAAATATTGTGAATCACAATATGTATAGTGCCTATTTCACACATGCTTTCAGCTTCACTTTATATGCAGATGATTTGAAAATATTTTCTCAAGTAAATAGCATCACTGACTGTTTCCTGATTCGAAAGATCTTAGTATGTTTCATATTCACTGCCAAAAAAATATGTTCTACTTAAATCTAGAAAAATGCTGTAACATCAGTTTTACCGGAAACAAAGTTTTCTCTTCTCCTATGACCACAACTTTAATAATATATTATTGAGAGAAGTCAACCAAGTAAAGGATCTGGGTGTTATGATCAATAGGAAACTCACATTTTCTTCACATATAGACTACGTCGCTTCAAAAAGTAGGGAAATGTCAGGTTGAATTTTTAGGCAATGCAAAAATTCCACTTCGATTCAGGCGATAAAAATATTATACTACTCTTATGTTTATATTATGTTGAAATTTGCTTCAGTTATCTGGCGTCCGCAGTATATCACTCGTGAATCAAGGCTTGAGAATACAGAACAAATTTTCGAGATTTTTAGAGTAAAAAAACACGGGTGTGTACAGTAATACATTAAGTACCCTTCCACTGACAAACAAATTTCAAATTCCTTCACTATAGGCTCGTAGAGAGCAATCAGATATGAAACTATTATTCAGAATATTGAACGATATGGTGAATTTTCTCAAGCTATTGTGAAATAAATCACTAAAGGTTCCTTTCCTCCAATAAAGAGAAACCCGCCTCTTCCCTGAAGAGTATACTATCAAACAAACTTCAGAAAAAACTCTCCTCTACAATGAATAGTGACGCTTTTCATTGAAAAGTTTAGTGATATTGATTTATTTTATGTCATTTCATGCATTCAGAAATAAAATACGTAGTAGATCTAACCTTAATGTACCATGATGATAATACGAAGTATTATCAATCTATGCTGTGAGTTCCTTAAAATTTATATAAGAAAAAGAATACTTATTTTATCCTAGGAATACTTTCTGTTCATGCATTTGATTCATGGGTAACGCGCTTAGGTTTCACCTATAGTAATCCTATATGATTTTCAATAAATGAATAAATGAATAAATTTTACAATTCTAGTGAATTACATTCGATTTTGATAAAACTCAATCAACCTCCGAAAATGCATTCTAATGACCGCTTTGCTGTGCGTACTGCATTTTTGTAACACCCCGGTTTTTAGTAGCGTTCAATGTAATAACATGTTAGTTGATGTTTGAATGCTGTTGAACTCGAGATAAATGAACGATGACTTCTGAAGGTGTTCCAATGTTCCAAAGTATAATCTCGACATTGTTCAATTGTAGAAATCTCTGGAAAAAATTATTGAAATACTTTCGGAAGACAACAGTTCTGAAATATACAGTGCGTACCGTAAATACCGTTACTTTCTTTTACGTATGATTCCTCCTTACCAGGCTATTTTTAGACATTTCGGTGGAGTACATTGTAGTATAAATATTATCTCCATGTATGAGATAGTACAGTTTACGAGGTAGGAAAAGACTAACATTTCTGGACGACAATGAAAATTGAGGTAAACTTATTTTGGACTATCGCAAATGAACAATGTATTTTCAATCATTGATGTAGAACACTTACAACTGTAAGGGAATATCATTTCCTTACAGTAAGGAAATCTTGACTTTTTCTCTGAGGAATTTTGTCTGGAATGTCGAAATTTCCTAGCGATTTGCGGAAAATGTAAGTGTTGAACATTTATAATGATAATGGCATTAAAGAATTATAGAAGTTCGGATTTTCATTATTTGAACTATTTGATTTTTCGAAACAGATCAGAAACAACTGAATGATTCGAAATGAAATAACAGAGAAAAAATAAACGAATCAAAATTGAAAAAAAAAATTAAGTGAAATATGAAACTGATGAGATAACAGAATTGGATGGAAAGAGAAAGAAATCAATGAAAATTGACAGTTACATCGTTAGATCCGGATTTTATTTTTGGTGAAAGTTAAGAGTTCCAATAGACGAGTTGGTTTCAAAATTACGGTCTTTTTTGTCATATTTTTCTCATAATCCGATTATAATTTTGTGTACATATAAATGAAAGATTCATTCATGCTATTAGACCAATCAGAACGTCCGAAACATTGTATATGACGATGATAAAGGAATGGCAATTTCAAATTCTGAAATATCTAATGGCATAAAGAATCAAAATCAGAAATCATCTGAAAGAAAATTACTTACTATGAAGGAGATAACTAGGAATGACAAAGTTGAAATCGATATTCGTTATCCACAAATAATAACTCGAGAACTGAAAAAAAAGGGTGAGAGGATAAAAAAATTAACGTCGTCTGAAATGTCGGAAATTAGACTGGTAACGAGTTATGTAGCGAAAAAAGAAGGTAACACTTGTTGAATGAAATTTATGGAATGACCTGATGAATATTTCCGTAGATGGTTACATGTCTTCACCTGAAAGGAGCTCCAGATATGAGGATCCATACTATAGCCAATATGCCACCAGATCGGGTTCCATCACACCTGTCATTGATGAAGAAATAAGGTAATGCCCCCAGAGAGCCTCGTCATCTGATAGACATTATTTTTCTCAATTACTGATTCGGAAATCTACTGTTTCTCCGTGAACTTCAATATTAGACTATTCTCTAAAGGGGGCCCAAGAAGGTTTGGGACCCTCAATTTTCAATATTATTGGTTAAGAAAATGCAAGCAGATGGACTATTATCTAAAATAAACCAAGTTAGATTTGAATTATGTATCGTCTACATTCATTGAATTAACTAAGCTGAGTTCTGTTCATTCATCTCTGCTTAGTACGGGCTTATTTGTTTCTTAACTTATATACGTCATTCCCAAATTGTTAGTCAAAGATTCTTTTCATCTCAGTATTAAAGTTGTATAGGCTAAAACATTAATTTCGAAATGTTATTCTCACAAATGATCAATCTTAGAAAGTCCAAGTGTCATCTTTGTGGTTTACCTGAGGATATGGAAGTTACTGAAGAAAAATATCTACGGACTGAAATGTATTCTGTTCATTCTGAGTAACTCAAACAGATCGATTCAATATTTCTATGAATGAAAAGATTATGCTTTCCTTACATTATTTGGTGCAACACCACTTGGTTGTGGCAGTATTCTTGTGAAATTTTGGCAACTTGCCAAAATTGTTCAGTAGTCTCAATGCTTCAAGATCGTTTTGTCAAATCGCTCTTTGACTGCTAAATAGTCAGCATATTCCAAACCAGTGGAACCCCTCTTCCTTAACTCTGACACAGGACCATATAATTGTGGATCCTTCTCCACATATGCGATAGCTACGTTTTCAGAGGTATGCTTCCATCCTTTAGCACAGAACTGTGAAGACTCTAACAAGCACTTCTTTTTGAGGTTAAGGATACGTTATCGAATGTTTCGTGATGTTTCACATTTCATCTCAGTTTATTCCATATGGAAATTCATCCAATATCCAGAACTCATTCGTTATAGATGTGGTCTTCTTCAAACTTCTTTCTATTCAAACAAATTAACCTTAGTGTAGTAGTTGCTGTTAAAACTGAAAACTTTGGTTTATTTTTCAGTGACACAGAGTTACTTGATGATTCATATTCCCTATATGGGGTAAAGATGCCTCCAGGAACAGTGCCAAGAGTAGCTCCTAGATCGCCCTTTCCCCAACCTACAACTGGACCTCCGTACGACGCTACAAGGTGGGAAATATTCTCTTTCTTTTTTCTACCAATTTTTCCAGCACGAAAATAATGTCCAATAAAATTTCAGACTCAGAGTGGAGAACATGGAGAGGCAACTGGCTAATTTGACAGGTTTGGTACAGAAGGCCCTCACACAACCGGCCACCACCCATTTGCAGGTACCAGGAAGGGAAAGTTACAGAGGTATTCATATATTCATGTGTGTTGAGATATGTGCTTGCGACTGTTGTCTGCACTGGTATTATATCGAGCATACATTATTAGTTATAGAACTGACACAGATTAGAGATTCACATAATAACTTCTACATATAATACTGATCTATACTGAATAGAAGGGATTGGAGGTAAATAGGTCACAACACACACAGTGTTAAAATTACAGAATTAACAAATCTACTACTGTCAAAAACCACATAAAGTTATTGATCGGGGGTCACTGTTTTATGTTTTCAGCAATTGAAGTATAGCTTCTGGATTTCGTCAACTTTCATTCAATGCAATGTATAAGCTCTATTTTTTGTCAGGAAGGACTGTGTAACAAAATTGTTTATTGATGTATGAAAATTAGTAGTTAATAACGGTGAGGAAAACTTAATACATCATAATCATGTCAGCCGATACGGTTCCTTCTGAATCAAGTTGGGAGTTCCCTTAAAGATTTTGCTATGGATCCTTAATACGGCCGAGAACTTTTCAAAATGCAAGAAGTCTGAGAATATTCATCATTTCCACAATCCTCAATAATATGCAATTTTCAAGAATCTATATGAAAAAATGATGATATATAGGTAAATTATGTTGCATTACGAAAAAAGGTGTTAAAGTTCAAAGGAAAAAAAAAGGAAAATATTCAATATTTCCGAAACTATATGGGATATTCCAGTGATATTTGGTAAATAGTGACAATTGATGAGAGTTTATATTTTCAATAAAGAAATATTTTTCAACTTCAACAGTAGCATGGAACGGGAATTGACTTCAGTATTTTCGAGGCACAAAATTATACACCAATGGATTTTTTCAAATATAAATAACATTTGTACTCCTCGTTCAATGTGGGATAATCAAGTCCACTCTAGTTTTTCCTACAATTCGTCATTTCGAGTAAAAAATAAACACCATTGTATCGTTCCGAGAAATATTGACACATTTTATTTTATTGAACTATCATAGTTTGTGAATTAGAATTGAAACCGGACATTTTCCAGAAATATTGAATGATTTCCATGTTTTCTTGAAACTTCAAATCTGGATTTCCGTAACGAAACATTTTGAGGTCACAGTTTATATAGCCAACCTCCCAAAATGTCTTCAGATAATTTGAATATTCGCCTATCTTCTAAGTACTGTATATCTTGAAGACAAATATTGAAGACACCGAATATTGGATATTCCCAGTTTTTGAAGAAACATGTTCCCCAAAGTTCCAATTACAGATAAATGAATGAGTTCACCGACCATTCTCTCTCAATGAATTCTTGAATTATATTTTAGTGAATAACATAAGGATTTTTTCCGAATAATAAACCGAAAGTCATGACAATTAGATACTTACTCATGTTTGCACCATCACATATTGAAACATTGCAGAATTTTATATTGAGGAATACGGCACTAGTGTCATTAAGTTTTGGTCATTAATGCAGTGAGACCGTATGCATCAGATTTTTTTTTTGAAAAACTAAAAAATATCTATTTGCCAATCCTGAAAACAAGTTCATGTCATTCCACAACAAACTTTGATTCGATTTTACTGATTTGGTAGTACTAGTATCTTTTTAGTATATTTCTTTGTCTTCAGTAAATTTCACAGATCCTGACACTTTCTGTGGTTGAAATCTAACGAAATCATCAATTGATGTTACATTATCAATCCTCTATTAGAGTAATGCCAATGATTCTATACTCAGTAAAGTTAATCTTCTGATAGAAGAATTTGGTCTCATGAGGTTGATTGACATTAAAAACTAGTTAACGATTCGGAGTTTATCAAATATACATAAACGATGTGCCACATACCGTCAGTATAATCTTCACAATCCAACAACACCAACCATATCGTCAATTTATCTGATTGTGAAAGCTTTTAGAGCTCCAGCTCATTGGTTGTTATTGGCTTCATCAAAATTACATCGACTATTCTTTATCAAAGGTGAATCGATTATAGGAGACTGGTGGTTATAAAAATAGGGGTCAGATGGACAGGAAGGTAATTTCTGTCACTTTGACCCTTTATTCTTGCAGTCATCATACATACCAATCAGCAAAGCATTGCTTTTCCTGCCCAGGCAGCAGAGTGAGGACTTTCCTGCCTAGGCAGCCAACGTAATATTACTTTGCTTATTGATATGTGTCTGGAGGAGTAAGTACTTCTAAATTCCCATAACAACAGACCATTCCAACACTTGTGATTTCTATAAAATTATGTTTCAATTTAGCACTACAGGAAAAATAAAAAAATTGTGAGACTTGTTATGATTTTCGAATACAATGTCCTAAACGAATACATATATACTACAACCTTTCACACTGAAACCACCCGTACCTATAATTAAACGCATCCATTCGATACCTATCAATCTCTGGAGCCAAAACCAACCATCGTTATATATGTTGACCATGTTGCAAAACTACCAATGTTGCTGGCTTGTACATAGTTGTTGCTAACTACACCTTCGTTTGTACTCTGCAGGAGACGAGTTCGATAAGAACTCCAGTTCCAGTTCAGCGTCTCTACCAGGTTTGTACTCACCCGGCCTTATTTGCTTCTTTTTCAACATAACACCTTGCATGTATCTCGTCACTCATTCTTATACTGTACGGAAAATCAAATGCAAACTTTGGAACACCTCATCGTGTGCTATTTGGATGCCATTTCTGTCATATGAATTTTAGTTGCTGTATTTTTGGGTGTTTCAACCTGCCTGTAGTGGAAGGAGACAAATGAAGTTCCACAGGGATCGATTCTGGGTCCTTTAACGTCTCTACCGTGTGTAAATGATATATGCACAGGACTCAATACGATTGCAGCATATACTACTTTTGACATCAACCATAAAAACAGTGTAATCAGTCATAGATTCCATCAATGACAGTTGGAGAATCTTATCAGCACTATTCATTACAATCATAGCGATTCATACGAATAGCACTTAATGTACAATTTTCAAGAAAAACATAATAATGAGATGACAAATTATGACAATATGATTGGAAGCTAGAAATTCGTATATTCTTTGAGATTTAGAAGATATTGTATCAGTGGATGTATAGGGGATTGCCCTTCTATTAGAGTTAACCACTTTTGGACTAATTCAAAGCTACTAGCCCCCTTTCAGTGCATTTGAAAGTCGATGATATTTCATAACGCAATACTCCAACAGAAATTTTTACCGTTAATTTGTATACTCCAGTATGAAAAGTATGCATATAATTTTATTTTGTATGTTGATTGTATCACTATTTTCTACAATTTTTTCTAGAACACAACCTCTTGATCAAATATTTTCCGAGATCAAACTCGATGATACTAACATTATTTGGGACAGAATTGGTTTCAAAGTTTGCATTTCACTTTTGGCGAAACAGAGAAATATGACAAAAAATTCTGTGATAAAGTTTGCCTTATATTCATCTGTATCGTTCCAATTATTCGTTCCTATTCTTTTATTTTCATTTGAATAAATTAGCCTACCTTGATTTGCGATAGAAACCATACCATATACCGAAATTAAAAGACACGTTATTTGTATATGTTGGCAGATGACTCGTACCTTCGCTCAGACAGCAAAGCGCCCAAATTGGGCAAGAGTGGCTGTCGTAAGTGTCATTTATTTTTTAAGCATGACTTCTTATGGATGATTTCCCATTGTCAACTTCAGAACAACGGAATTATTATTCCTGCTAGATATTGGTAATCATAATGCCGTGATATAAAATATCGAAGAAACTGACATCCACATTTTTCTTTAAAGATAATATATTATTTGCCCACGCACACCTAATTTTTGACTGAGCATATAGGGTAGCCCATGAGTACTGTTAGATATGGAAATATAAAATACAGAAAAGATGTGTTACAATTCACATGGATGAATTGTAACTCTTGAAATACACACTGTATGCATTTTCTGCACTGATGGGCCATCACGTAGCTTTCAAACTCTGAAATATCTCGGAATAATATATATCTCATCATTTTGCCTCAGGATTAACAGCATGTTCATGAATGAATAATCTTATACTCAACAAATGAATACACATCTCCCATTTATTTTGATCACCTATTTACGATTGATATATTTCATTGAAGACTTGAAAAAGAAATGCATGTGCCCAAATTTTTCGCATTATTGCATCCGTTTTGGCCATAGCTACATTTTGTGCTCGTGGGGTCAATTCTACGATACGTTTTCTCATCCAGGTCGATTCAAATATCATAACTCCACATAACATCCAGTTCATTTCAACCCACTTGAGTTGATTCGGATGAAAGAACGCTGAACTAAATCACCATATCTGAAGGTCTCTTCCTATGCTCTTGATTGTACATCTTCAAAATTATCGTTGTTTCCAAAAAATGAAAAAATGTATGATTTCTAGATAAATCGGTGTCATTTGAGAAATCGGTTTCGTTCAGTGATGAGCCCCCAGATATGAACTCGCCGAAACAGCACAGTCCACAGCATGCAGGTAAGAGATTTGAGTTGTTGACTTTACTTTGTTGTTTGGGAAATACCCTGTGTGAATTTTTGCATCTCATCTCCTCAGAATTCATGGGAGGAGAAATATCGAATGTTTTCAATAAACACTGCCAGCGTTGAGAAAATAGTATTCCGAGAGTACAATAGTATATTATGCAACGATCGTGTAATGATGGTTATTAATACATGAGCATAAACCGGTATACACTCGCATAAACCATACGAAACTCACCTTCGGCTCGTTTCGTATGGTTTATGCGAGTGTATTAATAACCATTACATGAGAGTTGCATACGCTATTTTATCTATACCCAATGAATAATGAAGAACTAAAAATATTATATTATAAGGTATTTATATTGAACACAATAATAGTAGGTAATCAATCGTATTTCTTCGAAAAATTCTACAAAATTATAATTAATGGTATAACCACGGGAAATACAACAATGAGAAATGAAAAGAGGAAAAAAATGAAAAAAAACTTCTGCTGAGGACAGGAATTGAACCCGGACATAACTAACCACTACCGGCGCCATTGACCACTCGGACATGAGAGCTCATAATTGGGTTGAAAATAAAAACATATGTGTTGCATTTGTCAAATGAAAAATATAATCCTTTCAATTGTATTTTTTTCTTGTCTAAGACATCTGTGGAGGGTCGCTGGTAATTCTTCTATATCACTGCTATAAGACATGTTTATACGATTATCGAAAATTGACTAAATTCTTCAAAAATTCAATACCTACTGATTTTGACTCGACAAACGTCGAAATGCAAAGCTTGCACATCATGCTTGATTGAAAAATAATGGGTTTCTATTGGTTGAAAATCTGTATCGTAATGAAAATCTGTATCGTAATGGATTTCATTATAAAACGGGTTGTGGTCATATAAATGTATTATTAGAGTACGGGTGTAGATAAAAGTCATTATTGCGAGTAGTATACTCTATTTATTTACGACTAATGTATTCATCATAAATAAATAATTCTGCAGTTTTATTCATCTGAATACAAATACACAAACACTACCTACGTGTTTGACACTGATACTTAGAACACAAGAGGGAATAAAGACTATTACCTCGCCATTATTCCCTAAGGGAATAAAATATGGCATTAAACTGCAGAAACCCTTAGTATGATAGTTACATTATGTAATAGTCGTAGGTATAAAAATGTAACTTAAGCAGTATATGATCAATAACCACCCTATATTGTCGGGAAGTAAGGTAGGAATTTGGTCCTTCCTTGGGGTTGAATTATAGCTCAGATGGTCTTTGTGATAACCAGGATGAAATCAGTTGTGGAAAAAGACAAATACAAACTTTATTGATTTACACATTCACTCAAAACGACAATCATTCATTATAAACCTATACTTACAGAATAAACACTCAACGTCACTGAATTTACTTGCCCTATTGGGCAGAATCGTTTTACTGACTACATCTGACAATTTTGTAATCAATCAGAGGCTCGTTTCCAATTTACTTATCAATCCTCGAATCAGAGCCACGACACTTCTTTTATAACACATTCGATTTACTGAGTGTGATATTTGCCAAAACATTCAGACGTGCATCAAACCATTGTCAACGAATGCTTATATGTACATCAATGTCGCGACCTGATTCCGAAAAGGTTTTTTATTAAGGCCTTCTATACGACAATATCTTGGAATATAGTGTAGAACTTTCATTCAAGTATTCAAGACTGAACCAAAAATGTATAAATTACCACTTACTGCTTTAACCAGCTTTTCATTCAGCACCTCATAAAAGTGTTCCATTCTTTTGATAAATTATCGGTTAAAATTGCACGAGTGCATAAAAATTACCGATAATTTTGCAAGAAAGCGTGATATCTAAAAATTGCAAGTTTATTTTCATATTTTGGCGAAAGTGCCCGAGTCCGAAGGACGAGGGCTTTTTTACAAAATATGAAAATAACCGAATGCAATTTGTATAACATATCACGCTTGAATGCAAAATTATCATCATTCATGCACGAATGTAATTCATTGAAATATTTCACGAATAAAGATATTCTCAAGGAAATGTTATTTTTTGTTCATTTATATATTCCTCTATAGATTGTATAGAATACTCACCTAAACGCGAAATGTTTTTCTATTTTTGAAGTCTATCTGACATTTATTTGTGTTGTTTACTGACGTCTAGCGATACGGTTTCAAATGTGTTGTTATGGTGACTTGATACAATGCAATTACGGCTGTAAGTTTTCGATAATTGCATTGCTCTTATGGGACATTTTATATATGAGGGAAATATTCTTGGAAATTTTTTCCCAGTTCTCGTTGCTTGCATGAGAAAACAATAAGTTGAGAAGAGTAAAACAGTACAAGTATATTGCTGTGTTTTCAGGAAACAAGATGATGTTTTGTGTAATGGGTGTAAAGACTGGTAAACTTTGCCAGTCATGTGTTCCTACATTAGTATGAGAAACTAATTATCTATTTCACTATATAACTTTATCAGTCTGAATTTTCAAGATAACTCATTTCGGACATGAATATTTTACTTTATAATATACTTCATTCCTCGAGCCAAAGGTATGTTAGCAATGAGTCAAGTTAAAGAAAAACTTCACAATGATAGAACGGAAAAGAGGCAGTCCTAAAGGAACCTATCTCCGATATCCTATCTGCAATATTATACAGGGTATTTTCAAGCTTGCTGGTTTTTGTTACATATATTCTGATGTTGATTCATCAAATCTTGTATAGTTTTTGATTGTATTCATAAAATGTCAAATTTTGATTTTATGGATGGTGTTCCATTAACACGTTCAAGAATGCATTTTTCTTTGATTGATTTCTCAAAAAAAAATTGTGAATTATTTCATCGAATACAACTTAAGATTTGAGAAACGTTGTACAGCCACTTTTTGATATCAGTAAAGGAAACTTAGATATCATCGGAATTGAATTCATACCAATATTGTTTATTGATGATTTCAGTTTCAGGGAATGAAACGTATATATCTAAGTTGCTATGATTTTTGCTAGACAGAACTGGTACAAAAACTGGTGCAGATGGTGTAAACCTCCAAGGAGCAACGCCATCTGCTAGGTGACGACCAAAGTCTCAAACTCCAACTGCACGAAGCAGAGGAGAACTGGTACTGTTAAAATAAAAATTTGATTTCTCAGCAATGAGTCGCTACTAGGTTATTTCAGCTCTTTCAGTTCATTTCAATTTTGATAGCACCGATGAAGATAAAAATGGGGAAAGTTGAAAATAATAAAATGAACAGAAACATTAAATCGCGAAGTTATTCAATGATCAATGTCTGATAAAAGTGATGGAAAGACTGATCTGTCAAGATTGGATCAAATGTCATCAAGATCCATTTCCTGTAGAGAATCGATAAGAACTGAACATTGGAAGGATAGAATGGGAATCTCTTATTCACTTCATTCAAAACTCCCTTAAGTTATTGAGAAAACCCTTTGGAGAATGAAACCATTGACCCTTCATTTGTTCTGCATGTTCATTATTTGTCACTAACATCCTGGATTTTTGCTTTCGATAGCGGACACTAAACCTGCAAAACCTGCCATTAAGTCTTCGACGCTCCCAAGGACATCATCACAAGGTAATTTTTTTTTTTTAATTTCATCATTTCTTCTGAGTTGTGTTCAGGAAGCTCAGCATCATGTAGTTGCTCTCATTGTGTGATCCATTTGTTACCTATATTGTCTTGTAAAAAAATATTATATTCAACATGCAACGATCATGTAATGATGGTTGTCAATATACGAACATAAACCGGGATACGGAATGAGCCGGAGGAGGTTTATGCGAGTGTTTTAATATCCATCACATAAGAGTTGCTTGTGCTATTTTTTCTACACCCGATAAGTAATGAAGAACTATAAATATCATATTTGTATTGATCGCAATTATAGTAATTAACCGTATTTCTTTGAAAATTTTTACGAAATTGTAATTAAAAATATACAACAATAAGAGATACCGTTGATATAGTTTTTCGTACACTTTCTTAGATTTTTGTAGGGAAATATTCCGTACTGCATTTCCTGCTTTCTCCAATATGTTTGTGGAGGAGTCGACATTTTGATAATATAGCAAGATGCATATATTCCTGGTGTAATGACTTCTAAACCAGTTCAATGTTAATGTTTTCCTCAAAAACCTACGGCTCACTTGATAATGACATCCAGGGAAATTCACATTCCTGAAATTCCTTTACAGATGGCGTCAAGCGGCAACTCTAGACGCATGAAATTATGAAGTTTGACGAAATCTCTATTAGCGAATTCTCTAGAACAACTCGTGCAGAGTCAGTGTGTTACCTTCTTTTTTCAACACCCCACCTAATGAAGGATAAAGATACACGAGTTCTGTCGAAAATGCACGAGTTCTTACCAAAGAACTATATTTTTGATGTTTCTATTTAGACGTAAATAGGGATATGCATCTCGATACACATATTACATATAGATGCATTTGCTTTATATTCTGGATATATGATATGAGAAATTGAAATCAGAATTCATAAAAATTCTTACTATTCGATACTGGAAGTTCACAGATAATTTGATGACATTCTTCGAAATAGGTATCGACGTGAAAGGTAGTGGAGTTAGACGTCAATATAGAGTTTATTGAGCATTATAGGGTTTAATTCGGAATGAATTGGACCCTCCATAGTCCAGATCACCCTGTGTAAGTTCAATTCATTAGGAAGATTTCTGTGGTGCAGGCTATTATGGCGCTGTACAAGAAAACCGTATTTGAAAACACTTAATTTTTGATATTGCATCCTTTCACTGGGTATGTAACAATCATTGTCACTAATGCTCGAACTTGGAATCACTATGTTAAACTGGAAAATTCTGAAAAGCAATCAGCAAATAATACAAATATAACTTCTACCAAAGTCAAAACTAAGCAAGATGAACTTTGTTTTTATCAGCGTCAGAATAATCTCGCGTTATATTGACCAGCTAGTACATGTGTATTGTACTAGCTATTGGAACTTGATATAGATGAATAGATGATTGCTTATTTCGTCCACAAATAATACAACAGCGTTTGATATCCATTATGAAATACTATTTAAAACAACACTTGAATTAAATACTAACCAAACGGAGAACAACTAATCATTGAAAGCAACGGCAGATAAACGAAAGATATTGGTTGAAAATCTGTATCGTAAGGAAAAATGTATATCATAATAGATCTCATTATGGTTTAGATAAATGATATATAATATTGCCTGGGAGATCAACATATCATTTCGGATGTACAATGTAACATCCTGAGTTTTGTTATTAAAGTTTATCGAACTTAAAAAGCATGCAAAAATATGTCATTCCCCCTTGTTCTTGAGGTTTGCTTTGAATTCAGCATAGACATCATGAAATACTTGTACTAGGCCCTAGAAAATGGTCATCGATATTCAGATTAATGAAGAATTTAATGCCGTGGTTGGCAATATGACTAGCATCCGGTAATGTCAAATTTCTGTTTTGGAGAATTTTGAAGGAAGAAAATTGAGAAATCAGGTAGGAGTTGTCATTTTTATTCAGAAAAATCGTTTGTTTCATTCCTCCATCATTTACTGTTTGAATCCCATTATTTGGTGGTGGTAGTTTTTGGGTTCATAACCTAACAATCTGACGAAATGAGAATTATTAGTGGAATCTATTCAACTATACAAAGGGAGATTTCCAATCTACCCCGTTAAGTTGCTTTGTTGATCAAAAAACAGTTCCTTCTGAATGGAACAAGCTTTATTTCTTATATCTCAAATCAAAAAAATACAAGATCTAATATTTATCAAAATACTTTCGTTGACGTTTCTGAAACCAAATCCGCTTTCGTTTTCGAAACTCTTTCACAAATATTAAATCAAATCAAATCGATTTTATTTCCAGAGACTTTACAGCGTGGAAAAAGTGAATTATAATAAAAAATAGAAATATACAATACAGAAAAAATATAGAAATATACAATACAATCACATATACATACACATAAAATAGATATGAAAGTGTCAAGTATGATAAATATAAATACGCGAGTTTGAACATTGATATTATTCAATCTAATCGTAGAAATACCTATATAAATATATAAAATGTATACAAGTTTAGATACATAATATATAATAAAATAATGGTTAAAATATATGAATATATGATAAAATAAAATTGAAAATAGAACAATTGAAACTCTTTCAATCAAATGGTTCATATTTCCAAATCAGCGTGGAAGTATTCATTGAGGGAATAAAGTGTTTTTTCATTTAACAATTTTTTAACATTTTTTTTTGAAGGAATGCAGGTTTGATAACTGTTTAAGAGAGATTGGTATTTTATTAAATAATTTATGGGCATTATTAGAGGTCCATTTGTTGCTTTCATCGATTTATGGTGGGGAACAGTAAAATTAAAGTTTGATCTTGACGTATATCCTGTGGCAAGCCGAAGATTTTCTCTTAATTGAAATTAGTCAAGATGAGTTTTGACATAAACAACACAATTGAATATATATAGTGAAACAATGGTTGAAATATCCAGTTCGGTAAACAGATCCCTACATGAGTAGTCATATTTTTGGAACACATTGTTCTCACTATCTTCTTCTGAAGTATTAGTACTTTGTTTATTCTTGTACAGTTACCATAGTTGATAAGACAATAATTGAGTGAAGATTGGATATAAGCATAATAATAGCTCTTCAAGATTTCGAATTACAAAGCAATGTTTCGACGATTTACTCAATATTGAATCGATGTGCTCATCCCAAGAGAGTTGAGCATCAATGTTCAAACCTAAGAATTTCATAGATGATGTTTGTTCTATTGACCTGCCATTTACTTTGACCAGAACACTGCGATCCATCCTTTTTAGTAAAAAGACGATTGTATCCGTTTTGGAGTTGTTGAGAATGAGACCATTTTTAAAATTTACTGTTGTTGTTACACCAGTAGGATGTCTAATGTCTAAAATTTGACATTTGGCATAAGGCTGTCACTCTTGAAAGACATATGTCAAATCCTAAATTTTTGACATTTTCGAAAACCGAACCCACAAACGAACCTAGAAGAGAATATCTGTGAAAGAATTTGGAGAACGGAAGCGGATTTGACTGAAACATCAAGTATTTTGATAAATATTAGTTCTTGTTTTTTTCAACAGGCAAATTTGAGATATACGAACAGTTGCTGACTAATTGGACTTGTTCTATCCAGAAAGAACTGTTTTTCAATAAACGCAAGAACTTATCGGTTAGATTGAGAATCTGCCCTTCTACACTTGTTTAGATTCCAATACAAATTCTCATTTTTTCAGATTGTGGTAGGTTAGAAGAAAGTTCTCATAATTTCTTCTGAACAAGTAGTGTTGGGAAATATTCATTAGCCATAGATAGGAAATGGCAGAAGAATGCATTCATTTGAATAGAATAAAGTAAAACATTTTTTCCTAAAGAAGAAACAGGTTCGTTACGGGCGTTTTTGTCATTCTGAGTATAAACATAGGCTTCTCATCAAAAGGTTCCAAGTAGGGATCGGGAGATCCGAAAGTTTGCCTATGTCTTCCCCCGTTGGTAATTCAGTTGAAAGCACTAAATAATCCAAAATTACGCTGAAAATGAATGCAAAATTCATCTTGTCACTACTTCGATACCAAAACTTCGGATCGTAGGAAAATTGAAAACATCCTTTTAGTATATTCAATCCTAATAACAAATCGTACCAATATTCTTTGACCACATATTGAAGGGAAGTATTCCCATTTCGAAAGCACGACCTATAGACTTGAACAAAAATCAAAACTTCACAAACAGTTTTGATGCACCTTCATCATAACACTTTTAGTGTGAACCAACATACCTACCAAATAAATATTCAGGTTAGTGTGGAAGAACTAGTCATTAGACACACCACTTCATCTTTTGTCGGCCACCATATCATTGGTTGAATATGTTGTGTTCAGTTTATAGGTGCGCAATAATATTATTATTGTATAAACTTACCTGGTCAGGTTCGTACTCATCACTGTTCTGATCCTGCGAACAGATCCGCCTGGTATATCAACCAATGGCCTGTTTCCGCCCCTCTGGATGAATGATCACTTGCTCCGGGAATCATGAATCCTGAGCAAACGTAACGAACCAATAATATTATTACTATTGAGTCGAGGAACAAGCAAATATCATCAGCTCGTCTGGAATGAAGCAAAATCTATACAATTCGAAAAACTCCTGATAGAACCTGTAAAAACAATATCTCTGTCCATTTCTAGAACGGGATCGTCTCAAACCCTGCCCCCCTCCCAAACCATCCCCATCGCTATCACCGGGATACGATAGCAGGATATACAGAGACCTACAGCTGACCCCGGAAATGTACAACCAGCTCAGAGGACTCCAGAAAAAAGCCAAGGATCTCCGCGCGGAGATGCGGAATCTCAGGAGGATGTCCCAGGCGCAGGCGCACTCTGTGAAGGAAACTGTCCGGGATACTTTTATCAAGATCAGGGCCATGTTGATGGCTGGAGGAGAACAGGTTTGGCAAGCAGGTAAGCAGGTAAACTGCTGTATCAGTTGAGGAATAGTATATTACGTGAAGAGGAGGATAAGTAGCCTACGAGCAAAAAATTGTGATTATTTCCAATGATCGACCAAACATTGAATAGTGGGTAAAACAATTGCTTGTCGATTCGTAGAAATGATAAAATTCATTACAATCCACAAACTGCTGAACAATGAATTTCCTGAAACTATGATTTTTGATTCAATTATTCAGAGAATTTGAAAAAAAAATCGCTGAATTTGGCTTTTCGACAATTGAATGTAGCTGTGACATCGAATTTATCAGGTTATCAATTAACAATACACGTGTATTTTGAATGAACCATTAACAATATAGCCCTAGTGGCCATTTTTTTCTCGACAAGGTAGCGTAGGAGCCATTTTTCTCAAATGTGATACGGATATGAAGTGAGAAATGGTTGACAAAATTTGTTTTGATCAAAACTTTGGGTATTTCAATTTTCAACCAATTCAGAGACACATTTTTTTCGTTTTCAAACTCAATTTCTTCGGAAGTCTTAATAGTTATATGTTTTGAACTTCAACCTCGAAATATACTTCTTTATTTCTGAAAAAATGCCGAAATAACTGCGTCTCTATTGTTTCTATTCCAGTACAAAAATTCGAGTTTTTATTCCTTAGTAATTTATCATCTAGTTATGAAACAGTAAAATGTTATAATAAGCATGGAGAGTTAACTAACCCCCCTCCCTCGTTCAATATTGAAAGGTGTTGACAAAATGTGAAGCAATTGTACTATAGGTATAAACTGGTAGTTTCGAATGAAAGGAACATTATAATGAATTCAATTTTTACAATAATTCAATATTGTGATATCTCCAATCCACTTTCGGTTTGGAAAGTGACCAATTTTTGAAGAAGATGAAGTCGGAAAAACTCTTTGCCGACTTCTTGACACTTCACCAACCTAGTCTTCTTCTGTTATTCAAAACGTCCTTCTGCTCATAGGACTTTATGGAGTGCCTTACCGCTAACGTCTACACACCAACCCATTTACAGGATTCAGCGCTCTCTTTCTTGCTCAAGGCCGAAAATTCCTGCATTATTTCAATAATTAATCCAAACTTTGCTTTTTCGCAGTTTTCCTCATGAAGAATATTATGAAATAGTTTGGCATGCCAAAGATATTCATTGAAACGAAGATCAAATGTAAAACATGTTGACAAAACGAAGTTGAATGACATTTACAAAGAAGGACGATCACGGATTTTGTTGGAAGCTCCATCAAATTCGCCTGCAATTCCTACTTGAAACACGAAAGTCATTCAAATTATCCTTACGAATATTAATTTTTTGTTTCCATAACATTACTAGCTGACCTTTACCCACTGAGTTGGGCATATATATATATATATATATATATATATATATATATATATATATATATATATATATATATATATATATATATATATATATATATTGTTGATGCAATTATATTGTGTAGTTCTGAGTACTGAGTACCTCCCCCCCTCAGTTTCAGATCCCTACGATCAGTGGTTCAGGCTGTGCATCGATAAACCCCTAAAATAACTTTCTACCTTTCTTCAACCACGTTAGGCGATTAATTTCAATAAAATACTAAACACATCTTCCATAAATTCTGTGAAAGAATTTTTATGCAACATTCGAAGTAGATTGGACCAAGGGATCACGTTGTCCCATTCAAATTTGGCGCCCGTTTTTCACCCCCTTAGAGGTGAAACAGGGTAAAACGGGATACAACGTATCCTTTGACCGTCTCCTGGTTCCAATATACTTCCCCACCAGCAAGAAATTTTTTCTCTCGAGAGAAATTATTAACTCTCATCCTCGATATGTAATATGCTGAGAACATCTCATTGGAGTTATGTTAATTTCAGGTATGGACCAAGAACGGGTTAGACTCACCAGAGAGGAAGACCTTTACAAACAGGAAATGTTGAGGTTGGAAAATGACCTCAGTGAGCTCGAGTCCACTGTCGAAGAGCTCAGAGGGAACGTTATCAATCGGAAAACACGGGTCAATATGTCTGATGTGGAAAATATGGCGCTCATTTTGAGTAAGAGTTCGAAAACTGTGGCGGATTTGAAACTACGGTATGTACAATGGAACTACAAAGCAATCATCTCGTGCAATATCATAAAAAAAGGCATGCACACCAATCTTGAATTTCTGGAAACCATAATATAACTTTCCGAAGTAGGTTCGTAAATATCATTTTCCAGGTTTCCTGGTCTACAAGATGGAATGAAGGCGTTTTTGACAACGGAAATGGAAAAGGTTATGAGAGAAGAGAAGTTTCTGAAAGAAGAGCCTGAGCGATTAGAAAGTGCCCTAAGAAGGTGTAAAAAACTAACTGGTACACTGGTAACACTCAAAAGGTGAGCTCAACCCGTTGAAAGTTGTCCCATGGGTCTATTTTGTCGATTCTAATGGTGATCTAGAGTATTATACTCGCTTTGGGCAACTATTAAAATAAAATTTGTTCCTCTCGATATTAAAATTACCGTATTTGGTGATTTTCGTCAGAACATTCAATATGCCTAATGTTAGTGGGTGCGAATTTTCGTTGGAACACGCTGTATAGTATATTCGGCATCAAAAACAGTAAACTCATTTAAATAATCGAAGACAATTATCATCTGAGATTGGTAGTGCTCAATGTTCACGCTAGTTATAGCGTTTTTTGCACGACCGACCCTAGCATTAAATTAAAATCAATAATTTCCACCTAAGATGTCTAAACCCTGGTGTTGTGACTGATAGTCCAAGAGACGGAATAGAGATAGAGTGGGATTCAAAAATTTCCACCATATGTAACACTTTTTTATTATAGATTTGTCAGAAAATTTCACTCCTCATAAGGATTGGTGTAATGCAGAATACTTGCAAATTAGTTGTCAGAATTTCCAATTTCCGAACAGTGTACAGGGGAGAACGAAATATATAATTTTGATCAAGAGTAAACTATCCTGGATGTCATTTCAAATTTGAATATTGATTTCAATTATAAATGGGTTTTACAGCTGCTAAAACAGCTTATTTTGTTCTTATTCAAGATAGTGAATCAAAGGTTGTACGGTTCATATCTGATATGAAGCAGGTCAAGAAATAGAACATAAATTAGCTAGGCACCTGGGATTCAAATCAAATTTCTTTGTCATTTTCTAACAACCTTTCCGCTCTTTCAAATACCCTAAAAACATGAAAATGTGCGATGAGCTACTATTTACAATTCAGGGACTAGTCTATAGTCTCAGTATGACAAAGACATCTGGCTAGTGTGCAACAAACAACTCTTACATATGGTGCAAGTTGTACGGAAAAGAGCTTCAAGGACTCTTTGTGAAGTAAAAACACGTGATTCCTCTCAGAAACCTCTCCAAAAATAATAGAATCCTCACAGTTACTTCAATCTTCATTTTAGAAACCACTTGCTTAATACACAAGAATCGTAACAAACATATTACAGTTCCCTCAAACCATAACACGAGATCATCGCAAAAATTGAGTTTACCTCTAACAAAAAACAATCTTGTTGAGAAATCTTACATATATAGTGGACTAAAAATCTATAATTGCTTACTACTGAGCCTAAAGAAAATTGAATCATCAGGATTGTTAAACAACACATTAAAGACTTGCTATTCACTCATCCATTCTACAATAAGGAGGAATATTTTAGCAGTGACCATGTTGCCATTAAAATACGCTTCTTCTTATAAGAATGATGCTGTATCTACTTATTCATTTCACAAGCTGAGTGCTTTTACTTACATTTTATTATTATCAAGTCTGTATCAGTACCATTTTATTGTTCTTAACGTTTTAACTTGTTAACCTATACAATTACTTTATCGGGAGTAATTAAACAAGTGCTTCGAAATTACCGATAATTTTCCATGAAAGCATGTTGCCCAAAAACTGCATGAGTTTATTTTCATATTTTGTCGAAATTTTTAGCAAAGTATGACAATAACCGAATGCAGTTTTTTTACTGACAACATGCTTGAATGGAAAATTATCAGGTTTATTTTGATGCACGAGTGAAATTCGGTAGAATATTTCCGGAGTTAAAACAACGACGTTTAAAATTCAGTATTTATGCCTGTCGAGATGACAAATGTACATTTTAACAATCGTTACTATACACACATGGACCGAGCGGGTATTTTTCGATACCTACCGGGTATTTACCAGCCCGAAAATGTCCCGCCGGGAATTTATCGGGAGTAATTACACAAGTGCTTCAAAATTATCTATAATTTTCCATGAAAGCATGTTGTCTAAAAACTGCATCAGTTTATTTTCATATTTTGTGGAAAGTGCCCGACTCCGAAGGGGGAGGGCTCTTTTAGCAAAATATGAAAATAACCGAATGCAGTTTTTTTACTGACAACATGCTTGAATGGAAAATTATCAGGTTTATTTTGATGCACGAGTGTAATTCGGTGGAATATTTCCGGAGTTAAAACAACGACGTTTGAAATTCAGTATTTATGCCTGTCAAGATGACAAATGTACATTTTAACAATCGTTACTGTAGATACACGGACCGAGCGGGTATTTTTCGATACCTACCGGTTATTTACCAGCCCGAAAATGTCCCGCCAGAAATTTATCGCTGTAATTGATCGAAAATGTCCCGCTTTATATGGGATTTTCAACATACGTAGGAAATATTCGATAAAAACTGTTTCTTGTAACATTAAAGCATATTTTATTGATTGATTGAATGATGAGTGAGTTTTTCTATTGCCAAAACATATTGGAGCTATCTATTAATTTCTCTAACCTTCAGACTGGCTAGTGTTCAAGAACAAAGGCTTCCATGCTCCAACTCCAGCGACGGACGCTTGTCGCCAACGTCGACAGAAACTCCTCCTGTAACTCCGTCTTCGACGCACAGCAAGGTGAGAATTCCATTTCCGCAAAATCTTCCTCCACTAACCCGCATGCGAGTGTTGTATTGAATCAATTTATATAATCGAATTTATTGGGGATTGTAGTATAATAACGAGTTCAATTAGTGGATTTTGGGTTGTACTTGAATCAGTTTCGTGTCATTTGTAGTTTTGGAAAAATTAAAGGTGTTGGTGTTTCAGTAGCTGTGATCTTTCTATGTCTCGATCATTATAGTTTTCAGCATCATTTCATTAGTACTCATAACGGAACAGCTCATTAGGTATGAGATAAATCACAGATGATTCGAAAGAAATGCCTAGTCTCCAATGATAACACCATTTTTTTTAAACAAGTCATCAGACACTACTTCATTTCTTGGATTTTTCTTTTTTATTCGATCACTTGATATCTCTACCTATGACATTTCTTTCAGATTTCTACTAAAATAAAGTTCAAGAAACCGCCACAACGTGTTAGCTCCTTCAATCATTTTTTCTTATACAATGACACGTCGCGGTTTTGTAAACCTCATTCCCGTTGAAATCTCACAATGAACTGAAGAAAGATTTTTCATTATGGATTCTCATAGATTATCCACCAATTCTATCCAATTTTTATTAGCTAGCATTTTATTAGCATTTTCATCACAGAGTATCCACTTAGTGGTTTAGTGATACTTTGGTCCAAGTCAATATACTGCAAAATTTTGTGATCGTCTCCCTATATCTGTCAATTTCATAACAAATCTAGCTGATCTCATTTCAGGCATGAACACCAATTGCATTGTATTCAGAAAAAATTCAGTTATTTTTTTCAACAAATAAAATTAAACTTGAAGCTAGATAATGAACTGATAGCCGAAGTTCCTAATCATAAATATTTAGGTTTATTAATTGACACAAAATTAAATTTTGAAAATCATATTGAAAAAATGAAGAAATCTATTGTTCCATTCCTGGGGGCCATTAGAAGAATTCACATTTTGAACAGAAACGTTGAGATTCTAATATATAATGCCTTCATTGTTTCTCATATCAGATGCCTCATTACAGGTTGGTCTGCATGCACTAAAAAACAAAAAATATAATATATCGTTTAATGAACAAAGCAATAAAGGTTTTATTCAGAAAACCGTGGGATACTCCTGCAGATTTTTATAAAGTAACAGATAATATGACTTTGGATCATGTAATTGATTATGAAAAATCTAAGTGTATACATAAATTAACAAAAAATCTTCAGAAATGTAATATAAAACTGTCAAAAAATTATGATTTACATGGCCACGATACCAGAATATCAAATAACTTTCATTCAAATATGATTCATTCCAATAAAGGAAAAAATAACCCCATTTCATCAGCATTAATAACTCTCAATGAACTACCAGAAAGAATAAAATCATCCAAATCCATTCATATTTTTTCAAAAGAACTTAAAAAATATTTGCTTGCATAATGATGTTCACCAAATTATCAAATGAATATGATACTCCAATTTATTATTTATAGTACATAATTTTATGATGTTTTTTTTTTTACTTCCTCATACCGGAACCCTGTTCTGCCTGGAAGCTGTATATTGAATAAATAAATAAAACATAAGAATAGAAATTCAATTTTTCATTGAAGGTCTCTCAGCTAAGAAGCATCAACACCTATATATATATATTGTCATAAGAATATAAATTGATTCCTTTCTCAGCGTTTTCATTGCAGAAGAATGCATAAATATCAATGGATTCTAATAAGGTGATTTCTAAAAATGTACAAGCATTTCCAATGTTACCTTAGCTATCTACCTCTATCCCATCCAACAGGGTCATATTTGTGAGATAGACCGTCGCTTTGTCAACTTCTTTCGAATCGCACAAAATATAAAGAATATTTTCTCACAGATGTGATCGTCTTATATAGAATAGTATCCTCTTTGCTGTAGAAAGCATCTTGTGTCATAAAGGCCTTTTCCCAATCTTAAAACAATGTAACTAGTCCATTATATAGTCGTTTCTAACCAACTCCCAAAAATATTATTGTAACAATTGTAACATGTCTGAGTATATTGAAGTAATTGTATATCGAGTTGTAAATGTTAGATAATCTAGAAAAACTCTATTATACATATACCATGGCTTATTGTATCCTACATCCACAACCTATATCACAAACATTGAAACTCGACAAGAAGACTTTAGCAATACTTCCAACAATTGCAACCCCCCTGTTCATAAAACTTTTGATAACTCAATGATTACCCTCAATTGCTGTCAAAGTATTGTTATGTTTTCATTGGATATGTAATTTTCAGTTTGAAGGCACTATAAATTTACATAATTAACATTTGATAAATGTTACTATTGTTGGCATCAAAATTTTATTGAGATTGCTCATTATCAAGATGAATAAAAACCCTGGTGCGTTGACCGATATGCTTTTGTTTAGCCAATTCCTCTCGACCTGAGAAATCGAAGAGTAAACTTACATTTTTTGACGGTAGGTGGTGTTGAGGTGGTGATACAAATGCGATTTTCTAAAGGCACATTTTCATTGAGGCGGCAGCTTACGAGTGATTTTCGATACCGGTGGTCTTATTGGATAAACTCTTGCGGGATCTTTCGTTCACCAATAGAATCATCAGTACCTATACAAAATACGTTAGGTCAAGTTCGTCTAATAAAAAGCTATAAATTTTTTGGAAATGTTTGACAGTTCGATTTGAATTTGAATGCATTTGAAAGTTCCTTTAATATTCAAAATCTTTCACCTAGTTCTTGTTTCTTTTCACGTTTTTCTTGTTTATATTCTTTTTAAGTGTTCATCATTGCTGTTCTTGTATTTGTTTGATTTTTTATGAACCGATTTACAAAGCTCAAAATAAGAATCTCGTGTAACGTGTAGGTATTACTTATCCCTCATATCATCGGCTCGTAATCACATTAAAATTGCATTTTTTTAACACTATGAAGAAAAAAGTACTCACCTATATTCGGTTCCTCATAAAGTAGAAAGATAAGGTATCAATACTTTCCAGTTTCACTCACAACTATTGTTTCGGAAGATTTAAAATCACAAGTCACAATCACTGAGTTTTTGATTTATTTTTCATGAAATGAAAGCAGAAGGAATACCTAATAATCATTCAAAATGTGATGACTAGATAATTTCTAGCATTTCGCGGAAAAGCAAGAAATTGCATGCAAAACATGAGACCATGAAATAAACATAACCTATAAATCTAAAAATAATCGAATGTTCGTCGAGCAGACGAATATCTTGGCATCACAGATTAAATTAAAATCACGTAAGGTGCGCCTCTGCTGGCAAACTCTCGAAATCATCTCTTCAGTTAGAATTGATCAAAATCAAGATAGCGAAAAGTCGAGAAAATTTCTTATAATCTATTAGGTATAAGTCAACACACCAGGGGCCTGTTTCAAGAACGTACCAGTCTTGCAGCTACAAGAGAAACACAAAGAAAGACAGTGATAAATAATTGATTTTTAGTCGTTTTTTACCTGTACCTGCATTGTCTTTCACTTGCAACTACAAGACTTGTAATTTTTCAAAACAGGCCCCAGGGTTTTATTCATCTTGCTCATTATGTATCATCAAAACTGGAATAGGTCATAACCCCAGATGACAGACCCTCACCACTGGTTATCGAGTGAATTTTGTCACTCTAAAGCTACCGAACGTTCAACTTTTCAATATTTCAGTTGATTTTTCTGCACTGAAATGAATTATAGAAGCAATAACAAAATTGGTTACCATTGGTAAATGCTTAACAGGGGAGTACCAAATTGTTGAAAGTATGTCCAAAATTCACACCAAACTGTTTACACGCTGACCCAGTTCTCGCCACAGCATTGCTGTATCACCTCCCCCACCACAAGCTAATCATATCCACTGTGCAACAAGGCATTGATAAAATCTATTTTTGTTGTATTTCCATACAGTACGACTGGAAGTGGAGCTCCAACTTCAAGGAGGCTATAACCACTCACGAGTAAAAATTTCCGTTTTCAATATAATGCTTGCCATCATTATTACGTGAAATGTTTTTGGTTCTATGGATTGTTCAGATCTATTTTTGCTTGGATGTGTGTCCGTCGTTTGAATATCCCACTGTCGGTACAGCTCTATTGACTTTTGATTGTTCTGAAGACATGATCCCTCTAGAAGATCACAGGCTACGGAAATGAAGGGAGGTGTGTTACTACAGAAGGAAGTGTTTTTGTAGTTGAAGAAATTCGATATGAATTTGAAATTATGAATATCTTTAGGAAAATCAAACATTCAATCAAAGCTGTACAAGTATTCTCGTGATGAAGATTGATAAAAGGATTCCATCTCTCCAGAATTGCCTTCCACCACGACCCACTGTATAAAAGCTTTGCGAGGAGTCATTGATAATCAATACATCACGATTACCCGATCAGTGGTTCGAAGGACACACATATCTTATAATTGATTGGTCTATAAAATCCGCACTGAGAAGCACCTTAAGTAATCAGAACCTACCCCATGCACATTATCATCTTTGTAAATACAATTGGCTTCAGAGGTTTCCACTCAGCAGTTATATCTCCTTCAACACATTTTTAACCATTTTTTCTTATGTCGGGTTACACCTAATATAGACAATTGAATCAACATGAGAGTTTCTTGTTCATATCGGAAGGATATTCTGGAACATTCGTGGCTTTGCGAAAGTCTCAGAATATCCACCAGATCCCCCTTACTTTTCATTTCCATTGTCGTGTTGGTGTAAACCCAGATGAGCATGCATTTAGGTAGTGAGTTTGTTATTCAGTTGTTTCTATATCGACAGTAATCGGAACAAGAAATTCTGAATTCGTTTTCCTTAATGGAGAATCGAAAAATGTACAGAGTTGATGAATATCATTTGAAGAACGTACATCTCATTATTTACATACTTGTGAGATTTTCTACATCCAATCTGGCCACATAAACTATTGTTTGTCATAGCTGAACTATCTGAACACCAACTGAAATAACTGCAATAGAAAACTTCTATAAGAGCCGGCTCAAAATGGAGGCAAGAAAACAATTCATTCCGTTCTTCAGATATGGATATGTTGATGGCGTATTTGCTATTATGGTTAGGGAGAAGTCGATCTTGGTTTCAATAACATAAAGCAACGGTAATGAAAAATGGGTTGATACGGTTGTTGTTTCTTATATGTCGGTTATGAGAAACAAAAATTCTAATGAACTTGACTAGAACAAAAACCAACACATCGAGTATACCTCGAACAGCTCCTAGAACTGTCTACAATATAAGGTGACAATATCGCAATCTCATATTCATAGCATTTGAAACTATTTCCTCAAATCCAAATAGCCATTACAAGGTAGCTTGTTGGAAAAAAAACAATCTTCAACCAGAAAACGTGAATTCAGGACATTTTCGAATTTTGAAAAATACAAATGCCTTTCGAGTTATTTGTTCCACTTTATTCTTTTATCGAAGAGTATGAAGGTCAAAGGCAAGGAACTGTCAGAACACGTGTGAAATAGCATTAATTATAATCGATAAAGAAAATCAGAATTATCCAACGAACATTAGGGATCATAGGATCAAGATGTTCCTGGAAGTCTGGGGAGAGTTCGAAGTAGTGTAGCAAGAATACTAAAAGTAGTTGCCTTAAAAATGTCAACTCAATTGGCGAAACAAGCGTCGAATGGTTTCTGTTGAGTGTTCTGGTAGTTGAGTTCTGATAAAAAGATTTCACTCTCACACAAAAGGTTAGAATTGGCTATCTGACGATGATCATCTCCAGGTTAAGCTATACTAATGTCATCAAACATCAACTCTCCAGATGTGATACAGGGGAGTAGTATACCCAAATTGTCTCTCGAAATTTTCAGGATTTGTTCTGATCATCAAATGTTTATGTAAACATGGGCAACTACCTTAAATAACATAAAATTTCAACAGTAAGTTCAAAAGGGGTCATTACTGGGAAACCACCAGTCCTTTAGATTTTCAATAATTTGACAAAAAATAGTATTATCTATAACTAACATTTTTATGAGCTCAGTGCATCACAACACCGAACTGAAATGGTAACTTGTAAGTTTCAGTTATGTTACTCATATTCTGGATGATTTGGTGTCAAATTTGAATTTTTTTGCCTGGCAATCAGTAGATCATAGATTATGATCTATCCTTCATTGAAGAAGATCAATGCACTGCAAGAACACTTGAGGCTATTATTCCATCAAATAGTCTTGATAAGAGAATACATCTTGAAACGTAAAAAAGACATCATGTTCAACAACATTGGAAAACTGTATAACTTTGTTCATATTTTGGAGCCGTCCTCTTTAAGTAATGCTAAAGTAAGCATTGGCTTTTCTAACCGAGTATATTTCCAATGAAACGAGTTCTTTTGTATATTCTCCCTGGTGATTTTAAGTAAGGAATAGTTCAAACAAACACGTACAAATAGTCCAAAACAGCTGCAGGCCTAAATTAATTCTTATTCTACATATTTTCCAGTGGTGATTAAGAGAATAACACTGGGGTGTAACGGGTCTGTTTGTTCATACTCAATCAATTTAACCTCATTCGATACTTTCCAGAAAAAGAAATCTACCTCTATCCCAATGATAACGTTCTTCTGTACGATTGAGAGTGTTGGTGTCCATACTCGTGTTTCCCCACTGACCAAATAATCTATGAATCACATTTGAAATTTGCTTAATTACTAGTGACAAAATACCAATTACAATCAATATTTTCTGAATTACAATTTACTCATCTGAATACCATCTGATATTTCCTTAATTGCAATTGGGAAAGGTGTAATCTATGTAACCTATGTCTTTTCCCATGGAAAATTATGTTTGGCAAGCTTTACAGATGCAAATAGGTTTGAAGTTTGAAAACTCCATTTCGAGGTAAATTTCTAAATTAATGATGGTTAATCATACATCGTCACCATTTCATTCTGAGTCGTGTTCATCCATGACTCAAAATGCATCAGAAAATCGCATCCATTTAGAACCAAATGGCAGCATGACACCATACTAAGGATTTTAAGAAAGCTCAGTGGACAGGAAAACACTAATAGGAGTGAATTGTGAATAATGTGCTTCTGACCAATTGATTATAACAAAAACATGTCTGAATATGATAAATATGGAGGTGTATAGATATTTTTACCTTTTCCTTATAGTAAGGTGTCATTGGAAATGTTGAACTCAGCTTGCTGGGTTTTGCACCACCCGTATATCCTCGCTAAACCATTTCAAACGTCTCCTGTCTCAGGAAGTTGAAGATAAATAATAAATGAGTATACACAGTTGCTTTTATTTATTCTTTGAATTTGTTTTCGTAGTTCGGTAACGCTTGATTTCACAGTTTCCACTTGAGTAAACTTTACTAGTACATTTTGTATTATAGTAGTTTGGGTACTTCGTAGTCTTTGTACTAAAATCGGCCACAGGTATAGATTATTTTGGCTTACCCTGTAAATGAATGTACTTGTAAAGTGCCTACGTAGCTTAGAATGTAGCTTATTTGCTTACTAACCTTGTAACAAAAGGTTTGTAGGTAGTTGACGAATATTTTCGATTGGCAGACTCTAACCTTACTATAAGGGAAAGTTTTATTTTTGGAAGTGCATGTGTATTGCTTTTCTATATGTTGGTTGTTGCATGTTTTATCTTCGTCTTCTTTGTTTCGTGATCTGTGATGAAACTTTGACGTTCCTATTGATATTGAACAGGCTTTAGTTCTTTGAAGAGGTTTTTTATATCCTTATTATACTTATCAGTTCACAGTATGTTGGTTGATCTAATTCAGATTATGTTCAGATTTGTTGAGGATACGTCGACTATATTTCCTTATGTATTCTGGTTAGGAAAAACTGTTTCAAGTTTGATCATAAATCTAGAAATATTTATATTAAAATACATCATAGCTTCATATCACAAACTGATTCTTTATGTTCTACTACACCTATTCCCTCATAAAATGATGTTTTATCCTATTAAAAAAAATGGGCAACAAATTGTTGTCATCTACATTGTTCTGGATAAAACTATCTCGAAAAAACTTTCAACATACTGTGAATCAACAGCATGAAAAAATATTTCACTAATGCCTTCATTTCCTGTTTTATTTGATGCGCTTTTGCTCCATTCTCTAACCATGTTCCAGGCTTGTAAATAACGAGTGTTATATGAATGTTAATTGGTGTTAATTGTTTTCTTTTTTTTTTAGTTGGTTCTGTTGGACTTACCCAGTATTCAGTAGTTGATGTTTATTTTTGCACCCATTAACGTTTTTTTGTTGAGGTAATCAACTTTTTTTACTTATAACATTATCTGATTGTAGAAAATAAAGTGTGAGTATAATAATAACCGATCCCTTTCAATGATAGGAAGATATTTCTTTGGAAGAATTGATGATTAATCATTACTCTCAATTGCCTTTCATATTTTCATTCTTATTATACTCGATGTAATGAACCTATTTCCTCATAGAAGTTTCAATAGAGATCGACTACTCCAAAACAAAACTTGTACCTAGGGTGGTATCTCTAGAGCCGGCAATCGGTACCATGATGAATTCAGTTTGATGTTAAGGTAAACGATCTCTATGAGTTTGCACCCTTCCAAAAAAGGTTCCAAATCATATCCATTTATGCAACCTATACTTTTACTCAACAGTCTTCCATTTGCAAATTTTTCCAAAGAGTATTTTATCCAAGATTTGAAAATTGAGCTATTGTTCAAACGCCATTGAAAGTATTCTCTGATTCTGTTATAGAATATAGAGGAAAAGAATAAAAAAATGTTTGTTATACAAAACGTTATTGTTTCTATGTATTTGGATGTGAATATGACATGTTACCCGTCAACCATTTATCACCACCATGATGGTGGATAAATAAAGGGGCCTTAGTATTTGCAAAATGTTTTCTGGACATGATCATTCAATAGTTATTTCAGTAAGTCTATTGCCAAGATATTGGAGATCATAAATGCACTATGATGAGGATCATAGGGAAGAATTTCAATAAGCCTATATTGTGTGAAAAGAGTTAGTCTTCAGTTAAGATTTTTTTTCACAATAATACTGTTCATTTTGTGATCTGAGGAATGAAACGAAAATGTCTCTTTTCAAATGAATCGCAGTATTTTGAATATGGTTGGTTTCAATTGCTTTCCTTCTTTGGAATATAAGTAATATATTTTTCATCGATGATATTGAAACTATTAATTAACGCATTGGGTAGAAAAAAGGAAATGACAGAAAAAATCAAAATGAGGAATCTGAAATAGAATTATTGTTTGAAATTCACTATTTTGTGGTGGATAAATTTTTTCATTTTGATTTTCATTCTATATTTTCACCCAACAAGTTTTCAGACTGGTTGCATGTAGGTAAACAACATAGAAAACAGAATTCTAACCAAAACCATTCAAGTCGCAGTACTCAAGGGCGCCGTTTCTTAAGGGCAAGGGAAGTTTCGCCCCACCCCCGGGCTTTTAGATTTTTCAGTCCAAACGCCCAGTAAGACACGATATCGACTTAATTTCGCAATTCCAAATTTATTTCAAACCACACTCATAAGTATTATTCAAAAGTGTTTTCATTTCAATTTAGTACATTAATTTGATTTTTTTTTAAATGTGCCCCCCCTAACATTTTTTGTACTCGCGCCCATTGCAGTACTTAGATTATTCACAAAACTCATTTCAAGTTGGGCTTCTCCTCATACACTGCTCGCCCCGATATCGCACCCGACCATCAACTGATTGCCTCTCGTGTTTCAGCCCCCTACCGCTCCACGTATGGGGTCGGTCCTCATCGGGGGAGACAGCAGCCCCTCCGACAGTGCCCAGCGTCCGGAGAACGCACTCGACGCTCTGCTAGACGAGCTGCAAACATTTTCCAAACCCCACCCCATTGCTCAAGCCCACGACGCCCCCGCCATCCCAGCCAAAGGCACTCGGCCGCCCCAAATCTCGGAAATCGGCAGGAAGGGCAGCATGGACTCTGCCTCGTTCCTCCCCACGCAAAACCTGTCCGTCAGCACGGCCACCGGAAGTCTGAGAAGGCTGCACTCCTACCCGAGCGGGTCCGACACCGACAACAGCCCTCCGATACAACCCCTGCAGAGGGACGTCAAAACGACTGCCAAGCCGCCTCTGCCTGAGAGAAACCAGGAACTGCTCCAACAGGTAGTTGCAGGCAAGAGAGTGCCACCCCCGCCGCCTCCGAGGACCAGCTCGAAATCACCCCTAGCTTCCCCGACATCACCGAATTTGCCTCCGAAGTCCCCGGCAGCGGGCTTGCAACATATCCAGAACGTGCAGAACATGGTCGATAAGCCTCTGTCTCAGTTCGAACAGGCCACTCAGAATCTAGGCCTTCAGACGTTGCGTAGGAACGTCCCTAGCAGATCGAGCATCAAAGATCCGTCTAAGTCGCAAACGTTGCCTAGGAACATCGGGTCCAATCTCCAGATTCCAGCTGAAGCGGAGGTGATATCTGCCAGCAACAGCAGCAGTTGCGAAAGCGTCAACTCCCAAGACGGTTCTAAGAAGAACAGGAAGGAGGAATTGGAGCACAGACACCAAGAGCTGCTGAAGAAGCAGAAAGCTCTACAGGAGCAGTACGCTAGGCTGCAGCAGCTGCAGAGGGGCAACAACACCATTGCCGTGGTTCCCCCAGCTCCGGACCAGCTGTTGAAGAAGACTGGGAGCGAGTCGAACCTGCTGCAGAAGATGGGACTGCAGCTTTCGACGTCGCAAATAACCGGATCCCTCACCAACCTACCCAACACCACCAAAACTTCGTTAACTAACACCAATTCTAACCCCATTTCTTCTTCTATCACGCCAAATAACGTTGACGAGCAGAATAACAAAAATACCACGAATACGCAGACCAATAGAGTTTACGAGACAGATATACTGTGACCTACTAAGATGAGATTGCAATCTGTATGTTGAGAAGTTTGCACAGTTATAAACCTCATATCACAATATACTGGAATGTTATTTTTTTCATTGTTGGATGTTAGGTGTTTAAGGGTTAACCATTTGTTGCGGTGATGTTGTTTTCAATGTGCTATTGTCACCATTGGTGATGATTACTTATCTGAATGAAATTTTTGTACCTATAACTCTACTTGAGGATATTTTCCTATTGAAGAGTTATTTTCGAAGCTCGATATTATGATAACTTCGTTGATGTTTTACCAAATTTCCAGCATAATAATTTTTTTATACTGCTACTAATTCTCCTCAACAGAAAAAATATTGGTTTCTTCTTACTTTGGCCCATATATTTTATTTTCTCCAAAGAAGCTGTGAAGCAATATAAAGAATATATCTTCTTCTTGCTGTTCAATTTATGATTTCAAGTGAAAGACCAGGGTTCAAATCTCTACCGGGCCACCATGCTAGGATTCACACGTTGATAGTTAAGGCCTCGTTAATCCCTTGCTTGCACAAGTTTCGACTTGATGGTTGACGCTCGTCAGTTGCTTAACGGAACGAACAATTTCAAACAAAAATCTTCAATGTTCTAATGGGCCAATGAAGAATTGAGCTTTATCAATGTGAAACCAGGCTTGCTTGCTATTCTTCTTCTCTTAATAACAATAACCGTGATTTTACTTGTGATTCGATGATAGCACTTTGAAAACGTTCAGGATATCGTATCGAATTATCAAAATAATTTATTTCATGAATCAAATTAGAAGATGTGTGCACTTTCATTATTATCACACTGTACATATAAGACGGAAAATTTTAATCAATGCAAAATACTAGCACTGTTCAATATATACCAGTGAATGTACATATTTGATAGAGAAACCGTGTAAGTCTTGATGTTTTAAATTATAATCTATCAATATTATTTTCACATACATAATGTATCAAAATTATTGGTTCGGAATTCCTAGTATTGGATGGAATTATTGGGTCCAAATTATGTTCTCTGTGAATGTTACATGTTCTTCACCTTTCATTTGGCCATATTTTCAAGTAAAATTTTTTAATTCGATATTTATATAATTCCACTCAACCATTCATTTTCTGAAATGAGTCAATTCGCTAAGCAGACGTGAGAATCTAAAAGGAAACTTAAGTCTTTACCCAAATCTCAAACTAGGTATGACAAAGAAGACTAATGTGACATTTGTTGATTTGGATATTTTTAATCGATAAAATACGATAGGTACGTAACTGCCAGATCAGGTAAACTTGCTTATATAATTGGTATTGATACAACCAAAAAAATAATTTTTGACCAATATTTCCAACCAGTTTGTCATTTTTCAATCACAATTGACACATTTTGACATAATTAGTTTCTGTGACTTACCTGTTTCTAGACTCACATATTCACCAATAGACGAAACCAAGTATCACGCCAAAGACTCAAAGACTAAATATTTTATAAATGAAGAGAGCCGCAGTAAACTCTATAGTTTGACGGTTATTGTAATGAACCCATAGCTAAACCAAATATACATGTAACAATATATCCAATATATTGCCAATGTCACAATATAACACATTTTTTATTCGTTTAGTCGAGATAGTGCAATAAAAGACTACATTCAAAATGGAACTGTGTATATATTTCCTTTTCTGTAATAAAATGGTGGCTTTTTGACGTGCCAATGTAAGTCGACCCGAAAATAAATGAATTACAAAATGGCGTTATCGATCTTTTTTATTGAAATTTCTAATGGAATTATGCGTATGGAGTATCTGGAAAGACGCAAATAAAATCAATGCTTCATTATCAAATTTCTATTAACCTTACATTTGAAAATTATCAAACATTACTTACTTTCAGGTAAGCACTGATGATGACTTTCCTAGTTGGAATCGCACTGCTACAATTTTAATGAATATATTTCAGAACGATCTACAAAAGTTCTTTTTTTTTCACAAGTATATCAGTACGTACACACAGCCTGAATATTTTCACATATATCATGATACCATCATGATAAATTGAGTCTTTCCCAAACTCTGATTGTATTTCAATTTTGTTTATTCCGTGGAGAAACTGTGAATATCAGCAATTTCAGTGAAAATTATATCTGAATTATTACTATGACATTCGTCAGCTAATTTTGTGTTCATGAAGAGAATCCTAGTCTAAAAATTTTTTTCGACTTGTGTAAATTGATTGTTGATTCTTGCTAAGGCAATTGATGAATTGTTTTGTTTTGTAAAGTTGTAGAAGGCTTGATAATGGATTTACTCACAGTTTCCCAAATAGATATAAGATAATGCAATTGTGAGTATATTAGACTGGATTATATATTTTTCAAAAATTTGAGGAATATATAGTTTCAGATTTCGTAGAGAATTCCTATGAGAGGGGATATTATCATTCTGATTCTTTCAATATATTCATTCCATGATAATTCTGCACAGATGTATGAACCTGAAAATCCAGTTTATTCTGTGTATTTCATCAATTTATTACAAATTTATGTTGATGAAGCCAAATGAGAATATTTTCCAAATCACTTTTTATATCACAAATAATTGTATCGTAACTATCTGAGTATATGACATCAACAAATCATTCGATTCCATGTTGAATTTGGTAAGGAGTTGATATAAACAAAAAAAAGAATTGGACCAAGGATAGGCCCTTGAGGTACACAACGAGTTATATTTTCAGAGGAACATTTTTCATTGTATATCTGAATAAACTGTTTTCTATTGGACAAGTAATATTCGAACTATTTCAGAGTTTTTCTCCAATTTCAACATTGAATAATTTTCTCATCAACATATTGTGGTCAACCGTATCGAATGCCTTGCAAAAATCTAAAGATAAGACCACATTTTTATCTCTTTCAATTTGCACTCGAACATTTGAAACAATATCCATAGCAGCTAACTCTGTGTCCCTAGACCTTCGAAAATTATATTGACCTTCGTATAAAACACCATTATTTTCAACTAATTTATAAGCCTGATATGAATCAATTTTTCTGAATAGTTGCAGAAACTGTACGCACTCAAGTTGAAGGGTAATTATTCAAATCATTTTCTAGCCCGATTTCAATAAAGGTATAACTTTTGCAACTTTCACTTCATCAGATATTATATCATTTTAAAAAAATTTTGAGAAAGTGAAAGATAAAATGGAAGAGACAATACCACTTTTTTAAACCTGGTTGCATGATAATGAACCATTTTTACAAGCAAGTGAGAGTGAATATTCTTCAATTATATTTTGTGGCATACACACATCCAGTTTATAAAGAAACAAGAATAACATTTACACTGTTTTTAATGCACTTCAAATGTAAGAGACTCACAACGTACAAAAAACTAATTCGAATGGAATATTAAAGCTGTACCTGCACTATATACAGCGAAATTTCATTATGCCGTTTTTTGCACGCTTTTTTATCTAAAAAAAAGTGGATGGTATCAGAAAAAGAAATCGTTGGCTTCAATGTGTCTATCGTTGGAACATAGTTGTTTTGAAATTCATAAATAGGTTTGAAGAATCTTCACGAGTATTTGAATAACAATTTAAATGTAGCAGTCTGAAGTTGGTAGACGATATATCTATAGCTGTGGAGTAGCTGCCCTGTGCCTTCCCTGACGAATGGCCCTGAAAGATTTCCTGGGAGGTTCTTTCTTGCAATTCGACTTTCTAGTTGCTCTCTCGTCCTCTTCCTTTTTCTTTCCTGCTTCGACTTCCATATGTTTGAGCTTCATTAGGGAGTACGCGAAGAAATAGATATTGAGAGCTGAAATTGAAGTAATTCAGTCGAGTACAGCTCATCCAATTCATCTTGGCACAAACTCAGATACTTTCCCAGTTGCACACTGGTAGTGAAAGAAAAAACACCTAGAAATGAATTTCAACACAGTGAACATATATAATAGGTGTTTTTTTAATCTTAGCATACTTCACAGAGATTGTCGAGCATATACGTTATTAGTTCTGTGCCAAGATGGATTGGATAAGCTGTACGTTTTTGGTTTTAAGTAGTGGACACCAAATTTCACCCCTCACCAAATGCCGGCCAACGTTTCAAAAAATGTAGCTAGCAAGGGATCTTGACTGATAAGCCATTTCGAAAGGAGTTTCATTTTCTTCTCTAGGGTTGAAGATTTATCCATTCATCATCTAGTATCATCATCGAATAATCAATAATCATACCTTATTTTTAATAAAACAATTTTCTAACTTCTCACAAGAGATGATCAACAACATCCAGCTTCCAAGCACTCTGTATAATCAATGTTGTACATCGTGTACAAGATGTTAACAATATTGTATATAAGTTTTCTTTTTCTTGCTCAATTTGTATACCAAGCATGTGAAAAATGAATGAAATAGATGGCATACATAGGTTTGTAGAAATATCTCACTCAGTAGGATTATATTCAATTCAAGCCCATTCAAGATCTGGTTTGCTCAGAGAAAATTATCTCTTGAGCTCTTTCCTATACGGCATACAAGACACTTTTAAAAAAGTTCGACTAAACTTCGTCTGGCAACACTTTACGGTAGTACATAAGTTAGATGTGATATCCTTCTATAATGGATTCAACTTCAACTCAACAGTGTGGTTGAGGAGAAATAGATTCTGCTGAGACTCTGCGTTTTTTTTATTAAAATCAATTCATGATTATTATTTTTATCATTGTTATCAAATAGCAAAATTCTATTGATGTTTTTAATTCAAAAATATCTGACGAATCAGGACAAGAAGTCTGCGAATGTCCTGTATATCTTTCAAACTGTAGAAGCAACCAAGTCAGAATCAGAAATTGATACTTTCCATAACATTTGAAATTGTTCCTGAACCCAATCTAAATTTTTTTTGCACAGAGTGCGGGATCCTTCTTTAATTAGCACTTCGTTGGGGTACACTTTTCAATCACGATAAGATTGTGACAAACATTTGATTGAAAAATAGGTTCTGATAGCATACTTTTCATCATATCGTCAGAAACATCCGTAAGGTTGATTGAAAAAATAACTATCTCTGTCGGTTTCAAGAGCAGATAAATTTGTCATAATTGAATGAATGCATTTTGCATTCACTTTGAGATAAATATGCTTCATTCTCCATGAATATTCGTGATCAATCATCAACATATCTGCTGAAGATGCAATCTCAAAGATAACAAACAAGATTACACAATGCGTTTTCTCGATCAGAGTTGCCTTCTATATAATGCCTGAATTTTTGCTATGTATGTTACTCAAAACGATTTCAGATAGCCCGTATCGTCTGTCCAACATATAAAAGAACATTACACTTTTTGCAATTCCCAAAAATCCTAGATCAGTATTCCTTCATTATTCTTATGAAGAGTAACAAGTTTGTGTTTCTTAAGCTTATTTGCTATTCCAGCCGTAGCAAAACTCTCAAAGGTCTGAAACATTATTCGTGAATACGCAATTCCCCACTAAGGCAAAAAAACAGTTTGCTGAGCAGATTTAATTTTCGGATAGTGGAATTTTATACTCACCCATAATGACCACCATCGAAGGAATGATAGACCAAAATGGAGCAGCAACATTCAGAGCATGCAGAAATGTTGAGAGCGCAATGGTTAGGAAGACATAGATGACGATTTCTATTCCTTGGACAAATATATACGGAAGTAGAACGTATGACCATTTCTGTAAAGTAAAAACACGTAGTAACATGGGCGTAACCAAGGACCCTTATGGGGGATCAACCTCCCCCAAAGATTGAGTTTCACCATATTTTCAGTCAGACGATACAAAACCATTGGAAAAAATAGACGCTCCAAATAAGTTTGTTTCCCTATTTCCGAAATCAAGAAATCAACTCCTGAGTACGAAAATGCGAGAAGTGCATACTAAACTTTGAGCACTGAATTGAGTTTTCAGAAATATCAGAAAAAGTATTTCAAGTGTTGTGTAATTTGTGTAATCAACGATATTATAAGTAATCCAATCAAGAAGTACATTCGTGTTTGCAAAAGGTCTAGTCATTCTAAATTTTTTATATGTCTTGTGGACTTAAACCAATATTAAAAAACCAGATTTACAATTTCCAAAGTGTTGTGCCAGCGGCAGTGTACCCAAAACACCTGAAATTTTGTGATTTTTTCCACATCGAAATTTGTATGAATGTGCGATGCGTGTTTTAGAAGATTTTTCATAAAATAAGTGAATATTTCGAAAGAATAACATTTTTTACTGGGCTATTCGCGAAGAGCTGTATAGAAATCACCTTAGTCTCAAAATATAGCAAATTACGTCTTCTTCAAAAGTATATGGAATGACTATACTGGTTAGATCCCTCCTTCAAGGACATATCAAGCAAAAACTGAAGAAAGTCACAAAATTCCATGTTTTTTGTGTACACCGTCGCTGGCACAGTACTTTGTTAATTGCAAATCTGGTTTTTTGATATCGGTTTAGGTCCACACAATATATACATAATTCAGAATGATTCGACATTTTGCAAGCACGAACCCCAAGCATCTTTTCCTTTATTGGACTGAAGATGAAAATAACAAAGCCACAATTGCGAAATTATTGACTGCCATGATTAAAAATGTTTTGGACTTGACCCACATTCATTCATATCCATTCCACGGGAGTGATATACATATAATAGTTACTCCAATATTTACCTGCTACTGTTAACAAATATTTATTGAAATGATAATATTCAATTGAGAAATGATACCCAAAATTTTCATATCTAGTTCACTATTGTTCGTTATTTCTTGCAGTTTGGCGTAAACATGTCTAGGGATTTATTATCAGCACGTGATATGATTCACTCATTTAAAGATTCTATTCACAGTCATTTGGAGTTGAGACTTTTTGATTTTTCGGTAAATGAGCACTTCTTCATTCAAAAAAAGTATATATATATATATATATATATATATATATATATATATATATATATATAATATATATATACGCTGATCATAGCTATTCATAGACCGTCAAATGCATCTAGAAACCTCTTCTCAAAGTCTTAACCATTTTTTCTCTTCTCAAATAATTCTTGAATCAGTCCCAGATTGCTTCCTCTAATCATGTGGTCATCGTCCAGAGCATGCTGGGCAACATTGGATAGTTCTGTTCATCCCTAGTTTTTGTAAATATAATGTTCATTGATACGAATTACGAATTTTCAAAGCTCGTTGAGTTTGACCAATATAAATCATGTTGCAATATTGATTACTGATGTCATATGTTGTAAATCATATGAAGTATGATATACGAGTTTTATATTTGCGTTTATGAAAATCTGTTCGAGTCCTCAAGGGTAGAGAAGTTCATATAGGATTACTAGGAACCTTTCGGAGTCTTATTTTTTCTGAGAGTCGAAGATTTACTAGGAAGTATAGACAAAGTAGAAACTTTATTTCATATCCAATCGATTTTTTTGAACAAGTGAGTCAATATGATCTTGAACTCAAGATTATCTTCAATGAAATGAATAAGTGTATAGTTCTATTATTCACAAATGATATTGTATTATCATGTTTATTGACACTCAGCATTTAACACCACAATCGGGAAATAGATAGTCCGGAACATTTTCAATAAAACTACTCATTCGTTTGGGAAAAACTAGTCTCTGGTATTTGTTCATTATAGAATACATTACGCAAAAATTCAATAATGTTTATGATTTTATACAACCAATGTATGAAGATCCAAGATATATTTCTTGGCCTTCTTCCATCTGAAACTCACTGAAATTTTTGGAAGCATTTCTCAATATTATTTTGCTAGTCATATTATTGAATGATACTCCTTTTTTTTTTATGTGTGTGTATGTATGTATGTATATGTGTTCTACATTTTGATTTCAAGATTCACATTTTACATTTATATACGTTTAACATACCAAATTTTGAATTTTGTGTTTCTAGTTTCGACTATGAATTCTTAATTTTGAATATTATGCTGTGGATTTCAAATTATCAATGTTGTGTGTTTCAATTTCATATTCTGAGTTTTGAAATGTAGTTTTCAAATAGCTATTGAATTCTGAATATTATATTTTACAATCAATACCATACATGCCAGTTTTGAGTAGGTTTTAAGTATTTTTCACATGTCCCATACATAGATCTTATATTTCAGTTTGTATTACTCCCATTTATGAATTTTAATCATGTGTTCTTATCGCTAAACTATTTTCTTCACTTCCACTATGAAATCGTCCAACTATTTGTACTTGTATTTATTTATTGTGAATGAAGATCTATTATCATTATTATATTCTCACCAATGGGAAGTGGACAGGTTACGAGCTTCACTTTTTTTAAAGGAAGTTCATACAAATTGTCATGAACCGACTTTCCAATTTTGGGAACCTTAATTAGAATCGAGAGTGTCACTCACCTGTAGAATCGCAGCTAGGAAAAATATATTCGCTGTTAAACTGATGATCACGTAACCCAACACTGCCACCAGACCTAAGCGATAAATAGTTGGATCGTCAACTTTTACTAATCTGATGAGATAGGATACAAGAATGCTGACTGTAGATCTCCAACCCTAAAAAGAAATCAGGAAACGATAGAAAAAAATTGATGGTTCTGGATGGGTATTATTCCAAGCAGCACAAAATATTTATAGAATATCCTTAACATATGATAAAATGAACAAACATATCTCAAATATTCATAGAATAGCCACAGAATATTCTATAATGAATATTCATATGAAATTCCCGAAAGAATATACAGAGAATATGTATGAATATTCCATACAGTATATTCTAAGAATATTCTTCATGGTATATTATCAGAATATTCTCCACGGTATATTCATAGAATATTATGTGTGGTTTATTGCTGGATAGTGGTGAAAGGTGGAGTAAAGGTTAAAGGAGAAAATATGGTTGGAATGTTTGAACAAGCACTTCATGTATTAACAAAAATATATTACAGTTTCCTGTATGATTTTCACTCACAATGGGTTTACAAAACCGCGACACGTGTTTCGCTATTACAATAGCTTCTTCAAGCAAGATAAATGTATTTGTTCAACGTCAAGTGATGAGTGGAATGTGGTGAACATATATCATTGTCATCATCACTGGGTGGAAAATAATAATAATAAAACATGAAACTCACCACCCCAAACCACCCCGCAATCAGCGCGTTTTTCGTCACAGAACACCCGCATGATGATCGTAACTTTTCGAATATCTCGTTCGACTGACAAACCATATCAAAAGAATTTAAAAAAACTATTCCTGTATCAATTGAATGTTTGTCAAGCGAAACTCCGTAATCTTATCTCATAGCGACAGAATCAATAATTATAATACGACAAAAGTAAATGAAAATTAACTTATATACTCATTTTTTTCTCGCAACGTTACACTTGGAACTCTCATCAGTTCTCACCTTGACACAATCTTATTTCAATTTTTTTTAATCGGGTGAGATGGAATGATCGTGCATACGTTCTGGTCGTAAGGCGTGAATGTGCGCCTAGGCATATTTTCAGAATATTCCCAGCATGTTCGAGAAATCTTCTTTTCAGTACATTCGACAAGGAACATGCTTGGAATATGCGTTGAAGAATATCGAAAGAAGTATATACTCAACACATATGTACAAAAGTTATATAACAACTTTGAATACAAATGGTTTATGCTCAAGTATACAATGTTTACTTATACATTATTTCTGTGAAAATCCTTATGAACTTCCAAACATTTTCTCATGAAGGTAATTTTGTATGAAGTGTATGAAGTCTGAAACACAGACAAAAATTCAACAGCAAAAATACAGTATTGAAATATGATTGCAGAAAATTCTTGTTACTAAAATTTCATTGAGGAATACTGTCTATATTTTGGAAAACTTGACAATTGAAATTTGCTATCCATTCTTTCATTTCGTTATTGTAGAAAATGATTGAGTATTTTTGATATATGATGGAAATTAATCAAGAATGTATAGAATTGAATAGGTACAAGGAAATGTTCCCGTCCTTAGAGTTGTATACTTTGGGAAAAAAACATGAATATTCAATATATTTTGTGTACGACGAATTTTTTTTTGTTTGGTCTGAGATTGTTAGACTGTAATTACAGGGCCCATTTCTGAAGTTTATCCAGATTTTATGAATCGCCCGCTGAATTATTACAAACTCAATTATAAAATTGAATGTTTTTGGTGAATGAACAACAAGAAAAGTTCTACAGCAGAATATTTCCCTCATATATAAAATGTCCCATAAGAGCAATGCAATTATCGAAAACTTACAGCGGTAATTGCATTGTATCAAGTCACCATAACAACACATTTGAAACCGTATCGCTAGACGTCAGTAAACAACACAAATAAATGTCAGATAGACTTCAAAAATAGAAAAACATTTCGCGTTTAGGTGAGTACTCCATACAATCAATAGAGAAAAGTATAAATGAACAAAAAATAACATTTCCCTGAGAATTTCTTTATTCGTGAACTATTCCAATGAATTACATTCGTGCATAAAAATGACCAGATAATTTTGCATTCAAGCGTGATATCTTATACAAATTGCATTCGGTTATTTTCGTATTTTGTAAATGAGCCCTCGTCCTTCGTACTCGGACATTTTCGCCAAAATATAAAATTAAACTCTGCAAATTTTTAGATATCACGTTTTCTTGCAAAATTATCGGTAATTTTTATGCACTCGTGCAATTGTACGTATCTCTACATGGGCCCAAAATTGTATAATGAAATCCCAGAAGAACTGAAACTCATCAATAATGAGGTACAGTTCAAAAAACAACTGAAGAGATTTATCTTAGAAAATTCGAGGCATACGATCGGCTCTTTTCTGGATGTGTAGTTGCTAATATGTGACCTTAGTTAATATCTCACTAGTATATACTGTCCCATACGTTCCTCAAATTTAAAGATTGTTCATGACTTGACTTAGTCATGTCATATCCACTCGGCCCCTCGTATATATACCTATGTTCTCCTTCGTTTCCTCGTAACAAGTGTTCAGTCACTTATCGAGTCAACAGTGTATTTACTCTATTTTTAATCTATATGTCCTTATAAGCTCAAACTTTTGTTTGTAATATGTTTGTATACCTTGTAAACATTTTTTTTTTTTGTAAATTTATACTTGTAATATACACATTTTATTATTATTATATATTATTATTATTAATTATAACCGAAAATGCACTCATTCTCATCAGAACTCATTATTAATAAAGAATTTAAAATGTTCAAATGTTTCAACTCCTCTAACAATAATTTACATGCTTCATCTGTATGAGAAACAACGTTGTTTCTTCACGAAATTACTTTACAGACATAAACTGAAAGTGGTCAACAATTCTATATTCGAATCATTGATTTTTGTCTTGAAAAATTTCATAAAATACTGAGAGTGCCATTGAAAAAATGTAACAGGTCATGACTCTAATATAAATCGCATTCTGTATAGGAAAAGTATAATCGTTAAAACCACACATTGAATTGAAAATTCAAACTGTTCGAAGTGTTTGTTCAAAACTATTACGTATCGGAATCAAGAATTTATGTTAATGGGTTAAGAACCCAAAAAACTAGAAAGAAATATTGTATTCTTATATTTCGCAATACGCTGGGCGTACTTTTTTGCGAACATCTATCTCAGGTGTCTGATAACATTTATCTCTGATTGGACTTATCTATGATCGACTAGCACTAAAAATGCAATCTGTTGTCATGGACCACGAATTGATTTTTAATGTTTCTATTCCGTCAGAGCAATTTCCATGAATTGGTTCAACATGAGGAAACTTCGTTTGAGTTGTAATAAGAGCTCTATAATGAATATAGGACAGTTATGCGGAACACTGGGTGTGGTGAGCAATTTTTCTTTCAATTCAATGATTTATTTTCCGAGAAATATTCAAATCAGAAGGAATGTAGTTATTTTATCAATAAAACACTTGAACTTCGACCTACCATGTATATCTTTCCTGCTCGACATCGTTTTTCATCATATCGAACTACGAAAAACATATTCATGAAAGAGATTCTACTCTTTTATACGAATCATAGCTTACTAGAATCGAAAAATGCATATGATTATCTAGATATCACCTTAGGATTTTCTATGTAAAAAATTCACTTGATTAAAGTCCTTTCAATCTGTATCTGACTATATCTCTATATTTTTGCCCTATTAAGGAATGAAATTGACAATCATTCAAGTTTCTTTTTTTTTTCAGATGCTGAGATTGATTTTATTCATAATAACAGTGATAGAAATTGCAGAAATCCAGAACGATCCTAGAGGAATAGGAACTCTTTTTATCATTACTTTCTTTTGTTATTGTATTTTCACTCTAACAACAAATGTGATTCTTGTGTTTGGGATCGTTAAGGTTAGTAAAGTGTCAGTGTTTCAAGGAATATTTTGCTAATATTCTTACGATTCATTTCAAAAATATTCTATAATTTTCCTGAAAATTTTATTGAAATTTAAAAAATTGAAATAATAACGTTTATTTTTAGGAACGACCGACTCTGATTATTCCTCACACAGTGATTCAAGGAATTGAAATCATCCTTTTCACAATGTTCTCAGTATTCGGATCATCATTTATGGAAATTATAAACTATGATTCCAAATTCTGGGCATTTGTTCCTTTGGACATATTTATATTGGGTAGGTTCACCAATTTTTTTCAGTTTCTTATGGTTATCAGATTCGTTAAACTGGGTATAACCTCACTTTAACAGTATTTATTATCAATTATTTATTTTTTTAGTTTTCTTCGTGGTCTCATTTATAAGCTCGATTATCCTGTTCAGAAGAATGCAGACGAAAACCACATCACTGTGAAATGAAAGGTACTTCAGAGTGAAGGGAAGATGCGACAAGACTGATTCTAGATGAACCAATCTATACGTCTCTGAAGAATTGTTTCTGTACGGAATTTTCATACAGATATTGAACTACATTACAAGTAATAGTCCGAAATACTAGCACAGCTGGGAATTCAATAATTATTCAAGAACATTGTAGTGAAGAAATGCCATCCTCAAAGATTGTCAGTTCAATTCGAAGGTTATTCAGAGCTCACAGTGGAATTATATGCTTCATTGTCCACTCCATTACAATTTTTATTCAGTTTTTTTATATTTGAGAAACGAGAATCGTTATCATTCGGGGATGTGACAATATATTATCTTCCAGTTTCCACAGTCTTCCTTCGGAAGAGAAAGTATTCGAAATTTAGATTGTAATCTGAAAAAAAAATCACGCGTCATGAATTTTTTTTATCGAGTAATATACAAGATTTTTTCTAATATCAATAGTGAAATTGTTTACTCCACAAAATCTTTATCACCTGTCAAATTGAGGTCTTTTACGTTGACCATTGTTTACAGAGATATGTACCTGGTTAGCCAACCATATGGAAATATAATTTGAAGGGATGGATACTACTGGTAGATGGCACTAGTGATCACGTTTCAAACTTCTATTGTCAACTCAATTTTGAAGCTTCACTACCTTTGTTTCGATATTTGAACTGACTCACAGGAATCTGCACCAAAAACGGTTCGAATTTTTTTACACAGACTATAGCTCTATAAACTGAATTTTTGCTGGAAGAATGAATACAAAACAGTCGTTAAAAAAAGTACAGGTTCACTGAATGATACAGAAAAGTATACAGAAATCTACTGGATACTGCGGAATAGGAGGAGATTAAGATATACTTATCTATTTAAAAAATGAAAATGAATAAAAATTTTCAACGCTAGGGTGTCACCATGTAGTGTTCAGAAAGCAAGTTTGAGATTGGACATACCAATTATATTCCAACTTAAAAAGAATTTTTGTAGGCTTTTCGAAGGATATCAAGCAAGTGACAAAGTGACGACTCTAACAGGACGTTTCTCTGTGAAATTTTGAAAATATTATATTTTTAGAATGTAATGGCTATTTGTATTGCTCAATTGTCGAAAAGCAGAAATGAACCCCCCTCACATCAAGATATTGTGAAGGAGGAAACAAATTATAAAGATACATGGCCAAAAACAGAATGGAGCCAAAAAGTGTATTCACAATCATCATAATGATTAGGATAATAAGGATTGTGAGATTTTCATCATCCATGTCCTAAGGGCCAATTGCACTGTTCTATTTATTTATTTATTTATTTAATGAAGGTTTGAACTAAGCTAGGTTTGATCAGTAAATAACAAGGAATCTGATTGGCAAATCAATAGCAATAAAACCTAGTTGAGATAAACCACACTTTAAGCCAAGTGGTGCAATTGGCCTAAACGAAATATCCTTCACTTAGTGCCACTTTATTTGTCAAAATTGGAAAAAAAACTTTCACCAAATCACTAGTTAATTTTGGCATTCCAGACATAATGTCTTAAAGAAAAACTCAAGTTTTCCTTACCGTGAGGCGATGATATTTCCTTACTGTTTATTTGCAGTGATTCATCAAAAGTACTCTTCTCTTGATTTTTTCGGCAATAATTCAATGAAGCAGTATTCACTGCCTCATCCAACTCTGGACGAGTCCCAGGAATGGAAACTTCATCATCACTTATCATTTTTCTTTCGAGCACCAGCAATTGAATTAATGAAGGTCAAGTTTGACAATTCAACCTTGATACGTTTCCACAGTAGCTCAAGTAATTTCATTACGAATTTGAAAGCACCATTCATTTTAGAATGAAATCATTAGCGATTTTTTGAAAACTGATTAATATCTGTCGAATTCCAAACGATTTGCGGAAAAATAGTAGGAAAAGACACATATCTGGACTCTGTGGTGCTGAGTCCAGGCTTGCTCCTCGACTTAGCAATCTTCACAGTGGTCCAGGAATGTTAGGCTTCTTCCACTTGGTAAACATTGTAATATTTCATTACATTTTCACACTACACGTGATAACTCACTTTGTATCTCACTTCGGACAGTATGCCTTCGCGATTTTTGTGATTTGAGCGATGTTTTTGTGTGGAAGATGCGAGGCAGACAGTGCTACGTCATGCATAATTCACTTGTGAAAGGCAAACTATATGATTCACATAAGGTACCCCGCATCGCCTAAATTTATTTGCAGATTGGGTTTTTTGTTCAATGGCAGACTGTTTAAAATTGGTCCGGTCTAATACTGTCATACCGCCTCAGTGTAATGCTAACAACTGCCGCAAATCTTAAGCAACTATTTTGAACATAGAACAGTAAGGCTAAATATTCCAGACGACAAAAATAATACCCAACAACTTATACTGAATAGTTCAATAATATCAAAATCAGACAAATATAATAATTGCGCCTCGTTACTCTTGATGATGTTCCATTTTATAAATGTCTCGCTGACAGTTTGGGCGAAATTTTCATTATTTGACGACTATAACACAAAACTGCTCTTTCTCAACTATTCTTTATAGATCAAACAGGTACATTGTATGTATAATAACACAGTGACTTCATTGTGTTACAGTTGTAGTTATTATTACACAATAAATCAGGTCTTCTATGGAATGTCAAATTTCAAGCAATGGCAGCTCTACTTAATTATTTAATTTTACCTCAATGGAATGATATTCTTGAAGTTAAATCATTTCGCTATCATCTATTGAAGCCGTAGGAAAAGTATAGTATATATACTATTCTCCAGTCCTCATATTATTGTAGTACATTTTCGTACACTTCTCTGTATATTTTCGTTGATATCCATAAATCAAATTAGTAATTTCGAAAATGATTCACTGAATATTTCTCTTTCATCATGCATTTTGAAGGAAATTGGAACGGGCAAGGTAGCAGATAGTTCTGATGATCCTAGTTATCCAGATTTTTTATAAAAAATACCTGTTGTACTAACAGTAGTTGAGCTAGTAGTTGCAACTCGCCTGTTCATGTTCATAGTGAAAAGTCGGTATGCCGTTTCTGGCCCTGTTGCTCTAATTCCTATATCCACAAAGTACGTTTCATAGTATAAGGTTCAGTTTTGCAGATGAGTCAGAAAATACAATAAAATTTTCACAGTTTTATATTTCAAAATATACAGGTATTTGCAATAATTCGTATCAATAATTCGAAAAACGAAATGGTTTTTATTTATTGGGGCATTCCTGAAAATTAATCAAGCAAATTAAATCAGGTTGACCAATTGTACCATATTAAAACCTCCTCATTTTCAAAGATTTATAGATGAAAGATGATATTTTCCAACTACCTTACACATACAAAGTTTGTAGCAGGTCGATACAGTGACCGAAAATTTTAATTAAAAAACGAATATGCTCAACATGTGAGCCCAGACAGGTACATTATGAGACAAAAAAAACAAAAGCAGAAACAAGAGTTGAAATTGAAACAAAACTTGGCTGCAAGAGGTAAGTATGTTACATGTCTTGGGCAGCTTATCACAAACAAACAAAACAAAGAGAGCAGAGTCAACTATTCAGAAGCAGTTTTTTTATAGTTCTCTTGATTTTACAGGAAATTAGATCTTTCAATTGTAATGGATTTTTTTTGAGTTTTAGCTAAGCGGTACCTACTGATTTCTACTGCTTTACCAGCATTTCTCGTAAGATGTTGATGAACATCAGTTCGTTTAGTAAAGTACTAGCTTTCTCATGGATTTTTATGTGATTTGAAAATATTCGAAAGGCTAGGAGAGTCACTCGACAGTATTGAACTATAACTTAAATGGAATGAAATAACAAAAATATGTGATTTTCAAGATATCAAAGCAGGTAATTAGGAACCAAGTATTGTTTTCTGCTATCACAATTCACATTGGCTCATTCTCAAGAGGGCTATAATTGCTACTAATAGTTGTATCGAAATGCTGAGCAGTTCAGTTGATCCAGAGGAAGGAGAAGTGCTAGGATTCATAGTAGACTCAGATGTTGACTCAGATGAACTCGGCATTTTACTAGTTGTAGGATTATCGGTGACTGTGACTGAGGTTGTGGTTGGAATTTCTGATGCAATGTGTCTGTAAAAATCGACTGCTTCCTTGGCTTTTCTCGTTCTGTTGGGACTCATCATATCGACGCTAAATAGACCAAAATGTTGCCTGAAATATGTGAAAATAAATATGATTATCGAGTTGTATAGACGATCAAGTTTATCACTTAAGTGAACTGGCCGTTACTCGATTGAAATACGTATTAACTGAAATATAACAATTTTCTGTATGATTATCACCAACAATGGGTTTACCAAAACATTTTTTCATCCTGCTAGGGAAGCTATTGTATAGCGAAACATGTGTCGTGGTTTTGTAAACCGATTGAACGGTATGAAACTGTGTTATTTTTATCACTCAAAAATAACATTATTTATATCATCGCACAATCCAGCTCTCTTGATGACTCATACGGCATCTGTTGTCGAAACGGTAAGTCTTGTTCACTAGTTGAAGAGATCAATTACCCTAACACCAAACTTATGTCAGTTTGGTGTTAGGGTAATTGATCTCTAGGAAAAGTTTCAACTGATTATATGATTGTCAATAAAGCTGAATGATGTCATGGAAACATCTCTGAGAGTCATTTTTGACAATGAGGGCCAGTTTTTCAATACAAGGATAAATAAGTTATGTGTCAGATAGATTAAGGAAATGAGAGGGTGCGCGTGAGTAATGTTTGACACTGATAAGGATAAAAACTGTTGGTTATTTTTATCTGAGAGATATCTTCCATTGAAAAACCGATCCTGAATGTAATTTGAACAGAGAAAAAAGGTTGAGCAATAGTAGTTTGTTCAACAAGAGTGGATATGGTTGCCATATCGCACAAGGACGATGTTTCAGCAGTTAACTTTTTTATCGACCAGGTAAATACTTCAGAACTCTCTTTCAGGTAACACATTGATAATGAATTTTAGATATAGAGTATTTTTCGATATTCATGAAAAACTCAAAGGGAAGAAATTTCATTGAATTCAATATTTATTCGAGATCTAGAGACATACACGATCTGAATAGCGATTTAATCAAGGCCATTTCCGAAGAAATAGTGATACCTTTAACAAATCTAATTATTAATCAAATATTTAATGAGAGCGTTTTTCCAGACATATTGAAAATCTCCAGAGTAATTCCATTATTTGATAAGGGAAATAAATCAGTATTAGATAATTACCGTCCAATTAGTATTATCTCCCTAATTGGAAAGATCGTCGAAAATATATTGAAGGAACGATTATGCTCTTATTTTGAAACGCGATTTTTTTTTAGCGAATCACAATATGGTTTTCGGAAAAACAAATCCACAACTCACGCCGCCTACAAGATGGTGAACGACATAGTGGAGGGTTTGGACCACGGCAAGCACACTTCCCTCACTTTATGTGACTTAACTAAAGCGTTTGCTTGTATATCACACGCGATACTCATTGAAAAAATGAGTCATTACGGTTTAAGAGGTAACATTTTGACTCTTCTCAGCTCTTACCTCAAAAACAGTTATCAATGTGTTGATTTAAAGAATATAAAATCCGACTTAAAATTGGTTGAACATGGAGTACCACAGGGTTCTGTGCTTGGACCGTTTTTGTTCATTTTATACATAAACGACTTATGTCACAGCATCAAACCCACAAAATGTATTTTATTTATTGATGATCGACTTAATTGGTCTTGTCACGTAGACTATGTACTTCGTAAACTATTCAGTGTATTATTTATATTGAGATAACTTAAACCAATAACCAATTTGGATGTTTTGAAGATCTCGTACTTATTTCATTCAGTACTGTCATATGGTATTTTACTTTGGGGTAACTCAAGTAATTCATTAATGGTATTCCGATATCAGAAAAAAGCCATCCGCATTTCAGCTAATATAGGATATAGAGATCATTGTCACAATCACTTTCTTCAGCTCGGTATCATGCCGGTGCCGTTTCCATATATATTCACTGTGTTATTGGAAATACATAAAAATATAAATAAATTTGAAAAACATTCTGACAGACATCAGTATAACACAAGATCCGCAGACTTGTTGAATCTCCAACGGCATAGACTAGCTGTTCGTAACAAAAACTCTCTTGACTTGAACTTATACAATGTTCTCGACAAATCCAGAATGCTGGAATTTCAAAGCAATCACCAAAAAATTTCTTCTTGAGAATTGCTTCTACAATGTAAGGGAATATCTCAATCGAGCATGTTTATTGAAATATCCCCAGTGAACTTAATTCATAGGGCATGATTACTTAACAAGACAATAATGATTTTGATAACCATTTTAATGTAATGTTTATGTGTGTGTATATATATTTTATGTGTTTGGAGACCATTATGTTATTTTCTCTTTAGTATTTTCGTATACTGTGACTTGCCATAAATGTATTTGTACGTAACATGGTCAAATAAACTCTACTCTACTCTACTCTATTCAATTCTTTCCGACGACATCATGCGGAAGTTCCTGAGAGGCTATAATATTCCGATCGTTTGAAAAAGAGTACAAAAAAACTCAGCTTTGGTGAGACTTGAACCAACGACTATGAAGTGGACCGTCTCAGAGGTAGTACTCCTCAACTGACCAGGCCATTTGGACTGTAACAATTCTAGATAATTATGGGTGAAGTGCCGTTAATAGATTCATTACTAAAATCACTTATTTTTGTGACAGTAACAAAGTTTTAGAATTCGCAAAGGGAGACGTGATTTTGAAGTAGAAATATTATACCTAAATAGGGGCGATGGTAAAATCCGTATAGGTATTACATCCATTAACATCCATTTATGCGATTAATTTTTGTTGTTTTTTCTTGAGATAATTCGATAAAACTTTGATTTTTGAAACAATTTTTTTTTTGACAAATTTGGTAGACAAATCAGAATTATGACGTATCTACAAGGTTGACCTTGGTAATCAAGTATTTTATTCTATGTTATTGGTGGAATTCATATCCTACCTTGTGTGGATATAAAATCATAACGATTCAGACTGAAATCGCCTAAGGATCCGTTTATTAAACCATAAAGACAAGCATATTTACGGGTGGGAGTAGAGAAATATATGAATGCCACTTTTAATGCTAGGATATCAAAAAAAATGCTATAACCCTCATGAACCTTAAGCATTATCAATCTCGGACAATAATAATTGTCTTCGATCGTGAAAAGTACTCACCGTTCTTGATAAATATACTACTATGTTGTCTCAGCAGATCATGATAAAAAAATTCAGGTATAAAATATTCACATATCCATTCCTTGCTCCATTTATGTTCCTTGAGAGTGCGTTCTTTGCCACTAAGTTTTCGGAAATCAGTTGAACATTAGCATTTTGAAATTCTGATTATGTAAAATGAGTTAATGTATCTTCGGTCTAGGTACTAACTCTCTCAGGGCAGAAGCAAGCCTTTCGAGTTTGAGGAGTGAAGTGATTTTACATTGATTAAGTGAATATTGTATACAAAAGGTTTTTTGTTTCCCATAGGTTATAGAGAATGTCGTATAAATGTCATCTATTCAATTCGAATTACTTATGTGTGCTGAATTATTTGATTAAGAAAGTGACTTCTATCTGCTTCAAAGACATCGCGCTATATGGGCAGAAAAGTGTTGCCCAAGGTGAACACTTTCTTTTGATGTATGACTCAACTATCTGTGGATGGCATTGTTACAGAATCTCCTTGCGCCGGCCCTGTCGCTCGTAAACGCAAAATAATATGAGGGGTCGAAGGAAGATTGTTTACCTGCGGGATCTCGGCTCGCGTAAAAAATCGATCATCGAGATTTGACTGGAAAATTCTCCATAGGCGTAAGCAAGTATATATATGGAAGCTACGAAGATAGTTCTTCAGAGTTTCAAGTATAGAGAGATTCGGTATTGCTAAGAGCAGAGTTTCTAGCTTAGTGGAGCTTAGTGGATACTCAGAGTTTTTCAGAGTTTTTATCAGAGGGTTTTACTACAGAGCTTTAGATAGTTTAGCTGTGCAGTTGAAGTGATTATATTGTATTGTGATGAATAGTTGTAATAAAAGTGTTTTAATTTAGTGTTGTTTGGAGTTTTTGATAAGCGAACCCAAGAAAATATCGTAACAATATCAATGACCCAGAATCTAAGGACAATTAGCACATACCAACAAAAAGATTTATATGTGATGCTTCTTCTGAGGAAGTTACGTTTTCCCCTCAATTTCATTTTTACGAGAAAAATACAAAAAAATCCTTAGAAATGTATAATTTATATAGACCTAATCCCGTTTTTACTATATGTAAGAAAGATAGATAGAGAGAGAGGAAGAGTGATGCTTATACAATTGTTCTCGCATTGAAAATTTTCACTGGTTCTTCTCGGAACTTTAATGCGACCAAAAAAAACGAAAATTTTTCTAGCTCACCAATTTTGTATAAAATCTATGGATTTGGAAGAGATTTAGAAAATCAAGCACTACTACAGCGTATTCTGAATCATCCAGTTCATTCTGAAGTAGTTGTTCCATTCAACAAAGTTAACACAATTGATTTCTTTTCAATTAAATAGCACAATATAGAATTTTTTCGTATGATCTATTAGTATTCATCAACCTGCAAAACTATTATATTTCCGATATGTGAAATGCCTACTGACATCTATTGGAGAGGGGCTCAACTATTTCGATTATATGAACAGATCTCAAGATTTATGAAGAGTATAGTTAGTCAACAAAACGGATATATCATTTGAAATGATGAATATTACGGATAGATGACAGTACTGAGATAATTTCCAAGTCATACTTCTTATCACATTTTTCTTGCAGACGTCGTAACTTCAATCGCACATTCTCTTGATTACTTATAGATATTTCCATAAGATGGCAATCAATTTAGCAATAGAAAGGTGATATTTTCTGTCAATGTCATAGACATAGATCATTCATGATTCATATTAAAGATTGTTGGAATGCCTGAACTGCCATTTCCTGCCTGAACTTCTCCCCTCAACCGTTTTTTGAAGCTTCATTATCTTTCTTCCAATATTTCAGTCGTACTAACAAACAGGAATCTTTGAACTATTTTTCCTCCAGAAAGGGAAACTTTGTCGTGCATTGTCAAGTGATCGGAAATATCGACATTATAAAATAGATGGCGCGATAAAGAAAGCTTCAAATCTTTTTTACAAGGACATAGACTAACTAGGATATTTCTCCATGAACAATGACTAAGAACCGGTTGTACATACTCCACTGAACTGTCGTTTAAGCGAACCGAGTTCAGTTATCAAGCAACAAATGATTCTATAGGATAATAAAAATATATTACAGTTTCCTGTATGATTTTCACTTACAGGAAACTGTAATATATTTTTGTTAATATGGATTTTCATCAAGTATCGGCCAGTTCAATTCAACTATTGGATAATGTTCAGCAACCGACCTTGGTTCACTTGAACTACCATTGACAGGAGTATGTACAACTGACCCTTAATGATACTCAGCCAATGATCGTGCTATACAGTTTTGTTCCCTGAAGAGTATATTACTCTTCACTATTACTATATTTCAGTTTATGTTTGCCATATGACTGAACTGAAAATTATTGTGACAGAATGAAGCTCTGAAATAATTTTTTCGCCTCCATCTATCCAAAGTATACATTTCCTGGCCTCATTGTAGGGAGCAGAGTCGTACTTTTCTCTCTAGGGCGTAAAGTACTTTTACTCTGAAAAGTAAAAGTGAAGTTTGATACGAATGAAAAAACTTACACGGCATTGATATTTTCAAGAAGTGAATATATTAAGAAAATATTATAATAGAGCAACAGCAATACGCGAGTTGTTGGAACAGACGTTGTTTTATGATCGGTGATAAAGCAAATATAGGTGTTGGTTCGAATCCGGAGCCGAGACCTTTTTTTTAATTCTTTGTTTTGTAGGTTCTCATAATTTTGGGAGTTTCGGGAGCTACTTCTTTGTTTTAGTTCTTCAATATTTTTTCGTTAGTTTCACAAATGACTTCTATTGTCAACTCCATTTTGAGACTTCATTAGCTTCCTTTTGAAATTTCAGTCAAACTGACACACATAAATCTACATTTATTTTTAACCGTCAGAGAAGGAAGAATTTTCGTGCTTTGTCAAATGAATAGAAATATCGACATTATACTCTAGATGGAGAAACAAAAATGCTCCAAATGCCCTTTATCATTGTTTGAAGAGATATTTTTACAGGCATTGGCAAACCATCCTATCTTAAAGTTACGACGATCCTAAGAAACATGTAACAAAAAACATAACTCCCTTATGCCATCTATCGGTAAATTTCATCCCCTCGAATAATAATTCCCTGAATACTATCTTCATATTTTTAGGAAGATTGTTACATTATTGAGTTCATTCCTGAGTTTTCTCTTGACTTTTTTTTTCGAGACTATCGGATATCAAACTAGTTCAGTCTCCCAACCATTCATGTAGTCCTGAAGATAGGTATGCTAAATAAATGTCTAAAATCTTCATCCAATCATCAGTTATACTTTTTATCTCTGCAATAATCTTGTAGTGAAAACTCCTATCCGTGTGAATTGAACCAAGATTATTACTGCTTCAATTGTTTAGATACAGTTTAAGATTACATGTTCTTTCACTTCACTGAACTTTGCATAACAAAATAGTCCAAAACATTTCTACACCGACAGTTACTAAAATCGTCGCTCCCAATAATTGCATACAAGATTTCGCTCCTCCCAATGATCCAGAATGTCTCGGTGTTACTGTTGATTCAGAAGTCTTCTCAGAGGTTGATCTTTCTCTGGCAGAAGGAGTGGTAGTCTCTGTCCGTTCAGAAGAAGATACATCTGAGGTACTGTTGGTTCTATTAGTCCATGGTGTAGTTGAAGTGGGCTTATTGTCTGCTTGTGTACTAGATGTTATAACTGAACTCCTGTTATCGATCATAGAAGAACTATTAGATGTAAGCCATGTCGTGTTTGAATGAGTAGTGGAATCAGGTACAGTGGATGCTTCAGTGCTCTTGGTATCAGAACTGTCAGTGGAAGGTGTGGATGAGGTATTGGGTAATTTGTACTTTTCATATAATCCAGAAAATACAGCACTTCCTGTGTTTCTTGCAGTGAAATCATTCACAATCCTTATCAAGAAACCAAATGAACTCTTGGCATATCTTGTTTTATTGGTGCTTCTCATCTTCAAACCGAACAATCCATATTGGTAGCTGAAATCCAAATAAACGGTAAAAATTCCACACAAACTGTAAATTGTAGTTTTCAATTATCTGATCCAACAAAGAGATCGTAACTCAATATTTGATTCTTCTCTTATCAATGAGTACAGAATTATTTCCGTTCTATCTGGAGACTCTTCAGCATGTCTCCAAGTCAACATCAGAAGGGTGGGAGGATCAAATCAGTCGGCTCAGTTTCAACAGACATTCAAGGAATGTGGTATTGGAGCATTATTTATCTTCAGGTTCACATGGGAGGGAAATCCTTGTTTTTTCAGGGATTATTTCCCTCAATGCGAACAAACGATGAAACAGTTGAAGGCTAGACTGCTTTTACAGAGTTTTACAGCGATTAAATGCACTAGACCTTTTAACCGATTAAAATGTTCGAAATAAACCGGGCGTTTGGATCACTTTTCAGCTACTATCTCTGGTACTATATTGTTCCTGTGTTCGATTTTGATGTTTCCTGAGTTTACATGTTTTCTGGAAATAATCTAAACATATATCCCTCCTTCACCAAGTTCAATCGACCAAAATGCGTGCATTTCCATGATTTTCAAAATTTTGCTTTCAAGCAAATGCTTTCGTGTATAATAATTTAAAATAAAATCCCTCGACCTGCGGTCTCAGGATTTTATCAAATTATCATACACTCAAGTCATTTGCTAAGCAAAATTTCGAGAATCATGGAAGTGCAGCACACATTTTAACCGATTAAACTTGGTGCACTCGGGATATAACCACCGATCATAGTCTGGCCCGGAGAAAGGAGATAGTGATTCGTATTCTTTATGATTATAAGCCTTTGTGAATTATTTGCTAACAACTTTGTTATATATGTGCGTTACTTTCCATGTATACAGAAGGATAAACTTAAGGAGATTGTAAGAGCAGAGTATTGAAAGGATGATCAATCATCATTCTGTCATACTAACAGATTTCACGAAATGATTATTGAACTACATGTCACCAAGCAAGTCATGCAGCAATTAGTTCAATTGGTATACAGATTTTTCAGGTAACAATCAAGCTATGTTCAATGTGCAAGCCACCTAACCGATTGGTAGGCAAGTTTTCCAGGAAGGGTACTGAGCAGCAACCAAGCTTCCAGAGTATGGTATCCACACAAACAATTCACTAGCGGAGGTGAGGAGTTCCGTCAAATGAATCAAAGTTGATGCAGCAGAACAGAAAAAGAAGATGGAGGAATATCCACATTCAACTTACTCATATCCTGTACTCCACTCGAAGCTGTCCAGAAGATTGCAATAAGTGTAACCAGTTACGTTCACACCACTCTCGTTGATTGCTTTCAGAATATATTCCAAGTGATCCTGAAAAAATCAAAATATTCACAATATAAAGTGTGAATCATTTTCACCAAATTGGTGGTTGTCACATGCATGATTATGCTCATTTTGATTTTACTATGGAATCTACGTTGATGAAAGGTAATCACAATTTCTCACAATTCCAGGGAGTAAAAAAAGTCAAGTCATCACGAATCTCGTGTATCGCTGGATTCTGACCTGAGAGATTTCGATTGATTATCTCTTTATAATTTTAAAATTTTCAGGAATTTCTGCCTGATGGAAATTCATCTCATACTACATTCCAGAGATTTAATGGTCTCAGAAATCAAGCAATCGGATTCTGCTGATTTCATCCCTAAATTAACCACCGATAGTGAACTACGATACACGCACAAATTACTGGAATTATACAGGGATTCAGACATGAATTGGAATCAGTAAAAGGAACTTCATTCATCTGAATGTATAAATGTCAATCCTTCACTTTTGAAATTATATTATTTGTTTTCGACTCATTGAAGATTTGTAAAATTGACTCAATTTCATTAACAGCAGTAAATGAATCATGATGAGTTTTGTGGAAGGGAGGAAGTCTTGATAAAATAAATCTTGTTTTTTCTGCCCAATGCTGATGCAAAAAGAATATAAAACTTCTGTGAAAAAAGTTACACCAAATAATCAGCAAATACCCTCTGTCGATATGTGTATATATACCATTCATAGACGTTCAATTCATTTCCAAAAAAGAAGAAAGAGGCTATCTGAAACAGGTATTCCCTGCCTATTGGACGCAACGGGCGCTGAATCACTGTGTTTAATAATTTTTCGATGTTAGTTTTCTAGTAGCAATTTTCTATTTTTTTTCAGACTTGGTGACGAAAAAGCTGAAAATCACTTCCTCAGAACGGAATTAATCATATTTATTGTGTGATGAACCTGATAAAAGTTAGTACTAAGAACTACATAATATATTTACATCAGTAAAATAATTAACGCCCAACGAAGTGAGCACGGTTCAGCTATTTTATTCATATAGCAGTGAAAAATTCGGTTTTCATGTATCTGACATCTACAAAAAGTAAATCAATTCATCATACCTGAGTGAACACCAATACTATAATATTATGTGAAATAGGATTTTTTATACAATTTCAATGACAAATGGTTATGTATGGGTTATGTTTTGGTATATTAGCATGTGCATATACGTTAGAAATCTATGTTATGCACCATAATATTTCCTATAACATTATAATTACCTTGCAGCTTCCACTCCTTTGAACTTTTCTCACGTAAAATCATGATTCGTTTCGAAATAAGCAATCATTTTGTGTCTTGATATTTCCGCGCACCAAGTTGATATTAGTTTGGTGTTAGGCTAATTGATCTCTAGGAAAAATCATAATGAATGAAATGTCTGTGAATGATACCCATACTCATCAATTGAGAGTATTTGCTTATTTTTCGATGTTACTTCTATACATTTTTTGAATGTATATTTATTCTTTTGAACATACAGCTTCCAGCAAGCACTAAGCAATCCATTTATGATTTACTATCAGATCATTCTGTGAACAACAACATACCAACATAAATTGTTTAAGTTTTCTCAAGAAAATATTAAGAGACCTAGAGGATTTGATCTCTTCTGGCAATTTATTGAATATTTCAATTTATATTGTTCAGATTTCTGGTATTATAACTGTGAATACTTTCAAGAACGGAATGTTAGTTTTTTGGATTTTTATGTTTGTTTGTAGAATAATTTGGCTTTTTATAATTTAATTAGTCAGTTCAAAGTCATATTATTGGTCAAATTATATAATTCTGGAGATGGAGAGTCCCAAGGTTTTTTGAATATTGCTTGCATTGCTTTATTCATTGAACGACATACAGATTTTTTTTGTTTTTGATTACAAGAGTACCAAGTCGTGTTTAAATATCTGATGTGAGAAAGTATGTAAAAGTTATATATCAGAATTTGAACATGTTTATTTATTATAGAAAATTCTTTTTTCATAGACTTGGAGAAGAAAAGACAAAAAACACTCCTAGGCCAAAACGATTCAGTTCTTGGGAGCACATTTAAAAATTTGACTTGTTAGATCGAAATATGTGGATCAAAACCACCAAAAATCTTTCTTGACACGGTCATGCTTTTTCAACGGATCTGGGTTGCTTGCGCTATTTATCACGAGGGGCAGTTGTTGAAACTTGATTTGAACTTGCTATCTTTCAACGAGTGTTCACCCGTGGTGGTGAAAAGGTCAAATAACGATTTCAAGTGCATACTCACAGCAATATAATTGACCCTATTTTTATCGTGGACCAAGTCCTCGTCTGGTATCCCATTTCCTGTTATTATTATTTCTGGGTTCCCGTAGGTAATTTTCACATACTCCAAGAATTTCTGAATACTCCATGGAACAATCTTCAAGGAAATGATATGTGAATTCTACTTTCTTCTGGTCGTATTAATCATATGCTTACCGATAGCCCATTGGGCATTTCAGTCCAAGAATCATTTTTGCAATAAATGACCGCCATGTCGTTTTCATATCCATAGATTTTGTTCGAAGGTGTTTTTAAATTTTTCACACAACGGGCTCCATAATAGTTCAGAGCCATGAAATCGGCCGTACCATGTATTTCTGCAATTTCCTCTTCCGTGAAATGGGGTAGTCGGGAAATACTGAAATTTTCTTTCTTACTTCTGTCGTCAACTTTGGCGCTCAACATCTGTGGCCAATCTTTTTTGAAAATTGGATTTGCGAACATTCCAAACTGAAACATAGTTGAAAATCAAAAAGAGGAATATGAAGAAATGTTAGATATTTTTGAACTTCACTGAATCAGAATAGTTAGTCTGAAAAATAATGATCGGTTACTGGTATACGAAGTATAGTTCCGTGACTAGGAAAATTATTATGGGGAACAATGGGGTATTGGGGCATTAGTGGGCTCTCAGGTGCGTCATCACTCTTGAATTATATTGAGACGCAAAGGGTCGAGGTTAGCTATGATCTCGAGACAGGAATGAATCTTCCCACCGAGGTTTGTATACTATTTTATTTATTACCATCATATTTCGATTAAAATTAATAAATCTCTATTTCGTTCTGAACATATCTAAAATATTACATTATTATAGCCTAAGAGCCAGCGATCGCCAGACTTGCGTTATTTTATAAAAGCTGAAAGTTCATCTGCGCGTGTCCCCAACAAAGGTGAAAACAATCAGTGACTGTGGAGTTTAGATCTTGGTTGCTTGGCCAGGAAACAGACAGCAAAGATTTTTATCCAAGTCATGTGTTTTCTTATATATTTCTTACGGATGTCGTAGCTTCAAGCGCACATTTTCTTGATTACTTATACATAACGTCAAAAGATGGCAAGCAATTCAGCAACAGATGTGAAATAATTTCATCAATATCTTAGATCATTCATATTTTTATAAGTACTTTCAGGATTGAACTATTATTTTCCGTATAAACTTCTATTGTTAACACTCCTGTGAAGCTTCATCATCTTTCTGCCAATATTTCAGTCAAACCATTTTATCAAACTGACAAATAGATATCTGCACCTACTTTACCCTTCAGAAAAGATAAATTTCTCTTACATTGACAAGTAAACAGAAATATCGACATTATAGGCAAGATGGCGTCACAAAAACCCTTCAAATACTGTCAAACGTAAGTATAATTATAATTTAATGAAGTTGAGGGGTGTCTGGCAGGAGGTTGGAACCAGAGTAAGTGTCTGGCAATGGATGATGTGATTTCTAATATCATTCCGAAGAAGATATGAAAAAGCTGAGCTTTATACTTCGACGAAAGTGAGGTACTATATTATACGCCTTTGCTACCTGGTATCTGAAGAAGTAACTATCATCCAAACTTCATAGTCGCTGATCGTTCTCACCTGTGTTAGGGGAATACGCAGAGAAACTTTCAGCTTTTATAAAATAACGAAGGTCTGGCGGACGTGGGCTCTTGCTCTTACATGTAACTACAAATTATCAAGAACGCGGTTTTCTCAGAATAATCAAGTAGATATATTGTTACCGTGACTACGGGGTATTTAAATTTTCACCAATATAAATAAATGTCAGATAAAGTCTAGAATAGATGAAATGAGGGCGGAAGTAGAGGTGTGTAATGTGACACTTCCCAACCTTCAATGACGTTAGTAATGACAGCATTACATATATAGTTGTAAATAATAGTATATTATCCAACGAGCCTGTAATAGCCATTATACGCGAGTAAAAACTATACTTTATTCACCACTTTTGTATAAACTATACATTTCAAAAGTATTACTGGAAAAAAATTTCGGGGGTTATATCACTTCCATGATTATCGAAATTTTGCTTAGCAAATGACTTGAGTGTATGATAATTTGATAAAATTCCGCGACTGCAGGTCGAGGGATTCTATCTTTGATTACTACACACGAAAGCGTTTGCTTGGAAGCAAAATAATACCCGAGATAGTACCTGAAAAGTGAGCCAAACGCCTGGTTTTGATCGCTGTAAAACTCTGTAAAAGCAGTCTAGTCTGCAACTTTTTCATCGTTTATTCGCATGAAGGAAATAATCGATAAAAACATTGGAGCGTGTAATTTTCTCGTCAGCCTCCGTCGTGTAAATGTGAAAACTTTTCAACGATTGTTTCTCCCAATGTGGATAACCAATGAAAAACTTGGAGATGATAGTAAACTGTTGAAATATAATACTACTACTGTACGTTAGGTATATAGGGTTCCTGTTTCATGAACAGTTGTTTCATATTGTTATTATGACAGATGGATACCTCAAATTCATTTCGCCTCTCAGCTGCTTTTGTGTCAGGTTTAGTATTATCAGGTGGCTCAGACCAAGATCCATCCAGGGATATAGACATTCTTCCTGAAAAAACAAGTTAGAGCATAATTTTCCACATAAAAAGTAACACATATCGCACTCTCTACTCCCATGGAAACGTATCGTTTATACACAAATACTTGATCATGTTGAAGACAATGATATACTCTCACCTTTCCAATTCGCAAAAATATAGGATGTGAATGTGCAGTTCGGTACGTTTTGAATGATTGGAAAAATTCTGTTGATCAAGGAAAGATTTTCGGCGTGATCTTTTTGGATTTGAAAGAGCATTTGAAACAATTGATAGATCCACTTTATCATTGAAAATTGAGAAATTATGGAATAACAGAAAAAGAATTGTATTATTTTGAAAGTTATTCATCAACAAAAAAACAAGTTGTTCGTTGCAATGAATACATATTTGAGAAAATCGATGTTGATATAGGTGTTCCACAAGGTAGTGTTCTGGGGCCTTTACTCTTCAATTTATATATAAATGATTTGTCCAATATTTTTCGAAATTGTAAATATCACTTCTTCGCAGATGACGCAGATTTATGCAGAGGCTGATGATTGTATTTGTCTTACAACTGCAATGAATTCGGAACTTTCTGATATAATCAAATGGACAAATTTCAATGAACTGAAAGTGAATATAGATAAAACAAAATGTATGATATTGGGATCAATTAGACATATGATAAATCAAAATAGCTCCACATTTCAAATTGGAAATGATAACTTTGAGACAGAAAAATTTTAATATCTTGGTTTTATAGTTGACTGTGATTCAAAATTCACTCATCACATAGATTATATTTGTATAAAAATTTCTAAGAAAATTGGTGCACTCAGTAGAGTTGCCAAAAATGTAAGTGAATCTTCGAGAAAATTAGTTTGCAATACCATAATATTGCCCCATTTCACATTCTGTATTACAATTTTATTTAGAAATAGACTCCAAGTATTACAAAATCGGGCTATGAGGGTGATTTTGAGATGTGATAGGTATGAGCGAATAAAGAGTATGCTTGATAAACTTGAATGGTTGAATATCGAACAATTTTCAATATACCAAACACTAGTTTTCATTCATAAAATAAATAAAAATTTATCTGCTCCTTATTTCAACGACATATTGGAAAAATTCAATGAAACGCACACTCACAGGGAACAAAATAATTATACATTGAATCGAAATAACCTAAAATCGACGCAGAATTCAATTTTTCAAGGGAGTCATTTAATATAATGAATTATCAAACGAAATCAAAAGAAAAAATTTATATAGTTTCAAGTTTGCTGGTAAAAAGAAATATTTGAATATGAATTGAATTTATATCAGATTTTCTACATGGTAATTAATTTTATATAGAACGTAAACTTTCACGGCCGGAGGTAACTGATTCTTGGGTGTTTTCCGGGTTTGATGGCCGTGGTCCACAGGTTTTTATTCCTGACGTTTCGCCTACGACTATGGTAGGCATTATCAAAGTCTGTGCGGTAACGGACGCAATGATCTCGTGGTGTGGCAGCATGGAGAAGAACAACTAAAGGTATTTCTGTCTCATCTGAACTCGATTAACGCTAAAATTCAATTCACAATAGAGCAGGAAACCCAAGGGAGAATCTCTTTCCTGGATGTGCTGGTGAACAGACAGGAAAATGGGACCCTGGGACATAAAGCATACAGGAAACCCACTCACACAGACAGATACCTGAACAAGAACTCCAACCACCAGCCACGCCAGAAGAGAGGTGTAATTAAAACATTAGTGAACCACAAAACCTCCCTGAGGAACTTGACCACCTTAAACGAGCGTTAAAAGGGAATGGGTATAGTGAAGCCGAATTCGAACGGGCAATACGACCCAAGAGAGAGGACACGAAGGAAACTGTAAATAAACCTGTTGTGGGAAAAGCCTTTATGCCATATATAAGAGGTGTGACAGATCGGATAGGATCAGGTGTGTACCGGATTCCGTGTAGCTGTGGATCAGTCTACATTGGAACCACTAAAAGAAGCATCAAGACACGGCTCTCCGAACACAAGAGAAATTGTCGCCTAGGACAGTCGGAAAAATCGACAGTAGCTGAGCATGCACTCGGAGAAGGCAATCACGCGATTGCATTTGACGAAACGGAAGTGATTGACAGAACGCAGAGCTACTATCCCAGGTTACACAGAGAAGCGATAGAGATTCACAAACACAAAGACAATTTCAACCGAAAAGAAGAAGGCATACACATCAACAAAGTCTGGCTACCAGCTCTAAAGCACACACGGCCCAAACCAGTTAATAGAAAACAAGCCACGCCCATCTCCAACACAATAACATCGGACGTCGGATAGGAGAACAGGTATAAAACCGATCATAACGTCAATGAAGTAGTATCTACTGTGAGAACGAGATCGTAGGCGAAACGTCAGGAATAAAAACCTGTGGACCACGGCCATCAAACCTGGAAAACACCCAAGAATCAGTAATTTTATAGAGATTTATTGGTAATCTAAATCTTTCAGATAATGTTGTTGAGTATCTTTAAAAAATATTATTTATGTTGAGTTATCATGAAATATTGTTAAATAGCTATTGAGCTTGAAAAGTTGTTCTATTCTATTCTATACTAGTGCGGAATGTAATTTCTATTCTATTTTTCTCACAAACAGTACTAACACAGTATGAATATCGACGTCAATATATCCAATGTCGTGTCGTTTGACGCCACATTTTGTTTCTGCTAATGGTAACGGGTTTTGTGAGTTTGGATCTCCCTTTCTGATCTTGCACTTTCTGTATAATATTGTATGGGTTTGAATGATAATCGAATAAAAAATAAGTTTCAATTATTATGTGACGATAATTGAGATACGTTACATATTACCTATTCATCAGTAAAAATTGCCTATCAAGTAGTACTCACCCTTCAGGTGTGAAAACTCGTTCTTATACATATGATAAACAGCAGCATGTGCCTTCAGTACAACATAGGCGCACTTATAATCAGATCTCCCACTGTCAACAATGAAGGGAGCTAAACTTCCGTTGCCATACCCCTCCCTGCAGACCTGTTTGGGTTCGTGGATGGTTATCCAGTAGTCCACATCGCTAAATGACTCAAACGCAACCCTTGCATAGTCCACAAAATATTGGATGGTTGCCTCGTTCGTCCAGCCTCCTAGATCCTGAATCGACTGGGGCAGGTCCCAATGGTAGAGAGTGACGATTGGGATGATGTTCTTTTGCCGCAGTTCGTAGATTAGGTTTTGGTAGTATTCCACCCCAGCGTTGTTCACGGAGTCATTGAAGCCAGAAGGTAAAATCCTGTGAAAATGGTCTTCGAAAGTTTGGTTTTCGAAAAAGTTATTGTTGTAGGAGGGCCCACGATGCTAAATCGGGATTTACTCGAGCGTCATAGAGACCTTGGGTTGCGGAGATTAGATGATAAAAAGAAAAAATGTTATATAATGTATACCTTTTCATCGGTGGGGAAGGCGACTATAGATTTTCAAAAATGTAAAAAAAAACTATTGCATGGACATACTCGAGCGCGTTATATATCGATATTATCTATGTCCTACATATGTTCAAAAATGTACGTATGTTAATCTGATTGTTTCCATGATGGGGTGGTCATACGTAGGGGTTGAAAATGGAAAAAAAAACTCGAGCGCGTCAGATTAAGATACATATGGTTCATCTTTACGCCCTGGACGTTGCAGTATCATAATCTGACGGTTATCTGGAGGGAATCGCCTCTTCTGTCGATTTGAATTTATTTTTATCATTTTTTTAAATCATTGAAATCAATCAATTGAAAAGCTCAGGAAAAAGCATGCAAATAAAAAAGTGTATGTTTTTTAGTAGAATACTTGTATTCATAAGAAAATAATTACAAACAATTAAATTTTATACATATATATATATATATATATATATATATATATATATATATATATATATATATGGGGACGGAGTGGGAGAGCAATAGATAAAGAAAGTGTGAGAGAGAAATAGAAACGTGGAGAGGGGAATATAGGCATCACGTAGCTACACGCATTAAACTTTATCGATGAATTTTTATTATTTTGGCTTGTGGAAATTGTCAGATTATATATTTTATGTTTTTCTTGAATTATTCCCTTCAAAATAAAAAAAAAATTAGCCACGCTCGAGAATGTCGAGGATGACGTTTTTTTACAACTTTGTAGCCCTCCTCCTTCTTTAGGTCACTCTCGAATTGTCAGATTAGTGGAATATACACGTTTCAGGATGTAACTAACTCACCCTACCTTAATCTGACGCGCTCGAGAATTTCAGATGATCAATTTTTTTTTTATCAATCTGATCCTGTATCTTTGAAGGGCGGTCATATATTGTCGCAACTCAGTACTCGTTTGGCTTATTACGAGAGGATTTTTCGCTGTTTCACCCAACTGTGAAGAGAAAATACTTTGAACATCAAATAGTCGAAAAAATAAAGAAACACTAAAAACTTACATTATACTGCTTCCTAGCAGGATCGTTGATAAGGAGATGTGCTGCATTCTGGAAAAATGCTCTGGAGACCGTTTCTGAAGAATGATCAATGAATACTGACTAATTTCTGAATAATGAATACTGAATCTTGACCTCCCTCAATATTATAAAGATTTATCTGCTGAGGTTGCAACTTTGCTCCGGTCACCGTACTAAGGTGAAATGCCTAGCGCGCATCCGTGCAAGTTTGCGAATTTCGAGATTGTTTTTTATTCTCATATCCTGTAATCGTATCAATTTGATGTCTATGAACTTGGATTATTGAAGTGGAATTCTGAATACAGGGTGTTTTTGTTCTAAAATATTGAAGTTGAGGTCGAATCATCTTTCAATGTATTTGCTTGAATGGATTTTGAATTATTTAATGACGGTTCTCCATATTTGACAATATATATATAGGGCTCATATATCGTGGAAGTACATAGCCGGGTACAAGGTATCCCCCTGTATATTAATCTGCCGCGCTAGTGAATCCCGAAATCCCCTCTTGGGCTCCCCTATTATTGGGAGTTCAATTGCAAGGAGGGAGATAAATATTGTTGTGTGCAGACTGATGACCCGTTGGAAGTTTGTGACACAGAGCACTTTCTACCGAAATTTCACTTTGCATTTTTATCAAATGAAATGAAATTCAATGTCGTCTCCACATATATATATATACATATTTATATATATATATATATATATATATATATATATATCGTAGGAACGTGAAAACATGATTAAGGCGTCTAGGCGCCCATTGTCAGTTAAAAATACAAAATCAACTACGATAGGAAATGATTGTTCAAAGTAGGAACAAAATGGAGGCTTTTAATCCATACTTGCAAAGGAACTCATTCAAAGCAAGAAAATCCTGATTTGGGAGCCTTAATTATTCTAAAAAATTGGGAAACCATTATCAATGAAATTTCCAAAAATTTTTTATTTCGTTGGTTCTTTATTGGGGTTCTACCCCTGAATTTTGTGAATTTCATTAATAACTTTCCCCTCCTTTTTTCGAATAATTGTGGCTTTCAAATTATTATTTTCTTGTCTTGAAAGAGTTCTTTTGTAAGTATTAAATAACATCCTCCATTTTGTTCCTACTTTGAACATTTGTTTCCTATTTCAGTTATTCATTTATTGTCCACATCTGTATATGCTTTACATCACTTACCTCGTCCAGGATAGTGAGAACTTATAATGTGTGAGCTTCATGCTTTCGATGAGGGCCACATCTTCTTTGTACTTGTGATAGGAATTGGCAGCAATATCACGAGTTTCACGGTCTTTCACTGGTGGATTGTGATGAGCCTCGTGATCCCAGATACTCTCTCCTTTGCCATCTTCAGTCCATGCTCCTTCAATCTGGTACGCAGAAGAAGCTACCCCGAACAGGAAATTGTCTGGAAACGAGTACTGGCCTAGTGAGAGCCCAAAACTGAAAATATATACATTTTGAAAATAATGAGTGATTCAACTAATAGTAGCTGGGTGACTGAGCTTTGCTCACTATTGATTTCTTTGGTGAATCGTGTTTTTTGGATGTTTGGGGCCGTTCATAAAATACGTCACACTAAAATCAGCTTTTTTTGACCCCCTTCCCCTCATTGTCACGCTGTGTCACACTTTTTGTGCCCTCCCCCCCTAGAAATATTTCGTCACAAAAACTAAGACCCCCCCCCTGCTGAGTTTGATAAATTCTAAGTGATAGTACACAAATTCTGAAAATTAAAAATATTTATTTAGTTATTATAATAAAATTTAAATAAATTAATAAATATCTAATAATAATAAATAATAAGAATAAATAATAATAAATAATATTATATATTGGTTGGCCTTTGGTTTCAAGATATTTGTGAACAATTTCAATATGGATGGCCACAAATAATATACATATTTTACATAATCAGAAGATTCAATGCTCAATAACACAATGAAACAGTGAAAAATCGCTTTTTTTTGTTTCGTTTGTATAGTGAAATACAGTGTAATGTAACAATATTATTTCGCATTCTCAATTGAAAATTCATTCGCAAAGATGGAGTCACCATAGATTTGATTAAAAAATCTGAAGAGTTCAGGAATTCGTTAGAAGATGTCGCACTTGTAGATTTTTACCAAAATCTACTGAGGATATCTTTCATACCAAAATTTTTCAATTTTCGTCAGAAATCTACTGAAGAAGTAGATTTCTACCAAAAGTGGTCACACTGGCTTCTAGCACTCATGTCAAAAAATAATAAACGGCGAACGTCACGTTGCCGTATACCCCCCGTCACCCCTTGTCACATCTTGCCACACTCAGCCAGACCCCTCCCCCCCCCTTGTATACGAACGTATTTTATAAATGGCCCCTTTGCTTGAATATGGTTGACATTGTTCCTTGCTGAATGGTAATGGTTCGGACTTCTATTGTCTATATTTTTAACTCTTATTGAAACCTGTTGCTAAGAACGGAAGGATTAAAATACAAATCAGGTGAGAAAATCAAAATCAAATTTTAGGTCAATAATGAAATCAAGGATTGATATCAAAGATAATAATAATGTTACAAAAATTGAGGTATCGATTCTGAAATACTAGCCAAAAAAATGTGAATAGAGGAATTAAATGAAATATTATGAAACAAATTTTGAGACCATGTTTCAAGTTGAGTGTATTCATGACGTTTCGATTGCTGGTATCTGCAATCGAAACGTCGTGATTAATTTTTTTGACTCATATTTCATATTCGATATCTCGATTTTTGTAACAAAATTATTTTCCTTTGATCAATCAATCCCTAATTTCATTTTTGACCTAGAATTCAATTTTGATTTTCACACTTGATTTGTATTTTCATCCTTTCGTTCTCAGCAACAGGTTTCAATAGAGTTCCCAACTAACGTTTTAGGACAGTTATTCCACATGCCGGGGAGAAATGTCTAAAAAAAGGATAATGCTGGTAGTACAAGCCTTGAATATTCAACTTCAAAGTATAAATAATTTATAAGTAGCAACCTTGGTTACAGGAAAGTAATAACCAGTAAATCTCCTACAAATTCCATAAGCCACTTTAGAGCAAGAGACATGTGAGAAATTACCTATTTTCTCCTTCAAAAATGACCCAACCGTCGCAAGGATTGGGGCGGTTTGAATTCTGGTATTATTTAGGGTATAATTTACGAAGCAAATGTCATCATAACCCAATGAATGTTTTGGTATTCTCTCTTGGTGAATATTTACCTGAATGTGACTAGATATAAGCCGTTACGGCCAGGGAATATAAAGGTTATTTAACAGGTCTAATAGTTCAATTATCAACTTGATTTCATACCGTAAGAAGAAGAATATTGACTTATAGGTACATTTCAAAATTTACGCCATATTTAATTAGAATATCTGTTTTACCCATCAATAAATACCGATAATATATTGAATTTTAGTTTATTCTGACGACTTATTTCTAAATAATGGCTGCATATGACATTTTAAAACCATAACTTTGCTAAAAGAGTGTTTTTTGGAGAAAAAATTCAAACATGTGTAATCAATCTGAATTATTTTTGCATTGAATCGCTTATTCAAAGAGGCCCGTGAATTTTATGAAGGTAAGAACCATCATTTTACAGAAAATTTTGCGCCGCAAGGAGAATATTGTTGAGGAGAGAGCATGTAGCTACCGTATGACAATAATTTTTATATTCCCATACTAATTGTCAGCATTTTATGTAGACCATAGCTGATTCGTTGTGGCAACCAAATTATGAGAAGTTGAGATAGAGATGATATGTATATATGTATGCTATTTATATAAAGAAACCTCTCTTTGTTTACTCATTCGCCAAGGGAATAATTGGTAAGAAGAAGGTTGATTTAAGCTTGATATTTACTTATTTCTGACCAATTTCATGTCAAAATCACTTATTTTCACCCTCAACCTAGTAAACTAAATGTCCAAATATTCCAATTTTCGACGTCCAAATTACTTCAAATTTTTTCCCCACATTGGTAATTACAAGGTAAAACTTACGTAATCTAGTCTTCTTTCAGAAAGGTCGCCGACCTGATCGAAGGTAAGATTAACGTAATTATAACTAAAAATGTTAGTTGGGTTGATAATATACACAATGGAAGTCCGAACCATTACCATTCAGTGTTTTTTGGAAATTTTATTTAAATATGAATTACCTACATACTGATGGTTTACTGCAACCGTACTATTATAATACACTTATATGCCCATAATCTGTTTCATACTGAAATCCGTTATGATACAGATTTTTCACTACGATACAGATTTTCAACCAATAGAAACCCATTATTTTTCAATCAAGCATGATATACATTTGACGTTTGGCAAAATCAGTTGTTATTGAATTTTTATAGAATATATCCAAACTTCGATAATTGTATTATCAAAATGTCTGACACCAGCTATAAGAGAATTACCATCGATTATTTCACACATATCGGAGAAAGCAGAAAATGCAATACAGAATAATTATATTTCACATTTGACAAATTCATGACATGTTTCTTTATTTTCGAAATAACTCAGTTACGTTTCGAAGCAGGTTGAGGCTCTAGATTCGAACAAGACCACTACATGAGTCGCGGGTTCGAAACCAGTCTTGGGTATATGTTTTTTTTTTGCAGTTTTGCTTTTTTCTCTCTTCTTTTATTATTGCTGTTTTTTCCGAAGTAATACTATTAATTACAATTTGATAGAAGTTTTCATGGTTATACGACTTATTACCATTTTTGTGTTCCATACAAATATAAATATAATATTTATAGTTCTTCTACGTTTATCAGGATTAGATGAAATAGCGAATGCAACTCTCATGTAATAGTTTTTCTTGGACTGATATGGAATTTGTCTCTCAACTACTAATTATTATTATATTGAAAGCTGACTAAAAGGTATGGAAAATATTTATTCTCGTCATTTTTCAAAATTTTCAACAGAAACCTAATTTTTTATTTCTTCAATGTCAAAGTTGGCAGGTTCAGCAACTGTACTAGGGCCCATATGTACGTTTTTTTATTAGCAAAAACCAATTGCATAGTCAAAAGTCAGTTGCATCCATTATTATAGAAAACTTCCATATGGGGCGGACCCTATACAAGATTATTCGTGTGGACAGTTGATTTCATTTTGTGTAACAAACGTCAGCTCTACGGAAAAAGACTGTATCAATAGGAGCACTGAAATGCATCAGCATTCTAGAAAGAGTTAATAAACACAAAACATCATCCCTTGGAATGGAAATCATACTTTCTATGCCTATCTGAAATAACAAAATATTAAAAATGGTTTCAGCTTTTTGGCTAGTGAATTGTTTAGAGTCTGTATTCAATTGGTTCTGAAATACCTATATCGATCCATCAGTTTCTATGTGTTCATTTTCATTCAATTCTATTCCATTGAACTATTTCTCAAGACGGTGAACAGAGATAAACATATGATTTTTATCAACACAGTCATTGATTTCATCATCACGATCAAACAATTATTATCTGATCAGATATGAAAATGGAATAAAATATATATGTGTAATTCGTTTACAGCCGATATAGTCGATTGATATCAGTGGAAAATAGTTCATACGTTGAAAAACAAAGATGAGAATGCTTATTTGATGCAAAGGTTGAAAATCATTATGAGAAATCAATTTTCGGTTATAATTGCACGAGTGCATAAAAATAACCGATAATTTTGCAAGAAAGCGTGATATCTAAAAATTGCGAGAGTTTACTTTCATATTTTGTCGAAAGTGCCCGACTCCGAAGGACGAGGGCTCTTTTACAAAATATGAAAATAACCGATTGCAATTTGTATAAGATATCACGCTTGAATGCAAAATTATCTGGTCATTTTTATGCACGAATGTAATTCATTTGAATATTTCACGAATAAAGGAATTCTCAAGGAAATGTTATTTTTTGTTCATTTATACTTTCCTCTATAGATTGTATGGAGCACTCACCAAAACGCGAAATGTTTTTCTATTTTTGAAGTCTATCTGACATTTATTTGTGTTGTTTACTGACGTCTAGCGATACGGTTTCAAATGTGTTGTTATGGTGAGCTTTTCAGTTTTTGAAGTTGAAAGATTCAAAAACTTCTTCTTAAATAAATTCGAGTTTGCAACTCAATCAAGATACATGATTTTGAGAATACATCAAAATAATAAATTTGATTGCTTTTCATGACCTGTGGTATCATTTTGTGTGATTCACTTCAAAAATCTGGAGGACCCCATCATCAATGACGGAGTCAGGTACATTTCTCGGGAAAGAGTGGGAAAAATATGTCACAATTCGTTGAAATGGCATAAGCCATCTACAGTATGACCATATTCTTATGTTACTTATCTTCAATTCATTTATAATACTAGAACTGGTTATGGAAGAATAGCTTTAGTCAGTCAGTCAGTTCAGTTCAAATAGAAAAAAATAGCATTAAACATTGTCATATACGGTATTGAATGTACTGTAAATCATCATTATCTTACCTATTGATGAATAAAATGGCACCCAAAGCAACAACACCCATATTTACACACCGTTATCAATCAATTTGACTGGGTTGAGTTCGCAATTGGAATAACATTCAGTACTGTACGAGTTTGCGGTATTTCCCTCTCGAAAAGATAAGAAATAATCGATTGGTAATAATTTCAGGTGAAACCCATAGAGTTGTATCGAGTAGTTTTTTTTTTCTGAAGATCAGGTTTGGCCTTGGACTATTGTTTTTTAGGGGGTGGGTTTCATTACTTGTTCCATTTTTTGATCGAAAGAAGGATAGCAGTGAAGCAATAATACTACGATACCTACATTTTGCCCCACCTCGTACTGCACTGAGCTCATGGTGTAAAGAGCCCAGCCTCTCACCAGAAGACCCAGGTTCGAATCCTGAGAGTACCAATTTTTTTTAATTCGGTATTTGCCGTCCAACCACAGAGCCAAAAGTGGTTCGGATTCCACTTCATAAAATGAAGGTCCTGGTAATCCCTTGCTGGCACATGCTCTTGGAAGAGCTTCTGAGGGGTTTACTAGAAACCTGGGATATTCGTCGAAAGAAATTTCAAGAAAAAAATTATTAACACGTTATCGACGATACCGAATAAACCTGCACGGTGATGATGTGTCTTATAGAGATATATCTATCAAAACTGATAACCAACGAGTGCTGCTTGAACTCCGACTTCAAAAATCAGCCATGTCAACTTCGATACATTGGAACGAGGTTAGGTAACGAAGGTTGGTTAACGCTGAACGTCCTCAAATAATATAATCTGATTCTGGAACATCTGCTCAGAAGTTCGTTTCGTTCAGAGCTGTATTACAAATCCCAATTTCATTAAAAATATCGGAAAAAGCAGAGAAACGTGACTTTTCTACCATTCCAATCTGGAATTCAGGCCAATAGAGCTGCTGAAAAAATATCACGTACCTCAGTTTTAACTTCTGCGTCGTAATGGGAGAAAATCCTAGCGACGAATAAGTCTGATTTTCATTCCGATATATATTCTTGTAACATTAGCTGGAGTTTTCAGAGAAACTGGGTTCGACACGAGGGACTTTTTTTATAAACACTGTTTTTCAAGATTTTTTACATATTGATTCGAGGGATTTATCATTATTTCTAAGGCGAAGTGAACGATTTCTCTAGAGATGAATGCAACTTTTGCCATGGTTCGTATATTGGTTCATTCACAATTCTTGAAGATAATATTGAAGGGCTTTTTTGACCTCTTCTACGCAATGAACAATTCGGCTGTCCAAAACAAGAACACAGCAATTGCATTTCGGTAACCGGTGAGAACAATGCAGTTTTAATATAATTTCATACCCTCACTCTATTTATCGCACGGTATTTGAAGAAACTGTCAGTTGGACCTCAGTTATCATTATGATATTTCAAGTAATTCAATGATTGAATATGAGTCGATACTGCGTCATAAATTATTGTTTTGTATGGTTCTTTCTGAATATATTTCACTGTGTGTCTCATGGAAGAAGACAGTACCTAACTGCTTGCACTTTGTTTGCGAATTAAAAAAAATTAATTATGAAGTGGTAGTCGGAAGTTTTGTGCCTTAGACTTCTCAAAGGTGTGCTTGTTTCTGGCCTACTTTCAGGTTGAAAAGTGACCCATCGTTCACTCAGAAGAAGACGAGGTAGGAAATTACTTTCCCGACCGATTTTTGAACATTTGAATTATTCCGTCTTTTGATTCTGGGTTTTTTATCGAGTTTGTTTGCCATGGTCCACAGGTTTTCACTCCTGACGTTTCGCCTACATAGACTTTGATAGAGCCTACCACAGCTGTAGGCGAAACGTCACGAGTGAAACGGCAAACAAACTCGAAGAACACCCCAGAATCAGTTACCTCCGACCGTGGAAGTTTACGTCATTCTCCTCATCGGAATTCACAGAGTGGTGAGATTCCTGCTAACGTGTACAGATCAATTTTGTCATTTAACCCTAACACCAGACTAATATTTTTGCACTCGACGCGCGTTTCGCTAACAAGGTTAGCATCTTCAGGAGAAGAAAATTGATACGAAATCTAAAAGTAGGGTTAGTTGTTTATATACCTAAAGTTTGTTTGTTCCGATATGGATTCTGTTCCTTACTGTTAAACACTCGATTAATTTCTCGATAATGAACTAGGGCAGTCACTACCGGTGAGTTCCGTCATCTGTTATTATTGATTATTCTGATTACTTTCTCAACAATAAATTGAAAAGCGGGCTGAAAGTGGTAGGACCCCTGTCACCATTCATGTTGTTTTAACATTTTGCTATTTCTAGACTCTCACATGCATCGAGTAGTCTTGTGTCATGCACATGCTTGATCAGTTTCAGATTGCTTTCACCAATTTTGTGGTCACTGTCTAGAGCGTGTTGGGCGACACTGGATTTTTCTACCCTTCCGTATTTCATGTGTGCAAAATGCTCTTTGAAACGGGTTCTGATAGCTCGTCGCCTCTTGCAACAAAAAATACATCGGCCAGAGCCGACGAGCTATTAAAACCCCTTTCAAAGAGCATTTCGCACACATGGAATACGGAAAGGTAGAAAAATCCAGTGTCGCCCAACACGCTCTAGACAATGACCACAAAATTGGTGAAAGCAATCTGAAACTGATCAAGCAGGTGCATGACACAAGACTACTCGATGCAGCCTAGAAATAGCAAAATGTGAAAACAGCAAGAATGGTGACGAGGGACCTATCCCCTTTAGCCCGATTTTCAATCTATTGTTGAGAAAGTAGTCAGAATAATCAATAATAACATATAACGGACCAACAAACCTTGCAGGTAGTGACTGCACTAGTTCATTATCGAGAAATCAATTAGAATAAGAAGCAGTAACAAACAAAGTCCATATCTAACCGGAAAACTCAAGGTATATAAACAACTAACTCTAGATTCAGATTTAGTAACAATTTTCTTCTAAATTGCTAACCTTGTTAGCGAAACTCGAGTCAAGTGCAAAAGTATCAGTTTGGTGTTATGGTAATTGTAAAATAACTTACAAGCAATGATTTTCATATTCTGAAAATATCTTCCCCTTAAGAAATGTTTCCCAATACCACCACAACGACAACCACGGGAATAAAGTGGAATTGGAATACACTTCTTCAGTTTCCCCGAACATGATATATATTTTGATGGAACAAAAACAAACGACCGTATTCATCTTCTCTTCCACTTCATCGTCGATTCCTTTTCATTGCAGGTATCGGTAAAATTTCTCTCTCGAGAGGTATGTAATTTACTATAGGGGTTTCTCCTCAATTTGAGTTATTACTACAAATCGAAGATAGGAATTGAGGTTAGTAGTATATTAGAAGATGAACCATAGTCAATATGCCCATCTTCGTTCACACAAAAAGTCACAGAATGACTCGGAACAGAAATAAACAGAATGGTACAATTCTGAAATATGTTATCTTTGTTCAACTCATGCACATTAAGGATTTGTTGTCCTTTAATATCTATAAAATCTGCAGCCGATGTTGCCGAATAGTTTTTTTTAATATACAGATTCATACGAAATCTTTCTGCAAGGAGTTTTAAAGCTCAGGTGTTCTGTTGAAAAAAGATCCCTGAGCAAGAGAGTTTCGACAGGTCTCGTAGCTAACAACAAAGAGGTGGGAATTTTGTACTAGTTGGGTCATCCGTATGGATACTGCCAGAGGTGAAACGTTTGATGAAAATTCAAATGAGCACCGGCCGTGAAAATATCTATAGAAGAGAGACAAATTTCCTACTCTTTCACGATGCTCCAATGGAGTGAGCGAGTCCGTGAGCGAAGAATCACAAACTAGAGGGATTGCCTTTTTCTGAATAGAATCAAAAAGCTACAATGAATGTTCTGTTGCGGAGCCCCACATATGAGAACTATATTCCAAGACAGTTCGTATTCATATCATTAGAAGCTGACGATATGTGAAATATTTCTTCGCTCGAAATAGAAATCCAAGTTTCTGGGAAGTACCCTTAGCGATCGATCTCACATCGTTTTCCCATGAGAGATTATCACTGGTCGTAATTCCTAGCATCGAGATACGTGACTTCGTAGGAATAGGTACTCCTGACATCTGAATACTAGATGATGATAGATCGGCTTTCTTTGGGAAGAAACATGCCTGGGTTTTCCCAGCATTAAATTCCACCAAATTAATAATAATAATAATAATAATAATAAAGTTTATTCGTCGATGTCCATGTCAATGTTCAGAAAATATAAATGAACAAGGGCATCACAGAAGCAATAACATAAGTATCGCTTGTGCGTGATATAGCCAGAAGATATCAATACTAATTCTAATTCCAAAATACATTGTAAATGGGATGGCAGATTTTAATTATTCTCATGACCAGGAAAATAAAATAACTTTATAGACTGAGGATGAAATGGTAATACATAATTGGATAAATTGGATGGATATCATAGTTGAGTACGAATATCATAGACTAACATGATCAGTATGTTACTGGCATTGTCACTATCGAGTAAAAAGTCACAGTCAGGTAAATATCACAGTAAGTATCACAGTAACGACAGTTCCGTTATAGGATGAGTATAATCCTTCAGTTCATATAAGCGCAAATCAGTGAGTAAGTGAAGTACTGTATTGTGTTCAAGTATATGTGTATATATTAACACTTTTAAAAGATATTAGGAAGTAGCTTATAAAAGAAAGATATATACAATTAATTGACAATTTCTTGGAGGAAGGATCTTTCGCTTTCCATTAACCATTTTTTCACTTTGTTTTTAAATGTTTTTTGATTGATGGTTGTTTTTATTTCTTCTGGTAATATCCGGTAAAGTCGTGGAGCTATGTATTGAGCGTTTTTTTGCCCTATAGTTTTTTCGAAACGCGTTTTTTTTAGGAGTTTACCTCTGTTTCTAGTATTATAGATGTGGATAACTGGTTCCAAATTTTTTTTTTTAATAGCGTATATTATACTCAGATAGAACAGTTGGCGAATATCCAGAACAGCAGCTTCCTTGTACAGACTATTACTCGAACAAGTTCTGCTTTTATTGAGAATAATTTACAGTATCCACTTTTGAATGACATGCAGGTTTCTGAGGTAGCAGTCATTTACCTCTCCCCAACCTATTATACCATAGGATATTTGAGATTGTACGAGTGCGTAGTATAACGTTTTTAGATTGCACTTGTCCAGAAAGTTTCTCAAATATTTGAATTTGGAAAGAGTACCTCTCAACTTCCTAACCGTATTATTCGTTCGGAGATCCCAGCGTAAATGCCTATCTACAGTGATTCCAAGATGTTTGATGGATTGACTTTCAGGAATACAATATGTATCACCAATCTTCAGGGGTCCCATATTTGGTAATCCATTGGAGTATGCGGCAAACGGTAGGTATTTGGTTTTATCATAATTAATTGTCAGTTTATTGTGTGAGGACCATCTCTCGATTTTTGTGAAGTCCTCTTCAGCTGATGTCTTCAATTGCTGCCAGTTTGAGCCTCTATATAGAATGGCAGTATCGTCAGCAAAACTCAATACTTTACCCTTTGTTAGGAGAAGTAGGAGTTCATTCAGATAAATTGTGAACAGAATAGGTCCTAATATGGTTCCCTGGGGAACTCCATATGTCACTATCTCAGGTCTACTGAGATTATAACCGATACTAACTCTCTGTTCACGATTACTCAGATAACTCTTAAATATGTCATATGTTCTTCCTCGTATCCCACAATTTTCCAATTTTCTCAGGAGTTTACAATGGCTAACCGTATCAAATGCTTTGAAGAGATCGACAAAGATGCACATTATTGGATTTTTTTTGTCTAGGGCTTCATATATGTAGGATGTTAAGGCCTAACCCCTTTATATAATTTTCGACATAAATAGACACAATACTTTTTGAATTGCCTTGATTCATTTCTCATTTTTGAGTACTCAGTGAATTTCATGAAAAATACTTGATTTTCTTCAGGAGAACTCCCCATTGTACAACCTGTGTAAATACTGGGTGTTTCTGATAAAGTAGATATATTCCCGCTGTGGGACTGGGAGTATCAGCTTTAAATTCCAGCAGCCCGACAAATTCAAAGAAAAACGCGGTCATCCAATTTATTATTGAACTTTCCGGTCAGCATAAACTACAGAGATTCACGCCGAAGTTGTTTTCGAACAACTTCTTCGCGATTAGATACTTCTTTAACTGCTCAACTTTCCACCTAGCGGTATATAAGAAATCCATGAAGCATAAATTCAGACGAAGTTTTTCTGGAGAGGAACGCGAAATCTTTAGTTGCGAAGTTTTCCGATGAGAAATAAAATGTTGGGAGTTCCATGTTTCAGATTGTCTTCGAGTTCTCTTATCTGTCATTTTTATGCCTCCGAGTAGGCGTTGAAGTTATGGTCGATTTATACTTTCATCACAAACTGAATTTGTGATTTGATGGAAGTTACTATGTGGTAGGAGACCAGGAAAACTCTTTGTTATCTGTCGAGCTTTCGGTAATGTTCATTACCTTCTTCGGGACAACTTTAAAATGGTTGATTACAATATATATATAAGTTATTTTATAAATGGAGTACTTACTAACGTGAGATTGAAATGAAATTGGATCGAAATAAACAGAAAATACATGAATGAAATGACAAGTTTAATCAATCAAGGCAGAAAATTTTGATTAACGGATGTTATATTTTTTTCGTTGAAAAGTAATAAATAAGTATATATCTGACTGAGGTTATTCAAGTCGGTTCGTTAATTCATAGAATGTTATTCTTTATGAATATGAACCATTTCTAGAAATATTCTTTTCGAAAGATTCTTCTCTGTGTCCAAGATTTCAGTATTCTCATAATCCATTCGATGATCATTACGAATCACATGTTCCGATAAGGCACACGAATTGATGTTTCTTCTACAATCGCTTCTGTGTGAAATTATGCGACTACTGAGATTCCTAGCTGTTCGACCAATATACGTCTGATTACAATCTAGACAGGGAATTTTATAAACAATATTAGATTTCTGTTTTTTTTAAATTGAAGATTTAACTTTGGAGTGTAAGATAGAAATGGTATTTATGAATTTCTTCGTTATTTTAATGTTTTCATTCTTCAGAACATTGATTAATTTAGGAGTGAGTTCATGAATGAATGGTAGAGATCTGAATATGGTGGTATGTGACGGGTTAGGAATTATTTTCGTGATACGTGATTGATTATCATTGGAAAATGAATGATGGAGCCATTCTCAAGACTTCTTCGTGACTTGGTGGCGAGGCCTGAGTCTCCTTAACCCCCAGCTCTCATCTTGACAAAGTGAAGACTGTGGTTTTGAGGCTATAGGATTGGTTTTTATAGCTGTATGAGAATCCGACGTTGATGAATCCGTCGGACCACATACAGGTCTGGTTTGAAAAGGATTAATTAATGAATTTGTTCGAAAGGGATAATAATGGTTTCCAGGAATTGGGAAGCCTATGTGAGTCGTCTCGTTTGTTGAGGCATCGAGGGCGTTTTTCAATTTCTATTGCTTCGCGAATTATTCTGGAGTGGAGTGTTTCTGCTGTGGCAATGGTCTTCGTGTTATTGAAGTTGATTTTGTGTCCGATTTCGTGGTGATGTTTGAAGACCACGATTGCCAATCTATCTCATAAATTTCCATTGTCCGTTTCACAGGCACTGTTGCAAATAACAATGTTTGGATCACCTACTGGAAGATTAACTTCAATTTTGACAATGAAAATAGAGGTGCGCTGATTCCTGTACTTGAGAAAATTATTCATGAATCAGTAATGTATCATCATGGAAAACAAGTGTGTTAGTTATTGAAGAGGTTTTTGGTTATTGAAGAAAAGAGTGAGTACCTATAGTGAATATGATTTAAGAACTTATGCGCGTCATCGATGACGATATAAAATCAACGCTTTAGTACCAATCCGTTGATGGAAATGCATTGAAATGTTTATATTGAATTTCAAATTTGGCGCCCGTTATTCTTTGGCATTTGGTTGGTAGCACTCTCGATGTTGGCCCAATTTGTTCGAAGTCTGTTACTTACCAATTGACAATTGTCATTCAAAAGTGACAGTTTTGTGTTTAGGTCTTTTTGGTACTTCAAATCAGATGATTGTGATCAAAAACTGTGTACTCACTAATTCAGGCTCTTCGTGAGAATGCCAAAAGAGTTGAAAACTATTGCTGCCAAGAGTTGGTGATATCCTCTATTTGTTATTCAGAAAGAGAGCGGGATAATAATATCCTTCGCTTCCCTTAACGGTTATTGGAGAGCTGAATTGACTACAACGTAGTAAATTGTATTTATAATCTACAGCCGGATATTAATTTTTATCATGTTGCAGCAGTTTCCAAGTCAAATATGTTTATGGCAGTGCGATTTCTCAAAAGATTAAAGACAACAAAGGTCCCAAACCCCCAAGAAGATTACAAATACTGCAATACAGAAACACAGTACTTATTTGCACTTTTTAAATATAGGAAGATTTCGATGTTTCAAAATAGTTTGTATGTAGCTATTCAAAATATATGATTTGAACCTTCGGAAGGATGTAACTGTAAGGTCCCTATAGGAAAACTAGGAAAGAATTTTTATAGATGAGCGTCCATATTTAAATGAATGATATACACGTGCCTATTAACAAAAAAGCTTTGTGAAAATTTTCGTTTTTCCTCCTTTCATATTCAAGACGTCACTTTGATTCACATCCAAAGTTCCATTATTCCATAACAATCTGGGTTCAGTGCATTTCAAAATTTAACCACACCTATGATGACGTGCAACAGTTTCTAAATTGCATCAGCTATATATCTTTTATGTCCATTTGGCACTGAGAAAATGTTTGAATAAATGTAATATTGTGTCAGCAGGAACATATTGTTTTGTTCAAATACATTTGTGTGTACATGTTAGCGGGGATCTAAGCACATCATGAATTGTGATGGGCAGAATGTTGTTTCAAATAACAGAAGAAGATAGAGTCGGGAAAGTGCCAGTGAGTTGTGAAAGTGATTTGCCGACTTCGTCTTCAGAGTGAACAATTGTTCAATTTTCAACCTGAAAGTAGGTTAGAAAGAAATACATTTTTGAATGATTGAATTGAAATTCTTTGACATGACTCATGAGGAATATGAACTCTAGAGCACTGTACAAAAATAATCGTATACTTTTCGCATTTCTTCAAGAGTAGTAAATTGTTTATAGTAATCCCATATGAACCTAAATACACCAGAGGACTTGAACAAATATTTGATGCAGCACATATGAAAGTTGCATATGAAATTTCCTATAAATCATAACAGCACATTCATTATCCGAAATATATCTCAGAAAACACAGAAAAGTTGGGAATTTACGCAATCAGTTGTCAAGATTGCAACCAAAAATACATCGGCCAGAGCCGACGAAATATTGAAACCCGTTTCAAGGAGCATTTTCCACACATGAGATTTGGAAAGGTGGAAAAATCCAGTATGGCTCAACGCTCTAGACAGTGATCACAAAATTGGTGAAAGCGATTTGAAACTAATTGAGCATGTGCATGACAGAAGGCAGCTTGAATGGTGACAATAGACCTATCCCTTTCAGATCGCTTCTCAACCCGTATTGTTGAAAAATTATTCAGAATAATCAGTAAAAAAAACTAAGTCCACAAAACCACCACAAAACTTGAGGTATATAAACAGTGAACCGTAGTCTTGAGATTTAGAATCAGTTCTTCTCTGAAGGTGCTCGAAATGTTAGCGAAACTCGCTTCGACTGCAAAAATATCACTTGCTTGAAAGTGGTTGACAATGTTCGTTGCTGAATAGTAATGGTTCGGACTTCCATTGTCTGTATTATCAACTCTATTGAAATCTGTTGCTAAGAACGGAAGAATTAAGATACAAATCGAGTGAGAAAATCAAATCACAATAAAATTTCTGGTCAATAATTAAATTAGGGATCGATTTTTTTTCTGAATTCACTGAATGAAAACAGCGACACCAACAACTGCGTTTACCGGATACCATGCGAGTGCGGCAAATCCTACATCGGAGAAACCAGAAGTCCATTGGAAGTGAGAATAGGCGAACACAAGGAAAACACACAACGAGGAGAAACAACAAAACAGGAAAAGCGGAGCATGTTTGGACAAACCATCACAGCATTGAATGGTCTGAAGCCGAGGTCATACACAAGGAGGAACACTGGTTCAAGAGGAAATTCAAGGAAGCCGCCTACATCCTCAACATCGACGCATTCAATCATCCCAGCGTGTAGATCCGGAATGTGTGGAGGCCGCTTATCCAAGGCATGGACCGGCTTCGGCTCGATGGGGGAGAGTCTCGCGCCGATACATCCATTTCCCGCTGAAGATCGATCAGCACACTTCTAGTAGTAGCACCCGCTCGCCTCCTTGTTAGTACCACCCCTTCCTCCACCATAGGGAAATCGGGGCTTTATAACCGACCACACCTCGAAATATTGTCAGTTGTCAGTCATCACCCGAAGACGATTGCGGATACCAGCAATCGAAACGGTGCGAGTACACCCAACTTGAAACTTGGTTTCAACATTTTTTCATAATATTTCATTCAATTTCTTCATTCACATTTTTTGACTAGTATTTCATATTCGATACCCCAATTTTCTTGTCACAATATTATTTTATTTATTTCGTTATTTAAAATTTTTTTGACTCATATTTCATATTCGATATCTCAATTTTTGTAGAAACAGTATTTTTCTTTGATCAATCAATCCCTAATTCATTATTGACCAAAAATTTGATTTCGATTTGATTTTCTTCCTTGATTCGTATTTTAATCCTTCCGTTCTTAGCAACAGGTTTCAATAGAGAATGATATAGACAATGATGGAAGTCCGAACCATTACCATTCAGCAAAAATATCAGTTTCGTGTTAGGGCGATTGATCTCTAGAGAAGGTTTCATTAACATCCGATGTCGGAAAACAAAGTTCTCTATCACGCGTCCGGTATTTCTCTTTTTTCGAGCGCCAGGAAAAGAAATCTGGTATCGATCACTCAAGCGGTGCCCACACACATACTAAATCACTCGTCCCGGTCCGCAATAGATTTCCTCTGTCGGGAATTTATATTTTCCGAGATACTCGAGAAGCAATTAGGTTCAGTTGCGAGTGCACGCGTGCGCAAAATTCAATTTACTTCACGGCGGTCATATAACACTCGTTCCCGTATTATCGTCGAACGCCTCTCGGGTGCACCCCATTATGGGCCGATAATGGATTCTTTTCTTCGGGGGCGACGCTCCGAAGGGCTGTTCGACAAGTGCGAATGAACGCCGGGTTTTTCACCGATACCTGCAATGAAAAGGAATCGACGATGAAGTGGAAGAGAAGATGAATACGGTCGTTTGTTTTTGTTCCATCAAAATTCATATCGTGTTCGGGGAAACTGAAGAGTGTATTCCAATTCCACTTCATTCCCGTGGTTGTCGTTGTTGTGGTATTGGAAACATTTCTTGAGGGGAAGATATTTTCAGAATATGAAAATCATTGCTTGTAAGTTATTTTTTGAAAGATCAATTACCCTAACACCAAACTGATATTTTTGCACTCGACGCGCATTTCCCTAACAATGTTAGCAATTCAGGAGAAGAAAATTGATACTGAATCTAAAGCTAGAGTTAGTTGTTTATATACCTTAAGTTTTCCGGTTCGTTATGGACTTTGTTATTCTAATTAATTTCTCAATTCTCAATAATTTTTTCAATTTTCCCACGAGGAAAATTGAAGAAAGCCTCAGATCCGCAAAAGACCCACGGGATCCATTATCTACCTCAGAAGTGTACCGAATACCGTGCAGTTGTGGTTTTGTCTATATCGGAACCACAAAAAGAACCATAAAAACGCGGTTAACCGAACACAAAAGAAGTTGTCGATATGGCCAAACCCAAAAATCTGCGGTAGCCGAACACGCTCTGTTGGAAGGTAATGACATTGACTTCGACGGAACGCAAGTGCTGGACACAAGTAGGAGCTATTACCCCAGGATCTATAGGGAGGCCATAGAAATTCATAAACATAAGAACAACTTCAACCGCAAAGAAGAGAGCCTGAACATTCACAGAACATGGATGCCAGCAGTTCAAAATGCACGAACCCTCCCAATGAGAGAAAAAACGCTTTCGAATAATCAATTAGGATCAATCGACCGTCCAAACCCAGATTCGATAAAGGGTGACTCATCATCTGAACCACATCAGATCAAAGCCTCGCAGCAGAGAAGGATACTTCGACCATTGCCGCATCGCCTTTGAAAACGTCTGCCGCAGATGCAGACGAAACGTCAGGCCTTAAAACCTGTTGCCCACGGCTCAGAAGCCCGGAAGCACCTAACAATTCATCTTTATCTATCATTGGTGGAAACACGACTCACCTACGGTACTCTAGCATGGGGGGCAGCAACAGATACACACCTACAGAATCTCCAAGTTATTCAAAAACGATTTTTGAAAATTATATCATCCAAACCCATCAAATACTCATCAGACCTTATATTTGCAGAAACGGAAGTATTTGATTCATGTCAGCTCTATTACTATAAAACTGTGATAAGACAATTCAAAAACAGATTTAATATACCAATCATCGACCATGACTACCAAACTCGTTTGAAAACAAACAACTATCTGAAAATGGTATCTTCTAGAACAAGAATAGCGCAGAGAAATCATATTTTTTTAGCTAGTAGATTCTTCAACTTTCTCCCAACTGAAATTAAAGAAGTGTCCAACATACACTCCTTCAAAAAATGGACCAAGTGTTTCATTCTTTCTTCAGAACGTATGGTCATCCATTCATTGTTCAAATATTAGAATATTTTAATATCTTTCAAATCTATTTTATTAGTATTGTTCGTTACCTGCATTGTGATATTTATGTATCAAATTTATATGTATGTCTTATTTAGTGTTAGTTTATTTACCATATATTTTATCACTATATTTAGTGCAATTTTATTTTGTTATAATTATTTTAGAGAAATTTATATCGAAGTTTATATGTGTATGTGTGTATATGTAGGTATATGTGTATTCATATGTGTTAAATGGATTTTAAAGTGTCTTGTACCAATAACTGTGACTATTTAAGGATAATTTACTCTCCCACGCACAGCCTCTGCCTTAGTGGGTACTTGTTTATTCAAAAATATCTTTCACTATCCCAGCATACCTCCAAAATTGTACATACGAAATTGTTAAAACATTACCTACCCTATTCCAAATCTGAATAAACTTATTATTATTATTACTATAAACTTTTCTTTTTTCTCATCTTTTTGAAAAGTCGAAGATTTATGAAGCAGTAACAAACAAAGTCCATATCGAACCGGAAAACTTTAGGTATATAAACAACTTACCCGAGCTTCAGATTTGGTATCAATTTTCTTCTCCTGAATTGCTAACCTTGTTAACAAAACGCGCGTCGACTGCAAAAATATCAGTTTGGTGTTAGGGTAATTGATCTCTAGGAAAAGTTTCAACTTTTACACCAAAGGTTCCAATCTCATTGTTTATTTATGAGAAGCAGAATCAAAAAATTCGAATAAAGAAATATGAAGTGAAACAAACATAGTAACATTTAAATGTCTGCTAAGTATATTCTCTCGGAAAACAAATTGAACACAAAATTTCTTGGTGTTTTCCTTGATAAGAAGTTCAAATTTGATGAACACGTCAGACAATTCAAGAGTAATATTTCCTCCAGATGTTATGCAGTGAGGGTGGTTTCTAAAGAGTTGGGTTTACACACAGCAAAAACGGTTTACTACGCTCTAATTGACTCTCAAATAAGATATGGAATACTATTTTGGGAAACATGCAGTGCAACGCTACATCTTCTGGCAGTGGTTCCAAGTCCTGCCCTGATCTACTCGACCCATCACGTGTATTTGTTTACAAGCACTCTATCTTTAACGTGAATGCATTATAGACAGTCGTCATTGATGATGTTTGAGATACAAACGGATCAAGTACAAAGCAATATTCACTAATTACATGGTGTACTAATTATCAATATAGCAGAAAATAAGAAATTCTCTTCTGATAATTGATGAAACCAATCGAACACTAATTAGAAATCGTACTTATTCACATCTGGAATGAGTAAGTTTTCGTTGTATAATCCACGAACTGCTCCAGTTCTCGGGCTGCATTAAATTACCGTGTTTCGGATTTCCGTTTGGTGATAGAACGCCGTATTTATGGGTCACCAGAAAGGTTATCAGCTCTAGGTGGCACAGTCGCTAATGACTGTGCGATTCCCTCGCTGTATTCCGGAATATATTCCGAATGGTCGTCGTGATAAAACAGTTTGATATAGCGTGGTTGTGTCCAGAAATGCACTGTCAGAATTCTGATGAGGTCTGCAATAAATCATCAACAGGAGAGACAGCCTCCTCTGAAGAAACCCATTGATAACCGTCTTATTGGGATTCGATTCGAAAAGATAAGGGTCCGATGTTAGGTACATTGTAGCCATTCAATTCTATAACTTCACCACAAAATACAGAAATGAATTTAGAAATGTAATTTTTAACAACCACCGAACGCGCTGAAAGACAATTGGGAGTGAAGATACTGACTTCTAAGATGCCTAGGAAACCCTGGTGTATCTAGTGATTCGATATTGTTTAGAATTTCTTGGCGAAAAACAATCGACGATTACGAAAGCTTTATAATTTTTGTATAGGGGACGTTATATGAGCATTTTCAAATATCTGTCAAATGTCGGTTTTGTCAGATTGACATAACTTTGAGGTTTATTATTGTTGGCAATGAAAACTATCTGAAATTATTTCTTCGCATTCAACAGTGTTTTAAAGTCTATATAAGTAGAATGAGTTTTGAAGTTATTACAAGTACTTTTTCACGATGTGTAGAAGATTTTGTATTTTGTGTGGACATTCAAAATCTGGGGATCCGGATATTCGTCTTTATTTAGTACCTAAGGTAAGTACAAAACAAATCGCCACAAAAAAAATAACATGAATGTAGCGTCGTAACTAATTTTATTCGTTTCAGCTTAGGTCGAGAGTCTTATATCGTGGAGGAAACATATATAGCTCTTACCAATGAGAGAGTGAAAAAAAAGTGTTGTTGAAATAAAGGAAATATCGATGTGATAGGCATTTTGAACCGTTGCATAACTAAAGTGTGTAACCCCAATTCCAAGACAGTCTATCACTTCCAATACACTAGCATGTTTCTTTAACAGAAAGCAACTTTGTCGTACATTCTCAGGTGAATGAACGAAGTATATTTTTTCGGAATCGAAGTCTAGTCTTACAAACTTATATAAAAACATTAAAGACTTGTAGAGGTAGCAGGTGACAGTGACAGGATTGACAGGTTGTTAACGGTAGATTTCCACGTTACATGGACGTTTTCTGTAACGCATTCGATTGGCTGTCAAAATCTCAGTAGGCAAATAATGAACAGTAGTAGAATATTCGGTTGCACATTTCTCTCTAGTGAAAATTAAGATTCATATGGTAGATGACTGATCGCCATCTACAATAGCGATCTGAAGTTTTTATGATCTCAAAAATCAAGCAATCGGTTTTCGCCAAGTTTAACCCAAAATTATTCAGGTATAAGTAGATACACCAGGGTTTCCTAGGCATCTTACTGACTTCTTATGATTGTGTCAATTGACTTTGACGTTTATCTGACATGTAAAGCGTTTTTGACATCTCTTCGGATTCAAATTTCCAACCCATATTTTGTGTTCAAAGTACAGTTTTCTTCGGAATTCACAGACATTGATGTATCCTTTTGAACTTCGTCATATAATATAAGTCGTCTAGGGTATATGACGCCATGTTTTTTGAAGAAAACTGCTTCTCGCACAGGAGATTGTTGTAATTGGTGGCGGGATACAGTTTTATTTTTCATTGGTTTGTATAGAAGAATTAAAGTATGGCAAATCAGTCAACAGCTCGTCGATAGTACAGTATTCTGCATTTGTATTTTATACAGTTTTTTGTGTGGACTTCACTCACTTATTTTTTTCTCGAAATGTTCTCACAAACCACTTGAGTGAATGGCTCCAAAGTCTATATACAGTAAATGAGAAATTTGTTCGTATCCCTAGGCCTATTGTAATATTTATAACATTCTATATACTTTAATATATCGCCCTAAAGTGGAAACATTGAGGGAAAACTTCGAAATCTTCATAATTTTCAACAATATCTATTTTCCATTCTGAAATATCAAGTAACATAACCGATCGAAATCAGAATATAACTGAATGAAGAAAATACTATAAAAATACCCGTTCTAGGGCCTGTTTCATGAAAGTATAAGTCTTGTAGCTACAAGAGAAACAGAATGCTAAATAATTGTTCTTTACCTGTATCTAGCCTTGACCATTTTATCTACATTTTGCAGTATCAGTTTGATGTTAGGGTAATTGATCTCCAGGAGAAGTTTTTTAACTTTTGCACCAAAGGATTCAATGTTATCGTTTATCCCACTTTGGAGCCGTTTTCAAGATTTCCTCGCGACTTGGTCCGAGTTCTGTCTCCTTAACCCCCAGCTCTCATTTCGACAAAGTGAAGACTGTGGTTTTGTGGATAGAGGTACGGTATTTATGGATGTATGAGATTCCGACGTTGTTGAAAGTGTCGGACCATATAGAGGTCTGGTGTGAAAAGGATTAATTAAGGGATTTGTTCGATGGGTTGTGATGGATTCCAGAAATTGGGAATCCTTTGTGGGTCGTTTCGTTTGTTGAGACATTGAGGGCGTTTTTCAATTTCTATTGCTTCGCGAATTATTCTGGAGTGGAGTGTTTCAGCTGTGGCAATGGTCTTCGTGTTTTTTAGTAAAAGAAGGACAACCTTTGTGTGGTTTTTATGACAGAAAGATTAGAAAATGAGGTTTTTACAACAAAATGGAACTGTATCTTTGGAAATAGTCGTGATCGTCAGTAATTTCAATTGAATTTGCTGTAGAGAAGACCGAATTACGTTCAGAAAACGCTGTTTTGAAATTATGGTCTTATTCACTTTGGTTGCTTGATGCCTCCAAAATGAATCTCCGACACTCATTTAGTGTATAAAGTATGCACTGAAACTCAATATCATCAGTTATCGCTTTATTGTGGGAAGATTGTTTATTCTTCATTCCCTTTTATCAACAGAAAACTCGCAAATAGCTGCATCATCTCCAGGAAATCTGAAGTCTTCTGGCTTTGGTCGAATAATTTTCATTTGAAATGAAATAACACGTATAGAGAACTGTCCAATAGATGTGAGTGAAACTGAAGTCAAATGTCCGTATTCATTTTAACTTTCATACCTGAAGCGTTGCGGGAAAGGGCAGTCCCCAAAAATGCTAGTCATTTCATTACTCCCAATGGCCACGTTTACACCGTACGCTTATGGTATTCTGACCAAGTTGACCATACTAAATTCAGACCAAGTCAATAAGTTACTGCCTTTTTACACCATGTTCAATTAGTAAACAGATTGGTTCTTATTCATTTGGTAAGCATATCATCACAGAAATATAAACAGGTTTGCAACTCTACTAACATATAAAAACGTCAATTCATGGATTTATGGATTCAGATTAAAAGTAAATAATAAACATTAGATTTGAGATATGTGGTTGTGTTGATAGATACAAAAATGGATTTGAGGAGTTTTAGTACTTACGCAGTACTTACGCTTAGCAAAGCTTCAAACCAAATTTTGCATATTGCCGGATAGTCAAGGCCGTAGGTGTTTACATCATCTTGGTCACTTGACTATTTTGGTCTGGTACGCAACAATTTTCGGTACCAAACCAAGCTGGTCACCTGACCAAGTGTACTCTTCACATCAAGATGACCAAGATTATTTGATTGAAATAAAGTCTTTAGTCAGCTTACCAAGCGACGGTGTAAACGTGGCCACTATGTACCTCGTACGGTCCCAACAGCCAACTTCGATTCTTCGTTGATCAGATAATAATCTTTATTGTGTCATGAAAGGTATATGTTATCAAAATGGAATAATAATAGAGATTTTGACTGATAGTGGATTTTATGAATTGCACAAGAAACTATAAAAAGTGTGAATAACACGTGAGAAACTAAAATCCAAATGAATATCGTTTGAAGACCCGAAGAGATATGAGAATATTATCTGCATCTCTCTCTCTTTCTCTCTCTCTCCCTGAGACGTCTCACGGTGCTGCTACCTTCTTTTTCTAATCTCGAATTCTTAACGTTTATATATTTATCATCTCCTAAGACTATTCCCAAGATGTGGCACTGGACGTCTCTACGATCAGCAGTTAAAGAAACAATCCACAGAGAATCATCCAGAAAGTTTGATTCCCTAAGGACTCCTGACCAAACTACTGACTGATATAGTTATCGATGTTGTTTTGTCTGGCACCCTACCAATGAACACTTATGTTCTGCAACGATGTTTTGTAATAACCACTTTCTTCGACCTATTCTGGCATTTTTTTCACTCTACTATCTAGCGATAGATAAGACTAATGGGCTCAGTCCAGTTCCGTCACGTATCTGTGGTTAAGCAACATCAATCGTGGCTATGATCTGAATTGGTGCTGGTTACACGGGCAGACTTCCACTCCCTATCCTTGCTCGTGCTAAGAACCACTCATTTCAAACCATTTTTTCCATCCTTTCTCAGATTTGAATTTCAATATTTTCGAAACTTTCTTTTGGAAATCCGCCACTGAGCTTTCTTGTGAGAGTGATGAAAGCACTCCACACTTGATTAATTTTGAATATAACTCGGATGATTTATAACTGTTGTGGAACTCTGTTCCTCATCCCTGGTTGATCAGCTGGAACTACTTTGAACTCATGATAAAGAGAAGTGGACGAAAATAAAATACTTCAATAGAAAAGACATATTTATTTCTCTAATTCACACATGAAATACAATATAAATCTCTATTTTGGGGGGTTTTCACATGGAAGGAATCATGGTAAGGGTAACTTTTCCTGTGCATCAGGACTATTCAGTGAGATGAAATCAAGAACCCATAAGGTAGCACGTGATTCATTTGAAACAGCAATATCATTTCATATGAATCATGAAAGTAAACAATTTATACAATGTTCGATTTCATATCTTGGATACCATGTCTTTTGGATGGAATATACAAATTCTATACTATACTAGACAGATTATCTTCGAAGAACAACAGTCAAAATCAAATGATTCCAAAAATGGTAGGAAGATTCCTAAGATATCTTGATCTGTAGAGGCTTCACATATAAATTTATTACAGTTTGTTATGCTACAAGTGCAAAAAGTAGGTGTTTACAAAACGGAATATGGAATTTTTTTATTACATGTCGAGTTCAGTGAACACTTTTAGCCTCGATGCATACAATATTTTTTCAACGTTCCTGTAAACTCCAAAACTTCATTACACAGCTCAAAAGTGCAAAATAAAACTAGTTTTTCCACTTGATATAGTTCAATGAAGTTTTTGTTTCGCAAGAACTTAGAAAAAAGATGAAAATTAGTATAATCAAGCTCATTCGTTGAATTTCTATTGATATTAATAAGCTCAAGTATCAATTTGCTTAAATTATTCTTCTGTCTTCCACGCCACTATATCTCGAGAACTTTCAAATGTTCCTATTTAACCGATTTTCTCGAAGTGTTTTCAACATTGATATCAGCCACTTTTTACCAATATTCTTCGATCAGACATATAGATCAAAACATGGCACACTTATTATTAACAATCAATCATCATCATGTGAGCACACTGTGTGAAGTCCCTAAACGTCTGGTAACTATTGTTACCGCTTCAAGAGCCACATGCTGAAAAAGAGTCCTAGCAGACTGTGGAGAATGTTTGCCTTTGATGTGCCTGTAACAAATGAGAATTATAGTTTTGCAATATTCCAATGCGATTATAGTAGACATACAAATATAGATGGTACAATTTAAAACTGTGGCGCGTCATCATGGGTGTGGTTGAATTTTGAAGTACACTGTAGCTAGATTATCATAGAATATCAATTCAATTCATCAAAAATAAACCAGTGACTTATTGGCTTATGTTTCTCATATTTAGCAGCATTCAATCGGAAAATTCGAAGAAACGATAGCTGTTGCACTCGATATTTCGAAGACGTTTGATCGAGTTTGGCATCGGGGTCTCCTTTCTAAGCTGCCGTTTTATGGTTTGCCTCCTCAGTTGTGTGCTTTGTTGAAGAGTTTCTTGTCTGATAGGACTCTGTATGTGGTTGTTGATGGAGTATCATCTGATATTCTTCCAATGAATGCAGGTGTTCCACAGGGTTCGGTTCTGGTGCTCACTTTGCTTCTGCTTCATATCAATGATTTGCTCGAAAAAAAAATTTGTTCAGTACATAATTTTGCGGACGACGGTACTCTTCATATTAGTTTCTCTCCCAGAGTCCCCATACCAGCTCGAGAAACAAAAATTCAAAGAAACATTCACATCAATAAAATTCACGATGACTAAAAATGATACAATGGGGTAACATGAACTTGGTGGAATTCAATGTTAGGAAAACCCAGGCAGAACTCTTCTCAAAGAAAGCTGATCTCAGATGTCAGGAGTAACTATTCCTACAAAGTCAAGTATCTTTATGCTAGGAATTACGATCAGTGATGATCTCTCATGGGAAAACCATGTGAGATCGATCGCTAAAGGTGCTTGCCAGAAACTTGAGTTTCTATTTCGTGCGAAGAAAAAATTCACTTCTCGTCAGCTTCTAATGATCTACAAGGCTCAGATACGACCTGTTTTGGAATATAGTTCGTATGTATGGAGTTCGACATCAAAACATTCATTGGAGCATCACAGACTCGCTCATTTCATTGGAACATCGTAGAAGGGTCGGAGACTTGTCTCTCTTCTATAGATATTTCCACGGTCAGTGCTCTTCTGAATTGTTATCAATCGTTCCACCCTTGGTAATATCTACACGGATGCCTCGACGAGTACAGAATTCCCACCACTTTGTTGTGAACTTGGAGACCTGTCGAACCTCTTTTGCTCCGGGATCTTTTTTCAACAGAACCACTGAGCTTTGGAACTCCTTGCCGAGACAGGTTTTTCCTGAGGCGTACAAACTTCAAAAATTCATAGTGAATGTTAATCAGTATCTCCTGTTCCTTGATTCACGCGGTGTTCTTTGAACATTACAGGGCTCCCCTCCCGTGTGGATCTGCATATATAAAAAAACATGAACTATTGTTGACTAATGAAATATCTGGTTTCGTTGAAAGCAACGGAACTCATCAGGATTAATTGTTGAACCGCGCCCAACGAGTAACTTAAGGTTCAAAAATATCAATTTTCCTTGATATACATACATTGTGGTGTATCCCAAGGCTTAATTATCGGACCACTTCTGTTCGTTATCTATGCTTGACAATTTCCCAAATGAATCAAACAAAACTAAAATCCAGAGCAATGCTGACGATACACAAATTTTTAAGATATTTACAGGAAATATGTTAAACACAATTTGTTAACAAATCAGTAAAAGTGTAATTATTCTTGCATAAATCACCTAGACACCGGTTCATCAAATTACCTACGTTCCATCTCCTCTCAACCCATTATACACAATTTCTCACCTGACTTGGCCTCACGGCTACTCAACACCGATGACGGCCTGGGTTTCGGCCTCTCCTCCTCCAGGGTTACCCCCTTCTCCTTCCGATACAGATCGAATATACTGGCCACGCATAGTAACTCAGCCTTTCCCGATTTGAAAGAGTTCCCTTCTACGTCTAGCTCCAGGGTAGAATCGGTTATCAGCGGAATTCGGCGATTGTTGATGGCAGGGGTTGGTTTAGGACTGTCGAAGGGATGAGGGCGCTGCGAGCGTTTGACGAAAGAGTCGTTTACCTATGGAGGAATGTTAATGGAAATTAGAACACATGCATGTGCATCTGTTATAATATATTCTAATAACTGATTGGTCGGCAGGTGGGGCCACTTTTTGCATTTCGAAAAGAAGGTGGGGCCACCTTCATCTGTGTCACAGTACATGCCTTGGATAATCGACCGAAGCTGATAATTTGAATCCACCATCTCTTCATCTACTGATGCACTGGGTTTGATAACTTTTTGCACGATCATATAAATCTAATTTATACCCTTGATACATAAGTAATTATCGAAAACTCGTCCCGGTCAAACACAAGATTCTAAATATTCTTTTCTTGCTTCATTCAGCATGTTGAAAAAGGACAGAGATATTGTGAACAAACTGTTCAATTCGTTAATTACATAATACAATTGTGGGCTGTGTCTTCCAAGATGAAGATGATGTGGTTAAGGTGGAGGATATCTCCATTTTCTTGAAACAATATTATTCCATTTATTTCTTTATTAAAATTTTTTCGACTAATATTTCATATTCGATATCTCAATTTTTTATCACAATATTAGTTCCTTTGGTGAATCAAACTTTTAATTTCATTTTCGACCGAAAATTCCATTTCAACCTTTGTTCGGACTTGATTACCTCATTTGATATGTATTTTTATCCTTTCGTTCTTAGCAACAGGTTTCAATTGAGTTGGTAAAAGAGCCAAAATATGAAAATAAACTTGCAATTTTTAGATATCACGCTTTCTTGCAAAATTATCGGTAATTTTTATGCAGTCGTGCAATTATAACCGAAGACTACTGTTCACTCACACGTTTGATATTTTCAGTCTGAGTGCATCTGAGATCAAGATGAGTCTGGATGATGTAAGCCTTCGCAATATAATAATTTTCAATTTTTGTTTCATAATGTTTCTTTTCTCATATGGATGTGGTATCGTTTCCGTCGTTTATATACCAATCAATTGTGCTGAGTTTGTTATCATGTCAATTGTATGTTATTGTGAAATATCATTGTTATAACTTGTTAATTGAGATAGTGAATAAATGAATGAATGAATGAATGAATTTAGTGTGTTCATTAGTTCAATATTTCTCCGGTTGTCCTTTATGTAGAATGATCGTCGATAAATTCACGAATTATATATATATATATATATATATATATATATATATATATATATATATATATATATATATATATATATATATATGTATATATCAATACCACTCACATTCGTACCTTTTCAAAGTATCAAAAATATGCTGCAAGTATCTGGTTGATCATCAAGTGAAAACTTCACAGACAAACGACGTACTTTTTTCTCAACTTTTTCAAAAATATCGAGAGGAACAAAGAAATTCATTGATGATCATTGATTCTGCGTTCATGGTACAATAATGAGCCATATAATTACTATTAATCGGCATCCTTTTCAATACAACCCGAACAGTGTTTTTATTCTCTTGTTAAATAATGATGTATGTAAAATTGGTTTCAATGAACTACATATTGATTTCTCTAAATGAAACTCATTAGCTTGGCAACTTTCACCTGCTCTCCATTGAGGAACCACGTGACATTGGCAGCTGGATATGATGGAGGTGACGAACAGTTTCCTTTCAGAGTAGCGCCAACTTCCAATAATTCCTTCTCAACCACAATGGTTGGATCCTCAACAGGTATATCTGAAAAAGGCCAGATATTGGAATGTATATCAACATGACTTGTATACACTGCATGCAAGAAAGTAAACATTTCGACATTGAGCTTGAAATTCGAGTTTCACCCATATTTGAAATAGATCGACTTCTTTTCAGTCATCAGGATTCGAAGATTCATCACTATTCAACATTAACATATCGAACGAGCCAAAAATACACAATTTTATTAAATTCGATTTCTTCATACAAAACCATACACCCAGTACAATCAAAAACCATCCACAATAAGAATAAACAAGCGGCAACACAAACAAATTAAAACGGCAATTAATATTGTATTCATTCGGATCACTCATTTAGTCATTCACATATCTTGTTCTCATTAGAGTGAATAAATATTGTGATACCCACACGAGTTCAAGAGAAGAACAAGTGAAACCAATTCAAATGTTCAATGTTCTCCAAAAAATATTCAGGCTAATATAATATAGGAAATTCTTTCATCGCTCATATAAAAGTTCCATGTTTAATTATTTCCCTTTCAATATAACAGAACATACCATAAAACCCTGACTCAGAAAAATACTGCTCGCTTGCTTATTGTTTTATAATCATCCCTTCCGTGGAGCGAATCTCTTCAGCAATTATATATTATCCACTCAATTATTCGGGATATTTCCAACAGATGATTAAATAAAGCAAAGATCTACACTCGGCGAAATTCGAATCAAGGCTACAAAGTAGCATTATTATAAAAACGCGTTTCAGTGTTGGAGCTCTCAGAATTCAGTTAATAAATTTTCATAACATGTTTTCAAACAATAGTGATCATATCCATATGGCCTACGTCTATTATAATCAATCATGTTAGCATTTCTTTTGTATCTATTCTAATGATATTACAGAACCTGATACACTTCGAAGGTTCTCCACAAATGCAACTCGTAATCATTTGAAAAAGTTCCAAACATCTTTCAGAAATCCAGTAATCAAAACTCACCTACGACAAACATGTATCCAGTGACTAACATGGTATAGAAATTTGGGGCGTCTGTAGAAACTTCGCATTTGTACCTGCCTGATGCTTCAGGTTGCACATCTGTCAGAACCAATTTGTTGCTGTTGCTCCTTGCCAGCTGTGAAAAAATCAACTTTCATTCTAGATTCAAATACACTCAATAGCAACTCTTCGTATATGTTCGTTATGTATGACAGTTGTTATCGTTTTATAATCTTTATATAGAAAAACTGTGTTAGTTGGATATAGAATATCTCTGATATTATTGAGAGATGTTAGGAGAAAATGTTTTCAGAATATTCGTTTTGAGGATTCCAAATAATTGTCATCTATACTGATACTATAATAAGGTTCGTTTCTAATTCTGTTTGTCTATTTGTAAGAGATAATCTTCGAAAATACTGATCCGATCATGAAAAGTATTCCCACAGGAAGCTAAAGTATTAATGAATGATATAGGCTTTTTTTATGTTTGACAAAAAATCAATAAGGAATAATAGTATACGTAAATCAACTTGAAAAAAACGGGTCAGATGTAATGCTTCAACTGTGTGCGCTGACTGAACGGTATAGACGAGAATAATGTTCACTAAAAATTTTGGTCTTTAACGGTTCTCCAAAAAAAGTTCGTGATACTATATACTTTCATATTTCAATCACAACAAAGATTTTTTTATTCCGTAGTTTTTTGGGTTTGTAACCTACCACAATCTGAAAAAATAAGAATTAATATTGGAATCTATACAAATGCAGAAGGGCAGATTTTCAATCTAACCCAAAAAAGTAACTGCGTCTTCCGAAAAACAGTTCTCTCCGGATAGAATAAGCAACTTCTCGTGTATCTCAAATTTTGTCTATCAAAAAAATAATAAGAACGCAAATTCCTGTTCAAATACAAATATCTCTTGTTGGCGAACTCATAGATATGAATTCTTCACCAGATAGCATGATGTGAGCAGATTCCTTCAATTTTCGTTTCCTGCCATTGCTCTCTTTCGTCATAATTTTAGTGTCGTTCCATTCCACAGTGTGATCTCAATCGGCAGTAAGAATGTGTTCTGATAATTTAGAACCACCTATCTGTCTGTTACTGATGTACATATTGTGTTCACTCTTTCGCACTTCCAGTGGTCAAGACGTTTCACCGATATATCTTCGACCGCACGAACAAGGAATTTGATAAATACAATTCTTTGTGTTTCCCATTGTGTTATTTTGGTTGTGTCAGTATTGATCGTAAAGTGTTTGTTGTTTTGAATGTTGTTCTAACATTATACCTGTTGCCGATCCGTTTTATCTTTTAAGACAAACGAGGGACATAAGGTATAATGTTTGATACAGGTTGTGTATTTTGTGTAGGTTGTATGTCTTCATTGTATACTGTGTTCGGATTTTCAATTTCTGTCGAAGTTTTTTCTATACATTTTTCTGGATATCCATTTCCTTTCAGTACTGATTTTATGAGTTTATCTCTTCATTGATTTTCTTATTGTGAGTTACATATAATTTTTGTTCTATCATAAAGGAATTTTACTTTACATTTCGTGACACTTGTGTGGTGGTTTGGGGTGTAGTAAAGATATCTGTTGGCATGATATGAACTTGTTCTATCCAGTAAAAAATGTTTTTCAATAGAAGCAGCAACTTTTCGGGTAAGATTGAAAACCTGCCCTGCTAAACTTGTATAGATTCAGATTCCAATATCAATTTTTTTTTTCAGATTGTGGTAGGTTAGAAACACAAAAAACTACGGAAAATATATTTATCCTCCACAAAAAGGCGGTGTTCAAACATACTAAGTATCTGTAATCATATAATATAAAATGAAAGAAAATTTACAGATAATATATATTATATGTGCCACTGTATATTAAAAATCTACAGATTCCAGAAAAAATTCCAGTGTATTTTCCTTAAGGGACCCTGATAGTAATTCAGTGTACTCACGTCAACATGTATCCCGGAAAACGGGAAAGTTTGTGTATTAGGCAGCTCCTTCGGTATATATCTGTAGAATTCCTTATTACTTTTATACCACTTGACGGTGTAGAGAGGTTCTCCTTCCAAATCGTATTCGCATTCCAGTGAAACCGTATCCAGGGACTTCACAGCTAAAGGGACAGTCACGCGTACATTTTTGAGGGCGGCCGCACCTGAAAATAAAGAATTCCGTTGAAGACACAGGAATGGGGACCGGTGTATACATCTTCTGGGCAGTTATTACTTCAGAGGCCAACTTATGCTGTAGATGATATAGAATGAAACGGATGAAAAGCTTTTCATGACCAATATTAGTATTTTTTTATATGCTGAAGTTTGTAAGCCCCAGGAAAGACCTCTTTCGACAGGTCTCCAAGTTCACAACAAAGGGGTGGGAATTCTGTACTCGTCGAGTCATCCATGTTGATATTGCCAAGGGTGGAGCAATTGATAACAATTCAGAAGAGCACCGACCGTGAAGATATCTATAGAAGACAGATAAATCTCCGACCCTTCTATGATGCTCCTATGAAGTGTGCGAGCCTCTTAGTGAAGAATCACCAACAAGACAGATTGCCTTTCTCTGAATAGAATTGAGAAGCTTCAATGAATGTTTTGGGGCCAAACTCCATACATGAGAACTATATACCAAGACAGGTCGTAACTGAGCCTTGTAGCCTGACGAGAAGTGAAGTATTTCTTCGCACGAAATAGAAATCCAAATTTTTGGGAAGCACTTTCAGCGATCGATCTCACATGGTTTTCCCATAAGAGATTATCTCTGATCGTAATTACTAGCATCGAGATACCCGGGTTTGTAGTAATATTTACTCCTGACATCTGAATACTAGATGATGATAGATCGGCTTTCCTTGAGACAAGAGATGTCTGGGTTTTCCTAGCATTAAATTCCACCAAGTTCATGTTACCCCATTCCATTATTTTTACCAAGTCATCTTTAATTTTAATGACGTGAATGTTTCTTAGAATATTTGTTTATCGAGCTGGTATGGGGACTCTGGAAGAGAAACTAGTATGAAGAGTACTGTCGTCCGCAAAACTATGTACTGAACTAGATGATTTCTCGAGCAAACACCTGCATTTATCGGGAGAATATCAGATGATACTCCATCAACAACCACATACAGAGACCTATCAAACAAGAAACTCTTCAACAAAGTACACAGCTGAGGAGACAAATCATAAGACAACAGTTTAGAAAGGAGACCCCGATGCCAAACTCGATCAAACGCTTTTGAAATATCGAGTGCAACAGCTATCGTTTCTCCGAATTTTTTGATTGAATGCTGCCAAATATGAGAAACATAAGCCAATAAGTCACTGGTTGATCACATTGCATCATGAATGTAGTCATTTTATCTGGATCGTTTCGAGATGAATGGTTCTATAATGATAGGTATCATGAATTTTGGTAGTCAACCAGAGCAAACTTAATGATGAATGCAAGTGTTGACGTAATTGGTCGGATTCGAAAATATGGTTACTCGGGAAAGAATACAAACAGTTTTGACAAACAAGCTAATTACACAATCACCAACGGACCCATTACATGCAGAATCTTCAATTTTCTGAAGACAGAACTATCAATACTTGATTTCCAAAACGATATATTTTCAACTGCATAGCAATTTAGCTTCAGAATACAACTACCATTGGAAGAAAAATGCACTACAGTCTTATGAAAATGTTAACTCTTACATTCTCAATTCACATAATCGACTCATTTCCAACTATTCGAAGAACCAGTGTTATTTTAGCCGATAAAACCGCTATTCTGAACGAATCAAATGGTTAATTTCATAATGTCTCTTCACAACGCGTTAGCATGGTCTGTAGCTAATTGACACCAACTCAATTAATCGGAAACCAAACTGACATTTTTTTCTTCTAAATGACACTGTGTACAGTGAAGTTGCTTGGACTAACTCCTGATGGTTACCGAATATGGAAACTCTATGCAATAAACAGATGGAAATTGGCGATACTTGAGGAAAATCCATGATGACGGGAACAAATAAAACAATATTGAATGAAGTGTAATGTATTCCAAGCAAGAAGTCATTCTCACAAATATTGAGAAGATGACTTAACAATACACTAACAAAAATTTATTGAATTATAGTCAGTTAAAGTATGGTGTATCGATTTAGTGCGGCATATAATTTGCACAGGGAATATTGAACCATCAGAAGGCAGACCTACAGCTTATAATTGATGACGGAGAAACTAATGTACCATGCAGAAATATGTTCAAGAAGCATTGAATATCTCCTTTATATAATGGAAGAATCTTAAACCTTTGTAGTCGGGATATATAATTTGTGTAAACTAATAGCTTTCTACTGAAAGTATGTTTTTATTCTGTGATGAGCACATGGATCTCTTAAAGTGGTAGGTGGTAGGTTGAAAAGTAAAGAAACAATAATAAATTGAATGGTGTTTGTTTTTCATTTCATCATCAATAAGATGGCGGGATTACTCCCCCTCTTATTTTTCTCTCAAACAAACTCAGGTACGACCACAAGAAAGCCTTGAACAAACAAGTTGGATTTGATGAAATAAAACAGAATTGACAATATTGGAAATATAGAAAATCAGATGAAAGCACTGGAGCAAAAATCGGTTGGTTGAAGTAGTCGATTCATTAACTCTCGTTTATGAGAGAATATCTATCAGATAGTTCATGATATTGATATTCATCTGCCTATATACAGGCTAGTCTTGACTGCCCTATTCAACATAACATGTCTGAGCTCATCATATTGAAGCCTTTCGAATGAGTAAAAATTCCGCATTTTTTGAATCATTTTCCACTATATTAATAACGGAGATATGAACGTATAGCCTCTTTCGCAAAGTTAAATGTCATTTCTTAAATTCCCCGTTGTATCCAGGAGTATTATTCCTATTGTAGTATTGAAATGCGCCATTAGGAGTTGAGTACCTGCTCTATCTATTCCGAATAATGGATATTTCAGAAGCATTTCAATGCATTAATACATAGTCGCACTAAGAGATGTTGTAATCGGTGAAAAAGATATATTTTTTACATGGGCAGATTTGCGCTTGAGCTACTATCAAATAATAATATTGAGTTTATAGACAGAAGCATCATTATAAACAACAACAATAATATATACAGAATACAAGATGTGACACTGTCCATCCTTACAATAACAAAGAAACTTGGAAAAGCAACAATGTCTAAATGAATGATTGAGAAACGTGAATATGTCAGAATGGTAATGGTTCGGACTTCCATTGTCTATATTATTAACTCTATTGAAACCTGTTGCTAAGAATGGAAGGATTAAAATACAAATCAAGTGAGAAAATCAAATCAAAATCAAATTTTTGGTCAATAATAAAATTAGGGATTGATCGATCGAAGAAAATACTGTTGTTACAAAAAAAATCGAGATATCAAATATGAATTATGAGTAAAAAAATTAAATAAAGAAATAAATGAAATGATATTGTGACAGGAAAATTGAGGTATCTAATATGAAATACTAGTCAAAAAATGTAAATAAAGAAATTGAATGAAATATTATGAAGAAAATGATGAAACTGAGTTTCAAGTTGAGTGTACTCACGACGTTTCGATTGCTGGTATCCTCAATCGTCTTCGGGTGATGACTAACGATACTCATATATCATCAGTGTGGATCAAGTGTGGATTATTTTATGAATTTCATAGTCAAAAAGTCTCTATTCTTTGAAGTGTATTCTTGGCATATTTACGTTATCTGAGTCTTTTTGAGTTAGTTAATAATTAGTATAGATTATGTGAAGGATAGGTCCAAGAATTGAACCTTGTGGAACATCTCAAAAAATTTCCGTATATTACCTCAAGTAAATTGACATGACATGATTGATTTTTTGTAATTTTATACTTGCATAGGCAGAAAAATTGTAAAATAGTACATATCTCAAATACGGTAAGGGATAGGTATAAAACATGAAATGTATTTCAAAAAATTCGCTGAATTTGGAAATTGTATAATATACAGGGTGTTTCATTCAAAAATTTGTTTCATTCAGATACTCTGTATAAAATAAGACATAAGTCTTTCATGATTTAACAACCACCATTTCTTATAATAACGATGACAGCGTTTGAATTCGGTTTTTTGTTAATTCATGCGATATTGAATATCTACGTTAACTTTTTTGGACAAAAAGAGAATAAATATTTGAAAAACACTCACGGAAACAAGGGTCCATGTTCAGAATATATTTTCAAAGGATAGACCATAGCTCTCAACATCAGTACCCAAAATTGAAAACCTCTACCTTTTTTCGTTCTCTAGACATATCTGATAGACCATCGAGTATGGAATAACTAGTATAATCTATATTATCTTCAACCACCCATGTATATTTTTTGCTTGAAATGTATCCCAGAACTTTTTATTATAATTTGAAGCCCTCAAAAGCGTACTTGCATGAAGTTGAGCTGATGTTTGGAAAGCTAGGAAAACAAGCATGAAGTCACCCCATTTTTTGGTACTCGCCAGGGAAGTAGTTGTATTCAGGTTTTCTCCGGCCACTAACAAACTGAGTTGGAGGAGAAATATCGGTTTATGGACTCATTCTTGGAATTTTCCGCATCTGTGGATTTTCCGAAGCTACGCCCCTGAAGCGATAGTGAAATAATGGCGCCGAAGCCGGCTTCATTTACATAAGAACCCTAAATGCATAATCTATTCCATCGACTTCGCGGAGCGCAACCGCTTTTTTATTTCCCAAGCGTACTTAGTATACTCCGTGTTCATTTTCTTGTTCCTGGATTTCATTATCTCGGTTGGACAGAGTTGTAGAAACGACTAAAACTTATTTTGTTTCTCGCGACAAGAGCGGTGAATATTTGAGGATATTGCTGGGGGTTGTTTTTGGTGGAATGGAAAGTGGAGGGGTCGTATTCGCCAGGGATGATGTTAATAATTGGTGGGATTGGAAACTTCTTTTTCTAGAGACTAATTACCAAACTGGTAAATGTTCATTGAAGCGGATTTTTGAAGCTTATCGGCTTTGACCAATGTAATTTTTGTTAGAATCTTGATAACAGATATCGTATACCCCTGGCTTTTCAAATTGATCTTCTAGGTTGCCCAGGAGTTGTTGTAATTCATAAGAAGTTTTGAATGCAACTTTGACGATTATTTTTTCGAAAATATATTTGAGTCCTCCAGCACAGTGGGGTTCATGTGAAATAACTATAGACATACTAAAACTCTCATATTTTCTGGAAGGCGGAGTTTTGGGAAGAATTTTCTTATATTGACATCTCCTGATTAGCTTGTCTAATACGTCTGGGTTGTAACTGTTCACTTCAGCTACATGCTAAATAATGTTTTCCCGTCGTACTTATTTTTCTAAGAAGGGGATGTTATGAGCCCATGAACGAGAAATTGTAATGATGCTTTTTTATGTTGTGGACAGTGAGTGATTCGAGATGTAAGGGATGTACCTGAACGTGTTTGGGTCTTTTCTGTTAAAGTCAATATTATTAACATCATTTTTAACCTAGAGTGAAAGTAGGTAACATTCAAGGTCCTCTTCATACTTGAGTGGGCCATTGTCAGTTTCACTAGTTTCTTCAATTCATTCTCTTAACTTCTGAAACGATTTTTTGTTAATGAAATATAAAAACATGAATTCATTCACAGCAGATTAGATTCAAATCGAATCTGTTGTTTCTTGATGTTTCTTTTCGATTCAAGTTTTTTATTGGTACTTATACCAATCGAGCAAGAAACAACCAATGACTTTTGGTGATTCAGCGTCTATCAGGCCATATATCGGTAGGGAGTAGATGTTTCAAATGGACTCTTTCTTTTCATCTATTTATGGATACACATATATCGAGTGAGAGAGAGAAAGGGGAGAGAAAGGGAGTTATGTTATTGTCATGAAGAAAACAATCTCATGGAAACGAAATGCAACTGATATATACAATGATCAAAAATGAAACGGCAGTAATTGAAGTACAAAACAAACTATACAATATAAAACGAATACACAGCAGAAACCGAAAACATGTAATGTCTTCGTTGATTTATTGATGCCATCTCTTCTGTAGCCGTTTGGTATCCAATCATCTTTGATTTGGAGGAGAAATACAGAAAGAGGTTCAACGGAACTTACTTGTTATCCTGGTGAGTGAAATTCTGTTCCAATTCTCGATTTTTTTCATTTGCCATTGTTGTCCCATCAATATTATCAAAATGATTCAAGTTTCATGTAGTCCTTATAAAAATTAAACAAGAAAAAGCGATATTTTGTGAATTAATCAAATATCTTCTTATAAAGAACAATAATTATCAACAAAGAGGGTTTAGAAATTTTTTGAATCTGCCTCTCTTGTAGAAAATTTGACTTCATTTTGTGTATGAATGATTCTACCGTGGATACAACACAGATCACCAAGGAGTATTTGCTATTTCCATTAATAATTCTTCTAAGATGGATTGAGATAAGAGTAAACCGAAAAAAGTCCTCGAACCTAGATAATCTCCACAGAAACAATGTATACAGTTACAGTTACTATTTTCGTTATCTAGTTGAAGAGAAATATCAATGAAACAACTATCCATCATATTCACAAACCAAGACAAAGTAACATCGAGGGATGCACCATAATTTTCAATTTATTCCGCTGTACTAGAAGGGCAGGAAGTTGCAGAAGTTGTGAAGCAGATCGGGCAGATTTATCGTTAGAAACTCACGTAATTTTGACGACTAACTTTTGCCACAGTACTATGCTGGTCATGTAATAAAGGCCATCTGGATAATGTACTTCGTAAGTAATAAATCCTTATCCCGACTTGAATGCTACGAAGTTTCGAAGAAGGTTGTTTTGTATTTGTAGTTCTCGGTCGGGGTATTCGAATGTAGTTTACAACACGTACAACACAGATTCAAGTTGTTGCTGCTTGCTCGAGATAGTAGTTGGTCCTTTCTGAATTGATATTACTGAGCAGGAACGACAAAGATTAATGTATATCCACTGGATGGTGTTGGCTAAGGTGGCTATATACTGGTGTTTTCACTCCATATAAAAGATTGTCAGCAAATCAGACGACCGATCTGGCCTACTTGATCAAGAATTGGTGACGTAGACCGTAGTAATAACTCAAAAAATACGCCTAGGTATCGTCACTCTCGCAGTTGAGATGACAATCATGTGCACTTTCTGTGTTGCCAAGTGGCTATGTCATTGCGAATTCTGGTCTATGTGCTGAAAAAATTAGTTGATTGTTGATATTTTATTTGAGTAATATAATATTGTGATCTCAATTCAAAAGCTCGGTTTAGAAGTAGCATCACAATTCATATTATTCACGTTAATGCGTGTGAGCGAATAGAAGTGAGAATTGTAATCAAATTTTATGGATATGTGAAGTGAGAAAAATCATTACTAATTTTTATAATCTTCTGGGTTGAACTGAAAATATCTAAAACAAATATCACTGCATTTATAGAATATTCAGAACACGTGCACACTCTAGAATGTTGTTGCCAGCAAACTTCTCTTGTGTTTTTTTTATGATCACTACGAAATTTTTGAATGATTATTGAATATACTAGATCCTGAGATCATTCTCGGAGGTAGGTCATTGAAGATGAAGTTTGTTTTCATCAAACGTCAGATTGATCTCGCGTTATATTCTCTGTTCTAACCAAAAGTGATCTGTATTGGCAACAACGTGTTCCATGGATCGAGTGATCTCGAAAATTTTTTGGAATTTCAACCACAAGCGGACCCTCAAGGCGTAATTTTGAACAACTACACCCTGTGCAGGTTTGTCTGAAACAATATCGCAACACTGAAAGTACCAGTATATAGCCACCTTAGTTGTGGCCAATATACGCGCCGTTCAAACCAATGAGAATTTCTGAATTTTTTAAAATTTTATAGAAAGCCCAATGAGTGTTGAATATGACCTTAGTCATGGGCCCTAATTTTTACGTTCGATTTCGAGGAATGCCAGTGAAATTTCCATAAAAAAGTATAGTTACGATACACCTTGATTCGATGCATGTTAATCGTGCGATTTTTTCTAATTCAGCGACTTCTGTGATGACTTTTTTGTCGCAAACTTCAAAGATCTGGCACCATTGCAAAAAATGATAGGTTTGTATACTATCATAATCCATTGGAACTGAAGAAGTTGAGAAAAGTACTGCATTGAGTTCATTGCAATTGCAAAAATTAAAAAGGATGACATCAGATATTTGTTGCAAAAATAGCTGACCTTATTTTGATGAAATTCAGAGAACAACTCACAGTTTAATTTCTGAGAATCTAATATTTTTTGCCAACGTTTCGAATTATATAAAAGTCTCCCACTATGTTTATTTAACTTTTTCACCAGTGAAGATTGGGTGTGAAGAACAATAATCACACACACACACTTATTATTATTATTATCATATAACAATTCCTAAAAATCGTACTGTCTTCTCAAGATGGTCGACAATATCAATGAAATGAATATTATATTTGGAAAGAGTAAAATGATTAACATCTCATCTTCAAAATGATGTTCCTCTCATCCCGTCTGGTCTTACTCCAAATCACTCTCACTCTTATCTTGTTTCGTCTCTACCAAGACAAGTAAAAATGAAGGCGATAGAGCTAGACTATCAATGAACAATTTCAAACCAATGATTCTTCCTCATTCAAAAATAAGGCACGATTACGGGAGAGTAAATCTGTTGAGTTTTTTGTGATATTTGAATAGAAGAATAGAAGTCAGCTATGATTAATAAAAAAACAGTATGTTCCAATAATTTTTTATGGCTCTGGTATGAGCCTTATCAAATGAATGGAAATTATAATACATACATTTGTCACTTATCATTACCGTATCAACAAAAAAGTTGTCAGTCACAACACTTCCTTGCAAAACTACCAAAAACATTTCTTCAATTAATTTGCAGAATGCAATAAATTGCAAGTGCAATATTTATATTAATAATATAATAATTGAGTTGTTTGTATGCATTTGATAATGAATAATTCTTCTTATAATCTCTATTCATACATATATCCACCAACTTTGTGATCGACACTTTTGCCATAATATACTCACTATAAAATCAAAACTCCAATGATTTTTTCAAATTCTCCAAGTATAGATCAAAATATATCCAGAATGAAACTGTAAATACCTCCAATTCAATATTAGAATTCCTGTTTTGGAAGAGATCCTCAAACACTGCTTAAAACCCATATAAACTCTGAAAACTGCATTTGAAAGGCTCATTACGCAAAATTCGAGACAGACCTGATAGTCATCAATTAAAATTATCCCGCCCAAGTTGGAAACAGTATTGATTGTCCACTTTAAGATATCGGCACAGTGGAATAATTGAATACTAAGTATCGAATTCGCTACAACCCTCTTTCTCAAATAACATAATCTCAATTCAACTCGGTTTTAATCAGGATTTCGTTTCAGCTCATCGCCAAATCCGAATCTTTGCATAAATCTGAGCTTGGATTCAGCGAAGTAATAATTGGGGATAATTAATGAATTTTCCTTGAGTCTGCAGCGTTGTTTTAGGGTTGGTGTCTCAGTTATGGAAATGATGGAAATGTAGAGGAGAGATGCTATTCATCTCCCAGAAATGAAGGACAGATAGTCATAATCGAATGTTCAAGTGTGAATTGTCGAGCTGTGCGCAGAAATTTATATTTCATAAAGTCATGGCAGATCGCGTTCGACTACACTTTTTCCAATTTAGTTCAGAACATGAAGCTAAAAAAATGGTGAAACCTCGCAGATTTTTCGTCCAGCACCGATTAGTACATAAATTTGGGATTAGGCTTATTACACTCTCTAGTTTATTTTCTATAATGAGCCGTTGTACGCTTTTTGTTTTTTAGGGGTGAAAACTACCCCTAATTGTAAAAAATCATAAAATAACATTAAAAACCTAAATATGGGTAAAAATAGTTGAATAATGATTGTTTTATGCTTTAGGATACAATTTCATGATCTTTCAATATACCCTTGTTATAAACTACCCTTGAAAACATTGAAATTTTTATATGTCTTCGAACTTCAGAATACACTGGTGAGAAATAAACGAAATATACACTCACACAAGTGAGCAGATTTTTCTTCTCTGTCTTCCAATATGAATGGAAAAAGTGGAACTCATAACGTATAATGGCCGAATATACCGGTTATGTAGATTACTACGCTCCGAAGCGGGTAATTCGAATTTTTAAAAAAAAATCGCTTTTTTAAGCATAGCTTCTTCACTTTAGGTGAAATTTTCTCAGAAACGATTTTGTAGAGCTTTTTAAGAGCTATAAGACTATGTGAATAAAATTACTCAAGATACCTCAATTTTTAAATGGGGAGAGTTCAAAGCGTTTGACTAAGGTGAGGTTCGATCGTGAATGTAGGACTTGAACGGTTATATCTCGCCGAATATTCACTTTACAAAAAATCTACATGCAGGAAAATTTTTGTCATTGAAAAAGCTATATTTTATTACTGTGTCGTTTTTTTTCGTATCTTTAGTATTTTGAGAGATATTTATGAGAAAAGGATTAAAAACACGAAATTGAAAGAAATCGTTTTCTCTTCAAGCTCCAATTTTTCTAAAACTAGGCATTTTGAATTGGTTTAACTACGTGGGAGTATTGATAGTACATATATAAAGAGAATCACAGAAGGGTGGCAATCAATTTTAGTTAGGGGGGGTACATTGGAGGTTGTTTTCACAATTTTTTTTCGTAGATAAAAGCGGGTACTGATCTTGTTTTGATCATAAGTCGGTCAATTTTCATGCTAGGAAGACATTTTTTTATTCGTTTGAGAGGTCCAATTTGATACTTTGAAAAATATTCTAGGAGCTTTCTTTGAAAAATGTATATTTTTCTCGTTATTCCGCTTTAAATCTTCCAATTTATACATTTGACGAAAAAAGCTAAGCATTAATTTGCTGTACCTCAGTTCGTATGTGTCGTGGGAAAATTATAAAAAAGCACTGTTTTTGTTTTTTCAAAAGCTACAATTTGCCTCTCTACACTTTTTTTGAAAAAATGCATAGTTTTAGAGCTATTTGCAAAAAAACATTTAAAAAAGCCGATTTTTTCGTCAAAAAACTGTTACTTTCAACTTCGAATAACTCAAAAAATATTACTTTTACGAAAAAAACGTGTGAAACATTTTTTTCTTAGAATTACTTTTTCCGTCGATTCCTACAGTTGAAATGTAATAAAAAATGTCCACCCTCGTGATGGGGTGGCAATCACCCCCAAGGCTCTAGCGTACAGCGTCATGAAAAAGAAAATGATCCTTGAGCTATTCCTTACCTTCTGTGAAAATTTAAGGTAAGTCCATGGTGGACGAAAAAATTGCTAGCCAAAATGCTTCATTTTAATTTCAGAAAGTATAAGATGTCATAAAGAAAATATAAATTGTGATTCAGATCAGTCAAACATAATTCAGAAAATATCAATTGTAATTCAGAATAATCAACTGTAATTCAGAAAATGTCATGTGTAAATCAGATTAGTCAATTGTAATTCAGAAAATATCAATTCTTATTCAGTTCTTGCCAATTGTTATTCAGAAATTTCGGTTATAATCCATGGATTTTATAATTTTAAGTCAGATTTAATCGAATGTGAGGAAGAAATGTCACTGAGATGTGGTGTTACTATTTACTTTGCAGGTCTGCAAAATTTTTTCCGGAGTGATTTGTGAATCCAACAACTTTCCTCTCTCTATGCTAATCAAACATATCCCATTTTATACTCAAACGACTTTGACATATATTCATCAATGAGAACTCCTAACCATTGGCAAATGGAAAATGCCGAAATTGCAAAATTCTAATTGTAATTCAGAAAATATCAATTGTAATTCAGAATAATCAACTGTAATTCATGAAATGTCAATTGACATTCAGATTAGTAAACTGTATTTCAGAAAATATCAATTGTAATTCAGTACTTGTCGATAGTTATTCAGAATTTGTTAGATGTAATTGAGAAATTATCAAATGTAATTCAGATTATATGGTAAATGGAGACAAACATCGTAAGGAAAAATATTTCACAAGAGGACCTTTATCATTCGGGTAGATTTATTTGGCAAAACTACTGATACTATCGACTTTCATTTTACCAATATCCCTACCTGCAGGGATTCATTCCGACCTGGAAGGTTTTTCTGTGATGATTTTCCAAGACAAAACAAGGTTTTGCAATTTCTGCATTTTTTCTTTGCCAATGGTTATGGGTTTTCATCGATGAATATATGTCAAAGTCTTTTGAGTATTATATGGAACGTGTTTGATATGGCATATCGAGAGGAGAGTCGTTTAAACCACAAATTACTCTGGAAACAATCTGCAGACCTGCAAAGTACATAATAAAACCACATGTCAGTGACATTTCTTTCTCATATTCGATTCTGACATGATATTATAATATCCTGAAAAATCGACTATTTCTGGATAATAATTGACAAATTTTGAATTACACTTGACAAGCTCTGAATTACAAAGGTTGAGCACGATGCCGTAACTTTATTAAATTCAATATTGAACGATACAAATTAAATTAGTAGTGTGAAATTAGAAAAAAGCCATATAAAAAGTCGATTTCGGTGAGACTCCAACCGACGATTATATAATGGATCGTCTCAGTAAAAAACAACTCAGATTTCGTATCTGTAGATAGACAGATCAGAATTGTGAGTTTCTACAAGGTTGTCCCTGATTACCAAGTATTTTGTTTTCTGTGATTGGTGGAATTCATATCCTACCTTACGTGGATATTTTTTTGTATGTAGATTTACACGAAAGGAAAGCCCAGTAATGTTCAAAAAACACCGCTTGAATCAAAGGATAGGACATACGAATTAACATTCACTTTGCATTTTTGAAGTTTGTAAGCCTCAGGAAAAACTTCTTTCGGCAAAGAGTTCCTAAGCTCAGCTGTTCTACTGAAATGAGTATGAGAGGTTCGACATTTCTCCAAATTCACAACAAAGGTGTGGGAATTCTGTACTCGTCGAGTCATCCGTGTAGATATTGCCATGGGTGGAAAGATTGATAACAATTCAGAAAAGCTGCGACCTTGAAAATATCTATAGAAGAGAGACAAGTCTCCTACCCTTCTACGATGTTCCAATGACGTGTGCGAAACTGTGAGCAGAGAATCACCAATGAGACGGATTTCCTTTCTCTGAATAGAATCGAGAAGCCTCAATGAATGTTTTGGTGCCGAACTCCACACATGAGAATTATATTCCAAGATCTGAGCCTTGTAGATCATTAGAAGCTGACGAGAAGTGAAGTATTTCTCCGCACGAAATAGAAATCCAAGTTCCTGGCAAGCCCTTTTAGGGATCGATCTCACTTGGTTTTCCCATGAGAGAATATCTCTGATCGTAATTCCTATCATCGAGATACTTGACTTTGTAGGAATAGTTGCTCCTGATATCTGAATACTAGATGATGATAGATCGGCTTCCTTGAGAGGAGAAATGCCTGGGTTTTCATAGTATTAAATTTCACCAAGTTTGTGAAAACCCATTCTATTATTTTTACCCAAGTCATCGTCAACTTTATTGACGCTAATGCCCCTTCGTATTCTCGTTTCTCTTGCTGGTATGGAGACTCTGGAAGCGAAACTAGTATGAAGAGTACTATCGTCCGCAAAACTATGTACTGAAGAAGATGTTTTCGTGATATCAGTAAGTTAACCGAGACGCAAAGCGTCGAGGGTAGCTATGATTTCGAGACATTAATGAAACTTTCTACCGAGGTTTGTATACTATTTTATTAACAACCATCATATTTTGTTTAAAATTAATAAATCTCTGTTTCGTTCTGAACATATCTAAAATATTACATTTAACGAAAAATTACCAAGAACGCGGTTTTCTCGTAATAAAGTAGATATATTGGTACCGTGACTACGGGGTATACAACTGTCGGTTATAACTGCACGAGTGCATGAAAAATAACCGATAATTTTGCAAGAAAGCGTGATATCTAAAAATTGCAAGAGTTTATTTTCATATTTTGGCGGAAGTGCCCGAGTCCCGAATAAAGAAATTGTCAAGGAAATGTTATTTATTGTTCATTTATACTTTCCTCTATAGATTATATAGAGCACTCACCGAAACGCGAAATGTTTTTCTATTTTTGAAGTCTATCTGACTTTTATTTGTGTTGTTTACTGACGTCTAGCGATACGGTTTCAAATGTGTTGTTATGGTGACTTGATACAATGCAATTACCGCTGTAAGTTTTCGATAATTGCGTTGCTCTTATGGGACATTTTATATATGAGGGAAATATTCACCAATATAAATAAATGTCAGATAAAGTCAATAAATGACAGATAAAGTCTAGAATAGATGAAATGAGGGTAGGAAATGGGGGCGGGAAATGAGGGCGGGAAGTAGAGGTGTGTAATGTAACACTTCCCAACCTTCAATGACGTTAGTATTGACAGCATTACATATATGGTTGTAAATAAAAGTACTTTATGCACAGAATAAATGTATACTAGCTTCTCCTTGTATTTCCTCTCTTTGGTTCACTTGATGTTCTTCGAGCATCACCTTTCGTGGATAAAAAAGGATGGCAATAGATCAAATAAATATTGATCCAGGGTAACTTGTACTCAACGGAAGATTCAGTATTGCTTTTTCCCCCCATCCTCCCGAATATTTCCCCGAGATATTTACCATGCGACTCCCCATCTATCAAACAGCCAAGCAGAATAAATTATTCGAGATGAAAGAAGTAGCTCCGTTTATCCTTCGACAAGTTATTGGGCACCGGAGTATGATAAAAGGTGACGCTTCGAGCGTTTTCAGAATATCTGCAAGACGTTCGGCCCCGTGAGGAGAGCGTCAAATGGGACAAAAACTGAAAAATTCATTAAAGCGTGATGATGCGAATGTTGGCTGCTACGGACGAAAGTCGAATTGATGCGACTGGAAATATAGTTCGTAGGTATGGATGTCAACTAGGGATAGAAACAGTTTATTATTTACAACCATATATGTAATGCTGTCATTACCAACGTCATTGAAGGTTGGGAAGTGTCACATTACACACCTCTACTTCCCGCCCTCACTTACCGCCCTCATTTCATCTATTCTAGACTTTATCTGTCATTTATTGACTTTATCTGACATTTATTCATATTGGTGAATATTTCCCTCATATATAAAATGTCCCATAAGAGCAATGCAATTATCGAAAACTTAAGCGGTAATTGCATTGTATCAAGTCACCATAACAACACATTTGAAACCGTATCGCTAGACGTCAGTAAACAACACAAATAAATGTCAGATAGACTTCAAAAATAGAAAAACATTTCGCGTTTTGGTGAGTGCTCCATACAATCTATAGAGTAAAGTATAAATGAACGAAAAATAACATTTCCTTGAGAATTTCTTTATTCGTGAAATATTCCAATGAATTACATTCGTGCATAAAAATGACCAGATAATTTTGCATTCAAGCGTGATATCTAATACAAATTGCATTCGGTTATTTTCATACCTTGTAAAAGAGTCCTCGTCCTTCGGACTCGGGCACTTTCGCCAAAATATGAAAATAAACTCTTGCAATTTTTAGATATCACGCTTTCTTGCAAAATTATCGGTAATTTTTATGCACTCGTGCAATTATAACCGAAAATTGGTGAGAAGGTAGCTCAGAACCAGGACACGGAAATAGAATAATACTTTTTATCCCGTTTCACCGTGTTTAAGGAGATGAAAAACGGGCGCCATATTCATATAAGAAAACATGATGCCTTAGTCCAATCTACTACTACAAATTTTGGATAAAAATTTATTTCACAGAATTGATGGAACACAAGTTTGATAATTTATCGAAATTATTCGTCTAACGGGATTGAAAAGGAATAGAAAGTTATTTTTAGGTTTGATCAAAGCACAACCAAAACCACTGTTGTATGACGTAGGCATCCGAAATGAAAGAGGTTTTCTGAAATTCCACCTCCAAGGGTGTGGAAAACGGGGTCAAAGTTTGTTTGGGACACTGTACTTCAGTCTACTTCAAATTTTGCAGAAATATTCTCCAACAGAATTTATGGAAGAGGTGTTTCCTATTTTATTGAAATTCACCGAATTTGTAAAGACAGGTCACCTTATAGAAAGTTAATTCCTAACAGACAAGTTTGACAGTATGATACTTCGATTTGAAGTGGGTATTTGGAATTCAAATGCGTTTGAAAGTTTGGATAATCTCAATATTACATTTAATTTTGTTCGTTTCATTTCACTTTGAGTGAATTTCTTACCTCTAGTTACTAATAGAACGCGAGATTATTCTGACGATGATAAAAACAAACTTCACCTTGAATGACATTTCTCAACTTACTTGGGTAGAAGTTATATTTGTGTGATCAATTGATTGTTTTCCAGATCTTCCCAGTTTAACACATTTTTCCACCAATGGTGACAATTGATTGTTACATGCCTAGTAAAGAAGGATGCAAAAACAATAATTAAAAATCATGGAAGAAAATTCTTTCAGGCGAATGTTTTCAAATAAAAGTACCGTCGGGTATGCAGGAAATGGGACGTAACGCTTCCAGATTCATGAAGTGCGCCCCTGTTGGCATCTTCTTGAAGGAATTTCTTTCAAAATCAAGAGTGCGAGATATCGAGGATTTGGGTTACGATTTTTCAGGTATAAGTTAACGCACCAGGTTTTTTATGCATCAGTGAAGTTCGCTATTGCTAGCGCCATGCGGCACTGTGACATTTGGGGTGAAACCATAGAATTATATGAGATATATCAGTTCTAGGGTCAAAAAAAAAGAGCTATAATAAAGTGTGTATGACATTCAGTTGCTATACATTTGGTTAGATTTGGAATAGAAAGTATGGAAAAAGATAACGGCTAACCGTCAAAGCATCAATAAATAAATCAGTAAATACAAAGTTAATCACTTTCATGACGAATCTGAAAAAAAGTTGACAAGATGTCATTACCCCTACAATACATCTGAAGAAGCTATTCTATAGTGTAGAGTAGCACACAATACAGATATGGTTCCGTTATCTCAAATATATTTATGTTCATCTCTGAAATGATCGTATGATCTTTAATATTTTTTCAGATTCTTTTTGTTCAAACTGATCTGGAAAAAAAAAGCAAAATACCACACTATGGTTTCTCATACTATGGAAGTTTCCTTCATCAATAGTTATCGTTGACATTTGACTGAAAGGAGTACAAATGAACCCATTTTCATCAGTAACGGTCTGCTCAAATTTGGCATACCTCATGAAAACTAGTTCAGATAATATTTTTTCGTTCATCTGTGGACTGAAAAGACGAGCTCGCTTGCATGAATCCTATCTTCTTGGTACAAAGTTCTTCTAATCTTTCAAATTCAATGTGGAACTTACTGACATACTGTGGGAATAGTTCAGTCAATTCCGTTGAGTTTCACACTGAATCGAATAGACGGAAAAACTCCATAGTAAAAAAATTAGAATTCAGTCATATGAACAATAAATAGTTTTTTTCTACGAATGCTATACAATGTACCACTTCTCTCATCGTTTTAATACGTTCAAAATGAAAGATTTCTCACGCAGTGAGAAATATTCGCCATTACAGTGAGAAATAATTTCTCACTGTTATCACGATAACCCAAGTCAGTCATGAATTGTTACATGACAGATTGATATGACACGTTCTCCATGTTGACAACGCTACGCCGACGATTCGCGTGCAATATCCAAGTAGCCCATTGTTGGTGGCGTTTCCATAACAACACAACCAAAGTACTGCTTAATTATTGCTGTTTTATTGTTGATTGTTATAGTATAAACAGGTCAGATTTATTAAATATCGGATAAAATGGAATACGAAGATTCAGAGTTGGAACATACACCTCCAGAAATTGTTCAGAAAGCAATAGATGTTTGCAATAATTTGCTACCAAGCACAACAACAGAAAAATATGAATTCGCTTACAGAAACTTTATGGACTGGAAAATGAAAGCCAAGGTAAATTTTTATTCCAAAATTATCTTGTTAGTTTATTTTGAAGAGTTGTCAAGAAGATTGAAATTATCAACATTATGGTCTCGGTAGTCGATGCTTTATTGATATATCAAAATAGGTAAAACCACGTGCTTTTTGAAACGCAAATCTGAAAAATATGCTCCAAAACAGTCAAAAACATTATCTTCTGAAGAAATTCAATAATTTTTAGAGGATGCGCCTGATGAAAAGTATTTGCTGATGAAGGTATGAATTGAAAAATTTTAAATTGTCATCGAATAATGAATGTTTGGTTTTGATTTCAGGCTGCTTTAGCTATTGGCCTCACAGGGGCATGCCGTTGTGATGAACTTCGAAAATTAAAAATTGATGTCATGGAAGATCTTAATTTGGTCTTTTCAATAGAATAACCCGATACTAAAACAGCTAGAACCAAGGTTCCTATAAATTTCACAGTTACAGGAGAATTCTACAAAATTCACATTAAATATGTTAAGCTTCGACCATGCACAAATAAAACACGTTTTTTCAAATTACAAAAATAGCAAATGTACGAAACAGCCTGTGGGGATAAATAAATTTGGCACCATGGCGAAAGAAATTGCGAAATTTTTGCAATTACCGAACCCTGAATTATATACTGGCCACTGTTTCCGAAGGTCATCTGCGACTATTTTTTTTAGTTAATACAGGGGCAGATCTTTCAACTTTAAAACGCCATGGAGGTTGGAAATCCAGCAATGTCGCTGAATCTTATATCGACAACTCCATAGCTAACAAAATGAAAATTTCAAAAGTATAGTAGAATCCATTCAGCCTCCAACGCCGTTAGAACCTGAACACAACAATGCTGTGAAAGCTCAGTACGTTTCCCTATCAACTTCAACTTCGACCGCAGCTAATATTTCAATTACCGAAAACATGTTGAAATAAAACAACCTACCAGAAGTTAATTTACAAAATTGTTCAAATATAACTGTTAATTACTATTTTGAATGAAATATAAAAATGAGTTAATGACATATAAGTTATTATATATGTATTTTAATTACATACCGTAGAAAAAGTACAGTGTACAATGCGTGAGAAAATGACATATTTCCCACTTGTTGTGCAATATACTGAAGTGTTCTAAGTATATTCCATATAGAGCTGTAGAAGTTTTCCGATGATATTCCAAAACAGAATAATATGAATTTATTGGTTGTTGCATGTTCGCTCAATAGATGATAAAGGACCTAGAACAGAGCCCTATGGAACTCCCATCTAGGATCGCGCTCTTCAGATTCTTCCCAAGATCTCATTCAACGCTTCTCGTGATATTTTCCGGGAAAATAATTGTATTATCTCTGGACAAATTGATCTAGCTGAATTATTCCCATCAATAATAGATCGGACGTAACCATAAGCACCAAGAACGTCACTGCGTCAAGAAAATTGTGATTGATCGGTCCATTAAACCAAATGAGTCCACATAGAGAACTGAATAATATGAATTTATTGGTCGTTTTATGTTCGCTCCACAGATGATAAAGGACCTAGAACAGAGCCCTATGGAACTCCCATCTAGGATCGCGCTCTTCAGATTCTTCCCAAGATCTCATTCAACGCTTCTCGTGGTATTTGATGGGAAAATAATTGTATCTCTGGAAAAATTGTTCTGGCTGAATTATTCCCACAAATAAAAGATCGGACGTAACGATAAGCAGCAAGAACGTCACTGCGTCAAGAAAATCGTGATTGATCGGTCCATAAAACCAAATGAGTCCACATAGAAAACTGAATAATATGAATTTATTGGTTGTTTTATGTTCGCTCCACAGATGATCAAGGACCAAGAACAAAGCCCTGTGGAACACCCACCTAATATTGCGCTCTTCAGATTTTTGTCAAGATGTCATTCAACGCTTCTCGTGATATTTTCCGGAAAAAATAATTGTATTATCTCTAGACAAATTGATCTGGCTGAATTATTCCCATCAATAATGGATCGGACATAACCACCAGTACCAAGAACGACACTGCGTCAAAAAAATTGTGATTGATCGGTCCATAAAACCAAATGAGTCCACATGAAACGGAAGAAATATTTTCATAATGAAACCGTGACTAAGCACCGCATCACACCCCGGGGCGATTCATCATGAACTGCATGGCACATAGCAGTCGGAAAGCTCCGGTTTTTCATTCCGACGTAGATCAACAATTTTTATTGTTTCCTCTGCTCGTCAATCTCCGTTAGAAGGGAAATTTATTGTGCTGAAAATCCCCGCTCGCTCAGGAAATTCATATTGAATATTTCATATAAGGCACTCGTCTGACAGGTTTGGCACGATCGGGAAACTGCAAGAATTTCACTCAGATTATTGGTGTATTGAATTGACAGTGAATTTTTACATAAGGTTGATTTTTATTGAATCGTTCTCTCATAACGGGTTTCCTGGGTTCAAACTCGAATAAGGAATAACGCTTGAGGTAGATTTGAGAATATATTTGGTCATTACCAATCACTTCGTGAATCAGGCCTCGGGCGCCATTTTTATTCTGTATGCCTCAGATTTCCCGAAAAAAAATAGATGGAGGTTTCTAAATTTATCCTTCATTCACATCAATTCTCATCTGAATATCGCTTGCTATATGAATACCTGGAAGGTATTTCGTTTCTACCGTTTTCAAAAACGAAATTCGCGAAATCAAAACAACGTACAAACATATATGCGAGATTCGCAAAACCAAATCGACCATTTATAAAAACCACAAAATTCGCATTAAATCATATAGGTGTACTGATATATACGAAAATTGCAAAACGATTGAAGCAATTTATTGGCACTGCTATTCGACATTTCCACTCCCAATCAGGAGTCATTATTAAAAACCTATAGTTATATCTCTATATCAATACTAAAACCGATCTGATCCACTCCGATAGCCGTTTCCGAACTATTTAAAAATTAGAAGAATTTTCCCAGATGGGATAGCTCGCAGTGAAATTTGGGCTGTGGCAAAAATACATAGGATTTCTCGAACTTAGTTGAAATAGATCACTACTTTTATTCGGGTTTGCTGGCCGTCGTTTTTTGGGATTTCTTTCCGAAGTTGCGCTGGCGCGAGTGGCTAGCTTCTTCAGAGACTCATACACCTTGAGTTTGACTCCGATGACTAAAACGACGGCCTTCAAACCCGAACAAAAAAATGATACTGAAAACCTCGGCCGCGAAAGCCTTAACCATATGGTCCGTTGAAATAATTGTTCTTTCCAGTGAAAAACGCAGCTGAAAAATCATTTTTCATTTTTATTTGGGAATTTTTTTTCCGACGGAGTAGACATCCCCTTTTGTATAGTAGTTTTCACAATGAATGGTATTGACTGAAGGATTATAATAAAACCAATTAGACCCTTGAGTTGTAAAATCCGAGATGCACATCATAAATGTAAAAGGACCGGATTCAGATAATTTTGTTTCTCAGAGAGGGATTGTAGAGGATTACAGCTTACATTTCTTCTTCAATTTAGTCTTTGTATTTCATTGGAAGTGTTACGGCGTGCAATAATTTTATAACATTTATTTGTTATTACAGACATTAATGGCAAAGATTTTATACCCCAACGTACAGATTAGGCAGAATGTGGCGTCCGTGGATAAAAAGTAATAGTGCTTCTTCCAGTGATTCGTTAAAGAAGAATCACTTATCTTGTGACGCGAAAATCATTATAAAAAATGTGTATAGTTCCTTAATTCAGCAAGGATATAACGCGGGTGCTGCGGCAAAAGTAACCAGTAATTTGACGAAGGTGCCTCTTACTTCAGTTAGACGAATTGTTGAAAATTCCATGGAATCAAGAAAAAAGCGTAAAGATTCCGGTGTCACGAAAAGTCTAGACGACTGGGAAACTGTGGCCTCACTACTCTTTGGCGAGCTCTGTCTGCAATGGGATTTAAATATCGCAAAATTGACAAGAGACAAGTAATAATAGAATCCACACGTTTAATTAACTGGCGTTCTGAATATATAACGTCAATAAGAAAATACCGGTCTGAAAATCGGCCAATACTCTACCTCGACGAGACGTGGTTTGACACGCATGACACCCCTTCCAAAGGATGGTCTGATTCCTCTAATAAGTGTAAAACAAAAGCACCATCAAATAAAGGGAAGAAAATCACAATATTACACGCAGAATCAGAAAATGGTTGGATCCCAAACGCTATGTGGCTTTCTGCCAAAAATATTGAGGTGGGATTTGTTGGTGCTGCATACACGTGTCTGATGAATCAGGGAATCACGAAATACGACTTTCCCTGATTCAAAAATATTAAGGACTCTTGTGTTGATTATCACGAAGATACGACATCAGAGCTTTTTGAAGATTGGTTTAAAAATTGTCTGTTACCCAACATTCCGCCAAACAGCGTTATAGTAAATAGTAATGGACAACGCAAGCTATCATAGTCGACAATTGCAAAAAATTCCTGGCTCAAAGAATACGAAATTGGAGATTCAAAACTTCATGGCTGCAAATGACATATATTTTGAGGAAAATTATACAAAAAAAAGAACTTTAACAAGTGCTGCAGTCATCTTCTTTAAAAAAAACGTATGTTTGTGATACAATTGCAGAAGAATTGGAACAAACAGTGTTACGACTACCTCCCTACTACTGCGTGTTCAATCCCATAGGGCTTATGTGGCACCAACTTAAATCGTGCGTGCGCGGAAAAAATACTTTTCCGACTTTAAGTGGTAGTGTGGTAGAATTAATTAGGAACTGTATGAATGACATTCCTACCGAGAGTTGGAAAAGTTCTGTTAGTCATGTTATTAATGTTGAAAACTCGTACCTTTCTGTAAAATCAATTGCGCCAATTATAATGAATTTAGATGAGGATAGCGATAGCGACACTGAATTAAATATAGAATAGAATTGTAACATCTAAATAAATTACTTGTATATCTCTTACATTATGCAAAATTCAAATTTCTTAAGTTCGACCCTGTAGCACATTTGCATCTTTTACCGAATGATTTTCTACACAATGGGATTAAATCGGGTAGTTTATTGCAGTTAATAAGCCAATACCATTTACTATAATAGATTCAATGACTAAGAGAACAAGTTAATTGATTGTCATTGAATTTACTACCTTCAACATCGACAGAAAAATATGAAACCGCATACAAAGAGTTCATGGATTGGAAGAAAGAATACAAAACTAAAAGTGTTTCTGAAAATATAATTTTGGCATATTTCGAACAACTACTTATCCAAAGTAAGGAAAGCCTCTACTGTGTGGTCAATATATTCAATGCTAAAATCGACTAATTGCTTCTCTTCAGCAACATAAAGCCAAGAATGAGTCACTGGCATTCTATTATGTTTTATAGTATAGTATTATTTTTAGCAAAAAGTGTTGTAGAAAAAGTATAGTGTTTACCACGAATAGAAATGCAATTTCTCACTCGTTTGAATTGCAACACTCGCTTGCGCTTGTGCCGTAACTTTTTCCAAACTCTTGAGAAATTTGCACTTTTCTGCACTTGTTGCAAGATGAAAAAGAAAATACAAGGCGCTAGCCTTCCATATTAATGTGATAAATTTTCATACGAATATCACAGACACCCAATGAATTCCTAGAAAACAAGAATAATACTCACCGCTAAAAATCCCAAGTAGAATCACCCCGGAAATAAGTCTTGCTGACACTCCTATAAAGTATCTGTAACCTCTCGTTCTCACCATCTCTGCAGATCATATAATCGGTACGGATTCACACAATGTTTTTCAATTCGTAAAGGTCATTTGGTTATCAATCGAAACATTATATATAAGTGAATCAATTTCAACAATCATTCTAAAGGAAATGATTTTCGACTCATAACATCGAAATAAAATATTTCGAACAAAATTAAAGTTATAGAGAGATATTGTTTCTATTACTACGATATTTAGAAGATCTGGATTGAGGTTAAATAATGAGAAAGCTTTTACTCATTATTCTCGAAAAAAACGAAGAACTAGCCATCAGATATTGTCTCATTCATCTACAATAATTATATATTGAAGCTGAGTACAGAGTTGAAGGAAAATAATGTATTCTGAACCTCAGAACATTGTTAATCACACACGACTTAAAAACAGGTCCTCAATTTCATGAACACCTGTCATACCTCCTTCAATATCAGCAATGAACTACTAAATTCGGACTTTCATAAAAACTTGTATTCGAAATGAAAATAGCACATCATAATATATATGGCTCAAAATGTAGTTAATAGTCTATTATTATCCACTTCACACTTTGTATCTTCCAAACGCCTTGCATATTGCTATTAGGTTCGTAATTTGATGAATGATTGAAAAAAATGGTTTCCTTCTATTTTAGTTATTCGGAGAACATTCGATCAAAAAAAACTGATAGCATTTCCTAAAACACAAATGGAGACACAGGGTGTCGTGCAGGAAACTTGCAGCTAATATGATATAACTGAAATACAAAAATACAAAATTGTGAATAAATCATATTATTAATTCGTTTCGTGTTAAATTGGGTTGAAAGAAGCTGTCGATAATCCATTTCCTCCATCTAGTAAATCTTTGATAATGAGTCAGATATGAATAGAGCCAATGAATTATTATTATTAATGTTGCTACATATATTTCAATTTTTGTAATTTTTCAAACCTCTTTTCTCTACAGATATCAATTACCCGAACAACAAACTGAAAATACCTACACTCGACGCGCGCTTTGCCAACTATGTTGGGATTTTTGGTAGAAGTCATTAACTGAATTAGAAAATTGTAAATGCTCTTGTAATTGGAGTATAATTTCAGCATTGGAAAATGTTGACTCTCCTTGATGCTGATAACAGTTCGATAGGTCTGATGAACTCAAGTAATTGAAAGGCATTGGGCTTTGTCATTTTCACACTCATTATCTTGAATTCTCCAAATTAGCCGGGAAATCTATTGTCATAGACTAATTTCAAATCGCCCCTTAGAATCCAGTGATTTTCTCCTATATTCATCTGATCTTCCATATCGGATGTTTGCACAATGCTCTACAAAACGAGTTGTTATATGTCGCCCACTTTATCCAATGTACTTATCGGTTATAATTGCACGAGTGCATAAAAATTACCGATAATGTTGCAAGAAAGTGTGATATCTGAAAATTGCAAGTTTTTTTCATATTTTGGCGAAAGTGCCCGAGTCCGAAGGAAAATAACCGAATGCAATTTGTATAAGATATCATGCTTGAATGCAAAATTATCTGGTCATTTTTATGCACGAATGTAATTTATTGGAATATTTCACGAATAAAGAAATTCTCAAGGAAATGTTATTTTTTGTTCATTTATACTTCCCTCTATAGATTGTATGGAGCACTCACCAAAACGCGAAATGTTTTTCCATTTTTGAAGTCTATCTGACATTTATTTGTGTTGTTTACTAACGTCTAGCGATACGGTTTCAAATGTGTTGTTATGGTGACTTGATACAATGCAATTACCGCTGTAAGTTTTCGATTATGGGACATTTCATATATGAGGGAAATATTCCCCATAAATAGTTCATTCGACTTTTCCGTTTGTTCCATTTCATCTTTTGAAAATCACCTGATAATCGTTGTAAATCACTAAAAGTTCCAAATGCAACTCTCATATGCACTCAAATTCGTATAATAATAATTGCAATTATTATGCTCGAAATAAATGTGAATAGAATCTTTTCCTGAAATCCATGGTAATACCCAAATTACATTGTTGTACAATTTTCGAAAGAAATACAAATAATTACTGTTATTGTGTTCAATAGGAATGAAAATTTAATAATTGCAGTTCTTAATCATTATTTATCAGGTATAGAAAAAATAGCATATGCAACTCTCATATATATTGATACATGATCGTGGCATAAAATACCATTATGACCCTTTTTCTCACTGCACCTCTTTTGATCGCACTTCGAAAGTATAGGAATTAAAGAGAGAAAAAATTTGTCGAGTCATTATACCAATTATAATTATACACAAACAGATTTTCTTCCATCACCCTGCTACCACATACTTTTGATACTAATTCCATCCTGATATTCCAGGTTTCCATTTGAAACTTGTTTACAAGTTCCACCCAGAAAAACAGTGGTTTTCTTTGTCATTATGTTGTCTAACTTTTCAGAAAAAATCCATCATGGTACTAGATTGGTACTCGATTCTGCAGACAGCTGGCACGCTAACACCAACGCCGAGTGCAAGTATTCATTTTGTTGTTCAGCTAATCGAACTTTTTTTTTAAAAAACATCCCCACCAATTATTGTACCCATTCATGTGACTCGCGATTGTTACCAAACTCAAATACCCCACACTCTCCGACTTCGAAACTTATATCAAGTTATAAGTGACATTCACCACATTCGCGATTCATACGCGAACAATTGCCGCTCAAGAATTTCACGTGGGAATCCTTCCGAGTCCTGCCTTCCAGGATGCCGCACGGAAACTGTTAAAACAGGACCGCGATCACATGGGGTGCGTCGCGACGATCCGCAATAAAAGCTGCCGGACGCCACGCCCACCCCTAGGTGACTGAAGTCTCCCACTAACTGCGGGTAGTATCAATAAGATTACTTCTACGAGTATGGTGTGCACTTTTGCTTTGCTTCTTTCCAAAAGTGCTCCACACAATCTCGAAATACCCAGAATCTTTAAAAGACTTACAGCCACCGACTTTTTCTTATGAGAGCATTAAGCTAGTCGGCCATTAAAGTTCATTTAGCGCACTACAGCGCACCATAGTGTGAGAGATTATGAAATACCTGATAATAAACCCTCACCTAACCTAAAGAGTCCCTTTGTTAGTGGTTTCATAACAACACAGAAAAGACTTCAAAAAATTGTGTGTGTTGTTTATACTGGGGAAACATCAAGACCGTTGAGAATGGGAACAGCGGAACATAAAACAACATAAGAAGACGACGTATGAATGAGCCGAAATTCGCTGCACACATATCAACAAGTGGTACACACATGGTGGATTGGAATAATATCAGTTTACTTCTGAGAGAACAGAATGGAACAAAAAGGAAACTCAAAAAATCTACTTGCGTATTAAACAGAAATAAGGAACCTTCTACTTGCTCATTGAATATAACTAAATTGATGATGGGTGTCCCTTCTAAAGGGGGAACTTGAACTGAGAAGATTTAATTAGGAGTAGATTTTGTCAAAATCAAAACTGAATAGAACTAGGGGTGCGTTACTCATGCCCAGTGTAGGGCTTCGAAAGACCAAGACTCAATAAATCTTCTCAAGACCAAGATTTGACTTTCGAGACCAAGATTTGACATTCGAGACCAAGACCAAGAGTTTCCCCCCAGAGATTCTTGGTCTCGATCTCGAAATAAAGATGATGAACTTGAATTTACTCGATATCAAGAATTTTATGAAAATGTTATTTAAATTTCTTTCAGTTAGTTATTTTTCATATGGTATGTTTTTAATTTTTTTTACAAAAAATCTGAAATACATTTTTCAAATTCATTATTGCAGTTTTACAGTTTACAACAAATAGGTGTATGTTGTAAGGTTGCAGTGGTCCATACCTCCTACCATCGAAGAAAATAAAATTCAGCGTTTGAAAATACTTGGTTTTTTTTAATTTTCGTAGCCTCCGCCCCTGTCGAAATATTTTCAAGGTTTGAAAAAATTTAATTATCTCGATATCATCGTTAGAGGATAAATGGACCGCGCCGAATCGATGGTTTTTACAGATCTCTCCCCATCTTTGAGTTGTTTAGAAGTCTAAGAATGTAGAAAATCCAGAAAGCAGAACTTTAATATCAGGATATCTTCTCGCGTTTTCGTTATCCTGATACACACTATCCAAGGATCCACATCGAAAAATATCATATTCATATTCTCTCTAACATCATGATAACAGGAGCACAAAGAGGTTATATTATACCTTCTCGCGTTTCTGTTATTCTTATACAAAATTTCCGACAATTCACAAAGAAAAATCGATCAATTTCATAATTTTTTCCGTCGAGAGTTCAAGGTATTGCAGGAAACCCCGAAAATCGATTTTGACATCATAGTAACAGAAACGCAATGAGGATATATTATACCTTCTCGCGTATCCTGATACAAAATTTCCTAGGATCCACACCGATTAATATCATATTCATTGTTATTTTCTTTCAAAGGAGACGGTTATGTAGGAATTACTAAAAGGCCACTTTGATATCAGGATAACAGAAACGCAAGAATATATACCTTCGCCGTACTCTGATAGAAAATTCTCGAGAAATTCACATCCAAAATCAAGCATATTTATAAATCTATCTGTTTGAAGGCCAAGGTTGTAGGTAATACAAAAAGGCCGAAATTCGACATCATGATAACAGAAAGGCATTCTGTTATCCTGATACAAAATTTTCGGTTCACAACAGAAATATGAGCTGACAGAAATACAAGCTAACAGAAAGAGACTGGTTTGCATGAATATGGTTGACATTCTTCCTTGCTGAGTGGTATTGGTTCTGACTTCCATTGTCTATATTATTAACTCTATTGAAACCTGTTTCTAAGCAAAAAATACTGTTACGAACATGAAACCCTTTCTCTACACCCATGGCTTTCTGTACGCCTATGCCTTTGTAATTCGGAGAAGACCACGCCCATCGTCTATCATCATCGAGATTGTTCGAGAGATACCAACCGCATTTGATCACACAACGAAAGAACCATCGCGAAAGTTCTATAAATGTCGAAGCATATCGAATATGGAAATCCCAGAATTATGGACCTATATATAGAGGACGGGGAGCAGTAGTAGTTCAGTTGGTTACAGACAGCAATCAAGTGAATGAAAAGGCAACACATTTCAGTTATTCTAGTGAATTATTGATCTGTGAATTAGCTATCTGATGATTTTTCGAGTTCATTGCATTAAAGTTGTTCGATTTCGCCATGCCAATTGTCACCTATCCTCGAATCCAGAGCAAAACAATACGATACAAATCAAATAAGGCAATCAAACCAACAAAATAGGTTGAATTGGATATTTTGGTCGAAAAATTAAAAGTTTTGATTGATCAGAGAAAATAATATCATGATTTTTTTTTCGGATACTTGCGATAAGGGTCAATATAATGTGACCTTGTTGCACAGAGATTTGCTTGGATGTCCTTCAGTGACCTGCGTGGCCAGGATTATAGTCGTTTTCGCTAAATGTCCACTCAAAGTGCGGCCGGTATTGGTGGTGCTGTAAATGTGAATTCCATATTCAGTATTTATATTGTTACGGAAGTTCCTAGTGCCGGCCCTGTCGCTCATAAACGCAAATTAATATGAGGGGTCGAAGGAAGATCGTTCACCAGCGAAATCTCGTTACGCGTGGAATATTCTATCGTCGGGATTTGACTGGAAGATTGTTCATAGGTGTGAGCAGGTATATTTAATACCAAGCGTTGGAAAGTTAGCGGAGCAATTCAAGTGATTGTATTGTAATTTGTTGCGATAAAGAGTTGTAATAAAAGTAGTTTAGTGTTGTTTGGAGTTTTAATAAACGAACCCAAGGAAATATCGTAACAATATTTATTGTCACAAAACTACTTTTGATCAATTGAATTTTTTTTGAATTAGTCTTCGGCCAAAATCAAATTCTTTCTTGTGCGGATTTTTGAACCTCATTTGATTCGATTTTTTGACCCAATTTTTTGACTCGAAAAATCGGACAATATAGAAGGAACCTAACATCAACGGATAAAAATCCTGGACAGTCAATCAAGGTCGTATGACCAGCTATCCATAAGGGAGTCAACAAATATAAACCTGTTATATCAAAAGCTTTGCTGGTGGCGAGTAATAAAATAATATATAAAGTTTTGAATTAACGTAGTGGAGGAAGTTACCTCATGCATTATGATTTCTCTAATTGAATTTCACGCTTGGCTTGATGGTACATAAACAACTCGCATAATGAAAGTTTAAAGTCCATTTTCACCACGAGAGCTGGAATTGCATACGTCTGTTTTTTGATAGCTTCATCGTAGGAAGTTATTTGTTTCAGTCAGATTGGTATTTCATCCATAGGTTGAATTTCCAGTAGGGGGAAATTTCATAATGAGTACTTCAACATATTGTTCTAAAGTAATTTTTTTTGTGGTGGAAAAATACTTTTTTGTATTTTTATGGATATCAGGACCTACATAATTTGAGAAAAGTAACGAATGATTCCGAATGACAATTTGCGAAACCTCTCAGATTTTGAATTTGAATAAAGTAATGAAAGCGAAATCAGAATCAACGTCACAAACGCCAACAACACAGGAAAGAACTTTTTGAGGAAATTATTTAATTTTCATTTTTTGTAAGCAAACTCAAGTAATACAAGTTGTTGAAACTTCACTCAGGTTTTACATTTGTTTTCAACGCAGCAACTTTCGTGTCGATTCAAAATTATTCTTTTTTTTTCTCAGATAGTGGTGAGTTATAATACACAGGAAACTGCAAGAATCAATCTCAACAAACTTATATACTTCTTTGGGTCGGTTCACACTGCTCAAGTTTAAAAAGTATTGCAGAAATTTTTCAGAAGTTGTCAGATGAATGTGTGTCCCATGTTGCCTCTTATTTGTGTTAGACAAGCTTCAACCCACCATCTTCCGTTCTCAAGAATAAACCACAACAGGCAATCATAATTAACACTGATGAGTGATAATTCAATATCAGTTGAGTCCATTTCACAATTTGAGATCGCAGCGCCACAGTCAAGAAGTTGTTTGAAATTCCCAAATCGTAAAATTTTGTGAGCTACTATTACAGTTTTTACAGTTTTTTCACTTTTTATGAGAACGTTAACCATGAATTGTGCTTGATAAACATGAGTAATAATTTTAATCTTATTCCAAAATTTCAAAATAATATTGCAGCACCACTTTGGCAATACTTTCGCTTACCTTGAAATTCCAATAATTTCAAATTATTATTATCTGTTAACCTGAGAAATTGGTAGGCCTGATTGTTGACAGCACGTTTTTGTCAAAAAAGATTTACATTTCCAAGTGTGAAGCCAACGTTGGTATATGGGAGGAAGGTTACGAAATGTCATTATACCGATCCCTCCATATTACCGGGGCGTCAATGAGGTTAAGGTGAAATTCCTCTATATACTAATATGCAAGTGAATTTCAGTTTCTGGTATCTGATTGGTAGGTATTAACAGGTAGCCAAAAAAAAGGCCTGCTTCCCTAATAAGATTCATGAATATTCGAGTATATTGAAAATCTAACTTTATGGTGGTCAAGACTAAATGTCAGTTGTAAAAAAGTGTGGATATTCATACTCTTCGTATTTGTGTTTGAGAGATAATTCAACTCGATCTCGATATATTATGTGAAAATTGAAAACGAAAGCAAATGAAAAATTGATGAATGTGTATGGTTGGCGAAAATCCGAAAAGAATACCTTTGATTTTAAAATATATGAAATGGAAAGTATTTGGGTTTACCAGTCGTTCAAGGACCTTTTTCGAGACCAAGAAAATGTTTGAGCTTTGTATTATACTTTGAACGTGTTCTACGTATTCTAATGTATAGTGGTCAAATTATATAGGAATCCAAATGAACTTATGAACAAAATGCCTTTTCGAAGATATCGCTTTTTAATCAAGCAACCAATTGTGATATTATAGTCCATTCAAACAAAATGAGCACCATGATTATCCGTGAATGAAATCATGTAGTGTAATAAGAGATTGAATACCATACTTTATTATGACTAGTGCTTATAAACGTTCCCATTGAAAAGTGCATGAAGGTTGAACTTCTCATTACTCAAAACTACTGCATAAATCATGTGTTAGTTGTCAGTTTGTGATATATTTAATAAATGATAACACTGCACAAATATAATCATTTGTTTTGAAAAGAAAGGCTCTTCTGAAGCCTAATAGCGTTCCCCAAGTGTTCAAACAGCCTGTTATAGAGCACTTGTTTCCCGGCATAATGATTGATCAAAAAGTTTTTTATACAACACAACTAAAATGAACAAGAACCCAAGAAAAAACACAAACAACTTATCCTAATAGAAACACTTAAAAGTTAGTCAAATATTACTCTAAGAAACTCCTTACACTAATGAAAATTAAACAAAGGACTTAAAATGATTCCCTAAACTCCAGAAAGACAAAACAGAATACACAAGGCAACGCAGGTATGAGCATATTAGTTTTTCAACGTATTCAATGGAAAATTGTGGCCAACCGTCAATCCAGGGGATTTGTACTTATTCAACTGATATCTAGGAGAGGAGAGGTAGCTATCCGCGATCCATATCAAGCGAACTCATAGATATGCATTCTTCACCAGACAGCATGACGAAAGCAGATTCCTTTAATTTTCGTTTCCTGCCATTGCTCTCTTTCGTCATAATTTTAGTGTCATTCCATTCTACTGTGTGATCTCCATCGGCAGTAATAATTTGTTCTGATAATTTAGAACCACCTATCTGTCTGTTCCTGATGTACATCTAGTGTTCACTCTTTCGCACTTCCAATGGCTACCTCTCCTAGAGGACAAAACTTTATGTCGAATTGAAAATATTTGACAAATGTCAATTACCAAGATTGCCTACAAGATATATTGGGATTTGAACAGGAATTTGCGTATCAGTTTTGAAAACGGAAGCGGATTTAGTTTCCGAAACGTTAACGATAAGTATTTTCATATATATATATATTAGTTCTTATTATTTTTTCGATAGGCAAAATTTGAGCTATACGAGAAGTTGCTGACTAATTGGACTTGTTCTATCCAGAAAGAACTGTTTTTCAATAGACGCAGCAACTTTTCGGGGTAGATTGAAATTCTGCCCTTCTTCACTTGTATAGATTCAAATATTAATTATTATTTTTGCAGATTGTGGTAGGTTACAATGCCCAGAAAACTACGGAACAAATATCGATCCACCACAAAATAATGACGTTCAAACAGTGATTATCAATGTAATAGATTTCTGAAACATTCACCTGGTCGAAAAAAAAATCAACTGCACAACTTGAATAGAAATTGGTCATATCCACTCTTGTTGTACAAACTACTGTACACATACAGTTCATCATGGAACAAAACCAATAGTTTCCCTCTGGAACACACATTTTCAAAAGCATTGACGCCCTTAAGGTTTATTTTCATATAATTTCCCGTTATTTGAATGTAAGCAGTCTCTAGCGGCTCCCACATTGATATAATATTTCTCCGTAACGACCTCTCGTGCCAAGAACATCACAAAATTCCTCTGAATTTTCAATGCAACATATCCGCCCAGTCTTTTTGCATTAATTAACAAGTTGCGAGTCCCGAGAAGTGTTCAGGATTGTTTACAATCTGCTGTTCCAGCGACACTCGCATGCTGCTCTTGAAACATCTCAGTAGGGGGCTTATGCACAGTCACGGCAGTTTGATACCTCTCGAGGTGAAGGAGGCACGCAAGAGAGAAGATACAGTTATGAGGAGAGCAGAGGGCCTGACGGAATATTCGAGTTCGGTGGTCTTCTACACAGAGGACGACTTTTCTGGTTTCTGTGCAGGAAATGGATGGTCTCTCCGTAGTTTTCTGGGTTTCTAACCTATCACAATCGGAAAAAATGAGAAATATTATTGGAATCTATACAAGTGTTGAAGGAAAGATCTTTAATCCACTTCGTAAAATTTGAGCGCAAGCGTCAGCCAAGTGTGCTAATCCAAGTGTTAACTATATTGAAACAAGTTGCTAAGAACGAAAGGATAAAAAAACAATTCAAGTGAGAAAATCAAATTGAAATCAAACATTTGTCCTGTCAGATTGTATAATGAATTAATTTCAAAAAGAGGCTCAAATATTAAAACAAACAGATTGTTTTTAAGACCAAATCGTCACTGGAATTCGGAAAACGACCGCTGGTATGATGATATGCCTATAGGGAAAAATACAATTCAAAACTGGACAGAATCATCTGCAGAAGCAATAGGCTCAAATACTCAAGAGAAAAAGATTACAAATCACTCGAACAGATCGACCGCAGTTAGTCAACTGGCAAAAAATGGGGTTCAAGAGCAGCAGCTCATAAAGATTACAGGCCACAACAACGCTAACTCCATAAAACCTTGCTCAAATATTGACCAAGAACATCACAACCTTATTATTAACAGCATGCGTAAAAATACATCGTCGTCAATTATTGAAACTAACACCTCTGGATCTTCGTTTAATTTTTCTAATTGTTCATTTACTAGTTGTACTTTTGAATAAATAATTTTGTGTTCGTGTTTATTTCAAAAAAAAGGAAAAAATTCTCTTCCGAATAACACTCAAACATTGATAAATCCTCAAAAATTTAATAACAGATTTTTCAAGCTTGCTGTTTATTGGAAACATTGCTTCCAAGCAACAAGCTTTTGAAATCTGTTATTAAATTTTTTCGCACAATCATCAATGTCCTCGGGGTATTACTACTGAAAATAGACTCGAACGCCTATAATTGTATTTGGATTTTTTGTAGAGGAGAACGAATTTCGTGAGTTCCACACCTTTTTTTTTATTCAGATGCTCACTAACACCGAAGTTTTACCAATTTATCATTTGAGAAAATGATGAAATAACCATTTTCTTCCACCGATCCCAAAAAAATGAACATAAATATGAAACAGTATAGCAGTGTATACCAAAGAGATTTTGCAGCCTGTGCTGACCCTAACTGTAAAACATAATTCCATGGATCAAAGGAAAATATGACTATACTACAAGCAGAAAACTGTATTACCGACCAGTCGAAGATGGTATTGGTAATTCATACTTGGAAAGATCGAATTAAGCAAATCAACAGGAATTTTATATCACCAGCAAATTCACGACCCATATCTTAGGTAGTAAAACAATTATCTCCGAAATCTATGGTGAGGGCAATTCACATATGACATAGTTTCCTCGCTGAAAATTCTAGGTAAGGTATTTATTGACTGATTGATTCCAAGGAACATTACTGTTCGTGGAAGGATATTGAGAGCATCAACCCGATAATTTTGGTACTGATGGAAAGTACAAATGAGTTTTGGGATTTGAGATTCAGAATATCTACAAACATTTCTGAATAACTTAATTTTAACGATAACAAGATATCAATGTTTAAATTTTTCCCTACAATCAAATACTCCATTTATCGTTTGCTTTTTTCTGTTGGAAAAACTTCAGATGAGTTGGTTAAGAAGTTTTTCGATGCCTGATTTGTCTGTGATATAGAACACCAACCGCAGCACCCCATCAGAACAAAATTTTAGAAATGAATTTCAGCAAGAACTATAATATCGTATGGAAGCAAATGGATGACATTTTCAACTCTTGTTGAAGTAACGTTTCATTAAATCAGTTCAACACTTTGTTCACTTTCTTCCACAAAGCACTGTCACATATAACCAACTTCGAAACCTACCACTAATTGTAAATTTTCGATTTATAACATCCAAAACTCATTTGTATTTTTCATCGATCCCAAAATTATTAGGGGAATGTTCTTAAAGCTGTTAAAGAATATACCCAAAATGTGTACTCACAACCAAATTCTACGTGTTCGAGAATTTTCGCTTTGAATAACAGATAGAAGAGAAAATCTAGGTGCATAATTTTTGTTGGCCACTCTGTATGAAATACTCCTCTCACAATTATGGTCGAACGGAATTGAGTATTCAAATCGTTCCTGAAGGAATATCGCCCATCCGGGTGTAGTTGGAAAAGGATATTTTCACGGACGTTGAAAAACAGGAAACACGCCTTTCGAGAATCCGTGTTCGAGATGTTTTGGTATTCGACGTTTTGATCAACCAAACTACAATATTACAGTCATCAGCATTGCCACACGTTTCGAAACTAGTTGAGTTCATCATCAAGACTCGAAATATATGATTTCCATGTTTTTTCGAATAAAAATGACCAATAAAAAATATCAATGATTTGCTCGAGGAAACATTTTGTTCAGTACATAGTTTTGTGGACGACAGTACTCTTCATACTAGTTTCTCTTCCAGAGTCTCCATACCAGCTCGAGAAACAGAAATTCAAAGAAACATTTATGTCAATAGAATTAACGATGACTTAGCAAAAATAAAAGAATGGGGTAACATGAACTTGGTGGAATGTAATGCTAGGAAAACCCAGGCATGTGTCTTCTCAAGGTAAGCCGATCTATCATCATCTAGTATTCAGATGTCAGGAGTAACTATTCCTACAAAGTCAAGTATCTCGATGCTAGGAATCACGATCAGTGATAATCTCTCATGGAAGAACCACGTGAGATCGATCGCTAAAAGTGCTTCCCAGAATTGGATTTCTATTTAGTGCGAAGAAATATTTCACTTCTCGTCAGCGTCTAATGATCTACAAGGCTCAGATACGACCTGTCTTGGAATTTAGTTCTCATGTGTGGAGTTCAGCACCAGAACATTCATTGAGGCTTCTCGATTCTATCCAGAGGAAGGCAATCCACCTTGTTGGCGATTCTTCGCTCACAGACTCGCTCACTTCATTGGAACATCGTAGAAGGGTCGGAGACTTGTCTCTCTTCTATAGATATTTTCACGGTCGATGCTCTTCTGAATTGTTATCAGTCGTTCCACCCTTGGTAACACCTACACGCATGACACGACGAGTACAGAATTCCCACCCCTTTGTTGTGAATTTGGAAACCTGTCGAAACTCTATTGCTCAGGGATCTTTTTTCAATAGAACAGCTCAGCTTTGGAACTCCTTGCTGAAAGAGGTCTTTCCTAAGGTTTACAAACTTCAAAAATTTCAAAATGAATATTAATTCGTATCTCCTGTGCCTTGATTCACGCGATCTTCTTTGAACATTACAGGGCTTCCCTTTCGTGTGAATCTGCATATATATTAAAAAAAAGACAACGAGGGCATTTAAAAAACAACTATCATTCAAAACCAAGAAGATTTCGAGGCGATCTCCGATTCAAAATGTTTTTCCTCTCGGAATATACTATTTCCAATTTCAATCTAATCGAAAACAAAAACGATTGCATGAAAATGGATCATCCCAAGTCCTTCGTTCGCCATTAAAAACCACTCCATGAACGAGGTTACCAACCACAGTTCACCCAGCTAATATCACTTACCTCGCCAATTTTCCAATAAATTTTCCGCCAGACCGCGGCGAAGAGTTTTTCAATTTATGCGTCAAATGAAAAAGTATTCCAGATCCAATTTGTCCGGATCACGTCTGATATTGTGCACCTGCTGGAGGAAAGTGATTACATTTTTAATAGGTCGGAGCAGATCGATAGATCCACCACTCAGAGGAAGATCTCTATTTTATAACAATCGAATCGAGTAGAAAATATTTCGATGTTTAGTTATTTATTATACAAGGGAAAAAAGTATTAGATTTTAGCTCGACGCGAAGCGGACGGAGACAAAAAACCGAGAGCTAAAATATAATATTTTCCCCGTGTATAATCCACAATTTTTTCTGTGGCGGAAAAAACAAAGATTCAATATTGAAAAAAACACAATTTCAACACAAGAAAATTCGACTGATGTACCAAATAGTTCAAGGAACATATCATTCATGCAATGCACATTTAATATTTGTTATTTGATAAAAAGGAAATGTAACTTTTGTATAAATAAATTTAATTTATACCTTTACTTAATAATTTCATAAAAAGTGACATTTTATTACCTGTGATATCTTCATGATGTTTTTGCTCTATAGAGTCATGGTCGAAATGAACTTGACAGTTTTTTGTAACACCTTTACAAACAAGTACCAACAATAAGGTTCACATTGCAAATAGCAAATAATGACGATCCTCCTTTTCTGGATGTAAAAGTAAAGAAATCAGCACCTCATCTAGACACAAGTGTATATCGAAAGAAATAGTATAACTCAAACCACCATACAAAAAAGGTATGGTAAAATGTCTTCATGATAGGAGGAAAATAATATGCATTTCATTAGAAAATGTAGATGATGAGATTGACTTCAAAAAATCAATTTTGAAAGAGAATGGATGTCCGGAGAAATTTATAGATTATACATTGACCGAAATTGAAAATGGTAACAAGCATTATACCTTATGTCCTCCGACTGTCTGAAGAGATTAAACGAATCGGCAACAGGTATAATGTAAGAATAATAAACAAAACAAATACTTCAGGTTCAATATTGACACACACTGAACCAACTACAATAACATAAAACACAAATGATTGTATTCATCAAATTCCTTGTTCGAGCAGTCAAAAATATATCGGTGAAACGTTCAGACCTCTGGAAGTGCGAAGGAGTGAACACAAGATGTATATCAAGGACGGACACATTGGTAGTTTTAAATCATCCAGAACAAGATAGTTCCCATGTGTGGAGCTCGGCCCTAAATTGTTGATCGAAACTTCTTGATTATATTCAGAGCGAGGCAATCGGTTGGTTGTTGATACTTCGCTTGTGAACTCGCCCACTTCTTTGGAGCATCGTAGAAGGATCGGTGACTTGTCTCATTTCTATAAATATTTTCACGGTCGGTGCTCTTTTGAATTGTCATCAATCGTTCCACCTTTGGCAGTATCAAGACGGATGACCCGACGAGTCCAGAATTAGCAATCCTTCGTTACGAGCTTGGAACCTGTCGAACCTCTCTTGCTCAGAGATCTTCTCTCAATAGAACAACTGGAACTCTTTACTGAGGGAGGTTTTTCCTGAGGCTTACATACTCCAAAAATTTGAAGGTAATATCAATTCGTATCTCCTGTCCTCAGTATTTTCCTGTGAATCTTTTTTCAAAAAAAAATTAATCATAATATTTTTTTACCTAGAGAAATACCATTTTTTCAATCGTTTATATTTTTTTCTTTGTGGATATCCTCAAATTATTTTCGTGATCAGATATTCTCTGAAACTTGTTTTTTGTTGGTTCGGAAAAAATCTAAATACAATACACACTATAGTACAAAGTGAAGAAAAAATCGCATAATTATATATACTTTCATCGTCGACACTGATGATGGTTCCAATCCCCAGGTAATCCCTGATGAAGCATTCTGTAATTTATGAGAACAAAAAAGTATTCAATCATTTACCTGCGCAATTGATATATGTTTTTGTTGTGTTTTTTTATTATGGTTTGTTTTTTTGGATTCTTTTACCATGCTTTGTCTTTGGAATTTTGTATCTTTGACAATAAAGTATACTTGATGATGATGATATCAATCGAACATTGTTTTGTGTGGAATAAGGAAAGTCTGTTTTTGAATAATACATTGTTTTCCTACGAGGTAAGCATACTATTTTTCCGCATATCGTTTGAAATTCGACAGATATTGATTAATTTTGAAGAAATCGCGAATAATTTTTTTCACAAATGAGTGGTGCTTTGGAATTCGAAATTAAAATACTTGGGTTACTGTGGAAAAGTACTGTTGAATTGTCAATCTAGACGTTCATGAATTCATTTGCTGGTAATGTCGAAAGTAAAATGATAAAGTGATGATGAAATTTAGATTCCTGAGACTCCACCAGAGCTGGCTGAGACAGTGAATACTGTTTCATTAGAATTATTGCCAAAGAAATCAAAAGAAAAGTACGTTTTATGGACTATCGTAATAAACAATGTGTTTTCAATGAAGAAGACTAACAACTGAGGGGGGAAATAATTTCCTCAAACTAAGGAAATCCTGACTTTTTCTGGAAGAAATTCAGTCTGGAATGTCAGAATTACCTAGCGATTTGCGGAAAAATGAATTTTAGCAACTTCGATTCTAATGGATGGTCGTATAAACACATAATCTCAAGACTTCTAATATTTCAAAAACCTCAGGATGTTAGCACATCAAATGCACATCAAACGCAAATGCCTGTATGTAGAGCGATATTCATTCAACTAGAGCATCTTCTGTTCGATACCAAGAACTAGCTAGAAACGGAAATACGCCTTGCTGAATCTCTCGTTCCTTGTATTTCCCATGTGATGTGAATTATTCAGTTTGTTACACATGAGAGAAAATTTAATGGATGCGAGGAAGTCGCGGGAACTTCGCGAAACTTCCCCGATTCACCCGAAATTAACTGTCATTACAAAAGCTCATTTACTAAAATACTTTAGTAAGTCGGCGGTAACTTTAAAATGTCGCAGGCGGGATTATTTTCGGGGACCCGTAATCGGCGACAATTAGGAGAGAAAGCTCGTTTGGGATCGGAACTTTTCAGCATTGTTGAGTGGTCGGGGTCGAATTCAAATTCCAATTAGGTACGCTCAAACTGAGTGCGAAGCCGTGTGGAAAGTCAGTCGCAGACGTTTGAAATGATCTGCAACGGAAACGCCGAAGTCGGAGAGTTGAAACGTGCCAGGAATCACACGTTGAAAAGTGAGACCCCTTCAGAGGTGCAACTGTTTTGCTCTCGAAACCATAGACAACTGGTAGACATCGAGTCGTTTCTTGAAACATACGTACGTAAGTTTCCGAGCGATCGAACATGGTATTAGTGTAACTACTTTTCTTCGGGCTTGAAGGCCTTCGTTCTTTGGAATTTCTTCCGAACGTTTCGCTAGCGCGAGTGGCCAGCTTCTTCAGAGGCTTACTCATTTCCGATGACTAAACGTTTCGACTTCTTAAGGCGTATTTATATTGATGCAGGTAGTCTGGAGTGTTAATTACTTCTGTCGGGTTCGTGGAATAATCATCATTATTAGTTGCCGCACTACCTGCCGTGATTTCATCAGTTATTCTTGATTTCCTCAGAATGGGATTCCAAATTCTGTTTAGACTCAACGCTTCTTCTTTTCTGTTGAAATTGTCCGTATGTTTTTGGATCTCTATCGCCTCCCGTACCAGACGGCTATGGTAACCCTGGTAGTGGGCAATCAGTTTAGCATTTTTAAACAGAATCCTGTAGTCACCCTCACTCAGTGGGTGTTCCGCAACCGCCGATTTGTCAGTTTGCCCTAGCCTGCAGTTCCTTTCATGCTCTTTGAGCCTTGTTTCCATGGATCTTTTCGTGGTACCGATGTATACCTTTCCACATGTTCACGGTATACGATAAACCCCTGCTGCTGACCGTGGGTCCGTCTTTAGACGACCTGAGGCTTTGTTGGATCTTCTTGGTGGAACATGGTGTTCCTCAAGGGTCCTTTTTGGGTTCACTCTTGTTTATATATACTAATATTATGAAGAGGTTTCTTTCTATCTTTGTTTTTGTGTAGAAGGTAATCTTCGGAAATGGTGAGCCTACCATGAAAATTCTTTCACTAACAATAAGCTACAGTAATCATGAGCGATATAAGCTATATTTTATTATCATTTAACAAAAAAATCAGTGAGAAATAATAGTATATGTAAATCGGTTCGGTCTAGACGAACATAGTGCTCACCAAAAATGTTGCTCTTTATTATTTCTACAAAAAAAGGGTTCCATATAGCTAGCTTTCATATTCGAATCACCACAAAAGTTTTTTTGTTAATTTATATGTAAAATGCTCTGTCCTGAATAACTGACTAACGGTTCAACGCACAGCTGAAATCACTGATCATAGAGACCTGAAACTTGAAGGGTATATTCTTAGTATGACATAGGCCTCCGATAGAAGAGGGTTTTCTGAGATTCCACAACAAAGGGGGTTAAAACGGGGGAAATCTTTGTTTGCTACAACGTGATGCCTTGGTCATAATCTACTCCAAATTTCGCACAAACATTCTTCGACAAAATTGTTGGAAGACGTGTTTCTTATTTTATTGAAATTCATCGCCTAACGGGGTTGAAATGGGGTAGAAAGTTATTTTGGAAGTGAATAAAATCGAAGACTAAACCGCTGATTGTAGAGATCTGAAACTTGAGGTGTGTGTTTTTTGTATAAAAATAATAATAATGAGTTTATTTAGCTATAAAGCTACTGAATACAATTATCTTATAACATGGAATGTAAAATATTGATTATGAACATTAAAAATACAATGGAATATATTATTTTCACAAGTACACTCTGTATGAAATTCAATGAAATAAATCAATAAATGTAAAATCATTATTTCAGTCTATGATATTTATGCTGGAGACGAAAAATCCAAATTTTTCAGAAGTCAATGTTCGTTTTGACAAAATTTGTACACATTTTTCGAAAATTTGTTAAACTTAAACAATTTTTCATTTCTATCGGCAATTCATTGAAAGTTTTCAAGCCTTTATAAAATAGTTGATTTTGTCCAAAATTTGTATTATACCTTTTCAATTTGATATCATTGGAATTCCTTGTATTAAAATTTGTGTTGTAGCTAGTGAGTTCCAAGTTGTCTTTCAGGTATTTTGGAAGCATGTTATTTTTCAATTTATACAAAAATATGTAAGTATTCAGATATAATCTCTGTTTAACACTCAAAATTTCAAGGACTCATGCATCAATAATACTTTGGTATAGATATTGACTTTTGTTTCATTTGTTAGGTGTTTTCCAATTCTTGATAATAATCCAGTTTTTCTAGCTATTTTTCCTGAAATATATGTGGGATGCTCATTAAAATTTAGTGAATTATCTAACAACACACCTAGATATTCGAATTCAGAAACAATTTCAATTTTTTCATTGTCAATAAAAAGAGATCTTAAATTTTGTACTGGTCTATTTGAAAGAAGCATGAATTTTGATTTACCTGGGTTTAGTTTAAGTTTATTGAAATTCAACCAGTTTTCCATATATTTAACATCTTTCTCTGAAGAATTTATTATTTCATCTATTGATTTTCCAGTAACATTTATTAAGGTGTCATCAGCAAACAATTGAAGATAAGCAACAGAATGCATTGCTCCAATCTACTTCAAAGTTGGTATGAACATTCTTCGAAAGAAAAGATGGGGAATACCTGAAACTTGGAGGCTGTGTTCTCTGTATGACGTAGGCATCCGATAAGAAATGATTTTTCGAAATTCTACCCCTAAGGGGCTGAAAAACAGAGGCAAAATGTGCATGGGACAACGTGATTCCTTGCTCTAATCTACTTCAAGTTTTCTATAAGTATTCGTTAATAGAATAGATGGGAGACTTTTTCGTATTTTATTGAAACTCATCGCTTAACGGGGTAAAAAAGGGGTTTATAATATTTTTGACTTCAATCAAACACTCTTTCTCTGATGAACACGATAAACCTTAGTACTGAAAACTACACAATATAATTACATAACAGATGACAAATTGGAAATGTTTGAGATATGTTGAGAACTCGATGGAAATTCCGAACATAATGTTACGATATATCCTTGGGTTCGTTCAAAGCTCCAAACAACACTAAACTGATTTTATCACAACTCTTTATCACAATACAATCACTCAAACTGCTCGGCTAAACCATCCAACGCTCTGTAATAAAACTCTATACACTTCGCCTTCTGCACCTAGCAATACCAAAACTCTCTTTACTAGAACCTCTGAAAAACTCTCTCTACTCTGAAAAACTCTTCCTACACTTCGACCTCTGCACTTAGCAACACCAAAGCTCTCTCTACTCGAACCTCTGATGAACAATCTACCGTAGGAATGAATCGCTTTCGTAAATATACTTGCTTACGCCTATGGAGAATCTTCCAGTCAAATCTCGATGATCGAATTTTTTATTTCGCTCATATTATTCTGCGTTTACGAGCGCTAGGAGATTTCGAAACAATAAATACAGAGAATACAGTTTCTCGCCAGTTCTGCCCTGGCAGTGGTTATCAGGTTAAAATACCTCGCATTACCATAGATAGTAAACTCGATTTATTTGATCATGTTGACTTACTTACCCTTCATTTAGAACCGTTCCTCTGATTCGGCAATCAGGAAACGTAACAACTCAGAACAATTTAACTCTCCACTTTTTATTCTCATATTGATTCCGATGTGTTCGTGGTACTATACACTTCTTCAAATTGCTGAAAAGTCATCAGGATCATTAGCAAAGCAGGTTGCTGAGACCACTGTCTACCCCTTTCTTTGATATTGAAAAGAATGTTATTGCCAACTTCATATATTTTCAGTGTTTTAGATGAAACTCGTGGAATAATTGGCAGTTCCATTTGTATCCCAAGTTCCGTGTGCTTTGTATTCAAATTAAATTAGAAAAAGTTATTTTCGTGATTCGGTGATAATGACCGGTATTAGACAGGCATAGACTTCAACTTATTGTGAGACGAATCATGCGAAAGTGTGGAGAAATATTATCATGACCCCTGAACGAATTTTGCTTTGGTTTTTGAACAAAATCTGATAGTTTTTCTGCGGTGAGAAAATTTATTACTCAACACCCTTGAGAAAATATGCTAAAATTTAGTTTCCTCTCATGATCCATCAAACATATCGCTTCATGAAGCAATTTGCAAGCTCTGGATACGAATATGAAGAGGTGAACAGAAAGGGGAAAACATAAATAGCTCAATAAAATAAAACACGTCTGTCTGCAAATATCGTAATGTTTACAGAAAACATTTCAATTCAAGCATCACTGAGCTCAACGTTCAAACGGAATTCGGTACAAGAGGAAAACTTGATAATCAGAGCATATATAAACCATTTTTCGTATTCCTGTATTTCACGAAATTTTATTCGAAGCGTTGTTCCGACATGGTTTCCTTGGCGTGACCCTTTAGTCCGTCATAAAATTCGGAATGAAAATAATAGTATATTATGCAACGATCGTGTAATGATGGTTATTAATACATGAGCATAAACCGGGATACGAAACGAGCCGAAGGTGAGTTTCGTATGGTTTATGCGAGTGTATTAATAACCATTACATGAGAGTTGCATACGCTATTTTATCTACACCCAATGAATAATGAAGAACTAAAAATATTATATTATTAGGTATTTATATTGAACACAATAAAAGTAGGTAATCAATCGTATTTCTTTGAAAAATTCTACAAAATTATAACTAATGGTATAACCACGGAAAATACAACAATGAGAAATGAAAAGAAGAAAAAAAAAAAAGGAAAAAAAAGTTCTGCCGACGTCAGGAATTGAACCCGGACGTAATTATTCACTACCGGCGCCTTTGACCATTCGGACATGAGAGCTCAAATAGGTAAATTGAAAATAAAAACATATGTCTTGCATTTGTCAAATGAAAAATATAATCCTTTTGATTGTATTTTTTTCTTGTCTAAGACATCTGTGGAGGGTCGCTGGTAATTCTTCTATATCCCTGCTATAAGACATTTTCATACTATTATCGAAAATTGACTAAATTATTCAAGAATTCAATACCTACTGATTTTGACTTGACAAACGTCAAAATGCAAAGCTTGCACATCATGCTTGATTGAAAAATAATGGGTTTCTATTGGTTGAAAATCTGTATCGTAATGAAAATCTGTATCGTAATGGATTTCATTATAAAACGGGTTGTGGGCATATAAGTGTATTATTAGAGTACGGGTGTAGATAAACGAGAATTCAATCGACCAGACATCATCGATCGAACAGTAGTATTAATACCAGTTGTGAAAATACCATAGAAAATTCTTTTACTCTGACGAAAAAGAGGATCTACGATGGCGTATTAGGGTCACTGTGAAAATAAAAAATATCTCCATCTGTCGTTGACAGATTATAATCTTTCAATGCCAGATTGAAATCTGTTAAAACCCTTTAGCGATCTCTGGTAACTATATTTACCGCAACGTACTTTGTCCCATAGCAGCTTGACCGTTCACCTGAATTTGATCCTAGCGAACCTAGTCGCTAATCGAGGTGAACTTATGGTTAATATAGATACCAAGCACGTGGACATCACGCTAAATTCGCATTCGTGCCCAGTCTTGGTAGCAGTGGATACCACTGTCCATTTGTGACATCAACTAGTAATTCTTTTCGGTGTTTTGCCATCGTCTGATAGGAAAATATTTGTATTTGGTTCATTTTATTGAAAAGTAATAATAGGTACGCCTCCTGTACGTGGTTCTATAATATTGCCATCATTGAATTATCCCCTTTATATGATTTCACTGTCGAAAAAACCGTAAGTTCTGTGTTACGTATTTTAGAAAAGCTGCTGTTTTCATTTTCCCATTTACCCAGTTCAAATAACGCTGGAGCAATTCTGTTTTATGCTAGATCATTCACCAAAAGACCTTGATGACATCTGAATCGGCATTTTCTAGAATACAATCTGCGACAAGATATTATTTGAAAAAAAAAACTGGGAAAATGCGGGTTTTCATGGAATATTTTTATATTTCCACGTGTAGAGAATAAAATTGCTGACTCAAGTCGAGTTAGAAGATATAGAATAACATCGGATGGACAGAGATTATTTCGACTCGTAATTTGAGGTCAAGGATTATCTGGAAGATGATCTGCCCCCCGAAACCTCTGTAGCAATAAAATTTGCCAAACTTGTAAAGTTGCATTATGTAGAGACTCTTTTGATCCTTACCGCTCATAATGATGGTGTTTTTATCAGCTTTGTCATCTCTGTCATCAGTATAAAATGTTGGTTTTATAAATTTTTCTCTTGGTAGCTATATTTACCACTGCCCACTATGTATTGTTTATAGATCCCAATGGTCTCTGGTAGCAATATCTACCACCATTTATAGCCCCCCTCAACCCATTCGAGTACCCATTTCATATAACTTGGCAATAAAATGTGAGCTTTCAGAAAAAAATTGTTCTGCGCGTTTTAGGGTTAATGACAGATTATAATCTATCAATGGAGTATTGACAGATCAAAATCTGTCATTGACAGATAGGGATAGGGATCCAATTGGATAAATCAATTCTTGTCTTAAAAAAAGGGTAAAGATCTAGCTCGATTCTGCTTTGTAGCATGACAGGAATGTCAAATTCAAAAATGTTTGAAGATAACAGCATCGCTTTCGAATACATTGTAACCTCCGGTTTGATGTACAAATTTGGAGATCAAGATTTTTGCCTACGGAATTAGCATTCTGCTCTTTAATACTAACTAGGTTCCTGATTAACTTATAGTTGCCGATAGGTATAATTTTATGATTTATCTAAGTAGTGGCTGAGTATCAATCATTGAATACCATCCAAAAATTGTTTGACACATTTCGAAAACGATTCAATTAAATTTAAATATGTTTTGCTTTCGAAAACATTTCTTTGTTCCATTTCAATGGTTCAAGAGTTGCAAAAAGTACTAAAGATATTTGGTTTTGAAGAGAAAGTTACAAACTACATGCAGTAACAATTGATTAGAAAAAGTCGATGATTCATCAAAAGGGAAACAAAAAAGGAAATAAGTTTCTAGAGTCAGTCAGGTACTGTTTCATACTAAGAAGATAAATCATATTAGGAGTTTCAAATTCACATTGAGAACAAGAAATCATTCGTTGGCTATTATTTTGAGCGTATTCCAAATGTTTCTGACTATATATTTCTCATATCGGAATATCTGGCGCAGATTTTCAATTTTGATATAGAACGGCTAATCTGTATGCAGAGCTTGAAAGTTAGCTGGGTTTCCAGTTTTTTTTTTTTTTAAGTGTAGATTCAAACGAAAGGGAAGCCCTGCAATGTGAATCAAGGGACAGGAGATACGAATTAACATTCACTTCTGAGGTCTCAGGAAAAACCTCTTTTGGCAAGGAGTTCCAAAGCTCAGCTGTTCTATCCAAGAAAGATCCCTTAGCAAGAGAGGTTCGACAGGTTTCCAAATTCACAACAAAGGGGTGGGAATTCTGTACTCGTCGAGTCATCCGTGTAGATATTGCCGAGAGTGGAACGATTGATAACAATTTTGAAGAGCATCGACAGTAAAAGTATCTATAGAAGAGACACAAGTGTCCGACCCTTCTACGATGTTCCAATGAAGTGAGCGAGTCTGTGAGCGAAGAATCAACAACAAGACGAATTGCCTTTCTCTGAATAGAATCGAGAAGCCTCAATGAATGTTTTGGTGCCGAACTCCATGCATGAGAACTGCATTCCATGACAGGTTGTATCTAAGCCTTGTAGATCATCAGAAGCTGGGGAAAAGTGAAGTATTTCTTTGCACGAAATAGAAATACTAGTACTAGTACTTTCAGCTATCGATCTCACATCGTTTTCCCATGAGAGATTATCATTGATTGTAATTCCTAGCATCGAGACACTTGAATTCGTAGAAATAATTATTCCTGACATCTGAATATTGAAAAAACTTTTCGAAAAGTAGGCTTCAACATTAGTGAACAGTCTTGTTTTTTTTCATAGGAAAAGGTGTAATATTCGTCGAAAATGAAAGTCATATTGCGCTTCAGCGAGGTAGTATTCAGATCAGCTCATTGATTTGAAGCATTTATGCGAGGAAACTGTCCCTTTACTTCAAGTGCCAATTGGACTTGGGGTTGCAGTGAATCAGTGCTAGCTGCCTGTAGAAACTTGTTTTTTGGCAAACGATTGTTCATCATTTCAAGCAGTTTAATGGTCTAGATGAGTGTTAGATTTAATATAATATTAATAGAACCATTGAGGAAATATCTGGACCAATATCAGATTTCGTTTGATTTTTTTTTACGGCATTTAGTTAGGGGCCGTTCATAAAATACGTTCGCATACAAGGGGGGGAGGGGTCTGGCTGAGTGTGACAAGATGTGACAAGAGGGGACGGGGGGTATACGGCAACGTGACGTTCGCCGTTTATTATTTTTTGACATGAGCGCTAGAAGCCAGCGTGACCACTTTTGGTAGAAATCTACTTTTTTGTAGATTTCTGACAAAAATTGAAAAATTTTGGTATGAAAGATATCTTCAGTAGATTTTGGTAGAAATCTACATGTGCGACATCTTCTAACGAATTCCTAAACTCGTCAGATTTTTCAATCAAATCTATAGTGACTCCATCTTTGCGAATGAATTTTCAATTGAGAATGCGAATAAATCTTGTTACAGTACACTGTATTTCACTATACAAATGAAACAAAATAAAGCGATTTTTTACTCTTTCATTGTGTTATTGAGCATTGAATCTTCTGATTATGTAATTAGAAAATCCGAGAAAATCCTTGGACTTCTGAATAATAGAAATATTATTTAATATTTATGTGTTCGTTATGAAAGATATTTATTGATTTATTTAAATTTTATTATAATAACTAAATGAATATTTTTGATTTTCAGAATTTGTGTACTATCATTCAGAATTTATCATACTCAGCAGACCCCCCCTGTCTTAGTTTTTGTGACGAAATATTTCTAGGGGGGGTCACCAAAAGTGTGACAAAGTGTGACACAGCGTGACAATGGGGGGGAGGGGGTCAAAAAGAGCTGATTTTAGTGTGACGTATTTTATGAACGGCCCCTTACTGTTACTTCAGTAGTGGAGGAAGAAGATTATGTCAGATTCCGCCCTGAGAGTTCGGATCTATAATAATCAACGTCCTCCAGAAAAATCTGATATTTTGTTTCCCGTCCTGATTGATCGGAGGGTGAACATAAATAGATTGATAAAATAAAACACGTTGGTCGGCAAATATCGAAATGTTTGCAGAAAACATTTTCCATTCAGGCTTCACTGAGCTCAACGTTCAAAACGGAATCTTGTACACACGAGGCAAACTTGATAATCAAAGCATATATAAAACATCTTTCGTATTCCGAATATTCCTGTATTTCACGGAAACATATTCGATGCGCTTTTCGGGCATGTTTTCCGTAGTATAATCCGGAATGAAAGCAGACAGCATTTCCTCGACTAGACGCTATCGGTCGATCAAACGTTTTGATGCAATTTTATCGTAGGAAGGAAATCGGAATTTCTTACTAGACTTTTTTACAGTCGTAGAGGAAAAAAAGTTATTTTCTGACAAAAAATGGTATCGAACTGAATGACTCAATCTTTGGATTCGTTGCAGTGATCTATATTCATTCCCTTCGATGGTGAGTGGTTATTTTTCCTACAAAGTATCTTGATGCTAGGAATTACGTTCAGTAATATTCTTCAATGGCAAAACCATGTGAGATCGATAGCTAAAGGTGCTTCCCAGAAGTTTGGATTTCTATTTCCTGCGAAGAAATACCTTTCGTCAGCTTCTAATGATGTACAAGGCAGGCCTGTCTTAGCGTATAGTTCTCATATATGAAGCTCAGCACCAAAACATTCATTGAAACTTCCTGATTTTATTCAGAGAAAGGCAATCCGTCTTGTTGGTGATTCTTCGCTCATAGACTCGCTCACTTCATTTGTCTCTCTTCTATAGATATTGCCATGGTCGATGCTCTCCTGAATTGTCGTCAAAGAGACGTTTCAAGTTAATGTTAATTCGTATCTCCTGTCCTTTGCTTCATGCGGTGTTTCTTGAAGAAACTTGTTTCAATCAATGGAGTCTCTCAAGGATCAGTGCTCGGACCCCTATTAATCTTTGTATATATATATATATATATATATATATATATATATATATATATATATATATATATATATTAACGACATCACCAAAAAGGTGTGTTCCATTTGCAGATGGCTCCACAATTATAAATAGGGTTTCGCGACACCAATACCAAGGCTGATCAATCTTGGACTTGGTCTCTAAAAATGAATGTAGTCATGGTATTGGTTTTGATGTTTCAAGACGAGACTGGCTCAGTCTTAATCTTGGTCTTGATAGTCTTAGTCATGGATCAAAATGCGTCTAGGAATCTGAATTATTCAATTCAATTTTCCATCAGTTTATTTGCATGTAACAGGCATTTCTTATTTCCCAGTCAATTATCAATTTGTACGGGAAAAGTAAGCGAAATAAATTTATTATTTCACCATATAATTTTTTAAAATCTTAAATTGAGAATTAATTAGACCCACACAGCGCACAGGCCGATAGGCCAGAAAAAAGGCTCAAAAGGGAGGGAATATTAATTAGGTTTTTATTGAACATTTTACAATGGATCATTTTGTGATGAGCAGTAAGATGCAGATGCGGCAGAGGGGTGGAATCGAAATCCCGAGAAAATTGCATTAGTAATTATATTATGTAGGAATGGGAAAATATCACATAGCCGACCAAATATGTTGGTCATAATTTATTATTTTAATTTGGTATCGAACTCTGGTGGGTGCAATGGTTTAACTTATACTAATCGGTATGTATGTTTTTCAATGAATGAATATATCATCTACCTTCTGTGTGGTATTTTTGAATATAAATATAACCCTTATACAGGGTGAGTTGATAAAACTGCGGTAATAGGCTATCGAAAATTGAAAAATAATACTTTTCAGCTGTCATTATTTCAAAAATAGTTGAAGATAGTTATTAAATATTAAACCTAAGATACAAATAGGATGATTTATTTAAAATGAATAATCTTTGCCAACGCAGTATCGAAAATATTTCCAAAAATTTCAAATTCAAACCAAATAACTTTTGTATTAAATTTTTGTCTTGTTCCAAGAAGGAGGTATGGACCACTGTGACCTTACAACATACACTTATTTGTTGTGAACTATAGAACTGCAATACTGAATTTGAAAGATGTATTACCGATTTTGACTGAACAAAAATTAAAAGCCTACCATATGAAATATGAGTAATTGAAATAAATTGCCATATCATTATCCATCAGATTTTTTTCAGTATTGAATAAATTTAAGTTCATTATTTTTATTTCGAGACCAAGACTCGTAGGAGAAAGTCTTGGTCTTGTTCTTGAAAGTCAAGTCTTGGTCTTGGTTTTGAGAAGATTTATCAAGTCTTGGCCTTGGTCTCGGTCTTGTCAAATATATTTACTTTGTAGGCTCAAAAAAATGTAGAGTATGCACACGCTTTTGAACTCACAGCACTCCCTATTTCCTTCAAATTTATGCTATGGTATTTTTGTCGGGCAACTCACGAGTCTTCGGTTTTCAGAAAAGGGCACTAAGAGTTATAGGCCAGGCTAAATACCGTGTTATGTGTGGACTACTCTTTCTGAAATACAAAATAATGCCTTTGCCGACGGTCTATATTCACTACATGGTGTTAGAAATTCATAAACTTGCTGAAGATCTGAAAACCTACTCGAAACGGAGATCATTTAAGAAACCTCTCCTTAAACTCGAGAGCTCAACACGCACCTATATGGATATTTCCTTCTATAACAAAATCCCCACTGAATGGAGGAAAATGTGCTACATTGAACTCGAAGAATAGCTCTTATGTAACTGCTTTTATCCTGTTGATTAATTAATGAATAAACCAATAGCCATTACCCAAAATATTTTACCTAGTTCGGACTGGAATGAACTGAAATGACTTGAGATGGTCTAACTTATTCGTTCGCATTCTATTTCATAATCTACTTTTTTAAATTGTCAACTCTTCGATGTATTTCATGTATGAGTAATGCGTTTACCAAATATTTTCTCTTCTACTTAGTAGTAGTTACTATGACTTTCTACACATGCATGTGCATAACGTAGACAATAAACTATCTATCTATATATTATTATCTATGATCTTTCTTGTAAACACTCCTGTTCTGCTTTTATTTTCAATTAATCGTCAGTGCTTTGTACTGAAAAACAATTGAATGTTTTTGTAATGATGAAGTGATATCAGAGACAATCTTAATGGATCAGGTATGCTGGTTCATTAAGTGATCAAAATATTATTCTAAAAATGGGACAGTCGAGTGTTTATAATTATATCTTGAGAGGTGGTACAGATCCGGATTCAATTTCACTTTTTTCAGAAATAATAGAGAAGATTTGAGCAAAATTTGATAACATAAATAAAAAAGTAACAAAAGATATTGAAAAGCATTGACTTCAATTGTGTCAGTGCTTTGTTTTGGTTGATTATTTCGTATGGGAAATCGATCTGGACAGTATTGACAGATATTTGTAAGAAAGTTTTTCGGAAATGACTTCAAAATGGAAGTCTAACGTTGAAAAGTACAGAAGAAACCTAACTACTGTTGCATAAATGACCATCCGCAAAATTATTCATTTCTTTGTACTTTTTCATCTCAATCGCACCCAATCATGACCCCGTAATATTGTTTTTTCAAATGTCCATAGATATGGAACGACATAAGCCAGTACTATCCTGTAGATTGAAAATATTTTATTTTATATATTATTCATATAGATATAATAAGAAAATCACTCTTCAATTTTTTCGTCTATTAATTGAATCCGCACATAGTGAAGATAATAATTTGATCAAAATCGTGGAAAAAAAGAAATGAAGAATACAGCGGTTTTTTTCTTGCTTGCACTTTCCGGATATGTGCTTGCCTCTACTGAATATGA